>JAUIMM010000036.1:762500-3162500 GCA_031769625.1 Taudactylus pleione
TAACTGAACATAGCAAATGTAGCTTTACTGTTTAGGTAAATCTCTTATTAGACCACATCATAAATATGGGGTACAGCTTTGGACACTTGTGCTCAGGTTTCAAAAACCTTGTTAACTTAACCCCTGCAAAATATGAGAGGCTGACAAACCGGGTGGTGACCTAAACAAAATCTACAATTCTATTCAAGGAACCAAACCTTTTACACCCAGGGCTGTACAGGTGACAACAGGCATCCCCTAAGTCTGGAGGAACAATGTTTTTGACTTGGCAAAATGAAGTTTTCACTGTGAAGATAGTTAGTATATGGAATACACTGCTGTTTGTGCTATTAATGACAGGATACCTGTCTGCATTTAATGGCTTTCCTAGAACATCAGTATTTATTTATAAGGCCTTACAAAGTTCTGCAGCACCTTAGTAAGTAGAGCATATAAAAAGGACATAGAGGACCAATAGAGCAGGTAGTGGACATAGAGGAAGCATTACACTGTAATTAAGACATCATAGGAACGTTCTTTAGCAAGTGTTGTATGTTGCCTCCTGCATGTTCTGTATAAGGACGTTCAGGTGGTTGAGGTCGGAGTTGACAGGAAGATGGGGAAGCAGGACCATGCACATGAGATGTTATAGTTTTCTGTCATGATTATAATAATGAGCCAAATAAAGCCGTTCAGGTGTTCAATCCAGGGAACTAATCTGTTTGCCTTGTATGGGGACAGGAAGGAATTTTTCCTCCGCTATGCGGCCAACTCAGCAGATGCTTCTGTGGCTTTGCGTTGCGTTCCTCTGGATCAACATACTTACTATTTCTAAAAGGTTGAACCTGATGGGCACTTTGTCAAAACCTGAGCAGGCAGTGCAGGAAATTCTAGTCCACCTGCCCTTGCCTTTTCTTGGTAATGGTGTTTCTAAGGGGGGACCCAACCCTATTTGCTTTGGCGGCTTACGTAAGATACTCAGGGATAGCCCGTTAAGTGTAGTGCTGTAAGAGTCAGCTCATACATGATTAGTTGAGCATTAGGTATCCATTTTATGGCTTGTGTGGTGATAAGGACTGAAACTTTTGCTTTTACTCTCTGATAAAGTGAAATCTTTTCAGTGACATGCCATAAATCGAAACAAATCTGTTGCATTGTGAGCAGAACTTGTTTATAGTTTGCCTTCAACGGCTGTTTGTTCTGATCTGTCGTTCAGGTTCTAATCAAGAAGAGTTATGACCGGACAAAGCGGCAGCGACGGAGAAATTGGAAGCTGAAGGAGTTGGAAAGAGACAGGGAAGGCATGGACACAGATGACGAAAGGTCTGTGCGTTTAATAATCATACACTGTAGATGCTTGTTCTGAGGTTAATAGGCTTGTTGTATGCATATTAGAATGCATACAATAGTACTAGTACTCAGTGTGTTTCCAAATTGAAATGAATACATAAGCAGTGGGAAAATAGATTGGCCCTACGTTTCTGTAGCTCTTTATCTCCGTCAATGCACGTTGTTTTCAATCTCAGAATCTCTCCTATTAAAAAAGGGGAAAATAATCTTATTGTTCTTGTTTAACCTGAAGTTCAATTCTTTTATATTTAACACACAGTTCATCCTTTCATATAACTTCATTAATGTTTGACATTTTACTTAATATGCATTATTCCGAGGAGTTTAACCCTGCGTCAGGCGCAGCTGGCCTGACAGGCGCCGCAAAGCTGTTCTCCCTCACCTCTCTGCCGCAAGGGGCGCAGGGGTATGCCCCTCCTAGTACCTTCCTATTTCTAGGTGCTGTTCCTATTTCTTTATTTTTTACCTCTAGCCTAATAGCATTTTTGGAAGGTAAACCTGTGGGAAAAATATATATATATATATATATATATATATATATATATATATATATATATATATGTGTGTGTTTTGTGTGTGTATCAAATACATGGTTGTGATTCTAAGCTTACATCCCAATCATTGCACATTAATAGTTGGATGTGCTTTAGACTGTAAATTGTATACAAGCACTCACTACAGCGGCAAACTCCATCACTCTTCTTTTGCAGCACCTGACAAATCCGTGTTGAATGGGGTTCTGCCTACTCTAGTGACCTTTTTATGATCTGAAGGTTAATTTCACAAGCTCTTCAATGCATTCTGTGTCTTGTATGGTATCCATGTTTAGATAACAAAACAAATGAAAACAAATGGCTTTGAAGTGGCTTGTTCGGATGATGTATAGCACTTTCCATTGACCTAAATGTGTTTATGTAGCCATTATTTATATTTTATTGTACTTTTTGTTTTTGCAGATTGTAGGGAAAAAAAACAATTACGGTTGTCACTAGCATTATCATTTGTCATGTGCTCTCTAATGATGATCTGTACTGTGGCTTAGTGCGTTCCTCACAGCCTAAGCTACAATAAAAGGATATCCGTTTACTGTACTTGTGTGTGCTGGGGAGGTCGGGACTTGGGAAAGATCCTGCTAGCTATAGTCTAGGGATTTTATCTCACTCATATTTCACACCTATTATCCAGAATTGTCCTGAATTTTATGTATAGCACATTTTTAAGACTAGGTAAATGAGAGTTTAGGTATCTTGTGTTACCTTATCGGGTGGAAAAGGTTATCTGCGCTAAATTTGTGTGCTTAAAAGCAGCTCAATAAAATACAAGCAGTTTATAAATGAAAGATTGAGCGCTAATATGTGTGAATTATAATAAATAAAAAGGTATAATGTAATAAAAGTGAAAAAAAATTAAGTAAAAAAATTAGGGATTTTTTTTTTATAAATAAAATAAAAATATTGAAGATGGCGTTGGGTTAGGGTTGGGATATAGATAGGACAATACAGAATGACAGTGGAAATAATTGAGGTGAAACGGAGAAGAGAAAATACAGGGGAGGAAAAAAAAAAAAGGTAAAGGTAAATGCGATCCAGCACATTAATATATATGATCTTTTGAAAATTGCTGGATGTAGCCTGGTTGAATCGGCGGTATGGGTGGACCTGTCCCTATTCCTTACCCTACTTAGGGGCATATCCAGTTTGGTGCAAAAAGGCTGTTTCTTCGGAATAGTATCGCAGATGACGTCATTTCGCCGGGCGAAAAACGTATTCAATTCCAAAGACTTTTCGCCAGTGCGGAAAGTCAATGCATTGGAATAGGCAAAAAAGATTCACCTATGAAAGCAGTCGAAAACAAGTGCAGAATTGGGGTTTTGGGGTGCAAACTCGGTCCACCAAAGCTCCTAAACAGTCCAGTTTTTAAGACTGTCCATGCTTGAGCACTGGGGTCTTACTTAGTACATCAATTAATTTAATCTAACCATCTGTGCTTAGACCTGTACATATTTAAAACCTAGACTGTTAGTGTGTCTTGAGGACGGAGTTTGAGAAGCACTATGTACTGGTACGTACGGTCTGCTTACATTGCATACAATGTACATTTTATTACTAGATATATACTGGCTAATACAAAGTAGGTGTAGATATGTCCACATACATCTATCCTCCATGCGCTACACAACGCGGGAGCTCCTTGTGATTCGCTAGTGCTGAGTCTTTTCGTGCAACTTTTTTTACCTTCAAATGCGTCTTACTCGCACAGCAATGTGAATAGCTTCTGCTGATTAAAATTATATACAGCATGTTTATGTTCTGTGGGTGTATCTGCATACAAAATGCTACATTAGTGTTACAGCCGCTGACACTGTAATGTAGTATTTCACATGCAGATACACCCGTAGTCGCACACAGAATATCGGCATGCTGCATATCATTTTAATCAGCAGAAGCTGCTTGTGCGTCCTTTTCGTATTTGAAGGTAAAAAGTTGCACAAAAAGACGCTTGAGTAATGCCATGGCATGGTGTGACTAGAAGGGTTGTTCTACGCGCAAGGAGGCTAGATGTATGCGGACACATCTGTAGGTGCGGGCAGCTGTGGAAACCACATTTACTACCTTATGCTACATGCCCAATCTGTAGGGCTAATGCTGGGGTTTGTGCATCTGCAGGTGAAACCCGTGCCTCCCATTGATTGTACACCAGCTGTCGTTATGTGTATCGGCACCTGCAGAGAGCCATCAGAAACGGGCTTCATTTTCCCCACAGCATGACTCTGGGTCGCACAGCGCTTTTGATACATACCCACGACACTCTCATGACACATAAACAAAACGCCCAATTTCATGGATAGACCGACCCGGCCAACTTCAGTCTGACTCAGAATAGGACGGATAAACGCATAAAAGGCCCTGTCAGATATATTTAATGACCTTTTAGACTAAATTGGCTTAATGAAATTCTCATGTAAGTGGCTATTTTATGTTCATGGATTTACAGTTATCTGCGTTGTATACCCAAACAAGAGTAATTATAGTCTTTCTATGTTGTGCCTACATTTTTATGTATTATTGGAAGACTTGTACTAGGTAAGACATTGAATGAAGAAGGAATTAAGGGCCGGATTCAGCAGTGACTACAAGTTCACTGCTGATTGCAGATTCCCGTGCTCAGGACCCATTCTGCGAGTATGCAGAATGGGTCCTGCATTGTCGTACGCAGACAATTGAATACCTCTGCCTGGATGACAGGCAGAGGCATTTAAGGGGCGGAGGACGGGGTTGGACGGCGTTCTCGGAAATGGAGGCGTGTCCGCCCTGTTTTCCCGGAGTGGCCGGCCCAGGATCTGTGTTGATCAACGCAGTGTCCTGAGCTCACAACCCAGCCAGCCTGAGTAAGCTGAGGCTTACTCAGCTGGCCGGGGGCCCAGCGCCGTCCCCCATCGCAACAATCGACCACCAATGGTCGCCAAGGATGCTGTCAGCCTGCGACCTCCGTCACAGTGCTGGGATCGCAAATGCAGCAGGGGGTGTCATACACCGCCTGCTGCATTTTCATTATTATTATTGCAAGCTATTGCAAAGCTTCCTGCGTGCATACATTGTCTATAGCCTGCGTGCAGCTTTGCAATAGCGATCCTTGCTGAATTAGGTCCCAAGTTTGTTTCACTTACTGGAAACTCCCCTTTCGTCTAGTCCTGCGTTCCCCAAACTCCGCCATTACCATCCAGGTTTTAAGGATATCCATGCTTGAGTCCATCAAATTGACTGAGGTACTAATTAAGTCACTTGTGCTCAGGCATGGATATCCTTAAAATATGGACTGTAATTGTGGAATTTGGGAACCTCTGGTTCAGATGGTTAAATCCAATTGATTGAGGTACTAATTAAGTCACCTGTGCTCAATTATGGATACCCTGTTCTAAGCAATTGAAGCAGCTTTAAACCCCCACCCTTCTTGTTACCATTGGCACTAGTGGTGGTGTTTTGCGGTACAGATTCCCACTGACGTAGGAGAAACATAACATACTCTCTCCTGGGTAGGCTTACAGTCCTTTAGCATGTAGAGAAAACCCATCCTGGAGTGAGCATAGTGCGGTGTGATAGCTGCTGTCATTAAAAGGCAAACTTGGTTCTCAGGCTAGAGCTCATTCCAGGGCTGCCTTATTCTCTAGCAGAGCAAATAAAATACTAGAGGGAGCTAATGGCAGGTTCGGTTCAAATATCTGATGTGTGCTGTGCGGCAGAGCCGTTTATACGGGATGGCACATCATATATGGATAAAGCGTTGTAAGACTTTCCCCTGACCTTTCTGGAGGGAAGAATCGATCTCTTACTTGTGCTGACTTTAAAAGAAGTAGAATGGAATTTAGAAATAAGTAAAACAAAATTGTCTTTGTTCATTGCAACACAGGTATTACAGAGGAAATGTGTTACATCCTTGTGTTTTTGTAAAATTAGCTTCATTACGTTTTCTGATGTATTTTCCAGACAATACCAAGATTTCCTTGAAGATCTTGAGGAAGATGAACTTATTCGGAAAAATGTGAACATCTACAAAAGTAAGGATGTGTAATGTACCTAGAAGGTTATTGATCAGCTTAGCGCCCTCTATGGCAGTAGATGGAACTGCACCATTTTCAAATGAATATTTAAATAAACATAAATATTTTTATGTTTAAAGTGGACCTGTTATCAAGGGATGATGGGAGAGGGGTGTAATTATGTAGTGAAATGGTCCAAGAACACAGGCAAAATGTCACCCTCCCCATACATCCTGGAGAGGGGCTGCAATGTGGGCAGCATACCCCTCTTACTGATGGAGAGACGTGGAAAGGAGCAAGTGCTGCCAGGGGTGATTGTTCACTAAAGTAACATTTACATTCAAGTTTTTTTTGTTTTGTTTTCTGAGCCCATTATATAAGGTATGAAATGGGTGGATGAGGATTTTCTGGAATCAACTATTTGGCATTTAGTGCTAGTCCACTAATTTACCTAGAAATATTATCATTAGGTCACCTGAGTATAAGTGTGCCAATGATCTATGTATATATTTATATATAATATATATGTGTGTGTGTGTATATATATATATACACACACACACACACACACACACACACACACACACACACACACACACACACACTCCGTAGCACTTTACAGAGACTATCTTACCATCCACATCTGTCCCTGCCCCAATGGAGCTTACAATCTATATTCCCTATCGCATGCACATACACACTAGGGTTAATTTTTTGTTGGGAGCCAATTAACCTACCAGTATATTTTGGGAGTGTGGGAGGAAACTTGAGCACCCGGAGGAAACCCACGCAAGCACAGGGAGAATATACAAACTCCGCACAGGTAGGGCCATGGTGGGAATCGAACCCATGACCTCGGTGCTGTGAGGCAGTAATACTAACCATCACCGTGTGTGTGTATATATATGTATGTGTGTGTATGTGTATATATATATATATATATATATATATATATATATATATATATATATAAATAATTAATATGCATGCTATTATGCTATTGGGGAGGAGAAATCTGTCCTGCATTGTCCATTCTTATAAGACTGATTTTTACAGGGGTATGTGGACGTCACATAATTTCCTATCCAAATGACGAATGGACAGATGGCATTCTTTTAGAATATTGTGTACTGCAGTTGGTGTGCAGGAACTGCAACTAGGCCCTCTCTTTACCATTGGCTGCCATTGGAGCTTCTATTGCTGGGTACACTCAATGCAATATGTTGTTCAATCAGCTGATGAACCACATATTGCATACTGCATAAGCGGGTGAGTACAGACGATATGTCTGCGAACGACGTTGATTAGACACATCACATCGTCCCTGCAGCACAACTGATGCCTATATATCTTGCAGATATATCGACACATTTGACTCTGTGTACCGGCGACCCACTGATGGCCTGTACACTTGCTGCAAGGAACCGCCGGTGACCTGACATCTCAACTAGGCCGGCAAATTTAAATGACTGCCCAGTTGTGATGTCAGTGCTGACACATCGAGCAGCAGATTGGAAGGTGTGTATTGGCTTAACTATCAGCCGATCGCACTGAGGGACCCTGGGTAGGCAGGCAAGTCGCCCAGGTGTTTACCCAGCCAATTCCATTTTCTTTCTGTTTTCAGTAAGTGGTTAAGTATGCCTATTAATATATATTAACCTGTTAATTGTCCTTGGGGACAGCTCATTTTTTTAAAAAATTGAGTAATTTTGTCATAAAGGTACCCTGTATTTTCATATGACTTTTTTTTTCTAAAATTTTTGTGTTTTTTTTTTTTATAATAAATATCCATAAAAGGAAGAGCAGATCACCTACTGGACATCTCCAAATGTGACCCAAGATGGGCTGCACATGCCCTGGGGTCCTAGTGATACACCTAATGCTAGTGATTCATCTAATGGGAAGTGATACTTCCCATTCCAGGCACTTCAGCATTGGAATGGGAAGTATCTTTCTGATGTCAACATGTGATGTCACTAAAGATTTGTATTTTGCACGACAGTGAGTTGCAGAGTGGAAATGGATCTGTCTCCTCTGCCAAGCAGCTTTCATAAATACAAAGCTGACTGCATATAGCTGATCTGTTTGTGTCACTGTACATCAGTGGTGTCAAACTTGGGCCCTCCAGCTGCTGTGGGACTACATATCCCAGCATGCCCTGCCACAGTTTTAGCATGCCCTAATAGCAAAACTCTGGCAGTGCATGATGGGATGTGTAGTTCCACTGCAGCTGAAGGGCCCGAGTTTGACACCACTGCTGTACATAAAAAGCTCTGTACACTGTCAAGCAGACTTTGAAAAATAAATGCATCAATTTCAAACTATTGTCTTCAAATACTTAAAATGAACTTGTCATGCACTTCTGAGAAATTTAACATGAATAATAACTGAAGGTTAAAAGCTGTTAAAAATGGAACATTACATGCTATAAATACTCCTTGTAATAAGACCACTGGGGGTCTCTTTGAGGAAATACTACATCCGACATATGCTACAGTGGTTGTGCTCGCGTAATCCCTTAAAACAGTGGTTCCCATACTTTTTTTTTTTTTTTTTTTTTTAATAATGTTGCTCTAGTATCTGGTGTTTTTTTTTTTTTTTACTGCACCCCTAGTAGAAATGATTAAATGAAGTAACTTGTGCTTGCCTGTCGCCTGTCATCCTTGGGTTCAGCTATGTGGTGGTGGACAGATTGCTCTTTTGTTTGTCCACATATTTTATGATTGGCAGCCACCAGCACGGTTTTTGCTAATCACATTGGCCATAAATAATTTGCTCAGGTACTAGACCACCTACCCGCGGCACCCCAGGTAGCCACGGAACCCAGTTTGGGAACCACCGCCATAATAGTTCCTGGGAGACTCTCTCTGAAGTTTTCAGCCATTAATGACAGCTCAGTTCCACCTAGATCTTATGGGACCCAGTTATAATGCAGCCAGCCAATGGCCTCAACCACTATCAGATAATAGACCGTCTACCCATGTTTTTACATGCATTCGGTCACCATTTAGCCATCCACACTGGTGCAGTCACACTGGTAGGCCCCAATAACTGGACTGAGGTCCAGTATTTTCCATAGTTGGTGGTTGGACACGAGCTGTGTGGAACACTTCTGACATAACTGAGGTCTATCAGTGCGCTTGGAAGAAGACTGGACACTGGGCCTGATTCAGAGCCGAACGCTATTTGCGAACGGTCGTTCAGAAAAAGGGGCCGGCTATTTAAATGGAGCACTCACTCTTTGCGGTCTGTTGACGCCTCTGTCTGAGCGAACAAAACATGCGCTCGCTATTTTGTAAAGACGCCCCCTGGCCATTCGCATCATACAACATCTCCGCTATTTATTAGATTAATCGAGTACATCGAAAGGCGTCTGAACTGCTCGCAGTGCTTGTGGTAGGTTTTACTTCCCGCAATCACTTCGAGCAGTTCAGGCTAAGAGACAACCAAGTGACCTGGCCGATGACGCTGCTTTGTTAATTATGCACTCTCATTAAACGCCCGTTTTGACCATTTGGCATGCCTGCGTTGGGATCTCCACTCCCCGTTTTCAAGCACCTTCCCCAGTTACCACCCACAAACGCCTCATTCTGTCACTCAAGTTAGCAGGCCCTCGCTGTTTTGTGAGTGCACGATTTCCGACCGCAATGACTGGTTGGCGCATGCGCATTACGACGCATGCGCAGATGTGCGAACATCGCTCGGAGCGAACGAGCGGCCGCTTACGAGCGCCTCTGTATCAGGCCCACTGGCCAGTAGTTACCAACATGCCCTTAATGATCCCATCTATACTGATCAATCCATTAGCCACAATCATGCGCATGCTGCGATTTCAGTTTTGTTGCCTCGTCTATCTGACCTTAACGCATAGTGTGAGTGGCTAATGATTGTGCCAAGTACATATGCTGCATGGATTTATATTTGTCACATAATAGTAAGCAAACATGTAAAATAGCTCTAACATCACAAGTATTTGAATATATGGAAAGTTTAAAGTAATTCTTGTGTATTTCTTAAATTCACATTTCTATTTTTAGAACAATGCAGACATAAACCTTAGAAATACTTCACAATCTGCGTTTTGCTCTTTGCACGGTGTGTGTTCTCTTTTGGTCTCGCCCAATGTAGACCTCATGCTGATTTTTCCTCTTCCAGAGGCTGACATTGCGGTGGAGAGTGACACTGATGAGGAGGGCGCGCCTAGAATCAGCCTGGCAGAGATGTTAGAAGATCTGCACATTACTCACGATGCCACAGGTGGGGAAGGGATGGAAATGCTGACAGAATAAACTCGCTTCAAAGCGTCCTGCTGGTGTGTTTTAGTGAAGAGGATTTAAAATATGTAAAACTTAATTCTGAACTATCTATAACGTGCGCTTGTACACATTTCTCTCTGAACTTGGATTACCATACACTAAGCTCTTGTGTACTTTTCCCTTCCAACTGCCAGATATTAAAATTACAAATATTTAAGCTGTTTGGAATTTATTTTTCTTGTTATGTTGACATCTTTAAAGAGCTGGTAAATGCAGAACACGTTGCTGGTGTTTCCAGACAGAACTTTGGAGAATGGGAAAATATATGTATTGTTAGGAAGCACATCACATAGAGGACACAATGTTGGTGAATTGTGGAAACTGTGTTTATATCCTAAATACTTGATGACATTGAAAAAGTGATGACTTAATGGACTAGAACGGTATATAACATAATTTTCTCTGATTAATATCTTAACTATCTGCCATATCCACTTAATTCGGGACACATGAATTACAAATTTGCTGGCTGGCCTCATTTCTCAATTTCAACTGTTTTTTTTATCAGCCATTGAACCTGTGTAATTCACGCTGTACCATATTAAGAGATGATATTGCAAGCCTAATATAGGCACTCTCCTAAAATGAACAATGGTACCCAGTGCCTTCCACCACCTAGATACTCCACCTGGGTAACCGCAATCACTGCAGGCTGACAACACTCGGATGAATGAAGAGCTCTAAAGTTGCTGACGTTTCTATGCATAACAAGCGTTCTCCTCAGTGTGAGGAATATATGTGTGTAGATAGATATGTATAATATAGCACAGGTTCCCAAATGCAGTCCTCAAGGCTCCCCAACAGTTCAGGCTTTAGAGATATCCATGGTTGAGCACAGGTGATTAAATCAAGTTGACTGAAGTACTAATTAAGTCACCTGTGCTCAACCATGGATATCTCTAAAACCTGTACCGTTGGGGAGACTTGAGGACAGTAGTTAGAAACCTCTGAACTTTGAGCAGCATAAAGTCCAGTTTTTGATTACATACCAGGTTGCACTTTGTACTTGCTTTGGTTGAGGGAGAATGTTCCAGTGGAAGGCTTGACAAAGGTCCTATACTATGGGATCGAAACGTCAAGTTTGTTTTTAACTGGCCTTTATGCTGAAAAAGTGGGGAAAAAGAGAGAGATAAATTAGTCATTATAAAGTTTAGAAACAAAGATCATGCTTGCTAGTGTAGTGTGAGGTAGATGAACCAAAAAAAATATTTCTCCAGGTAAAAAAAACAACCTAACACCGCTCTTTTTTCAGATTTAACCAACATAATCCTGTAGATCAGTATTTCCCAACCTCAGCCTTCAAAGCACACTAACAGTCACTAACCGTTCAGGTTTTTTAGGATATCCATGCTTGAGCACAGATGGTTATTTCAAAATAACAGTTACTAATTAAGCCACCTGTGCTCATTATGTCTATCCTTAATACCTGGGCTGTTACTGTGCTTTAAGGACAGATTTTGGGAAACACTACCCTAGATAATTCATTCTATGAGGTACTGAATGCTTTTTATGTATCAGTTTGTATGCCAATTCTGCTTTCTTTTTCCTTGGTTTGAGTTTGTAATTATTCTGAAAAGTTAGTTTGCGGATATTTCTGTCACTTGAATTTTACCAGGATCTATCACTTTCTTTGACTACAGCAAATTCCTCTTTAGGTATTGAGGTGATCTATTTGTTGTGATGCTCTCATCTGAAAGGTGCTGTTTCAGCTTTAAACCTCTGACAGTTTAACCTGTTTTGCAAACGACAGATGTGATTTAAAGTTTATGGATCTATCAATCGATGAACGTAGGGTTTCATGACCCATAACGCTGCTTCTCAGCACTTATTAAATCTCTCACTGACAGTCAATGGGTTCAAGAGCATGAAATGTTATTGTCACACATCTCAAATGCCACTAGATGGCAGTAGCGCTTAGTATTCGACATCCTAAAATGAATCTTTTTATGTTGCATTCCTTTTTCATTATAGATAGGTTTCTGCTCTGCCACTATCAACTTCTTAGCAAACTCCCAAATGCTTCCCTTTGTGAATTATAATAAATGTCATGATTGCTTATTTACTTATTTTGCATTGCAATGTATTTTTTTTCAATGCCACAAAACAAAGTTTGCTTCTATAACACTATAGATATGAGATTGCTTAGGGATAAAAGTGAAGCTAATTATTGCAGGTATTCCAGTGCAGGCAAGTAAGGTAGACTATGAAAAATGACACCTGGCGCCTGCACAAATCCTCACTTCCTCTTTGGCAGCAGCTGCCGACTGCATTATGGGAAATCAGTGATATTTGGCAGCGGGCAGTTAATAAGTGGAGCCTTCAGAACAAGGATGTAATTTTATCTGTCAGTAAATGTTTACCTCCAAATCCCACTGGAAATCTTCAGCTACATGTGAACTGTTGGGTTATATGTTTGTGGCCGCAAGCTATAATTGCTTACAGTAAATGGGAGAATTCTGCTCTGTTCAGCTAAATTGCAATTCACAGTTTATTACATTATCCGAAAGATGTTTGGACTCCTGAAGTAGGAAGAGAGTAAGTTAGACCTGATTACTGGTTATCCCAGCAGATGGCGCTAACACCATAAGTATGCTGGGAACCTGGGCATTCTTTACGTGATCAATTCTGTTTTTGTCAAAACTCTACTTATTTAAAGCATATTATCTTTTTACCATGATTACTGACCCTTCCAATATATTTTTTGTAAACTGTGTATAAAATATCCCAAGATTCTGTATCTGATAGAGTTGTATTCACAACAGAAATAAAATCTGTTTCAGGTACATTGTCCACTTGGCTCCTGGCATTTACACATTTACCCGTATTAATTTGTAGTTACCGTATATACTCGAGTATAAGTCGACCCGAATATAAGCCGAGGTACCTAATTTTACCACAAAAAACTGAAAACTTATTGACTCGAGTATAAGCCTAGGGTGGGAAATGCAGCAGCTACTGGTAGTAATCCCTCCCCTGGTAGTGCCCCCAGTAGTAATACCCCACCCCTGGTAGTGCCCCCAGTAGTAATACCCCACCCCTGGTAGTGCCCCCAGTAGTAACACCCCACCCCCTGGTAGTGCCCCCAGTAGTAACACCCCCACCCCTGGTAGTGCCCCCAGTAGTAACACCCCACCCCTGGTAGTGCCCCCAGTAGTAATACCCCACCCCTGGTAGTGCCCCCAGTAGTAATACCCCCCCCCTGGTAGTGCCCCCAGTAGTAATACCCCCCCCTGGTAGTGCCCCCAGTAGTAATACCCCCCCCCTGGTAGTGCCCCCAGTAGTAATTACCCCCCCCTGGTAGTGCCCCCCAGTAGTAATACCCCCCCCCTGGTAGTGCCCCCAGTAGTAATACCCCCCCCTGGTAGTGCCCCCAGTAGTAATACCCCCCCCTGGTAGTGCCCCCCAGTAGTAATACCCCCCCCCTGGTAGTGCCCCCAGTAGTAATACCCCCCCCCTGGTAGTGCCCCCAGTAGTAATACCCCCCCCCTGGTAGTGCCCCCAGTAGTAATACCCCCCCCGGTAGTGCCCCCAGTAGTAGTAGTATTCCCCCCCCCTGGTAGTGCCCCCAGTAGTAATATTCCCCCCCCCCTGGTAGTGCCCCCCAGTAGTAATGCCCCCCCCCCCTGGTAGTGCCCCCAGTAGTAATACCCCACCCCTGGTAGTGCCCCCCAGTAGTAATACCCCACCCCTGGTAGTGCCCCCAGTTGTAATACCCCCCCCTGGTAGTGCCCCCAGTAGTAATACCCCCCCCCTGGTAGTGCCCCAGTAGTAATACCCCCCCCCCGGTAGTGCCCCCAGCAGTAGTAGTATTCCCCCCCCCTGGTACTGCCCCCAGTAGCAATATTCCCCCCCCCCCTGGTAGTGCCCCCAGTAGCAATACCCCCCCCCCCCTGGTAGTGCCCCCAGTAGCAATACCCCCCCCCCTGGTAGTGCCCCCAGTAGCAATACCCCCCCCCCCTGGTAGTGCCCCCAGTAGCAATACCACCCCCCCTGGTAGTGCCCCCCAGTAGTAATACCACCCCCCCTGGTAGTGCCCCCAGTAGTAATATTCCCCCCCCCCCCCCTGGTAGTGCCCCCAGTAGTAATATTCCCCCCCCCCCCCTGGTAGTGCCCCCAGTAGTAATATTCCCCCCCCCCTGGTAGTGCCCCCAGTAGTAACATTTCCCCCCCCCCTGGTAGTGCCCCCAGTAGTAATATTCCCCCCCCCTGGTAGTGCCCCCAGTAGAGTAATATCCCCCCCCCCCCCTGGTAGTGCCCCCAGTAGTAATATTCCCCCCCCCCTGGTAGTGCCCCCAGTAGTAATATTCCCCCCCCCCCCCCTGGTAGTGCCCCCAGTAGTAATATTCCCCCCCCCCCCTGGTAGTGCCCCCAGTAGTAATATTCCCCCCCCCCCCTGGTAGTGCCCCCAGTAGTAATATCCCCCCCCCCCTGGTAGTGCCCCCAGTAGTAATATCCCCCCCCCCCCTGGTAGTGCCCCCAGTAGTAATATCCCCCCCCCCCTGGTAGTGCCCCCTGTAGTAATATTCCCCCCCCCCTGGTAGTGCCCCCTGTAGTAATATTCCCCCCCTGGTAGTGCCCCCAGTAGCAATACCCCCCCCTGGTAGTGCCCCCAGTAGCAATACCCCCCCCCTGGTAGTGCCCCCAGTAGTAGCCCCCCAGTAGAGAGAGATGTAATTAAAAAAAACAAAAAAAAACACTTACCTGAAACCCCGCTCCTGATCCCGATGCTGCTACTGGCTCCTACAGCCGCTGTGCATTATGGGAGAGACATAGTCATGACGACGTCTCTCCCATTACCCACTGCGGGAGCCGGAAGATGGCTCCCGCAGTGGGAGCAGCAGCAGCCGATGAGAGTCTGACAGACTCTCATCGGCTGCTGATTACAACAAACACACAGCTGCCGGCTTCGGCGGCTGTGTGTTTGGCACTGTGTAGTGCTGACCGAACTCCGTCCGGTCAGCGCTACACACGCGGTCCAGCTGTGTCACGGAGACAGTCTGCACCGCGGCCCGCATGGTACGCTACTCAGCTGCGTACCATGCGGGCATGACTCGACTATAAGCCGAGGGGGTGCTTTTTCAGCATAAAAAATGTGCTGAAAAACTCGGCTTATACTTGAGTATGTGGATCCCTTTAAAGTGCGTTATTAATCGAACATTGATAATACAGTATTGTATAGTAAATAATATTGTAAAATTCTTAATAAAAATCATACCATTTTTGAGAAAAGTAATCTGTAAGATGTGCCAGTCCCCCAGCCCCTGTGCTGTATGTCTGTGTCAGCCAATTATCTGTTGGTGCGGGCAGAATTTCCATAGGCTGTAAATGATCACATGATATTGGTGTCAGTGCTGTTAAAGCTCTGAGTCTCATTATACAGGAGAACTCTTGGGTTCATGCTGGGGGTATGCAGTCATTTTATTGACATTATGACGACTGCATATTCTGATGGGAGAATGCTGGTGTTATGTTGACACAGTAGTAATGCTTTTTAAAGCTTATTAACCATTTATAATGCCAGCACACTCTCGTTGGCATATTCACTGACGTAATGATTGTCAACGCAAGGTATTCCATACTGAGCATATTCCTGCCAATACATGGGCTATGGCAGCTCTCATTGCCTACTGAGTATCTTTACAAGCCCAGAGGAAGTGCAACTCCATGCACGTGTGTTAACAAACACTATTGTTAAACAGTAAACCTAAACGTGTTTTGTCTGCTCAGATATCTGTCTGTTAAAGTGTACTGGCACTTAACACACAACAAACAGCGATTTGGCATGTTCGTGTTCTTTATACTGTAGTACAGTATTGCATTGCAGACTGAAACAATGTTAAAATTATTTTAGGTAGTTAAAAACGTTTACATTATATGCCCGTATTCAATTTGAAGCGAAAATCCCGTTTCGGTAAAAAAGTATCGCAGGTGACGTCATTTCACCAGGCTGAAATTTTTTGCCGTATTCAATTTCAAAGACTTTTCACCTAGGCGGAAAGACAATGCAATGGATCCGGCGAATAAGTTTTGCTTATGAATAGCAGGCGGAAAAAAGTGCAGAATTGCGGTTTTGGGGGTGCAACGTTGCGGGAACCCCCGTGCAAGCTTAAGACAGTCCCCCCAAATGTAATCTGTGTCAAAAAAAATGATTAAACACTTTAGGACCCCCCCAAAAAAGTACATTCATTTTGTGGGCGAAAAAGTTAAGTTGGGGGACAAACTTAAAAACTAGTGAAATAGACTCCGGGGGGGTCCCCCAAGTATGACCCAGGTGTTTTTTACTTTGCTGGTGCTTGCTGCCGGTGCATTTTTCACTATTTTTTTTAAACGTTACTTTAGCAACTTTAAAATATGCTAGCCCCCATTTTCAGGCACCCAAAATTTGCTTAGACTATTTATTTTCACCAAAAAAAACATTTCTAAATGCTATTCTTCACCCCTTATGCAAATATGCACCTATTGAGACCATTTAAATACCCCAAATACCTTCAGCAGGCCAACTCGGGGGTATCCATAGTGATCTCCCATGTGAGTGCATCTTTTGGGGGGGTGTCAGGCTGATTACCCCATTTTGGAGAGGACTTTTCCGCCTGTTCAAGTTTCTCCGGGTGAATCGCTGGGACGCGCGCAAAAAGTTTCCGCACCCAAAACGCGATATAGGCAAAGTCCGGCAGGAGAAAAAGTATCGCGGGTGGGAATCTAATTGAATACAGGCCGTAGTTGCTGAAAACAGTAGTTTTGCTTCTTTAAATGTGTTCACCTCTTCTGCAATAAAAATTGGTTGGATTTATAATGTTCATTAACAACCAGTGGAAAATGATGATAATTATTGGATGATGGCATGCACATAGAGAATACTTATGTCTCTTCATTCAAATATTTAGCTCTCTAGAAATGATTATACCTCTGAGCAATGACTGCTGAGCACATGGCTCCATCTGAAGGCTTTTTCACATGGGCTGCTTATGCAGATTTTTTCTATTGTCTGTGGAAGTGAAGTTGTTTAAGGGACCAGCTGTCATTGCTGAGAAGTGTTACTGTTACTATAGAATAAGAATGTGCAGTAACAATGATAGACCTTCCTCAACAGTCAATTAAAGTTTCTCAGTAAAGAAAGAAGAATCGCTCAACATGCAAATGAGATCATAACAAGCAGCCACCGTCTGTGGAACTCGGAAACTCTGGTGCATGCATAGTTGGGTATTTGTGTGTAGCGAGTACTACTGGGGCTAACTTCTGAAAGGGTGATCCTGGAGGGGGGGGGGGGGGGTTGGTGGGTGCATTGTTGAACTCTACGTAAGTTTGGGAATTGCTCTACTGTCTGCCAGAGCATTGAAGAATACTATAGTAAGCAATACACTTTAAATAGCATTGAAGACTATACAGCAAAGTTACAATTTTAGTCTTCACATTCTTTACAAAGGCTTGACGAAAAAAAAAAAAAAAAAAAGGCTTTTGTTTGTAAATGTTGACCATGCACTGTTAACACTTCCACATACTGTGATTCTACTGATCACTTAGCCTTTCTGCTATCTTTACTGAGTCATCAACCTATAGAATCTCATACATGTTGGTAGGATGGTGCATACTGCTTTTAAAACTGACTCTATAAGTGCCTTCTTTGTGTTATAAGTTATTTGGAAACTTTAAAATGCTAAATATTTCTTCAGGGTCCATAGGGCTCCACAGGGAGACAATGGTGGTGTAGGTGGTATTTGGAAAACCGGACACCAACAGCAAAGCTTTTTCCTTCCCCCTATACCCCGCCAACAGCTTGAAGGCAAATCCGTTTCGTTGGTGTCCGGCTGGATCACCGATAGACAGTGGGGGCTGCTATTAAACAGCCGAAGCTTTATTTTTATGGTTTACTACTTATTTTCTTCAGAGCAGCAGCACTAGACAGTCCTCTGGACTGCACTACTGCTCAATCACCCCTCCGTGGGGCAGTGACACCAGCCCTCAGCTAGGTACTCCCGGCGGGGCTCCGGGGGGGACCTAACTAGCAGTGCTCCTCAGACCCCAGAGTGCAGCCGGGACTCAAGGGGACAGGTAAGGTGGATGCCCGCTTGCGGGGACCCGCGTCCATGTGCAGTCTTGCTTCCGGTCGCAGGGAGACAGACTGGAGGCGCTGTTTTGGACACCGGTTCGTCGGGACTCCACTCGATCACCAGGGCATTACAAGCACTGGTGTAGGGCACAGATTAAGGCCAGGGACCCGGTGGTTGATATCAGCATAGGGGAGAAGGTGCTCTCCCTGCGGCCCCTCCCCCAGCTCAGGGCACCATTCCACTGCGGTCTTGCTCCTCTCTCGCCCTCCGCCCCATCTGAGATTCACTGCAGCCATTTTCTGCATTCAGGTCTCCGGGAACACTGTGTCCGGTATTCCTGTGTACCTCTCCCAAGGTTATACAGCGCTATTCCTACCATCCACTGCGGTCTGTGTAGTTTAATTGGTGCCCACTGCAATTATATGTTCTGCATTGTATGTGCTAGCGCTGCTGTCTGTTTAATTTTTTTTTCATCTTATTCCTTTCATTTTCTTTCATTCTAACCCTGGAGTACTAAGGTACTGGGGGTTTATTGTACCTCACATCTCCCTATATTTGTGAGGGCTATTACATACTATATATATCGGTGTTGCTCACTACACTGTGCCAAATTGCACAAATATCTGGGTTGGTCACTGCACTGTGCCAGATCGTGTGCTACATTATCTTGCAGCTATGTCTAGCAGAGGCAACAATAACAAGCAGCCTGCTGCACCTACTCTGGTGTCTTGTAAGTCCTGCTTAGCTTCAGAGGTCTTTGTGCATCTTGTTATACGGCACCTGGCCCATCAACCCCTGCATCCCCTCCTTAGGACTCCCCCTGGGCTTTTTTTTTCCACAGGTGTTGGCAAAAATTGCGGACCACCTAGCAGGCCCTGTGGTAGCTCCCCCTATGGAATGGCCACAACAGGTACTCCCTGCAAATCCTTTGCCTCCCCCATGGGCAGAAGTACTTTCTACCTCAGTGCAGAGTCTGGCAGATACCTCCTACAGCCTTTCAACAAATGCTGCAAAAGGAGAGACCCTTACCTAGTAAACCTACTAAGTGTTTTTTTTTTTTTTTACAAGTCCAACCAGCTATCAGATTCTGAATTATCATCTGGGGAGGTAGAAGATGCAGACCTCTCTCACTCTGACTCCCCTTCGAGAGATGATGAACCCCCCCCCCCCACTAAATTGAATATACCTGCACTTGTGAGAGCTGTAAAATCTATTATTCAAATAGAAGAGGTAGCAATCACTCAAGGCAAAGAGACACTATTTACACGACAGAAGGTAGTTTTGCCAGAGTTTCCTCACTCTGATTAGATATCTGATCATATGAGTGAGGCATGGAATATGCCAAGTAAAAGGTTTCAGCTGCCTAAATGCTTAATTTCCTTTTACCCCCTTTTCCAGGTACTGATTGCACTAAATGGGAAGTTCCCCTGCAGTGGATTCCCACGTGACACGCCTAGTTAAAAATGCTACCTTACCTATCCATACTGCAACCTCCTTAAAGGAGACCACGGATAGAAGGATTGAAGCTTGCCTTAAGTGTGCCTTATTCTGGGGAGATCCTGTTTGGCCTGGAATTGGACAAGATTGTGACTACCTTACTGTGAAGCCTTGGATGTCATCCTCAAGGAAAAGCTAAAGGTCTCCTTTCCAAGGCAGTCGGCATCCACTAAGGCCTCCAAGGCTATGAGCAAACGGGCCTAGGCTGCTAGATGTCTACCTACCATGTCCGAGGACAAGTCTTCAACTTGAGGGGGCGGGCCTATCTTCAGTTTGCCAAGTTCTGGCGTCAGACTACCTCAGACGCCTGGGTAAAAGATCTCCCATGGATATGACCTCTCATTCCCCAGCAGTTCTTGGCACAGGACCTCCATCGGACCCAAGCAAAGCCCTGCTGCTCCAGAAGGCCATTCAGTCCTTACTGCTCTCAGGGGTAATAATTCCGGTCCCCTCGTCACAGCAAGGAAAGGGCTATTATTGTACCTTTTTTCCTGGTTCAGAAGCCCAACGGGTCTCATCGACCTATCCTAAACCTCAAGTCTCTGAACAAGTTTATCAAAGTGCCCAGGTTTCGTATGGAAACCCTACGTTCTATTGTCCTGGCTATGGAGCCCCTGGGGACTTTATGGTGTCTCTGGACATTCAAGATGCTTACCTTCATGTACTTATAGCGCCTTCTCATCAGCAGTATCTCCGGTTTGCTATACTACAGCAACATTACTATTTCAAGCTCTGCCCTTTGGGCTTTCTACAGCTCCTCGGGTCTTTACCAAAATCATGGCAGTTATGGTAGCCTATCTTCATTGTCAAGGGATCAGATTTCTCCCATACCTGGATGATCTCTTACTTTTTGCAAGCTCCCCAGAAACTCTTCACCGCCACCTACACATAACCATTGCCTTTCTACAAACGCACGGTTGGCTGATCAACTGGAAAGTCTTCCCTGACCTCAATGAATGGTGCATCTGGGGGCCCTCCTGGACCCTCAGGCTCAGAGACTCTTCCTGACAGCAGAACAAATCTCTGCACTACAGCCCCGAGTGCGCAGGCTACTCCACAGTTGCCGAGTGTCAATTCACTCTGCAGTGCAGACCTTGGGATCCATGGTGTTCACCTTTGACATGGTAGAGTTGGCTCAGTTTCACTCCAGGCTCCTACAACACCTGATCCTATCCTGGTGGAATGAGATACCCCATCTGCTCAGATCCCAGACAATTGACCTCTGGAGTTTTGCCTGTCCCTCTCCTGGTGGCTACAGACATCCCACTTAAACAAGGTGGATCCTGGATGCAAGCCTCCGCGGGTGGGGCGCTGTGACAGGCCAGCACTCCTTTCAGGGACGCTGGACTTCAACCGAGGTAGTCCTGCCAATAAATTTCCTGAAACTCCGAGCCATTTATAAAGCACTCACTCTGGCTCAAGATCTTTTTCAGGGCAGACTAGGACAAGTACAGTCCGACAACGCCACGATGGTGGCCTACTTCAATCACCAAGGAGGCACTCTAAGTCGGTCAGCAATGGCAGAAGTGTCCCGCATTCTCACATGGGCCGAACGCCATCTCCGCAGTGTTCATCCTGGGGATTCTCAATTGGGAAGTGGATTTCCTCAGCCATCACGACGTGCATGCAGGGGCGTGGTCTCTACATCCAGAAGTCTTTCAGCTCCTGGTAGGCAAATGGGGTCTACGGACGTTGACCTCTTCGCCTCACGAAACAAGCTTCCCGTGTACAAGGCCAGGACGAGAGACCCTGACGCAGCCTTCGTGGACTCATTATCTGTGAGGTAGACCTTACATTTGGCATATCCCTTTCCTCCAGTCTACCTTCTGCCCTGGGTTCTTTGGAAGTTCAAGCAAGAGGGAGGAATGGTCGTCTTGGTGGCTCCAGCTTGGCCCAGATGCCATTGGTATTCCGACCTTCAAAGTATCTCCATAGATGTTCCTCTGCAACCAGACCTGTTGTCTCAGGGTCCCTGTCTACATCCGGACCTGGCCCGTCTGTCTTTAACGGCTTGCCTTTTGAGACATCCCTCCTAAGGTCTAAATGGTTCTCAATCTCAATCATATTCTGGGCCACATACTGACTGACTGGCCGCCTATTTTTACCTAATCAATGCTTGGAGTTTGTCAGAATTTGTGGGTTTCTGTTTGTCCACCCACCTCTTAAGGATTGACTAATTCTCAATGGGATTACGGTCTAGGGAGTTTCCTGGCAAAGGACCCAAAATTTCAATGTTTTGTTCCCCCGAGCCACTTGGTTATCCCTTTTGCCTTATGGCAATGTGCTCCATCATGCTGGAAAAGGCATTGTTAGTCACCAAACTGTTCTTGGATGCTTGGGAGAAGTTTCTCTTGCAAAATGTTTTGGTACCATTCTTTATACATGGCTGTGTTCTTAGACAATGTAGTGAGTTCACTCACAATTTTGCCTGAGAGGCAACCCTACACATGAATGATCTCAGGATGCTTTACCTCTTTCCATTGGACAAAATAAGGCAGAGACTCCGCCTAGTCTCTCTGAAAGTACATGTCTCTGCTGTGTCCATCTGGTTCAATGCAGAATTGCTCCTCTACTGGATGTTCACACCTTCCTGCAAGGTGTTCTCTGTATACAATCTCCCTTTGTCCCTCCTGTGGCTCCATGGGATTTGTCAGTGGTTCTCTACACAATTGGAGTCAGTAGATGTCAAATAGCTCATTGCGAAGACTTTTTCTTCTGGCTATAGCATCTTCCCGTAGGGTATCGGATTTAGGGGCGCTCTCCTGTCGTTCCCCATTCCTAATCTTTCACCCAGGCAGGCCTGTGCTTCCTTCCCAAGGTGGTCTCCTGTTTCCACCGTTAATGAGGAAATTGTGGTTCCGGCCTTTCAGTCACCAGACCTCTCTGCAGGTGTGAGGCCTCGTTGGATGTGGTCCATGCTCTGAAGATCTACATGGACTTTACTAGTTCCATCAGGAAATTGGACTCCCTCTTTGTCCTATATGGATTCCACAGGAAGGGATAGTCAACTAATAAACTCTGGCCAGATGGCTTCGCATGGCTATCTCACAGGCTTACACGCAGACTGGCCTTCCTGTGCCGGCTACAGTATCTGCTCATTCTACTCGCTCTATGGGTCCCTTGTGGGCAGCCTGACGTGGCGCCTCTGCTGAATAACTATGTAAGGCGGCCACGTGGTCTTCTGTCCACACCTTTCTTCGGTTCTATGCCTTTGATACTTTTGCCTCACAGGTTGCTTCCTTCAGGCGCCAGGTTCTCCTCTCAGCTCATTAGCGTCCTTGCACAACTGTCCTGCAAGTACCACCTACACCCCCCATTGTCTCCATGTCGACCCTATGGACTTCGAAGAAAGACCATTAACGAGGGTAATTTTTTTTTACCATAACTTTTTTTTTTTTGGAGGGAAAAAAATTCCACCAATGTTCCCTACCTGTTTGTGTTTTTTGTATGTTTTGCCTGACAGTTTAGATATAATCTCCTCCAGTATAGCATTCACATAACCTTTTTAACTATGGAAATGCTTTCCTTTAATTATCAAATCCTCTGTCTGAGTTAGATGTGGCGTTGCATCAAATACATACGTGTGGCGTTTTAAATGGGTGTGATATAAGAGATAGACAGTAATTAGACAATGTCTAGACCAGTGGTGTCAAACTCTGGCCCTCCAGCTGCAGTAGAACTACACATCCCAGCATGCAGTGCCACAGTTTTGGTGTTGGGACATGCTAAAACTATGGCAGGGCATGCTGGGATATGTAGTCCCACAAAAGCTGAAGGGCCCAAGTTTGACACCACTGGTCTAGACAGACACCAGATGTTAGACAGTCAATAGTTAGACAGGGGAAAAAAGTTACACAAACAAAAGTCAGACACACTAAAGTTAGACATGTAAAGAGTTTGACAGGTACAAAAGGTCGACAGGGTTAAAAGTTTGACATGAAAATGGTCGACAATTATTATTTTTGTTTTTTTAGCCCTAATCTTCACCCTAACCCTCCCTCCTGGTGCCCAAACTTAACCCTCCAGTAAGTGCCTAACCCTAATCCTAAAAAAATGTCGACCATTTTTGTCGATCTTTTTCATGTCGAACTTTTGACCCTGTCGATCTTTTGTACCTGTCGAACTTTTTACATGTCTAACTTTTTAGTGTGTCTGACTTGTTTGTGTCGAAATTGTATCCTTGTCCAACTATTAACTGTCTAAAATCTGGTGTCCATCTAGAGACATTGTCTAACTAATTACTGTCTGTCTATAGTCCGGAACCCCGTTTAAATGTGCCGCTATCAGTGTGTGTGTATATAAAAACTTGGATTTGTGGCATTACACTGCTTACCCCCAGGAGGATATACCTCCTTTTTTTATTTTGCAGCCTTTGTTTACTGGTAACTACTGCGCATGTAAAATGCTTTTATCTTGCATTTCTTTAATACAAATATGTCTTTATTTTTCTTTATGTAAGGGCATTGCCGGATTACTTTTGTAGTTCAGAAATTTCACCACGTCCGACACCCACGCAACCATGCAATCAGCATAATTTTATGTTCTTGGATACCGCAGAATTTCTCCTCAGAAGTAACACTAAAATCTTGTATCTTTTATTTTGTAATCACCGTAATCCCATGTTACAATATAAACATGGGTAGTGTCACGCCTACTTGAAAATTACATGCTTTTTTTTTTTTTTTTTTAATAAATCTACATATGTTTATTCTTTCAATTACCATTACTCCGTTCTAAGTAAAGGACAATTAATTCAATTAAGCCTATTAATGCCATCTCAATAGTATCAGGAAAAAAAACTATAGTATGTTTTAGATGAGCAAAATTTTGTTTAAAACTGAATATTATGTCAAATATTGTTTTAAATGAACATTATGGCCTGAATCCCGTAAGGGACGAAAATAACTTTACACCCGTGGAACACCTTTTTTACGGGTGTATTTTTGACCAGTTTTTTTTTCCGGCCAATCCAATTCCTTTATTTTCGCCGTTAAAATGTGCGTTAACTTTTCACGGGTCTTATTTTCGGGTATTCATTTTGTCTATAGAAAAAAAAATCAGACTCTGCGAAAAAGCTAATCAATTAGTTGCGATGCAACTAGGACGCCCCAGCAGACACTACTGATCTGTGTGCACCTACCTGAGCCTGTATATGAACCACAACGGAACTTGGAATGAAAAAAGCTGCAGCCGCTACATTGTAGCACTTCCTATACAGATTGAGAGACTCAGTCGCACACAGATATTTGTGTTGCATATCAAATTAATTGGTACAGTCTGCTGGTGCGTACTAGTCGCATCACAATTTAGACTCATTTTGTCAAAAAAGACACTCGGCGATAGTAATTTCTTACGGGACATAGAGTGCCGAGAGAGGATTTTCAGCATGACTGCAGCAAAGATATATACAAATCTGTAGTTGACTATGATGAGAACTATAGTAGCTAAATACCGGTTTATAGATTTTCTTTTTGCTATTTTGGAAACGTGTATTAATGCCGACGCAAAAAAGACAAATAGGGGTATTCAATATGGAGCGAAAAGTCCTTTTTTGAGATCATTTAGCAAAAAATGACGTCATTTTCGCTGGTTTTGGTTTTACACTGTATTCAATTTCAAAGACTTCGCAGGTTCGAAAAGTCTTTGAAAAAAAACGTGGCTAACTTTTCACGACTGAATAGGTGGCGAAAAAAAGTGCAGAATTGGGGTTTAGGGGTGCAGGCTTAAAAAAAATAGCCTGCACCCCTGAGAATAACATTCTAAAAATAACTGTGTCAAAAAAAGTTTAAAAAAAAATAGGGACACCCCAAAAAATTAATTTAAAAATTGGGGTGAAAAAAAAAAAAATGGGGAAAAAAAAGTGTTTAAAAATAGGGAAATAGGTTCAGGGCTATTCTGCAAATATGTGGGAGGTGTATTCTAGAATAGGCTATTAGCGGCAGGTGCATAGTTGCAGAATTTTTTAAAACTTTATGGACATAAAAATATGCTAGTACCCATTTTCATGTACCCCAAATTTGATGGGACCACTTAAACAAAAAAAATAACCTAAGTGCTCTTCTGCAACACTTCAATGTCGGGAAAAAACACCTGCTGCGGCTATTTAAATCCCCTACTTTCATTTGCAGGCTAACCCATAGTGATCCCCCATGTTTTTACAACTTTGGGGGGGTCCTACAATTTATTCAAGGAAAAATGTGTTTTTTTTATGCAGATCCCACTGCGCAGTTTGCCGTTTTCGTAGCTTTATATTGAATACTGGGATAAAGCGGTCGCGCGCCCGATACTTTATCCCAGGAAAATCTCAGATGTCGAGCGAAAAGTCCAGCATGGACTTTTCGCTCCCATATTGAATACCCCTCAAAGTATTCCTTAAAAAAAATTATGAAGGTGGTGCTACATGGATACATTTGTTTGTCCAGGCATGGTGAATGATTATTTTTCTGACCATATCCCCTTGTTCCATTGCTCGGAAATCCATTGCTATGCCATTTGCACCACTAAACTCACAAACAATCATTTGTACTGTAGGTGTGATGTATCTACTGCAACCAGATTGCATATATTGCTCTTTGGGGGTTTTGTTAGTACAAGCTGATAGTTTAATCGAAAATAGTCTGTTTCTGGCCTATTTTGCCTTGCACCTTAAATGAATGTATAATCCCAGTCTATGCACTGCCTTTTGCTGATGTTTTCCATTCTGAGTACCAGGCTGACACCCCATTAGACACTATCACTCATAAATTGTCAGCAAGTACTGTACATCGTCAAAACTCCTGCCATATGTGCCACAGCATCACCCAGTTTTCAGACACTGCTATGCTATCTGTAACTAGTAGGTCAAAATAAAGTGTTCTGGATAAGGAATAGGGAAAACTACAATAGTACAAGTGAAACATTTTAATATTAAATTGTAGGTGATTATCTAATCTAATAAAATTACCTGTGTAACAATTCTCATAAAATAAATCCATGCTACAGATGTATCCTCATACAGTATATCTAGCCTCAATATGCCACATGTTGCAAGTGACCCACCAAGTCCCGTGCGTAGCGTTGGGTATCATGTTTGACGAAAATGCTTCTTATTGGCAATGTGATGTACTAGGACGCACCAGGAGACTCTGCTGATTCATTTGATATGTGACGCTTGTATATCTGTGTGCATTATTTAATTTGTGTATGTGGTCCCAAAATGAACAGAAAACTGTGGGAGTGTCTAAAGGGCAATTGTGTGCGTAGTCATTGGCTGACAACATTAACTTCGCACCATGCCGTCCTGTTTAGTCATATGCATTTGATCAGATTGAACATAAGGCATTTGCACAGGTGCTCAAACTAGGTCCTCAGGACCCCAAACACTGCATGTTTTCCAGGTCTCCTCACAGAATCACAAGTGATATAATCTCTCCACCGGTGAATAATAAATACACCTGTGCACCTGCTGGGTGACCTGGAAAACTTGACTAGTTTGGGGTCCTGAGGACCAAGTTTTAAGAACCCATGATCTATGGCAACTGGCATTCATGTAAATGAGAAGAAAGATGGATTCCACTGGAATTTTAGTTGTTTACTACAATTCAAATCTTAGCTTTTTAATTCAGCTGTACTTTATGGGACAGTTCTATTTGGTATGTTATATATAAGGGTTAAATAATTCCCCCAATGCTGCTGCTGACCCCTCTACAATTATCTCATCACCTCACCCGCCCACACTCATACCCTTCACCCCTGTATTGTTCACCTACCCCTGCTTTTCTCACTAATTGTTGTGCTCTTTATCCTTTTATGTCTCAAATTATTTCTGCATCATCTTTTTGTTTGGTATTGGCTAATTTCTTTATTTCCATGAGAAAAACACTTAATATCAAACAAGAAAGGAAAATAACAGCTTAGATAAGTGTTGCTTGGCAATATCATATGATTGAGTTGCTTTTGAAAGAGTAAAAATAATACTGTTTTATAATGTGGATCCAGCTGTATAAAATAAAAATATTCTTGGGACTAGGGCTCCTAGTTCATCACCATCCAAAACATCTAGGGTTATATTTACTAAAGTGTGGGATTTTAGAAGTGGAGATGTTGTCCATAGCAACCAATCAGATTCTACTTATCACTTATTTAAGCACCTTCTAGATAATAACTAGAATCTGGTTGGATGCTATGGGCAACATCTCCACTTCTAAAAACCTGCACTTTTAGTAAATACTGTATACCCCCTGCAGTCTGAGGTTCAATCTTTGATCTTTCCTTTGTTGCCGTCGTATTTGAACATCATCGGCTTCATTGTCTTGTTCGCCATAAGCACATATACAGCGGGTACAATAAGTGTTGAACACATGAACGATTTTTCTCAGTAAATATATTTTTAATAGGGCTATTGTAATGAAATTTTCACCAAATGTCAGCAACAACCCATGCAAAGAAATCAAACCATAGATGTCCATACATTAAGAAATGTGTAATAATGTGAAATGACACACAGCCTTTTTTTGTAATGACCGCTTCAAGACGCCTCCTGTATGGAGAAACTAGTCGCATGCATTGCTCAGGTGTGATTTTGGCCCATTCTTCCACAAAAACATTTTCAAATCTTGAAGGTTCCGTGGGCCTCTTCTATGAACTCTGGTCTTTAGTTCTTGCCATAAATTTTCAATTGGATTCAAGTCAGGTGATTGGCTGGGCCATTTTAGCTGCTTTACTTTCTTTCTCTGAAACCAATTGACAGTGTCCTTGGCTGTGTGTTTGGGATCATTGTCTTGCTGAAATGTCCACCCTCATTTCATCTCCAGCATCCTGGTAGATGGCAGCAGATTTTTATCAAGAATGTCTCTGTACATTTTTCCATTCATCCTTCCTTCAATCCATATGAAGTATGCCAGTACCGTATGCTGAAAAACCGCCCCACACCATGATGTTTCCACCTCCAAACTTCACTGTTGGTATGGCGTTTTGGGGGTGATGTGCAGTGCCATTTCTCCAAACATGGTCTGTATTATTGCATCCAAAGAGTTAAATTTTGGTCTCATCTGACCAGATTATATCTCTCCCAGTATTTCACAGGCTTGTCCAAATGTTGCGCAGCAAACTTTAAACGAGCTTCAACATGCTATTTCTTCAGCAATGGAGTCTTGCGTGGTGAGCATGCATACAGACCAAGGCGGTTGAGTGCATTACTTTATTATTTTCTTTGAAACAATTGTACCTGCTAATTTCATGTCTTTCTGAAGCTCTCCACAAGTGGTCCTAGGCTCTTGGACAACTCTTCTGATAACTCTTTTCACTTCTCTGTCAGAAATCTTGCGAGGAACACCTGGTCATGGCCGGTTTATGGTGAAATGATGTTCTTTCCACTTCCGGATTATGGCCCCAACAGTGCTCACTGGAACATTCATAAGTTTAGAAATCCTTCTGTATGTTTTGCAGCAATAATGTTGGGAAGGTTTGAGAGCGCTCTTTGCTTTTACCCATCATGAGATGTTTCTTGTGTGACACCTTGGTAATGAGACACCTTTTTTTATAGGCCATCAGTTGGGACTGAACCAGCCTATATTAATTTGCACTGACAAGGGGAAGGATTGCTTTCTAATTACTGATAGATTTCAGCTGGTGTCTTGGCTTTCCATGCCTTTTGGAACCTCCCTTTCATCGCTGTGTTCAATACTTTTTTCCCTGTGACATTTCTGTAACTTAATTTATGGACATCTATGGTTTGATTTCTTTGCATGTGTGGATTGCATGGTTTGTTGCTGACATTTAGTGAAAATGTCATTACAATAGCGCCATTACAAATATATTTACTGAGAAAAATGTTGATGTGTTCAATACTTTATTTTTCCCGCTGCATATGGTATAAAACATTTGTGAAAGTTGTATTTGAGATGGTTGTAGCTGACTCCTTTTCCCTGCTGCTTATGCTATAGTTTAAGGATTGCTCCAGTAGGAATTTAATAGGTATAATATTAGTGACACAGTCATGCCTCCTGAGGACAAACTTGGCCGTTAGCTATTACATATATCCCCTGTCCTTTGCCGTTGCCTTGGGTGGAAACTAAATATTGACAAACAATTATGGGATTTAGCATTATATAGTCACTCCTGGCTTTTATTTGTTTATAAGCATAACCAAGATAGAATTCCATCAAGTTGGAAGATCACATATCAAAATGATGCTGTGGCAAAATACTAAGAATTTGTAAGGTTGCAAGAAAGTTTCTTGCACAAGAACCTTGATTCCATTAGGTAAAGTACTTATGCAATAGGGGACATAACTTTATTTGTATTGATTACAAGTGATGAACAGTGTTTGGACCATTGTCCAATGTCATGTCTCTAATATTGGAAAGCCTGCAGGCTATGCTTTGTGCTCTCAGCATGAAGTCATTGGAAGAAATTGTTTACTTCTGTTAATTTAGCTAAATTACTGAATCTTAGCAGATAAACATTAAAGTATATCCTTGAAAAATGAATAGTTTAACATTTTAAGCCAGTATTCATTACTATTATATTGTATTTATACAAGGTCACCATTTTTAGAATATTTGTCATACACATCAGTACCTGCAGCATTTGAGCTTTAACTCTAAATTTACTAGCACATAAGTGTGCACACGCACCCAAGCACACATTTAGTCAATCCAAATAACCTGCCAGTATGTTTTTGAAGTGTGAGAGGAAACCAGAGTACCCTGAGGAAACCTGCACAAAAACGGAGAGAACATACAAACTCTACAAGGATCGGGATCTAATCTGGAGTTTAAATAATTACCCGAATGCTCTAAGGCAGCAATGCTAGCTACTATGCCATCTTGCTACCCTATTCAGATTCATGTTGTGTGTTTGGGGTAGTAACCTTAATGCCCTAGACATGCACCTGTTCTAACTGTACTTACCATACTTATCTCTCCAATTCCATCTATACCTCTATCCTGGACACCTCTGCCCCTGTGGTTTTTTAGAACCTCCATCGGTCCAAGTTACAACCTTTGCATGCTAGACTCACCTGCTACTGTACCTCTAAAAATTATCTTGCACTGCTGAACAACACTGGTGGCAATTTCATTCATCTCAAATTCATCTAATCTGTCCTATCAAAACAATCTTACTTCAAGTCTATAATTTCCTCACAGTCTTCCAATCCTGCCACTTCTTTACTACCTTCAACACTCACCTTTGCTCACACTCCTCCTTCAGCGATCTTTACTAAACCACCTATTTCACATCCAAAATTGATGCTATGCACCAGGACATCTCCCATCATTCTCCTGCCCAACTCTGCCTCCAACTGCCGCTCCACCCTATCCTCCTCCCTCTACCATCTCCCTCTGGATGTCCCAGCATTTTATCAAGCTCATTCTTTTCCCATCAGGAAACCCCCACTTCCCCTGGTTTCTCCCATCTCTTGCCAGTACCACTCTCTCCTCTGTCCCTCAAGTTCGCTGCCTGGGTGTCATTACCTCCTCATGTGCTTCCATTGTCTATTTCACTATTTTGCCACTTCCAACTTCGAAATATCTCTACGATGAGACACTTTCTCACTGCGGATCTCACCAAAACTTTCACCCAGACAGTTGTCATTTCCCACTTAGACTACTGAGTCCTCCTCTCTGGCATTCTTAACACCAAACTCTTTCCACTGCAATCTATTCTTAATGCTGCCACTCATCTCATTAACCTCTCCCACTGCTTTGTGTTGGTCTTATCCCTCTGCAAACTTAACTGGCTCCACATCCACCACAGAATACAGTTTAAACTCCTCTCCTCATATAAAGCCATCAATTACTGTACTCTGTGCTACATCTCCATACTTATTATTGTGAACATTCCCTCCCACCCCCTCGGCTCTTCTACAGACCTCCATGTCACTTTCTACATCAGGGTTCATAGGGTATCCACAGGATACCTTGGGGTATAGGTGATGACGTCAGGCATCGGGCACCATAGAGTTAAGTTTTCAGCCTCCCAGGATGCACTAGGGTCCCCCTCCTATACCCCGAGCCAAGGCATCTCAGTTTCATTGGTGCCTGGCTCGGAGTCGGAGCACCTGTTTAGAGGGGGGCTAAGGATAGCCCCTGAAGTTTTCTTCAAGGCAGCTGTGGCTGCCCATCTGGAAGTACAGCATGGACAGTCACTACTGACATGACGTCCATGCTGTCTTCCCTACACCCCCGCCAGTACCAGAATGCCGGTACTGATCCGGGGATGCTGGTAGGCATCTGGGGTCACAGCTAGCGGTGACCCCAGATGTTTTGGACCATGGCCGGATTCAAGGGGGGCAGCAGGTAAGCAGCGGGGTCCCGCGGTGGGTCCCCACTGAAACATGGTCCAGAGTCCCCAGGCAGGGGGCTCCCTGGGGACTGGCTGTAGCGTGGAGCCAGGTAACAAACCTGCGCTTCCACTACCCCCCTGGGACAGCGGACCGCAGCTGCGCAGTAGCGCTGCGGCGTCCCAGGGGTTAATTGCATGCCAGGGGAGCGCGCCTTCCCTGTACACAGCCGGCGCCTCCCCCGCTGCACACAGCCCTCTCTGCACCTGCCGATTGGCCCTGTGGCTGCGCTCCTCCCCCAGGCCGGCCTCCTCTCTGCTCCTCGGTGGCCATCTTTATGGAAGCATGGTGAACGCTGCTGGAAGCTGCTGATCGGTGGCATCGTGGTCTGGGTCCCCCGGCATACCTCTCCTCCGTTGGAACAGGTCTGTGTATGCAGCGCTGTGTCCTACCAGGCCCTGTGTCTGCGTAGTTGAGGATCAGCACTGATAGTGCAGGGATTAATTTCTTTGCAATGTATGTGACTGCTGCTAGCGTCTGCTGCCTGTGCTTTCACTTTCTACTGTCAGCTTTTTCACTGTCCCTGCTCTTCTTCTGCTAAAGCCCTTGCGGTGCGGTGATTGCAGGGCGGTTCTCCCACTATACGAACGAGTATCAGTGAGAGGGGTCACATACTTGCCATCATGTCTGAGAGTGATTTTCCTCTCCAGCTTCTGTGTACTACGTGCAAGGTACCTATAGCGGAGGGGGAGGGTAGCGCAGCAGTGTTTTTTATTGGCGCGACCAATTACTGTCACGGCTCTGGTACAGGAACCGCCCTGGGCTTGTTTCGCCAAAGCGCTTACAACCCTAGTGGGCCAGTTAGCTCTGTAACCTGTGTTCTCTCAGATGGGATTGTCCCATCAGTCAGGGGTGTCGTCACCCATGCTGGGGTTCCCGAGACAACTGATGGTACCCCACAGTCTCCCTATTTCCCCTCCTCAGGTCTCTCAGGAGCCTGCTTGGGTTAATTCGCTGACAAGCTCTGTACAGCATTTGTCGGATGTGTTACAAGGGGAGTCTGTGTTGCGGCCGGTCGCGTCTCTGTCTGCTACTTATGAGGATGACGACGGGACCTCCGATGATGAGGAGATTCTGGATCTTTCTGACCAAGAACCTCCCCGTACTAAAGAGTCGGACGCTAAGTCTAAGGTTTATATTCCTGGCCTTATTCATGCAGTCCGCACAGCTTTAGTTATTGAGGATGATGATCCTCCGGTGTCCTTTTTCAAGGATATTAAGGGTGACGCCACAGTGTTTCCTCTTTCGGGTCAGTTAGTAGACCATTTAGAGGAGGCGTGGAAACATCCTGGCAAACGGTATCAGCCTCAAAGACGTTTAGCGGTGGCTTATCCGTTTGCAGACAATTATTTCTCTTAAGTGGGAATCCCCTCCTCAGGTGGATTCTCATGTGACACGCCTAGTCCGAAGTGCCACATTGCCCATGCCCTCCATGTCTTCCTTGAAGGATGCTACGGACCGTAAGGTGGAGATCTGCCTTAAATCCATTTATTCCCTCGTGGGGGGCATCCAGACTGGCTATGGCCATATGTTGGGTAGCCAGAGCTATGGAGTGCTGGGCCGATAGTTTGGAGGCGTCTTTGGATTCCGACTGTTCGGCTGAACAGTCCGAGTTGATAGGCAACCTCCGGGATTTGGCCACTTACATCAATGAAGCGGCCTTGGATATTAGTTCCCTCACTTCTCGCATTTCCTCGGCAGCTGTGGCTGCTCGTCGCACCTTATGGTTGCGATCCTGGAAGGCGGACGCTGATTCCAAAAAGGGATTGGAAGCTTTGCCATTTAATGGAGAAGTCCTCTTTGGTCCGGACCTGGACAAAATTGTGGCCACGCTGGCGGCAGCCAAGTCTGCATGTCTCCCGTCTGCTGCGGTCCCTTCCAGTCCGGGTACGTCGTCCTTTCAGCCTTATAGGGCCCAGGGTAGGCCTAAGGCACAGTCCTTTCCCAGACAGGCTGGGCCCAAAAATCGGCCAAGCCCAGGAAACAGGCCTGGAGTACCAGACGTCCGGCCCCTAAGTCTGATGACAAGCCTGCGGCCTGACGGTCCGGGCCTCCCTTTAGGGGATCCCAAAGTGGGAGGCCGCCTGCTGCAGTTCGCCCAGTATTGGTCGGCAACTACGACAGACACTTGGGTTCACGAGGTGGTTTCTCACGGGTATGCCCTCTCCTTTCGGCACAGGCCCCCATCCCGATTCTTCACCACGGGTCTTCCCTTAGACCAGACCAAAGCCATGGAACTGCGGAAGGTTTTGCACACTATGCTCCAGGCTGGAGTTATAGTGCCTATTCCATTCTCCCAGAGGGGCCAAGGTTTCTATTCCAATCTATTTTTGGTGCAGAAACCCAATGGGTCGTACCGTCCGATTCTCAACCTCAACAAGTCCTTGCGGGTGCCGCGGTTTCGGATGGAGACCCTACGGTCCATTATTCTGGCGCTGGAACCTGGGGATTACATGGTGTCGTTGGACATACAGGACGTTACCTGCATGTTCCTATTCTTTTGCGTCACCAACAGTTCCTCAGGTTTGCAATCCGCAATGATCACTTTCAGTTCCGGGTGATACCTTTTGGCCTGGCAACAGCACCACGTGTATTCACCAAGGTTATGGCGGTCATGGCGGCGTCCCTGCGGCTGCAGGGAGTCCACTTGTTGCCATACCTAGATGACCTTTTGTTGGTAGCAGGGTCTCCAGAGCTCCTTCTATGCCACTTGGATCTGACGATTGCAGTACTGCAACGCCACGGCTGGTTGATAAACTGGCAAAAGTCCACCCTGATCCCGTCTCAGAGGATTCTGCACCTCGGAGCCTTATTGGACTCCAGTCAGCAGAGGATCTTTGTGACGGGGAAAAGATCTCTGCCTTGCAGTTGAGGGTGCACAGTTGTCTGCAGAGTCGCCGTGTGTCTCTACACTCGGCGATGAGGTTACTGGGCTCCATGGTGTCAGTATTCGACATGGTGGAATATGCCCAGTTTCACTCCAGACCTCTGCAGCAATTGATCCTGTCCAAATGGAATGGACTGCCTCAGAGTCTAAAATCTCAGACGATGCTGCTCACTCCGGAGGGTCACCTGTCCCTTGCCTGGTGGTTGCAGACGACCCATCTCAACAAGGGTCGTCCATTTTGGGTGGAGAACTGGGTCCTATTGACAACGGACGCCAGCCTTCGGGGCTGGGGAGCGGTCACTGGTCCGCACTTGTTCAAGGGCAGATGGACTCAGGCAGAAACGGAGCTTCCAATAAACATCTTGGAACTCTGCGCCGTTTTTAATGCTCTCCAGCAGGCACAGCGGGTTCTCCAAGGTCACCCCATGCAGGTCCAGTCGGACAACGCCACCACCGTGGTCTACATAAATCGTCAAGGAGGAACCCGAAGTCGTGCGGCACTCGAAGAGGTGTCCCGCATTCTGGTCCGAGCGGAGTGCAATCTCCCGGCCATATCAGCAGTATTCATCCCGGTAGTTCTCAACTGGGAGGCGGACTTTATCAGTTGCCGCTATGTAAGCTCTCATGAGCAGGGACCTCTTCTCTTTACATTTTCTTCTACTCTCTACTCCCCATTAGGGCACCTAACACGGGACCGCCAACTCCCGGCAGCTTATTGTGAGTGCTTTAATCACTATTTCAGCAATGTATATAAGTTGTGTCCCTGTCCTGCACTGTAATGTACTGTAAGTTACTTGTTTCTTGTTCACTTATTAGTTCTATGTACTATGTAAGGCGCTGCGGAACACTTGTGGCGCCATATAAATAAAGGATAATAATAATAATAATAATAACTCTGAATCAGGCACACCGTACCTAGCTGTGGATACCTTGTAGCCCCCTAGAAATACATATTAATAATAATTAATAGTACGTAATTACGTTCAGTTGTATAATTTCCCCAGGGAAACATGTAACTCAGTTGTTAGACACTTTAGTACTATCCTCTATTGTAGTGTTATACCATTCTTGGGGGCCTATGTATTAATAGTTGCGGAACTGGCACTATTATCATCAGTATCGCGGTGGATATTTTAATTTCTAATAAAAATATCCCCGCTATGGACTAAGAAAGTTGCAGGGACAGCGGTTGCCCCAATTTCAGTCCCTGCGAGTCATATCCCTGGCATTTTGTAGAAGTCTTTCTCTGGGGGAAGCTGCCACTGCGCCTGCACATGGGGGAAGCTGCCACTGCGCCTGCACACGGGGGAAGCTGCCACTGCGCCTGCACACGGGGGAAGCTGCCACTGCGCCTGCACACAGTGTCCATTTCCATCCCTGGCTTGAGGCTGCAGGAGAGAGATTGGAAGATCTCTCTGCTGCATGTAAGAATCCCTAAGCTTAAAGCAGTTTACTGTATATAGTTTGGTACATTGATAATAATGGGGACTGCGATCTGCAGTGCTAATTAGCATATTTCTGTGAAATCTGCATTGTGCTATCAGTACATAGCAACAATTCATAAAATGATGAAGTAGCTGTAGTTTCTACATAAGTTTCTGAAAAAAAAAGTTTGATAAATAGGCCCCTCAATGTTGTAAAACTATTGCAGAACACTAATCAAATGTCTTAAGTTCTTTCAATCAGAGACAGTGATCCCTTAATCGGGGGGCGTAACTAAGTGTTTGAAGGCCACATAGCAAAAGTTTGTAAGGGCCCCTATGTACCACCCAATGGTGAAAAATGTATATAACACATGTAACTTTGACAAGAAAGATGCCCCCCCTAGTTCTGGGCCTCATAGCAGCTGCACCCCTTGCACCTATGGTAGTTATGTCAATATCCTCAACCCCAGAGTTTGGGTTGCATATGAAAAATTAGCCAGTAATAAGGCTATTGTCTATGTGGTGTTTACTGAGCTGCACAAACTATGGTCTACAATTAAAGCTACATGACTGTACATGAGAAGCATTTTGCAACCTACATAATCAGTGGCGATGGACCCCCCCATGTCATTCTGGGCCACTTACATTGGTCCCCCTGTACCCCCCCCTCCTGATGGTAACTCATGGCACAATACAACTCCCTGCACCATAAAACAGAATGACTTCCTGCGCCTCACATCCTGGAATTCATCTTTACCGCCCATTACTGAATATAGCCCCCTGCACCCCAGATCAGTACTCCTACATAAACAATAAATATACAGTATCATTATAAACCAATGCTGCGGTGAGGAGTCAGTTTAAAAAAAAAATAAAATTGGATGCCAGCGAGTCATGCTTTGGGCCCCTTACATGTGTACTGGCATTTTGTTTTACCTCTCTGATGGCTGCCCTGAATCCAATAGCATTAACATTACTATTTTATTTTGCTATTAAGCCTTAGCCCAATTACTGTTATTGGCCTGAATGCTTTTTTTTTTTTTTAATACTGTACAAGTTTACATCAATATTTTAAAACCTTAAATGTTTTCTACTACTGGGTCCCCGGTTATCCTAGAGATTGGTTGCTGATGTTTGCGCTGTTCTTCTAGCCATATGATATGCTTATAATTGGTATACTATTCCCAATGCATGGCACTGCCTTGCTAGTAAGGAAATTAGACTGTAGTTGGCTGGAGTGTTAGAAAAGGTTTATAATGACACTGCAGATGCTTTGTGTGGAAATTATTGTTAGGTTTGCAAGTTGAGGAGTTACATCAAAGCCATTTTTGGAGATCGTTGTGTTATTAGACTCTTATTGCATTTTTCAAATGTGTCTTTTGCATCTGTGAAATATTGACTGTTCTTAAGTTTAACAGAAACAGGTGATTTCTATGTATTACAACAGTCAGGGGTCAGAACAGTGAAAACTGTTAATTAAGGAGTTTTACCATTTATGATGATGTAGAGTGACAGAGCCTGATTCAGAGATGCACACGGCTGCTTCTTTATGCTAATGCCGCAGCTGATGGTATTCATACAGATTCACACCGGCTGTGACGCTGAACCGCCTCTATGTGCATATTAAGAGACACCATTGGACGCATTGGTCCCATCATCGAACATGGCACCAGCCGTCTGCAGGTGCAGATTATACGTCTGAACATGGCCGTCTGTGTCAGTGCAAAACGTCCGCATCTGGCTAGTCACCCCCGGTTACCATCCAGAAAAATGTCCACCAAAATTTGCCCGTCTGTGTCCAGCAGCTCCTAGTGGTAATTATTGGGACGCATGAGTAGTGCCAGGCATGTGCAGACTTGCGTGCGGCATCGACATTACATGCACCCATAAATCTGTCCCAAAATGCCTCAGAAATAATAAGGGGGCAAGAAGCATATACCCTCCAGGCAGTCTTTCTTTGACATAAAAAGTTTATATTGTATATGTGGCAGAAAGGGAGTGTGATATAGTGCTTGCTGAGCTGATGTTCTGCTTCTATCTCTATCAATCATAATGCAGCCCATTTATGTTGTACAGTATATGACGTTTTGTGTCAGGAAAGCTAAATCTGTGTATAGCTGCAATGATGCATTATCCTCACGTAGTCATTTGCTTGTTACTAGGCCATGTTTAATTAATTCAAAGGGAGACATACAGCCTGATGACCATCACAATGTGGACAAGCAGTGTGTGGATCCCGGTAGACAGGCAACGCGATGTCGGCAAGTGTAAAATGTTGCACTCAGCATTTTACACACTTTGGCAGTACAACTCCAAGCGGGTAATGTTCAGTATCCCATGTGTGCGGTACCGGTGCTTAGAACACCAGCGCCAGCATCCAGAAGGTAAGTAGCGGCTTAGGGGAAGGGTTAGGTTTAGGCACCAGGGAGGGTTAGGGGTAGAGTTAGGTTAGAATACTCACCTCTCCACGTCGGGATTGTAACCCTGTCGGCATGCCGGTGTTGGTATTCTGACCTCCGGGATCCTGAGCACCGGCATCCCGTGCCCAACCCCTCTAAGCATGATGGTAATGCATCATGTTTACAGTTGAATTGCCAATGAGTGTCAAATGCTATGAGTAGTATTTTTCACTTGTCAACTTCGTACCACCTGCCTTATGGGGTCCACATACTGCTTATACACATTCAGTGTCGACAAGCACACTACATCCCAATTCAAAATATACTGTATAAACTAGGGGTGAGCGGGTTCGGATTTCTGAAATCCGAGCCCCCCCGATTCGAGGCCGATCCGAGTCAGGCTCGACTTTTCCCGCCTGACTCGGATCTGAAATCGAGGCAAAACGTCATCATCCCGCCTTCCGGGTCTCGCGGGTTTTGGATCCTATATAAGGTACCCGCGTCGGCGCCATTTTCTCACTCGGCTGTGGACAGTGAAGAGGGAGGGTGGGAGTTAGGGCTGGCTGGGCTGGGCTGGGCTGGGTAGTGTAGTGTAGTGCAGAGTAGTGTTGTGCTGCGCTGTGCTGCTGTTGTCCATAGGGGCTGTGTCCACTACTTCAAAGTCCACAGGGGCTGGCTGGACTGTGTTGTGCAGTCAGTTGTCCATAGGGGCTGTGTCCACTCCAAAGTCCTGTGCAGTGTCCCAGTCCTAAAGGGGTGCTGTAGTGTTGTCCAGGGGGTGCTCTGTCCGTCAGGGGTGCTCCCCCCAAGTGCTAAAAAAAAAAATATATATTTTTTCTGTGTTTGTGAATTGTGTGCGCAGTAGCCGCACATGCATCAACAAAGTAGTGCCAAGCGTGCGCCTGTGTCATAAGTAAAGGGCCGGCTGGCTTGACCGTTAAAGGGTGCTGTAACCCCCAAAGTACACTCCAAACCAAATAAAAAAATATTTTCTGTGTTTGTGAATTGTGTGCACTGTGGCTGCACGTGCATCAACAAAGGAGCAGTGCCAAACGTGCGCCTGTGTCCCATAAGTAAAGAGCTGGCTGGCTCATTTCTTAAAGGGTGGTGTAACCCACAAAGTGCAATACTCTCCAGCAAACATAAAAAAAAATATTTTCTGTGTTTGTGTGCGCCTTAGCCGCACGTATATATCAATATAACATAAATGGAGGACCAAACTTTCTCCGATAAAAATAAAATAGGGAAAGATCAAGAACCACTTCCTCCTAGTGCTGTTGCTGCTGCTGCTGGGAGTTGTTCATCATCCCAGAGAGGAAGTAGGAACACCACTACTTTTACTAAACAATTGACCCTCCAACAGTCCCTAGCGATGAGGATGAAGTACGACAGCAATCATCCTGAAGCAAAATGTATAACCGAGGCCTTGACTGCTATGTTGGTGTTAGATGTGCGTCCGGTATCCGCCATTAGTGCAGTGGGATTTAGACAGTTGATGGAGGTAGTGTGTCCCCGGTTCCAAATCCCGTCTAGATTCCACCTGCATCCTCAAAGCTGCAGCGACAAGCGTGCGTCTGTCTGTTAAAGGGTGGTGTAACCCTCAAAGTGCTCCAAAAAAATAAAAAACTATTTTTTTTATGTGTTTGTGACTTGTGTGCGATGTAGCTGCACGTGCATCAACACAGTAGCAGCGCCAAGCGTGCGCCTGTGTCATATGTCAAGGGCCGGTTTGGACATCTGGTCCGGACTGAAGGATGTGCCAACAATTTCTGACAAGTCTACTGTCACTGCATATGATACGGTCTTCAAAGCAGCAGCGACAAGCGTGCGTCTGTCTGTTAAAGGGTGGTGTAACCCTCAAAGTGCGCTCCACAAACAATAAAAATATTCTTCTTTTTTTTTTCTGTCTTTGTGAAATGTGTGGGCTGTAAGCCGCACCTGCATCCTTAAAGCAGCAGCGACAAGCGTGCGTCTGTCTGTTAAAGGATTACATCGGTGACAGCATCCAAGTAGGCATGTCAGACAGTCCGTACCTGTACTGGCAGGAAAAAGAAGCAACTTGGAGGTCCCTGTACAGACTGGCTCTATTTTACCTGAGTTGCCCCCCCTCCAGTGTGTACTCCGAAAGAGTGTTTAGTGCAGCCGGGCACCTTGTCAGCGAAAGGCGTAGGAGGTTGCTTCCACAAAATGTGGGGAAGATGATGTTCATAAAATTAATTATCAACTCTTCCAGGGAGACCAGCCTCCAGAACGTACAGAGGGACCTGTGGTTGTGGATTCCAGCGGGGACGAATTAATACTCTGTCAGGATGAGGATGTACACAACACTGAAGAGGGTGAGGAATCGGTGGATGAGGAGGATGAGGACGACATCTTGCCTCCGTAGAACCAGTTTGTGCAGGGACAGATTAATTGCAAGCTTGTTTTGTGGGGGCCCAAACGAACCAATCATTTCAGCCACAGTCCCTGGCGCTGAAATGTTTGGTTTGTTAAAGTGTGCATGTCCTGTCTATACAACATAAGGGTGGGTGGGAGGGCCCAAGGACAATTCCATCTTGCACCTCTTTTCTTTGAATTATGTACTGTTTGGGGCCTAGTTTTTCAAACTGCCATCCTGTCTGCCACTGCAGTGTCACTCCTAGATGGACCACGTGTTTGTGCCGCCCACTCGTATCTCTTAGCATAGTCATCCAGCTACCTCGGTGCAACCTTTTGGATATAAAACCACTATTGTGAGGTGTTCAGAATAGACTGGAAATGAGTGGAAATTAAGGTTATTGAGGTTAATAATAGCATAGGAGCAGAAAAACTCACAAATTCTGTGATTTTAGCTGTTTTTATGCTTTTTTAAAAAAAAAATACAGATCCAAAACACAAATCCCAGAACCCAAAACACGGAAGGGTGGTTTTGGCAAAACCAATCCAGATCCAAAACACGAAGAAAGATCCAGATCCAAAACCAAAACACGAAAAGTGGCCGATGCACACCCCTAGTATAAACTATACTTTTTTTATTCTTATATAAAGGAAAGCCTTTTTTGACTGCTAAAAGAATATTTTTCTGTCCTACGATCTGTCCTAGAATGGCTGGGTGCCTTCTGATTATCACCACCTGACTGTGTTCCTGTCTTAATTCATACAAAATTTCTTTGTCTACTCTGCTGTAGCCAGATAATAGCTAATTGCTGATTGATCTGTAATGGTTCACTGCAACTTTGGCTCCTAATTGCACTGTTAGTAAATGAGCCCTAATGAAAGCGAAGGTCTCATTGGGTGCTATGATTTCAATGCAGATTTGAGCAATATTAGTAAATGACCTTCATTGTATAGTAATTAGTGACTTACTGGGAATTGCACTAGCTTAAATGAGCTATTCTCTGTGCGGTTGTCAGGCAACATTTCACTTCTCTCTCCAGTAGTTTCTCATCCCAAATATGATGTTGCATGAGTGAATGCTTTTTGTTAGCTATTGATTGGGTGGTCAGTGTTCTTCGGATGAGATGCTATAATTTATTTTTACACATCCTTCTCAAAGCTTCCTGTGCTGTTTATAAAGCCACTATAATTTCTCCATTCTGCCACAAACTATCCGAAAGGAAGGAAAACCCAGAGAATCAGCAGTAAATGATCGCCCCATAAGAGGAAAGTATATGATAGCCGGATCCTGGCCAGAGGTAGCAGCGCTAATGTTAGAGGTACATTGTGATAAATAGAATTAGTATGAAAGCGTTTGCCAAATAGGACATCATATAATTTTCATCTCCATTCTTTCAAGAAGTTTATTATTTGTAGGAATGAGTTGCTGTGGCTCTGTGGGGTCAAATTCACTTAGCAGAGCTGCTTGTATTGTGCAGGTTATCCAGCCTTTTCTCTGGCACCTTGCAACCACCGACATCCCACGTTTTCCCTCACATACCATAGAACTGCACAGCACAATGTGCAGTGTTGGGGGTAATGCTCGGTTACGTGTACAGTCGCACATCGCCTCTGCACAAGGCCACTGGCTGAATTGTCCCCTATATGCAGAAGTACACTCCAGAAACATTTTGTGATTGAAAAATATATTGTACAACATAACACTGCTATCATATTCTCTCTATATTGTTTATATGCATAAGCTTTTATGTATTAATAGAAAAGATTCTAAACAAGCTCATATTTCATAAGGACAATAGCCAATGTGTTTCTGGATCTTTTTAGTTTGATATGAAAGCACCTAACAGTGGATACTTGGTAACTGATGGTGCAGGTGGACAGTCTTTGTTGCTACATTTCATATACCTGATCAGTAACCTCCCACCTTACCTGACTTCCCACATTCTGTATGCCAAGCTTAGTGCAAAGGCCCCCATACAGCAACGGATTGACGCAATTCCACGATCCCCAGACGCTGGGGTCAGGGCAGTGGTGAAATCCAACATGTTGGATTTCCCCGATATGCTGATCCGGACCAAAAATGTTTGGGATCGGCCAAACAGGGATTTTTAACATGAAGAATTCCCCTATGGATCAGCCATAAGCAATGGCAGCTCATCATCGTTTCCGACCAGCGGAACGGAAGTTCTAGTCAAATCGGGGAAGTGGGCGTCAGATGTATGTGGCCCTTTAGGTTCAACAACTGTCAGTGTATTTGTAGACTGCATCACAGAAAAGAACAACAAAGAAATATTTCCTACTGAAACACTTATTCATGAAAATGTGATATTATACGATTCGCTGTGAGGACAAGATATTTCCACTATAATACACCTATGGCTCTCAACCTTTTGCTAAACTACTACATCTGCAAACGTGGCTTGTGTCTGATAGAGCATGCTGGGAGCTGTAGCCCAATAAAAACTGGAGAGTCCTACGTTGCCAAAACCTCATCTATGTGAAGCTTTGTGTAGAAAGGAAGTCAATTATTGTACAATGTTCTGTGGCTCTGTTTTGTGCAAATACTCTAAAGCCATTAAGACACGTATTACTAATATGCACTCATTAAAATGCCAAAAGGATCAATCAAACAGCATACATTCATGTGCTGTAGTCTATCTTACAGGCTTAGAGGGAAGTAGTGACTGATATAGGTAGCATGACAGCTTTATAGCCTGAGCTGTCAAACTTTACAAGCCTCTTCTAAATTCACAGCCATGTCTGTACACAGTCTTCCATCTCTTAGAAAGTTTTCTCATAGAAGGCAAGCAAATTAAGAGGAGCAGTGAAAATTAAAATGTCCGTATGAATTAGCACCTCACACTTTGGATGGGTCCTTCAGTGATTTCCACCAGGGAAAACTGTCCAGGAGTATAATGTAAGCGCTGACAGACATAGAGATAATTATGACTTTCAGGCCATAACACAACTGCTCTCTTATTGTGCAGAAAGTGTGTGTATTTATTAAGTCAGAGGCTCGGGAACATTTGGGGCAGATTTATCAGTATTTATGCCCAAATAAAGCTGGTTCGCTGGCACATTTCTCATTAAAAAGTAATAGCATATTTTTTATTAAAGTTCTTGTTGGTATTTACTTTCACTGTATAACTTTTACAACAGCAACCATTATTTATAGAGGATGCAATAGCCTTCTTGGTTAAAAAGGAAAAATTCTGATTTATCTAACATCATACAAAATGTTAATGGTACTTTCTCTAATTAAAAAGAAATGAGAATACTGCATATACTGTACATAAGTAATTCATTATTGTTTCCACACTGGTACCTCATTTAGGGGCCTATTCATCATCACTTAATTTTCACAAAAGCAGGTGAAAAAGCACATTTTCACCTGCAATTGTGAAAATTAAGTATTCGGGCCATTCATTAAGACGGTAAAGCATGAGATATCACAGATAACTCCTACTTACCTTCTGTTTACGGAATGGCCTGCTGACCCCATACACTAGTATATAGTAAAATATACTAGTATATTTAGTATTGTATAATATACAAAATATATTTTCGGAGCTTGACTGCGGGAGCATTAGCCATCTTCAGATGGCGAATACCCCCTCTTGTGGATCGCTACCCGCTCTTCCCTATGGGAAGAAGTTCCGGGTTGCTAGAACTGATCCTTTCGGATCCCTCCGCCCCTGTCCGGCTCCTTCTGCCGGACGTCGGGGCTCTTGTGCGCATGCGTGACATGTAGGTCGCGCATGCACACCGCCGTCACTGCTCTGATAGGAGCAGTGAAGCCACTCGCGGGGGCAGCTGATTTCACATCAGCTGCCACTGTGCCGGAGCAATGCTGAATTGCTCCGGTGGCCGCGGCGAGTTAGAATGTTAATTATCGGGGTCCGTTTGGACCCTGATAATTAACATCATGAATAGGCCCCTTAATGTATAGATAATAGCTCCTTCTTTTGCATGTAGCACACAAACACTGTGCAGCTTTATTTTTACACTGCGATTTAGAGTTCAGATGCGCAACAATTCCAACTGTGGGCCTGATTCATCACGGATCGCAATTGCAACAGCGTACGCAGATCAGCCGATGGTGCATACTGCGTATGCACCTCAATGCGCAGATCAGCATGGCGATAGCACGGAGATCACGCACGCAGACAGAAAGCCATTGCAGAGTGAGTGATGGGAGGTCAGCGTTTGGGGGTGGTGATGGGGGAGTGGTTGGAGAAACTCAGGCGTACCTGTCCGTTTGAACGCCGTTACACAGGCATGCATAAATTAGCCACAGCTACGGCATACGCAGCTTGTGTGCTCACTGCGTGCGACGCGAGTGGCAATTTCTGAGACAGGTCAGACTTGCTGTAATTCTGCGTGAGGGTCCGATGTTACCGATGTATACGCAGGATTGCAAGGTATTATCAGAGGAGTAGCATGGAACCATTGCGCCCGGAGAAAGTGCATGTCGTAGCGCCCGCCCCTCCCTGTACTGAACTGTGCCAGTGATGTATGGCCAGCCTGCGTGGGATACACTATCTGACATTAAGTGGTAGCTCATTTTGCACTGTTTTATTTATGTATGCACCTGACTTTTATCTCCTTTGAATCGTTGTTATTAGTCAATAGAAGAGATTGTATTATATATTCTGATCATTTAACTTAAACTGACAGAGTACATGTGCTAGAGTGAGATTCCACAGGGTGCACAGCTTATTACTGCAATTACTACCCCAAGCAGATATCACTGGAGTGGGAACACCAATGGGAAGCTCCATTCTCAGCTATGCTCCTACTTTGCAAATATACATTGCACCATATTAATGTGAGTACTACTTATCATGTTCTGTCTACCACCATTATTATTATTCCAGGTCTCCTAATTCAGTATTTTGTAAAAGACCTTTCAAATAACACTTTGTGGTCATGCTTGGGAATACCTCATTACTTTATATTAGGGATGAACGGGTTCAGTTCCCTGAGAACCGAACCCACCCGACCTTCGGGGATCCGGGGCGATCTGAGCCCAAGCTCGGATCTCCCTGTCTGCCCCGGATCCCTTTCCTGAAGCAAAACCTTGAGATCTGCCGTCGGATCTCGAGGTTTTGCCTCGAGCGGTCATTTAAAAAAAATGCCTTTGCCTTTAATGGGCAAAGTGCTGATTGGCTGACAGAGCAGTCTCTCACGGCTCTCAGCCAATCAGCATTATTGTACTCATTTGCATGTAGCATGGACCCGGGAGATCCGTGCTACATGCATCTGTGTGACTGACAGTGACACAGAGCACAGATGGGTCAGTGAGACCCGTCTGTGCTGCTGTGTATTTCAATGACACAGATGCACGCACGGACCAGAAGATCCATGCTACTTGCATCCGTGTCATTGACACAGAGCACTGACGGGTCCGGGAGACTTGTCTGTGCTGCTGTGTAAAAAAAGAAAAAGAAAAAAATGGCGTGCCCCCCCCCCCCAAAAAAAACAAAACAAAAGAGAGCAACCAGCCCTGGGCATTAGTGGCCCAGTGCTGAGTGTGCTTAAATACAGGGGACAAATGACGTAAGGGTCCCCTGTACTTAAACACAACCAGCACCGGGCTAGTCAGAACCAGCGCTGGTTGCCAAAATACGGCTGACAAACGACATAGGGGTCCCCCGTATTCAGCGCATCCAGCTCTGGGCTCTGATCCGGTCCTGGTTCTGTGCTGGTTCTGTACGTTCCAGAACCAGCCTTGGACGTTTTCTAGCGGGGGGCTGATGCCACAGCCAGGGGAGCCCTTTCACCGGGCCCCCCAGCCGCAGCATCAGCCCTGACCGCTAGTCAGCCCAGGCCGGGGATCCCTGGAGAGCTGGGGACCCCCCCAATAAAGGGGTCACCCTCTCCAGAGCGGTCCAGGCTGATATTTCGGGGCTATCCCCGCCACCCCTGGTGGCGGGTTGATAGTGTGGTGTGTTGTAAATAAATAATATCAAACATTGTCTTTACAAGTAGAACTGCAAGTGCCAGCAAGCCTGCCCCGCATGCTGGTACTTGGAGAACCACAAGTACCAGCATGCAGGGCATTAAGGGCCCACTAGTACCTGTAGTTCACCTGTAAAAAAATGTTTAAAAAAAAAACACAGGACGCACACACCGTGACAGTATAAGTTTATTAAACATACATATACACACACACATGTAGACATACTCAACTATGTAACCCTGTAGCATCGGTCCACTTGTCCAGTAAAGTATCCATAGGGGACCTGTGAAAAAAAACATACTCACCATCTCCTATGCGAGGTTCTGTCCTCTTCGTTCCAAAGTAGGCATCCCCGGACTTGGCAAAAAAAACCCAAAACGAAAACCCGATCCACGAACTTAGTACCGTTCTATAGAACGGTACTTCCCGGATGAGAGCTTAGTGGCGGGGTATCACCATGGAAACCCCCCTGCTAAGCGTTCATTGGCTGAGAGAGGTCATCTCCCGTCTCTCAGCCAATGAACGGCTCCCTCCATTGTAGTCAATGGTGGGAACCGCAGGGTAAACTTTAATAACCAGTTCAGTGCTGGTTCTGGAACATACAGGGGACCCCTACTCATTTTTTTCCCCTGTATTTCCAGAACCAGCACCGGATCAAAGCCCAGAGCCGGTTGTACAGAATACGGGGGACCCTTACCGCGTTTGTTCCGACTTTTCTTTTGGCAACCAGCGCTAGTTCTGACTAGCCCGGTGCTGGTTGTGCTTAAGTACAGGGGACCCCTACGTCGTTTGTCCCCTGTATTTAAACACACCCAGCACTGGGTCACTAATGCCCGGGGCTGGTTGCTCTTTTTTTTTTGGGGGGGGGGGGGGGGCATGCCATTTTTTCTTTTCTTACACAGGGTTTTTTTTTTTTTTCTAACCACAGCAGCACAGACGTCGTTGCTCTGTGCCAATTACACAGATGCATGTAGTACGGATCTCATGCTGATTGGCTTCCTGTCTGCCACTGCAGTGCCACTCCTAGATGGGCCACGTGTTTGCGCCGCCCACTTGTGTCGCTTAGCATAGTCATCCAGCTACCTCGGTGCAACCTTTTGGCCTAAAAACAATATTGTGAGGTGTTCAGAATAGAGTGGAAATTAATGTTATTGGGGTTATTAATAGCGTAGGAATAAAAAAAGGCCCATTTTATGTGATTTTAGCGGGTTTTTTTATTTTTTAAGAAAAAATCCAGATACAAAACCCAGAACCCAAAACACGGAAGGGTGGTTTTGGCAAAACCAATTCAGATCCAAAACCAAAACACAAAACACGAAAAGTGGCTGGTGCACACCCCTACTTTATATAGCAAAGCAGTGACTTTTTACCTGCCAATAAGAAAAGGAGAGGAAAGGGGTGGTGACAGCAGCCAATAAGAAAGGATAGGGGAGGGACAAAGAGTCAATCAGAGAGGGGTGGTGACAGAAAGCAATAAGAAAGGAGGGGGGGGGGGAGAAGTGTTGAGAGAGGGGTGGTGACAGAAGCCAATAAGAAAGGAGAGGGGAGGGGCAAAGAGCCGATCACAGGGTAGAGAGGGGAGGGAATTAAAGAGGTGAGAAGTGAATGTAATCAATCTGACAGGAAAGGGGCGGTGATAGAAGATGATCACAGAGGAGGGAGGGCCGGAGGGTAGACAATCTGGGCAGCTTGAGGGAGCATGAAATGTATAAACGGATCTAAGATCTGTAACTTATTTAGGATACAGAGAACACAAACCGAGATAAAACTAACAGGCGGCCATCATACTGTGCAGCGCTCCATGAATTCCGGAACCCTGGATGGCGCCCTCTGTCCATTTTGGTGCCCGGAGCTCATGCTCCACTGGGTATTACAGATGTGAGAAAGTGGTAGTCGGCGTCTTTATGCTGGCTGAGCGGTTGCAAACATTAGCATATTTTTGCAGCAGAACTGTGTGCTTAATCGCAGCTGCAATAGTGATCCGTAATGAATCGCGAACTCTGTACATTCAAATGCATATTTAAAATCCTACTCCAGTGCATCATGGATTTGCCAAGGTGCAAAATTACACATTGTAATTCAATTTACTCCTAACAGTAATTAAGAACTTTGGGACTGATTCCGAGGTGGACGGTATTGCACAGCCATAAGGAAGCAGCTGTACAATACTGTTCAACTAAAATGCAAATGCAGCAGGAGGTGTCTATAGGAAATAGATGCTTCCTGCATGCATCCGCGATCCAAGTGCAGTGTCTGTAGGCGCTGCCTCAGATCACCATCGCGACCATCCGAAGCTTACTCAGCCTGGCTGTCGGAACCCCCAGGAAGTCTGCGTCCAAAAATGTTTTTACATTTTTTACATAGTTCCCCTCTGAGCACATATACGCTCAGAGGGGAACTGCTGCAGCAGGGGGGGGACTGATGATCACTGCCCCATGCTCTGCAAGAAAGGTGAGGGGGGTATGCCATGGCGGGGAGGTTAATGAGTGGAGCATCTTTGGCACTGAAGAACTATGGCCACTAAAAAAATGTTTGTCTGTGGGGTAATATATAAAAATAATGCATAGTGACACATGGGGAGGGAGGGCACTAAACAGTGGAGGCCCATTGTCATGGGAGGTGGGGGCTCTGCCACGGGGACTACATATGGTCAACCCTGCTGTTGTTTGCAACAACTTTTTTAAAACTCAACCTTGGGAGTCTATTTCAGAGGCTCCCTCTCAATGCGTAGAGGATTTCAGAGCATGGCTGTTGCCTTTCCTCAAAGAGGAAGGTGGTCAGGCTAATAGTCTCCGAGTACCTCCCTATCTACATGATCCTGTGCCTGATAAGATGTTGGGCTGGATATGGGCGATGTAAGAAACTCGTCCAGAAGGGCTTATTTTCATGTCCCGCTATCACTGAATTACTGGCCGTGTGATCGCTGTGCTGACTCTGGTTAACTCTCAGAGGATCCCTCTGAAGTTTAAAGACTTTGCTGTGTACACACGGGACGATCTGTTAAGCGAACGATATCACTGAATGATCTCCCTTGAAATTCCTGGTGTGCTGGATGATGAACGATATTGTTCATCCACACACCAAAGATATCACCAACGATGAACGACCAACGATTGCAAACCCCTATGGAAAATGCACGATATTGTCCAGATTGGTCTGCATGCATGAACGATGGATGATATCGTTATCGTCCAGCGGAGGCTCTCTTTCCATGGAAGGCTTTATGTGACAGGGAACCTCATGTGTAGAAGTGCTGATGATTGTGGTTGTCCACGGGAGGAGTGTCAAGGGGACGAGGAGACAATGGACCACTTCTTTTGTGAGTGTCCCTTAAACATAAAGGTTTACAAAGCAGTTTCCAGAGCTTTACATATCCCATGCCTTTGAGGCTGAGTTACCCTGAATGGGCTTATGGAGAATTCAAGGGATATAGGTTTGATATGAGCACTATTTTCTTATTTAGCTTAGCACAGAGGTTCCTAAACAGTTCAGGTTTTAGAGATATCCATGGTTGAGCACAGGTGACTTAACTAATACCTTAGTCAATTTGTTTTAACCACCTGTGCTCAACCATGTATATCTCTACAACATGAACTTTTGGGAGCCTTGAGGACCGCGTTGGGGAACCTCTGGCTTAGCAGTTAGATTTTGCACATGGAATGCACAGTGTCAGGTTTCCCTTGAGGGTAAAGTCCTCCCCTGTGAGACTGTGTTTGGAGAAATTCTGCACGAGGTGAGATGGATGAAGGATATTGATAAGGGATGATGAATGGGAATCGGTATGTAATACCGTCGGCCGCTTGGCCGGCAGTTCGATTCCCGGCAGCGTCAGGCCGACAGTGGAACAGATCCCGGCAGTGGCAGCCCGACAGCGCTGGAAATCCTGATCGTCCCTAGGTAAGTATTAACTAACCTACCCCCCTAACCTCCCCCCCAAGTGCCTAACCCTAGTCCCCCCTCTAAGTGTCTAACCCTAACCCCCCCTTCCCCGCACCTAAGTCCCCTGGGGGGGTGCCTAACCCTGACCTCCCCCTGGGGGTGCCTAACCCTGACCTCCCCCTGGGGGTGCCTAACCCTCCCTCCCCCTAACCCTAACCCCCCGGGGGGGTGCCTAACCCTAAGGACCCCCCCGCACGGCTGTCTGCTTGCGGCACCCGGCGTCGGTGAAATGAGCGGCAGTGGCAGCCCAACAGCGCTGGAAATCCCGATCGCCCCCAGATAAGTATTAACTAACCTACCCCCCTAACCCTCCTTTAGGGGTGCCTAACCCTAACCTCCCCCCAAGTGCCTAACCCTAACCCCCCCTTCCCCGCTGTCTAAACCTAAGTCCCCCGGGGGGTGCCTAACCCTAACCTCCCCCCGGGGGTGCCTAACCCTCCCTCCCCCTAGCCTAACCCTAAGTCCCCCCCGGGAGCCCTAAACCTATCCCTCCCCCCCCGCACGGCTGTCCGCTCGCGGCACCCGGCGTCGGTGAAATGAGCGGCGTCTACATCTAGACGCTGTCATTTCACCCTCGCCGGGATATGACAGTCGGGAAGCCGGCTGTCTGTATAATGTCAGCTGGCTTCCCGATTGCATCCCGATGAATGCTATCAGTTGGTGTTAACTGTGGTGCCATCTATAGCCCCCTTGAGTGGGTAGCAGAAGTGCTTACCCTTATTGATCTGATGACTTTCTTCTGCCTTATTCCTGTGTGTTAAAAATTTGTGGAAGGAATGGTTTGCATACACCGAAAAGCTTTGCTTATCTTGCCACTACTTAAGGGTTAGGACTTAGGTTTAAGGTGTTAGGTTGGGGGTGTGCAGGGGAGGTGAAAGTGTTAATGCGGGGGAAGGGGTAGATGGGGGTAGTGTGGAGGGGTAAGGTGACGTGTGTTTTTCTTGGAAATTGCAATTTTTTTATTTTTTTTTTTAAAAGTGCATGGACAAATATAAGGCAACAATACAGTACGCCATGACTATAATATTGAAAAAGAAATACATACTGTATAAGGATGGTTGCGCTATAACAACAGAATCAAAAATACTGATAATGCACAATTTAAAAACAAAACATAATAAATAGTAATAGTAGATGAAAGAAGAAACAAGAAAACAGCAAAGAAGGAGAGGAAGGAGACATAGGGAGGGGGACATCACCAGGGTCCCAGTAATGAAATGGGCTGCTCTCAAATAACTTTTCAGAGAGTAGGAGCTAAGGTACAGTATGCCAATTAGGGATTTGTACCTTTTTGGATTCACAAAATTCCATCCAAGTAAACCATACCATTGAGTAGGTCCTAAACTTATCAGAAGAAGACATAGGGGGTCATTCAGACCCGGTCGTTAGCGCCGATGCGCTCGGACCGGGTCGATGCACCCCACAGAGCATGCGCATGACTGCGCCAGCGCCGTCGTGTGCATGCGTGAGACCCGCTACGACCGACAGCGCCGGTCATAGCGGGTCTCGATCCAAAGGGGGCGAGCTGTCGATGTTGATTGACAGCTCGCCCCATTTGGAAGGCGTTCCGGGGGAGTGGCAGCCCAAACGGAGGGAACGCCTATCGTTTGGGGGAGGCCCCACTGACATCACTAGTGATGTCAGTAGAGAGCTTCCGGCTCAGACAGAGCCAGAAGCTCTCCGGGGCTTACGACAAGGGAGACCCTACCCTAGGGTCTCGACGTAAGCCGCGATGGTCTCTGACCATCGCGACCATCACCGGAGCGGTCGTTAGAGCTGTGGGTGTTAACCCACAGCCTAACGACCGCAACAGAGGCGGGCGGTCAGGATGCAAGTGGCCGCCCAGTTTCTGAGCAACCGCTTGCATCCTCCGACCGCCTCTGAATGAGGCCCATAATATCATCCATAGAGCTGTACCTGTCAGCAAGGGTCGGAGGGGAGGTAGATTTCCAGCGCACAGAGATAAAGGCTTTAGCTGCACTATTGAAATATTTCAACAGTGATATTTTTATACATAGTAAGTTCAAAAGCCAAAATTCAGCCCCATCTGGTATTTCTGAGCATAGTATTTCACGTGCGAATTTGCAACTAATTTATGTGTTTTTATGTATTTATGATATAATTATGATGTACATATTGTTGTAAGTTGTTTTAAATTAAAAAAAAAGCCATGGAGATCTACTACCACTTAGCGGTGTTAATGCTAGGGATCTTTTTAAACTGGGGGGCTATATCTACAGCAATTATGCAGTTCCAGTTGCAGTCTGCACATTCTAGCATGCAGCTACAGCCTGCATATACCAACATGCAGTACCAACTACAGTCTGCTAATACCAACGTGCAGTACCAACTACAATCTACTAATTCCTATGTGCAGTACCTGTCACAGCCTGCAAAATATCCACATTATATAAAGACATCATCTGCAGAGTGCACATATTTCTAGAGTGTACTATATGGACTGAATTCACATCCAGTGTTCCTGACACAGCTATATTTAGCATAATTTATACCTCTGTGTTCCTGCACACGTCCTATTTGAGCACTTCTCATACCGTATATCTGTGTTCTAGGCTTCAGATAGTGTTACAGCATTGCTGGGTAGCACACCAGTTCCACAGCCTAGTATTTGTTCACCATCCTGTTCTGTCATTGTAAAGGGAGAACTAAATAAGAAGCGTCATATGTTAACCTAGTTTCATGTACTCTAGTTCCGACCTGTCTTCCCAGTCCAAACCCCAAATCAAACCCAGAATCTGACATTTCTGAGGACATTTTTGTAAAAAATATTAAGCAGTTAAGTGGTAATTATACTATTTTGTTACTGCAGTAATTTTCCATTGTGCAGCAGTGGAATCTGGACAGCATTTTGCATCAGACATCAGTGTATTTGAATAACCATGAATCTGTACTGGAGCCTTGACAATTAGCCAGCAGGAGAAGGGAAGTGTAGTTACTTTATTTTATATGTGTGTGTGTGTGTATGCGTGTGTGTGTATGCGTGTGTGTGTGTGTGTGTCTGATAAGGTGAGTATACAGGAAGCAGCTACAATTTGCTTAGAGCTCCGAGAATGCCTGGAAGAGGCAATAAGAATAAGTTATGAGCTACAAAGCAAACATTCCATACACTAATGTGAAACTGATCTTTTTTTTTATGACATTGTAAAAATTAAATAATGGCATAATTCTTAAATATAATTATTTGTACACTATTCTATACCTCATAGGAGTCATTGTTGATGTGCACTCTTTCATTACATTTCCTAGTGCTAACTAGCACTTTACCACTTTAACCTTCTCATGATAACCACACTAACCTTACCATATCAATATGGTGTTCAGTATGTATATGTACTATAATTCATTATCCCAGTGCAGCTATACATAATAAAAAAAATCAGCTTCATTATAAAATAACATTACAATAGTCATCCTTAATTACATATATAATCCTACATGCAGTACACAATATTAAATATAGACCAATATAGATGATACAATGCTAATGAACCACTTGCAAATGTTTGCTTATTGCTCTGACTCCTGTGTATGTTTTATATAAAGGGAAGACTTTGACACAGTTGGCAGGCTTAAACATTTATTTATTATCAGTTACGAATATAGGGCCAGCATATGCAGTTGTGCTTTACAATGGGAACAAACAGTGTTAGAACAAGACTGGGTAATAACAGACAGACACAGTGGCGTAAGATACATGTTGGTACCCCCCCCAATTAAAGTTAACCATCCCCCCAGCACCTATGCCAGCCCCAGCTGCCGCCGCCCCCCCTATGCAGTTCCCCCAGTAGTGTTCCCCCTGTGCAGTGCCCTATGTAGTGCCTGCCTATGTAGTGCCCCCAGTAATAGTTCCCCTATGCGGTACCTCCAGTAGTTGTCCCTCTATGCAGTGCCCCCAGTTGTAATGCCCTTGTAGTGCCCCCAGTAGTAAGCCTCCTGTAATGCCCCCAGTAGTAAGCCTCCTGTAGTGTCCCCAGTAGTAAGTCCCCTGTAATGCCTCCAGTAGTAAGCCCCATAGTGCCCCTTGTAGTGAGCACCCCCCCAGTAATGTCCCCTGTAGTAAGCCCCTGTAGTGAGCACCCCCCCCAGTAATGCCCCCTGTAGTAAGCCCCTGTAGTGATCAACCCCCCTGTAGTAAGCCCCTGTAGTGAGCACACCCCCAGTAATGCCCCTGTAGTGAGCACCCCCCAGTAATGCCCCCTGTAGTAAGCACCCCCCAGTAATGCCCCCTGTAGTAAGCACCTGTAGTGAGCACCCCCCCAGTAATGCCCCCTGTAGTGAGCACACCCCCAGTAATGCCCCCTGTAGTAAGCCCCTGTAGTGAGCACCCGCCCGCGCGCGCACACACACACACACACACAAAAATAACACTTACCTTAATCCCCGCTCCAGTGCTGCTGCCTTCCGTCCCCGGCAGCCGCTCCTTGGAACTATGGGAGTGACGTCATGATGTCATTCCCATAGTGCACTGCGGGACCCGGAGCTCAGGAGTGGTAACATACTCAGCAGGTGCCCGGCAAATGGAGGGTGCAGGGGGTGCGACCGCACCCCCGGTAGTTACGCCACTGGAGGTGTGGTGCCGATCAGCTGCTCTCCTTCTCCATGTAGCTCCTCAGCAGTGGCCTGCCCGGATGACAATGGAGCCAGGTGCCTCCTTCAGGGCTGGCGCCCGGCAGCAAATGACTCCATTGTCTCCGGGAGTTCCGCCACTGGACAGACATATATGTAAGAGGGCCCTGCTTGCAAGGTTTCATTCTATATTGAGATAGGCATTGTTACACAAGGATAGATGATACCTATTGCTTATTGGTCCAGCCAGATTGCAGAGGTTCTTGGTGGGCTGTATGACCCAGTCACACAGGATTGTTGGCCTCGGGTCAGGTGGATGTGAAAGTGAAGAAAGAGAAAATATGTAGTTATGTGTGGACTGTATAGAGAGGATGGGAGTGGTTCTAGAATTTGATAAGCGTGTCTGAGGTGAGTAACATATTATATAGAAGGGGGAAAGGAAACTTTTCTCGGGGGACAAACTTATATGTTAAAAACAATTTTTATTAAGTTGCATTTTTAAAACATAACATATATTTAAAAAAAATGTATGTCACCATAATTTGATCATAATAGGTCCCCAGGGCATTGTTCTCATTATTCACTCAATCATCCCTGTGTGAGGTTCTGGTTTTGTTGTGGGCCCGGAGTGGTAATAGGAGCAGACACTGAAGCAGGTTTAAAAGTAAATGTGGAGTTTTTAATGAGTGGCTTAACAGACATGAATGTGGTAAAACAGAAAGTCCGGGTATAGCACTAAAGTGCACTTGGGAGCTGTAATGAGGCAAATAGGAAAAAGTCCAGTTAGTGACAGGCAAGGGAAAATGTCCAGGTAGTGACAGGCAATGGAAAATGTCCAGGTAGTGACTGGTTAATAGAAAATGACCAGGTAGTAGCAGACAAGGGGAACTGTCCAGGTGGTGACTGATTAATGAAGAATGCAGACTGAGGAAGAAATATCCAGCAGAGTGCCAGTGGAGACAAGGTGCAGGGTGAACAGCAGGACTCAGGTACCCAGGCAAGGGGAAGGTAATGGAGGAGGCAGGGTAGTCCAGCGGGGATGGAGCAGACAAGCAGGAAGGCAGGTAGCGTTTCACAGGTAACAGGTGGGGAGCACAGGGAACTCTCTCTCAGCTATGCTGAGAAACACGTTGCACTGGCAATGAAGTGAGGCTCTGAACCTCCCTAAATACCAAGTGCTGTGCCGTGACTGGCCAGAGAGAGCATGTGACAAACCAGGATTGGGCAAGCAAATCACATGGCCAGAGGCAAGATGGCGGTGCCCATGTCAAACGGAACAGAAGCACTGCCAGGCCTCACCAGCCCAACGTGACAGCATACCCGTGCAGAACCACGCACAGCCAATGCCCCTCACCACACACCAGCACCACCGCCAGGCGCCCCCCGCCACAGTGACCTCACAGGTAATACCCGTTGACCACCATGCCAAGAAACCCTGGTCGTGACACCCTGGAGATGTCATCAGCGTGATCATAGTATTTTGTCAAAGGGCAAAAAATAACAGGTGTAGTCAAATTTTCTACCACACCATAACCATAAATAATTCGGTCCTTCAGGTTAAGTATGTATAATATGTTAGTCCTTCAATCTCCTCATTCATAACAGAGATATATATTGTAGCTCAATGTTGTCTCTCTCATATCTGACATGATAGAAAGAAAAACCTGGTCTAAAAGAACTGCTCATACAGCGGAGTGAGATTCTACTTCTTATCATCTGCTAAAAAGCATCCGATGACAAATGAGTGTTCCACATTCTCAGTGGCAGTTATAATTAGGGGTGAGCGGGTTCGGATTTCTGAAATCCGAACCCCCCCGAACCCCCCCGATCCGAGTCTGATCCGAGTCAGGCTCGACTTTTCCCGCCTGACTCGGATCTGAAATCGAGGCAAAACGTCATCATCCCGCCTTCCGAGTCTCGCGGGTTTTGGATCCTATATAAGGTACCCGCGTCGGCGCCATTTTCTCACTCGGCTGTGGACAGTGAAGAGGGAGGGTGGGAGTTAGGGCTGTGTAGTGTAGTGTAGTGCTGCTGTTGTCCACTACTTCAAAGTCCATAGGGGCTGGCTGTGTTGTGCTGTGCTGCTGTTGTTAATAGGGGCTGTGTCCACTACTTCAAAGTCCATAGGGGCTGGCTGGACTGTGTTGTGCAGTCAGTTCTCCATAGGGGCTGTGTCCACTCCAAAGTCCTGTGCAGTGTCCCAGTCCTAAAGGAGTGCTGTAGTGTTGTCCAGGGGGTGCTCTGTCCATCAGGGGTGCTCCCCCCAAGTGCTAAAAAAATAATATATTTTCTGTGTTTGTGAATTGTGTGCGCAGTAGCCGCACGTGCATCAACAAAGTAGTGCCAAGCGTGCGCCTGTGTCATAAGTAAAGGGCCGGCTGGCTTGACCGTTAAAGGGTGCTGTAACCCCCGAAAGTACACTCCAGTCCAAACCAAAAAAAAATTATTTTCTGTGTTTGTGAATTGTGTGCGCAGTAGCCGCACGTGCATCAACAAAGTAGTGCCAAGCGTGCGCCTGTGTCATAAGTAAAGGGCCGGCTGGCTTGACCGTTAAGGGTGCTGTAACCCCCGAAAGTACACTCCAGTCCAAACCAAAAAAAAAATTATTTTCTGTGTTTGTGAATTGTGTGCGCAGTAGCCGCACGTGCATCAACAAAGTAGTGCCAAGCGTGCGCCTGTGTCATAAGTAAAGGGCCGGCTGGCTTGACCGTTAAGGGTGCTGTAACCCCCGAAAGTACACTCCAGTCCAAACAAAAAAAAAAATTATTTTCTGTGTTTGTGAATTGTGTGCGCAGTAGCCGCACGTGCATCAACAAAGTAGTGCCAAGCGTGCGCCTGTGTCATAAGTAAAGGGCCGGCTGGCTTGACCGTTAAGGGTGCTGTAACCCCCGAAAGTACACTCCAGTCCAAACCAAAAAAAAAATTATTTTCTGTGTTTGTGAATTGTGTGCGCAGTAGCCGCACGTGCATCAACAAAGTAGTGCCAAGCGTGCGCCTGTGTCATAAGTAAAGGGCCGGCTGGCTTGACCGTTAAAGGGTGCTGTAACCCCCAAAGTACACTCCAGTCCAAACCAAAAAAAAAATTATTTTCTGTGTTTGTGAATTGTGTGCGCAGTAGCCGCACGTGCATCAACAAAGTAGTGCCAAGCGTGTGCCTGTGTCATAAGTAAAGGGCCGGCTGGCTTGACCGTTAAGGGTGCTGTAACCCCCGAAAGTACACTCCAGTCCAAACCAAAAAAAAAATTATTTTCTGTGTTTGTGAATTGTGTGCGCAGTAGCCGCACGTGCATCAACAAAGTAGTGCCAAGCGTGCGCCTGTGTCATAAGTAAAGGGCCGGCTGGCTTGACCGTTAAGGGTGCTGTAACCCCCGAAAGTACACTCCAGTCCAAACCAAAAAAAAAATTATTTTCTGTGTTTGTGAATTGTGTGCGCAGTAGCCGCACGTGCATCAACAAAGTAGTGCCAAGCGTGCGCCTGTGTCATAAGTAAAGGGCCGGCTGGCTTGACCGTTAAGGGTGCTGTAACCCCCGAAAGTACACTCCAGTCCAAACCAAAAAAAAATTATTTTCTGTGTTTGTGAATTGTGTGCGCAGTAGCCGCACGTGCATCAACAAAGTAGTGCCAAGCGTGCGCCTGTGTCATAAGTAAAGGGCCGGCTGGCTTGACCATTAAAGGGTGCTGTAACCCCCGAAAGTACACTCCAGTCCAAACCCAAAAAAAAATTATTTTCTGTGTTTGTGAATTGTGTGCGCAGTAGCCGCACGTGCATCAACAAAGTAGTGCCAAGCGTGCGCCTGTGTCATAAGTAAAGGGCCGGCTGGCTTGACCGTTAAGGGTGCTGTAACCCCCGAAAGTACACTCCAGTCCAAACCAAAAAAAAAATTATTTTCTGTGTTTGTGAATTGTGTGCGCAGTAGCCGCACGTGCATCAACAAAGTAGTGCCAAGCGTGCGCCTGTGTCATAAGTAAAGGGCCGGCTGGCTTGACCATTAAAGGGTGCTGTAACCCCCAAAGTACACTCCAGTCCAAACCAAAAAAAAAATTATTTTCTGTGTTTGTGAATTGTGTGCGCAGTAGCCGCACGTGCATCAACAAAGTAGTGCCAAGCGTGCGCCTGTGTCATAAGTAAAGGGCCGGCTGGCTTGACCGTTAAAGGGTGCTGTAACCCCCAAAGTACACTCCAGTCCAAACCAAAAAAAAAATTATTTTCTGTGTTTGTGAATTGTGTGCGCAGTAGCCGCACGTGCATCAACAAAGTAGTGCCAAGCGTGCGCCTGTGTCATAAGTAAAGGGCCGGCTGGCTTGACCGTTAAAGGGTGCTGTAACCCCCGAAAGTACACTCCAGTCCAAACCAAAAAAAAAATTATTTTCTGTGTTTGTGAATTGTGTGCGCAGTAGCCGCACGTGCATCAACAAAGTAGTGCCAAGAGTGCGCCTGTGTCATAAGTAAAGGGCCGGCTGGCTTGACCGTTAAAGGGTGCTGTAACCCCCAAAGTACACTCCAGTCCAAACCAAAAAAAAAATTATTTTCTGTGTTTGTGAATTGTGTGCGCAGTAGCCGCACGTGCATCAACAAAGTAGTGCCAAGCGTGCGCCTGTGTCATAAGTAAAGGGCCGGCTGGCTTGACCGTTAAAGGGTGCTGTAACCCCTGAAAGTACACTCCAGTCCAAACCAAAAAAAAAATTATTTTCTGTGTTTAGCCGCACGTATATATCAAATCGATATAACATAAATGGAGGACCAAACTTTCTCCGATAAAAATAAAATAGAGAAAGATCAAGAACCACTTCCTCCTAGTGCTGAAGCTGCTGCCACTAGTCATGACATAGACGATAACATGCCATCAACGTCGTCTGCCAAGGCCGATGCCCAATGTCATAGTAGAGGGCACATACAATCCCAAATGGCAAAGTTCAGGAAAATGACCTTGAAAAAGACATTTAAATCAGCTGAAGAGAAACGTAAACTTGCCAATATGCCATTTACGACACGGAGTGGCAAGGAACGGTTAAGGTCGATCCCTAGTATGTTCATGACTAGTGGTTCAGCTTCACATGACGATGGAAGCCCTCCTCCCACTAAAAAAATCAAAAGAGTTAAGCTGGCAAAAGCACAGCGAAGAACTGTGCTTTCTAAGAAGATATCACAAATCCCCAAGGAGAGTCCAAGTGTGGTGGTGGTTGCGATGCCTGACCTTCCCAGCACTGGATGGGAAGAGGTGGCTCTTTCCACCATTTGCACGCCCCCTGCAAGTGCTGAAAGGAGCACCCACAGTCCACTTGCTGATATGCAAATTGAAGATGTCACTGTTGAAGTACAACAGGATGAGGATACTGGTGTAGCTGGCGCTGAGGAGGAAGTTGGCGAGGAGGATTCTGATGGTGATGTGGTTTGTTTAAATCAGGCTCCGGGGGAGACAGTTGTTGTCCGTGGGATGAAAAAGCCCATCACGGTCATGCCTGGGCAGAAGACCAAACATTCCACCTCTTTGGTCTGGCAATATTTCTATCCAAATCCGGACAACAACTGTCTTGCCATATGTACCATATGTAAAGGTGAAATAAGTAGGGGTAGGGACGTCAACCACCTAGGAACATCCTCCCTTATACGGCACCTGCAGCGCGTTCATAAAAAGTTACTGTCAAGTTCAGAAACTTTGGCTAAGACCGTAAGCAGTCCAGGGACACCTAAATCCCGTTGTCCTGTTGTATCCAAGCGCCTGCAAACCACACCGTCAACTCCCTCCTCGTCAATTTCCTCCTTAGTCAGGATCGGAAGTAGTCCTGCAGGCCATGTCACTGGCATGACTGACTCTCCTATCCGGGATTCCTCTGGAGGATCCTGCATTGCTACGCCTACTGCTGCCGCTGCTGCTGTTGCTGCTGCTGGGAGTCGTTCATCATCCCAGAGAGGAAGTAGGAACACCACTACTTTTACTAAACAATTGACCCTCCAACAGTCCTTAGCGAGGAGGATGAAGTACGACAGCAGTCATCCTGAAGCAAAACGTATAACTGAGGCCTTGACTGCTATGTTGGTGTTAGACGTGCGTCCGGTATCCGCCATTAGTGCAGTGGGATTTAGACAATTGATGGAGGTAGTGTGTCCCCGGTTCCAAATCCCGTCTAGATTCCACTTCACTAGGCAGGCGATACCGAGACTGTACAGAAACGTCAGAAAAAGTGTCCTCAGTGTCCTGAAAAATGCCATTGTACACAATGTCCACTTAACCACGGACATGTGGACAAGTGGAACAGGGCAGACTAAGGACTATATGACTGTGACAGCCCACTGGGTAGATGTATCACCTTACGCAGCAACAGCAGCAGCGTCACCAGTAGCAGCATCTCAGAAACGCCAGCTCGTTACAAGGCAGGCTACGCTGTGTATCACCGGTTTCAGTAAGAGGCACACCGCCGACAACCTCTTAGAGAAACTGAGGGAAATCATCGCCCAGTGGCTTACCCCACTTAGACTCTCCTGGGGATTTGTGATATCTGACAACGCCACCAATATTGTGCGGGCATTACATCTGGGCAAATTCCAGCACGTCCCATGTTTTGCTCACACAATAAACTTGGTGGTGCAGAATTTTCTGAAAAGCGACAGGGGCGTGCAGGAGACGCTTTGGGTGGCCCGAAAAATTTCTGGCCACTTTCGCCATTCAGCGACTGCGTGCCGAAGACTGGAGCGCCAGCAAACACTCTTGAACCTACCCCGCCATCACCTGAAGCAAGAGGTTGTGACGCGGTGGAACTCAACCCTCTATATGCTTCAGAGGATGGAGGAGCAGCAAAAGGCCATACAAGCCTATACATCCACCTATGACATAGGCAAAGGAGGGGGTATGCACCTGACTCAAGCACAGTGGAGAATGATTTCCGTGTTGTGCAAGGTTCTCCAGCCCTTCGAACTTGCCACACGTGAAGTCAGTTCAGACACAGCCAGCTTGAGTCAGGTCATTCCCCTCATCAGGCTTTTGCAGAAGCAGCTGGAGAAAGTGAAGGAGGAGCTAAGACGGAGCGATTCCGCTCGGCATGTGGGACTTGTGGATGAAGCCCTTCATTCGCTTTGCCAGGATTCCAGGGTGGTCAATCTGTTGAAATCAGACCACTACATTTTGGCCACCGTGCTTGATCCTAGGTTTAAAGCCTATGTGGTGTCTCTCTTTCCGGCCGACACAAGCCTGCAGAGGTGCAAAGACCTGCTGGTGAACACACTGTCAGCTGAAGCGGAACGTGACACGTCAACGGCTCCTTCTTCATTTTCTCCCGCAACTGGGGCTGCCAGGAAAAAACTTAGGTATCCTAAGCAACCCGCTGGCGGTGATGCAGGGCAGGCAGGACCAAGTTTGGACATCTGGTCCGGACTGAAGGACCTGGCAACAATTTCTGACATGTCTACTGTCACTGCATATGATACTGTCACCATTGACAGAATGGTGGAGGATTACATCGGTGACAGCATCCAAGTAGGCATGTCAGACAGTCCATACCTGTACTGGCAGGAAAAAGAGGCAATTTGGAGGCCCCTGTACAAGCTGGCTCTATTTTACCTGAGTTGCCCCCCCTCCAGTGTGTATTCCGAAAGAGTGTTTAGTGCAGCCGGGAACCTTGTCAGCGAAAGGCGTAGGAGGTTGCTTCCACAGAATGTGGAGAAGATGATGTTCATCAAAATGAATTATCAGCTCTTCCAGGGAGACCAGCCTCCAGAAGGTACAGAGGGACCTGTGGTGGTGGATTCAAGTGGGGACGAGTTAATACTTTGTGAGGATGAGGATGTACACACTGAAGAGGGTGAGGAATCGGTGGATGAGGAGGATGAGGATGACATCTTGCCTCCGTAGAGCCAGTTTGTGCAGGGACACATTAATTGCCAGCTTGTTTTGTGGGGGCCCAAACGAACCAATCATTTCAGCCACAGTTGTGTGGCAGACCCTGGCGCTGAAATGATTGATTTGTTAAAATGTGCATGTACTGTTTATACAACATAAGGGTGGGTGGGAGGGCCCAAGGACAATTCCATCTTGCACTTCTTTTTTTTCTTTGCATTATGTACAGTTTGGGGCCTAGTTTTTCTAACTGCCATCCTGTCTGCCACTGCAGTGTCACTCCTAGATGGGTCACGTGTTTGTGCCGCCCACTCGTGTCGCTTAGCATAGTCATCCAGCTACCTCGGTGCAACCTTTTGGACATGAAAACACTATTGTGAGGTGTGAGGTGTTCAGAATAGACTGGAAATGAGTGGAAATTAAGGTTATTGAGGTTAATAATAGCATAGGAGCAGAGAAACCAACAAATTCTGTGATTTTAGCTGTTTTTATGCTTTTTTAAAAAAAAATACAGATCCAAAACACAAAACCCAGAACCCAAAACACGGAAGGGTGGTTTTGGCAAAACCAATCCAGATCCAAAACACGAAGAAAGATCCAGATCCAAAACCAAAACACAAAACACGAAAAGTGGCCGGTGCACACCCCTAGTTATAATAGTAGGAAAGATGTAGTAAGTAGGAGATATGAGGAAAAGAGAGAACTAGTGAAATCATACATCTGCTTTCAAATCTCTTGCTTCCAATGTCCATGCAGAGGAGATATGATGAGAGTACATTAATGGACGCCACAGTTCACTTTAATCAGTGCTTCTGCTGTCGGATAAACTGTCTGGACTCCTGCAGATCAGTGCCGTTGAAAGTGCGAAACAAGGCGATCCCATATCAGAAAATATACATTGACTGAGAGAGGTACATGTACTATAAAAAATTTTTTTAATGTCTTTATATCCACAACCATTAAAAAAAACACTTAAATTCTGTAGAACCGATTGAAGGGTATACAATCGGGAAACCGGCTGCCTTAATACCGGCAGCCGGCTTCCCGACTGTCATATCCCGGCAAGGGTGAAATGCCGGGCGTTTATATCTAGACGCCTGTCATTTCTCCGACGCCGGGAGACAGGCGCACGGCATCCCGATCGAAGGGAAGCCGGGCGCCACGAGCGGACAGCTACGGGGGGGGGGAGGGTTAGGTTTAGGGCACCCGGGGGGGACTTAGGGTTAGGCACCCCCCGGGGGACTTAGGTTTAGGCAGCGGGGAAGGGGGGGTTAGGGTTAGGCACCCCTAAGGAGGGTTAGGTTAGGTTAGTTTATACTTACCTTAGGGACGATCGGGATTTCCAGCGCTGTCGGGCTTCCGCTGCCGGGCTCTGCTGATCTGTCGGGCTGCCGGGAATCGAACTGCCGGCCATGCGGCAGCCGGGATTCCATACCGATTCCGATTGAAGTGATGAAAACATATAATCACCCATAAATCATATAAAGAATATAGGTGTTTTTTTTTTCTCAAGGATTGACATAATAAGATAACTGGTGCAGTAGTCCTCCTTTTCCTTTGTAAAAACTGTTTTAACAGATGAGACTAAGTTTGTGCCCCCAGAAAAAAGACTTTCCTTTCCCCCTTCTGTATAATACTGCTATCAAACTCTAGGGGAGCACTGCCAGCTTTATGTGTTGATGGCATTTGACACATTAAACTTATATATAGACTAATCTATAATTTGTGTGATGAAATCTTATACTCTGGTTATAATTATATTTAATTGCCTGTGCGGAGATACTCCCTTTGCTTTTATTACAAGTAACATATTGCAATGTATGGAACTAACATACCCTGACTTTAAATGGAATACAGTTTGGAGTGTAATGGATGAGTGCAGAGCATGCATGATATTGTTTTGTGTAAATAACTTGGCCACATACCTCTGGCACTACAGATAAATGAAGAGTAGGGGCGGAGCAGTTCACCTGGAGCACGGGATAGCATAGCCTCCAACATGACCCCTTCCACCAGGTACTAAATTCTCTGCTCCTGGACTTCACTCTTAATTGATTATTGCCGTCACCTGTGCTGAAACACCCATTCACATCAATTAATCAGTTCAACACAGGTGACTGCAATCATATATTAAGAGGGAAGTCCAGGAGCAGAGCATTTAATACCTGTTGGAAGGGGTCATGTTGGATGGTCTGGAAAAGTTCACGCTGGCCGGACCTGTGCTCCCCTCAGAAGCTTGCCACAGTCCCTGGCTCTCTTCCCCCTGCTGGGCTGATTCATACTGACTGCTGCTCTTCCGGGATTTGCGTTCCACTGTGTAAAGCAAACTGGAAGTTGTCATCTGCTCCAAAAAGCTGGAACTTCCAGGTGCCAATAGCCTGGATATGGACCACCCGGGAGCCCTGCAGCTGCCTTTATGACACTGGGAGCCAATGTGTTTTATTTGTTCCTGTGGGGGCCAATGTGTTACGTTATACACTGCGCATCACGCTACAGTGCATGTGGATACCATTACACAGGCAGCCAATTTCCAGCAGTCTCTGCAACTGCTGAAGAGGTCAGCAGCGGGTCACATGACCAGTGTCATGTGGCCAGACTTGGGACAGTTGGAGAGACTCCTGTCCTCGTCGCCTTTTCAATAAAGGGACAGTGCGCGGCGTAGGCGCGCACTACAAAAAAGTGTCGTGGTCTCAAAAGAAAGTGGCGTGGTCACATAATAGTATCCCCAATTAGTATCCCCAATTCAAATGACGCCAAACAGTAGCACAATCTTATTCACAGTACCCAGTGATCACATTACACCACATAGTAGTGTCCCTTATTCATGTTATGCCCACATTAGTGCCCCTTATACACAATGCTCACAGTAGTAGTGCCCCTAATACACCTAATGCCCACAGCAGTGCCCCTTATACAAAGACCACAGCAGTAGTGCCCCATAAACATATTGCTTACAGTAAGTAGTGCTCCCAGTAGTGGTGCCCCTTATGCAGTGCCCGTAGTAATGTTGCCTAGGGCCAGATTATAGGAAGGGCGGCAGGGGTGGTTGCCCCAGGGGCCACACACACAGGGGTCCCCCACACACTGTCCCCTGCTACATCCAATTTGTTTTTTCTTTTACCGCAGTAGCTTACCACAGCCCGCAATTAAGCCCCTCCCGACAGTGACCTGGTCCAAGTTCTGTTGCTGCGGCCTGCACTGACACCAGGAGATGTAAGACAACAAGTAATGTACATGTGTATCTGTGTTTATATATACATACATACACACACATATATGTATATATAATATATATATATATATATAAAATTAATTTATTAACAGATTCCCATATAGTGCAGCATATTCCATTGCGCTTTACAATTTGAGACAACATTAATACAACAAGACTGGGTTGTAAGAGACAGACATAAAGGTAAGAGGGCCCTGCTCGCAAGCTTACTATATATATATATATATATATATATATATATACACACACACACACACACACACACACTCACACACAGTCGAGTCACATTATTGTGACTACCAGCTAATAGCCAGAGTAACCGCCATGTGCAGCACGGACAGCAGCTAGATGGGCTGAGATTGACTCATTAAGGTGCCGGTAGGTTGGCACAGGTATCTGGAGCCATGCTGACTGCAGTGCATCCCACAGCTGCTGGAGGGTGCGTGGTGGAGTATCCACAGAGCGAACACAATGATCGAGGTGGTCCCACAGATGCTCAATTGGGTGCAAGTCCGGGGAATTAGGGGGCCAGGGAGGTACTTGGAAGTCTTGGTCGTGCTCATCCAACCACTGTTGGACATTTCTAGCCATGTGACATGTCGCATTGTCTTGCTGAAAGATCCCATCCGCTTCAGGGAAGACAATCAGCATGTATGGGTGTACGTGCTCGACAAGGATGGATTTACAACCAAGAGCTGTATTCAATTTTTCGCTTCCCCAGACTTTTCGCCTGTTTTGCCGGGGGAAAGTATCTCGCGGGTGTTCGCGTATCGCCGTATTCAATTTGAAAGTATGCGAAAACGGGACCCGGTGAAACTTAAGCAAGCGGAAAGTACTGTCAGATTTGGGGAAATCAGCCTGACACTCCCCAAAAGATGCTCTGACATAGGGGTTCCCTATGGTACCCCCCGATTTGGCTTGCTGAAGGTATTTGGTGTTTTTAAACGGGCTCAATAGCTGCTAAATAGTGTTGTTGTATAAGTGGTGCAGAATAGTATTCAGGAGGTTTTTTTGCAGAAAATAACTTATCCCAGCAAATTTGAGGTACATGAAAATGGGGGCCAGCATATTTTAAAGTGAAAAATCCACCTGCCACAAGCCCCTGCAATGAAAAAAAACACCTGGGGCATACTTGGGGACCCCCCCAGAGTCAAGTTCGCTAGTTTTTAACTTTGTCCCCCCCCCATTTTTTTTTCAACCCCAAATTCAAAGTGATTTTTTGGGGTGTTCTAAAGTCTTTTTAAATAAATTTTTGACACAGTTTACCTTTGGGGGACTGTCTGAAGGCTGCACGGGGGTTCCCGCAACGTTGCGCCCCAAAACCCCAATTCTGCACTTTTTTCCACCTGCTATTCATAGGCGAAACTTTTCCGCCTATTACATTGCATTGACTTTCCGCCTAGGCGAAAAGTCTTCCAAATTGAAAACGGAGTACAATCAAAACGGGCGCAAATGACGTAATCGGCGAAAACTTTCTGCCCAAAACACGCGAAAACGGCTTTTTGCCTCACATTGATTACGGGCCTAAATTGGTTGAGGGTGCCTTCCACATGGATAAGTGGTCCCAGAGAATGCCATGAAAACATTCCCTAGACCAGTGGTTCCCAAACTGTGCGCCGCGGTACCCTGGGGTGCCTCGGGACACTTGCAGGGGTGCCTCAGGTTGGTGGTCCAGCAACAAATCAAATTCTTTATGGTCAATGTAATATAAATATGTGCACGAACAGATGCACAAACCTGTCCACCACTATATAACCAAACCTAAAGATGACAGGTAAGCACAATTTACTTCACTTTACTACTTCATTGCATTTTTTTTAGGGGTGAGCACCGGCCACTTTTCGTGTTTTGGTTTTGGATCTGGATCTTTCTTCGTGTTTTGGATCTGGATTGGTTTTGCCAAAATCACCCTTCCATGTTTTGGGTTCTGGGTTTTGTGTTTTGGATCTGTATTTTTTTTAACAAAAAGCATAAAAACAGCTAAATTCACAGAATTTGTGGGTTTTTCTGCTCCTATGCTATTATTAACCTCAATAACCTTAATTTCCACTCATTTCCAGTCTATTCTGAACACCTCACACCTCACAATATTTTTTTTATGTTCAAAAGGTTGCACCGTGGTAGCTGGATGACTATACTAAGCGACACGAGTGGGTGGCACAAACACGTGGCCCATCTAGGAGTGACACTGCAGTGGCAGACAGGATGGCAGTTTGAAAAACTAGGCCCCAAACAGTACATAATGCAAAGAAAAAAAAGAGGTGCAAGATGGAATTGTCCTTTAACAAACCAATCATTTAAGCGCCAGGGTCTGCCACACGACTGTGGCTGAAATGATTGGTTTGTTTGGGCCCCACTAAACAAGCTGGCAATTAATCTGTCCCTGCACAAACTGTCTCTATGGACGCAAGATGTCGTTCTCATCCTCCTCATCCACTGATTCCTCACCCTCTTCAGTGTTGTGTACATCCTCATCCTCACAGAGTATTAATTCGTCCCCGCTGGAATCCACCACCACAGGTCCTTCTGGAAGTTCTGGAGGCTGGTCTCCCTGGAAGAGTTGATAATTCATTTTTATGAACATCATCTTCTCCACATTTTGTGGAAGCAACCTCCTACGCCTTTCGCTGACAAGGTTCCCGGCTGCACTAAACACTCTTTCGGAGTACACACTGGAGGGGGGGCAACTCAGGTAAAATAGAGCCAGTTTGTACAGGGGCCTCCAAATTGCCTCTTTTTCCTGCCAGTACAGGTACGGACTGTCTGACATGCCTACTTGGATGCTGTCACCGATGTAATCCTCCACGTCCTTCAGTCCGGACCAGATGTCCAAACTGGCCCTTGACTTATGACACAGGCGGACGCTTGGCGCTGCTGCTGTGTTGATGCACGTGCATACACAATTCAAAAACACAGAAAAAAAATTTTTTTTTTTGGAGTGCACTTTGGGGGAGCACCCCTGATGCACAGATCACCCCCTGGACAACACTACAGCACCCCTCTAGGACTACAGCCTTTATGGGACACTGCACAACACAGTCCAGCCAGCCCCTATAGACTTTGGAGTGGACACAGCCCCTATGACTGCAACTGACTGCACAACACAGCCCAGCCAGCCCCTATGACAGCAGCACAACACAGCCCAGCCAGCCCCTATGGACAACAGCAGCACAACACAGCCCAGCCAGCCCCTATGGACAACAGCAGCACAACACAGCCCAGTCAGCCCCTATAGACTGAGTGGTCACAACCCCTTTGGACAACAGCAGCACAACACAGCCCAGCCAGTCCTAGCTCCCACCCTCACTCTTCACTGTCCACAGCCAGAGTGAGAAATGGTGCCGACGCGGGGACCTTTTATAGAATCCAAAACCAGCGAGATCCGGAAGGCAGGATGATGATGTTTTGCCTCGATTTCAGATCCGAGTCAGGCGGGAAAAGTCGAGCCTGACTCGGATACGACTCGGATCGGGGGGGGCTTGGGGGGGGTTCGGATTTCAGAAATCTGAACCCGCTCATCCCTAATTTTTTTCTGAATTTCTGAATACCAAACTTTTCGCTTAGGGGTGCCGTGAAAACAATGCTGATGCACTAGGGCGCCGTGATTCAAAAAAGATTGGGAACCACTGCCCTAGACCATAACACTGCCACCACCAGCTTGTGTTCTTCCAGGAATGGTTCCATGGTGTTTGTTTTCCGATGTCTCTCTCCTGACACACCAACGACCATCCGTTTGATGAAGCAGAAAAAGTGACTCATCGGAGAAGGCAACCCTTTTACAGCATAACAGCATCGATGTTTCGGTCCTGTCCATGGACGTTTGTCAAGATATCTTGACAAAGGTTCATGGACAGGACCGAAACGTCAATGCTGTTGTTATGCTGTAAAACTCTTCTGCTGGTATGAAATAAAATACATATTTTTTAAGAAGACTGGTGGGGGCACCCCTGAGATTTACTCTTATCTTTACTAGGACCAGTTTTGGTTCATTTAGGTAGTCACCCAAGCAATATCTGAAAGAACGACATGAGTGTGGCCCCTTTTGGACTTATACATATATATAGAAATCCACATTCCGGCACTCGGTGAGTGAAATCAACACTGGCACGGGTGCCTTCCATAGTGATCTTGTGACCACTCTGTATGTGTATAAAGTGCAAATGTGGAGTCGTGCTTGGAGGAGTGATTACCTCTCCTCTATCTATTAAATTAATCACAGTGCTAATATAATTAACTATAACGTACGTTAATCGAGCCAATGTGTGGAAAGTGCTTCCAGTGCAGTAGATCAAATAGAAATGAATATACTATTATAAATTAAAAAAACAATTTACTCCTAAACTTGATTAACATCATAAAAGGGACACAGGAAAATATACATACAATGTTCTCAACTATATATTTAATCCTCCATGGGTTGCCATCTGATTCTCATTCAAGATGTAACAACATGCCGTGCAAAAAACGCATACAATAGTCTTTAGAAATTTACACAGGCACTTAATTAAGCAGCAATGGATAAAAACAAATTCATGAATTAAATATACTAAAGCCATAAAAGTTATTAGCAGCAAACATATAAATATTTTAAAAAGACATAAATAGAATCAAATGCTTATCTAAGTAGAAATAAAAATAGTTCATGAGGCAAGAAGTGCAACTTCCCAATGCGTTTCAGCCACCTGGGACTTCATCAAGGAGTGTATATATACAGAGCCCCTGTGATTTCCATTTAAACAATGTAGTCACATACCATGTTGCACCCCAAATCTAGGAATGGTGAGTGCTGTGGATTAGTGATTTTTGTTTAATTGATTATTTTTTTTAAATTAATCATTTTATGATCACATTTTCTCATGCACCCCATTTAACCTGTTTAATCTAGCTTGTGTTAGCTGTTTTCCTAGGTGCTTTGCAACAGGTGTGCTAGGTGACTGTCTCACGTTTAAAAGCAAAGTTGCTGTGAGCTTTAAACCAGATGACATACCTTGAGCTTAACACTAATGTGATAGCTATTTCCATGTTATAATTCAGAGCCATAGAGCAGGGACTTGCAGTAAAGCAGGGTCCCTTAATGGGAATGGTAAGCACTGTGGACTAGTGCTATATATCTTAAACGCTATGGATTGCTGCTATATATATATATATATATATATATAATATATATACACTTTGAGCAATTTATTGATAAGGGCCCCCACGCGTGTTACCTAGGCCCCCACAGACCTTAATCCAGCCCTGGTGGTGCCCCTTATGCAGTACCCCCAATAGTAATGCCCCCATTAGTAGTGCCCCCTGTAGTAGTGCCCCCAGTGGTAATGGCCCCAGTGATAATACCTGCATTAGTAGTGACCCTAGTGTTAGTGCCTCCATTATTAGTGCCTCCAGTGGTAGTGCCCCATACACCAAAAAAAAAAATACAATTAAAAATACAAACACAATACTTAGCTTAAGCCTCACTCCTGCGTTCGCTGCTGTCTGGTCTGACTGCTCCTCGGAACTATGGGAGAGACTTTTTGACCAGGGCCGTAGCTAGGGTAGTACGGCCGGTGCCATCGCACAGGGCACCACAGGTCAGGGGGCGCTGTTTGGGCCTGTCAAATTTCTTTTTATTATCATTCTCACTTGTAGCTTCCTCTTATTTCATCCCCAGCATCTCCTGGCCTCTCCTATCTCTTCCCTGGCCCTTCCCCATGAAGCCTTGGCCCTTTTTTGGGTGCATTATGTCCCTTTGAAAAATGAGGGGGGCGCCAATGCTCTTTTTGGCACAGGGCACCAAAAAGTCTAGTTACAGCTCTGTTCATGACATCTCTGCCATAGTGTCCAATGGGGGTGCCAGAAACCGGAGCTCAGGAGTGAGCTCCAGCCTCTGGCTGCCGCTGCACAGAAGGACCCGGGCACCAGCTAGTAACTAATCTCAGCAGGCACCCGGCCAATTGATCCTTCCTGCTGCGCCGGGCTGAGTACTGACTGGCCGGGTAAGGATGATTGGAGGAGGCGGAACTGGTTCCGCCTCCAAATGGAACTGACAGAACGCAGTCCCACCCCATTTTGGCCCACTTTAACCCCTGCCTGTATAGCTATTATAAAACAGAAAACAGCAGTAAACATCTGTATAAGGAACAGCTCCTTTATTATAGGGGCCTACCAACACCACACACTCTGCCCCCATATAGTCTTATATTTACCTGTCTGTAGTCTCCAGAGTGCTGCTCTGCAGCGCCGGGCCAGCAGAAATCACTGGGAAAATTGCGGCGCCATTTTCCCGGGTACCCGCTCATGCGCAATAGATTCTGGTACTAATCCAGAATATACTTGACTAGGCAATGCCAGAGAGAGGAGGGGGCTCGCACTGAGTCTGCACACGGGACCTCTCCTCTCTTAAAACCCCCCTGCTTATTCCCTTTATGACCGGAATAAGTGATTAAAGGCTAGCCAGAAACCAAAGTCTGGCAGGCATTAGAGAGTTGTACAAAGGCAGCAAGTTCTAGTCAGAGACCACATAATGCAGTTATCTGAGGGGCAGCAAGTTTACTTCAACTGGAGAAACAGACTTTATTTAGGCGTTTATATAATTCAGTGACTAGTTCATTAGGGGATATAGTCAGCATACCGCCGCGCGGGATGCCGATGGCCGAAATCTCAGTACCAGAATCCCAACCGCTGGCATCCCGAATGTAGGTATCTGGCGTTAGGTGGAGGGATGGGGTGCAGGGTTAGGGTTAGGCATGCGGGGAGGGAGTGTTAGGTTAAAGGTTCGGGGAGGGGGAGGTTAGGTTTAGGCACTAGGGGAGGGAAGGTTAGGGTTATATCAGCCCTGGCAGTCCATCCTGCTCCCGCTTGTGAAGGGGGCATGGTTAATTCAAGCGGTGCGTGTCGCGAGTCACGCCCCCGTCTCTTCCCGGCCAAGCACAGCCGCCACCGGCCCATACATGCCTCCACCCCTTCCGTCTCCATGAGATCATATTGATTCTGGAGCCGTGGGGTGGAGGGTGGGGGACTCTACCTTCCCCCCTCCTCGAGCCGGTCCTAAGGCCATGGGCCCTTCTGACATTTGCATATGGCCAGTCCGGCCCTGGGCATCAGAGAGGGATCGTTAGGGGTAAGGGTTAGTCTTACCTTATTTCCTTATGGGTGTTGGGATTCTGACAGTCGGGATGGCGCTTTCGGTATTCTGACCAGCGGCATCCCGACCGCCGGGATCTCATACCCAACCCGTTCATTAGACCTAAGGAAAATGGATACTACTATTTGCATATCAGATTAATTATCCAGCTGTTAGTGACTTTAATGAACCTTAACAAATATCCGGTCACCCAAACTTTATAATAAAAGTGCACCGATAAACAAATACTTGACTGCAAAGTGGATACTCCTTTAAAGAGATTATTATAGTTTTTTACTGATATTTTTATGTAATTGTTAGTGCAATAGGATATACTGTTTTATTATTACTGTACATAGAATTAGGAAATTAGGATAAACTCATCAGTGTAGGGTTAAGTATTAAAAATGTAACGCTAAACAAGTTGACAGTTTGTTGCTGAAGGAGCTTTGCTCTAGATACTGTAGCATAGTATTGGTAATTACTGAGGGATACTAATCCAATTTTCCCTTATTTATGTTTTATGTGTATTGCTAACTCCCTTTGCTTCTAAGGTATAAGTATTGAAGAAGCTCCTGCTAAATAAATATTCATTTCTGGATTACACAGTGGAATATATTTTGTTATTGTGAAAATACATTCTTGAGACAATTGTATTGTGAGCTTCCATCCATGTCTAATTGATGACCTTGTTTCCTGCTAAACAAATATTTTCTTGAATAAAGAAACTGCTTAAGTTATAAAAGTTATAATTATTCGTGTTTGGGACAACTCTCCCTCTCTGGAGGATCAAGAGAACCAATTCATGGTGTGATAATCCATTACTATCTTGGTAAGGGGATGTAGTCTGGAAATCGACGGTCGAAATCCCGACTGCCAAATCCTGGCATGGGACTATTGATAGGTGTCGAAATCTCGACGCCTATCATTATCCACCCGCCTAAATCCCGATGCCAGGCATACCGAATGCAGGTAAGCCGGGTGACGAGAGCGTACAGCCACGGGGGGGGGAGGGGGGGGTGACTCTTAGCTTTCAGGGCTCCCAGGGGGACTTAGGGTTAGGCAGAGCCCTGGGAGGGGTAGGTTTAGGGTGCGGAGAGGGGGGGTTAGGTTTAGGCACTCGTGGGGGGAAGTTAGGGTTAGGCACTAGGGGGAGGTTAGGGATAGGCACCCCTAAGGGAGGGTTAGGGGGGAAGGGGAAAGGATAGTATACTTACATGTGATGTCAGGATCTAACATCCGGCGGTCATTCATATCACTTCCCTTGGTAAGATATCAGAACACCAAACCACACTCTTACACCATCTAATGGGGTATGACAGTTCCCGCTGACCGGACCTGTGCTTCCACAGCCTCTGACTCCCCCCCCAACTGGGCTGATTCATACTGGCTGCCCTATACCTCTCTTTTGGGATTTGTGTTTCACTGTGTAACGCATACTGGAAGCTGTCATCTGCTCCAACTAGTGGGCACTTCCGGGTGCCATTAGCCAGAAGATGGACCACCCAGGAGCCCTGCAGCTGCCTCTATTACACTGGCCCATGGGTCGGATACGGCCCGCATTGCCATTTGGTCTGGCCTTAGTCATACTGCAGCATCTGACAGGTCAGTCTTCTGCGGGGCAATTAATGTGGGGGCCAATGTGTTTTTTTTTCCTGTGGAGGCTAATGTGTTTTATTTTTTCCTGTGGGGGCTAATGTGTTGGTTTTCTATTGAGGCCAGTGTGTGGGTGGGTGTTTGTTTGTTTTTTCTGTGGGGGATAATGTGTTTTATTTTTTACTTATTAGATGATAACTCTGTTGCACCGTGCATAAATCCCGTTGGTGTTCATACAGAGTCGCACTACAGATTCAGACGCACGCACGAAGAAGTGTATCAGAAATGTGTTGGGCTTTCCTGCATGGGCATGTTAATGGAGTGACACAGGTGTGTTGCTGAAATGCATACAGACTGTATGCGTACAGACAGTAGCATCACAAGGGGCGTGCGGGCCGCACCCAGGTGTCACCTGCCGAGAGGTGACACCAAAGTACCGACTCTACTTTAGCATTATGTGCAGCACTCAGTGCCTGACAAAGTGAGAGCGCTGGCACTTTGAAGCAGACTTGTCCCCAGGGGCAGCCCACATCTCCTGGACCCCAACAGTAACAAAAACGGGGGGATCAGACCGTGAGGCCACACCCCTTACCTGAGAGGTCACGCCCCTTTTGTCAGTGCTCAGAAAGCCTCCCTACCCCTACCCGCACCGGGTGTAACCACATTGAGGGACGCCACTGCGTACAGAGACGCTTTATTGCTCACATGGGGGCCTTACTCAGACGGATGATCTGCACCTAGCATGGGCAGGGCCGCAACTAGGGGGGTGCTAGAGGTGCACGTGCACCGGGTGCCAGATTGCAGGGGATGAAAAAAGCTGACTCAAGGTGGCTTGGGGGCTGCAGACTCCGAAAACGGCCATCCAAAAATGGCTGCCGCCAAAGAGGAGACAAGTGCTAGAGGTCCTTACTGGCCAGGGGGGTTTATGCTCATTGCCAGGGGGTTTATGCCAGCCATCCGCATGGACGAGCAAGGACAAACTTCAGGTACAGAAAGGGAGGGGGCGCAAAATTGCTGCCTTGCACCGGGTGACAGATATCCTAGTTTCGGCCCTGGCATGGGGCTGTTGCAAATTTCAATTTTGCGACCGATGGTGGCGTCTAAAGGAGCACAAAGCATGATTGCAGCGTCTGTAGACACTGACAGTGGGAACCTCAGTCCTTGCACATTCAGATGCACGGATGTACACTAGGGAAGAGCGACATTAGTATAAAGGAAGGCTGCGACTGTGTCCAACTCAGAATCAGGCTCTATGAGGAGGGATGCCGCTCCCTCGACAGTCCCCACCCCCTCAAAAGACCCCACTTTCATTAGGGCTGCTCCCAGAAAGTTCCCAGGCTGGTTTTCCATCCCAATCTGCACCTGAAGAAGAGGAATGTGATGTTTATGTGTACTTGCCTTCCATTATTAATGTCTTCCTGATTTCCTAAAAATTATATTCCTATCTACATGTATATGTGTTCCATGTATAATCTACATCTTTATGTGTCAAATGTCTCCATTATGGCCTTGATTCAGAGTTGCACGCATGCTTGGAAATAAATGCGTATCCATAGTTGGCGCACTTCTCCTATCCATACACTGGTGAGTATAGCACTATCAGCCCTCATTTGCATCAGCCCTATACTGGGCTTAATATCAGATGGATCTTTGGCCCTCATTCAGAGGCGCTCGCAAGAAGAGAGCGCTCGCTCTGAATTAGGGCGGCCGCTTGACTTTTCAAGTGTGGCCTCCTGGTCGCTAGCTAAGCTGTGGATTACCACCCACAGCTTTAGCGACTGACCAGGTTGATGGTCGCGATGGTTAAGACCATCGCGACCATCGGGGCTTGCGACGAGACCCTAAGGTTGGGTCTCGGCAACCGCAAGCCCCAGGGAGCTTCCTGCTCTGATCGTTTGTGAAACCACCCCCCCGCCACGCCTACAAAACGGGTCGAGCTGTCTATCAACATCGACAGCCGCCCCTTTTGTATTGAGTTCCGGAGCGAGAGAATTTCTCTCTCGCTCCGGGGCTTGCGCACGCGCAGTGCGGCCGCTCCGCGTGCGCAGGGCCTAAACATTGACCCGCTTGCGAGCGCTCATCGCTTGCGACCGGGTCTGAATGAGGTCCTTTGTGTATTCTTAACTCTGAATAGCCTTCAGTTCCATATACTCAGCCATGACACTCGCTCAGAACACTTAAGGGTCTATGTACTAAGCCAGTGATTCCCAAACTTTTTTGAATCACAGCACCCTAGAGTGTCAGCTTTGTTTTCACACCTAAGCCAAAAGTTTTGTTATCGAGAAATTCAGAAAAAATTTAGTAAAGTGTAGTAATTGTGCTTATATGTCACCCTTAGGCTCAGTTATGTGATGGGTGACAGGTTTGTGCTTCTGTTTATCCACATATTTGCATTACATTGTCCATAAATAAGTTGATTTGGTGCTGGACCACCAACCTGAGGCACCCCTGCAAGAGTCTGAGGAACCACTGTACTAAGCCTTGGAGAGAAATAAAAAGTGGATGGAGATAAAGTACCAACCAATCAGCTCCTAACTGTTGCTTTACAGACTGTGGCCCTGATTCAGAGCCGGACGCTCTGACAGAGCACTCGCTCTGAATCAGGTCCATCCTGCTCCTTTTTGGAGCGGCCTCCTGGCTGCTCGCATAGCTGTGGGTGACCACCCACAGCTATAGCGAGCGGCTAAAATGATAGTCACGATGGTCAAGACCATCGCGACCATCGGGCTTGCGACGAGACCCTGCGGTAGGGTCTCGCTGCCGCAAGCCCAGGAGTGCTTTTGGCTCTATCAGAGCCAAAAGCACTCCCACTGACACCACTAGTGATGTCAGTGGGGCCGGACCCAGACGGTAGGCGTTCCCATGGGAACGCCTCCGTCTGGGCAGCCACGCCCCCACGTCCACCATCGACAGCAAGCCCCCTTTGGTGCGAGACCCTTAACGACGGCTTGGCCGTCGTTATTCGGGTCTCGCGCATGCGCACGACGGAGGCGCCTCCGTCGTGCACATGCGCACTTGGGCACCATCGACCTGCTTGCGAGCGCTCAGCGCTCGCGAGCGGGTCTGAATCAGGCCCTGTGTTTGAAAAATGACAGGAGCTGATTGGTTGGTACTTTTGACCTCATTCAGAGTCTCTCGCAAGCGGTGACGACAGGGGAAGCGATTGCTCGCCAAGGCATAAGCACACCCACTTTGGCTGTGCGAGCGATCGCTCTGTGTATGCTGACACCCATTAGCCTATGTTGAGATGCCCACTTGCACACGCCATATACAGGAAGTGTATTAAGTGTATTGGGACATCAAGCACCATTGGTAGCGATCGCAGCGCTTGTGGTTGCCTTACCCTGCCGCAACCACTGCGAGGACTTCATTGTAAAAAACAGGCATGTGACGTGTACTATGATGCTGCCTGTTAATTATGCACGCCTTAAAAACGGCGTTGAAAGACTCAGGCACGCCTGTGTTCGTACCTCCACTCCCCCGTTATTAGTGTCCTGCCCCTGTTACCACCCACAAACAGCTTCTCCTGTCACTCATTTCACTGGGCTGTCTTTGCTGGGCGAGCGGGCGGGCTGCACTCGCACAGAGTAATTCGCGCACGTACAGAACGAAGCGTGCACATGCGCATTCACAAACCACCGGGGCCGGTTTGTGAGCGCACAGCGCTTGCGAGAGACTGTGAATGAGGTCCTTTATCTCCATCCATTTTGTCTCTCTCCAAAGCTTAGTACATAGAACCGTTAGTCTACATGTGAATGCCCAGTTGTCTCCTAGTAACAGCCGTTAAGCAGTAAGTGAAGATGCTGCTGAGATACATATGGAAAAATGTAAAAACAAATTGTAGATCTGTCTGCAAAATGTACTTGTGCACATCCCTGAATCAGTCCCATAGTGTGATATCTCTAAGCGCATGCTTTACCTGCTTCTCCCTCATACACCCTGCCTGTTGCTCTAGTGCCTTGTTTCCGTCCCATCCCAGCTTTACCATATTGGGGCTCATTGTAGATTTGGAAATATGTTTTCCCCCCTGTAAAATACATAATTGCATATTGCACATGCACGTACAAAATACATACACATACTTCTATATACATATTTGGCTGCATCTTACACTTACAACTCCTTACACTTAAAGATTCAGAACAGGGGCTGAAGGGAATGGGTGAAGTGTAGGCCAATTATGGTAAGGGGCTCGTGTTCACATAACTGCCAGACCTGGACACAGCCGCAGCTATGGCTGTCAGCGGGTGTATCTAATGCTATTGCTCAACACCTGGTGATACATATATGTCTTGATGATGATCATTATCAGCATGGACCTTTGCAAAGTAAAAAAATTTAAATAAAGCAATAAATGGTAATACAGAAAAAAATTAATAAAATATAGCATATGTCCCACCAACTGCCAGTAGTCTGAGTTGGTTGTGGCAGTTGTTGAGGTAATGATAACAAGAAAGTGTGGGTCGCCCTAGGAAGAAAAGAGCCCTGTGCTGAAAGACCTGGAGTTCTTCCCAAAACCTGTGTCCATTGGGTGTTTCCATGTTGCAGTTATAAACAGTAAAATGGTAGAATTCTGCATTTTTTGTGGCACTACATAAACTGCTTGGATGTGCCAGGACTTGTAGATCTACAAGTACCAGCAATACCCATGGCTGCGAGAGTATGTTGGTTCTTACAGAACATGCACCAGGGCCTTATGAAATTAATGTTTAAAAAACCCCCACTAAATAACGCTCCCCCAAACCCTCTTTTAGCATTTATTAATCATCTAAATCCATGGTGGGAACCCTCTTCTTTTTTCATCTTTTAATGAGGACACAGCATTATGCTCCTGGCAGGGTGTTATCGAGAAATGAAAATATTCACTAGGCGTGTCACTAACTGACCAATACAGAGCAGCTTTGCTCTGATTGGTCAGGATGTTTGGATTAGTTGTTTGTGTTTAGATCCCATGTGAAATCTGTCTGCAGTGAACGTCATTGGTATAATGTGGTTCATTTATAAAATGGGAGCAGGCAGAGACTTTTCTGCAGGAAAGATACCCTTGCATTGAATGTAAATTGAATCATATACACACAGTGTTTTGGTTTATAACACAGCATAAAATGGAGACAAATGGCCTTGAGCTTTTTATTTCTTCAGTCTCTCCCAATATGAATCATGTAGGCTCTTCTCAAATTACTTGTTTCACTAAACATGCAAATTACCTGGAGATTATAAACTCATTTACAGTACTTAGAAATTACTTGGTGCTTTTCTGAGACACTAGAGAGCATGCGAGGCCAAGTGCCATGTCATCAGACCAGTTGGATGGGTATGTATCTGTGGTTGGTAATACTTCTGCAATCCACACGCATGCTGCAATTTTTTATTTATGCTATGAATATAATATTTAAAATGTGTTTTAAAAATGTATGCAAAATGTTAACTGTATGTATCTGGCAGGTCTTGGTAATATGAGTGTCCTGAGTGTGTGAGATGGGAGCCGATAGTGCTTGTCTCCTCACAGGAGGGGTGGCATGAATCTTGCTGGAGCGAGACTAAGAGAAGGGGCTGTTTTTATTTGTCTGCCCCCTTCCCCCTTCCCCCACAATTCCCTAGGAATTGAAGAGCAACAGTGGTCTCCCTAAAAGGTTAATGCTAATGTAATGTATGCTGTATTAATAAAACAAATGACATAGACAATGTTTTCTAGATCTGCCCAGTACACATAATCATTCTCAATTAAGATTAATCTGGAGTTACTATTATATTTGCATCTCATTATAAATTCTTGAAATACAATAACAGTGAGGTACCGTATACAACTGAAGTAATATGCATGAAGTAATTAAGTCTTACAATAATGAGACAGGTGTTAACTAGGTTTTTTACGCTGGTCTCTTAGAACAGTTCCACCTTTTAGGATAGAGTTCCACAAAACGCTACAACACCCAAGGAAGTGATAACAATTTTACATCCTTACCATAACAGTATGGCCTGTTGCAGTATGTGGTCTTTTGTCCTGCCAAATGGTATTCATTAGTGCTGTTGTGTAGCTGAAGGATCCCTGACAAAGTTATCTCAGTATGAGGAAACACATTGAAAACCCCCACTAAGCACAACAGTCACATTACTAGTGCCTGGGAAGGGGGAAGGATGGACTGCACACCATAATTTTAAACATACAAGGTGCTACCATGCTGAGACTTGTAGTACAATGCAAGAAAAAGAACATGCAGGTGTAAGTATTCAGAACAATTTAGTCAAAATAATCCTGATAAACTCCATAATTAACATGGAGTATAAGTGAGGTTCTTAGTACAGGTTTGGCAAAAATGTTTCCCTATCTATCATGTCAAGGTGGACCCCATCAGATGGGTCCCTAACATCCCTAATACTGACATTCTGTCAATTTATCCAGGATCTAGCATAATAGTGCCCATTCTCATATGTAGACAGCAGTGTAGGAACCTGTGCTTATTAAAAACACCTAAGGGAGGGGTGCTAATACCAATCAGAAGGTGTCCCAGCCTTCAAGTGTGCAATATATGCAATATAGTGGAAAGGAGGAGGTGGCTTGGACTGCACACCCTAATTTTAAACATAATAAGAGGTGCCACCATGTTGAGGCTTGTAGTACAAGTGAGCTTCCTGGTACATATTTGGCCAAAAATGTTTGCCCATCCACTACATCAAAGTGAACCCCATCACATGGGTCCCTAACATCCCTAATACTGTTCTTAGTACTTAGAGTGTGCACCTGCATTTTCTTTTTCCTACATTACCAGTGCCTGCAACTTTTGGAAGACCGATAATACACTTGACAGATAGCATTGAACTACTGGCAGGGTGAAATGTCTTGCAAGTCGCTTTAACATCAAAGAAGCTGGAATGAATTGCAGAGTCTCACAGACCTAAAAACACAGGGCCCGATTCAGAGACAGTTGGTAATGCAATCGCATCTGCATGCTCTCACGGATAGCAGTTGCTAAAATATGCTAATGCCTTCCACAGAAGAGCATGGGGACGCTCACTGCTGTCTGCCTCTAACAGCATAAACATTGGTACTATCGTTGCACAGCAGGCAGTCATGCAGCATGTAAGGCAAGTCTGACCAGCCACAAACACTGCAGGACTCCTGACATGGAGAGAGATCTCATGCTGTGCTGGAGAACATAATGGGTAATTTACTGTATGCCCACAAAAAGGCGATCATATATATATATATATATATATATATATATATATATCTTTAACCACCCTCTTGATACCATCTCCAAATGCTGACTACCTGTCACTTACTTTGCAAGTAGTTCCTGTGTATGAGAATAATCTCAATACAATTGCAGCGCATGTGCAATGCCGCATTCACACATGCGCTATTCTCCCGTCCCCCCCCGCCCCCCTGTCTCGGGATGCCGACGGTCTAAATCCTGACTGTCTAATCCCGGCAAGTGTCTAATGACAGGCGTCATTAGACCTACGCCGAGAGCCCGACACCCAGTTTACCGATCCAAGGTATATGTTTTATACATATACACAAACACACACACATATGTATATATATATATATATATATATATAGACACACATAAATAAAAAGATTGAATTTACTACTTGCATTAGCAGGCAGAGCTGGGATGGGCTGTGATGTGATCTGCAGGGCTGGAATGGTCTGGCAGGCAGGGGCCAGGGAGGCTGTTTACTGGCTACCATGGTGATCTTTTCGTGCCGGGGACTTCAAAGTCCCGACCGCGCCTTGGCAAGCAGGAACTCCCGAATGGGGGCGTGGCTTTGCCGAAGGGCGTGTCCGTGGCCCATGAAGCCGGTCCCCCTTATGTTAGCCGATCTTGTGACGCCAGTGCTATTATGAGTCAGTCTGACTCATTATAGTACCTGGCTAGCCACTGAGTGCGGGCTCCTTCACCTCGTAAAATCTGTCCCCCGGTGCACACGCACCCGTAGCTCCCCCTAGTTGCGGCCCTGATAAAGCACATGTACTGTCACTTTGTCATCATTAAAAGACTATAAGCATTTTATTGAGCTGCCTGAAGCCTGATTCTGTTTCACAGAGATATAAATGAAAGAGCAATGTACATGTAAGCCAATTCAGAATCATAAAAGTTAAAGCATAGAAACTAAATTATAGCTGTGGAAATGACTCAAATGTTTTGTAAGAAAGTAAACAGATACATGTCCCTGGAGGCAGTTTGTGCAAAATATGGTATGGAATCTAGAGATAACAATGCAGTCATATTATGGGACATTTTGAGGTTTGCCACCACACCTTAGCAAAACAATGCTGAGTTTTACAATGATTACAAGAATTAACATGGTACTATTGCCTCTAGAAACTAAGGCCCTCATTCAGAGCCGTACGCTCTGAGCAGAGCGCACGCTCTGAATGAGGGCCGGGCTCCATTTTCATGGAGCGTCCTCCTGGACGCTCGTATAGCTGTGGGTCACCACCCACAGGCTATACGAGCGTGCATTGTGATGGTCGCGATGGTCGAGACCATCGCGACCATCGAATTTGCGAGCCGGAGCCTGCGGTTGAGGTTTTCAACCGCAAGCTCCGGAGTGATTTTGGCTCTATCAGAGCTAAAATCACTCCCACTGACATCACTAGTGATGTCAGTGGGCCGGTTTCTGACGGGAGGCATTCCCTTAGGAACGCCCCCGTCGGGGAGGCACGCCCCCGGCACGCCCACCAAAGGGGGCGTGCTGTCAATCAACATTGACAGCACGCCCCCTTTGATCGGACACAACGAGCGAAGGACTTTCCTTCGCTCGTCGCGTCTGGCGCATGCGCACGACGGAGCTCCCTCCGTCGTGCGCATACTCAGTGCACACCATCGACCCACTTGCGAGCGGACAACCGCTCGTGAGTGGGTCTGAATCAGGCCCTAAGTGATTATTTTAAAGTGATTTAAATTTCAAGAAACGCTTGCATCTCTTCCAAGTGTTAGGAGTTTAACTAAAGGGAGTCAGGTTTAGGGTTGTCATTCAACCATCAATGCTTCACAAACATCAATAGTCAGGTGCCCATGGTCGATGGTTTTCCCATTGATAGTGGAGGGCCGATGGATTCCCACTATTGATTGTTTTAAAGCGATGGTGTGCTGAGCTCTGATATTCAGTGATCGTGGCAGAGATAATCTACTGTGATTGGATCCAGGGCCATAACAGATATTTTCCCACTGAATGTTAACTGCAATCAAAGGCAGGTAATAATGGTGCCATCGATAAAAACCATTGATGGCGCCCTTTCAATAGACAACCCTTGGAACTAAAATAGAAGTCTATCCCATTGGCGCATCTATAATGGGTGCAGGGTACCCATATAATTGGTATCCTTACCTCTCTGGAGTGCCCTCCTCTCTTAATACACCTCTGGCAACAGCGCATTTGTGCATATACTCTGTGTAATGCATTTTCCATAGGGGTTTTCAGAATATTTAGCAAATACGCAGTAGCAAATAATTGTTGTTTGTAGCTGTTTCATTTGTAGCTGTTCTCTATGCTTTCTTTTTTCTAAAGTCAGTATATATCCATATTTTCTGTCCTGTAATCAATCTCTCTCTCTTGTTTCAATTAAGTGATATATTTTAAGCAGGTACCCTAGTTATTGACCTCTTTTGGACTTTGGACTTCAGTAAATAACCTGCTTTTTTTTTGCTAGTCTTTTTAGTTCACTCTTCAGCTGAGATGAAGCCAAGAACAGATTGCATACATTGGTTTCTAGCATTAACATAATTCTCAGAAAAAATTGGGAGAATCACTCCTTCTCATATTAGGCTTTCAAATATGTTATTTTATCTGGAGGTGTCCAAACAGCTATACCCCACCCTGGGTGATGAAACGTCTGGATGAAAGGAGCTGGGTGCACACACCCACAATGCTAAGAGAATTAGAGGCACTTCTTTCTATAGATATTACATAGTCAAACATGTCTGAATGTAAAAATACCCTATTCTTAAAGTAATGAAATTCCAGGTATAAAGTTCTCCTGTAAGATAAAATGAAATATACATAAATATACATGAAATACACATATTTATACAGTTCACACCCTGGACACCCAATTATTTCTGGAATAAAATGTTTGTGTTCTGTTTCTGAGACATTTAGGTGTAATAAAATCACAGATTCTACTATATAAAATGGAGCGATACTTTGCAGTTAGCTTTAAAATATTTTACTTTATTTGACACAAACATCAACTTGGGATGTAGACGCATCCAGACAGTCAGAATCCCGACACTCACTATACCGGCTGTGGGTTCCTGACAGGTCAAAATGCTGACAACTTCACACAGTATTAGGGGGCAGGTTAGGGTTAGGCTGTGGGGCGCGAGGGTAAAGGTTAGGCTGCAGGTGGGGGGGAGGATGGTTAGGGATAAGCTGCGTGGTGGGAGGGTTAGGGTTAGGCTGCAGAAAGGGTGGGTTAAGGTTGGATTTAGTAATTAGAAGAAAGAGAGGACCTTGCGCTTCAAGATAAGCGTGTATTACACAGGGGAGCTGCTTCGAAGAAATGGGGATGTCCTATCTCCCAAAAGGTAAATAACAAAGGAAAATTCGGAGCGCTACACCATGTGCAGTCAGTGTGTGCTTGAAACAGAAAATCGCTCTAATGGGTTAAATCCAATGGTGCATGTCAATCAATGCAACAGTACAATGGAGTATTTATGAACATATCAATGTTTACTGTATCAAAAATTAAGAACAATATTCCAGCACTAGTGTCATGAAACCACAGAAAAACCTCACTGATGCAGTGACGATAGTGAGTATGTGGTATTGTGGCTCAAACAAAATAACAATAAATCACAAATCATGAATGACATAACATAGGTCAGATGCACTGATGATAATCAGCTGTATGGGTAGTGACCACGGTGGGTCACAGGTGTAGAGGGATTGGGGATGAGGCAAAAAGGGGGGCCAAGCAGTAATAGTTGAATGTTAGTTCCAAAGTCTCAAAAAAACGTAGCAGCGGCGTCCCGCTGGTTGATGATTTGCAGGTAGGTGCCCCGGGGGTGTCTTCCCGGAGAGGGAGTACGGCTACACACTCTGGTGCCTGGCCCACTCTGGATTTAGCCATAGAATATTTACAGAAAATCTCCGGTATTTGCACCGGCAGAATTCCGCTGCTGGTATTCCGACCATCGAGATTCTGACTGTTGGAATGCTGTACCCAACCCCATCAACTTGTGTTAGTTGCCATAGACAAGAGTGAATATGTAATATAAATTATAGTGAAAACTTCATAGCTAACTACATGATAAGCCTGATTTTATATGTTCTGATATATACAAAATAATATATATATATATATATATATATATAAATAAACCAAATAAATAGTAATGCTAAATTGTGAGACTACCCTGGCTCTCACCCTAATCTTCAGTAATATAAACCCTGCTCACAGCCATCTAGGTAACACTTTGTTTTATAACATTTCTTTAGTTTCTGTTTCCATAAACTCACATATTTAAACAAACAATACTATCGGCAAGTGGAAAAAGATTCAAAGTGCTTTGAAGTGATTGTGTTTAAGGTAACAATACACTGTAACATATTGCTTTCTATTACATGATTGAAGGTAAGCAAAGTATGAATGTTTATAAATGAATCTTAGTTCATTCTGCTGTCACACTCTGTACTCAACAGCATTAATGTTAGCCGGACATGTGACAATAATACATACACTACCTCCCAACTGTCCTCATTCACACTTCATAAGTACTAAGTAGGCACACCCCAGTGGAGTGTGACCATGGTTCCACTGTGTGCCTCCATTAGATGGCCTCCAAAATGGATGAGGTATGTTTAATAAAGTTACTAATACTATTGAAATGAAAAGGATGAGTATTAAACATGCTGCTATATTTGTGGCTTTTCCCACCCCACAAACACACTAATACATAGTATAGTATGTTTTGTACTGTGGGAGGGGAATGTAGGCAACATCCTGGAGCACATATTGCCGCTGCTCAGAATCCTGGCGTCGGCAGGAGTCAGAATCAGTGTTAAGTTTAGGGGTTAGGGTTATATACTAAGTGGAGGGTAAGGCATAGGCTGCGGGTGACAGAGTTGGGGTTAGGCTGAGGAGGAGAGGGTTGGGGTTAGGCTGCAGTGGGGAGGAGGGTTGGCGTTCGACTTCGGGAGGGAGGAGTTTGGGTTAAGCTACAGGAAAGGTGGGTTATGGGTAGGATACTTACCTGCATGCATCAGGATTACAGCACTGGGATGTCAGCATTGCATGTGCTGGGATCGCGTACGCAACCTGTGGAAGGAAACAAGGCACCTGGGGGAAACCACACAAAGATAAGGAGGAGATGTGGGAGAAAGTTGCAGCATTGATTTGGTAATTGGAAACACAAGTCACACACCATGCAGAATGTTCAACACTAAATTTGACATTATTTTTGTAGTTATTAAATTCATCCTGCCATGTCACTGCCCCCACAATGTCAGGTACTGGCCACAGTGATCAGGACACAGTAACAGCTTGGGTACAGGTGGGGTGCTGTCAGAAGGATACCGCAGTAGCCAGGGTTTGTTTCCAGCGGCACCTGCTTTCACGGAGGTTAACAGGTGCCCTGTAGAGACAGTGGATGGTGGTGGTGGTGGGGGTGATGCCGGCTTCCTGATCACTCCTGGCCACAGTGATTATGACACAACAGTAGCCGCAGCTACCAGGAGCCATGGCTGCTGCAACCTTTGAATTCATGGCTGCTCTGCAGCCACGCCGGAAGAGGGGGTGCTGCCGGCTTGTCAATCACTGTTGATTGAGGGGAGTTCTACCGATTGACAGTCACACTGCGAATAAATAGTAGTTGCAGGCAACTATGGTGATGGTTTGTGACGCATGCGCAGTGTGAGTGACTGAGAAGCATGCGCGGTTTACTGATCGTTCAACTGCGAAAACATTGGCTTAGTGTACAACTCTGAATCAGGCCCTGAACACCCTGTAGGTCGTGACATGTTATGTGACATGATATGCTCTCTCTGGTAGGTGGCCGTCACTGTTCTATGTATATACTAGGGATGAGCGGGTTCGGTTTTTCAAAATCCGAACCTCCCTGAGCCCCCTGATCCAAGCTGGGAACCGAGTCCAGCTCAGGTTTTCCCGCCAGACTCGGTTCCCAGGAACGAGGCAAAATGTCATCATCCTGCTGTCTAATTCTCGCGGGTTTTTCATTCCGGCTGTGGAGCGTGCAGAGGGAGGGAGCTGGGTGCTGTTGGCTACTTTTGTGTCACTGTGTTAAACAAACTTATAATAAAGTACTTATATTATACACATTACATACTGGGCTGGCTGGCTACTGTGAAGAGGGAGAGAGCTGGGAGCTGTTGCTGACGCTGACCATAGGGGCTGGCTGGCTACTGTTGTCCATATACATAGGGGCTGGCTGGCTACTGTTGTCCATATAGGGGCTGGCTGTTGTCCTGTAACATAGGGGCTGACTGGTTGTAGTGCTGTGTTCAGGGGGTGCTCTGTCCTTCAGGGGTGCTCTCTTCACCCACCCCCAGTATGAAAAAACAATATTATTTTTTCTGTGTGCGTGTTAGCTACACCTGTCATCGGCGTAGGTTCGCAGGGGTGCTGTTCTCCTGTCTGTCAAGGGGCTGCTGCCCAAAAATAAAAATAATTTTTACAAGGGCTGTCCTGTGTGGTGTACGCTGCCCTTCACCCAAATAATTTTTATAGGGGCTGTCCTATGTTGTGTAAGCTGCCCTTCATTCAAATAATTTTTTACAGGGGCTGGCCTGTGTTGTGTAAGCTGCCCTTCATCCAAATAATTTTTACAGGGGCTGTCCTATGTTGTGTAAGCTGCCCTTCATTCAAATATTTTTTTACAGGGGCTGGCCTGTGTTGTGTAAGCTGCCCTTCATCCACATTTTTACAGGGGTTATTCACTCCATAAAAATAATGCCCTCCAAAAAAATAATGGAGGACAAAAATTTGGAGGATAAAATAGGGAAAGATCAAGGACCACTTCCTCCTAGTGCTGAAGCTGCTGCCACTAGTCATGACATAGATGATGAAATGCCATCAACGTCGTCTACCAAGGCCGATGCCCAATGTCATAGTAGAGGGCATGTAAAATCCAAAAAGCCAAAGTTCAGTAAAATGAGCAAGAAAAATAAATTGAAATCATCTGAGGAGAAATGTAAACTTGCCAATATGCCAATATGCCATTTATGACAAGGAGTGGTAAGGAACAGCTATGATCCTGGCCTACGTTCATGACTAGTGGTTCAGCTTCACGTGATGATGGAAGCCCTTCCTTCTCCTGTTAGAAAAATGAAAAGATTTAAGTTGGCAAAAGCACAGCAAAGAACTGTGCGTTCTAAGAAGATATCACAAATCCCCAAGGAGAATCCAAGTGTGGCGGCGGTTGCGATGCCTGACCTTCCCAACACTGGACAGGAAGAGGTGGCTCCTTCCACCATTTGCACACCATCTACAAGTGCTGGGAGGAGCAACCACAGTCCAGTTGCTGATATAAAAATTGAAGATGTCACTGTTGAAGTACAACAGGATGAGGAGGAAGTTGACGAGGAGGATTCTGATGGTGATGTGGTTTGTTTAAAATATGGCACCAAGGGAAAGTTATTGTCCATGGGATGAAAAAGCCCATCCTCATGCCTCGGCAGAAAACCAAAAATTCCACCTCTTTGTTCTGGAAATATTTCTATCCAAATCTGGACAACAACTGTCTTGCCATATGTAGCATATGTAAAGGTGTAATAAGCAGGGGTAAGGACGTTAACCACCTAGGAACATCCTCCCTTATACTTCATCTGCAGCACGTTCATAAAAAATTACTCTCAAGTTCAGAAACTGTGGCTTAGACCGTAAGCAGTCCAGGGACACCTAAATCCCTTTGTCCTGTTGTATCCAAGCACCTGCAAACCACACCGTCAACTCCCTCCTTGTCAATTTCCTCCTCAATCAGGATCGGAAATAGTCCAGCAGGCCATGTGACTGTCATGACTGACTCCTCTCCCATCTGGGATTCCTCCGGAGGATCCTCCATTGCTACACCTACTGTTGCCGCTGCTGCTGTTGCTGCTGGGAGTCGTTCATCATCCCAGAGAGGAAGTTGGAACACCACTACTTCTTTTACTAAGCAATTGACCCTCCAACAGTCCTTAGCGAGGAGGATGAAGTATGACAGCAGTCATCCTCATCCTGCTGCAAAGCGGATAACTGAGGCCTTGACAGCTATGTTGGTGTTAGACGTGTGTCCGGTATTAGTGCAGTGGGATTTAGACAATTGATGGAGGTAGTGTGTCCCTGGGACCAAATCCCGTCTAGATTCCACTTCACTAGGCAGGCGATACCGAGAATGTACAGAGATGTCAGAAAAAGTGTCCTCAGTGTTCTAAAAAATGCGGTTGTACCCAATGTCCACTTATCCATGGACATGTGGTCAAGTGGAACAGGGCAGACTAAGGACTATATGACTGTGACAGCCCACTGGGTAGATGTATCACCTTACGTAGCAACAACACCGTCACCAGTAGCAGCATCTCAGAAACGCCAGCTCGTTACAAGGCAGGTAACGCTGTGTATCGCTGGTTTCAGTAAGAGGCACACTACCGACAATTTCTTAGAGAAACTGAGGGAAATCATCGCCCAATGTCTTACCCCACATAGGGGCATATTCAATTGTGTGCGAGAATAGCAAAAAACCCGCACCTGCAAGGTATTTCCTGCAGGTGCGTTTTTTTGCTATTCTATTGGATGCAAGTTTTTTTTTAAAAACACGCGGCGGGAGTTTTTTTTTACGCACCTCCTGAGCAAGCGTGATTTTTCCTAAAATCAATGATTTAAGGAATAATCACCGGGACTTGCTCTGACAGCCCCGCAGCACCCCCCTGAGGACTAATTAAGCAATTGGAAGTATCCAATTAGCTTAATTAGTCCTTAATTACTCACCTTCCGAAGCGCTGTGTTCTGCGGGAGCCGGCTCTTCTGCAGCAGGGTGAGTATGTCAGTGTGTGTGCTGTATGTAAGTGTGTATGAGTGGGGGTGTGTGTGCATGAGTGTGTGTGTGTGTGACCCCCGGTGCGGTGTGTGCCCCCCCGGAATGGGTTCTGGGAAAACTACATCTCCCAGCAGCCCTTGCTCCTCCCATCAGCACCCGGGACTCCCAGCAGCCCCCTCTCCAGTTAGAAGAGAGAGGGGAAGCCACTGGGAGCTGCGGAGGCCCCCTGCCAAGTAGGTGGTTTTTTTTTACATTTTATGTGGCGCAGGTATTTCAGAGCTGAAAACCCCGCGACCACTATTTTTTTAATTGAATACCGCGGGTAGCGGGAGGACACATACCCACGGTATTCCAGAATTAGGCGCGAGGTGCGCAAGTTTTTTAACCTGCTAAACTCGCGCCCAATTGTATATGCCCCTTAGACTCTCCTGGGGATTTGTGATATCTGACAATGCCACCAATATTGTGCGGGCATTATATCTGGGAAAATTCCAGCACGTCCCATGTTTTGCTCACACAATAAATTTGGTGGTGCAGAATTTTTTGAAAAACGACAGGGGCATGCAGGAGACGATTTGGGTGGGCCAAAAAAATTTCGGCCCACTTTTCGCCATTCAGCGACTGCGTGCCGAAGACTGGAGCACCAGCAAACACTCTTGAACCTGCCCTGCCATCACCTGAAGCTAGAGGTTGTAACGCGGTGGAACTTATCCCTCTATATGCTTCAGAGGATGCAGCAAAAGGCCATTCAAGCCTATACATCCACCTATGACATAGGCAAAGGAGGGGGTATGCACCTGACTCAAGCGCAGTGGAGAATGATTTCCGTTTTGTGCAAGGTTCTCCAGCCCTTCAGTTCAGACACTGCCAGCTTGAGTCAGGTCATTCCCCTCATCAGGCTTTTGCAGAAGCAGCTGGAGAAAGTGGAGGAGGAGCTAAGGCGGAGCGATTCCGCTCGGTATGCGGGACTTGTGGATGAAGCCCTTCCTTTGCTTTCCCAGGATTCGAGGGTGGTCAATCTGTTGCAATCATAGACCACTACATTTTGGCCACCATGCTCGATCCTAGGTTTAAAGCCTACATGGTGTCTCTCTTTCCGGCGGACACAAGCCTGCAGAGGTGCAAAGACTTGCTGATGAAAACACTGTCAGCTGAAGCGGAACATGAACATGGCAACAGCTCTTTCTTCATTTTCTCCTGCAACTGAGGCTGCCAGGAAACAATATAGATATCCTAACCAACCCGCTGGTGATGATGCAGAGTAGGCAGGACCAAGTTTGGACCTGCCAACAATTTCTGACATGTCTACTGTCACTGCATATGATGCTGCCACCATTGACAGAATGGTGGAGGATTACATCGGAGACAGCATCCAAGTAGGCATGTCAGACAGTCCATACCTGTATTGGCAGGAAAAAGAGGCAATTTGGAGGCCCCTGTACAAACTGGCTCTATTTTACCTGAGTTGCCCCCCCTCTAGTGTGTACTCCGAAAGAGTTTTTAGTGCAGGCGGGAACCTTGTCAGCGAAAGGCGTAGAAGGTTGCTTCCACAAAATGTGAAGAAAATGATGTTCATCAAAATGAATCAATTCTTCCGGGAAGACCAGCCTCCAGAACGTAGAGAGGGACCTGTGGTGGTGGATTCCAGCGGGGACGAATTAATACTCTGTGAGGATGAGGATGTACACAACACTGAAGAGGGTGAGGAATTGGTGGATGAGGATGAGGACGACATCTTGCCTCTGCAGAGCCAGTTTGTGCAGGGACAGATTAATTGCCAGCTTGTTTTGTGGGGGCCCAAATGAACCAATCATTTCAGCCACAGTCGTGTGGCAGACCCTGGCGCTGAAATGATTGGTTTGTTAAAGTATCCATGTCCTGTTTATACAACATAAGGGTGGGTGGGAGGGCCCAAAGACAATTCCATCTTGCACCTCTTTTTTTTCTTTGCAATATGTACTCTTTGGAGCCTAGTGTTTCAAACTGCCATCCTGTCTGCCACTGCAGGACCACTCCTAGATGGGCCACGTGTTTGTGCCGCCCACTTGGGTCGCTTAGCATAGTCATCCAGCTACCTCGGTGCAACCTTTTGGCCTAAAAACAATATTGTGAGGTCTGAGGTGTTCAGAATATACTGGAAATGAATGTTATTGAGGTTAATAATAGCGCAGGGACAAAAAAAAATTCTTTGGTTTTAACTATTTTTATACTTTTTTCCAAATAAATACAGATCCAAAACCAGAACCCGGAAGGGTGGTTTTGGCAAAACTAATCCAGATCCAAAACACTAAGAAAGATCCAGATCCAAAACCAAAACACAAAACACGAAAAGTGGCCGGTGCACACCCCTAATTACAACATTGTAATTGTACAGTCGTTCCTTTTCCCCTGCAGTGCCTACACTAAACGATATGTCATTCAGTGTAGGCACCCTCCCTCATCCCTGAACATGGTCAATCTGTCATTATCGGCAGATTGACCAGCATGTTCAGGCGATGATTGATGTCGAAAACGACCGGCAGGAGCGCGCATCGCTGGCCGTTTTCGCCATTTTCATGCCCGACTCATGCACGTTTAATGAGCGATTAAACAATAACGAAAAAACAGACAAAAACAATTGTTCAAATTGGTTACATTTGTTAGATTTAATCAATTTGTCTGAGCAACCATTTTGTCTGTTTTCTAGTGTTTGTGAGCAAATGGCCGATTGTCATTTGCTCCCGTACATTACCAGATTTTCATTCATTCCAACCAGCCAGATTCGACAGATATCTGACAGATAACTATATAGTGTATGCCCAGTATAAGTAATGTGAATTGATGACCTGATATAACATAGCTGAGATACTAATGATTAAAGCAGGGGCGTATTGAGAGGAGGGGACCCATGTTCACTCCCACGTCTGGGGCCTCCTCCTATCTCCCCAACTGCCGTCAGCGAACTGACAGCAGTGGTAGACTCTGGGCACTAGAGTATGCTCGGAGTCCACTGTGCATGCGCAGATCACCAGAAAAATGGCTGCGGTGGCCATTTTCCTGGTGTTTTCTGTAGCGCTGCTCTGTGGGACATCGGAAAGGTAAGTAAAAAAAAAGTATGGGTGCAGGGTGTGCGGTGCTGGTCCTCCCTGGACCCAGGGGCCTGTGTGCACTGCACACCCTGTACGCATTATAATACACCCATGGATTAAAGCTCTATCAGCTGGAGAGCTAAGTAAACAATCAGCCAATCAGAAGTGACCAGTTGGTGCTGCTGGTTGTCACCATCATTGTGTATAGTTGCACCAGCACTCCAGCCACTGCAAGAGATACTTCTCCAGGCAGGTGTATCTACCTTCAGGTCTGCATCAGTCATTATTATGAGAACACACCCCCTTTCCTTCCCTTTCCCATGCCACTACTCCAGGGCCTAATAAATCATAAGCGTAAGAGGTGCCAAACTTTGAATACAGACATATATGCACTGTTTCTTGAGCAGTCTCCCAGTGCAGCACAGCACACAGTAGCGTGTGCTGGGCTGCTGTGATGTAAGAGGGGGGGCAGCACTGGACCCGGTCCCCTGCCGGGCCCCTCCGGCAAGTAATTAGTATCTGCTCCCCCCGACTCTCGGCACCCCTGGTGATCCGTACTGAATAAGGTCCTTAATTAGTACCTCAGTCAGCTTGATTATGCCATCTGTGTACAAAAATGGATATCCTTAAAACCTGAACTGTTAAGGTGCGTACACACTTGCCGATATTTTGAACGACTGAACGACAATGATATAATTATCATTCAGTCATTCACTATAACGGCCAGTTTGTATGCAAAAACGATGACCAATAATGACTAGGTGTGAGCGGGTTCGGATTTCTGAAATCCGGACCACCCCGAACCTCCCAATCTGAGGCCAATCCGAGTCAGGCTCGACTTTTCCCGCCTGACTCAGATCTGAAATCGAGGAAAAACGTCATCATCCCGGCTTCCAGGTCTCGCGGGTTTTGGATCCTATATAAGGTACCCACATCGGCGCCATTTTCTCACTCGGCTGTGGACAGTGAAGAGGGAGGGTGGGAGTTAGGGATGGCTGGGCTGTGTAGTGTAGTGTAGTGTAGTGCAGTGTAGTGTTGTGCTGTGCTGTGCTGCGCTGTGCTGCTGTTGTCCATAGGGGCTGTGTCCACTCCTCCAAAGTCCACAGGGGCTGGCTGGACTGTGTTGTGCAGTCCGTTGTCCATAGGGGCTGTGGCCACTCCAAAGTCCTGTCAAGTGTCCCAGTCCTAAAGGGGTGTTGTAGTGTTGTCCAGGGGGTGCTCTGTCCATCAGGGGTGCTCCCCCCAAGTGCAAAAAAAATAAATATTTTTTCTGTGTTTGTGAATTGTGTGCACAGTAGCTGCACGTGCATCAACAAAGTAGTGCCAAGTGTGCGCCTGTGTCATAAGTAAAGGGCCAGCTGGCTTGACCGTTAAAGGGTGCTGTAACCCCCAAAGTGCACTCCAAACAAAATAAAAAATATTTTCTGTGTTTGTGAATTGTGTGCACTGTGGCTCCACGTGCATCAACAAAGGAGCAGCGCCAAGCGTGCGCCTGTGTCCCATTAGTAAAGGGCCGGCTGGCTTGTCCGATAAAGGGTGCTGTAACCCCAAAGCACACTCCAAACAAAATAAAAAAATATTTTCTGTGTTTGTGAATTGTGTGCACTGTAGCCGCACGTGCATCAACAAAGTAGTGCCAAGCGTGCGCCTGTGTCATAAGTAAAGGGCCAGCTGGCTTGACCGTTAAAGGGTGCTGTAACCCCCAAAGTGCACTCCAAACAAAATAAAAAATATTTTCTGTGTTTGTGAATTGTGTGCACTGTTGCTCCACGTGCATCAACAAAGGAGCAGCGCCAAGCGTGCGCCTGTGTCCCATTAGTAAAGGGCCGGCTGGCTTGTCCGATAAAGGGTGCTGTAACCCCAAAGCACACTCCAAACAAAATAAAAAAATATTTTCTGTGTTTGTGAATTGTGTGCACTGTGGCTGCACGTGCATCAACAAAGGAGCAGCGCCAAGCATGTGCCTGTGTCCCATAAGTAAAAGAAGAGCTGGCTTGTCTGTTAAAGGGTAATGTAACCCCCAAAGTACACTCCAAACAAAATAAAAAAATATTTTCTGTGTTTGTGAATTGTGTGCACTGTGGCTGCACGTGCATCAACAAAGGAGCAGTTCCAAGCGTGCGCCTGTGTCCCATTAGTAAAGGGCCGGCTGGCTTGTCCGTTAAAGGGTGCTGTAACTCCCAAAGTATACTCCAAAAAAAATAAATATATTTTCTGTTTGTGAATTGTGTGCACTGTAGCCGCACGTGCATCAACAAAGTAGTGCCAAGCGTGCGCCTGTGTCATAAGTAAAGGGCCAGCCTGCTTGACCGTTAAAGGGTGCTGTAACCCCCAAAGTGCACTCCCAACAAAATAAAAAATATTTTCTGTGTTTGTGAATTGTGTGCACTGTGACTGCAAGTGAGTCAACAAAGGAGCGGCGCCAAGCGGGCGCCTGTGTTCCATTAGTAAAGGGCTGGCTGGCTTGTCCGATAAAGGCTGCTGTAACCCCCAAAGTACACTCCAAACAAAATAAAAAAATATTTTCTGTGTTTGTGAATTGTGTGCACTGTGGCTGCACGTGCATCAACAAAGGAGCAGCTCCAAGCATGCGCCTGTGTCCCATTAGTAAAGGGCAGGCTGGCTTGTCCGTTAAAGGGTGCTGTAACTCCCAAAGTATACTCCAAAAAAAATATATATATATTTTCTGTGTTTGTGAATTGTGTGCACTGTAGCCGCACGTGCATCAACAAAGTAGTGCCAAGTGTGCGCCTGTGTCATAAGTAAAGGGCCAGCTGGCTTGACCATTAAAGGGTGCTGTAACCCCCAAAGTGCACTCCAAACAAAATAAAAAATATTTTCTGTGTTTGTGAATTGTGTGCACTGTGACTGCATGTGCATCAACAAAGGAGCAGCGCCAAGCGTGCGCCTGTGTCCCATTAGTAAAGGGCCGGCTGGCTTGTCTGTTAAAGGGTGCTGTAACCCCCAAAGTACACTCCAAACAAAATAAAAAAATATTTTCTGTGTTTGTGAATTGTGTGCACTGTGGCTGCATGTGCATCAACAAAGGAGCAGCGCCAAGCGAGCGCCTGTGTCCCATTAGTAAAGGGCCGGCTGGCTTGTCCGTTAAAGGGTGCTGTAACTCCCAAAGTATACCCCCCAAAAAATAAAATATATTTTCTGTGTTTGTGAATTGTGTGCACTGTAGCCGCACGTGCATCAACAAAGTAGTGCCAAGCGTGTGCCTTTGTCATAAGTAAAGGGCCAGCTGGCTTGACCGTTAAAGGGTGCTGTAACCCCCAAAGTCCACTCCAATCAAAATAAAAAATATTTTCTGTGTTTGTGAATTGTGTGCACTGTGACTGCAAGTGAATCAACAAAGGAGCGGCGCCAAGCGTGCGCCTGTGTTCCATTAGTAAAGGGCCGGCAGGCTTGTCCGTTAAAGGGTGCTGTAACCCCCAAAGTACACTCCAAACAAAATAAAAAAATATTTTCTGTGTTTGTGAATTGTGTGCACTGTGGCTGCACGTGCATCAACAAAGGAGCAGCGCCAAGCGTGCGCCTGAGTCCCAATAGTAAAGGGCCAGCTGGCTTGTCCGTTAAAGGGTGATGTAACCCCCAAAGTACACTACAAACAAAATAAAAAAATATTTTCTGTGTTTGTGAATTGTGTGCACTGTGGCTGCACGTGCATCAACAAAGGAGCAGCGCCAAGCATGCGCCTGTGTCCCATAAGTAAAAGACCGGCTGGCTTGTCTGTTAAAAGGTGCTGTAACTCCCAAAGAACACTCCAAACAAAATAAAAAAATATTTTCTGTGTTTGTGAATTGTGTCACTGTGACTGCACATGCATCAACAAAGGAGCAGCGCTAAGCGTGCGCCTGTGTCCCATTAGTAAAGGGCTGGCTGGCTTGTCCGTTAAAGGGTGCTGTAACCCCCAAAGTACACTCCAAACAAAATAAAAAAATATTTTCTGTGTTTGTGAATTGTGTGCATTGTGGCTTCACGTGCATCAACAAAGTAGCAGCGTCAAGCGTGCGCCTGTGTCCCATTAGTAAGGGGCCAGCTGGCTTGTCCGTTAAAGGGTGCTGTAACTCCCAAAGTATACTCCAAAAAAAAAATATATATTTTCTGTGTTTGTGAATTGTGTGCACTGTAGTCGCACGTGCATCAACAAAGGAGCAGCGCCAAGCGTGCGCCTGTGTCCCATTAGTAAAGGGCCAGCTGGCTTCACCGTTAAAGGGTGCTGTAACCCCCAAAGTGCACTCCAAACAAAATAAACTATATTTTCTGTGTTTGTGAATTGTGTGCACTGTGGCTGCACGTGCATCAACAAAGGAGCAGCGCCAAGCGTGCGCCTGTGTCCCATAAGTAAAAGGCCGGCTGGCTTGTCTATTAAAGGGTGCTGTAACCCCCAAAGTATACTCCAAAAATAATAAATTATATTTTCTGTGTTTGTTAATTGTGTGCACTGTAGCCGCACGTGCATCAACAAAGTAGTGCCAAGCGTGCGCCTGTGTCATAAGTAAAGGGCCAGCTGGCTTGACCGTTAAAGGGTGCTGTAACCCCCAAAGTGCACTCCAAACAAAATAAAAAATATTTTCTGTGTTTGTGAATTGTGTGCACTGTGACTGCACGTGAATCAACAAAGGAGCAGCGCCAAGCGTGCGCCTGTGTCCCATAAGTAAAAGGCCGGCTGGCTTGTCTTTTAAAGGGTGCTGTAACCCCCAAAGTATACTCCAAAAATAATAAATTATATTTTCTGTGTTTGTGAATTGTGTGCACTGTAGCCGCACGTGCATCAACAAAGTAGTGCCAAGCGTGCGCCTGTGTCATAAGTAAAGGGCCAGCTGGCTTGACCGTTAAAGGGTGCTGTAACCCCCAAAGTGCACTCCAAACAAAATAAAAAATATTTTCTGTGTTTTTGAATTGTGTGCACTTTGACTGCACGTGAATCAACAAAGGAGCAGCACCAAGCGTGCGCCAGTGTTCCATTAGTAAAGGGCCAGCTGGTTTGTCCATTAAAGGGTGCTGTAACCCCCAAAGTACACTCTAAACAAAATAAAAAAATATTTTCTGTGTTTGTGAATTGTGTGCACTGTGGCTGCACGTGCATCAACAAAGGAGCAGTTCCAAGCGTGTGCCTGTGTCCCATTAGTAAAGGGCCGGCTGGCTTGTCCGTTAAAGGGTGCTGTAACTCCCAAAGTATACTCCAAAAAAAATAAATATATTTTCTGTTTGTGAATTGTGTGCACTGTAGCCGCACGTGCATCAACAAAGTAGTGCCAAGCGTGCGCCTGTGTCATAAGTAAAGGGCCAGCCTGCTTGACTGTTAAAGGGTGCTGTAACCCCCAAAGTGCACTCCCAACAAAATAACAAATATTTTCTGTGTTTGTGAATTGTGTGCACTGTGACTGCAAGTGAATCAACAAAGGAGCGGCGCCAAGCGTGCACCTGTGTTCCATTAGTAAAGGGCTGGCTGGCTTGTCCGATAAAGGGTGCTGTAACCCCCAAAGTACTCTCCAAACAAAATAAAAAAATATTTTCTGTGTTTCTGAATTGTGTGCACTGTGGCTGCACGTGCATCAACAAAAGAGCAGCTCCAAGCGTGCGCCTGTGTCCCATTAGTAAAGGGCCAGCTGGCTTGTCCGTTAAAGGGTGCTGTAACTCCCAAAGTATACTCCAAAAAATATAAAATATATTTTCTGTGTTTGTGAATTGTGTGCACTGTAGCCGCACGTGCATCAACAAAGTAGTGCCAAGCGTGCGCCTGTGTCATAAGTAAAGGGCCAGCTGGCTTGACCATTAAAGGGTGCTGTAACCCCCAAAGTGCACTCCAAACAAAATAAAAAATATTTTCTGTGTTTGCGAATTGTGTGCACTGTGACTGCAAGTGAATCAACAAAGGAGCGGCGCCAAGCGGGCGCCTGTGTTCCATTAGTAAAGGGCCGGCTGGCTTGTCCGTTAAAGGGTGCTGTAACCCCCAAAGTACACTCCAAACAAAATAAAAAAATATTTTCTGTGTTTGTGAATTGAGTGCACTGTGGCTGCACGTGCATCAACAAAGGAGCAGCGCCAAGCGTGCGCCTGTGTCCCATTAGTAAAGGGCTAGCTGGCTTTTCCGTTAAAGGGTGATGTAACCCCCAAAGTACACTACAAACAAAATAAAAAAATATTTTCTGTGTTTGTGAATTGTGTGCACTGTGGCTGCACGTGCATCAACAAAGGAGCAGCGCCAAGCATGCGCCTGTGTCCCATAAGTAAAGGACCGGCTGGCTTGTCTGTTAAAAGGTGCTGTAACCCCCAAAGAACACTCCAAACAAAATAAAAAAATATTTTCTGTGTTTGTGAATTGTGTCACTGTGACTGCACATGCATCAACAAAGGAGCAGCGCCAAGCGTGCGCCTGTGTCCCATTAGTAAGGGGCCGGCTGGCTTGTCCGTTAAAGGGTGCTGTAACTCCCAAAGTATACTCCAAAAAAAAAATAAATATATTTTCTGTGTTTGTGAACTGTGTGCACTGTAGCCGCACGTGCATCAACAAAGGAGCAGCGCCAAGCGTGCGCCTGTGTCCCATTAGTAAAGGGCAGGCCAGCTGGCTTCACCGTTAAAGGGTGCTGTAACCCTCAAAGTGCACTCCAAACAAAATAAAATATATTTTCTGTGTTTGTCAATTGTGTGCACTGTGACTGCACATGAATCAACAAAGGAGCAGCGCCAAGCGTGCGCCTGTGTTCCATAAGTAAAGGACCGGCTGGCTTGTCTGTTAAAGGGTGCTGTAACCCCCAAAGTACACTCCAAGCAAAATAAAAAAATATTTTCTGTGTTTGTGAATTGTGTGCACTGTGGCTGCACGTGCATCAACAAAGGAGCAGCGCCAAGCGTGTGCCTGTGTCCCATAAGTAAAAGGCCGGCTGGCTTGTCTGTTAAAGGGTGCTGTAACCCCCAAAGTATACTCCAAAAATAATAAATTATATTTTCTGTGTTTGTGAATTGTGTGCACTGTAGCCGCACGTGCATCAACAAAGTAGTGCCAAGCGTGCGCCTGTGTCATAAGTAAAGGGCCAGCTGGCTTGACCATTAAAGGGTGCTGTAACCCCCAAAGTGCACTCCAAACAAAATAAAAAATATTTTCTGTGTTTGTGAATTGTGTGCACTGGGACTGCACGTGAATCAACAAAGGAGCAGCACCAAGCGTGCGCCAGTGTTCCATTAGTAAAGGGCCGGCTGGCTTGTCCATTAAAGGGTGCTGTAACCCCCAAAGTACACTCTAAACAAAATAAAAAAATATTTTCTGTGTTTGTGAATTGTGTGCACTGTGGCTGCACGTGCATCAACAAAGGAGCAGCGCCAAGCGTGCGCCTGTGTCCCATTAGTAAAGGGCCAGCTGGCTTGTCCATTAAAGGGTGATGTAACCCCCAAAGTACACTACAAACAAAATAAAAAATATTTTCTGTGTTTGTGAATTGTGTGCACTGTGGCTGCACGTGCATCAACAAAGGAGCAGCGCCAAGCGTGTGCCTGTGTCCCATAAGTAAAAGGAGAGCTGGCTTGTTTGTTAAAGGGTGCTGTAACCCCCAAAGTACACTCCAAACAAAATAAAAAAATATTTTCTGTGTTTCTGAATTGTGTGCACTGTGGCTGCACGTGCATCAACAAAGGAGCAGCTCCAAGCGTGCGCCTGTGTCCCATTAGTAAAGGGCCGGCTGGCTTGTCCGTTAAAGGGTGCTGTAACTCCCAAAGTATACTCCAAAAAAAATATATATATATTTTCTGTGTTTGTGAATTGTGTGCACTGTAGCCGCACGTGCATCAACAAAGTAGTGCCAAGTGTGCGCCTGTGTCATAAGTAAAGGGCCAGCTGGCTTGACCATTAAAGGGTGCTGTAACCCCCAAAGTGCACTCCAAACAAAATAAAAAATATTTTCTGTTTTTGTGAATTGTGTGCACTGTGACTGCATGTGCATCAACAACGGAGCAGCGCCAAGCGTGCACCTGTGTCCCATTGGTAAAGGGCCGGCTGGCTTGTCTGTTAAAGGGTGCTGTAACCCCCAAAGTACACTCCAAACAAAATAAAAAAATATTTTCTGTGTTTGTGAATTGTGTGCACTGTGGCTGCATGTGCATCAACAAAGGAGCAGCGCCAAGCGTGCGCCTGTGTCCCATTAGTAAAGGGCTGGCTGGCTTGTCCGTTAAAGGGTGCTGTAACTCCCAAAGTATACTCCAAAAAATATAAAATATATTTTCTGTGTTTGTGAATTGTGTGCACTGTAGCCGCACGTGCATCAACAAAGTAGTGCCAAGCGTGCGCCTGTGTCATAAGTAAAGGGCCAGCTGGCTTGACCATTAAAGGGTGCTGTAACCCCCAAAGTGCACTCCAAACAAAATAAAAAATATTTTCTGTGTTTGCGAATTGTGTGCACTGTGACTGCAAGTGAATCAACAAAGGAGCGGCGCCAAGCGGGCGCCTGTGTTCCATTAGTAAAGGGCCAGCTGGCTTGTCCGTTAAAGGGTGCTGTAACCCCCAAAGTACACTCCAAACAAAATAAAAAAATATTTTCTGTGTTTGTGAATTGTGTGCACTGTGGCTGCACGTGCATCAACAAAGGAGCAGCGCCAAGCGTGCGCCTGTGTCCCATTAGTAAAGGGCTAGCTGGCTTGTCCGTTAAAGGGTGATGTAACCCCAAAGTACACTGCAAACAAAATAAAAAAATATTTTCTGTGTTTGTGAATTGTGTGCACTGTGGCTGCACGTGCATCAACAAAGGAGCAGCGCCAAGCATGCGCCTGTGTCCCATAAGTAAAGGACCAGTTGGCTTGTCTGTTAAAAGGTGCTGTAACCCCCAAAGAACACTCCAAACAAAATAAAAATATATTTTCTGTGTTTGTGAATTGTGTCACTGTGACTGCACATGCATCAACAAAGGAGCAGCGCCAAGCGTGCACCTGTGTCCCATAAGTAAAAGGCCAGCTGTCTTGTCTTTTAAAGGGTGCTGTAACCCCCAAAGTATACTCCAAAAATAATAAATTACATTTTCTGTGTTTGTGAATTGTGTGCACTGTAGCCGCACGTGCATCAACAAAGTAGTGCCAAGCGTGCGCCTGTGTCATAAGTAAAGGGCCAGCTGGCTTGACCGTTAAAGGGTGCTGTAACCCCCAAAGTGCACTCCAAACAAAATAAAAAATATTTTCTGTGTTTGTGAATTGTGTGCACTGTGACTGCACGTGAATCAACAAAGGAGCAGCACCAAGCGTGCGCCAGTGTTCCATTAGTAAAGGGCCGGCTGGCTTGTCCATTAAAGGGTGCTGTAACCCCCAAAGTACACTCTAAACAAAATAAAAAAATATTTTCTGTGTTTGTGAAATGTGTGCACTGTGGCTGCACGTGCATCAACAAAGGAGCAGCGCCAAGCGTGCGCCTGTGTCCCATAAGTAAAAGGAGAGCTGGCTTGTTTGTTAAAGGGTGCTGTAACCCCCAAAGTACACTCCAAACAAAATAAAAAAATATTTTCTGTGTTTGTGAATTGTGTGCACTGTGGCTGCACGTGCATCAACAAAGGAGCAGTTCCAAGCGTGCGCCTGTGTCCCATTAGTAAAGGGCCGGCTGGCTTGACCGTTAAAGGGTGCTGTAACTCCCAAAGTATACTCCAAAAAAAGTAAATATATTTTCTGTGTTTGTGAATTGTGTGCACTGTAGCCGCACGTGCATCAACAAAGTAGTGCCAAGCGTGCGCCTGTGTCATAAGTAAAGGGCCAGCCTGCTTGACCGTTAAAGGGTGCTGTAACCCCCAAAGTGCACTCCCAACAAAATAAAAAATATTTTCTGTGTTTGTGAATTGTGTGCACTGTGACTGCAAGTGAATCAACAAAGGAGCGGCGCCAAGCGTGCGCCTGTGTTCCATTAGTAAAGGGCTGGCTGGCTTGTCCGATAAAGGGTGCTGTAACCCCCAAAGTACTCTCCAAACAAAATAAAAAAATATTTTCTGTGTTTCTGAATTGTGTGCACTGTGGTTGCACGTGCATCAACAAAGGAGCAGCTCCAAGCGTGCGCCTGTGTCCCATTAGTAAAGGGCCGGCTGGCTTGTCCGTTAAAGGGTGCTGTAACTCCCAAAGTATACTCCAAAAAAAATAAATATATATTTTCTGTGTTTGTGAATTGTGTGCACTGTAGCCGCACGTGCATCAACAAAGTAGTGCCAAGTGTGCGCCTGTGTCATAAGTAAAGGGCCAGCTGGCTTGACCATTAAAGGGTGCTGTAACCCCCAAAGTGCACTCCAAACAAAATAAAAAATATTTTCTGTGTTTGCGAATTGTGTGCACTGTGACTGCAAGTGAATCAACAAAGGAGCGGCGCCAAGCGTGCGCCTGTGTCCCATTAGTAAAGGGCCAGCTGGCTTCACTGTTAAAGGGTGCTGTAACCCCCAAAGTGCACTCCAAACAAAATAAAATATATTTTCTGTGTTTGTGAATTGTGTGCACTGTGACTGCACATGAATCAACAAAGGAGCAGCGCCAAGCGTGCGCCTGTGTCCCATAAGTAAAGGACCGGCTGGCTTGTCTGTTAAAGGGTGCTGTAACCCCCAAAGTACACTCCAAGCAAAATAAAAAAATATTTTCTGTGTTTGTGAATTGTGTGCACTGTGGCTGCACTTGCATCAACAAAGGAGCAGCGCCAAGCGTGCGCCTGTGTCCCATAAGTAAAAGGCCGGCTGGCTTGTCTGTTAAAGGGTGCTGTAACCCCCAAAGTATACTCCAAAAATAATAAATTATATTTTCTGTGTTTGTGAATTGTGTGCACTGTAGCCGCACGTGCATCAACAAAGTAGTGCCAAGCGTGCGCCTGTGTCATAAGTAAAGGGCCAGCTGGCTTGACCATTAAAGGGTGCTGTAACCCCCAAAGTGCACTCCAAACAAAATAAAAAATATTTTCTGTTTTTGTGAATTGTGTGCACTGTGACTGCATGTGCATCAACAAAGGAGCAGCGCCAAGCGTGCACCTGTGTCCCATTAGTAAAGGGCCGGCTGGCTTGTCTGTTAAAGGGTGCTGTAACCCCCAAAGTACACTCCAAACAAAATAAAAAAATATTTTCTGTGTTTGTGAATTGTGTGCACTGTGGCTGCATGTGCATCAACAAAGGAGCAGCGCCAAGCGTGTGCCTGTGTCCCATTAGTAAAGGGCTGGCTGGCTTGTCCGTTAAAGGGTGCTGTAACTCCCAAAGTATACTCCAAAAAATATAAAATATATTTTCTGTGTTTGTGAATTGTGTGCACTGTAGACGCACGTGCATCAACAAAGTAGTGCCAAGCGTGCACCTGTGTCATAAGTAAAGGGCCAGCTGGCTTGACCATTAAAGGGTGCTGTAACCCCCAAAGTGCACTCCAAACAAAATAAAAAATATTTTCTGTGTTTGCGAATTGTGTGCACTGTGAGTGCAAGTGAATCAACAAAGGAGCGGCGCCAAGCGGGCGCCTGTGTTCCATTAGTAAAGGGCCAGCTGGCTTGTCCGTTAAAGGGTGCTGTAACCCCCAAAGTACACTCCAAACAAAATAAAAAAATATTTTCTGTGTTTGTGAATTGTGTGCACTGTGGCTGCACGTGCATCAACAAAGGAGCAGCGCCAAGCGTGCGCCTGTGTCCCATTAGTAAAGGGCTAGCTGGCTTGTCCGTTAAAGGGTGATGTAACCCCCAAAGTACACTACAAACAAAATAAAAAAATATTTTCTGTGTTTGTGAATTGTGTGCACTGTGGCTGCACGTGCATCAACAAAGGAGCAGCGCCAAGCATGCGCCTGTGTCCCATAAGTAAAGGACCGGCTGGCTTGTCTGTTAAAAGGTGCTGTAACCCCCAAAGAACACTCCAAACAAAATAAAAATATATTTTCTGTGTTTGTGAATTGTGTCACTGTGACTGCACATGCATCAACAAAGGAGCAGCGCCAAGCGTGCGCCTGTGTCCCATAAGTAAAGGACCGGCTGGCTTGTCTATTAAAGGGTGCTGTAACCCCCAAAGTACACTCCAAGCAAAATAAAAAAATATTTTCTGTGTTTGTGAATTGTGTGCACTGTGGCTGCACTTGCATCAACAAAGGAGCAGCGCCAAGCGTGCGCCTGTGTCCCATAAGTAAAAGGCCGGCTGGCTTGTCTGTTAAAGGGTGCTGTAACCCCCAAAGTATACTCCAAAAATAATAAATTATATTTTCTGTGTTTGAGAATTGTGTGCACTGTAGCCGCACGTGCATCAACAAAGTAGGGCCAAGCATGCGCCTGTGTCATAAGTAAAGGGCCAGCTGGCTTGACCGTTAAAGGGTGCTGTAACCCCCAAAGTGCACTCCAAACAAAATAAAAAATATTTTCTGTGTTTGTGAATTGTGTGCACTGGGACTGCACGTGAATCAACAAAGGAGCAGCACCAAGCGTGCGCCAGTGTTCCATTAGTAAAGTGCCGGCTGGCTTGTCCATTAAAGGGTGCTGTAACCCCCAAAGTACACTCCAAACAAAATAAAAAAATATTTTCTGTGTTTGTGAATTGTGTGCACTGTGGCAGCACGTGCATCAACAAAGGAGCAGTTCCAAGCGTGCGCCTGTGTCCCATTAGTAAAGGGCCGGCTGGCTTGTCCGTTAAAGGGTGCTGTAACTCCCAAAGTATACTCCAAAAAAAATAAATATATTTTCTGTGTTTGTGAATTGTGTGCACTGTAGCCGCACGTGCATCAACAAAGTAGTGCCAAGCGTGCGCCTGTGTCATAAGTAAAGGGCCAGCCTGCTTGACCGTTAAAGGGTGCTGTAACCCCCAAAGTGCACTCCCAACAAAATAAAAAATATTTTCTGTGTTTGTGGTGAATTGTGTGCACTGTGACTGCAAGTGAATCAACAAAGGAGCGGCGCCAAGCGTGCGCCTGTGTTCCATTAGTAAAGGGCTGGCTGGCTTGTCCGATAAAGGGTGCTGTAACCCCCAAAGTACTCTCCAAACAAAATAAAAAAATATTTTCTGTGTTTCTGAATTGTGTGCACTGTGGCTGCACGTGCATCAACAAAGGAGCAGCTCCAAGCGTGCGCCTGTGTCCCATTAGTAAAGGGCCGGCTGGCTTGTCCGTTAAAGGGTGCTGTAACTCCCAAAGTATACTCCAAAAAAAAATAATATATATTTTCTGTGTTTGTGAATTGTGTGCACTGTAGCCGCACGTGCATCAACAAAGTAGTGCCAAGTGTGCGCCTGTGTCATAAGTAAAGGGCCAGCTGGCTTGACCATTAAAGGGTGCTGTAACCCCCAAAGTGCACTCCAAACAAAATAAAAAATATTTTCTGTGTTTGCGAATTGTGTGCACTGTGACTGCAAGTGAATCAACAAAGGAGCGGCGCCAAGCGTGCGCCTGTGTCCCATTAGTAAAGGGCCAGCTGGCTTCACCGTTAAAGGGTGCTGTAACCCCCAAAGTGCACTCCAAACAAAATAAAATATATTTTCTGTGTTTGTGAATTGTGTGCACTGTGACTGCACATGAATCAACAAAGGAGCAGCGCCAAGCGTGCGCCTGTGTCCCATAAGTAAAGGACCGGCTGGCTTGTCTGTTAAAGGGTGCTGTAACCCCCAAAGTACACTCCAAGCAAAATAAAAAACTATTTTCTGTGTTTGTGAATTGTGTGCACTGTGGCTGCACTTGCATCAACAAAGGAGCAGCGCCAAGCGTGCGCCTGTGTCCCATAAGTAAAAGGCCGGCTGGCTTGTCTGTTAAAGGGTGCTGTAACCCCCAAAGTATACTCCAAAAATAATAAATTATATTTTCTGTGTTTGTGAATTGTGTGCACTGTAGCCGCACGTGCATCAACAAAGTAGTGCCAAGCGTGCGCCTGTGTCATAAGTAAAGGGCCAGCTGGCTTGACCGTTAAAGGGTGCTGTAACCCCCAAAGTGCACTCCAAACAAAATAAAAAATATTTTCTGTGTTTGTGAATTGTGTGCACTGGGACTGCACGTGAATCAACAAAGGAGCAGCACCAAGCGTGCGCCAGTGTTCCATTAGTAAAGGGCCGGCTGGCTTGTCCATTAAAGGGTGCTGTAACCCCCAAAGTACACTCTAAACAAAATAAAAAAATATTTTCTGTGTTTGTGAATTGTGTGCACTGTGGCTGCACGTGCATCAACAAAGGAGCAGCGCCAAGCGTGCGCCTGTGTCCCATTAGTAAAGGGCCAGCTGGCTTGTCCGTTAAAGGGTGATGTAACCCCCAAAGTACACTACAAACAAAATAAAAAATATTTTCTGTGTTTGTGAATTGTGTGCACTGTGGCAGCACATGCATCAACAAAGGAGCAGCGCCAAGCGTGCGCCTGTGTCCCATTAGTAAAGGGCCAGCTGGCTTGTCCATTAAAGGGTGCTGTAACCCCCAAAGTACACTCCAAACAAAATAAAAAATATTTTCTGTGTTTGTGAATTGTGTGCACTGTGACTGCATGTGCATCAACAAAGGAGCAGCGCCAAGCGTGCGCCTGTGTCCCATTAGTAAAGGGCCGGCTGGCTTGTCTGTTATAGGGTGCTGTAACCCCCAAAGTACACTCCAAACAAAATAAAAAAATATTTTTTGTGTTTGTGAATTGTGTGCACTGTGGCTGCATGTGCATCAACAAAGGAGCAGCGCCAAGCGAGCGCCTGTGTCCCATTAGTAAAGGGCTGGCTGGCTTGTCCGTTAAAGGGTGCTGTAACTCCCAAAGTATACCCCCCAAAAAATAAAATATATTTTCTGTGCTTGTGAATTGTGTGCACTGTAGCCGCACATGCATCAACAAAGTAGTGCCAAGCGTGCGCCTTTGTCATAAGTAAAGGGCCAGCTGGCTTGACCGTTAAAGGGTGCTGTAACCCCCAAAGTGCACTCCAAACAAAATAAAAAATATTTTCTGTGTTTGTGAATTGTGTGCACTGTGACTGCAAGTGAATCAACAAAGGAGCGGCGCCAAGCGTGCGCCTGTGTTCCATTAGTAAAGGGCCGGCTGGCTTGTCCGTTAAAGGGTACTGTAACCCCCAAAGTACACTACAAACAAAATAAAAAAATATTTTCTGTGTTTGTGAATTGTGTGCACTGTGGCTGCACGTGCATCAACAAAGGAGCAGCGCCAAGCATGCGCCTGTGTCCCATAAGTAAAGGACCGGCTGGCTTGTCTGTTAAAAGGTGCTGTAACTCCCAAAGAACACTCCAAACAAAATAAAAAAATATTTTCTGTGTTTGTGAATTGTGTCACTGTGACTGCACATGCATCAACAAAGGAGCAGCGCCAAGCGTGCGCCTGTGTCCCATTAGTAAAGGGCTGGCTGGCTTGTCCGTTAAAGGGTGCTGTAACCCCAAAAGTAAACTCCAAACAAAATAAAAAAATATTTTCTGTGTTTGTGAATTGTGTGCACTGTGGCTTCACGTGCATCAACAAAGTAGCAGCGTCAAGCGTGCGCCTGTGTCCCATTAGTAAGGGGCCGGCTGGCTTGTCCGTTAAAGGGTGCTGTAACTCTCAAAGTGTACTCCAAAAAAAAAAATATATATTTTCTGTGTTTGTGAATTGTGTGCACTGTAGTCGCACGTGCATCAACAAAGGAGCAGCGCCAAGCGTGCGCCTGTGTCCCATTAGTAAAGGGCCAGCTGGCTTCAACGTTAAAGGGTGCTGTAACCCCCAAAGTGCACTCCAAACAAAAATAAAATATATTTTCTGTGTTTGTGAATTGTGTGCATTGTGACTGCACATGAATCAACAAAGGAGCAGCGCCAAGCGTGCGCCTGTGTCCCATAAGTAAAGGACTGGCTGGCTTGTCTGTTAAAGGGTGCTGTAACCCCCAAAGTACACTCCAAACATAATAAAAAAATATTTTCTGTGTTTGTGAATTGTGTGCACTGTGGCTGCATGTGCATCAACAAAGGAGCAGCGCCAAGCGTGCGCCTGTGTCCCATAAGTAAAAGGCCGGCTGGCTTGTCTGTTAAAGGGTGCTGTAACCCCCAAAGTATACTCCAAAAATAATAAATTATATTTTCTGTGTTTGTGAATTGTGTGCACTGTAGCCGCACGTGCATCAACAAAGTAGTGCCAAGCGTGCGCCTGTGTCATAAGTAAAGGGCCAGCTGGCTTGACCGTTAAAGGGTGCTGTAACCCCCAAAGTGCACTCCAAACAAAATAAAAAATATTTTCTGTGTTTGTGAATTGTGTGCACTGTGACTGCACGTGAATCAACAAAGGAGCAGCACCAAGCGTGCGCCAGTGTTCCATTAGTAAAGGGCCGGCTGGCTTGTCCATTAAAGGGTGCTGTAACCCCCAAAGTACACTCTAAACAAAATAAAAAAATATTTTCTGTGTTTGTGAATTGTGTGCACTGTGGCTGCACGTGCATCAACAAAGGAGCAGCGCCAAGCGTGCGCCTGTGTCCCATTAGTAAAGGGCAGGCTGGCTTGTCCGATAAAGGGTGCTGTAACCCCAAAGCACACTCCAAACAAAATAAAAAAATATTTTCTGTGTTTGTGAATTGTGTGCACTGTGGCTGCACGTGCATCAACAAAGGAGCAGCGCCAAGCGTGTGCCTGTGTCCCATAAGTAAAAGGAGAGCTGGCTTGTTTGTTAAAGGGTGCTGTAACCCCCAAAGTACACTCCAAACAAAATAAAAAAATATTTTCTGTGTTTGTGAATTGTGTGCACTGTGGCTGCACGTGCATCAACAAAGGAGCAGTTCCAAGCGTGCGCCTGTGTCCCATTAGTAAAGTGCCGGCTGGCTTGTCCGTTAAAGGGTGCTGTAAATCCCAAAGTATACACCAAAAAAAATAAATATATTTTCTGTGTTTGTGAATTGTGTGCACTGTAGCCGCACGTGCATCAACAAAGTAGTGCCAAGCGTGCGCCTGTATCATAAGTAAAGGGCCAGCCTGCTTGACCGTTAAAGGGTGCTGTAACCCCCAAAGTGCACTACCAACAAAATAAAAAATATTTTCTGTGTTTGTGAATTGTGTGCACTGTGACTGCAAGTGAATCAACAAAGGAGCGGCGCCAAGCGTGCGCCTGTGTTCCATTAGTAAAGGGCTGGCTGGCTTGTCCGATAAAGGGTGCTGTAACCCCCAAAGTACTCTCCAAACAAAATAAAAAAATATTTTCTGTGTTTGTGAATTGTGTGCACTGTGGCTGCACGTGCATCAACAAAGGAGCAGCTCCAAGCGTGCGCTTGTGTCCCAATAGTAAAGGGCCGGCTGGCTTGTCCGTTAAAGGGTGCTGTAACTCCCAAAGTATACTCCAAAAAAAAAATATATATATTTTCTGTGTTTGTTAATTGTGTGCACTGCAGCCGCACGTGCATCAACAAAGTAGTGCCAAGTGTGCGCCTGTGTCATAAGTAAAGGGCCAGCTGGCTTGACCATTAAAGGGTGCTGTAACCCCCAAAGTGCACTCCAAACAAAATAAAAAATATTTTCTGTTTTGTGAATTGTGTGCACTGTGACTGCATGTGCATCAACAAAGGAGCAGCGCCAAGCGTGCGCCTGTGTCCCATTAGTAAAGGGCCGGCTGGCTTGTCTGTTAAAGGGTGCTGTAACCCTCAAAGTACACTCCAAACAAAATAAAAAAATATTTTCTGTGTTTGTGAATTGTGTGCACTGTGGCTGCATGTGCATCAACAAAGGAGCAGCGCCAAGCGTGCGCCTGTGTCCCATTAGTAAAGGGCTGGCTGGCTTGTCTGTTAAAGGGTGCTGTAACTCCCAAAGTATACTCCAAAAAATATAAAATATATTTTCTGTGTTTGTGAATTGTGTGCACTGTAGCCGCACGTGCATCAACAAAGTAGTGCCAAGCGTGCGCCTGTGTCATAAGTAAAGGGCCAGCTGGCTTGACCGTTAAAGGGTGCTGTAACCCCCAAAGTGCACTCCAAACAAAATAAAAAATATTTTCTGTGTTTGTGAATTGTGTGCACTGTGACTGCACGTGAATCAACAAAGGAGCAGCGCCAAGCGTGCGCCTGTGTCCCATTAGTAAAGGGCTAGCTGGCTTGTCCGTTAAAGGGTGATGTAACCCCCAAAGTACTCTCCAAACAAAATAAAAAAATATTTTCTGTGTTTGTGAATTGTGTGCACTGTGGCTGCACGTGCATCAACAAAGGAGCAGCTCCAAGCGTGCGCTTGTGTCCCAATAGTAAAGGGCCGGCTGGCTTGTCCGTTAAAGGGTGCTGTAACTCCCAAAGTATACTCCAAAAAAAAAATATATATATTTTCTGTGTTTGTTAATTGTGTGCACTGCAGCCGCACGTGCATCAACAAAGTAGTGCCAAGTGTGCGCCTGTGTCATAAGTAAAGGGCCAGCTGGCTTGACCATTAAAGGGTGCTGTAACCCCCAAAGTGCACTCCAAACAAAATAAAAAATATTTTCTGTTTTGTGAATTGTGTGCACTGTGACTGCATGTGCATCAACAAAGGAGCAGCGCCAAGCGTGCGCCTGTGTCCCATTAGTAAAGGGCCGGCTGGCTTGTCTGTTAAAGGGTGCTGTAACCCTCAAAGTACACTCCAAACAAAATAAAAAAATATTTTCTGTGTTTGTGAATTGTGTGCACTGTGGCTGCATGTGCATCAACAAAGGAGCAGCGCCAAGCGTGCGCCTGTGTCCCATTAGTAAAGGGCTGGCTGGCTTGTCCGTTAAAGGGTGCTGTAACTCCCAAAGTATACTCCAAAAAATATAAAATATATTTTCTGTGTTTGTGAATTGTGTGCACTGTAGCCGCACGTGCATCAACAAAGTAGTGCCAAGCGTGCGCCTGTGTCATAAGTAAAGGGCCAGCTGGCTTGACCGTTAAAGGGTGCTGTAACCCCCAAAGTGCACTCCAAACAAAATAAAAAATATTTTCTGTGTTTGTGAATTGTGTGCACTGTGACTGCACGTGAATCAACAAAGGAGCAGCGCCAAGCGTGCGCCTGTGTCCCATTAGTAAAGGGCTAGCTGGCTTGTCCGTTAAAGGGTGATGTAACCCCCAAAGTACACTACAAACAAAATAAAAAAATATTTTCTGTGTTTGTGAATTGTGTGAACTGTGGCTGCACGTGCATCAACAAAGGAGCAGCGCCAAGCATGTGCCTGTGTCCCATAAGTAAAGGACCGGCTGGCTTGTCTGTTAAAAGGTGCTGTAACCCCCAAAGAACACTCCAAACAAAATAAAAATATATTTTCTGTGTTTGTGAATTGTGTCACTGTGACTGCACATGCATCAACAAAGGAGCAGCGCCAAGTGTGCGCCTGTGTCCCATAAGTAAAAGGCCAGCTGGCTTGTCTTTTAAAGGGTGCTGTAACCCCCAAAGTATACTCCAAAAATAATAAATTATATTTTCTGTGTTTGTGAATTGTGTGCACTGTAGCCGCACGTGCATCAACAAAGTAGTGCCAAGCGTGCGCCTGTGTCATAAGTAAAGGGCCAGCTGGCTTGACCATTAATGGGTGCTGTAACCCCCAAAGTGCACTCCAAACAAAATAAAAAATATTTTCTGTGTTTGTGAATTGTGTGCACTGTGACTGCACGTGAATCAACAAAGGAGCAGCACCAAGCGTGCGCCAGTGTTCCATTAGTAAAGGGCCGGCTGGCTTGTCCATGAAAGGGTGCTGTAACCCCCAAAGTACACTCTAAACAAAATAAAAAAATATTTTCTGTGTTTGTGAATTGTGTGCACTGTGGCTGCACGTGCATCAACAAAGGAGCAGCGCCAAGCGTGCGCCTGTGTCCCATTAGTAAAGGGCCGGCTGGCTTGTCCGATAAAGGGTGCTGTAACCCCAAAGCACACTCCAAACAAAATAAAAAAATATTTTCTGTGTTTGTGAATTGTGTGCACTGTGGCTGCACGTGCATCAACAAAGGAGCAGCTCCAAGCGTGCGCCTGTGTCCCATTAGTAAGGGTCCGGCTGGCTTGTCTGTTAAAGGGTGCTGTAACTCCCAAAGTATACTCCAAAAAAAATAAATATATATTTTCTGTGTTTGTGAATTGTGTGCACTGTAGCCGCACGTGCATCAACAAAGGAGCAGCGCCAAGCGTGTGCCTGTGTCCCATTAGTAAAGGGCCAGCTGGCTTCACCGTTAAAGGGTGCTGTAACCCCCAAAGTGCACTCCAAACAAAATAAAATATATTTTCTGTGTTTGTGAATTGTGTGCACTGTGACTGCACATGAATCAACAAAGGAGCAGCGCCAAGCGTGCGCCTGTGTCCCATAAGTAAAGGACCGGCTGGCTTGTCCATTAAAGGGTGCTGTAACCCCCAAAGTACACTCTAAACAAAATAAAAAAATATTTTCTGTGTTTGTGAATTGTGTGCACTGTGGCTGCACGTGCATCAACAAAGGAGCAGCGCCAAGCGTGCGCCTGTGTCCCATTAGTAAAGGGCCGGCTGGCTTGTCCGATAAAGGGTGCTGTAACCCCAAAGCACACTCCAAACAAAATAAAAAAATATTTTCTGTGTTTGTGAATTGTGTGCACTGTGGCTGCACGTGCATCAACAAAGGAGCAGCGCCAAGCGTGTGCCTGTGTCCCATAAGTAAAAGGAGAGCTGGCTTGTTTGTTAAAGGGTGCTGTAACGCCCAAAGTACACTCCAAACAAAATAAAAAAATATTTTCTGTGTTTGTGAATTGTGTGCACTGTGGCTGCACGTGCATCAACAAAGGAGCACTTCCAAGCGTGTGCCTGTGTCCCATTAGTAAAGGGCCGGCTTGCTTGTCCGTTAAAGGGTGCTGTAACTCCCAAAGTATACTCCAAAAAAAATAAATATATTTTCTGTGTTTGTGAATTGTGTGCACTGTAGCCGCACGTGCATCAACAAAGTAGTGCCAAGCGTGCGCCTGTGTCATAAGTAAAGTGCCAGCCTGCTTGACCGTTAAAGGGTGCTGTAACCCCCAAAGTGCACTCCCAACAAAATAAAAAATATTTTCTGTGTTTGTGAATTGTGTGCACTGTGACTGCAAGTGAATCAACAAAGGAGCGGCGCCAAGCGTGCGCCTGTGTTCCATTAGTAAAGGGCCGGCTGGCTTGTCCGATAAAGGGTGCTGTAACCCCCAAAGTACTCTCCAAACAAAATAAAAAAATATTTTCTGTGTTTCTGAATTGTGTGCACTGTGGCTGCACGTGCATCAACAAAGGAGCAGCTCCAAGCGTGCGCCTGTGTCCCATTAGTAAAGGGCCGGCTGGCTTGTCCGTTAAAGGGTGCTGTAACTCCCAAAGTATACTCCAAAAAAAAAAAATATATATTTTCTGTGTTTGTGAATTGTGTGCACTGTAGCCGCACGTGCATCAACAAAGTAGTGCCAAGCGTGCGCCTGTGTCATAAGTAAAGGGCCAGCTGGCTTGACCATTAAAGGGTGCTGTAACCCCCAAAGTGCACTCCAAACAAAATAAAAAATATTTTCTGTGTTTGCGAATTGTGTGCACTGTGACTGCAAGTGAATCAACAAAGGAGCGGCGCTAAGCGGGCGCCTGTGTTCCATTAGTAAAGGGCCGGCTGTCTTGTCCGTTAAAGGGTGCTGTAACCCCCAAAGTACACTCCAAACAAAATAAAAAAATATTTTCTGTGTTTGTGAATTGTGTGCACTGTGGCTGCACGTGCATCAACAAAGGAGCAGCGCCAAGCGTGCGCCTGTGTCCCATTAGTAAAGGGCTAGCTGGCTTGTCCGTTAAAGGCTGATGTAACCCCCAAAGTACACTACAAACAAAATAAAAAAATATTTTCTGTGTTTGTGAATTGTGTGCACTGTGGCTGCACGTGCATCAACAAAGGAGCAGCGCCAAGCATGCGCCTGTGTCCCATAAGTAAAGGACCAGCTGGCTTGTATGTTAAAAGGTGCTGTAACCCCCAAAGAACACTTCAAACAAAATAAAAAAATATTTTCTGTGTTTGTGAATTGTGTCACTGTGACTTCACATGCATCAACAAAGGAGCAGCGCCAAGCGTGCACCTGTGTCCCATTAGTAAGGGGCCGGCTGGCTTGTCCATTAAAGGGTGCTGTAACTCCCAAAGTATACTCCAAAAAAAAAAAATATATATTTTCTGTGTTTGTGAATTGTGTGCACTGTAGCCGCACGTGCATCAACAAAGGAGCAGCGCCAAGCGTGCGCCTGTGTCCCATTAGTAAAGGGCCAGCTGGCTTCACCGTTAAAGGGTGCTGTAACCCCCAAAGTGCACTCCAAACAAAATAAAATATATTTTCTGTGTTTGTGAATTGTGTGCACTGTGACTGCACATGAATCAACAAAGGAGCAGCGCCAAGCGTGCGCCTGTGTCCCATAAGTAAAGGACCGGCTGGCTTGTCTGTTAAAGGGTGCTGTAACCCCCAAAGTACACTCCAAGCAAAATAAAAAAATATTTTCTGTGTTTGTGAATTGTGTGCACTGTGGCTGCACGTGCATCAACAAAGGAGCAGCGCCAAGCGTGCGCCTGTGTCCCATAAGTAAAAGGCCGGCTGGCTTGTCTGTTAAAGGGTGCTGTAACCCCCAAAGTATACTCCAAAAATAATAAATTATATTTTCTGTGTTTGTGAATTGTGTGCACTGTAGCCGCACGTGCATCAACAAAGTAGTGCCAAGCGTGCGCCTGTGTCATAAGTAAAGGGCCAGCTGGCTTGACCGTTAAAGGGTGCTGTAACCCCCAAAGTGCACTCCAAACAAAATAAAAAATATTTTCTGTGTTTGTGAATTGTGTGCACTGGGACTGCACGTGAATCAACAAAGGAGCAGCACCAAGCGTGCGCCAGTGTTCCATTAGTAAAGGGCCGGCTTGCTTGTCCAATAAAGGGTGCTGTAACCCCCAAAGTACACTCTAAACAAAATAAAAAAATATTTTCTGTGTTTGTGAATTGTGTGCACTGTGGCTGCACGTGCATCAACAAAGGAGCAGCGCCAAGCGTGCACCTGTGTCCCATTAGTAAAGGGCCAGCTGGCTTGTCCGTTAAAGGGTGATGTAACCCCCAAAGTACACTACAAACAAAATAAAAAATATTTTCTGTGTTTGTGAATTGTGTGCACTGTGGCTGCACATGCATCAAAAAAGGAGCAGCGCCAAGCGTGCGCCTGTGTCCCATTAGTAAAGGGCCGGCTGGCTTGTCCATTAAAGGGTGCTGTAACCCCCAAAGTACACTCCAAACAAAAAAAAAATATTTTCTGTGTTTGTGAATTGTGTGCACTGTAGCCGCACGTGCATCAACAAAGTAGTGCCAAGCGTGCAGCTGTGTCATAAGTAAAGGGTCGGCTGGCTTGACCGTTAAAGGGTGCTGTAACCCCCAAAGTGCACTCCAAACAAAATAAAAAATATTTTCTGTTTTTGTGAATTGTGTGCACTGTGACTGCACGTGAATCAACAAAGGAGCAGCACCAAGCGTGCGCCTGTGTTCCATTAGTAAAGTGCGGGCTGGCTTGTCCGTTAAAGGGTGCTGTAACCTCCAAAGTACACTCCAAACAAAATAAAAAATATTTTCTGTGTTTGTGAATTGTGTGCACTGTGGCTGCACGTGCATCAACAAAGGAGCAGCGCCAAGCATGCGCCTGTGTCCCATAAGTAAAGGACTGGCTGGCTTGTCTGTTAAAGGGTGCTGTAACCCCCAAAGTACACTCCAAACAAAATAAAAAAATATTTTCTGTGTTTGTGAAATGTGTGCACTGTGGCAGCACATGCATCAACAAAGGAGCAGCGCCAAGCGTGCGCCTGTGTCCCATTAGTAAAGGGCCAGCTGGCTTGTCCATTAAAGGGTGCTGTAACCCCCAAAGTACACTCCAAACAAAATAAAAAATATTTTCTGTGTTTGTGAATTGTGTGCACTGTGACTGCATGTGCATCAACAAAGGAGCAGCGCCAAGCATGCGCCTGTGTTCCATTAGTAAAGGGCCGGCTGGCTTGTCTGTTAAAGGGTGCTGTAACCCCCAAAGTACACTCCAAACAAAATAAAAAAATATTTTCTGTGTTTGTGAATTGTGTGCACTGTGGCTGCATGTGCATCAACAAAGGAGCAGCGCCAAGCGAGCATCTGTGTCCCATTAGTAAAGGGCCGGCTGGCTTGTCCGTTAAAGGGTGCTGTAACTCCCAAAGTATACCCCAAAAAAAATAAAATATATTTTCTGTGTTTGTGAATTGTGTGCACTGTAGCCGCACGTGCATCAACAAAGTAGTGCCAAGCGTGCTCCTTTGTCATAAGTAAAGGGCCAGCTGGCTTGACCGTTAAAGGGTGCTGTAATCCCCAAAGTGCACTCCAAACAAAATAAAAAATATTTTCTGTGTTTGTGAATTGTGTGCACTGTGACTGCAAGTGAATCAACAAAGGAGCGGCGCCAAGCGTGCGCCTGTGTTCCATTAGTAAAGGGCCGGCTGGCTTGTCCGTTAAAGGGTGCTGTAACCCCCAAAGTACACTCCAAACAAAATAAAAAAATATTTTCTGTGTTTGTGAATTGTGTGCACTGTGGCTGCACGTGCATCAACAAAGGAGCAGCGCCAAGCATGCGCCTGTGTCCCATAAGTAAAGGACCGGCTGGCTTGTCTGTTAAAAGGTGCTGTAACTCCCAAAGAACACTCCAAACAAAATAAAAAAATATTTTCTGTGTTTGTGAATTGTGTCACTGTGACTGCACATGCATCAACAAAGGAGCAGCGCCAAGCGTGCGCCTGTGTCCCATTAGTAAAGGGCCAGCTGGCTTGTCCATTAAAGGGTGCTGTAACCCCCAAAGTACACTCCAAACAAAATAAAAAATATTTTCTGTGTTTGTGAATTGTGTGCACTGTGACTGCATGTGCATCAACAAAGGAGCAGCGCCAAGCGAGCGCCTGTGTCCCATTAGTAAAGGGCCGGCTGGCTTGTCCGTTAAAGGGTGCTGTAACTCCCAAAGTATACCCCAAAAAAAATAAAAAATATTTTCTGTGTTTGTGAATTGTGTGCACTGTGGCTGCACGTGCATCAACAAAGGAGCAGCGCCAAGCGTGCGCCTGAGTCCCAATAGTAAAGGGCCAGCTGGCTTGTCCGTTAAAGGGTGATGTAACCCCCAAAGTACACTCCAAACAAAATAAAAAAATATTTTCTGTGTTTGTGAATTGTGTGCACTGTGGCTGCATGTGCATCAACAAAGGAGCAGCGCCAAGCGAGCGCCTGTGTCCCATTAGTAAAGGGCCGGCTGGCTTGTCCGTTAAAGGGTGCTGTAACTCCCAAAGTATACCCCCCAAAAAATAAAATATATTTTCTGTGTTTGTGAATTGTGTGCACTGTAGCCGCACGTGCATCAACAAAGTAGTGCCAAGCGTGCTCCTTTGTCATAAGTAAAGGGCCAGCTGGCTTGACCGTTAAAGGGTGCTGTAACCCCCAAAGTGCACTCCAAACAAAATAAAAAATATTTTCTGTGTTTGTGAATTGTGTGCACTGTGACTGCAAGTGAATCAACAAAGGAGCGGCGCCAACCGTGCGCCTGTGTTCCATTAGTAAAGGGCCGGCTGGCTTGTCCGTTAAAGGGTGCTGTAACCCCCAAAGTACACTCCAAACAAAATAAAAAAATATTTTCTGTGTTTGTGAATTGTGTGCACTGTGGCTGCACGTGCATCAACAAAGGAGCAGCGCCAAGCGTGCGCCTGAGTCCCAATAGTAAAGGGCCAGCTGGCTTGTCCGTTAAAGGGTGATGTAACCCCCAAAGTACACTACAAACAAAATAAAAAAATATTTTCTGTGTTTGTGAATTGTGTGCACTGTGGCTGCACGTGCATCAACAAAGGAGCAGCGCCAAGCATGCGCCTGTGTCCCATAAGTAAAGGACCGGCTGGCTTGTCTGTTAAAAGGTGCTGTAACTCCCAAAGAACACTCCAAACAAAATAAAAAAATATTTTCTGTGTTTGTGAATTGTGTCACTGTGACTGCACATGCATCAACAAAGGAGCAGCGCCAAGCGTGCGCCTGTGTCCCATTAGTAAAGGGCTGGCTGGCTTGTCCATTAAAGGGTGCTGTAACCCCCAAAGTACACTCCAAACAAAATAAAAAAATATTTTCTGTGTTCGTGAATTGTGTGCACTGTGGCTTCACGTGCATCAACAAAGTAGCAGCATCAAGCGTGCGCCTGTGTCCCATTAGTAAGGGGCCGGCTGGCTTGTCCGTTAAAGGGTGCTGTAACTCCCAAAGTATACTCCATAAAAAAAAATATATATTTTCTGTGTTTGTGAATTGTGTGCACTGTAGTCGCACGTGCATCAACAAAGGAGCAGCGCCAAGCGTGCGCCTGTGTCCCATTAGTAAAGGGCCAGCTGGCTTCACCATTAAAGGGTGCTGTAACCCCCAAAGTGCACTCCAAACAAAATAAAATATATTTTCTGTGTTTGTGAATTGTGTGCATTGTGACTGCACATGAATCAACAAAGGAGCAGCGCCAAGCGTGCGCCTGTGTCCCATAAGTAAAGGACTGGCTGGCTTGTCTGTTAAAGGGTGCTGTAACCCCCAAAGTACACTCCAAACATAATAAAAAAATATTTTCTGTGTTTGTGAATTGTGTGCACTGTGGCTGCACGTGCATCAACAAAGGAGCAGCGCCAAGCGTGCGCCTGTGTCCCATAAGTAAAAGGCTGGCTGGCTTGTCTGTTAAAGGGTGCTGTAACCCCCAAAGTATACTCCAAAAATAATAAATTATATTTTCTGTGTTTGTGAATTGTGTGCACTGTAGCCGCACGTGCATCAACAAAGTAGTGCCAAGCGTGCGCCTGTGTCATAAGTAAAGGGCCAGCTGGCTTGACCGTTAAAGGGTGCTGTAACCCCCAAAGTGCACTCCAAACAAAATAAAAAATATTTTCTGTGTTTGTGAATTGTGTGCACTGTGACTGCACGTGAATCAACAAAGGAGCAGCACCAAGCGTGCGCCAGTGTTCCATTAGTAAAGGGCCGGCTGGCTTGTCCATTAAAGGGTTCTGTAACCCCCAAAGTATACTCTAAACAAAATAAAAAAATATTTTCTGTGTTTGTGAATTGTGTGCACTGTGGCTGCACGTGCATCAACAAAGGAGCAGTTCCAAGCGGGCGCCTGTGTCCCATTAGTAAAGGGCAGGCTGGCTTGTCCGATAAAGGGTGCTGTAACCCCAAAGCACACTCCAAACAAAATAAAAAAATATTTTCTGTGTTTGTGAATTGTGTGCACTGTGGCTGCACGTGCATCAACAAAGGAGCAGCGCCAAGCGTGTGCCTGTGTCCCATAAGTAAAAGGAGAGCTGGCTTGTTTGTTAAAGGGTGCTGTAACCCCCAAAGTACACTCCAAACAAAATAAAAAAATATTTTCTGTGTTTGTGAATTGTGTGCACTGTGCCTCCACGTGCATTAACAAAGGAGCAGTTCCAAGCGTGCGCCTGTGTCCCATTAGTAAAGGGCCGGCTGGCTTGTCCGTTAAAGGGTGCTGTAACTCCCAAAGTATACTCCAAAAAAAATAAATATATTTTCTGTGTTTGTGAATTGTGTGCACTGTAGCCGCACGTGCATCAACAAAGTAGTGCCAAGCTTGCGCCTGTGTCATAAGTAAAGGGCCAGCCTGCTTGACCATTAAAGGGTGCTGTAACCCCCAAAGTGCACTCCCAACAAAATAAAAAATATTTTCTGTGTTTGTGAATTGTGTGCACTGTGACTGCAAGTGAATCAACAAAGGAGCGGTGCCAAGCGTGCACCTGTGTTCCATTAGTAAAGGGCTGGCTGGCTTGTCCGATAAAGGGTGCTGTAACCCCCAAAGTACTCTCCAAACAAAATAAAAAAATATTTTCGGTGTTTCTGAATTGTGTGCACTGTGGCTGCACGTGCATCAACAAAGGAGCAGCTCCAAGCGTGCGCCTGTGTCCCATTAGTAAAGGGCCGGCTGGCTTGTCCGTTAAAGGGTGCTGTAACTCCCAAAGTATACTCCAAAAAAAAAAATATATATTTTCTGTGTTTGTGAATTGTGTGCACTGTAGCCGCACGTGCATCAACAAAGTAGTGCCAAGTGTGCGCCTGTGTCATAAGTAAAGGGCCAGCTGGCTTGACCATTAAAGGGTGCTGTAACCCCCAAAGTGCACTCCAAACAAAATAAAAAATATTTTCTGTTTTTGTGAATTGTGTGCACTGTGACTGCAAGTGCATCAACAAAGGAGCAGCGCCAAGCGTGCGCCTGTGTCCCATTAGTAAAGGGCCGGCTGGCTTGTCTGTTAAAGGGTGCTGTAACCCCCAAAGTACACTCCAAACAAAATAAAAAAATATTTTCTGTGTTTGTGAATTGTGTGCACTGTGGCTGCTTGTGCATCAACAAAGGAGCAGCGCCAAGCGTGCGCCTGTGTCCCATTAGTAAAGGGCTGGCTGGCTTGTCCGTTAAAGGGTGCTGTAACTCCCAAAGTATACTCCAAAAAATATAAAATATATTTTCTGTGTTTGTGAATTGTGTGCACTGTAGCCGCACGTGCATCAACAAAGTAGTGCCAAGCGTGCGCCTGTGTCATAAGTAAAGGGCCAGCTGGCTTGACCATTAAAGGGTGCTGTAACCCCCAAAGTGCACTCCAAACAAAATAAAAAATATTTTCTGTGTTTGCGAATTGTGTGCACTGTGACTGCAAGTGAATCAACAAAGGAGCGGCGCCAAGCGGGCGCCTGTGTTCCATTAGTAAAGGGCCGGCTGGCTTGTCCGTTAAAGGGTGCTGTAACCCCCAAAGTACACTCCAAACAAAATAAAAAAATATTTTCTGTGTTTGTGAATTGTGTGCACTGTGGCTGCACGTGCATCAACAAAGGAGCAGCGCCAAGCGTGCGCCTGTGTCCCATTAGTAAAGGGCTAGCTGGCTTGTCCGTTAAAGGGTGATGTAACCCCCAAAGTACACTACAAACAAAATAAAAAAATATTTTCTGTGTTTGTGAATTGTGTACACTGTGGCTGCACGTGCATCAACAATGGAGCAGCGCCAAGCATGCGCCTGTGTCCCATAAGTAAAGTACCAGCTGGCTTGTCTGTTAAAAGGTGCTGTAACCCCCAAAGAACACTCCAAACAAAATAAAAAAATATTTTCTGTGTTTGTGAATTGTGTCACTGTGACTGCACATGCATCAACAAAGGAGCAGCGCCAAGCGTGCGCCTGTGTCCCATAAGTAAAAGGCCGGCTGGCTTATCTTTTAAAGGGTGCTGTAACCCCCAAAGTATACTCCAAAAATAATAAATTATTTTTTCTGTGTTTGTGAATTGTGTGCACTGTAGCCGCACGTGCATCAACAAAGTAGTGCCAAGCGTGCGCCTGTGTCATAAGTAAAGGGCCAGCTGGCTTGACCGTTAAAGGGTGCTGTAACCCCCAAAGTGCACTCCAAACAAAATAAAAAATATTTTCTGTGTTTGTGAATTGTGTGCACTGTGACTGCACGTGAATCAACAAAGGAGCAGCACCAAGCGTGCGCCAGTGTTCCATTAGTAAAGGGCCGGCTGGCTTGTCCATTAAAGGGTGCTGTAACCCCCAAAGTACACTCTAAACAAAATAAAAAAATATTTTCTGTGTTTGTGAATTGTGTGCACTGTGGCTGCACGTGCATCAACAAAGGAGCAGCGCCAAGCGTGCGCATGTGTCCCATTAGTAAAGGGCCAGCTGGCTTGTCTGATAAAGGGTGCTGTAACCCCAAAGCACACTCCAAACAAAATAAAAAAATATTTTCTGTGTTTGTGAATTGTGTGCACTGTGGCTGCACGTGCATCAACAAAGGAGCAGTGCCAAGCGTGTGCCTGTGTCCCATAAGTAAAAGGAGAGCTGGCTTGTTTGTTAAAGGGTGCTGTAACCCCCAAAGTACACTCCAAACAAAATAAAAAAATATTTTCTGTGTTTGTGAATTGTGTGCACTGTGGCTGCACGTGCATCAACAAAGGAGCAGTTCCAAGCGTGCGCCTGTGTCCCATTAGTAAAGGGCCGGCTGGCTTGTCCGTTAAAGGGTGCTGTAACTCCCAAAGTATACTCCAAAAAAAATAAATATATTTTCTGTGTTTGTGAATTGTGTGCACTGTGGCCGCACGTGCATCAACAAAGTAGTGCCAAGCGTGCGCCTGTGTCATAAGTAAAGGGCCAGCCTGCTTGACCGTTAAAGGGTGCTGTAACCCCCAAAGTGCACTCCCAACAAAATAAAAAATATTTTCTGTGTTTGTGAATTGTGTGCACTGTGACTGCAAGTGAATCAACAAAGGAGCGGCGCCAAGCGTGTGCCTGTGTTTCATTAGTAAAGGGCTGGCTGGCTTGTCCGACAAAGGGTGCTGTAACCCCCAAAGTACTCTCCAAACAAAATAAAAAAATATTTTCTGTGTTTCTGAATTGTGTGCACTGTGGCTGCACGTGCATCAACAAAGGAGCAGCTCCAAGCGTGCGCCTGTGTCCCATTAGTAAAGGGCCAGCTGGCTTGTCCGTTAAAGGGTGCTGTAACTCCCAAAGTATACTCCAAAAAAAAAAAATATATATTTTCTGTGTTTGTGAATTGTGTGCACTGTGCATCAACGTGCACGTGCATCAACAAAGTAGTGCCAAGTGTGCGCCTGTGTCATAAGTAAAGGGCCAGCTGGCTTGACCATTAAAGGGTGCTGTAACCCCCAAAGTGCACTCCAAACAAAATAAAAAATATTTTCTGTTTTTGTGAATTGTGTGCACTGTGACTGCATGTGCATCAACAAAGGAGCAGCGCCAAGCGTGCGCCTGTGTCCCATTAGTAAAGGGCCGGCTGACTTGTCTATTAAAGGGTGCTGTAACCCCCAAAGTACACTCCAAACAAAATAAAAAAATATTTTCTGTGTTTGTGAATTGTGTGCACTGTGGCTGCATGTGCATCAACAAAGGAGCAGCGCCAAGCGTGCACCTGTGTCCCATTAGTAAAGGGCTGGCTGGCTTGTCCGTTAAAGGGTGCTGTAACTCCCAAAGTATACTCCAAAAAATATAAAATATATTTTCTGTGTTTGTGAATTGTGTGCACTGTTGCCGCACGTGCATCAACAAAGTAGTGCCAAGCGTGCGCCTGTGTCATAAGTAAAGGGCCAGCTGGCTTGACCATTAAAGGGTGCTGTAACCCCCAAAGTGCACTCCAAACAAAATAAAAAATATTTTCTGTGTTTGCGAATTGTGTGCACTGTGACTGCAAGTGAATCAACAAAGGAGCGGCGCCAAGCGGGCGCCTGTGTTCCATTAGTAAAGGGCCGGCTGGCTTGTCCGTTAAAGGGTGCTGTAACCCCCAAAGTACACTCCAAACAAAATAAAAAAATATTTTCTGTGTTTGTGAATTGTGTGCACTGTGGCTGCACGTGCATCAACAAAGGAGCAGCGCCAAGCGTGCGCCTGTGTCCCATTAGTAAAGGGCTAGCTGGCTTGTCCGTTAAAGGGTGATGTAACCCCCAAAGTACACTACAAACAAAATAAAAAAATATTTTCTGTGTTTGTGAATTGTGTACACTGTGGCTGCACGTGCATCAACAATGGAGCAGCGCCAAGCATGCGCCTGTGTCCCATAAGTAAAGTACCAGCTGGCTTGTCTGTTAAAAGGTGCTGTAACCCCCAAAGAACACTCCAAACAAAATAAAAAAATATTTTCTGTGTTTGTGAATTGTGTCACTGTGACTGCACATGCATCAACAAAGGAGCAGCGCCAAGCGTGCGCCTGTGTCCCATAAGTAAAAGGCCGGCTGGCTTATCTTTTAAAGGGTGCTGTAACCCCCAAAGTATACTCCAAAAATAATAAATTATTTTTTCTGTGTTTGTGAATTGTGTGCACTGTAGCCGCACGTGCATCAACAAAGTAGTGCCAAGCGTGCGCCTGTGTCATAAGTAAAGGGCCAGCTGGCTTGACCGTTAAAGGGTGCTGTAACCCCCAAAGTGCACTCCAAACAAAATAAAAAATATTTTCTGTGTTTGTGAATTGTGTGCACTGTGACTGCACGTGAATCAACAAAGGAGCAGCACCAAGCGTGCGCCAGTGTTCCATTAGTAAAGGGCCGGCTGGCTTGTCCATTAAAGGGTGCTGTAACCCCCAAAGTACACTCTAAACAAAATAAAAAAATATTTTCTGTGTTTGTGAATTGTGTGCACTGTGGCTGCACGTGCATCAACAAAGGAGCAGCTCCAAGCGTGCGCCTGTGTCCCATTAGTAAAGGGCCAGCTGGCTTGTCCGTTAAAGGGTGCTGTAACTCCCAAAGTATACTCCAAAAAAAAAAAATATATATTTTCTGTGTTTGTGAATTGTGTGCACTGTGCATCAACGTGCACGTGCATCAACAAAGTAGTGCCAAGTGTGCGCCTGTGTCATAAGTAAAGGGCCAGCTGGCTTGACCATTAAAGGGTGCTGTAACCCCCAAAGTGCACTCCAAACAAAATAAAAAATATTTTCTGTTTTTGTGAATTGTGTGCACTGTGACTGCATGTGCATCAACAAAGGAGCAGCGCCAAGCGTGCGCCTGTGTCCCATTAGTAAAGGGCCGGCTGACTTGTCTATTAAAGGGTGCTGTAACCCCCAAAGTACACTCCAAACAAAATAAAAAAATATTTTCTGTGTTTGTGAATTGTGTGCACTGTGGCTGCATGTGCATCAACAAAGGAGCAGCGCCAAGCATGCACCTGTGTCCCATTAGTAAAGGGCTGGCTGGCTTGTCCGTTAAAGGGTGCTGTAACTCCCAAAGTATACTCCAAAAAATATAAAATATATTTTCTGTGTTTGTGAATTGTGTGCACTGTTGCCGCACGTGCATCAACAAAGTAGTGCCAAGCGTGCGCCTGTGTCATAAGTAAAGGGCCAGCTGGCTTGACCATTAAAGGGTGCTGTAACCCCCAAAGTGCACTCCAAACAAAATAAAAAATATTTTCTGTGTTTGCGAATTGTGTGCACTGTGACTGCAAGTGAATCAACAAAGGAGCGGCGCCAAGCGGGCGCCTGTGTTCCATTAGTAAAGGGCCGGCTGGCTTGTCCGTTAAAGGGTGCTGTAACCCCCAAAGTACACTCCAAACAAAATAAAAAAATATTTTCTGTGTTTGTGAATTGAGTGCACTGTGGCTGCACGTGCATCAACAAAGGAGCAGCGCCAAGCGTGCGCCTGTGTCCCATTAGTAAAGGGCTAGCTGGCTTGTCCGTTAAAGGGTGATGTAACCCCCAAAATACACTACAAACAAAATAAAAAAATATTTTCTGTGTTTGTGAATTGTGTGCACTGTGGCTGCACGTGCATCAACAAAGGAGCAGCGCCAAGCATGCGCCTGTGTCCCATAAGTAAAGGACTGGCTGGCTTGTCTGTTAAAAGGTGCTGTAACCCCCAAAGAACACTCCAAACAAAATAAAAAAATATTTTCTGTGTTTGTGAATTGTGTGCACTGTGGCTGCACGTGCATCAACAAAGGAGCAGTTCCAAGCGTGCGCCTGTGTCCCATTAGTAAAGGGCCGGCTGGCTTGTCCGTTAAAGGGTGCTGTAACTCCCAAAGTATACTCCAAAAAAAATAAATATATTTTCTGTGTTTGTGAATTGTGTGCACTGTAGCCGCACGTGCATCAACAAAGTAGTGCCAAGCGTGCGCCTGTGTCATAAGTAAAGGGCCAGCCTGCTTGACCGTTAAAGGGTGCTGTAACCCCCAAAGTGCACTCCAAACAAAATAAAAAATATTTTCTGTGTTTGTGAATTGTGTGCACTGTGACTGCAAGTGAATCAACAAAGGAGCGGCGCCAAGCGTGCGCCTGTGTTCCATTAGTAAAGGGCTGGCTGGCTTGTCCGATAAAGGGTGCTGTAACCCCCAAAGTACTCTCCAAACAAAATAAAAAAATATTTTCTGTGTTTGTGAATTGTGTGCACTGTGGCTGCACGTGCATCAACAAAGGAGCAGCTCCAAGCGTGCGCCTGTGTCCCATTAGTAAAGGGCCGGCTGGCTTGTCCGTTAAAGGGTACTGTAACTCCCAAAGTATACTCCAAAAAAAATATATATATATTTTCTGTGTTTGTGAATTGTGTGCACTGTAGCCGCACGTGCATCAACAAAGTAGTGCCAAGTGTGCGCCTGTGTCATAAGTAAAGGGCCAGCTGGCTTGACCATTAAAGGGTGCTGTAACCCCCAAAGTGCACTCCAAACAAAATAAAAAATATTTTCTGTTTTTGTGAATTGTGTGCACTGTGACTGCATGTGCATCAACAAAGGAGCAGCGCCAAGCGTGCGCCTGTGTCCCATTAGTAAAGGGCCGGCTGGCTTGTCTGTTAAAGGGTGCTGTAACCCCCAAAGTACACTCCAAACAAAATAAAAAAATATTTTCTGTGTTTGTGAATTGTGTGCACTGTGGCTGCATGTGCATCAACAAAGGAGCAGCGCCAAGCGTGCGCCTGTGTCCCATTAGTAAAGGGCTGGCTGGCTTGTCCGTTAAAGGGTGCTGTAACTCCCAAAGTATACTCCAAAAAATATAAAATATATTTTCTGTGTTTGTGAATTGTGTGCACTGTAGCCGCACGTGCATCAACAAAGTAGTGCCAAGCGTGCGCCTGTGTCATAAGTAAAGGGCCAGCTGGCTTGACCATTAAAGGGTGCTGTAACCCCCAAAGTGCACTCCAAACAAAATAAAAAATATTTTCTGTGTTTGCGAATTGTGTGCACTGTGACTGCAAGTGAATCAACAAAGGAGCGGCGCCAAGCGGGCGCCTGTGTTCCATTAGTAAAGGGCCGGCTGGCTTGTCCGTTAAAGGGTGCTGCAACCCCCAAAGTACACTCCAAGCAAAATAAAAAAATATTTTCTGTGTTTGTGAATTGTGTGCACTGTGGCTGCACGTGCATCAACAAAGGAGCAGCGCCAAGCGAGCGCCTGTGTCCCATAAGTAAAAGGCCGGCTGGCTTGTCTGTTAAAGGGTGCTGTAACCCCCAAAGTATACTCCAAAAATAATAAATTATATTTTCTGTGTTTGTGAATTGTGTGCACTGTAGCCGCACGTGCATCAACAAAGTAGTGCCAAGCGTGCGCCTGTGTCATAAGTAAAGGGCCAGCTGGCTTGACCGTTAAAGGGTGCTGTAACCCCCAAAGTGCACTCCAAACAAAATAAAAAATATTTTCTGTGTTTGTGAATTGTGTGCACTGGGACTGCACGTGAATCAACAAAGGAGCAGCACCAAGCGTGCCCCAGTGTTCCATTAGTAAAGGGCCGGCTGGCTTGTCCATTAAAGGGTGCTGTAACCCCCAAAGTACACTCTAAACAAAATAAAAAAATATTTTCTGTGTTTGTGAATTGTGTGCACTGTGGCTGCACGTGCATCAACAAAGGAGCAGCGCCAAGCGTGCGCCTGTGTCCCATTAGTAAAGGGCCAGCTGGCTTGTCCGTTAAAGGGTGATGTAACCCCCAAAGTACACTACAAACAAAATAAAAAATATTTTCTGTGTTTGTGAATTGTGTGCACTGTGGCTGCACATGCATCAAAAAAGGAGCAGCGCCAAGCGTTCGCCTGTGTCCCATTAGTAAAGGGCCGGCTGGCTTGTCCATTAAAGGGTGCTGTAACCCCCAAAGTACACTCCAAACAAAAAAAAAATATTTTCTGTGTTTGTGAATTGTGTGCGCTGTAGCCGCACGTGCATCAACAAAGTAGTGCCAAGCGTGCAGCTGTGTCATAAGTAAAGGGTCGGCTGGCTTGACTGTTAAAGGGTGCTGTAACCCCCAAAGTGCACTCCAAACAAAATAAAAAATATTTTCTGTTTTTGTGAATTGTGTGCACTGTGACTGCACGTGAATCAACAAAGGAGCAGCACCAAGCGTGCGCCTGTGTTCCATTAGTAAAGTGCCGGCTGGCTTGTCCGTTAAAGGGTGCTGTAACCTCCAAAGTACACTCCAAACAAAATAAAAAATATTTTCTGTGTTTGTGAATTGTGTGCACTGTGGCTGCACGTGCATCAACAAAGGAGCAGCGCCAAGCATGCGCCTGTGTCCCATAAGTAAAGGACTGGCTGGCTTGTCTGTTAAAGGGTGCTGTAACCCCCAAAGTACACTCCAAACAAAATAAAAAAATATTTTCTGTGTTTGTGAATTGTGTGCACTGTGGCAGCACATGCATCAACAAAGGAGCAGCGCCAAGCGTGCGCCTGTGTCCCATTAGTAAAGGGCCAGCTGGCTTGTCCATTAAAGGGTGCTGTAACCCCCAAAGTACACTCCAAACAAAAAAAAAATATTTTCTGTGTTTGTGAATTGTGTGCACTGTGGCTGCACGTGCATCAACAAAGTAGTGCCAAGCGTGCGCCTGTGTCATAAGTAAAGGGCCATCTGGCTTGACCGTTAAAGGGTGCTGTAACCCCCAAAGTGCACTCCAAACAAAATAAAAAATATTTTCTGTGTTTGTGAAATGTGTGCACTGTGGCTGCACGTGCATCAAGAAAGGAGCTGCGCCAAGTGTGCGCCTGTGTCCCATTAGTAGAGGGCCAGCTGGCTTGTCCGTTAAAGGGTGCTGTATTCCCCAATGTACACTCCAAACAAAAAAATATATATTTTCTGTGTTTGTGAATTGTGTGCACTGTAGCCACACGTGCATCAACAAAGTAGTGCCAAGCATGCACCTGTGTCATAAGTAAAGGGTCGGCTGGCTTGACCATTAAAGGGTGCTGTATCCCCCAAAGTGTACTCCAAACAAAATAAAAAATATTTTCTGTGTTTGTGAATTGTGTGCACTGTGGCTGCACGTGCATCAACAAAGGAGCAGTGCCAAACTTGCGCCTGTGTCCCATTAGTAAAGGGCCGGCTGGCTAGTCCGTTTAAGGGTGCTACCCCAAAGTACACTCCAAACAAAAAAAAATATATTTTCTGTGTTTGTGAATTGTGTGCACTGTAGCCGCACGTGCATCAACAAAGTAGTGCCAAGCGTGCGCCTGTGTCATAAGTAAAGGGCCATCTGGCTTGACCGTTAAAGGGTGCTGTAACCCACAAAGTGCACTCCAAACAAAATAAAAAATATTTTCTGTGTTTGTGAATTGTGTGCACTGTGGCTGCACATGCATCAACAAAGGAGCAGTGCCAAGCTTGCGCCTGTGTCCCATTAGTAAAGGGCCGGCTGGCTTGTCTGTTTAAGGGTGCTACCCCCAAAGTACACTCCAAACAAAATAAAATATATTTTCTGTGTTTGTGAATTATGTGCACTGTAGCCGCACGTGCATCAACAAAGTAGTGCCAAGCGTGCGCCTGTGTCATAAGTAAAGGGCAGGCTGGCTCATTTCTTAAAGGGTGCTGTAACCCCCAAAGTACACTCCAAACAAAAAAAAAATATTGTTTGTGAATTGTGTGCACTGTTGCCGCACGTGCATCAAGAAAGTAGTGCCAAGCGTGCGCCTGTGTCATAAGTAAAGGGCCGCCTGATTTGACCGTTAAAGGGTGCTGTAACCCCCAAAGTGCACTCCAAACAAAATAAAAATATTTTCTGTGTTTGTGAATTGTGTGCACTTTGGCTGCACGTGCATCAACAAAGGAGCTGCGCCAAGCGTGTGCCTGTGTGCCATTAGTAAAGGGCCGGCTGGCTTGTCCGTTAAAGGTTGCTACCCCGAAAGTACACTCCAAACAAAAAAAAAATATATTTTCTTTGTTTGTGAATTATGTGCACTGTAGCCACACGTGCATCAACAAAGTAGTGCCAAGCGTGCGCCTGTCATAAGTAAAGGGCCGGCTGGCTTGACCGGTAAAGGGTGCTGTAACCTCCAAAGTACACTCCAAACAAAATAAAAAAATATTTTCTGTGTTTGTGAATTGTGTGCACTGTGGCTGCACGTGCATCAACAAAGGAGCAGCTCCAAGCATGCGCCTGTGTCATAAGTAAAGGGCCGGCTGGCTTGTCCATTAAAGGGTGCTGTAACCCCCAAAGTACACTCCAAGCAAAATAAAAAAAATATTTTCTGTGTTTGTGAATTGTGTGCACTGTGGCTGCACGTGCATCAACAAAGGAGCAGCGCCAAGCATGCGCCTGTGTCCCATAAGTAAAGAGCCAGCTGGCTCATTTCTTAAAGGGTGGTGTAACCCACAAAGTGCACTACTCTCCAGCAAAAATAAAAAAATATTTTCTGTGTTTGTGTGCTCCTTAGCCACACGTATATATCAAATCAATATAACATAAATGGAGGAGCAAACTTTCTCCGATAAAAATAAAGTAGGGAAAGATCAAGAACCACTTCCTCCTAGTGCTGAAGCTGCTGCCACTAGTCATGACATAGACGATAACATGCCATCAACGTCGTCTGCCAAGGCCGATGCCCAATGTCATAGTAGAGGGCACATACAGTCCCAAATGACAAAGTTCAGGAAAATGACCTTAAAAAAAACATTTAAATCATCTGAAGAGAAACGTAAACTTGCCAATATGCCATTTATGACACGGAGTGGCAAGAAACAGCTAAGTTCTTTCCCAATGTTCATGACTAGTGGTTCAGCTTCACATGACGATGGAAGCCCTCCTCCCGCTAAAAAAATCAAAAGTTAAGCTGGCAAAAGCACAGCGAAGAACTGTGCGTTCTAAGAAGATATCACAAATCCCCAAGGAGAGTCCAAGTGTGGTGGCGGTTGCGATGCCTGACCTTCCTAGCACTGGATGGGAAGAGGTGGCTCTTTCCACCATTTGCACGCCCCCTGCAAGTGCTGAAAGGAGCACTCACAGTCCACTTGCTGATATGCAAATTGAAGATGTCACTGTTGAAGAACAACAGGATGAGGATACTGGTGTTGCTGGCGCTGAGGAGGAAGTTGGCGAGGAGGATTCTGATGGTGATGTGGTTTGTTTAAATCAGGCTCCGGGGGAGACAGTTGTTGTGAGTGGGATTTAAAAGCCCATCACGGTCATGCCTGGGCAGAGAACCAAACATTCCACCTCTTTGGTCTGGCAATATTTCTATCCAAATCCGGACAACTGTCTTGCCATATGTACCATATGTAAAGGTGTAATAAGTAGGGGTAGGGACGTTAACCACCTAGGAACATCCTCCCTTATACGGCACCTGCAGCGCGTTCATAAAAAGTTACTGTCAAGTTCAGAAACTTTGGCTAAGACCGTAAGCAATCCAGGGACACCTAAATCCCGTTGTCCTGTTGTATCCAAGCGCCTGCAAACCACACCGTCAACTCCCTCCTCATCAATTTCCTACTTAGTCAGGATCGGAAGTAGTCCTGCAGGCCATGTCTCTGGCATGACTGACTCTCCTATCTGGGATTCCTCCGGAGGATCCTGCATTGCTACGCCTACTGCTGCCGCTGCTGCTGTTGCTGCTGCTGGGAGTCGTTCATCATCCCAGAGAGGAAGTAGGAACACCACTGCTTTTACTAAACAATTGACCCTCCAATAGTCCTTAGCGAGGAGGATGAAGTACGACAGCAGTCATCCTGAAGCAAAACGTATAACTGAGGCCTTGACAGCTATGTTGGTGTTAGACGTGCATCCGGTATCCGCCATTAGTGCAGTGGGATTTAGACAATTGATGGAGGTAGTGTGTCCCCGGTTCCAAATCCCATCTAGATTCCACTTCACTAGGCAGGCGATACTGAGACTGTACAGAAACATCAGAAAAAGTGTCCTCAGTGTCCTGAAAAATGCGGTTGTACCCAATGTCCACTTAACCACGGACATATGGACAAGTGGGACAGGGCAGACTAAGGACTATATGACTGTGACAGCCCACTGGCTAGATGTATCACCTTACGCAGCAACAACAGCAGCATCACCAGTAGCAGCATCTCAGAAACGCCAGTTCGTTCCAAGGCAGGCTACGCTGTGTATCACCGGTTTCAGTAAGAGGCACACCGCCGACAACCTCTTAGAGAAACTGAGGGAAATCATCGCCCAGTGGCTTACCCCACTTAGACTCTCCTGGGAATTTGTGATATCTGACTATGCCACCAATATTGTGCGGGCATTACATCTGGGCAAATTCCAGCACGTCCCATGTTTTGCTCACACAATAAACTTTGTGGTGCAGAATTTTCTGAAAAGCGACAGGGGAGTGCAGGAGACGCTTTGGGTGGCCCGAAAAATTTCTGTCCACTTTCGCCATTCAGCGACTGCGTGCCGAAGACTAGAGCACCAGCAAACACTCTTGAACCTGCCCCGCCATCACCTGAAGCAAGAGGTTGTGACGCGGTGGAACTCAACCCTCTATATGCTTCAGAGGATGGAGGAGCAGCAAAAGGCCATTCAAGCCTATACATCCACCTATGACATAGGCAAAGGAGGGGGTATACACCTGACTCAAGCGCAGTGGAGAATGATTTCCGTGTTGTGCAAGATTCTCCAACCCTTCGAACTTGCCACACGTGAAGTCAGTTCAGACACTGCCAGCTTGAGTCAGGTCATTCCCCTCATCAGGCTTTTGCAGAAGCAGCTGGAGAAAGTGAAGGAGGAGCTAAGAAGGAGCGATTCCACTCGGCATGTGGGACTTGTGGATGAAGCACTTCATTCGCTTTGCCAGGATTCCAGGGTGGTCAATCTGTTGAAATCAGACCACTACATTTTGGCCACCGTGCTCGATCCTAGGTTTAAAGCCTATGTGGTGTCTCTCTTTCCAGCCGACACACGCCTGCAGAGGTGCAAAGACCTGCTGGTGATAACACTGTCAGCTGAAGCGGAACGTGACACGTCAGCAGCTCCTTCTTCATTTTCTCCCGCAACTGGGGCTGCCAGGAAAAAACTTAGGTATCCTAAGCAACCCGCTGGCGGTGATGCAGGGCAGGCTGGACCATGTTTGGACATCTGGTCCAGACTGAAGGACCTGGCAACAATTTCTGACATGTCTACTGTCACTGCATATGATACTGTCACCATTGACAGAATGGTGGAGGATTACATCGGTGACAGCATCCAAGTAGGCATGTCAGACAGTCCGTACCTGTACTGGCAGGAAAAAGAGGCAATTTGGAGGCCCCTGTTCAAACTGGCTCTATTTTACCTGAGTTGCCCCTGAGTGTTTAGTGCAGCCGGGAACCTTGTCAGTGAAAGGCGTAGGAGGCTGCTTCCACAAAATGTGGAGAAGATGATGTTCATAAAAATGAATTACCAACTCTTCCAGGGAGACCAGCCTCCAGAACTTACAGAAGGACCTGTGGTGGTGGATTCCAGCGGGGACGAGTTAATAGTCTGTGAGGTTGAGGATGTACACAACACTGAAGAGGGTGAGGAATCGGTGGATGAGGAGGATGAGGACGACATCTTGCCTCCGTAGAGCCAGTTTGTGCAGGGACAGATTAATTGCCAGCTTGTTTTGTGGGGGCCCAAACGAACCAATCATTTCAGCCACAGTCGTGTGGCAGACCCTGGCACTGAAATGATTGCTTTGTTAAAGTGTGCATGTCCTGTTTATACAACATAAGGGTGGGTGGGAGGGCCCAAGGACAATTCCATTTTGCACCTCTTTTTTTTTTTTGCATTATGTACTGTTTGGGGCCTAGTTTTTCAAACTGCCATCCTGTCTGCCACTGCAGTGCCACTCCTAGGTGGGCCACGTGTTTGTGCCGCATACTCGTGTCGCTTAGCATAGCCTTTTGGACATAAAAACACTATTGTGAGGTGTGAGGTATTCAGAATAGACTGGAAATGAGTGGAAATTAAGGTTATTGAGGTTAATAATAGCATAGGAGCAGAAAAACCAACACATTCTGTGATTTTAGCTGTTTTTATTCTTTTTAAAAAAAAATACAGATCCAAAACACAAAATCCAGAACCCAAAACACGGAAGGGTGGTTTTGGCAAAACCAATCCAGATCCAAAACACGAAGAAAGATCCAGATCTAAAACCAAAACACGAAAAGTGGCCGGTGCACACCCCTAATAATGACCAACAACCAACGATGCGCGCTCCCACAGGTCGTTGGTCTTTGTCGATCATCGCCCGTACACACAGGCCAACCTGACGATATTGTCAGGTTGTTGCATGCTCGGGGATGAGGGAGGGCGCCCACACTGAACGATATCGTGAATGATATCGTTCAGTGTGTGTGCTCAATGTCATTAACGACATTGAGCATACTCCTGCCGAGGACACACTAAACAATGTCGCTCATGCAGCGAATCGTGTAGTGTGTATGCCCCATTAGTGTACCTTGAGGACCGAGTGTAGGAACCCTGCATTATAGAGTGTATTGGAATTGCAGAAGCTCCACCCATCTATCTCTCATTGTGCGTGATCCAGCTCTGATGCATAGCTGAATGCAACAGCATATAGTGAGCAGATATAACTTTTTTACTCAGTAAAAGGCAGTAAATATCCTAAAGTAGGGATGTGCCCCAGATCTTTTTTGCTGGATTTGGTTCTGAATGATTTGTCATCCAGATTTGGATTTGGATTTGCCAAACCTGCCGTGACTGGTTTTGGATTTGGATTTGGATTTTTTTACAAAAATTTACAAAAAAAGCTAAAATCACATCATTTGTTTTTTTTTTGTTCCTAGAGTATTATTAACCCCAATAACATTAATTTCCAGTAATTTATAGTCAATTAAGACCACCTCTAATGGGGTGTCCCCAGCTCCCCAGGGATCCCTTGCCTGCAATGGACTAGTGGTCAGGGTTAATGCTTCGGCTGGGGGGCCCGGTGAAAGGGTTCCCCTGGCTGTGGCATTAGCCCCCCCGCTAGCAAAAGTCTGGTGCTGGTTCTTGATAATACATGGGGACCCTACACATTTTTTCCCCCTGTATTTCCAGAACCAGGACCGGATCAGAGCCCAGTGCTGGTAGCTCAAAGTTACGGGGGACCCCTACGTCGTTTGTCCCCCGTATTTTGGCAACCAACGTTGGTTCTGACTAGCCGGTGCTGGTTGTGCTTAAGTACGGGGGACCCCTGCGACGTTTGTCCCCCGTATTTTTCACAAGCAGGACTGGGTCACTAAAACCTGGGGCTGGTTGCTCTTTTGGGGGAGGGGTCACATTTTTTTTCTTTTTTTTACACAGGTTTATTCATTTTTATTAGAAACATATGCATGGATGGAGATCCATTCATGCATCTGTTTCTTCATGCATGCAGCACGGAACTCCTTGTTCCAAGCCTGCAAGCATTGTATCTGGTCTCGGAGTCTTATGTAGAGCTGAGCTCTAACGAGAATCCGACGTCAGGAGGATGACGTTCGGCCTCGCAGTGGGATCTGAGTCAGACGGGAACACCCGAGCCGCTGCTCGAGTGGACTCAGATCCCCGATGTTCGGAGCAGTTCGAATTCCACAGAATCTGAACCGCTCATCCCTATCCTAAAGTGGTTGTAGGCTGGACTTTATTGTAATGTTTCTTCAGTGGCGTAACGAGCATGGGGTAAGCAGGGCACATGGCCTCCAGGACCTGGAGGGTGCCACTAAGCGCCCCCTGCCATCTCCTCAGCAGCAAGAGTGCGTCTAGCATAAACTGACTGCATCTGCAGACAGTAAATACCAAAAAGTGGTAACTGTAACCAGCTGTAGGGTCATACTTGCCAACTCTCCCTGATTGTCAAGGAGACTCCCTGAAATAGTAGCAATCTCCCTGAAGAGTCTAGTAATCTCCCTGATTGCACCTTACCCCTGTTATGTAGCTGTTATATAAAAATAACCACAACAGATATATACATTCAAATGGGATCATTAGTATCATTTCGCTGCATTGGTTAAAAGACACAATGGCCCTCATTCAGAGCCGTACGCTCTGAGCAGAGCGCACGCTCTGCATGAGGGCCGGGCTCCTTTTTCATGGAGCGTCCTCCTGGACGCTCGTATAGCTGTGGGTCACCACCCACAGGCTATACGAGCGTGCATTTTGATGGCCGCGATGGTCGTGACCATCGCGACCATCGAAATTGCGAGCCGGAGCCTGCGGTTGAGGTTTTCAACCGCAAGCTCCGGAGTGATTTTGGCTCTATCAGAGCCAAAATCACTCCCACTGACATCACTAGTGATGTTAGTGGGCCGGCTTCTGACGGGAGGCGTTCCCGTGGGAACGCCCCCGTCAGGGAGGCACGCCCCTGGCACGCCCACCAAAGGGGGCGTGCTGTCAATCAACATTGACAGCACGCCCCCTTTGATCGGACACAACGAGCGAAGGAAAGTCCTTCGCTCGTCGTGTCTGGCGCATGCGCACGACGGAGCTCCCTCCGTCGTGCGCATGCTCAGTGCAGACCATCGACCCACTTGCGAGCGTACAGCCGCTCGCGAGTGGGTCTGAATCAGGCCCAATGATCCCTATGGCTACATCATTTTCTGAAAAGTATCAGTGTGTTTTCATCAACAAGTAGATCTTACTAACTGCTTTGGGGCTCATTAACATTTGGATGTAAATCAATTTATGACACAGCTCTCAGATGTAGCAGTACACGCCCACTTTACCACCGTGCTCATAGGTGTTGCTTTCACAATCTCCCTGAAATGCATTTTCAAAAGTAGGCAAGTATGGTTATGGTGTGAGGCTGTGACTGCCAAGGCTGTCCTGGTTCTCCAGGAGCTGCCCCAGCAGTGACATGGGTGCAGAGAGATTGGGTAATATAAGCATACAGTACATGTCCCTTGTTAATTCACTGCTGCAGCTAGGTAGGTGAGTCTCCCTGCTGGCGAGTTCTGTAAGCATGCACAAGACAGCCTGACTACCCACTTCTATGACATGGTCCGGACCTGCAGACACTGCCTTGCAGTCTGTGGGCCTGATTCTGTAAGGATCGTAATTGCAAAGCTGCACTCAGGCAGCTTTGCAATTGCGATCCTTACAGATATGGTAATGCAGCCGGAGGCATCACTTAACCGAACTGTATTGTTCAACGCAGCATAGGTTAATCTGCGTACCATCGGCCGGCTGCGGTGACCCATAGGGTCCCATAGCCGGCCGCCGCAGTTTAGAGGAAGAGGCCAGGACTCCACCCGACGGAGATCTTGGCCTGCCTCTTCCCTCCCCCCCAAAGGCAGTGACACATCTCCCCCCCAAAGGCAGTGACACACCAGTAATGGAGGCTGTCGCTGCCCCCTCCCCGCCCCCAAACGGCAGCAGACTGTCAATCACTGACAGTTTGCTGCCAGTTTGCAAGCGGACTCGCAGACCTGTTCTGCACATGCACATGAATCAGGCCCTGTATCAACAAAGCAGAGGTCGCCATACCATCTCTCACAGTCGGACCCTTTATTAAGGTTAAGACCTCTTATCATAAAACCAGGACTATAACTAGGTGTGTGCAACCGATGCTGCAGCAGACACCGCGTGGCTCTGTGTCGGCGGCATCGTTGCTGTCCCACAGTCCTTGCTTCAGGTGCGCAGGGTGCCTGGAATTTCACCCAATAAAGTAGAGCATATTAAATACAGCAGACTGTGAGTAATTGTCTCACCTATGAAGAGAGAGAGAGGGAGAGATATGGAAGGAAAACTTGCTGGTTTGACTGGGCACTGGTAAGGAGTATAGGGGTCATTCAGACCCGCTCGCGAGCAGCTGGACACTCGCAAGCGGGTCGATGTTCCCCACTGTGCATGCGCACTATGGAGGGAGCTCCAACGTGTGCATGCGCGAGACCCGGCGAGCGACGGGCTCTCCATTGCTCCGGGTCTCGCACCAAAGGGGGCGTGCTGTCGATGTTGATTGACAGCACGCCCCCTTTGGTGGGCGTGCCGGGGGCGTGCCTGCCAGACGGAGATGTTCCCATGGGAACGCCTACCATCTCAAGCCGGCCCCACTGACATCACTAGTGATGTCAGTGGGAGTGATTTTGGCTCTGATAGAGCCAAAATCACTCCAGGGCTTGCGGCAGCGAGACCCTACCGCAGGGTCTCCGTCGCAAGCCCGATGGTCGCGATGGTCAAGACCATGCAAGGCTATGCGAGCGGCCATGAGGACGCTCCAAAAAAAGGTAGGAGGGCCCTGATTCAGAGCGTGCACTCTGGTCAGAGCGTTCAGCTCTGAATCAGGCCCTATGTGTACAACCAGTTGATTGCGGCTACTGAATCTTTGCTTATTAACATTGCTAGGCTCAGCTGCTCTGCTATAGTCATATACAAATGACAAGGTTGATTGATATCACTTGAGTTGTGATTTCTACTAATACTGGGCTGTTAGTGCTTACTACATATCTGCTTTTTTTATTAAACTACAGATATGGCCTTCCTCGTAAACCCTCCGTGCGTTATGAGTCGCATTACACAGGACGCATGAGAGCCATCAGCTCCGTTGCGTCAGGCGTCTTTTCAATTTAATCAGAAAAGTCTGCATGTGCATTTTATTCTCATCTCAATTGCGAATAAGATGCATTTCAGCGAATAAGCTGCATGAAAAGATGTTCTGCGCTGGATGAGTCTCACAGGACTAGGCGCAACTAGAAGGGCAGTTTAACACGGCTACAGTAACGACGGAGGACACATCTATATCTAGGAATAATTGTAAAGCACAACTCTGAACTCTAAGATTTTAATACCCATAAGATCCTGCTATAGTTTGGAACTGTGAATTGGATTATAATGCGCCACTAAGCCAACTCCATCCCTTTATTATACCTTTTTGAGCATATTACTAATGGAAATGACACATGCATTAACCTGATTTAATAATTAGCTGCTTTGTGTGTCAAGATATATATTAATTTAATTTTATTGTGTTTTAATACTTATATATATATTAATTCAACTACAATTTATATATACAGCAACTCAATAGCAACGCTCTTATTTTCTATAGAGAACACTCAAAATTCGTAAGTCTCCTGGATGTTCTGGGAGAGTAGGTAACAAAGTTGGATGAAAATGGGCAGGATTTGGCCAGATCTGGGTGGAGTTTAGGCAGATTGGAAGTGTGATTTATTGTAGGATATTTTCACATGTCACAATGATGGGAGGTGTGATCTAATTAATACTTAGGAGTATATAAGGATATTTGGTTACTTGTTATATTTGAACTGAAGTTGTAAGCTGCAGCTATTACAATAAGGGTATTGACTTTGAAATTAATAGTAATGAAATACACCCTACTCAGTGCCACTCACAATCAGTCATAATCTGTCATCCACCTGCCTAGCTATGGTAGTACAGGGGTGTCAAACCCCAGGAATAGAGGAGACTACATTGTATAAATTTAAGGGCTGATGCTGAGTTTAATGTAAGCCCATTTGCGTAGCACATCTTGTGTGTGTTTGTATTGCTGCGCATAATCTGGAACAGAGAGTACACAAGTATGGAAGCATTCCAGTTGCATTTCCACTTACAACTGAAGAGGTGTAACTGAGCTGTAACAGTGCACAGTGGCGTCACAAGGGGGGTGCGGGCCGCACCCGTGTGTCACCCGACCGAGGGGTGACACCAAGATGCAGACTCCCCTTCAGTGACAGGAGCTGGTTGCTACACTGTAGAATTACCTGCAGCACTCAGCTCCTGACAAAGTGAGGGAGCCGGCACCCGGGGACAGCCCGTACTTCCGGCACCCCCGGTGTGACAAAAATGGGCTCGGACTGCAAAGCCACGTCCCCTCCCTCATGGACACTTCCCCTTCTCCCCGGTGTGCAAACCCAGCCATCACCACTCCCCGCACCGGGTGTCAGATGAGGTAGGGACGCCACTGACAATGTGTTCTCAAATAGACAGAGTTCAGTGAGAGCGTAGTGACACAACTGCAGGCTATACAAAGCTGGAAGTCATCTTAAATACGGACATGATCAAATCTGTATTTTGCATCTAGTATAAGCTGGTGAAAGTAGGCGCTGATGATGACAAGTAGCAAGCCAAGCGACAGTCTCTCTGGTCAGTTATCCTGAGTAATACTGAGGAGGGGAATAAAGAATGACTATGTGGGAAAGATTCAATTGTTTTTTGGGCAGCGATAATTAATGGGCACTCGAAGGAGCTATTTAATTGCTTTGGCAACCAATAATTATAGCGCTTGTCACGCTCAAAAGCACCGTGTTTAGCAACGCAAAGTGGCTAAACCCATCTTAAGTCCTGGTTAGGACCCAAACCATGGACTTTTCACACATTTCTGCTCATCACCTCAGGAGGCACAGTCGGGGCACAGTCCGTTGTACTCGCGCCTTATCGGAGCAACAACTAAATTGCTCCGGCGGGCATGCATTACTAACGGGTCCCCCAAAAAACGATTCAATTCCCCCCATATGTAGCAGCTCCTCCCTGTATGTATAAATGAATATTAATTATTAATTATTATATCTACTATATAAAAGCAAAAATGTGTCCTTCTGTCTTTCTATACAAATCCACAGTTTACAAGCCAAGATCGTGAAATTTTACATACAAGCATATTAAAAGACGGCCGAGGCAACGAAAAAAATTTGAAATCGAAATGATTTACTGTTAATTTTTAATTAATTAAATAACACAATTTTTGCTGTATGCTCATTGTTGGGCCTCACGGCATATAGGTAGGGCCATGGAGCAAGCGTTTTTTGTTGTCATGTTTTGTCATGATCTTAATGTTTATTATCGAAGAGAGCTTTAGCAGGCTTTCCCAGCATTCTCAGCTTGTCTGACTATACCAACAACATTGACTCTTTCCTTCGAACTGTGGGCCTTATTCAGAGCCGGATGCTCTGACAGAGCGCTCGCTCTGAATCAGGGCCAGCCTTCTGTCTTTTTAGAGCGGCCTCCTGACCGCTCGCATCGCTGTGGGTGACCACCCACAGCTATAGCGAGCGGCCAGGAAGATGGTCGCGATGGTCAAGACCATCGCGACCATCGGGCTTGCGACGAGACCCTTGTGGTAGGGTCTCGTTGCCGCAAGCCCTGGAGTGCTTTCGGCTCTAACAGAGCCGAAAGCACTCCCACTGACATCACTTGTGATGTCAATGGGGCCGGCCCCACATGGTAGGCGTTCCCATGGGAATGCCTCCATTTGGGCAGCCACTCCCCTGGTCCGCCCACCAAAGGGGGCGTGCTGTCACTCAACATCAACAGCACGCCCCCTTTGGTACGAGACCTGGAGCGACGGTTTGCCCGTCGCTATCCGGGTCTCACGCATGGGCATGACGGAGCCGGCACTCGCGAGCGGGTCTGAATCAGGCCCTGTGTCCAAATGATTACTTTGCAAGGACTCTGCTGTACTGTGAGCTGCCAAAATATTACACATGGAATGCTTCTCGAAAAGTTTCTATGCGCAGAAAACAGGGAGTCGCTGTAGATGGTCATCCTGGTATCAGAGCAACAGAAGCTCATGGCCGTGTTTACACTGTACATCCGGAAAAGTTTGAATGCTTCTATCTTCGAAGTTTGCTTTACACCGTTACAGGTCCTACTTCCTTTGAAGACCTTAGGACTGTTGATGGGGAAGTTTGTCAGACTTTTCGTGAGGCCTGCCTAAGGAGAGGTTTGTTGGAGGATGATGTGTAAACAAACATTCTTAAAATCCCGGGCAACGCCAGGTACTCCAGCTAGTTATATTATATATAGCAATAAATCTCCAGCACACGGATGTAGTTATTACTGGTTCTTAAAATGAGTGTTTCTTCCATATTGGGCACATAGTGATGTTAGTTGACTTTAGTTACAGTAGGTTTTTGGCTTTGATGGGGGGAGTAAAGAATGTATAATGATACTTGAGTAGACTCCCTGTATTTGTGTATAAAATATGGTTTTATTTAATGGGATCAGTATGAAATACCGATAGTCTGGATCCTGTCATTCAGAATCCCGACATTGGGATCCTGACAGGGTTAACCTACCGACACTTGTTGTTCGGTATGATAACCCTCCCCCTTGCCCTACCCTAACCCTAACTCTCCCTCTTTGGTCCTAACCCTAACCTCCCCTCAACCTAAACCTAACCCTCCCCCCTTAATGCCTAGCCTTAACCCTCCCCCTAGAGCATAAGCCTAACCCCTAAACCTAACCCTCCCCAGAAACCTACTACTTACCGTTGGCATCCCGGCGGTCGGGATATCGGCACCGGGATTATGACCGGCGCCGGTAATGTAAGCGTCGGCATGCCAACCGCCGGGTTACTGAATGCACTGTTTTAACCAGTCTGGCATATAGCTGGGTTCTTAACTTTAATCCTTAATAACACAATGCAGATAAAGGTAAATCCAATATTACGGAAATGTATTGTCTAGAAAGTTAGCATAGTGGCACATCTGAACTAAAGACACCATGACATAGTGGATGGGCTTCCACACATTATTTAAAGTCTGATATACGAACCTCACTATTTCTTAGTGTAATACTATATGACAATGTTGCAGTATTTTAAATGAATTGAATTCAAATTAGACATATAATCTTTTTTCAAGAGTGATTCTTACTTCTCATTATCAGTTACACAATGGTGACAAACAGCATCTTGGTCTATATTTCAGATAAAAATAAGAGTACCTGTATCACATTTGCAAAACTTGCAAAATAAAGCAATATTTATAGTACACAATAAACGACCACCAGCATTAAGCTGCAAGCCAGGTGGTGAAATCTTTTATGAACGCAAATGAACTTATTAAAAGTTGAATGACAGTTTTGACATTGTAAACGTGGAAACTCAGGTTTCAATTTTTTGGCGGAACTGTGCCTACAATATATAAGTGTTTCCCCTATTTATATGTACCCTATAGTGAGAAAATAAATCTCATCTAGAGTTAATCATGCTTTTTTACATACCCTATAGTCAGAGTCGGCCCTAGGCATAGGCAATCTAAGTAAATGTCTAGGGGTATTCCACAGCTCTGCAGCTACCCCCTCCCCACCACTGCCACGATCGGAGCTCAGCTCCAATCGGGCCCCACAGTGGTAAGGTGACTGTAGTGACAGCCAGGTTAGAATGACCTTCTGCACAGAAGCTCATTCTGGCTACAGTAGGAGACAAGGAAGATGGCTGCGGGAGAGCATGCTACGCATGCCCAGCCCCAGCCACTCCTCCCATGTGCCTTTGTGGAGCAGAGCTATGAGTGACAACTCATGGCGCTGCCTCCACCTCAATATTAGCTGCTGCTGCCTTCCCAGTGCCGACCACCAGGCATCTGCATCAAGAGAGAAGGCAGGCATGCACCAGTTCACTGGCACTGCAGCCAGCACAGCCCAGGAATGGTTGTTGCATACTGAGTCTTGGTTCCTTTGAAGATTTCTTGCCAGGTGCCCTCCATAAGAGTCAGGGCTGAGAGTCACCCAATACTTACACACATGCAAACGGACAGTGGTAATCCGGTCTCAATAATTAAATTACATCACACTAATAATGTAATGCAACATTTCAGTGCTTTATTGCGCTTTTGTCAAGCAACATTTTGGAAAAACTTTAACTGTGAATCACTTCTACAGGGATGTGCGATGGGGTCTCATGTGGGCCCTGTGTTCGCGAATATCTATATGTTGTTTGTGGAGCAGAGATTGTTTTTGGACAATAAGGTGTATGCAGAGAAATTTATTTTTTACACACGTTACACAGACAACATACTAATTCTCTGGAGAGGTACCTGTATGAAATTTGAGTCTCAAATGTCAGTAATTAATACTATTTATGATACTATCAAGTTTACATATACCTGTAGCGAAAAAACAGTTAATATTTTGGATGCCTACATTTCATGGATCAATCGTAAGAGACAAACGTGTCTGTACACTAAGCCCATGGATATGAACACACTAGTACATGCAAGAAGTCACCATCCACAGTCTATAACTAAGGGGTTACCATTTTCACAATTCCTAATATGGAGAATTACCAACGATGTCAAGCAAATGGAGCATGAGATGGAACTGATGACAAAAAGTTTTTTGGAGAGAGGATATAACTACCATGAAATTCAAGCTGCTAAAAATAAAGCTTTATCTATCCCAAGGGAAGATTGTTTGAGAGATAAAAACAAAAAGATAAAATAATGTAAATTCTTCTCTCTTGTCAATAGATATTCAACAGCAAGTCATTTGGTGAATAAAATTTCAAAACATCTCTGGAATATTGTAAAAACTGATAAAACACTACCCTGTTTCAAGGACACTCAGTTGTTGACTTGTCATAAAGGGTAAAAATCTCATGGACTGGTTGGTTTGTAATGATATGATGGTCGCTACCCAGGACCACCCCAAGTAAATTTCCTGGATGTTATAGATGTACAGGTTGTACAACGTGTCGGTATTTAGACACAGATAATCTTATAGCACATCCACATTCGGGTAGGAAAGTACCTATCAAGCATATTTTAACATGCACTAATATATACAGTATGTCATCTATGTTACTAAATGTCCCTGTGTCTTGGCCTATATACTGTAGGCAAGACAGTTTGCAGTTCTAGAGAGCAGGCTGCTCAGAACTGCTCCTCTATCAGACTTGCTTTGGAGGGGAGAGATGTACAGCATTCAGTGGCTAAATATTTTTTTAGTGCAAGGCATTCACTTGCTACTTTAAGATATATATTTATTGATCATGTGCCCAATCTAGAAGGTGATAGAGTGAAAAAACTGTTACCGCTTGAAGCTCGCCGGATATTTAACGTTAATACAGTAGTGCCTTGTGGTCTGAATGAACAATTGTCGCTTTCAAGTTTTGGTTAGTTTCCTTAGCAGTTAGCGGGGATACAGCCAAAATGGCAGTGGCCAAGAGGCCGCCCGTCTAAATCCCGATGCCAAAATCTAGAAGGACGGCTTCCCAAACAAAGGTAAGCCGAGCAGTGTTAGTGCTTAGCTGCTGGGGGGAGGGTTGGGTTTTTGGGTTTAGGGACCCTCGGGGGACTTAGAGTCAGGCACCACCGTGGGAGGGTTAGGTTTAGGGTGCAGGGAGGGGGGGGGTTAGGTTTAGGCATCCCTGGGGAGAGGTTCGGATTAGCCACCACCCTTGGAGGGTTTGGTTTAGGGTGTGGGGAGGGGAGGCTAGGATTAGGCACCCCCGGGGGGAGTTTAGGGTTAGGCACCACTAAATGAAGGTTAGGATCAGAGGGGGGAGAGGGGAGCGTTAGGATACTTACCAGCCCCAGTCTGGATTTTGAGCGGTCGGCCTTGCGGCATCGGGATTTAGTCGGACGGCTTCCCGGCCGTCGGCATTTCATACCCAACCCCAGTTAGTCATACAATGCAGGTCCCTGGTGTTTGACTCTTTCTGCTTATATGTTATTTTTATGCAAAGATTATGCACAAAATGTTATTTGATATGATACAAATGAATGAGATAATTTATGCATAATATATCTAGCGCATGTTAATTTTTAGCAATAAAAATCAGTGAAGACCTATTTACTGACATAGGTCAATTATGTTAGATTGTAGTTTTCTTTTATGAATTCTCAGGAGGAACATAATGTGGATTGCAATGTATCTTATATTACAGGATGTCTCCTCTAATTATCAATGTACAGTATACTATATTTACAGTCTGCTGCTAATTTAAATGTGAAGAGTATCGATGTGTCTTTTTGTATTGACATTAAGTATATGTTCGCATGTTGTGCAGTATGATTAATGAGATACTGCCTTTCTTTATACTTACTGTATATACTGTGTGCTGTTTATTATTAATTCATACCAGTTTACTTGAGATGAGCAATAATGTGGTATTGTATGCCGTGTAATATTGGTGGTGGTACTGTCACTTTTGTTATGTTTCCCTAACAACTGAAGGGGAATATGCGGTGTGCGTGTGGTCCTGCCTCTGGCATGTGACGTCGCCGCGCACACCCCCGTAAGTAACAGGGACGCTGTTTGGCATGTTCTTCACATGGGTGAAATTCTTTATCATGTAAACACATTTTAACATTTGTATCCTTGATAAAGAAATAATACATTTCTGAAACATTGGAGTAAAGGGAGAGAGTACAGTTTGATGCTGTTTAAAACCTTGGAGTTCCACCCCTTGTTCTGAACTATATATATATATACTAGGGCAGCTGCGTGATGCATATGACAGTGATTCATACCCCCAATGGCATACATAGTTACATACACAACACAATACATACACAAAAATTATATCTATTATATGAGTCAATATGAAATTAAAGATTTTTTCATTCTGTCCACCTCTCCCAGGCAAATAGAATTACATTAAAAACTTAGTTCATTTTCTGTTATTAATCCTTTTTATTTTCTCAAAAAACTGTTTTGCATAGTATTATTGTATGTTATTTTGTTAACTTATTCTCTATATGCTTAGTGTTGTGGCTATTTTGCCTTATTAAATTCAATTTAATATTGTTCTGTCTTTGGGCCTGATTCAGACCCACTTGCGAGCGGCTGTCCGCTCGCAAGTGGGTCGATGTTCTGCACTGAGCATGTGCACGACGGAGGGAGCTCCGTCATGCGCATGCACCAGGCGCAACGAGCGAAGGACTTTCCTTCGCTTGTTGTGTCTGATCAAAGGGGGCGTGCTGTCGATGTTGATTGACAGCACGCCCCCTTTGGTGGGCGTGCCGGGGGCGTGCCTCCCTGCCGGGGGCGTTCCTAAGGGAACGCCTACCGTCAGAAGCCGGCCCACTGACATCACTAGTAATAGAGCCAAAATCACTCCGGGCCTTGCGGTTGAAAACCTCAACCGCAGGCTCTGGCTCGCAGTTTCGATGGTCGCGATGGTCATGACCATCGCGGCCATCAAACTGCACGCTCGTATAGGCTGTGGGTGGTGACCGACAGCTATACGAGCGTCCAGGAGGACGCTCCATAGTTATGGAGGACGGCCCTCATTCAGAGCGTGCGCTCTGCTCAGAGCGTACGGCTCTGAATGAGGGCCTTTGTGTGCTTAAGCAATTCATAGGCTAGTGAAAGCTTGGTTATTTATAAATACTATATAACCGAAATACAGGGGGTTATTAGGTTAGTGATATCTATTATTGATTTTAATTTTAATTGGAGTTTGAGATAGATTAGGGAGCAACCTAAGGTTACATGTAGAGCTGGGTACACACTGGAATGCTATCAGCCTAATATGTAGCTTTTGGCCGTATCGGAACGACATATCGGCCAGTTCGTTCAGTGTGTACAGCCAATCTGTGTACTCATGCGATCATTAGCAATATCTTCTGGTGACATGTGCAGCACGGCCAACCGGACGATATCGCATGCTGCGCAGTGCAAGGTACGGAAAGACGGAATGAGGGATTGTTCCTCCATCATTACATTGTTCTGATGTTTACCGCAGATACGATATGGCAGCCACCATATTGTCCGGGTACATATCATTTCAGTGTGTATCCAGCTTAACAGTTTCTCTCATGAATAAAACGTTGGTGTTACCAGAATTCATGAAACAATGTATGTGCATGTGATATATAAGGGGATTTTAATCATTGCTAGAATAACCAGATAATTTTGCTGTGATTAATCTTTTGTTACACATGTAACAGTTTAACAATTAGTGTATTCAGGCTAAATTGTAATTAGGTTGACTGTGACCGTTGCCTAAAGCTGGGTACACACCTGCTGACCTGACGATTAGTAAGTGTATACACACTTACCAATCATCTGCCCGATGTGCAGGGCTAGCCAGCTCAACTAGGTGGGCTTTTAAATTTGCCTGCCCGGTTGAGCTATCAATCGCCACTGGGTCCTTGCAGGGGCTATCGGCTGGTCGTCCGTATACACCAGTAGATGACCATAATATCTTTCAGATATATCGGCCATCTGCTGTGTGCACAGCAGATTAGATATGTCTGTGAACTACGTAGTTCGAACATATCTGCTGTACACAACCGGTGATGCACTATAGATATATCACCCGTTCAGTGGAATGTCCGATATATGTGTCAGTGTGTACCCATCTTAAGGCAGTCAGAAGAGAGAGATACAAAAATAATCCTTTAAAACATTTTTTTCTATGTTTTCATAATATACCACCCAAAAGTAAATCTTTATAAAAGTATCTGCAATGGCACCACCGGTAGTATCATCTCTTCCTTAATACATAGTAGCCTGTAGCTTTTACTCGTGTTGATACAAAGTTATGTGGAAAGATGGCACATAAGATAACTAGTAAAACAATGCATGTTATGATCGTGTGTGGTAAAACTGCACTGATCTGTTTGTTCAGGTTCCAAGAGACTAGAATGGAGTTATAAGTAACTGGATTCCTGCATTTGATATGATCATATTTACACAATAATAGTTGTAATTTTGTACCAACATAAAACACTTCTTTGGTACATGCCCTTTGATGCAGGAAACTAAAGCCCCAACACCTCTAACCTTTTATACTCAACCAGTATAAACCACACAATGTTTGTTGCCCACAGTGGTTTATTTATTTATATTAAATATAGAAAAGTCGGTGACAACCTTTGAACCATCAAAAGAATAACACTGACCAGCAACAATAATCGTTAGAATATGAACTTGAGAAAGCTCACAGTTATTGAGGATAGCAATGAAACAGTTCTAGTATAGAACCATCTCACAAGTGAAGAGGACATAGAAGAAGAGACAATAGACATCTGTGATAACCAATGTTTTAAATCACCAACAGACAAAAGAAATCAGTCAATACACATGAACCAAATCTCTGGCATAGATAATCACAAGGCAATACTGATGTCAAGCAAGAATCTTCAAATGAGAACAGTACTATGATAGAAGAGAATAAATAATTTTAGAAATATCATCATTGTTTGAAAAAATTGTAGCAACAATCAACACACAATATGCACCAATGACTCCCTAAACTACAAAACCAAAAAACTATTCCCTAATTTCTAATAATCCCTACCCAGCATAATAGTCACAGTCAGACACCACTGTCACACATAATACTAGTATTGCAGCATAGAAGTACACATTGCAATATAGTATCATTGTGAGATCTGGGCCTGATTCAGAGATTTATGCTAACCCGATGGTTAGCTCATATCTCTGATGTTTGGGAGTGTGCTCTTGCGCAAGACCCGTTCTGCATGGGTTGGATACGGGATGCTGTCGGTCAGAATTCTGATGCCGACATCCCAACAGGGTTAGGATAGTAGCAATGTCGTTTTAAATAGAATTGTCGAGCAAATACTATTGGATGTAACTTGGACAAATGCAGGGACGCAACTAGGGGGGGCTGGAGGTGCACGTGCACCGCTGTACCCGGTGCCAGTGACCTCCAGCCCGGCGCTCCAAGCCGGATGTCCGCTGATGTAGCCGGAGCCAGAGGTTGGAGTTCTCTCCCGAACTCAAGCTTCCGGCTCTCCCCACGGGCAACTATGGGAGAGACGTCATGACGTTTCCCCCATAGTTCTGAGAAGCAGCCGGCGGACTGGACGCGACGCTGGATGCAGGAGCAGGGTTCAAGGTAAGTATTTTTTTTTAATAAGTTGCACTACAGGGGCATTATTATGGGGGCATGGGCATTACCATGGGGGCATGGGCAATAAAGGGCATTACTAATGGGGCATGAGCACTACAGGGGCATTACTATTGGGGCATGGGCACTACAGAGGCATTACCACAGGGGCATTACTGTGGGGGCATGAGCATTATAGGGGCATTACTGTAAGGGCACTACATGGATATTACTATGGGGCATGGGCACTACAGGGGCATTACTATGAGAGCATGGACACTACAGGGGCATTACTATGAAAGCATGGGCACTACAGGGGCATTACCACAAGGGCATTAATATGGGAGCATGGGCACTACAGGGGCATTACTATGAGGGTATTAACATATGGGCATTACTATGGGGGCATTACAATATGGGCACTACTACAGGGGCATTGCTATGGGGGCATTATCATATGGGCACTACTACAGGGGCATTACTATATGGGCACTACTACAGGGGCATTACCTCAGGGGGCATTACTATAGGGGCACTGCTGCAGAGGGAATTACCAGGGGGGGGTGTCAAATTACTGTTGCCCCTGGTGACAAAAATCCTAGTTTCGGCCCTGAAAATGCATTACTCTAATTTTCTCTAGCAAGTAGTTTGTACCAGTCCAATGCACTGATGTACTCTGAATGCAGCTTGAATAGGTTTACGGATAGAGAAACACTCTGAATGCAGCTTGAATAGGTTTACAGAGAGAGAAACACCCTGAATGCAACTTGAATGGGTTTACGGATAGAGAAACACCCTGAATGCAGCTTGAATAGGTTTACGGATAGAGAAACACTCTGAATGCAGCTTGAATAAGTTTACGGATAGAGAAACACTCTGAATGCAGCTTGAATAGGTTTACGGATAGAGAAACACTAGCCTGAATAGGTTTACGGATAGAGAAACACTCTGAATGCAGCTTGAATAGGTTTACGGATAGAGAAACACTCTGAATGCAGCTTGAAGAGGCCTCCTGGCTCCGCTCACCGTCTGCAGCTCTGGCGTCCCTGTTTGGTGCCAAGCTCCCCCTTTTGGGATGTAGTTGGCCCTCCTCTAACCCATTTCCCTTTGTTGCCAATTCCTCCTGGCCTCCGCTTTTCTGATGTCATCTTCACCTAAAACACTCCTGGATGGAGCAGCTCAGCCTCTAGCTGCTTTGCTGCAGCCATCATAAGGAAGTCCTTCTTGGCCTTAGGTGGTGGTTCTTCTTGGCCATTTTGGGTGGACCCATTTGTAGTTAGCTCCTGCAGTCCCCTGGTAGACCAGGTAGACCAGAGTGTTACAAATGCAATTTCACTTAATGTATTTTATTGGAAATTTTGTGCCATCATCACATTCTTTATAATGTAAATGTAGGTTGGAAGTTGGATTGTGGCCATTTTTATTATCTCTTACAGTCCATTGGCAGATGAGACCTTTATGTATAGGTCATTGCTTTTTATCTTTCCAAAAACCAGGCACTGAGAGATGAGAGCAGTCATGTGGTTTACTAGAGAAAGGTCTGCAGTCATCACTTACGCAGTGATGTAAAGTATTGTACTGTATTATAAAAGTAGCCTTTCCCAGAAATAAAGAGAACAGCCCAACTAGTGTTACAGTATGCTATTGTTACTGTATGCTTAAAAACTAAACAGATGCTATCATCAGGTAAGGTATAATTTATATTCATGCTTTAATACTACTCAGGTTTCCCTCTTATTTTTCAAAAATACATTCAATTATTTTTAATTGAGATTGTGTCCTAGAAAAAATAATAAGATTGAAGTGTGGATGGTGGGCAAACAGCCAATGACGTAAGTTCTTTGCATATAATGACAAGCAATATACTGTACTACCTAAGTGATGTTAGTATATGCTTATGCATCTCTATGCCCCCTTGATAAGTCTCCACTGTATAGAGTTTGCTTTAGAGGCTTTGAGGCAAATTTATAAAAAAAATGTTGTGAGTGTGTTTTCGGGGGATACCCGCAAAATTAAGTATCCCCAGGATATGTGTTGCTGTTCCCTCATTTCTGATTGAAATAGCAGCTTAAGATGGCATTATCCATTGTAGCCAGTAGGCTACATATTGCAGATTTTACTGTACCCCAGTAATAGCCACTCGTGCATGAGTGGTCTGATGACCTCACATGCGCTGTAGGCCACCAAGGGTTTTGCAGCATAAAGTAAAGTGATCGATGAAGCAATCAATGTACTTTACACATCACAGGGATGGGCTCCTATTGAATAGCAACCATAATAAATTCTAATTATCAAGTCTAAAACCTGATAATTAATAATTGGGCACCGGCACTACGTAGTAAACATAACTTCTTTACTCTATCATTTTAGCAGGCAAAGGAAATTTTTTCTCTTCTCCCTAATTATAGAAAAGAAGGATGCAGTGAAAATGCTAATTTCACTGAGTTTTCTTATCTCTTGTGTTAGTGATGCAGCCCCAATAGTCTCAGTGGGGATGATCACTTGTGCTATTTATGGAGGTTAACAAATGTTCTCTTCTCTAAACTTTTCTCCAAAAAATAACACCATTTCTATATGTTGTTATGGCAGAAGAAAACAGAGGAACACACAATTAATTGTCCAGGCAGATAAAAATATAGCCCCAAAATTAAAGAATAAATTGACTAATAGTACTTTGACTGTGACAAACCCACATCCTGTCAGAACAAAAGGATTTTTCAGGTGTGGAAGCTGCCAAGGGTGTTAAATGAAGTCCCTTAACACCAAATTTACTGATTTTCAAGTCAATAACCATACATACAAATTACAGCAATTTATGACCTGTCACACTACCAATGTGATTTACATTATTGTATGCAACTGTAATATGGTGTATTTTGGAAGAACTAGCAGAGCTTTAAAGACCCGTATAGCTTTTAAGACTTACCTCTTCACCCAAGCATTTCACTAATGTCCCTTGTTTAAGCTTATTTTGTATTTTGTACTGTAACGCAAATGTAAAGCACTTTGAGTCCTTTAGGAGAAAAGCGCTATATAAATAACATTATTATTATTATTATTGTTATTATTATTATAGTATAAGTGAGCACCTTAGAAATATAAAGAAAGGACTGATTACTCACTCACTATCAAAACATTTTAAAGAAGTGCACAATTGCTCCATGAAACTTATCACGAATTTTATGGCAATAGACAATGGGCCTGATTCAGAGCCGCTCGTAAGCGGCCGCTCGTTCGCTCCGAGCGATGTTCGCACAACTGCGCATGCGTATGGTTTGTAATACGCATGCACGAACCATTCATTGCGGTCGGAAATTGTGTGTTCGCAAAATAGCGAATGCCTGCTAATTTGAGTGACAGGATGAGGCGTTTGTGGGTGGTAACAGGGGAAGGTGCTTGAAAACGGGGAGTGGTGATCCGAACGCAGGCGTGCCAAACGGTCAAAACGGGCGTTTTAAGGGTGTGCATAATTAACAAAGCAGCGTCATCGACCACGTCAATTGGTTGTTTCTTAGCCTGAACTGTTCGCATGATTGCGGTAGGAAAATCCAACCACAAGCACTGCGAGCAGTTCATACGCCTTTCGATGTACTCGATTAATCTAATAAATAGTGGAGATGACATAGGATGCGAGCGGCCAGGGGGCGTTTTATAAAAAATAGCGAGCGCATGTTTCGTTCGCTCGTTCAGACATAGAGGCGTCAACAGACCGCAAAGAGCGAGCGCTCTATTTAAATATGAAATTGAAATGAAATTGATATTCAAGTTAAAAACATTAGTTCCAAGAGGTTTAAATGCCGCTGTTGAACTTAAATGGTTTTTACAATAACACATTTTTACAGTTGTATTAGCAGCATAAATTTTTAGGGATTTTATGTATTTATTTATTTAGATGTTTATGAATGTCATGCACATACCCGTTTACATATATTTTTTTAAAATTTATTCATTTTATGCATATATGGGTTTTTATCATCTATTTATATTTGTCTGTTCTATATTCTCTTTTTTAGCTATCCCAGTGATATTGCCAGCACCAGATAGCTCGATTATTGTCCTATTCATTTGATACATCAGGAGCATCCATAAGAATAATGAAAACAAGATTAGCCACTTTTGTTGTTTTAAAGATTGCATAAGGACACACAACCGGAATTATATCCCTATATGTGTGTTCCATTTTGATGGATATTGTCCTCTCCGCTTAAGAAAGAACTCTTGATGTACACATTTCTATGTCCGGACACATTTATGGATTTCCATGTTAAGACGAGCGATTGATGAAAGCTCACTGTAGTATGTTATTAGGCATTTTCATGTTTGCAAGCGGCAGTCCATAGGTTTGAACTTCCGGTACAGCTGAGTTTTTATATAATGATGATTCTTTTGATATACATATTAGTATATATTGGAATATGTTAGGGGTGTGCACCGGCCACTTTTCGTGTTTTGGTTTTGGATCTGGATCTTTCTTCGTGTTTTGGATCTGGATTGGTTTTGCCAAAACCACCCTTCTGTGTTTTGGGTTCTGGGTTTTGTGTTTTGGATCTGTATTTTTTTTAAAAAAAGCATAAAAACAGCTAAAATCACAGAATTTGTGTGTTTTTCTGCTCCTATGCTATTATTAACCTCAATAACCTTAATTTCCACTCATTTCCAGTCTATTCTGAACACCTCACACCTCACAATAGTGTTTTTATATCCAAAAGGTTGCAGTGAGGTAGCTGGATGACTATGCTAAGAGATACGAGTGGGCGGCACAAACACGTGGTCCATCCAGGAGTGACACTGCAGTGGCAGACAGGATGGCAGTTTGAAAAACTAGGCCCCAAACAGTACATAATTCAAAGAAAAAAAAGAGGTGCAAGATGGAATTGTCCTTGGGCCCTCCCACCCACCCTTATGTTGTATAAACAGGACATGCACACTTTAACAAACCAAACATTTCAGCGCCAGGGTCTGCCACACGACTGTGGCTGAAATGATTGGTTCATTTGGGCCCTCACAAAACAAGCTGGCAATTAATCTGTCCCTGCACAAACTGGCTCTACGGAGGCAAGATGTCGTCCTCATCCTCCTCATCCACCGATTCCTCACCCTCTTCAGTGTTGTGTACATCCTCATCCTCACAGAGTATTAATTCGTCCCCGCTGGAATCCACAATCACAGGTCCCTCTGTATGTTCTGGAGGCTGGTCTCTCTGGAAGAGTTGATAATTCATTTTATGAACATCATCTTCTCCACATTTTGTGGAAGCAACCTCCTACGCCTTTCGCTGACAAGGTTCCCGGCTGCACTAAACACTCTTTCGGAGTACACACTGGAGGGGGGGCAACTCAGGTAAAATAGAGCCAGTTTGTACAGGGACCTCCAAATTGCTTCTTTTTCCTGCCAGTACAGGTACAGACTGTCTGACATGCCTACTTCGATGCTGTCACTGATGTAATCCTTTAACAGACAGACGCACGCTTGTCGCTGCTGCTTTAAGGATGCAAGTGCGGCTACAGCCCACACAATTCACAAAGACAGAAAAAAAAGAAGAATTTTTTTATTGTTTGTGGAGCGCACTTTGAGGGTTACACCACCCTTTAACAGATAGACGCACGCTTGTCGCTGCTGCTTTAAGGATGCAGGTGTAGCTACAGCCCACACATTTCACAAAGAGAAAAAAAAAGAAGAATTTTTTTATTGTTTGTGGAGCGCACTTTGAGGGTTACACCACCCTTTAACAGACAGACGCACACTTGTCGCTGCTGCTTTAAGGATGCAGATGCGGCTACAGCCCACACATTTCACAAAGACAGAAAAAAAAAGAAGAATATTTTTATTGTTTGTGGAGCACACTTTGAGGGTGTCACCACCCTTTAACAGACAGACGCACGCTTGTCGCTGCTGCTTTAAGGATGCAGGTGCGGCTACAGCCCACATATTTTACAAAGACAGAAAAAAAAGATGAATATTTTTATTGTTTGTGGAGCGCACTTTGAGGGTTACACCACCCTTTAACAGACAGACGCACGCTTGTCGCTGCTGCTTTGAGGACAGTATCATATGCAGTGACAGTAGACTTGTCAGAAATTGTTGGCACGTCCTTCAGTCCGGACCAGATGTCCAAACCGGCCCTTGACTTATGACACAGGCGCACGCTTGGCGCTGCTACTGTGTTGATGCACGTGCGGCTACATCACACACAGGTCACAAACACATAAAAAAAATAGTTTTTTATTTTTTGGAGCACTTTGAGGGTTACACCACCCTTTAACAGACAGACACACGATTGTCGCTGCTGCTTTGAGGATGCAAGTGCGGCTACAGCCCACACAATTCACAAAGACAGAAAAAAAAAGAAGAATTTTTTTATTGTTTGTGGAGCGCACTTTGAGGGTTACACCACCCTTTAACAGACAGACGCACGCTTGTCGCTGCTGCTTTAAGGATGCAGGTGTGGCTACAGCCCACACATTTCACAAAGAGAAAAAAAAAGAAGAAATTTTATTGTTTGTGGAGCGCACTTTGAGGGTTACACCACCCTTTAACAGACAGACGCACATTTGTCGCTGCTGCTTTGAAGATGCATGTGGAATCTAGACGGGATTTGGAACTTGGGACACACTACCTCCACCAATTGTCTAAATCCCACTGCACTAATGGCGGATACCGGACGCACGTCTAACACCAACATAGCAGTCAAGGCCTCAGTTATACGTTTTGCTTCAGGATGACTGCTGTCGTACTTCATCCTCATCGCTAGGGACTGTTGGAGGGTCAATTGTTTAGTAAAAGTAGTGGTGTTCCTACTTCCTCTCTGGGATGATGAACAACTCCCAGCAGCAGCAACAGCACTAGGAGGAAGTGGTTCTTGATCTTTCCCTATTTTATTTTTATCAGAGAAAGTTTGGTCCTCCATTTATGTTATATTGATATATACGTGCGGCTAAGGCGCACACAAACACAGAAAATATTTTTTTATTTTTGCTGGAGAGTAGTGCACTTTGTGGGTTACACCACCCTTTAAGAAATGAGCCAGCCGGCTCTTTACTTATGGGACACAGGCGCACGCTTGGTGCTGCTCCTTTGTTGATGCACATGAAGCCACAGTGCACACAATTCACACAGACAGAAAATATTTTTTTATTTGGTTTGGAGTGTACTTTGGGGGTTAAAGCACCCTTTAACGGTCAAGCCAGCCGGCCCTTTACTTATGACACAGGCGCAAGCTTGGCACTACTTTGTTGATGCACGTGCGGCTACTGCGCACACAATTCACAAACACAGAAAATATTTTTTTATTTGGTTTGGAGTGTACTTTGGGGGTTACAGCACCCTTTAACGGTCAAGCCAGCCGGCCCTTTACTTATGACACAGGCGCACGCTTGGTACTACTTTGTTGATGCACGTTGGGCTACTGTGTACACAATTCACAAACACAGAAAAAATATATATTTTTAGCACTTGGGGGGAGCACCCCTGACGGACAGAGCACCCCCTGGACAACACTACAGCACCCCTTTAGGACTGGGACACTGCACAGGAGTTTGGAGTGGACACAGCCCCTATGGACAACTGACTGCACAACACAGTCCAGCCAGCCCCTATGGACTTTGAAGTAGTGGACACAGCCCCTATGGACAACAGCAGCACAGCACAACACAGCCAGCCCCTATGGACTTTGAAGTAGTGGACACAGCCCCTATGGACAACAGCAGCACAGCGCAACACAGCACAGCACAACACTACTCTGCACTACACTACACTACACTACACAGCCCAGCCAGCCCTAACTCCCACCCTCCCTCTTCACTGTCCACAGCCGAGTGAGAAAATGGCGCCGACGCGGGTACCTTATATAGGATCCAAAACCCGCGAGACCCGGAAGGCGGGATGATGATGTTTTGCCTCGATTTCAGATCCGAGTCAGGCGGGAAAAGTCAAGCCTGACTCGGATTGGCCTCGGATCGGGGGGGCTCGGGGGGGTTCGGATTTCAGAAATCCGAACCCGCTCACCCCTAGTATATGATATTGGGACTTTTTTAGAATTCCATTGATTTTTAAAAATTTATTGATATATAAGGAACTGTGAATAGCGGTCATTGTTTCCTGGAGATTCAGTGAATAGACGGGACCGGAAGCATATGTGCTCCACGTGCGGTACATAGAGCGATACTATAGGAACTGAGAATAACGGTCAGTGTTCCCTTGGGACTTAGTTAATAGACGGGACTGAAAGCCCATGCGCTCCACGTGCGGTCCATAGAATGGTCATCGATTTTTTTCACCTCCAGATTTATGATGACATGTCTTTTAGTTTTGGGTGTTCTACACCAGTTGCATCACATCAGACACATAGTCCTATATTTGATATTGATGTTATTTAAAGGAAGATACACGGACGTTCCGTAACCGGAAGTCATTTGCCTTGGAAGACTTTTTTTTATCCATTTTACTATTCATATCTGTAATATAGTTTTCACATGGGATCATACATTCGTTCATGGTACAATACAGATGTTTACTAGTTGCTATAACAATTAGGTGAATATGTTTAATCAGATCCCTCCCACTGATCACATGATCCACCCACAATGGATGTTGAGGGAATAAAAGGGAAGATTTGTTCATTCACTGTCACACTGTCCTGAGGAAGAGACTTCGTCCCGAAACGCGCTGACTACCGTGTGACTTATTTTTAAAATTGAGATGCCCATATCCAGTGGTTCCAGAGGAAGTGGTGATTTGTCGAGGTATCCGGAAACCTGCTACGTAATTACTACATGCCTAATATTTCTGGACATCTGGTAAATTTCCACCGATATTCCAAACTTTGGATTTTTTTATGTTTATATGTGTGATTTATCCCATATTATTGGGATTGTTGTGTCTATTGTATGTATGTGAAAACAATAAACTTTTGTGTTTTATTGCACTGTTTTCCATACTTATCTCTTCACATATGCTCTGATTACAATCTCTACAATCCTGCTATGATTGGAAGGACATCCATCTCATTGAAAAATTCCATATTATAAGAAGAGTATACAAGCTTGTCATTTTATTCCAGTTATTGAATTTTGTTACAAAGCACATTGAAGTGTTTCTATACATTGTTTTGTAGATAAAAAAAATACTAGTAAGAATCTGGAAATTAAAAGTGGCATACAAATATATTTATTAGAGATGAGCAGTTCAGTTTTGCAGAAAACGAACACACCAGAACTCAGAGAACTGACTTCTGGCTCAGGTCTTCCTGCCAACTTTGGATTTCAAAATGAGGCAAACGTTACTTTCCCAGACATGTCGGATCTTGCGTGTTTTGGATTGCATATAAGAGTCTCTCCCTCCTGATCAGGCGCCATTTCACACAGGAGAGTGGGTAGAGAAGGTGTGGGCTGTAGTTGCTACAAACTACGCTATTAGGATGCCATTAGATTAGAGAGAGTTGTAGGTAGATGGAATAGGTGGATAGTGTGACTGCAGACATCTTTGTCACTGTGTATGTGTGTTTGGTTGTTATACACACTAGCTAGCAACCTCAATCCAATGCAAAGCAAACAGACTACTGTGTGTTTGTTAGTCAGTCATCATAGTAACACATGCAATCCAGTGCTGCAAACAGGCTGTTGTATATGTTTATTAAAGTGAACTTCTTGCACAAGAATATCTAATCTATCAACACTGTAGTATATAATTTATATTGTCACTTGTGTATGTTGGTAGAGACTGAGACAGTGTGATTTCAAGATTATTTGTCCAAAACATAGTATATTGGCTGTGCTGTGTCTGAGTTTGCTGCACCTCAAAGAACACTTTTTTTCTGGTTATAACAAAAATTGCAGAAATTCTGCAGTCTTTTATAATTCATTTTAAATAACACTGTATTTCAAGAGTGTGCGTCTTAGCAAGGCAGCATACAGTATATTACTGTACTTACTCTGGGTGTTGTCGTGTCCCCATTAGCTGGACCCCCCCAAAAAAATATATCAGAAAGAAGAAAAAATCTGCAGTTGTTTATAATTCAATTTAAATAGTATTTCAAGAATGTGTGTCTTGGAAAGGCAGCATATTGTACTGTACATACTCTGGGTGTTGTCATGTTCACATTAGACCTCCCAAAATATTAAAGTGGATAAAAAATATTTTTTTAATCTGATGTCAAAAAAATCTGCAGTCTATTAATAAAAGTGCATGATAAATGTAAAAGTCCCTCATGTGGGACGTAGTTAGCAGACTGGCGGCTGGGATGCCACCGGTCTAAATCCAGATAGGGGAAGCACGACATGAGACTTAAGATAGGCATCAAAATACAGACGAATATCTTAAATCTGATGCTGGAATCCAGAAGGATGCCTTCCCAAATGAGGTAAGTCCGTGGCATCTTAGCTGTTAGCCGCGGGAGGGAGTGTTAGTTAAGGCAGCGTTAGCGGGGTTAGGATTAGGTTTTGGGGGAGGTTAGGGTTAGGCACCCCTAGGGGGGAGGGTTAGAGTTAGTCACCACTCAGGGGGGGTTAGGGTTAGGCACTTAGGGGGGAGGGTTAGGTTTAGGCACGAAGGGGGGAGAATTAGGTTTAGGCACTTGCTGAAAGGATTGAGGTTAGGGTGCAGGGTGTGGAGGGTTAGGGTTAGAGGGAGTAGGGAAGAGGGTTAGTATACTTACCCAAACCTTGTTGGGATACCGACCATCGGGATGCCGCTGTAGGTATTACATACCGATTCCCTTAATTTGCCTATCTCATTGTACATTCACTTGGCATGGTGTAAGTTAAGTTCAACTACAGTAGCTTTATACCTGTCCTGGTGTAAACAAGAAAATGAATCATTGATCAGTTGATAGAAGGAATGTAACAAAGTACTAGTGCTGGCAGTCATAGTACTTCAACATCTACTTTTAAAGGAGGTCAAGAAGGTGTTAAGAAAGGGCACCTCAAATCTAAAAATGATTTCACAATATTAAAGACAACATCAAATATGAAGAGAAAAGTTACTGCCGACAAAATGTAAAATTGCCAAAATGTCATACACCACACGCAGTGGCAAGGAAAGGCTCAGACCATGACCGTTATTTGCAAGTGGTGGTCCTGGTAATGCTCTTTCATGCACTAGAATGCCTATTGTGAAAGCCAGTACAAAACACAGTAAAACATCTTCTGTAACCTCACATGCACTACCTTTTCACTCTGAGTTTAGTTGTGTCACCTCTAAACCAGGAAAGTCAGTGGACAAAAAGAACACTAAGGCAGTGCACAGAAAGACTAAATTGTGTTTTCACAAACTACACAGATTCCTGAGGAGAGTCTAAGGGTGTCCACAAGTGCTATGTGTAAGTCTGACATTTCTGACACTGTAATCTCTTCTTAAACCATTTCTGAACCCTCTGCAAATGAATAGTAGTAAATATAATGATGATGCTACTATAAATTGAGGATGCTACTATGGAAGTGCAACTGGAAGAAATAATTGTGTATCTCACATTAATGGGGATACTGAGGATGAACGTGTTGGACAAGACCAAGTTGATAAAATTCAGGAGGATGATGTTGTTTGTGTCAAAATCAGCCACCAGTGGCAGCAGTTCTTGCTAGTGAGAAGAAAGGCATTGATTATGCCTGGGCATAAGACCAAAATGTTTGTGGAATAATTTTTGCCCAAAACCTGACAACATTTGTCAAGGCATCTGTACCATTTGTAATGCCAAATTAAGGTAGGGATGTCTAGGCTCCTCCTGACTGGATCTGGAAAATCATGTAAAATATTGTAACTCCCCCTTCCGTGTGCGGCGTGGTGCAAGGTACATTTTGGAGTGATACACCTCCTATTGCCTCAGGCTAGCTCTCCAGAGTGTGGGAAATACCTGAGAAGAGGGTACCTGCCCATGCAGGCTTTATAACAGTCACACATATAGATACAGGTATACACATATGCAGCAACAGTTCTTGTTGAATAACTTGGGCGCCAGACCTTCTCTTATAAAAATATTCCTTTTTATTGCTCTCCTCCTGCACTTGACTTTAAAGAACACGAATATGGTTACAGCAGCTTCTCCACTCCCTCCAGCTCATATACTTGGCATGTCAGATGGCATATGATAATAATAAATAAATAAATAATACATGCAGTACTAAATGACCTACATTGGCTGGTTGCTGTAGTGCTAAACTTCATACATGCAGGTCCACCTGGCCCTTTGCTGGCTGGTGCTTGTAGTTCTCCACTTCATACATGCAAGTCCACTTGGCCCTTTGCTGGCTGGTGTCTGTAGTTCCACAGCTGCACACACATCTCCCAAATTCTTTTGCACTCTGCCTCTACTTCGTCTCTTCTAAGACAATATACAGTCTCATACCCAGTCTGCCTCTCTCTGCTCCCCTTATTTTTCACATGGGACAGCAATATACAGACTTTTCCATTGCAGCTATCACGCTCTCAGCTGCAGCCCATCCCTATCCTACAGGAATGGCTCCTATAGCCACACTGCTACCACAGTGCCCCCACTTCAATGGCTGCTGAGGGCCTTGTGTGCATAAGGGACTTATCTTGTCTCTTCCCCATCTCTCCAACACTTCTCTTACCACTCTCATGGGTGCTGAAAATGTCTCTGGGCTGCTCACACTGCAGGCTTCCAGCTCTTTATCTGTGGTCCCTCACAGACTTTATCTCTGTGGAGGATGCAGTTTATTTACTGGCGTCCAGAATGCCGGACGTCGGAATCCCTATGCTGGAAGCCTGACTCTGTACTAAAGATAGGCATCTAAATACAGATGCCTATCTTTAGCCAGACACTGAAATCCTGACGCCCGGCATCTCGAATGAAGGTAAGTGGGGACTGTTAGCTGTGGGGGGGATGGTTAGTTTAAGGCACCCCCGGGGGGACTTAGGGTTAGGTACCCCCGGGGAGGTTAGGGTCATGCTAGGGGAAGGGGAGGTTAGGGTTAGTCACCCCCCAGGAGTGTTAGGTTTAGGGTGTGGGAAGGGGGATTTAGAGTTAGGCATCACCGGGGGAGGGTTAGGGGGAGCAGAGGGGAGAGTTAGGGTACTTACCAGCCCCAGTCGGGATCCTGATGGTTCGGGCTTCCAGCATCGGTATTTAGTCCACCGGCAATACATCCGGTAGCATTACATACCGATTCCCTTTGTGGTCTCACTCCAGACCTCTCTCTCCTTTGGCATTAGATGGGCATCATAGCAGCTGCCACGGCCCTGCCATTCTTCCCCTGCCGGGGGAGCACCAGAGCTACATTTCTACTTCCCAGCTCTGTCTCTCCCCAAAGATGTCTGCTGCTTTGCAACTTCTCCCTCTCAACTCCCTTGTTCTCTCTGCTCAGCCTGCCACACACCATGTCTTCCTGCCCCTGCGTGTCTACTGTATCTCTCCAGCCCCTCCTTTAACTGAAAACTGATCCCCAGGGTCTCAGACATGTAGTATCTGCAACAGGCAGCAATCTTTAACACTGAGAGGGGTGTATTTACAAATGCCATCCCCTAGAGGTTGTTACACATAATTTGCAGCAAGTTCTTGCAAATTATTTATCAAAATCAGGAAAATCATGAAAAATCATGAATAATTAAAACAGCAGTCCAGGATGAGCTACCAGCAGCAAGGATATATCCCAACAAATTCATCATCAACCTCCTCATTAATGATTGGAGGTAGTCCTCCTATACCCAGTTTGCAAAGGCAAACTGACTCCTCCCCTATGTAGGAGTCCCAAGAAGAATCCTTTTGCATTGGTGCTGCTTCTGCTGGGGGTGAATCTCCATCACAAAAGGGAACCAAGAGGACTTGTAGTTTCAAACAACAATTGAAACAATCATTTGCAAGAGGAACCATGTATGACATCTCCCATCCTGTTGTACAGTGGATCACTGATGGCTATGTTAACATGAGATCTCCGTCCAATATCCGTCATTAATGCATCTGGTTTTAGCCAGCTATTTGCAGTCATGCAACCACACTACCAAATTCCATCTTAATTCCATTACCATAACAGCAATTACTCACCTATACCAATACCAGGATGTTAAAAAAAGTTATTCTTTGTCTAGAAAATGCCATTGTATCAAATATCCACCTAACTACAGACATGTGGACTAGCTATGGTGTACTTAAGCTGCCTACCCTCTAGTGTGTACTCAGAAACAGCCAAGAACTTTGTGAGCGATCGGAATAGGAGGCTACTTCCAAAAATTTGGAAAAACTGATTATCATCAAAATGAACTACAGTGCAAATTCTATGAGGACGACCTTCTCCGCCAATTACAACAAAGTACATAGACTTCTGTAATAGAGGATACCAGGGGGGATGAGCTAATATTATGTGATGAAGATATTAACCACAGTGATGAGGGTGATAATGAGGATGATGACATCTTGAACCTTGAGGATGATTAACACTGTTAGCCTTAAACCCATTGGAAGCCTGTGTATGGGCCAAAATATGAAGGAACAGGGTAATGTCCATCGGTTGGCCGTTGCTGGGCACACACTGCCTGATGTGGCCAACCTTGAAAATATCAGAATGGACAGGCATGCTGGAAGATCTGGTATGCCTGACCAACTGAAATCTTCAGATTGGTCGCCCACATACACTGTGGAATTTTCTAGCTGATTCGCCTATATTGGGCGGATCAGCCAGATAATTGTATAGTGTAGGCCCAGCATAAGGAATAACAAGCTACCAATATAATTATGTAATTGAGAATATTAAAGGGCTCATTTTTGTTATAGAATCTTTTCTTTATAGACCCTTTCTTTATCAAAGTCTCACCAGCATCAGCTGCTGCTTTATCACTGTCTACCCCCCAAGTCAGCGTCTTCATGGCAGTGGTGTCCTCCTTTTCAAAATTGGACAGGTGTTCTGTGCACTGCTGCTCCTCTTTCTATGCCTAGCCCCGATGTGACATCATGATGTCAGATAAAGGGTGGACCTGCTCAGACCGGCGTGTGGCGGAGCCCGATTGTCATGGCTAATGATGCCCGCCGAGCAGAGTGGCAAGGTACTCGGCAGGATAGGGCTTTGATTCACTCTGTGAACAGCTGTGCAGCTGCCACCCTAGCATATGGAGAGGGGTGCTTGACATTAGGGTGTGCCAGTGCATACAAGGCATCCCCTGTGAGCACATCTATGATGAACTAGATTAGAAGCCCAAAGTGGCAAGTTTGGGTGGGGGGTTATAATTTGCATCCTCATGGTCCTGCTCATGGTACCTGTTTGGCATCATGCAGCAGTGTGAGGAATAGGGTACTAGCAGTGTTAAAATAAAGCTGGGCAATATTTATGTGGTACATACAAAAGCAAAGACTGAAATTGTACCACTTGCGTTGCAACCTGTAAATCTACACCATGTAAGTTGATTTGCTTCTAACTCAAAATGAGAGGCCATTATCTATAACTTGTAGGCAGTTTTATAAATTGTTAGTGTAACCTCAACCCTAAGTTCCGCTTATTTATTTCAAATATTATATTTCACAGCCATAATATAGATTCTAATACACAATTTTTTTAGCAGTGCTCGAAGTGGGAATTTAGAAGTGGGAGTTTGGAAAATTGAATGGAACGGCCGAGGGTCAGGTGGTGATACCATTTATAAACGTTTCTTTAGAATTGGTGCCTTAATAAAGATTACTGCCTCAAATATTTTCTTTCTAATCCTGCCATTTGTGGATAATCTCCAGCCACTTCCCCCCAGTTCTCTTCAGCCTCATACCCCATTGTATCTCTCCAGCCCCCAATTGTCTCTCCAGCTCCAGCCAGCCCCATTCTGTCTCTCCAGCCCCCTACTGTCTCTCCAGCCCCAGTGTCTCTCAACTGTTACCCCCAGTGGCTCTCCAGCTCCAGTCTCTCCAGATTCCCAGTCTCCCCAGGTCCAGCCTCATTTTGTCTCTCCAGCAAAGTCCCCACTGTCTCTTCAGCTGCAGCCCTCTAGTGTCTCTCAAAGCCTCCCACAGTCTCTCCAGCTCCGGCCCCCTTGTTACTCCAGCAGAGCCCCACAGTGTCTTTCCAGCCCCCTAGTGTCTCACCAGTTCCAGCCCCCTTCTGTCTCTCCAGTCCCCCAGTATTGCTCCAGCCAAGCGCCTTCTGTCTCTCCAGCCTCTTCTGCCTTTCCAGCCCCCTGTGTCTCCCTAACTGCTCCTACCCCCAGTGTTTCTCCAGCTGCAGTTTCCAGTGTCTTTCCAGCTCATGCCCCCTTCTGTCTCTCCAGATCAGCCCTGCAGTTTCTTTCCAGCTCCAGTCACCCCCTTTTGTCTCTCCAACCCTGCAGTGTCTCTCCAGCTATCTTCTGTCTCTTCATCCCCCAGAGTCTTTCTCTCTCCGGCACTTACATCACTCTGGCTTCAGCCCACATACACTTACCTTATGTGTCTTCTGGCTGCTTGTCATCCAATTTGCACCACAGCTCCTCTGCCTTCCCAAAGTGCATCGCAATGTGACATCATGATGTTGTGCGCTCTGCACCACAATAAACACGAAAACTATTGCACCAGCCAGTGCCACGGGGGCAGGAAGATTCATTGACAGTGGCTGCTGGCTCCTCAGATCTCATATATGCCTGGGGATGCAATCAGGAAGCTGGCTGACATTATACCGACAGCCGGCTTCCCGACTGTCATATCCCGGTGAGGGTGAAATGCCCGGCGTCTAAATGTAGATGCCGCTCATTTCACCACTGCCGGGAGACCGGCGCCCGGCATCCCGATCAAAGGTTTGCCGGGCACCGCGAGAGGACAGCCCTGGGGGGGGAGGGTTAGGTTTAGGGCACCCGGGGGGGACTTAGGTTTAGGCACCCCTCCGGGAGGTTAGGGTTAGGCTAGGGGGAGGGAGGGTTAGGGGGGGTAGGTTAGGTTAGTTAATACTAACCTAGGAACGATCAGGATTTCCAGCGCTGTTGGGCTGCCGCTGCCGGGATCTGTTCCAGTGTTGGGCTGCCGCTGCCGGGAATCGAACCGCTGGCCATGCGCCCGGCGGTATTTCATACCGATTCCCATGTCTGCACCCTTCTGATCACTACAGCGATGCCTATAAAAAGAGGTATTTCATACAGCCATATACTGCCCCACTTTGAGCTCTGATTACTATGTCTTTAGTGTCTAAAGTGTACTCCTACATTATTGTCCTGGGATATATATACAGTAGAACAACACAAATTTTAACTGCTTACGGTATCTTAATGTTTACTTATGCAATGCAAACATGTTAGGCATTTGCACTCCAGCAGAGTAGGCCACCCTCCCAGGTATCACTTCACTTTCATTTAAAAAGGGCGGGGCTTTCATTATACAATTCAATAGAAATAGCATTATCATGACCCATACCTCATTGTTGCAACATTAGGTAAAATGCATTGTTTGGACAGTGGGGAACAGTGACATGATCATGATGGTGCATCACCACAACCCTCACCCCCCACTTGTCCCTCCCTTTCATTAAAACAGGCAACATAGCCCACATTTTTGGTAAGGGCTTAGAATTACGGACCATTATTCTGAAGTGTAAGCACTCCTTTTAATTCTCCCATGACCTGAGCTTAGCTAAATAAAGAGTTGTTGTGAGTGAATGTATTCCAGCTCAGAACAGAATTTACTTGAAAAACAGCCGTGACCTATGTCTCTGCTGATGGTATTGCAAGCATTTGTGGCGTGTAGATATTTCAGTGTTACGTGCAACTTACTGAGGTGTGGGCAGAGTCTGTTGATTTTTTTATGTACACAAATTTAAAGCGTGAATCTTCCATATTAGTGTCATCCAGGAAATGGGTGCATAACAGTCTGAGAGCAAGGTAGAGTAATGTAAGATCTTATAATACTAAAATATCTCTTCATTGCATATGCTACATGTTATTCTTGATTACAAATGAATATGTATATCAGGCGCTGGGAGCGAGAGATTTTCTTAAAAAAAGGGGCACATCCACTAGGCGATGGGGTAACGGCAGTACGATTACAACATTGCAATCGTACAGTTGTTCCCCATCTGCTGCAGTGCCTACACTGAGCGATATGTCGTTCAGTGTAGGCACCCTCCATCATCCCTGAACATGGTCAATCTGTCATTATCAGCAGATTGACTGGCATGTTCAGCCAATGAATGATGTAAGAAACGGCCATCGGGAGCGCGCATTGCTGGTCATTTCCGACATTATAGTGCATGATTTGTGCACGATTAATGAGCGATTGCACGATTACTCATTAATATCTGCGAGTGGATGTGCGCCTTATGAGCAGCTGTGAATGGGTAACCAGCCCAACATCAAAAAACCAAAAGACAAATACACAGCGCTATAGTGGTAAATGATATCACAAACAATTATAATCAATAAAAGTTATTTATTTAAAGTGTACATTGCATAAAAATAATAACAAACTGAATTCATACAAGCAATAAATTAATAATTAGCATCACTTTAAAGAAATGATAATTAAATTGCCTAATAGTAATCACATAGCATTCTCATGTGTAAAGCACTTGATAACCTTTAGCAAAAGAGGATAGATATAAATGTCCAAAGAATCCAAGGATATGCTTACATTTTATAATGGTCTCTGGGCCTGATTCAGACCTGGTCGCAAGCGCTGAGCGCTCGCAACCGGGTCAATGGTGGCCCAGAGCGCATGCGCATGACAGAGCCGGCTCCGTCGTGCGCATGGGCGAGACCCAGATAGTGACGGGCAATCCGTCACTCCGGGTCTCGCACTAAAAGGGGCGTGCTGTCGATGTTGAGTGACAGCACTCCCCCTTTGGTGGGTGGGCCGGGAAGGTGGCAGCCCAGATGGAGGCGTTCCCATGGGAACTCCTACCATCTGGGGGCGGCCCCACTGACATCACAAGTGAGCCAATAGCTCTCTGGTCTTGCGGCCACAAGGGTCTCGTCGCAAGCCCGATGGTCGCGATGGTCTTGATCATCATGGCCGCTCGCATTAGCTGTGGGTGGCAACCCACAGCAATGCGAGCGGCCAGGAGGCCGCTCCATTAAAAAAAAAAAAAAGGCGCCCTGATTCAGAGAGAGCGCTCTGTCAGAGCGTCCGGCTCTGAATCAGGGCCTCTATTCAAACCTGTTTTTGTGGAATAGAAGTAGGGGTGTGCACTTCTGTGTTTTGGTTTTGTGTTTTGGATCTGTATTTTTTTTTTTAAAAAAAAGCATAAAAACAGCTAGAATGACAGAATTTGGGGGTTTTTCTGCTTCTATGCTATTATTAACCTCAATAACCTTAATTTCCACTCATTTCCAGTCTATTCTGAACACCTCACACTAGTGATTTTATGTCCAAAAGGTTGCACCGAGGTAGCTGGATGATTATGCTAAGCGACACGATTGGGCGGCACAAATACGTGGCCCATCTAGGAGTGACACTGCAGTGGCAGACAGGATGGCAGTTTGAAAAACTAGGCCCCAAACAGTACACAATGCAAAGAAAAAAAAGAGGTGCAAGATGGAATTGTCTCCCACCCACCCTTATGCTGTATAAACAGGACATGCACACTTTAACAAACCAATAATTTCAGCGCCAGGGTCTGCCACACGACTGTGGCTGAAATGATTGGTTCGTTTGGGCCCCCACAAATCAAGCTGGCAATTAATCTGTCCCTGCACAAACTGGCAAGATGTTGTCCTCATCCTCCTCATCCACCGATTCCTCACCCTCTTCAGTGTTGTGTACATCCTCATCCTCACAGAGTATTAATTCTTCCTCGCTGGAATCCACCACCACAGGTCCCTCTGTACGTTCTGGAGGCTGGTCTCCCTGGAAGAGTTGATAATTCATTTTTATGAACATCATCTTCTCCACATTTTGTGGAAGCAACCTCCTACGCCTTTCGCTGACAAGGTTCCCGGCTGCACTAAACACTCTTTCGGAGTACACACTGGAGGGGGGGGGGCAACTCAGGGAAATTAGAGCCAGTTTGTACAGGGGCCTCCAAATTGCCTCTTTTTCCTGCCAGTACAGTTACGTACTGTCTGACATGCCTACTTGGATGCTGTCACCGATGTAATCCTCCACCATTCTGTCAATGGTGACAGTATCATATGCAGTGACGGTAGACATGTCAGAAATTGTTGCCAGGTCCTTCAGTCCAGACCAGATGTCCAAACTTGGTCCTGCCTGCCCTGCATCATCGCCAGCGGGTTGCTTAGGATACCTACGTTTTTTCCTGGTAGACCCAGTTGCGGGAGAAAATGAAGAAGGAGCTGTTGACGTGTCACGTTCCGCTTCAGCTGACAGTGTTTTCACCAGCAGGTCTTTGCACCTCTGCAGGCTTGTGTTGGCCAGAAAGAGAGACACCACATAGGCTTTAAACCTAGGATCGAGCACGGTGGCCAAAATGTAGTGGTCTGATTTCAACAGATTGACCACCCTGGAATCCTGGCAAAGTGAATGAAGGGCTTCATCCCACATGCCGAGCGGAATCGCTCCATCTTAGCTCTTCCTTCACTTTTTCCAGCTGCTTCTGCAATAGCCTGATGAGGGGAATGACCTGACTCAAGCTGGCAGTGTCTGAACTGACTTCACGTGTGGCAAGTTCGAAGGGCTGGAGAACCTTGCACAACACGGAAATCATTCTCCACTGTGCTTGAGTCAGGTGCATACCCCCTCCTTTGCCTATGTCATAGGTGGATGTATAGGTTTGAATGGCCTTTTGCTGCTCCTTCATCCTCTGAAGCATATATGTTTGCTGGCGCTCCAGTCTTCGGCACGCAGTCGCTGAATGGTGAAAGTGGCCAAAAAATTTTCGGGCCACCCAAAGCGTCTCCTGCACGCCCCTGTCGCTTTTCAGAAAATTCTGCACCACCAAATTTATTGTGTGAGCAAAAAATGGGAAGTGCTGGAATTTGCCCAGATGTAATGCCCGCACAATATTGGTGGTGTTGTCAGATATCACAAATCCCCAGGAGAGTCTAAGTGGGGTAAGCCACTGGGCGATGATTTCCCTCAGTTTCTCTAAGAGGTTGTCGGTGGTGTGCCTCTTACTGAAACCGGTGATACACAGCGTAGCCTGCCTTGGAACGAGCTGGCGTTTCTGAGATGCTGCTTCTGGTGACGCTGCTGTTGTTACTGCATAAGGTGATACATCTACCCAGTGGGCTGTCACAGTCATATAGTCCTTAGTCTGCCCTGTTCCACTTGTCCACATGTCCATGGGTAAGTGGAAATTGGGTACAACCGCATTTTTCAGGACACTGAGGACACTTTTTCTGACGTTTCTGTACAGTCTCGGTATCGCCTGCCTAGTGAAGTGGAATCTAGATGGGCTTTGGAACCGGGGACACACTACCTCCATCAATTGTCTAAATTCCACTGCACTAATGGTGAATACCGGATGCACGTCTAACACCAACATGGCAGTCAAGGCCTCAGTTATACGTTTTGCTTCAGGATGACTGCTGTCGTACTTCATCCTCCTCGCTAAGGACTGTTGGAGGGTCAATTGTTTAGTAAAAGTAGTGGTGTTCCTACTTCCTCTCTGGGATGATGAACGACTCCCAGCAACAACAGCAGCAGCGGCAGCAGTAGGTCGTAGCAATGCAGAATCCTCCGAAGGAATCCCGGATAAGAGAGTCAGTCATGCCAGTGACATGGACTGCAGGACTACTTCCAACCCTGACTCAGGAGGAAATTGACGAGGAGGGAGTTGACGGTGTGGTTTGCAGGTGCTTGGATACAACAGGACGAAGGGATTTAGGTGTCCCTGGACTGCTTACGGTCTTAGCCAAAGTTTCTGAACTTGACAGTAACTTTTTAGGAACATGCTGCAGGTGACGTATAAGGAAGGATGTTCCTAGGTGGTTAATGTCCCTACCCCTACTTATTTCACCTTTACATATGGTACATATGGCAAGACAGTTGTTGTCCAGATTTGGATAGAAATATTGCCAGACCAAAGAGGTGGAATGTTTGGTCTTCTGCCCAGGCATGACCGTGATGGGCTTTTTCATCCCACGGACAACAACTGTCTCCCCCAGTGCCTGATTTAAACAAACCACATCACCATCAGAATCCTCCTCGCCAACTTCCTCCTCAGTGCCAGCTACACCAGTATCCTCATCCTGTTGTACTTCAACAGTGACATCATCAATTTGCATATCAGCAAGTGGACTGTGGGTGCTCCTTTCAGCACTTGCAGAGGGCGTGAAAATGGTGGAAAGAGCCACATCTTCCCGTCCAATGCTGGGAAGGTCAGGCATCGCAACCGCCACCACACTTGGACTCTCCTTGGGGATTTGTGATATCTTCTTATTATGCACAGTTCTTCGCTGTGCTTTTTGCCAGCTTAACTCGTTTGATTTTTTTAGCGGGATGAGGGCTTCCATCATCTGAAGCTGAACCACTAGTCATGAACATAGGGAAAGACCTTAGCCTTCCTTGCCACTCTGTGTCCTAAATGGCATATTGGCAAGTTTACGTTTCTCCTCAGATGATTTAAATGTTTTTTTAAAGGTCATTTCCTGAACTTTGTCATTTGGGATTGTATGTGCCCTCTACTATGACATTGGGCATCGGCAGTGGCGGGCTGGGCCGGGGGGCAGGGTGCCAACTGCCCCCCGGGCCGGTACAATTCTCATGTTCCAGGGCTGCCAGGCTGTGGCAGTATGCGATGCTCCTGCTCCCGTGGCCGTGCTGCTGTCCAGAGGAGAGATCCGATCCGATTAAAATAACAGGGGCTAAAAGAAAATGGCTGCCCCCATTTCAGGCTACAAAAAAATGGCCGCTGTTGACCAATGGGGAGCCAGGTTTCCCTACCCAAAATTTCAAGAGGCTGGAGAATGTGAGAAGGGGCGTGGCTTATCGGGGGAGTTGGGAAGAGCCTAAAAGGAGTTGAATGGCACCCATGGAGGAGAGAGGGCAGAGTATGGGAGTGCCTGCCTACTGTCTTCACCCATACCAGGTAAGTGGAAGGTGGAGTGGGGCATATATATATATTGTGACACAGTTAGGTTAGGGGGTCCCTCTCCTGGGTAGAGGACTCTTTCCTTACACACACACAAAGCAGCAGGGAAGCAGCACACCAGTCTGGATGCAAGTACAAGCTGGTCGGCGCCAGTCTTTATTGTACAATGTCAGAAACATAAAGAAAACATAAATATAAATCCTAGCCCTGTCGGGGCACTAACTTCACAGGTAGTTCCCTCACTACCAGAACCTGGCAGGGCCTAATGCCCTCGCCAGCAACAAAAGCACAGCACAACACTCACAGTTAGGTATCCAAGTGTCTCTGAGCAAACTCCCTGTCTGCTCTCCCAGGTGAGACAATCAGCCCTAAACAAACTAGGCTTATATTGGCCACTCTCAGGTGGAAAACTAACAATCCTGTTACCAGGCTGCGAGAACCAAAACCTGGAGTGGCCATGGGTGGAGCCCTCCCTCCCTCTCACCCACAACCCCCAGGTCCCAAACCGGCTTTTCAAAAAGCCGAAACTCAAGCCTGCTACACTGCAGACTTTCTCCTGGGGGTTTAAAACACAAAAGACAGGAATCTGGGACAAATGTACCTGCCACAGACCACTTTACCAGTGATCCTATAACATATCCCCCCCCTTTGTTTCGACCTGAATCCCCCAAACAATGAACACGTGACAACGCATCAGCATTGGCCAGCTGGCTTCCTGGCCTGTTTTCCACTGAAAATTTTAAAGTTTGTAACGCCAAGAACCATCTTGTAATTCTCGCATTACTGTCCTTATTTTCAGACATCCACTTCAGAGGGGCATGGTCAGTGATCAATTTGAACTTTCTTCCGACCAAGTAGTACCTGAGAGCCTCTAACGCCCACTTTATGGCCAACGCCTCCTTCTTCACTGTGGCATAGTTTCTCTCATGTACATTCAACTTTCTGCTAAGATAGAAAATAGGGTGTTCCTCACCCTCCTTGTTCTGGGACAGGACCGCTCCTATACCTACTTCTGATGCATCGGTTTGTACCATGAATTCCCTTTCAAAATTAGGAATCATCAGGACTGGTTGGGAACACAACGCTACTTTCAACTCCTGAAAAGCTTTCTCTGCCTCAGGACTCCATTCTACCATGACTTTTTGTTTGCCTTTGGTCAGGTCAGTCAGTGGGACTGCCATGGTGGCAAAGTTGGGTATAAACCTCCTGTAGTACCCCGTAATTCCTAAGAAGGCTCTCACCTGCTTCTTATTCAGAGGCCGTGGCCAGTTTTGTATGGCATCAACTTTATTGAGCTGAGGCTTTATCAGGCCTCTGCCAATGGTGTATCCCAGATATTTTACTTCCTCCATGCCTAGAAAACACTTTTTTGGGTTAGCTGTCAAACCTGCCTTATAGATGGAGTCCAACACTGCTTGCACCCTGGGTAAGTGAGACTGCCAATCAGGACTATGAACGACCATGTCATCCAGATAAGCAGCCGCATGCCGTCTATGGTGCCTTAGAATCCTGTCCATCATTCTTTGGAAGGTAGTAGGTGCCCCATGTAGCCCGAAGGGCAACATCTTGTACTGAAACAAGCCCTCTGGCGCTGAAAAAGTTGTCTTTTGTTTGGCACTCTCGGTTAACGGTACTTGCCAATACCCTTTGGTTAGGTCAAGAGTGGTTAAATACCTTGCCGTCCCTAGTCTCTCAATCAGTTCATCCACTCTTGGCATCGGGTAGGCATCGAATTTTGAAACACTGTTCAACTTTCGGAAGTCATTGCAGAAACGCACACTCCCGTCGGGCTTTGGAATCAACACAATGGGACTTGACCATTCACTATGTGATTCTTCAATAACCCCTAACTCTAGCATATTTTTAATTTCTTTCGACACCGATTCTCTTTGTGCTTCTGGTAACCTATAGGGCTTTAGATTAACTTTAACCCCTGGGTCAGTGATGATGTCATGTTTAATGACCGAGGTTTTCCCAGGTACGTCAGAGAACAGCACCCTATTTCTAATCAGAAACTCCTTGACCTCTTGTTGTTCAATTGCCGACAGGGTTTTTGGCACTGTCACTTTGGGAACTAAGGGCCCTGGACTTACTGGAGGGTCTCGGACGGCCGACTGTACCGTTCTATCTTTCCAGGGCTTTAACAGATTTATATGGTATATCTGTTCCGGCTTTCTTTTCCCCGGCTGGTAAACTTTGTAATTGACCTGCCCCACTCTTTCTAAGATTTCAAAGGGCCCTTGCCATTTAGCCAAAAGTTTATTTTCCACAGTGGGAACCAATACTAACACTGCTGCGTAACCAAGCATTGCGGTTGTATACCCTCTGCTGTGCCTGTTGAGCCTGTTCCAGGTGCTCTCTCACTATCGGCACTACGGCAGCAATTCTCTCCTGCATTTGAGAAACATACTCAATCACCATTTTGTAAGGACTAGACTGCCCCTCCCATGTCTCTTTGGCAATGTCTAGTAACCCCCTTGGGTGTCTCCCATACAACAAGTCGAAGGATGAAAACCCGGTGGAGGACTGGGGAACTTCTCTTATGGCCAACAATAAATATGGCAATAAGTAGTCCCAATCCCTACCTTCCTTGTCGACCACTTTCCTAAGCATGTGTTTTAACATCTTGTTAAACCTCTCGACCAGCCCATCGGTTTGGGGGTGATAAACCGAAGTTCTTAACTGTTCGATTTTGAACAGGCGGCATAACTCTTTCATGACTTTGGACATAAACGGTGTACCCTGGTCAGTTAGTATCTCCTTAGGTATACCCAGCCTGCTAAAGACATGAACTAGCTCTCTGGCAATGGTCTTGGTTGACGTATTGCGCAACGGGATCGCTTCCGGGTACCTGGTAGCGTAATCCATTATGACCAGAATATACTGGTGTCCCCTGGCAGACTTCATTAAGGGTCCAACCAAATCCATCGCTATTCTTTCAAACGGCACCTCTATGATAGGCAATGGAACTAGTGGACCCCTAAAATGTGGCCTGGGAGCATGATACTGACACTCAGGGCAGGATGCGCAAAAGTCAGATACCTCTTTATGAAGCCCGGGCCAGAAAAACCTCTGCATTATTCGCTCAGTGGTTTTCTCTACCCCTAGATGGCCTGCCATTATATGACCATGGGCCAGATCCAACACTATTCTTCTGTAGGCTTTGGGAACTATTAGTTGTTCCACAACATCTTCCCCCTTCTTAGTCACCTGATATAACAAATCCTGACACATTGCCATGTGGGGATAGGACAAAGAACTATCAGGGTCTACGGGTTTACCATCAACTACTTTTACATTCTCCCTGGCTTTTACCAAAGTAGGGTCATTCAACTGCTCGACGGCAAAGACCTCTCTTCTGACCTCTAAATCAGGCAGACGATCACCTGGCCCAACAACACTTCCCACCTCAATGGGAGGCACATCAGTTGGCAGGTCACCGTCACGCTCCGCATTCTCTAGTTCGCCAATCATAGCAGAAAAAGGGAATAACTCTGACTCAGAAGAAACTCCCTCCTCCACTACATCGACAACCTTCTCAAATGGATCGGGGTTGTTCACCTCTGGAACAAAATGGCTTTCCCACAACTTCCAGAAGTGAGCAAAGTCTCTCCCCAATATTGCATCATACACCAGACCATGCACCAAACCCACAGAAACTATAGCAGAGCCACATGGTGTCTCGATGTTCACCTCGGCCATAACATAATATCGAGTATCCCCATGTATGCAGGTCACACCAACAGTTTTCCCTGTATGCCTCAAGGGGTTCACCAGCTCAGCTTTTATAAGTGTCACCAAGCTACCAGAGTCTAACAGTGCCTCTACCCGGTTGCCATCTACAGTGAGTACACACATGTGCTTATCAGTCTCAGCCTGCCGGTCAGCCGTACAGGCTATCTGTGCAAAGAAAGACCCCCTGCGGTAGACATGAGCAGTATCACATTGCATAGGTTCAGTTGTAAGTGCACAATTAGCGGCAATATGGCCGAAGCCACCACATCGGAAACACTGAGTCATATTAATGTCTAGTCGTTTACGGGGCAAGAACCTTCCTGGCCTGGCAGGCCTGTCTCCAGTTTCTACACCCTCAGTCTTAGATACATTCCACCTGCCAGCACCCTTCTTCCCTTTAACAGTCTTACCAGTGTCTCTGGGAGTTCGCCGGTGCGCCATCGGGGCTCGGTGGGGCATACTCATCAGCTCCTCAGCCGCCACGTACCTCTCCACCAGCTCGACCAACTGGTCCGCGGACTTAGGGTCTGCATGGCTCACCCACTTGCGCTGAGTCACAGGTAATGATCACAGGTACCGGTCCATCATGACCCTTTCCACGATCTGTGGTCCCGTCATCGTCTCGGGCTGTAGCCATTTTGAGGACAGATGGACGAGGTCATGCATCTGTGAATGTGGAGGCTTGTCCTTATGGAACTCCCAGCGGTGGACCCGTTGGGCACGAACAAAGGTGGTGACTCCCAAGCGATTTAGGATCTCCTGTTTTAGTTTTTTATAGTCCTTGGCATCAGCCAGGCATAAGTCGAAATATGCTTTTTGTGGCTCCCCAGACAAAAAAGGTGCCACCAGACTTGTCCACTGCTCCGGGGGCCAACTCTCCCTTTTGGCCATTCTTTCAAATGCGGCGAGATAGGCCTCCACATCATCGCCCGAAGTCATCTTTTGGAGGAAGTGACTGGCTCGTACGGAGTGAGTGGTGGTGGGAGGACCAGTATTAACATCTCTGGGCTGGGCAACCAGGTGCTGTACCACCTCTTTTATGGCCTGGCTGTTTTCCGCTAAGGCCTGGCTGTTTTCCGCTAAGGCCTGGCGGGTTTCCTCGATGGTGACCTGTTGTTGCCTCTGGGCTGTCTCCAAGGCCAACAGTTGCACCCTGGTGGATTCCTGCTGAGCCCAGGTAGATTCCTGCTGAAGTTTGTTCGTCTCCTGCTGAGCTCTGGTAGATTCCTGCTGAGCTGCTGTAGCTTGGAGCAAGGCCTTAATAATGTCCTCCATTTTGTCTTGGGGTGTAGGTTGGAAGCTGAACCCTGCCTCTCTGAGCATTGGCTGACGCCTCCTCTATGGGACTCCAAGGACACAGCGTTATTTCCACACTCACAAATTGGGTGTCTGTCCCTTTAATTTTTAAATGGAAAGTTTTCCTCTTGCTAAAGCTTCAGTGTGTGTGGGTGCCTGCATTCTCCACCATATTGTCAATTACAAAGTTTACCAGCCGGGGAAAAGAAAGCCGGAACAGATATACCATATAAATCTGTTAAAGCCCTGGAAAGATAGAACGGTACTGTCGGCCGTCCGAGACCCTCCAGTAAGTCCAGGGCCCTTAGTTCCCAAAGTGACAGTGGCAAAATCCCTGTCGGCAATTGAACAACAAGAGGTCAAGGAGTTTCTGATTAGAAATAGGGTGCTGTTCTCTGAAGTACCTGGGAAAACCTCGGTCATTAAACATGACATCATCACTGACCCAGGGGTTAAAGTTAATCTAAAGCCCTATAGGTTACCAGAAGCACAAAGAGAATCGGTGTTGAAAGAAATTAAAAATATGCTAGAGTTAGGGGTTATTGAAGAATCACATAGTGAATGGTCAAGTCCCATTGTGTTGATTCCAAAGCCCGACGGGAGTGTGCGTTTCTGCAATGACTTCCGAAAGTTGAACAGTGTTTCAAAATTCGATGCCTACCCGATGCCAAGAGTGGATGAACTGATTGAGAGACTAGGGACGGCAAGGTATTTAACCACTCTTGACCTAACCAAAGGGTATTGGCAAGTACCGTTAACCGAGAGCGCCAAACAAAAGACAGCTTTTTCAGTGCCAGAGGACTTGTTTCAGTACAAGATGTTGCCCTTCGGGCTACATGGGGCACCTGCTACCTTCCAAAGAATGATGGACAGGATTCTAAGGCCCCATAGACGGTATGCGGCTGCTTATCTGGATGACATGGTCGTTCATAGTCCTGATTGGCAGTCTCACTTACCCAGGGTACAAGCAGTGTTGGACTCCATCTATAAGGCAGGTTTGACAGCCAACCCAAAAAAGTGTTGTCTAGGCATGGAGGAAGTAAAATATCTGGGATACACCATTGGCAGAGGCCTGATAAAGCCTCAGCTCAATAAAATTGATGCCATACAAAACTGGCCACGGCCTCTGAATAAGAAGCAGGTGAGAGCCTTCTTGGGAATTACGGGGTACTACAGGAGGTTTATACCCAACTTTGCCACCATGGCAGTCCCACTGACTGACCTGACCAAAGGCAAACAAAAAGTCATGGTAGAATGGAGTCCTGAGGCAGAGAAAGCTTTTCAGGAGTTGAAAGTAGCGTTGTGTTCCCAACCAGTCCTGATGACTCCTAATTTTGAAAGGGAATTCATAGTACAAACCGATGCATCAGAAGTAGGTATAGGAGCGGTCCTGTCCCAGAACAAGGAGGGTAAGGAACACCCTGTTTTCTATCTTAGCAGAAAGTTGAATGTACATGAGAGAAACTATGCCACAGTGAAGGAGGCGTTGGCCATAAAGTGGGCGTTAGAGGCTCTCAGGTACTACTTGGTCGGAAGAAAGTTCAAATTGATCACTGACCATGCCCCTCTGAAGTGGATGTCTGAAAATAAGGACAGTAATGCGAGAATTACAAGATGGTTCTTGGCGTTACAAACTTTAAAATTTTCAGTGGAACACAGGCCAGGAAGCCAGCTGGCCAATGCTGACGCGTTGTCACGCGTTCATTGTTTGGGGGCTTCAGTTGTTCCGCCCCACATGTCGAAACAAAGGGGGGGGATATGTGATAGGATCACTGGTAAAGTGGTCTGTGGCAGGTACATTTGTCCCAGATTCCTGTCTTTTGTGTTTTAAACCCCCAGGAGAAAGTCTGCAGTGTAGCAGGCTTGAGTTTCGGCTTTTTGAAAAGCCGGTTTGGGACCTGGGGGTTGTGGGTGAGAGGAGAGGGAGGGCTCCACCCACGACCACTCCAGGTTTTGGTTCTCGCAGCCTGGTAACAGGTTTGTTAGTTTTCCACCTGAGAGTGGCCAATATAAGCCTAGTGTGTTTAGGGCTGATTGTCTCACCTGGGAGAGCAGGCAGGGAGTTTGCTCAGAGACACTTGAAAAACCTATTTGTGAGTACTGTGCTGTGCTTTGTTGCTGGCGAGGGCATTAGGCCCTGCCAGCTTCTGGTAGTGAGGGAACTACCTGTGAAGTTAGTGCCCCGACAGGGCTAGGATTTATATTTATGTTTTCTTTATATTTCTGTCATTGTACAATAAAGACTGGCGCCGACCAGCTTGTACTTGCATCCAGACTGGTGTGCTGCTTCCCTGCTGCTGTGTGTGTGTGTGTGTAAGGAAGGAGTCCTCTACCCAGGAGAGGGACACCCTAACCTAACTGTGTCACAATATATATATATATATATATATATATATATAAATAATGAAACGTATGTTATGTGAAATGTATCTATATTTATAATTATATATAAATATAGTATGCATATCATGTTGTTGGAGATTCCTTCTTCAATAATTGGCGCCCCTAGTATAAATATAATATAAAAGATTCCTCTACATTATATACCTACTAAACCGTGGATGCAACTTGAACTACATCAGTAGGACCACAAGTGCCCTCAAATTGAGATTAATGTAGCACCATAGAAATATTATTAACAAGGTCCAAACTCACAGTGTCTCCAAACATTTCAGTGACTGTCACAATGGGGATCCTAAAACATTACAATTGGTAGGAATTGAACAGATCCCCATTACTAAACAAAGAGATAGGTTCAGGAAACTTTGTAAGCAGGAGATCTATTGGATGTTCCAATTTAACATCTTATGTCCCCAATACCTAAACTAAATAGTAGAACTGATTTAGTTCTGATGTACTCTGAATACCTATATGACATTCAGAACCCCCTATTTCTTTTGTCTGCTTACATTTTGGACACAAATTATTTTGGTTGCTCTCTCCATATTAAGACTCACATCCTTGGCATTATGGACATACGATTGAAAAAGTTGCCACTTAAAGCAGTGAAACGTGTCCGTTACCTAACTTGTCAGTAGGAACTACATTCCAAAGATCTTCAGTATACCCGCATTTGGACCAACCTCCATTATTGGAATCTCCAGGAATCTACCATGTCTAAAGAGGAACCATTGATTGTGTGCTGGATTTCATTACTAAACTGGACCCTGCAATTATCTCCACGGAACTTTTAACAATACGACCTTAAGCTGGACAACCTGTTTTCTTTAAACTGCCATATACTTGAATTAATAGCCCATACTGCACTATTTAAATTGGCCTTAGTACGCAGCGGGTGTGCGAAAATATGCAACTGTTGCAGATGCAGAGGAATGTATTAAGATGCTCACCTGTATTGAGATGCCCACCTGCAAGTCCAAGCATCTGCGTACAAAGGGCCTGATTCAGAGCCGCTCGCTATTTGCGGTCGTTCATTTTCTAAAAAGGGGTGGCTATTCAAATGAACCGTTCGCACTTTGCGGTCTGTTCACGCCTCTAAGTCTGAACGAGCGAGCAAAACTTGCGGTTGTAGTTTTTAAAAATACGCCCCCTGGCCGCTCGCACCATACGTCATGACCGCTATTTATTAGATTAATAGAGTACATCGAACAGCGTATGAACTGCTCGCTATTCTTGTGGTTGGTTTTTTCAACCGCTATTTTGCGAGCAGTTCTGATTTAAAAAAAAACAAGTGACGTGGTCAATGACGCTGCTGGATTATTTATGCACTCCCTTAAAACGCCCATTTTGACCTTTAAGCACGCCTGCGTTCTGAATTCCACTCCCCGTTTTCAAGCACCTTCCCCTGTTACCACCCACATACGCCTCATTCTGTCACTCAAAGTAGCAGGCATTCGCTATATAGCGAACTAACGATTTTCGGCCGCACTGACTGGTTCGCGCATGCGTATTAAAATCCGTACGCATGCGCAGTTGTGCGAACATCGCTCATAACAAACGAGCGGCCGCTTACGAGCAGCTCTGAATGAGGGCCAAAGACACAGATCCTTTGATTATCGGTCTTCTGAGTAACTCTATGGTCGCGCAGAATGGCTGCAGGACCTGATACACCAGAACCATTTTTCTTGCGTATGGGATCGCAGATGCAAGATGTGACACGCCTCCAAAATGGTTGCAGCATGCCCACTCCCCATTACCTCCCCCAAACGCTCCCTGACTGTCAATCACACTGCGAGTATACAGTCGCTGCGCGTGACTACTTTAATGTACCATGAAGTACGCACAGTGCGACTTAGATGCATGCACAGTTTACTGATAATCACACAACTCCGTCAATATAAGCATTGCGTCCATCTCTGAATCAAGTCCTAGGTCAGGAAACAAAGAAAATGACCCTCAGCCAGAAGGTTATTGGAGACTTTATCAGTGGAAAGCATTTTCATACTTACATTATACAGGTCACCAGAACAAATTAGGGATGGAGATATGCACATGAAAAGCAGAAAAAAAGATCATCAGAACGTACTTTCGATTATCACATCACTATAACATGTCCCTAATTCATTTTGATATTTTCTTATTTTTCTTGTTACTTTTCTAATTTTACCCTATTTGTTTTAGTTTTACTGATGAAAAACCTAGCAATGTCATATATTAATTATTCTGGGTAAATGTTGGGAAATATGGCTGGATAGTTTTGTTCCATCTCTCAGTGCAGGGATCATTGGGTCAAAGTTCCTTGCAGGCAGATGGACTTACTTCACTGCCTTTCACCATCAACTAACCTCCTACTGCTCTATAAGAGATTAATTTGCTGCCAACATCAGGTTCCTGCACCAGGAACCGTTTACTTCTGGGTATGTGTGTGGCCGCACTGCTGTAGTACCTCCGGCAGAGCCGGCCCTAGCCAGTTTGTTGCCCTAGGCAAGATTTTGGGTGGTACCCCTAGCACTGTCGCTAGTTCCGCCCAGCACCCCTCTGCCAGCAAAGTACCAATCAACCAGCAGTACAGATCACAGCAGCAGCCAGCAATATCCATCACCCCTCACCCATTGCAATCCTCATCCACAGAGCTGTAGCTAGACAGTTTGGTGCCTTGTGCCACCAAGAACATTGATGCCCCACCCCCTTTGTGTCTCCCTGCAGACAGGCTCAGCCTGCTGGACTCCACAAAGGTCCATGGAAGGCGGAGCCGCTGCAGCTGGGCATGACCAGCAGCCCTCCTCCGGCGGTGATTTTTGTTACTGCCCGCTGCTCCTACTGTCTCTACTCCCAGCTCCCGCTGTTGCCGGCTGTATTAGCTGCCGCCTGATCAGAGCTGAGCTGAGAGCTCCAATCGTGGTAGGGCAGCCAGAACAGAGGCGCCATCTGCCCATCCTGGTGCTGCCATTGCCCGCTGTCAAGATGACCTGGCCCTAGGCTTGGAATGCATGCCCCTAAGCATTCCAAATGCCCTAGTTTCTCTATGCCTAGGGGGAACTCTGACCTCCGGGAAAGTGATTGCTGATGCCAGCTGACTGCTTAGTATGAATCAGCCTGGCTGTGGTAGTGCATACAGAGAATGGCGCTTAGTATAAAATTAAAAATACTCTTCTTTTCAAATAGGACCATTTTCTATTCTTACTGAAGGTTTGGCTTCAATAAAACATAAAAGATAAAACAACATACAATCGTGTAATCCTGTTTTTACAGTAGTAATCATAAAAAGTCTCCTTATAGCAATAGAATCCTCTCAACCACCACCATAAAGATAAAGGTTATTGGTGGTGCCTCCACACATATCACTCAGGGAATTTTGCTAATAATAAGGCATGTAAAGGAAATACATGCTCAAAAACTCCAGGACACATTTTCATCCAAATTCTCATCACGTTTTATTGTTATTATCCAAAACAGAGAAAAGGTTACGGTATAAAACCTTTACATTATAAGTTGTAAAACAAAAACAGGCAAGTGGGATTCCTACCCGTGGAATAGAAGGTAATCAGCAGTGCATGGCACAAAATAGGGATCCCAAAATTCATCACAAGACAATCCTTCCCCACCTTGGTTAGGTCCTCTAGAGCCAGTGGCGTATCTATAATGGGTGCAGTGTGTGCGGGGCACAAGGGCCCCCGGGTCCAGGGGGCCCCGCACTGCACACACTGCACCCATTTTTTTTTAAAACTTACCTGTCCGTGGTCCCGCGTCGGGTGTCAGCTCTGCGCAGATCACCGGAAAATGGCCGCCGCGGCCATTGTCCCGGTGTTCTGTGCATGCGCAGTAGACTCCGGACACTAGAGTGCGCTTGGAGTCTACTGCGCATGCGCAGAACAACGGGAGAATGGCCGCCGAGGTCTTTTCCGGCGTTCTGCGCATGCGCAGTAGACTCCGGGCACACTCTAGTGCCCGGAGTCTACTAAGGCTCCGGTGGCTGGCCAGCAGCGTCAGTCGGCTGCCAGCCACCAGGGAGACAGGAGGGGTGCACACGGGCCCCTTCCTCTCTTAAAACGCCCCTGTCTAGAGCATACCAATTATCCCCACCAATGCTCCACAAATCCGTTAAGTTTCTCTTTTAAGGTCTGCAGATATATTGGCACATCTGGCTATGTGTACGGGCGGTCTTGCTGCAGGAACTACCGGTGACTGACACCGCACCTGGGCATTGAAATGCCTGCCCTGAGCGGCTGATCGGTAAGTCTGTATAGCTTAACTGATCAGCCGTTGCGTTGGCGGATCCAACCGTAGGCGGATACGTCAGCACAGTGTGTTCCCAGCTTAAGATGCCACACTAAATAAAATGATCAATTTGGAATTAAACAGTGATGTGATTACTAAACTATGGGCCTGATTCAGAGGCGCTCGCTGCTTGCGAGTGCTCGCTCTGAATCAGTGTGCTTTTTTTTTTAAATTTCCACCTCCAGCCCGCTCGCATAGCTGTGGGTGACCACCCACAGCTTGTGCGAGCGGCCTGGCGATGGTCGCGATTATCGCGACCATCGACATTGCGAGGAAACCCTAAGGTAGGGTCTCAGCACTCGCAATGCCGAGTGGAGTTCCTGCTCTAATAGAGCAGGAAGTCCACTACTGACATCACGAGTGATGTCAGTAGGGCCGCCCACAAACAGCAGGCGTTCCTTCGGGAACGCCTCTGTTTGTGCAGCCACCCCCTACCCGCCTACAAAACGGGGAGACATCTACAGCCGCCCCATTTTGTTGCGACCCCCGAAGCGAGTAAAGTTCTCACTCTATGGACTTGCGCACCATGCATGCACACTGGGCCACCATTGACCCGCTTGCGAGCGCTATGCGCTCGCGAGCGGGTCTGAATCAGGCCCTATATTCTTCCACAATTGTTTAATTCTACAATCCTCATTTCTATAGACCTCCCTCCCCACTGTGTTCTCCATTTTCCCAGTGCCCCTCTCTCCCCACTGTGTGTTATCCATTCTCCCACTGCCCCACTCCCCACTGTGTGTTCTCCATTCTCCCACTGCCCCTGTGTGTTATCCATTCTCCCTCTGCCCCCCTCCCCACTGTGTGTTCTCCATTCTCTCACTGCCCCTCCTTCCCCACTCTGTTCTCCATTTTCCCACTGCCCCCCTTCCCACTAAAAAGAATAAACTTACTGGGAGCGGTGTGGCTAGGGGTGTGGCATCTGCTAGATGGGTGTGGCTTAGGTGTGGCATCTGCTAGATGGACAGAAAGGCGTGGCTAGGATTTTTGCTCCTGTTGGGGGGGTTTAGGGCATATGGGGGGATGAGTTCCACCACCTCTCTAGGACCACTTTAAGCACTGCACTGGACTATTTTTGCAGGGCGAGCGAGTGGATCCTGATCGCTATGAGTAGTTTGCGCACGCGCACTGCGATGCATACACATGCGCAGAATACTGAACATCGGCAGCAACGAGCAGACGCTTGCTAGCGAATGGGTCTGAATCAGGACCAGAGTATGAACTTTGATTCCCTGCAGTTCTGCACATTACCTATTCCAGTGCAAGTGTGCCACCCATTAAATATAACATCTTTAAACAAAATTTGCTAAACTTTAGTTAAATATTCAGTTCACATGAGGTACATAGGGCCTGATTCACATGTGGACAGTACTGCACAACCGCAAGGAAGCTCCCGTGCAATACCGTCCACCTAAAATGCAAATGCAGCAGGAGGTCATAGTTGCCTGCTTTTGGCTTCTCCTCCCCGGGAGAAGCCTTGGTAGGAGAAGCAGGTGGGCTGTGACGGGGGCGGGGCCTGATGGTTTGCGTCATTAATCCCCACCCCTTCATGGCAAATTGCTGCGATCGGCTTAAATTTAAATAGGGGGTGGGGCTAAATGATGCGATTAACTGAGAATCGCGTCATTAAGTCCCACCCCCTACACGGGGACCCGAAATTCTCCCCATTCTGCCCACTTCACTAGGAAGTGTGCACAATGCGGGAGAAGTGTCTACCCTTCCGGGGGTGCTACCTGAAAAATCGGGAGCCTCCCGCAAAAACCGGGAGGGTAGGCATGTATGCAGGAGGTGTCTGTAGGAAATAGACACCTCCTACATGCATCTGCGATCCCAGTGCACTGTCCGTAGATGCTGTCCCAGATCACCATTGCAAACAACAGTTGCTCCTTTTTCCAGGCTACGAAAGCCGAACTTACGGAGCCTAGCTGGCTGGCCCACTTGCGAGGCCAGGAAATCTGCATCCTATGACTCAGGCCGTGGCATCGACACTCCCAGGAAAGCAGCCCCCATTTCCAGGAACACAGCCCGACTCCACTCCCTCCCCGCCCCCGCCGCAGCATGTCACATGCGCAGACCAGGTCCTGGTTTCCGTACATATCACAAACATTGGATATGTACGGAAACCATTGGGTTTTTTACATACATAACGGAATCAGACCCATAGTGCAGGCATTTTGCATTGATGGCACCACAGCACAGGAATTAACTTTTTTCCATGCCCTGGTGGCTATTTTAAACTTGTGGCTCGAGCACTCAACGACAGGCGGTATATGCACCTGTATGAACTCATGTAAAGAGATGACGCAAAACTCAGCCATATATCGCGTATCCACCTGCAGATATAAATGAGCGATTGAACGATTACAACAATGTAATCGTTCAATCGCTCATTAATCGGGCATAAATCGGGCAGTTTAATGTCGGAAACGACCAGCGATGCACGCTCCCGCTCGTCGTTTCTGACATCAATCATCGCCTGAACATGACGGTCAATCTACCGATAACGACAGATTGGCCTTGTTCAGGGATGGGTGCCTGCACTAAACGACATACCGTTCAGTGTAGGCACTACAGGGGCACTACAAAATGTTGTAATCGTACTGTCCTTCCACTATCTGCAAGTGGATATGTGGCAATAGATTTATCTCTCACTAAATAAACAATGCATGAGATTTATATCTCACTAAATAAACAATGATGCATGTGAGTGCCCTGTGGAACACAATGTTCAATATTTAAAATGTTTTTGCTAGGTTACTAAGCAACTGAATCATGCATATCTGTGGTAATTTAAGGTAGCTGAAGGCAGCATATTGCTGATGCTACATAAGACACTGCTTATGGGGGTTACAGAATTTCAGTGGGTGTTTTAGTCACCATGCCCCCTTTTGATTGACAGGTCTAGGCTGGTGTTCATTAGCCTATCGCAGGTGTAGGTAGGGGAGGGCATTAGATCCCATATTTAAAGGGAGGAAGCAGGGTTCGCTTCCTCTTTGGACACTGGGAAATTGCAAGATAAGTACACTCAGCACTCGCTGTCAGCCATTTTGTTTTACTTCTCTCTTTTATACTTGTTTCTTTAACACCCTTTACTTTCATTCACCCTGTTTCATTCTTACCTTTTCCTCAGCCTTTTTTATTTATCTTCTCACCATGTCCTTTCCCAGGTGTTCTGCCCCTCCCCCCTCTGTCTTATCTGACCTGTCTCACCCCCTCTCTTCTGCCCATGTGTCACCCACCTGCTTTCCCCCTCCTTCTCACATACCTGTGCATTTGGGCTCACAGTCACGGCCCCCCCAGGCTTCCTCACCAGCTGCTGCCTTGGCGCTGCTACCGCCACAGCCTCCGCCGCCTCCACTATCCAATGGCCACGACACTCGTGGGCTCCCGACCACTCCCGCTCCTCCTCTCCCAGCTCAACAGCTGCTTCATGCCCCTGGTCCCCTTCCTTCCACCAGCCAGCCGAGCTCATCCGGCAGTGACCCGGGTGCGTCTCCTGCCCCCTGTTGCCGGTGGCTTCCCTCCCACAGCAACGCAGTCTCCGCAGATGATGAGGGAGACTGCTTGGCTGTGGTCCCTTACCAGGCCCCCGCAGCGCACATGCCACACCTTGACAGTGCACATTACCCCCAGCACACCAGCGCAATCCTGCAGCCTCCTCAACAGGCATTGAGTTTGCCATCCTATGCTGGGTATGCCATTATACAGGCCCCTGCCCATGCCCAGGCCATGTCATCTGCCCCCACAGGCATGCCTGCTGCGTTAGCAGAAGGTCCTCCCCCACTGGTGGCCCCTTTTATCTTTACTGGTGCACCTGCGGTCTCTACTGCTGCTCCGCACACCTCCACTGCTCCCTCCCAATGGTTGCATGCTCCTGCACCATCCCCTTTTATGGCCCAACCTCAGCCATCTTTTTTTCCTTATTGACCTGCATTTGCGCAGGCCGGGTAATCTTTAGTGCAAGGGTCCGCAATGGCTGGTCTAGGGCTTTACCCTTATTGGGCTCCTCTTGGGTGGGGGCCTTTCCCTACACCCGCTTATAGCCAACCCCCTGTCATGGGCCCACTCTCTGCTCATGTCCACAAGCCTGCAGCTGCAATGGAGCAGCCATTTGTTACAGTTGCGAACTCTGGGCCTGATTCAGAGCCGGACGCTCTTTGAGAGCGCTCGCTCTGAATCAGGGCGTCCCTTTTTTTTAAAGATAGCCTCCTGGCTGCTTGCATAGCTGTGGGTGACCACCCACAGCTTATGCGAGCGGCCAAGTGATGGTCGCGATGGTCACGACCATCGCGACCATCGGGGCTTGCGATGAGACCCTTGTGGTAGGGTCTCTTGGCCGCAAGCCCCAGTGGACTTCCTGCTCTAATAGAGCAGGAAGTCCACCTACTGGCATCATGAGTGAGGTCAGTAGGGCCGCCCACAAACGGCAGGCGTTCCTGCAGGAACGCCTCCGTTTGCCCAGCCACCCCCCCGGCCCACCTCCAAAATGGGGCAAGCTGTCAATCACCATCGACAGCTGCCCCACTTTGATGCGAGACCCGTAGCGACGGAACGCCCATCGCTGGCCGGGTCTCGCGCATGCGCACGCCAGAGCCAGCTCTGGCGTGCGCATGCACAGTGGGGGACTATCGAAGCGCTTGCGAGCGATGTACGCTCGCGAGCGGGTCTGAATCAGGCACTCTGTTGCCAATGCTGCTCACAGTGTTAGAATCGTTGATACTGCCGCTTATCTTTCTCTTTCAGCCCCCTCTGGAGATTCGGAGAATCAAGCTGGGAACACATATGGTACCTCGCAGGCGCCGACCGCTGACGAAGGTGAAGTGGCTATGACATCCGCGGCCATTGTTGGTGAGGATGGGTCTGCTGATATTGTTCCTGGCAGTGTTAGCTCTACCTCTAGTGATGCTAGTTCCTCCTCAGGTTCACCAAGGAGGCTGCGCAAGCTTATGTGCATGCTGGAGCGACACTTTAAGGGAAAAGGAAAGGAGGCAGCGGTTAAGCCAGCCAAGGCGTAAGCAGCAACTTTGAGTCCTGATGCCAATTTAGTGCACTGTTCCAATACGGCGATAACTAGGGGCATTACAATTACGGAGATAGGTAGGAAGGGTTTAACATCAGCAAAGGCATCTGGGGGAATTGGCGAGGAGTTATATCATTCTTACGATAATTGGATGCGTGGCATCAGTGGCGTAACAGCATCCCCCGCAGACCTCGCAGTGGCTTGGGGGCAGCAGCATAACTAATCCTGGCCGATGGATGCTGGCAGAGGAATCCTTCAGGGGCAGATTGTGCCGCCGGGAACTCAGTAGAGTTCCCGCTGGGACGGCTCCGTCCTCCCTTAAGTTGCTTGCAGCTGGGCTGATTTGGCTGTGTGGCTGGCTGCCGTGTGATAGGAGCTCAGCTCCGATTAGCAGCATTTCCCCTTCAGTCTCCAGGGGCAGCTTCTGCACATGTGCAGAAGCTCTATATGAAGCCAAAGGATAATGGCCGAAGGGTAACTGCTGCTCATGCCTGGCTACATCAGCTCCTCCCATGGGCCATTGCGCGGAGCCTCCTCACCTCACCGAGTCCAGCTGGAATATATTAGATAATATATACATATACTGTATACAGTGTGACAGTCAGTATAAGTTAGAAGTACATTGTGAGATGAATATAATCAACTCTCACACTCCTCTCCACCTCACCCCCACCACCAACAGTTGCTGTGAGGGGAGGCAGAAATTTTTTGGCAGGGAGGAGCAAAATTTATAGTTACGCCACTGAGTGGCATACTGGTCTTGCCGTTTGTTATCTCAAGAATAGGCCAGCAGAATACATGAATGTACTCAGGTACATTCATCTCATTCATGGCATGCAGGTTAAAATGTGGCACCACATGGCGTTCCTACGATGAGGATTTTCACAGGAAGCAGGATGGTACCCAGACCATGGCATTAGGTTTTAAGGACGTCGAGGTATGGCTCAACGTTACGCAACAGGGCAAAGTCCCAAGTGACAGCGCGCCAGTGCGTAAGGTTCCCGCCTCTGGCAAAACATAGGCCATTCCATTTGCGAAAGGAAAGTGCTTTGCTTTTAATAGCAGGCAGTGTGATAGGGGAGTGAAATGTCGTTTTTGCCACTCCTGTGCTAGCTGCAGTGGAAGCCACTCTGCCAAGGATTGCACCAAGACAGTCAAAGCTTCAGGCACCTCTCGTAGCAACACCACAAAGTAATATTGGTATAGCCCCTTCAGTGATTTGTTTGCCAGCTTTATTCTGATGGTTGGGTTTTTACCCGGATAGGGCCTCCACAAAATTTTTATTTGAAGGTTTTTCGTGCGGTTTTCGCATACCGGTTGTCGGGCCGGTTGCAGCGGTAGCTTCCTGCAATTTACGTTCCGCCAGAATGTTTCCCAAAGTGGTTAGCGCTAAATTGGCTATGGAACTGGGTTTGGGTCGCATGGTCAGTCCATTTCCCGAACCTCCCATGCCCAATTTGTGCATATCACCACTGGGTGTAGTTCCCAAGAAGGTCCCGGGTAAGATCAGGCTCATACAGCACTTGTCATATCCTGCCGGTAGGTCAGTTAACGATGCCATTGAACCTAACATTTGCAGCGTGAGTTATCAATCATTTGACGATGTGCTAAGTATGGTTAGGAGTTTCGGGCTTGGGGCATTAAATGACGAGGTAAATTTAACCTCGTCATTAAAGTCAGACCCAAAGAGGTCAGAGTCGGTCAAATTAGGGACATCTACTGGCCTGGGGGCTAGATTAGTGAGACCTGCTCTAGCTAGCCTGCAGGTCCTGCAAGAATTAGATATAAAGTCAAAGGTCTGACCAATCATTAAGGTAGACCTGCTAATAGCTTTCAAAAGGCCAATTTAAAAGCTATGAGGGAGCCACTAGAGACTGCTTCCTTCTCTGCCTTGTCAAGGACAGACAGCAGTTGGCCGGCAGCATCTGAGACTTTGAACTGTATTTTCTTAGTAATTTGTCAATAGTATCACTCTGATTCTTATCCCACATGAGTAAAGAAAGGGGCGATCAACCTCTGAGGCATGGATGTCCGGAATGCCGGTATGGTTACCGTGAACCATGTCATTCTCTTTGATTAGGGTTCTTCTGAAGGCTAATTGGGCAAAATTATACACCTGAGAGCGTTTTCTCAGTGCCCAATGGTAAGTATATAATTTAGAAGGAGCTACTCGGCCCATTTGAAGGCCGCTATACTCACCTCTGCAAGAAGACACACTAGTTCTAACATGAGAGGGAGGCTTGCTGGGACTTGTAGTTCTACTATTAAAGACAATGTTTTACATACATTTTTACACCACACTTTACACTATCAACCTGGCACCCACTGCACAGGGCATCCATGGATAGCCCCGGGCTATCAGCCCAGGGGTGCCCTGGAGAGGGGCACCCCTTTATTTTGGGTGCTGCACTGTAGCGTTACACAATGAGGGAGCCGGACTGCAAATACACTGGTCCCCGGGGGCAGTCCACACCGCCGGGACCCCCCAGAGAGACTAAAACGGGGGGTTCACACACGAGATCACGCCCCTACCCATCGAGATCACGCCCACTCTTTACCGGCGAGGGGCTTTGCTGCGTGCACACTACTCTACTGGCCGCACTGGATGTCACCCATTTGATGGACGCCACTGAGTTTATGATCGACCTATGCATTGAAATCCCCCCATAATGAGCCATCGTTGATGCTACAGGACTAGACTAGCAACAATATCTGCAATTTTGTGTAAAAATATCTTTTCATCTCTAGGGAGGCTGTAAATGAGAAGGACTCTGAAACTTACACCTGTAGAACTGGGCAGTGATACATTCCCACTGAGAATTATTGCATAGATTTAATGAGTAGCCTGTACAATGTTATACAGTATAAGAAACACTTACCAGAATAGTAGTTTAAGTTCTACAACTAACTGAAAGTTAACTGAAAATAATTTTGGTGCCCAATTCCACTATCTCATGTAGGAGGATGTAATTTTTGTTCATTACTTTTAGTTTTATGTTGCACCATAATGATAATAATCAAATAGATATGTTGGTAACTGGGCATCTACATAGCTGCATTACAAAGAACACTAAACTGAAGTAAATCTTTTTGTTTAGAGATACACTGAACAGAAAATCCCCATGTTGACGGAGAAACTCTCAACTAGTCTGTCTGCCTATTCTCTCCTCTCCATCAGACTCATGAGCTATCTCAGTCCCATAGGAATCTTTTTCTGGACTTCAACTGTTCGCAATTGTACAGACACCCCTTAACTGTACTTGACAAACATTAGAACATTTCATTCCATCTGTCCTGTCACAGGCAGGCATAGGTGTTAGAATCAGGCAAACCTATAGTGGATCATATGTGTTAGCCATGGTTCTGTTCTGAGCATGCACAGTGAAACATCACAGAAGATAGGCTACACCAACTGGCATAATACTCACTCTGCCTCAAACCGTCTCTCTCTAAGTGCTATGCTGTATCTCTGCTACATCCTCCTCTGCCACTTTTCTCCAGTTCTCATCCTTCCACTAAATTAATGGAATCACAGTCTTTCGGAAAATTAGTTAGAATGTATAAAGTGTTTCACTAAGGAATATGGAGAAATTCAGTCTGTTGTGGGTATTGATATAACTATAGGACAAGTTATTATGGCAGAAAGTACTTTTGGAGATAGACAAACTGCAACGTGCAAAAGATAACAACTCCATAATAAAACAATCAAAGAGCCTAGTACAGCAGCATGCAGATCAATTAGATAGGTTAGATTGAAACATGTTAAAATGCACTATAGAGTAACATTGATTCAGATTGACTAGTAAGTTACAGACAGGTGAGGAAGGTGTTAAGGAAGAATTCTATAAATCAGCTGCATCCCCTGACATTAGGTCATCAACTCCCTTCAAAGGAATTAAACTGAAAGGAAGAATGTATAGTTTCACAGGACTAGAAGGAATAAAATATTGAAAAGCATTCCTCCTAGGTATTCACAGCAAGGAGTGTTTCAGAATGTTTGCACTATTGTACAATGAATGATGAAGCTGATGACAACTAACCCTGAAAATACAGATCAACAATTTTTTCAGATTATGCAAAACAAAGAGGACAAAGATGGGACAATAACTGTAACTTGATAATGAAATCGTTTGAAGGTAGCTACGGCAAGTGCAGGACTGGAAAATGTATTAAGTAGATACAATTTTATAAAAAAATATTTTGTAGAAAATCATTAAATATACAAAGAAATAAGAATAAAAGCATTGCATTTAAAAATGAAAAACAAAAATCCCAAAAACAAATATACAAGTAAAACATTAATCACATAACAGAAATTAGACCAGTTTCAAGCTATGGAAGATGTGGAGGACACTATAAGGAAGGTAGAAGTGTGATGAACTGGAAGGGGGGGGAGAGAGAGAGAGAGTAAAGAGAGATAGACAGGAGCGAGAGAGGAGAGGAGGAGAAAGAGAGGAGAGTGAGAGAGTAAAGAGAGATAGCAGGAGCGAGAGAGGAGAGAAGGAGAGAGAGAGAGGAGAGTGAGAGAGTAAAGAGAGATAGACAGGAGCGAGAGAGGAGAGGAGGAAAGAGAGAGAGATATGAGATCAAGAGAATGGAAAGTGAGAGTGAAAGAGCATCAGCCATGGTCCCAGAACTTTATTGAAGATATTATTTGTAATACTTATCATGTACTGTATTCCATGTGACGAACAAACCAAACTCTGCTGATAGTAGATTGAATTGGAGAAAGAATGGCAATGGCAATTTGGAGGATTAGAGATATTGAGTTTGTAACATCCAGCCAGAAACAGGGACTTTGGATAGCTCCACTAGCTGTGAAAAAACAAGGCCTCCAAGAGCAGCCTCTCCCACATTTGCCTAATGTGTCTGGTAGGTTCATTATACCATATATATATAGTAACATAAACATTTTATTTCATTTTAATGTCAATTGAGGTAATAGTCTCTCTAATCTCTGCACAGTACTCATCCATAATATTGGATGCCACCCACTCATTTTTTTTTTCCTGAAGCATGATTTGAAAGTTAAAACAGAAATAGTATGGGCAAGGTGTCTTGTTTTAGATAAGACACTTAAGTATGTAGATCATGAGGATGTGTCCACAATTATTGAATATGTTTTTAGGGTTGTATACGGGATGCCGGTGCTCAGGATCCGGGCAGTCAGAATCCTGACGCTGGCATCCCAGTAGTATTAGGATACCGATACCTGTCGGTAAGTGTCCTAGCCCTACCCCTAACTCCCACTCCCTCCACCCTAGATCTAACCTCCCCCCTAGTGCCTAAACCTAACCCTCCCCCCTAGTACCTAACCCTCCCCCTAAGTGCCTAACCCTAACCCCTAACTTTAACCTTCCCCCTAACCCCACTACTTACTATCGTAATGCTGGTGCCGGGATTCTGACTGGTGCCGGGATTGCGACGCCAGCTTTCTGAGGGCCAACAACCCGACAGCCGGCATTTGAACTGCATCCTGTTGTTTACAAAATTGGATAATTCTATAAATTATTTGATAGAAGTAGGTATACAACAGCCAGGGAAAGCTATAGCAAAAGCAAACATATTTACAACATGTTGCTCAGTTAATTATATATTTTGCTGTTAACGGTCAAGTTAATCAAGGAGCTACTCCTGAAAATAGAGGTAAAAGCAAATGAACATCCAGATGTGTAGCTAACTTCAGCATAAGGACTTCTCCTATGTGTTTTAATGCCTCTTCCCATTGATTCTATTGTAATCTGGACAAACGCATAAATAGACAATGCCATCCTTTTGGAAAGATAAACAGCAGGGAAGGCAAAAACATAATCCTTACTAGCAGTATAATGAACTGATAAAGATAATACACAGGTGAATCCTGTGTCATAAGATCCATCTGCTTCTACTATGGAAAGGATCATCTTGTTCCCTAACAGGAGATTCTCACGCTACAGAAACCTGTGGAGGGATGAGATGCAGAAGCGCAAAGAGAGAATTTGTAAACATCAGCCTAATTATTTAACAGTTCCCATATCCAAGGTGGAAGTAGATGTGACTGCCCAGCAGGGATTCATGGAATTACCAGGAATGGACCCTTAAGAATAAATGTTTTCACCACCGGAATACTGTACCTTCCCGTCTTTGCTCTTCTTCATCCGATCAGGGAAAGGTAACCATGTCATGGTGAGTTTAGAGGGATCAAAAATTAGAAATGGTGTCTAGTACAGTTTCTGTTACAGGGAATTATTTGCCATACCCCCAGATAAGAAAATGCCACCACCTTAGTAGGTTGTAATAAGGATACAATTGCTCTCTCTCTCTGAGCTTTCAATCTGGCTCAGATGGGGCTGCAGATGGCTGGCTGTTCCCATCCTCCACCACCTAATCACCAGCACTAGGTTTGCCTGGGATTGTGTACTTTGTATTCCACTTAGCTCTCCTGAATCTTAATGCAAATTATGAACTTCAGTTTGATCTTCATCATGTGCTTCTTCAGCTGTGGGTTAATTAGAAAACTGATTGAGAGTCCATAACAACAGTGGTACACATTTCAGGTGACCGCGGTTACCACTCTGCCAGTAATAATACAAATGAGGGAAGCTGCATAAGAATTTGAGAGTCAAGGTGTAATAATTAAAGGTAGCTCACCTTGTGATTGTCCTATTTGAATGATAGTCAAGGAGCACGCTACCTAGTGCTTGGCTTAATAAATATACACCACATGCTGTCCACATATCTACCAAACCATAAGCAAGGGAACAGTTAAGATCTGACTGTAAAGCGTTTTCTTGTTTAGACATTGATAAGGTTTTCTTTGCAGCATCCCAAATAACTGAGATTAATTTGAGGTCTTACCTTTGAAAACAAGCTACTTGTTTCCTTAGAAGTCCTGTTTATTTTGATCAGACATTGGCAGTGGTGTTAGAACACCTTCATATTCAGTAATCCTTTTGTAGATACCTGGAAATATTACTGCAGTGTATGGTTCCTTACAGTAAACCGTATACTAGTGCACAGTCTAAATAGAAATGTAAGGATGTTATTACAAAAACACTAAAGCAAATAAGGCTATGGGAAACAAATTGTGAATGCCCTTTCTTAATTAAATATATTATTCAGCATAATTTTAACTGCTAATAATAAACACTCTAGAGATATGGGGGCAGGGGAAATGTTAATATTGATTAGCGCAAATTAGTGAAATCTCCTGTTGAAAACACTGATAAGGACTGATGGGATGTAGTTAGGAAGCCGATGGTCGAAATGCTGACCGCCAGCTCCCCGACTGTCAAATCCCGGCAGGGGTCTAATGATAGGCGTCGAAATCCCTGCATGCATTGTGAGGAGCTCATAGGTTTGCAGATCTCCAACCCACTTACAGTATATATTTACTGCTATACAGGTGCTAAATGTAATAGCCTCCGAATTTCCGACACTGTGGGGATTTATGCGAGTCTCCCTGTATTTTTAAAGAGACAATTATTTAAAAATAAAAATAAAAAATTGTCACTTTAAAAATCTTGGAAGATAAATCCCAGCAGCGTTGGAAGTACACATGCTATTACATTTAGCCTAATATCTGTAATCTACAGTAGATGCTTCACATGAACTGTAGAATGAGTATATGTTCCAGTATTGTTCTATCCTCTTTGACTTAATATACATTGTACAACAATTACTATGTTATGTCGTTTAATATGGATGTATTATATAGTTAAAAATAAAGGCTAATCAGTGCGTCTTTCGGTTAGAGAATGACATGAAAATTGGGTAGAAGATCATTTCCTCCTCCCCTTCCTTATATTTTCCTTTACATCAAGCTAAATCATTTACCCCTTCCTGGTTACTAACTACAGTTACCTTACCCTCATTCCAAAGAAGAAAGGACATTTTTATGTTGGCAATATATTGTATCAATAAATATATACAAGGGGAGAATTGTGGGAAATGAATAGTCTTATTAGCAGGCATTTTGGCATTGTTCATCTATCTTTAACCAAGATATGAATTTCAGCAACTATCAAATTAGTTTATAAAGTTAATTATACATAAGAAAATGCTGATAAGATATGGCTGTCTCCATAGACATGACACATGGTTAAATAACCCCACATGCTTGGTTTTAGGTATGTGAATGATAACTTTATCATGTGAGATAGCTTAATTGTATGTGTTTGGCAAAGAACAAAATCTAGTCACTAATGTGTGAAACATTTTCGAGCTTTGGATTCCTATTAGTTAGGGTTACTTTGTATATTTATATAAAACAAAAAAATTATATCAAAATGTTCTGACAGTTCCTAGCTGCAGAACCATATATTACCCTGTGAAAGGTCTGCCTTCTCCATGCCTTCTGCTGTGCTGTTTTGGAAATAAAGCCATTATTCTTCCATGATACCTGATTGATTATTTGATGATCTAACAAATGAAGATTGGATTACTTTTTGTTAAATCCGAGATTAGAATTGGCTACAAAGTTAAATGTATCTTTCAGTGCTTGGCCTTTGCTTCAGTCTGTATGATTTGTTCCCTTCCTAGTAAGGAGAGCCTAGTATGGAGGAAAATGTGTACTAAATTAACAATATTATTTTGAAAAAATCCTTCAAAGTAATTTAGGATTGACTGGTTGAGCCCATTGTAATAAGCAATGTACCTTGGAAGTAAACATTTCCTCACTAAATTATTTAATCACACAGGATATGTCAATAAGAATATAGGTAAAGAATTGTGATGTGGTATGTTCAATTGTTATAGATGATTAACATTTGTGTCATATATGTATAGTTGCTATTTTAGCAGTTATATTGGCTGTGATACACATATAGCAACTGACATAAGAAACAAGATTGACGCTTCATGTCCAACTGCCAGAACATTCACATAAAGGAAGCGATTGTAAGCCATTTCTTTGTAGTATTGAATTCCCTCCCATTCTTTTAATTGATACATCTTACTCTGTCTTTTATGTCATTGTAACCGAACAGGAGCTAAAGAGAGCTTGTAATTACAAGAAACAGTAGATTAAGCAGCTGATTATGTGGGTCATGTACAAATCATTTCCTGTACTAGCCATTACAGTCTTGGTATGAACAACAGCATAATTCATTCGCTATGAATAACAGTTCTGTCTCTGCATTTCTCTTGGAGTGTGAGGGTCAGTCTGTGAAGCGGAAGGCTCACATATTCTGTTACCTGTTTAGGTTTCTGATGGAATAGAAAAAACACTTAACTCTTTCAAGTTCATATTGGTAAAAGAAAAGCAATGTTGATTATTTTCATATCTATGTTTTCATACAGTATTCATCAAAACATAATTATCACTTGTGCAAATTACATCTTGAACTTGCTGCGAGTTCAAAGAAAGTTTGGGAGGCATACATCATGCTTTCTGCCCGAAACTATCACTTCCAAAAAAGTAAGTTTTTTCGGAAGAGAGAGACATTTCTCCTGCTCCTCCAGTCTTCTATCAGTTTTCACTGCCTGTCTTCAAGCTACACATGTGATGCTTGAAGACAGGCTGCGAAGAGACTAAGCTGCAGTCTATCTTCCTGCACACCCACCCACCAACCCCGCTGGTGTCTGTGTCCAGCCCAAACCCCCCCATCCTCTGCAGAGCTGCAGCTGCCGGTGAAGTCTGTGCCACCCCCTCTGATGAGACATGCAGCCCCTTGTCAGTCCCCCGTCGATGCTGTGCCCCCTACCTTGGCCCTGGCTCACAGGAGGGTATACAATCGGGAAGCCGGCTGCCGGAATCTCGACAGCTGGCTTCCCAACTGCTTTATCCTGGCGTGGGATAAATGACCGGGTGTCTATATCTAGACAACTGTCATTTCCCCGACGCTGGGAGACCGGCGCCCGGCATCCCGATTGAAGGGATGCTGGGCGCCGTGAGCGGACAGCTGCGGGGGGGAGGGTTAGGTTTAGGGCACCCGGGGGGGACTTAGGGTTAGACACCCCCCCGGGGGACTTAGGTTTAGGCAGCGGGGAAGGGGGGGTTTAGGGTTAGGCACTTAGAGGGGGGATTAGTGTTAGGCACTTGGGGAGGAGGTTAGGGTTAGGCACCCCTAAGGAGGGTTAGGGTTAGGGGGTTAGGTTAGTTTATACTTACCTTAGCAATGATCGGGATGTCCAGCGCTGTCGGTCTTCCGCTGCCGGGAACTCTGCTTTTGTCTGCCAGGTGCTGCCGGGAATCGAACGCCGGCCGCATCATACCGATTCCCACAGGAGGACTGCTCTGGGAGCTGGGAGGAAGCTGCTACAGGTAAGAGGACTTTCAGATTCCTTTGCTTCATTGGGTGCTGTACGCCATCTCAGAATGGCTTACAGTATTACTCAAGTTCCAAAAAAAATGCTTTTTTGGAAGTTGATGAATTTATCGGGGGACAATTGAAAGCAAATCTTAATTTTCACCTGCTTTTGTAGAAATTAAGTGATGATGAATAGACCCCATAGAGTCTTTCATTTATGGCTGAGGGCAGGATGTACTATGCATCGCATTTTGGATGTGTTACGCACTTACAATTGAGATTAAAATTGCAAAGGACAGCTCTTCAGAAACAGCTGTCTTTTGTGATGATTGCCAGTTGACGCGCGCCGCGGGATCCCTGTCAGGGAACATTATGAAGAGAAGCCCATAGGCTTCTATTAGGCAATGCCATCTACTGTATAGACATGTCCAAGCTCCAGAAAGTATCGCATCCTGGAGCTTGGTACATATGGTGTATGTATGTAAATCAGAAAACTATATTTTTTTGCGTTTTGGATGCATTTTGGTTTTTGTACAGCAACTCCCTATTTGTTAGAAGTGCAGCATGTTCATTTACATCACAAAAACTACAATGGGCCTCATTTAGGGGGAGATGTATCAAACCTTAGTGAGAGATAAAGTGAAGTTGCCCATAGCAACCAATCACCTTCTAACTGTCATTTGTCACAGTGGTTCTCAAATTCTGTCCTCAGGACCCCAAACAGTTCATGTTTTCCAGGTCAGCTGTAGATCTTTCAAATGTGACAGTTAGTAATGACTACACCTGTGCGCCTGCTAGGTGATCTGCAAAACATGAACTGACTGGGGTCCTAAGTACGGAGTTTGAGAACCTCTGTGACATATGACAGTTAGAAGTTGATTGGTTGCTATGGGCAACTTCTTAAATTTATCTCCTTTCAGGACAGAATGTACAGTATCAAAGTTAATAATGCCGTAAAACCTCAGAACACTGTAATTTTTCGGAGGTTCACAGCAATACATATGAATACCCATATGTATTAATAGAGGTCCGACAGCGGATATCAGAGATATTCGCTATAGACCCGCGGCACAGCATTCTCCATATAATTCTATGGGTCTGCGATGTGCTGATATGCAGAAAGCTCCAGAAAGCTAAACTTTCCGGAGTTTCTTTACGATAGGCAATGCCATCTATAGATGCCATAGCCTATAGAAGCCTATGGGCTTCTATTAGCAAGGAACACTCTTAGTCACCTGACAATGCGAAAATTGATACATCCCACCCTCAAAGTTTTGATACTTATCCCCTTTAGATTTGGATGTACGTGCTGCTATCTTGTGCAAAATCCATCTGTTTAACTGCACAGCCAGTTTTACGATAAATTCACATAAGTTATATTTGCGGCCCCCTATGTCTAGATCAGAGGTGTGCGAATGCAAATGAAGTGTACAGGTAAGTTTTACACACACCTGGATGTGCACAAGTACGTGTGGCACAGTCACCTGGATATTTCTACTTGTTTACAGAAGTTACTCTTGCACATTTTCCATTCCTGGTGCAAAGATAACATCACCATCAGCACATTGTATCAATGAAATTAATTCATAAGTTCCCAAACGCGGTCCTCAAGGCTGCCCAACAGTTCATGTTTTAGAAATATCCATGGTTGAGCACAAGTGACTTAATTAGTACTTCAGTTAATTTGAGTTAACCAACTGTGCTCAACCATGGATATCTCTAAAACCTGAAACTTTGGGGTGCCTTGAGGACTGCGTTTGGGATCCTCTGGGATAGGGGAATCTTCCACCAAGGGCTGACTTAGATCCACACAGACCTACTGCACCCAAGGACAGCAAAAATACAACTTTTTTCTAAAAGTCACCTCAGTACATTTATTGAAGGGCAGGTAAAGGTGGGTAGAAAGGGGTAAGGGAACTAAATTAATTAGTGGCAACCACAAAATACACAAAATGGCCATATAGCAAATAATGACATAAAGAACCATAACAATCAACAATAATTCCTCTGGGTACTATTGAGATGTTTCTTTCTCCCATCCAGGCTATCCACACAAACAAATACGTCCTACCTACCCCTAAGCATTAACAATCTACACTAGATAATAAATACTGCAGTATGGAGCTTGTTGGGTACCGCGAGTGCACTTGCTGCATGAACTGAAGTAAAAAATATACTATAAGTCAAGCAGACTTCTGAACTATGGAGAGGCTTGTTGAGATGTCAGTCTTGAGAATAATGTGTATAACAGATACAATAGTAACTTATCTGGTCAGCGCAGGTAGTTTTGGACAATTTAGCCAGGTGTATACAGACGTCACCCTTCTTGCTTGAAGTCCTTCTGCAGCTCAATCACAGGGTAATGGACCCTCTTGGACTATTATCAGTCTCTCCCAGGAGACAAACGAGGGTTTGGATCAGAATACAGTCTCAATTTCCCGGCTAGCTGGGACCTGTTTTTCCACAAGCAGGATCTACGGATTATCTCTTCCATTAGCACAGGGTTTCTCCGATACACTCTCTCTGCAATAACATAATGCTGGGGCTGCAAAGGCTCCCATCCACTCTGCAGAACTCCTCACCTGTGCCCTCTCTGTCTTTCATCCCTTGGCATCAAAAATGTCTCTTTTTTTCAGCTCCTCTTCCCCTGACAGACTCCCCCAATAATCCCTGCTCTACTTTCTCTCCCTCCAGCCCCTTGGGTTCCTGGGAAAGGAGATTTGGATCATCTTTAGACAACAGCAGCCATCTATTTGTAGCCCGCTATGGGGAAGCCATTTTCTGTTATCTCCCTGCTGCTCAGCTAAATCTCTCCTGGCTGGCAGTCAAGGGATTACATAAAGGGCCTTTGCAAGGTTTCTTAGCACACTAGGCAAAGCTTCAGCTATTTTCCTCACATGCCCCCTGTTGCCCGCCAGCTTCTATCTCACATGTCCCTGTGCCTAGCAACTTATTCCACACATGCACATCTGCCCACCATCTTTTTTACATATCTTATTGCCCCCAACCAAGCAAACGAGGAGTTTTATCTACATTGTTCACTACAGACCACCATTCTTTAAAACACATTAATTAATTTACCATAAATTGGTATTTTGATAAATGAAGTATTAAAAATGATTATAAATAAAGAAGGTCCAGAAGGTAATAAACTAAATAAAATTCTATATCAACTGTAATCTGCTCAGTATATAATTTTCCATATATTTTAGAAAACCTTTTTCACACTTTTTTATTATAAAGAGAGAAGAGAGAGAGAGAGAGAGATCATTACCAAAGTTTTATACATTATTCAAGAATTACACAAACTATGTTTACAAAAAGGTGCATTCCGAGTGTTATAATTCTATCCCGACTTTTACACAGGAGGTTAGAAAAGTGGTAAATAAGACTCATAAGACAGCAGTGTGATTTTTTTTTATGAAGGGGTTCTGATCCAATTTTTGCATATGTGCTATTATGTAGCTGAGGCACCCTCTCTTGCCCATTAGGTGTGTGCGGTTCTATCCAGGATATTTGCATATAACCATTGTATGTTGGACCAGCACCACTATACATTTGGACACTTTTTGAAATATCGTGATTAACTTGTTTTTGGCATATTGCTGATAAACAGTTAAAAAAAATTTTTTTTTGAGCAATTCAGTTCAAATTCACTAATGGATATTGATGCCAATGAACTGGATGGGACTAAAAATTTTTTAGAGAAGGACATTTCTAAGATTTTGTTCTCAAATACTGACACTTGAAACTTTGACATGGAAACTCCCAATGAAATTTTTGCAGACCTGGTTAAACTCAAGAGACGTACGTTGAACTTAACCTCCATGGCCTCACTTTGTCCCAATACCACAAGGAGAAACTAATACCACATGGTTTCTGCATTAAGAACCAACCAACTATTGGACGCAATAACACAGAGTTTTGTAAACAGTGGTGTTTACAACCAGTGGTCCTTAACCAGTGCAGTCTTGACCTCATGGTGTTGGTTATCCAACAGGTCAATTCTGACATACTGGTTTTGGAGAAAGATATTGCTGCCTGTGAGGTGAAGGGGGCCAATTTTTAAGGCAGATGACACGTGATTGGACAGCTAGAATTGAAACTAATATTGCTGCATTTAAGACCAAACTCGATGTTTAAAAAGAATAAATATAAAAAGGTCAAAGATGACTATAAAGATCTTAGAGTCTATCCTTGGGTCTTTTTTCAGAGTAGTAAATGACAGTGGAATCAGGGTCAAACTAATAGGAGAAGACTAGAGAGATTTTATACCGATATTGACTCACATACATCGGATTCAGATCAGGCAGGATCCAGAGGGCAGCCTTTTTTGAGAGGGGGTACAATTACATGCACAAGGAACAAAAGAGGCGGTGCAGGAGAGGCAGAAGGGGCCACAAATAAAAGTCGAGAGTACTCGCAGAGAGGGAGGAGGAGATAAAAGTTTTTAATATATCCAATTACACACTTACTTCAGCCGAACAATCGGTTTTATCGAGGAATCTGTCCTTTGCTCAGACGCATAAACAACGCGCCTTCGATTGTGAGGTTGAATTGTATAAATTTCATCGACAACTTAAATTGCAGGATTTTTTTCATAAAACTAAAAACATCTCTAAAACTAAATCTCCATTTCATGTTGCCAGTAACTTCGATCCCCCCAGCACTAATCCTTCCATCGACACCTTTATGAGGCTGGTTAGGCAGAACACTATACCCTTTATGAGGAAACAGAAAATCTCTCATTTTAAGATCTCCAAACTTGAGAAAATGGCAATTAATCAGCTTAGAACCAATAAAGACATCATTATTTGCCCCGCCGATAAGGGTGGGGGAACTGTTGTGATGAACAGAACAGATTATGTCAATGAGATACACAGGCAATTAGCTGATATCACTTGTTACAAGGAACTCAGGTTTGACCCTACGAGCTCGTTTACAAAACAAATTGATTCCATTATTTCTCTAGGATCTGCCAACGGTTGGTTGGATGATAACACTGTTTTACCTTTTTGACACAGGACTTTCCAGTTATTCCACTCCTTTATGTATTGCCAAAGATACATAAATCTTTGTCCAAGCCACCAGGAAGACCTATAATTTCTTCGAGGGGTTCTCTGTGTCAGTCATTGTCCCAGTTTGTGGATTATTTCCTTCAGCCCATTGTTGCTAATATTTCCTGCATATTGAAGGATACAACAGATTTTCTTCTTAAGCTTCAGAGTTTCGGTGCCCCTCCCCCTGACTGTTTGTTGGTGACCCTTGATATTGTGAGTCTCTATACAAACATTGATCATGGTGAGGGGCTATCAGCTATTAAAAAGTGATTGTAGGTAGTACAGTTTATTCAGGTCCACCATGTGATTTTCTGCTTCTTTTGATTGATGTGATTTTACATAAAAATAATTTTCTCTTTAAAAACCGTTTTTATTTGCAGTTATGTGGAACAGCAATGGGGTCAAGTATGGCCCCATGCTATGAAAATCTTTATATGCACGAATATGAACAAGTGCATATTCTTACGAATTTTAGGTTTTCAAAATATATAAAGTTTTACACCAGGTTTATTGATGACGTTTTCTTAATTTGGATGGGGGGTCTGATTGTACTAGATCAATTTATAAATTTTTTGAATGGCTTGGCCAGTTCCATTAGAGTAACATGCTCTAGCAGTCCCCAATGTCTACAATTTTTGGATTTTTCTGTTTCCATTGACCAGAACAGATTTGTGACTGATATCTTTAAAAAACCCACTGATCTAAATACAGTACTCATGGTGGACAGCTTTCATCCGACACCGCTCAAAAGAGGCTTGCCATTTTCCCAACTACTACGGGTGACGAGAATTACTTCTGAGGTTGAGAAGTTACCTCAAGCACTCTATAAAATGGACAAGGATTTCATTGACAGGGGCTATAACCAAACTGAGGTGGATGATGCCATTAAAAGATGTCTTGCTTTGGATAGACATGAATTATTGAAATCAAATAAAGAGCCTGTGTTGAAACCTGAAAGGTTGATTTTTCCTATGACCTATTCTATCTCATCAGGCAGGCTAAGAGAGTCTATCCTCAAACATTGGCACATCATCAGATCAGACCCCTTCCTTATAAATGTATGTGAAAACAAGCCATTATTTGCCTATAAATGGAGTAATAACCTAAAAGACCTGGTGACCAATGCTGATATACTCCCTGGCGGTGGGACAGATAATTGGCTTATGCCGAAAAATGGTGCCTTTCGTTGTAGTGGTTGTGACTGGTGATACCTTTGTTCATCCTACCAATGGCTATAAATATCATTTACATCAAAGGATGAACTGTGAAAGCCGTTACATTGTTTATGTTATACAAGGCTCTTGTCCAATGATTTATGTTGGCAAGACAACAAGAATGTTAAAAGAACGCATCGCCATACACCGATCATCGATCAAGAAAGCTCTTTCAATCATTGATGTAAGCACGCCACCGGTGGCCAGAGATTTTGTTGATAAAGGACATAATATGGGTGACTTTCATTTTATGCCTATACATCAAATCAAACCTCTGAGAAGGGGAGGAGACCAGGGACAAAAGCTTTTGCAAAAGGAATGTGAACTAATATACCAGTTGGGTACTCTTCGTCCATTTGGTCTCAATGATGAACTATCGTTTAAATTTTTTTTGTGACCAGCTAATAATATGGATTATTTTTGGGACTGCTGGGAAGTGTTAATCGGTCAAGCGGACTTGGATATAGACTTAGGCCACCGAGTAGGGTTAATCTTTTTACTTGGTATTTAATAAGATGTCACTATTGTGTGATTTTTGTGTTAGGTTTAATTTTTTCGATAATTTTTTATTTTTCATGATTTTTATTTTTTTCATTTTTATTTTTGATATTGGTATTAATTAGGACACTATATTAGATAAGTTTATGTGAAGATAATTTTTCTGTTTTTTTTTCCCTTGCTTTGCTTTGTTCCTGCTGAATTGTGGGATTAAGGAGGCCTGTCAGACATCCATTTCACTCTCCATAGATGAGCGTATGTATTTAGGTTACTATGGTAACCTCCGTAGCATCAGAATTCCGGGGTTCTTTGACACGTGACGCAGATGCAACACGTGTCTTCGGCTTTCCACTGAGCAGGCTTGTGTGTTATTGATATGCCCCCCGCATGATGCGCCGGCATTGGTCCCTTTGCGGCATGACGTCCTTTGGGGAGTGCCTGTATTCTGCGGTCAGATGGTATTAGCCGTCACTGTCTGGTATGTGAGCCCAGAACGAGGCTTGGCTCCCCGGCACCAGGTGAGAGTGTTAATTGTAAGTCTGATTCGGCGCCCTTTTTCCCTATTTCTATGCCAGGTTACTGCATTTACTTTGTGCTCATGATGAAGGTGGTTGGACCACCGAAACAGCCGCCGGGCGCATTATCTATCAAACTGCATTTGGTCACCAGGCACTGTTAAGTATTTACGGCATCGTAGTTGTGACATGCATTTTTAGGGATTCCCGATGTAACTAAGCTGTGTTTCACATTATATGTTCTTTTTGTTGAAAAACTGACTGGTGAGCTGGCTTCAGTGATTGGTTCCCCTTTTTTTATGAAGGGGTTCTGATCCAGTTTTTGTATATGTGTATATATATATATATATATATATATATATGTATATATATATATATATATACACACAGTCAATTTAAGCCGGCACTCCACAAAGTGAACATGGATACTGACCCTGGTGCCCTCCGAGGTATTGTAACCTAACGTGCAAGGAAAAGAAACAGCTGCACTCACGGGACCTCCAAAAAAAACCTCATAACACAGCAGTGTGATGATTCATCAAACTGCTGTGTTAGGAGTCTTTTTTTGGAGGTCCCGTAAGTGCAGCTGTTTCTTTTCCCTGTATATATATGGGCTAGGTAGGGGATCCATGAAACATGACTTATGGGGGTGGGGTACATGGAGGGTGCTGGGTGGGTGACATGTAGGAGTTAGGGAGAGTGGGAGTACTCACTCACCCCAGTATGATGGTGATAAATGTAGCCTGGCTGGTCAGCTCTGTAAGATCACCATATGGGGTGTAGCAGGATATAGGATGCAGGTAAAGTACATGTGCTCAGAGATGTGTGTGTGTGCGGGGAGGAATGTTCCTGGCAGACAATGAGGGCAGCTTGTGATAAACTAGGGCAGAGCATAGTAGACTGGCTTACAGTGAGCTGGGGATGGATGGTAGTGGGTAGGCTGAGGGATCAGGTGTGGTGGGCTGTAGTGAACAGTGTTATACGCAGTCACCTATCTGTCACCAGTTATGGGAAGTGTCAGCTCACCTCACCCTGGGAAACTTATCACTGCACAGCCCATCTGTGAGATCCAGAGTGCATGGGGCACTTACTGCAGAGAGTGCCCACTGTACTGTGCCCTGGCTCTGAATACATAAGCAAATACTGTAGCCAAACAATGCGACTTTGTCACAGACTACCAAGTCAGGTGCAAGTTGTGCATTGTCAAGTTGGATTTTTTTATTTCTAGCCCTTAACTTACCAGAGAAGAATAAAATAACAAATAAGTAGAAATAAGACAGAGATCCCTAAGAATAAAGGCATGCAATAAGAGTTGAATACTTCAACTCTGTTCTAAATGCACTTCCTGTTTATACAGGGTTCTTATAAGGGGATGCAATCGGGAAACTGGCTGCCTTAATACCAACAGCCGGCTTCCCGACTGTCATATCCCGGCGAGGGTGAAATGCCGGGCATGTAGATGTAGACGCCTGACATTTTCCCGACGCCGGGAGACAGGCGCCCGGCATCCCGATCGAAGGGATGCCGGGCGCCGCGAGCGGACAGCCTCAGGGGGGGAGGGTTAGGTTTAGGGCACCCAGGGGGACTTAGGGTTAGGCACCCCCCCTGAGAGGGTTAGGGTTAGGCTAGGGGGAGGGAGGGTTAGGGTTAGGCACCCCCGGGGGGACTTAGGGTTAGGCACCCCCCTGGGGGACTTAGGTTCAGCCAGCAGGGAAGGGGGGCTAGGGTTAGGTACTTGGGGGGGAGGTTAGGGTTAGGCACCCCTAAGGAGGGTTAGGTTAGTTTATACTTACCTTAGCAACGATCGGGATTTCCAGCGCTGTCGGGCTTCCGCTGCCGGGAACTCTGCTTTAATCGGCCAGGCGCTGCCAGGAATCAGGAGGACTGCTCTGGGAGCCGGGAGGAAGCTGCTACAGGTAAGAGGACTTTCAGATTCCTTTGCTTCATTGGGTGCTGTATGCCATCTCAGAATGGCTTACAGTATTACTCAAGTTCCGAAAAAAATGCTGTTTTGGAACTTGATGAATTATGTACTGTAATTCACTGTGGAAATTATCGGGGACAATTGAAAGCAGGAGATATCAGTGATATCTCCTGCATTACAGGAATGATGAATGACCATGACACTTAATTTACACAAAAAAAGGTGAAAATCGGCCGGCGGTATTTCATACCGATTCCCTTATAAGTAACAGAGTCCTCCGATTATGCTAAAGGACTTAAGTACAGATGCACAAATATGTTTTATGCAGTTTTTTTCTTGTATTACATATATATATACTATGTCTTTTTAGTAATAAATCTTTTTTTATTAATTTCTGTGGAACTGTTAGTGTTGTTCGAAAGCGCAGCCAATTTTTTGTATTCATGTAAAAAGAGGAAATTGGGGAATGGGTTGAACAGAGCTGTAACTAGACTTTTTGTTGCCCTGTGCCAGAGAGGGCATTGTCCCCCCCATTTTTTAAATAGGGACATAAGATAGCGCACCTGAAAAAGGGCCATGGCCTCTTGGGGAAGAGCCAGGCAAGAGATAGGGAAGGTCAGAAGATGCTGGGGATAATAGAAGAGGAAGCTACAAGTGAGAATGATAATAAACAGGAAAATTGACAGGCCCAAAGAGCGCCCCCCTGCCCTGACATGGCACTGGTCCACCACCCTAGTTACAGCCCTGTGGTTGAATATTTAAACTAAATACATTTCAATACCCTGCTTGTGGTTTATTTAAAACGTTACTATGTGACACTACAGTGCCCTGTTGCTCCGCATCCCAGGACTTGCTGGAGATTGAAGTTGTAGATGTTGTAGTTAGCCAATCTTGGTGGATGTGAAATGTATTTTGCTGTTGCTGCATTCTTCTAACAAGCTATTTTAAATTGCATGTAGTTTAATGTGAAAATAAATTAAGACTGCATTCTAAAAATACTATTCATGCTGCAAGTTACATTTATTCCCAAATACGCCCAATTATGTGTCAATAGCAGAATAATATTTTGTTTTCAATATTGAAATCACAGACAAAATGTCCAGCTTTTCATCCATTTCTGAAGCCTGTAAACCTCCACTCAATTAAATTCAGCTTTATTTATCCAAGTACACATAAATACATAAATGTACAAGGAATTGGATCCGGGTTAACACATCCCTTGAGTTCACAACAACAATACCAAACAATCATACCACAGCAGCAACCCCCATTCCCTCAATTATTTAACACCATGATAGCTTGTGGAAAAAAACTATGCATGTGTATAGAGGTTCTGTGACCTATACCGCCTTCCTGAGGGCAACATTTGGAACGGATGACAACCAGGATGTGCGTCATCTGCCACAATATTACCAGCTTGCCTACTAATCCTTGCTAAACATAGATCTTGAAGGGGGGGAAGATCAATACCAATGATTTTTTCCGCAGCCCTAACCACTCTCTGCAGTCTGCTCTTCTCACGTTCCGTAATAGACCTATACCAAACAATAATTGATGTACAAAGAACAGACTGAATTATTGTTGAGTAAAAAAGAACTAACAATTCTCGTGGCAGATTAAACTTCCTGAGCTGACGCAAAAAATACAGCCTCTTCTGAGCCTTCTTTAGAATGGAGTCAACATTTGTTCCCCACTTTAGATCCCGTGAAATCACTGACCCCAGAAAGCTAAAAGACTCAACCACAGACACCACTGTGTCACTGATAACAACAGGAGACATCGCAACCGGCCACCTTCTGAAATCTACTATCATTTCCACTGTTTTCTCTGGATTTAGGCCCTCATTCAGACCCGGACGCAAGTGGCCGCTCGTACGTTCGGCGTACGTACAGAAATATGTTAATTCAAGCGCTCGCTCGTAATTTTGAACGCATCTAAACATCCTCCCCAAACTCTACCGACCCCTCCTCTAACTAACGAGCGTGCCAAATAGCGAGCGTACATCCCCAATGTGGCTTGCAGGGAACACACGCACAAGTCCAACCCGGAAGTGGGCCTTACCTGCTCCTTTATTCTGCCTACCTCCCTCAATCGTATCATGCCAATCAATATATCAATTAGCTTAATTGCTCGTCATTTTTTTTTTTTTGGAAATGCAATAAACTTTACTCTTGTCCGTGTTTGTGTTTACCCGCAGAATACGTACGGCTTAAACATTCGCTTTTATTTGTCAAAATACATGTTTGAGCCAATTATCCATTTGTTTTCTTTTTTTTTAACCACGCATATTTTACTGGGTTCATTTCTTTATTTAAATTAGCTTACGCATGTCACTGCATCAAGCCTATCATAACTCGCAATAGATTTGTGGCCCTGACGAACACATGACTCATACACTAACCAATAGAATTTGTCCTGTTAATTACCCTAATACATTAGCCAATCAAATTTTTTTTCGGGTCTTTATTAAAATTGTTTTTTATAAAATACACCATTGCCATCATGAGAGCTTCGGCATTCACCAGGCGCGAGCTGATGGTGTTAACCGAGGTGATGGACAGGCGGATCACCAGCCAGCCTCCCCCCATCACCAATAGGGAAAAGCGTTCCGCATATGCGGAGGTACGTGGCCGCCTGCGTTTCTTCGGCTCACACCGCCAGATCGGCCAGCTGGAGCGCAGGTGGTCCGACCTGCAACGGCGGACGCCCCGCTTGCTGGCATGCTTTCGCATGCAGATTGCGGAAAGTAAGTTTTTTGGACTGTGGTTTTCATGTTTATCTTTGTGGCCCTAACTGCATGTGCATGTTTTCATGTATGGCCTATTTATTCTTTGTACTCATATCTGCATGTGCATGTTTTCATGTATGGCCTATTTATTCTTTGTACTCATATCTGCATGTGCATGTTTTCATGTATGGCCTATTTATTCTTTGTACTCATATCTGCATGTGCATGTTTTCATGTATGGCCTATTTATTCTTTGTACTCATATCTGCATGTGCATGTTTTCATGTATGGCCTATTTATTCTTTGTACTCATATCTGCATGTGCATGTTTTCATGTATGGCCTATTTATTCTTTGTACTCATATCTGCATGTGCATGTTTTCATGTATGGCCTATTTATTCTTTGTACTCATATCTGCATGTGCATGTTTCCATGTATGGCCTATTTATTCTTTGTACTGATATCTGCATGTGCATGTTTTCATGTATGGCCTATTTATTCTTTGTACTCATATCTGCATGTGCATGTTTTCATGTATGGCCTATTTATTCTTTGTACTCATATCTGCATGGGCATGTTTACATATTTGTGGTTTAAAAAATTAGCGTTTAACAAGGTCATGTTCTAAAATAACCACAATTTGTTTTCCATCTTTTAGGGGCAGAGCGAAGACTACGGCGTCATCGCCGTCAAAGACGGTGCTCTCGGCCCCTCTCCCCAACCCCCAGCCAAACTTCCTCACCCCAAAATTCCCTAAATGCCCCCTCCTCCCCAGCCTGCACAGACCCTGTGGCACATGCGTCGGGGCTCCTTCCCATCCATCCTAATTCCCCCTCCCCTCCAACCACCCCTCTCATAACTACCCCCTCCCCTGAATCCCAAATCACCCCTCCCACCTCGTTGGGGAATGTTGCCACCTCCGAGGAGGACGAGGGAGTTGGTTCGGGGCCAGGCGTCATTTTGAACGGTATGTTTCCCTTTTATCCTTTTTTGAGTTTTTAAATGTTTGGATCTAATCCTGTGTCTGTGCCTTTTCCTTTTTTTGGTTTGTCAGAATTTGGGGTAGATCTCTGTTTGTCTTTACCTTTTACTGCTGATTTCCCCATACACATATCCCATCTGTCAAAATTTCTAGTTTTTTTGTGCAATTTTTTGGGTGTCCATTTTTGTGTCCTTTGGTTTTTTGGGTTAAATGTGCTTTTGGTCACAATATTGACATTTTTGGATACCTTTGTTTGGCTTGTTTTTTCAGTGGTTTTCATTAATTATGTATTAAGCCCCACACTTTTCTAACCCACAGAGGACCAGAGGCGTTTGGCGGACCTAGCCGGGTGCATCCAAAGGATGCGGGGCCACGTCATCGGGCTGCTGGTGGTCCTTGACCGTATGTCTGGGATCCTGCGTTCCTAATTTATTTTTGTTAGTTTAAAATTTTTGTATTAATTAAAAAATTAAACTTAGCGTTCTGTCTCATTCCTTGTCTCCAAATCTTATATTGTTTACACTGACATAGTAGACTCTTCCAGCAAGTATTTGCATTAATGTCACTAAGATTGTGTGTTGTAGTTTTTTACGAAACAGGCACATGAAACAGCTAACAGTAACAATCTGCTTGGGCTTTTTTGGTGTGTTACAATTTATATATTACTACATTTGACATGTTCCAATTTGGGGGGCAACCTGCTTAGGCCGAGATTACAAAGCCTACTGATTGTACAGAATACCTTTTGTTGTTGTTTTTGACCCAGAAAGCATATTTAAATTTAGATCAAATTGCGACATTACAGGATTAACCCTTAAGCAATTTTAACGTGGGTGAACCTGGTTACAGTTGCTTGCAATGGTCAATAAAATGTGCAAAATTACACTCTCAAAGCATTTATTCACAACATAACTAAAAAACCAAAGTGTTGGCTCACAAACAATACACACAGTGATAACACAAAAAAACCCCCATCAAACACCATATGAAAAAAGTAAAGAAAAATCAAGAACTGGTTGACGAATGAGCATGCCAACATGATTCCACAAATGTTGCATTTCAATATTGGTTCCCGAATATATATCCAATGTGTCCCCATGAAGGTTTGTTTTGGGTAGCAGGAAGTAGTCATCGTTTGAGTCCCAAAGATTATGAAATCTAACTGAAGATGGGAATCAAAAAACAAATTAATTAGATGGTCTCCAAAAATCCAAACCACATTGTGTCAAAGAACTTCTTTGGTGCCAATAATTACCTAAAATATCTGGCCACCACATCATCACGTATGGCCCCCCCACATACTGACCTCCGACCAACCTTGGGGGGGCCATCCTCAGGCAAGGCATCCTCTGGCTGCATTGGGACACCACTCCTTATGGCGATGTTGTGAAATATCCCACACAGGACCACAATTTTCAAAACCATATCCGGCAAATACATGAGCTCGCCACCAGAGCGGTGGAGGCATCTGAATCGGCCTTTTAAAAGGCCGATACAGCGCTCCACCACTTGCATGGTGGCTGTAAGTGCAGAATTAAAATTACTTTGTGGCCCTGGTGTGGGAGCCAAATAAGGAGTGAGCAGCCAGGGCGTGCAAGGGTAGCCACTGTCTCCTGTGAAAAAGAAGTGACAACATCAGGATCACTGTGTATCAAGCTTAACATTGTTATGTACTAAAGGTCTCCACTTACCCAGAAGCCACGCATCACCAGCTTGTAGGTTGTTTAATTTGTGCCATATCCCTGATTGCCGGATGATGAATGAGTCATGTGCACTTCCGGGTAATTTTACATTCAGGGACAGGATCTGGAGGGAGGCATCACATACCACCATTACATTCAGGGAGTGATAGTGTTTTCGGTTACGAAATATGGCCTCCAGCCGTGCTGGAGGCTGAAGTGGTATGTGAGTACCATCCACAACCCCTATGATGTGTGGGAAGCCAGCTATTTGGTAAAAATTTGGCCTTGGCCACACTAAGGGCACCCATATCCAAAGGCATTTTAATAAAATGATGGAGGTGCTTGAAAAGTGCCTCCATCACTGCCCTCAGGATCCGGGAAAAGGAGGATTGGGAGATTCCCGCCACTATTCCCACTGTTGTTTGAAACGATCCTGAGGCACAGAAATGTAACACCGCCATAAATTGCGTAAGTGGTGGTATTGCTGTAGGACTGTCAATTTGCCGCTCAAGATCACTCTCTATTAATGAGAGAGTGTCTATGATGATTTGGGGTGGAAGACGGTAGCGTCTTAACACCTCATCATCGGGCATTCCAAAAAGGGTGACATGTGTTCGATATATCTGGGGCCTTGCATGCCTACGATGCCTACGCCTGGGACGAGATTGAGGTTGGTCGGCTTCCGGGAGCATGGCCAGAACAATCCGACCAAGATCAACCTGAAATGGCAAGAATTGAATGTAAGGTTTTTTGGGCCAAAAAAAATTGAAAAATTACTTAGCTTGATGATACAATCCAATGATGCTTACATGCCGGGGTATTGTCATGATGTTCCCAACCTATAAATAATAACAAATAAACAATGCAATAATTTAGGGTGGGCATTTATGAATCTAAATTGGGTGCAAGACAAAACATAAAAGGGGAGAAACACACATTTGGGCAAAGAGCAAAACGACAGTGTGCAGACTACCTCAATTTGGGACCAAATTTATAAAAAAATTGCTAAAAGGAAATCACAGACAATTTCACGGAACAAAATAAGCAGATAAAAAAGCACTAATTAGTTCGCAAATACAAGACAAAAAAATACGCAGATAAAAATGCGCTAATTAGTTCGCAAATACAAGACAAAAGAATACGCAGCTAAAAATGCGCTAATTAGTTTGCAAATACAAGACAAAAAAAAAGCAGATAAAAATGCGCTAATTATTTCAAACATTTCGGAATCACAAAACCAAAGGTTAAAAGTGTAAGGTCAAACAAAGTTGCGTAAAAAAAAACATGAACATTTAATAAACAAGTGAAAATAAAAACTTACCAATAGAGGATATATAAGTCACCGGATAAAAAGGTCGTTGGGGCAGAGCCAAAAGAAACCTAACAAAGGAGATTTTGAAAAAAATGAACGACCCAAAATTAACAAAAAGAAGGAGCCACAAAGTGAACAAAAGTAAGACGGGAAAAAACTTACCAAAAAATAACACGACAAAGAAAACAACCACACCAAAGAAAGCGAACGGAAATAAAAACTCCAAAAAGACAAACCAAAAACAACTCCAAACAACGCCAAATACAAATCCCGCCAACAATCCACTCCGACCAACGTAACCTCCAACAACCAACACCCGCCACCTCGACTCGAGACGCCCCAAGCCATAAATAGTGTTTTTTTCCCCGCACAAATTAAGGAGGAATCATAGGAACGCACAATCAATGATGCGGACGAAAAATAAGGACGCATGTATAAATACGTCACGACCCAAAAAAAACGTTCTGGTGTATTTCTTGTTTGGAGGTAAGAAATGGCTACAGACCAGGGAAACAATGGCCAAGAGTCTGCCGGTAAGTATTTCATGCATTTCCAAACAAGGATTATTTTGAAACATAATATAGTGCAAGTTGCAAGCTTAAATTTCTCAACGTTTAAACAAATAGGTGAGGAGGATGACATGGAAGAGGCTGCTGGGCCCAGTATTCCGGCCAAAGCAGGGAAAAAGAAAAGACAGCCACAATTCACAAGAAAGGAGATGGAGGTTTTGGTTCAGAAGTGTGTGGACATCTTGCCACAGGCAGACAGGAATATGGGTGCAAGCCAGAAGTGGAGAATGTGGGAGGAGGTAGCCAGTGCTGTCAATAGGGTGGGTGATTATGTCCGTCTAGCCCGGGATGTCAAACGGCGGTAAGTAAAAACTTGACCCCCCTAAAACCAAAACAAAAACCTGAATAATGGTTCCTTTTTCACCCACAGATGGCAAGACTTCAAATATCGCCTGAAACAAAAAATGGCGGACAGGGCTAGGCATGCAAGGGGGACAGGTGGGGGTCCCACCCCTGTGTCATTGGAGTTGAATGATTTAGAAGAGCTGGCACAGGGGTGTGTGCAGGCTGTGGAGGTGTTTGGCGTGTCCAACATGGATACGGACATGCCAGACTTTGCGGCTCCTCATGTTGTCCCAGGTAAATATTGTGATGTAACCAACTCTGAAATGTTATTGTGCCAATATGTAGATTCTAATGTGACTCTTTTTTCATTTTTCAAACAGAGACACAGGCGGATGAGTCTGCTCCAGAGGGGAGCCTTGGCCGCAGAATTTCTGCTGACTCTGCAGGGGAGGAACCAGTACATCCGGCTGAGGACCCTGCAGAAGCCAGTCCAGGGCAATCCCCCTCGCAGGCAGTGTCCCTCCTCACAGAACTCAATTTTAAATCGGATTTCCATACGGAGATTCTGCAGAGGATGGACGCCAGTCTGGTACGGGTGGCTGAGGCCCTTGAGCAAAATGCTGCGGCCAACGTGACCATTGGTAAGGCCCTGGTGGAAAATACCAGGGCCAACATCCGCATCGCCAATGCCCTGGAGCAGCTTGTTCGCCAGCACATGGTGGAGCCGACCTCCCTTCCTGCCGGAACATCAGGATCCTCCACCTCTGGCACAACATCAGCCAATCCTCCAAATGTGCCTAGCCCTGTGCCTAGTCCACAGGCCACAACATCTGCCTCTGGACAGGCCAGCCCGATGACATCCCGGACCCGGTCTGGCGCCCACCCTCCCCCAGCCAAATGGGGGAAAAAACGTTGACAGCACTGGCTACTTTTCCCACACTCCTTCTGTGCTTGCCCCATATTCCTTTCTGGCCAAAACTTCCCTCTCCTTTCTTGTGAATTGTTTTTAATTTTTTGATTTAAGTTTCCATACCTTTTATGTTTGTACAAATTATAATTTTTATTTGAATAACACTGCCAAAAATGTTTGGGCCAAAAATGTGCCAGAAAATGTGCCAGAAAACGTTTTTAGTTTCCAATAAAATTTGAAAAAATGTTCGACATTGTATTCTGACATTATTTTATAAATGGTTTACAGTTAATCCTGGCCCACAAGGCAAAAACAACCTCCCAAAAAATGAAAAAAAAAAAAAAAAGGGCACTTTAAGGAACACTTTAAAATTTACATAAGGATGCAAATTCTCCAGACAAAAGCAAAATGGAAAAATACACACAAACATGATGACATTATTGTTACAATAGCACAAAAACCAAATACAAACCAAAAAAAACATACCTACAAATGTACGCTAATTGATTGTGTAATCCTGAAATTAGCAGCTATGATTTCCACCTGCGTACGGTTTTGTGCTAACCAAAAAAACTGTTTTCAAAACACATTACAAGCTGGTTTTCAATTCAAAACTGATTGATTTTCTGACAAGCCATGATTAATCGATGAAACATCGTGGAGGCCCGGGACGGAGGAGAAGGCCATCGCCAATGTGGTCGAGTAATCCAGACCCCAAGCTGTGCGAGCAGTTTGAACGGAAAGAGGATCATCCAGTGACGTATGACTTGGTACGAACACATTTGACGTTCGCATCAGATAATGTATGTACGCCCAAAAAACGCCTCGCCACGCCTGCGTTTTTCCATCTCCACCCCCGTCAACGCCCAAAAACGCCCTGTTCTGTCAATCACATTTGACATGTCACTTCCTGTACGCAATTTGACGAACGAGACAAAAAAAGCTCGCAATATGCCGTACGCACATGTGCAGTGTTACACCGACGCATGTGCGGTTTCTCAACATCGGAACGCAACGAGCGTACTGCTGTTAACGAGCGGCTCTGAATGAGGGCCTTAGCTCCAAATTATCCCCACACCAAATAGCCAACCGTTCCACCACTCCCCTATAAGCAGACTCATCACCCTCTCTAACAAGACCTATGATGGTAGTATCGTCCGCAAATTTCAATAATTTCACAGACGGCTCACCAGTGGTGCAATCGTATGTGTATAATGAAAAGAGTAGTGGTGAAAGGACACATCCTTGAGGGGCCCCTGTGCTAATTATTCGACCACCAGATGTAAACCCACCCCACCTCACCTGCTGCTTCCTGTTCTCTAAGAAATTAATAATCCAGCGATACATCGGACCAGGAACTCCCAAACTAACCAGCTTAGGGTAAAGTTTTCCTGGAACAATTGTGTTGAACGCTGAACTGAAGTAAACAAATAAGACGCTAGCGTATGTTCCCGGCAAGTCGAGATGTTGCCCTAAATTGACTGCATCCTCCACCGACCTATTTGCCCTATAGGCAAATTGCATATGGTCCAAAAGTGGGCCTACAGTATCTTTCAGGTAGTTCAACACTAGACATTCAAATGTTTTCATGACCACAGAAGTCAAAGCGACTGGTCTGTAGTCATCAAAACCCTTAACAGGGGATTTCTTAGGCACCGGAATAATCGTAGCACACTTAAAAACGGATGGAACTACACACCGTTCCAAAGATGCATTAAAAATCCCTGTAAAAATTGGGGCCAACTGCTCAGCACAGATCTTCAGGCTAGACGGTAACACAACATCTGGGCCAGGTGCTTTCCTGGTCCTCAGCCTTCTGAACTGTTTAGCCACTTCAATCTCCTCCACCCTCAAAGCAGGTAAACTATCTGTGCTACATGGCAGAGGAATACCAAAGGACCCGCCTATTTGACCTCGGTCAGGAACAGAGAGCGGCAACAAGTCCGGCTTTTCAAACCTACAGTAAAAATTATTTAATTCATCTGTCAATTCCTGGCTCATGACAGAATTGGGAGATGTCTTACTGTAATTAGTAATATCTTGCAGACCTCTCCACATCGACACAGGATCATTAGCTAAAAATTGTACTTTCAGCCTTTCGGCAAAACACTTTTTTGCCGCCCTGATCTCCTTAGTCAGAGTGTTCCTGGCCTGATTATACAGGATCCTATCCCCACCTCTGTAGGCCTCCTCCTTGGCACGACAAAGCTGCCTGAGTTTACCAGTAAACCAAGGTTTATCATTATTAAACGTGCGAAAGGTTTTTTACTGGGATACACAGATCCTCGCAAAACCTCATATACAATGTTACAGTATCTGTTAAGTTATCCAAATCAACAGTTCCAGCTTCAAACACACTCCAATCTGTGCAGTCAAAGCACGCCTGAAGATTCCCTTTCACTTCCTCAGTCCATTTCCTCACTGTCTTGGCTACAGGCTTAACTGATCTAAATTTCTGCCTATACGTTGGTAACAATTGAATCTCACAATGATCCGAAAGACCAAGAACAGCACAAGGAATGGAGTGATAAGCATCCCTTAAAATAGTGTAACAGTGATCCGAAGTATTTGTATCTCTTGTCAGGCACTTAATATGCTGCCTATACTTAGGTAACTCCTGACTCAAATTTGCTTTATTAAAATCCCCCATAACAATTAATAAAGAATCAGGGTACTGACGTTCCATATCCATTATAGAAGTCGCCAAATGCTGCAGTGATTCATTCACACAAGCCTGCGGAGGAATATACACCCCTATCAAAATAAAAGAAGGAAACTCCCGCGGAGAGTAAAATGGCCTACAATTAATAAAAATACACTCCAAATGAGGGCTACATGACTTGTACAATACCACAACATCTGTGCACCAGCCTTCATTAACATAAAAACAAATTCCATCCCCCTTTGACTTCCCAGATAATTCCATAATACCGGGCAACTGTAAAAGTTCATCAGGGGCAAATTCCTTTAGCCAGGTCTCAGTAAAACATAAGACAGCAAATCCCGAAATGCACCCATTTGACCTGCTAAGGAGCAGCAGCAATTTATCCAGTTTGTTTGTCAAAGAACGAACATTGGCTAACAGAACTGCTGGGAGCGCAGCCCTGTGTCCTCTTCTCCTCCACCTGACCAGCTCCCAGCTCTCCTCCCTCTCCGATGCTTCCTCCTCTCACGCAGCCTCATCCCCTGCCTGCCTGGCTCAAACACCTCACCAAACTCGTGGTGGGTAACAGCCTCTTCCAATCCACAGGGGGTCTCCATTCTCATAGACCCTGTCCTCCCTCCACGTAATTCGCAGGGAACCACCACATCCACGTCACTGGGTACCTCCGCACCCCCGCTCCTGCCAGTCCCGCTTCCAGCCGCACTCCGGGTCACCACCCCTCGACCTCCACACACAGCCTCCGCCTCTCCGACCATCCGATCCAGGTCACTGCACCGCCGACTCTGGGTCACCAGGTCCAGGTCATTGCGCCACCAGCTCTGGGCCCCTGCACCTCCACCTCCTCGAGCCCCTGCATCACTGACCTCTGATTCCGGGTCACCGCAGCGCAAGCTCTGGGTCACCGCACCTCCACTTCCGCATCGAGCCACCATACCCCCGATGAGAAGCTCCACCAGCTCCGGCTGCATCAGGACCGGCAAAGTAAGTGCAAGGGAGACCGTGAGGTCTTTAATCCCTAAAAGCTCCTCTCTGCTGTAGGAGCAGAATAGTGCTGACACCGGCCACACACACAGACACAGGAACACCAGGGACTGCAACACCGAGGCAGCCATCCGCGGCGCCATCTTGAAGTCACTCATGATTATTATTATTAATGCTAAAGTACCATACTGTTACTAAGCCTTAAATAAAGAGAAAGTGGACGGAGATAAAGTACCAGCCAATCAGCTCCTATCGTTTTTCAAACACAGCCTGTAAAGTGACAGTTAGGAGCTGATTGTTTGGTACTTTATCTCTCTCCAAGGCTTAGTACATGTGAGTTGTAAACCTGTGGATGGTAAAGGTTATGGGTACCTACATCCAGGGCAGCTAAGATCTGGAGTGCCATGCCCCGTCAGGTTGCCTTCTGTATAAACTGTGCTGCCACAAAGCATTGGTGTGCAATCAGTATGGCGTCAGCATGGCATCCTGGTGGCATTATTTTACCCCCTTTAGCACCCCTCTATGCATTCAAAAATTTGGATGTGTAGATGTTATTCATGAGTCTCACGGAAGGAAGATAAAAGAAATTAAATGGGATGTAGTTAGTATGCCGGCGTACGGGATGCCGACCGTCGAAATCCCGACATCGGAAGCCCGATCTGGGACTAAAGATAGGCGTAGAAATCCTGATACCAGTCTATATCCTGACGCCGGAATCTCGTCAGCTGCCATCCACATACGAAGGTACACCGGGGCATCTTAGCTGTTAGCCGCGGGGGAGGGGGGGATAGGTTTAGGCTTTGGGGGGAGGTTAGGCACCACTGGTGGGGGGTTAGGCACCACTGGGGGGGGGTTAGGCACTAAGGGGGGATGATTAGGTTTAGGCACCAAGGGGGGAGGTTTAGGCACTAACAGGGAGGTTTAGGGTGTGGGTGGGGAGGGTTAGGGGGAGAAGGGGGAGGCTTAGTATACTTTCCCTACCCTTGTTGGGATACCAAGCATCGGGATACCTCTGTCGGTATTTTGACAGCAGACATCCCGTCTGCTGGTATTTCATACCCAACCCCAATGAAATATGTTATAGAAAACAACAGACAGCTCATAAATTAACCCATAGGGTAAATACACTATATAGGATGGATGGGAGTACATGTACTTCCAGCTGGTAACATTACTCTGGTAGCATTTTTTCATTCTCTTATCTTACAATAAGATCAGTGTTTCAAATATGTAATCTCTGCTAGATACAAAGCCTGGATACTAATACCACTATTACAGCAGGAAAAAGGTGGTTCAGGGCAAGTCATGAATGACATATTTAGGAGGATAATCACTACAAACTGGAACAAAAACAGCATACAATTAAAAGAACAGCATTACACGGCAGGACTTTATAAATTATGTAAAACATGACACATCTTATCACTACTAAAACACATGATGCTGTGATGGAGTTTATACCAGTGCCAGATGACTTAATAAGCTTCAAGCTATCCAAATAAAGTGCTATACAGAAATACAATACGAACAAAACAAAACATGGTAGAGACTAGTGCCACCATTCCAATGACGGGCTAGAAAAATATTCCAACAGTACCCTTGGAATTTCATCAAATAGTGATAATTCTGAATTACTTATTTTAACTTATTTGCTGTCAAATAATTTGTTACATTTAAACATATAAAGTTAAATCATATTTGTGATATATGTAAATATTTTTATGGTTAATGTTTGTAGGAATACAATATTAAACACACATCTATTTAAAGTACTGTAAAAAGCCAGTTGTATATGAAAATGTACTAGCAAAGTATAATCAGCCACCTGTTTTCTACATATATACGTGAAAAATGTTATAACATTATTATGAAATTTAACAAGAAAACCCTTGATTTACTGGAAAAAAATATTTTCCTACTGTATATTGAAAAGGAGCTTTACTATAATAATAATAACTTGAATATTTTTTATATATATAACTTTTCCAAAATAAGAATCAAGGAGCTTTACATTTGCAGAAAATCCAGAAATCACGAACATAATACAAAGCTGAGGCAGTCATTTTGGGATTATTCATCCTATCCACGAAGGTACCAGGTGAGGCAGCCATCTTGGGCATACTAAATAGGTTATACTGAGTGGAATAGGCAATACCTGGAAGCAATGACACAAAATGGGGAATCTACAGAAACCTAATGCAAAATATATAAGATACAGACAATCCTTATAAAATCATCTCATCTTCTTACCCATGAGAATACCATCCATCTTGGGCATGTTACATGAGTTATAATGTGTGAAATAAGCAACACATAGAAATAAGAACTACTGTACAATGATAACAATTAAAAGCAACTAACTAGATACCTACTGAATCTATAGATCCATGTGCTGTTCATCCTGCCCATGAAATTACCTGACAAGGCAGCCATCTTGGGTAGGCAGCATAGAGTACAGTGGGTAGGATAAGTAATTTGTTGAAGTATGATTGCAGTGGGGAATTACAGAACAAATCATAACAAAAAAAAACATTTAAAAAAATCATTTAAAACAGTGAAGCAACCATCTTGGACACATCACAATAGTTACTGAGGCTGGGCTGGGGCATGAATGCTGTACCTCTTTTGATGGCGAGAGGCTCAAGATAAAAAAAAAGTATGCTGAAACAGGAAAGAATGTTGGGGTAGTGTGGAGATACATGGAAAGCAGTCAGTATATTAGGTAGATAGAAGTACATGGTAAAATAGATTGACATACTTCAAAATGAGGGAGAAAGATGTGTAAAATTGCCAGATGAAGTTGCAGGCACAGATCCCCTGTAATGCAAAACATATGCCCTATAGAAGAACACATTTCCAGTAAATAGCACACTTCTCTGAGCAAATATCATGTGCAATCAACCATCGATGATTAGAATCCATCCATGGTTATCACTTGATGGCTGATGGTTTTATCAATGGCGGAGATTCAACTAGTTTCCCACCATCGATGGTAGCCATGGGTCCACCAGCTGCTTGTTTTCATTTTACACTGGCTAGCACAGGGCTATTACTGGCTGTCAGGCAGGAGTAAAATGTGCTGTGGCACCATTGTAACTGTTCATGCTGTTGGAATAACTGGGAGGCATGCCACTGCCTCCCTCTAATAGCTGTGTGTGCTGACTTGACAGCCTCTGCTGTCAGTCAGCAATGAAGCCCCACCCACTCTCTCATTCATAGATGGGCAAGGCGGTTACTTGCATCTTGCCCTGTCTTGGTGGGCATGGTCTAATCTTCCAACCAAGAAGTGCATGGGATTCGGCAGTCTGCTGCGAGCATGTGCAAAACTTTGATGGTATGACATTGTATAGTTTCATACCATGGCTGGTCCCTCCATCGATGAATAACAGACCGATGGCCATCACTAAGGTGCAATCGTGAAGCCATTAGTCTGCTGGAGAGCAGCAGTCATTTTCTTGTAGCACGTTTTCTTACTTTTCTCCTGATGTTTCCTTTATGGTGGGCAAAGAGTGATTATATCATCACTGTGTTGTGCATACCCAGCCCGGACTCTTTAGGGAGATCTCCACCATTTATGGGGGTCTCCCTTACATTCGAGGAGGATTGGCATGTATGAAAAGGCAGGTCAAAGCATGTGTTATATAAATGACAAATAACCCCAATTATAAGTAGGTGTTCTCTTGCAGATACAATAGCAATGTAAAAAAACAAGTAAGATTTCATACCATAATGTCTGGAAATCTGCTAATTGTGTGAGGTTCCAACAAAACATTGTGCTGAATTGAATCAGCACAAATGTACAAAGCCCCTTACAGTACATATGACAATTGGGAGAAAATGCAGATTCAAAATGAATATACCGAAGAAAAAGATGGTTCATGTCTCTAGGAGCTTAAAATCAAATTAAAGATAATATTATGAACTACTAGTTCCAAAATATACATTTTTGTCTTCTCATTTTATTTTTCCTATAACCGGGGGGAAAGCTATGCCTCTAAATATGTTTGGAAATCTAATAATTATTTTATATAAACTATTCTATTCCATAGTTGTTCACAGCACAGATACTGTACATGTACAAATGTTTATTTATGAAAGGAATGACAGGAATGCCATTTCACTTGTCATGTCAGATTGTAGAATGATTTAGCAATCTCCCTATTGTCTGCATACCTGCATGTACACATATGCGATAAAGTATATATAGATATAAGTGTTATGGAGGTATTTTATTTACTTTAAAAAAATAAATACATGAATACTCATCATACACAGGCTTCAGTAGTTAAAACCAAAAACAAATACTGTGTTTTGACATCCAAGGTAAACATCTCTATGCACAAATGTCAATATCCATTCTCGCTAGAGGTTGAATATACCAAGTATTGCATATACTTTGCGATACATCCTGCCCCCCATCCAGGGGCATTTTATGAGAGGAGGGGGCCCGTGTGCAGCCTCCATTTGGGCCCCCTCCTCTCTGTCAGCGCACTAAGCACGGAAGATTCTGGCTTCAGAGGTTGTGGTGGGCATGAAGGGATCATGTAGACAATGCAGTGTTTGGTATGAAGGGACAAGGGGCATAGTACAAACAGCAGAGAGAGAGTGTTTGGAAGGGTCAAGGGAATAGTGCAGATAGGTAGTGGTGAGTATGGAGGGGTCAGGGAGGTAGTGCAGAGAGATAGCATTTGATAAGGAGGGGTCAGGGATATAGTGCAGATAAGTAGTGGTGAGTATGGGGGGGTCAGGAAGGTAGTGCAGAGAGATAGCATTTGATAAGGAGGGGTCAGGGATATAGTGCAGATAGGTAGTGGTGAGTATGGGGATCAAGGAGGTAGTGGTAAGCATGGAAGAGTCAGAGAGGTAGTGGTGAGCCACCCAGTTGCCCTTGCTATGCTGGTCAGTTGTGGGTAAATGAGACCACTACATATTATGCCACAGTGTAGTGCATCTACATTATACCACACTATAGTGCCCCCACATTATGCCACACTATAGTACCCACACATCATGCCACACTACAGTGCCCCCCACATTATGCGACACTGTAGTGCCACCCACATCATGACACACTGTAGTGCCCACACATTATACCACACTGTAGTGCCCACACATCATGTTACACTGTAGTGCCCTCCACATTATGCCACACTGTAGTGCAATCAAATTATGCCACATTGTAGTGTCCACCACATTATGTCACACTGTAGTACTGTACATGTTTCACTGACCTTTCTGCAGAGATTGCTGGGATTTATTACCCAGTAGTGCACTGCAGTGCTGAGTCTGACTGCACTCAGGGCCTGATTCAGAGCCGCTCGTAAGTGGCCATTCGCTCACTCCGAGCGATGTTCGCACATCTGCGCATGCGTGTGGGTCGTAATGCGCATGCGCCAACCAGTCAGTGCGGTCAGAAATCGTGTGTTCGCAAAATAGCGAGTGCCTGCTAATTTGAGTGACAGGATGAGGCGTTTGTGGGTGGTAACAGGGGAAGGTGCATGAAAACGGGGAGTGGAGATCCGAACGCAGGCGTGCCAAATGGTCAAAACGGACGTTTTAAGGGTGTGCATAATAAACAAAGTAGCGTCATCGGCCACGTCACTTGGTTGTCTCTTAGCCTGAACTGTTCACATGATTGCGGTAGGAAAATCCAACCACAAGCACTGCGAGCAGTTCAGACGCATTTCGATGTACTCGATTAATCTTATAAATAGCGGAGATGACGTATGATGCGAACGGCCAGGGGGCGTCTTTACAAAATAGCGAGCGCATATTTCGTTCGCTTGCTCAGACATAGAGGCATCAACAGACCGCAAAGAGCGAGCGCTCTATTAAAATATCCAGCCCCTTTTTCTGAACGAGCGAGCGCAAATAGCGTCCGGCTCTGAATCAGGCCCTCAGTGCACTGTACTCCAGTCCTCTCTGCATGTAGCTGCCAGCTGGGACAGTCACAGCCTTGATGACTGCCTGCTATACAAATCGAATCCCCAGTTGCCCAGTGCGGTCCTGCCCAGGAGTCCTATTGCACATGCATTGCCCTATGTTATCGGCTTCTCTTTACTGAAAGAAGCCCTTAAGTTTCTAGACATGGCATTGCATATCAGTCACAAACTCCAAAAAGTGATGCTTTAACTAGTTTGATTCAAATGGGCATATCACAGCCCCACAGAATTATTTGGGGACTGATGTTGCGGTGGGCAATAGCAGACATCTCCGATACCTGCTGCGGACTATTTTAACACATATTGGGAACCTCTAAAAATGTCACATACGACAATTGGGAGAAAATACAGTTTTCAGAGGTTTGTCCACATATTATTCATTGATACATCCTGCCCTTGGAGTCAAAATCTCTGTGCTTTGAATTAACATTGTTAGGGACACATTTGTGATAGTGTGCACACAATTGAATCGGGTCTCTTATGTGATCTAATACACTTTTGATTTAGGAGTTGATTTTTCAAAAGTCAAAAAGCCCTATTACCAGTGAGAATCAATGTTCTCTTGCAGTATATACTAAGTGGGTTACAGATGGTGACAATGGTTTATTCATGGAAAAGCCTATTTTTCAAGGAAAGTATGGGGAAGGTACATCTCAGGATGATGTTTGCAGAAACCAGGACTGACAAAAGTGTATTGCTAATCCCCCCCAAAATAAATATTTTCTGGGGAATATTTTCTAACTTTAGATCAGGGTAGTAGCTAGACCAATGGAGGCCCCATAGCAAAATTTCCAATTTGGCCCCATTGGTTAGCACCATCCTCAGATACATTAGGTAAACATGAACTGTCGTGATTATTATTAGGCCCCTAATTAATGTTTAATAAAAAATTGTATATAAAGAAATAGATTGTTCAGGTCTATTGTTCTGCCATAGCCGAAATAGAGAACTGTAGGTTACAATAAAGCATTATTGTTTGTAAATGTTTCAGTGATTGAGGTCTACATATTGTTCCCTTGTGACCAGTTTATAGTTTGATACTTAGCACTTAGGCTTTTTTTCCTGCATAAAGCATTGAACAACATTTTCACAATGACCACATTACATATTGAATAGTATTCCCACTTGTGTTTTTTATCTTTATATATAAGGTTTGTTAGTTTAATGTTACTCTGTAATTGAGAAATATACCAGCATTGCAATGTTTTCAGAAATCGCAGTAAGTTAAAAAAAGATGCCATAAAATGGTTCAAAGCTTAGCAATGTGACTACATCTCTATAGCTTTCATTATGGCTAATTTAAGTCCCATGATGGGCCTGAATAAACCATTATAACAAATCTAAGGGTAGAGCAATTACAACCAAATTATGCATCAGTTCATAAAAAATTAACACGTTCTATTTTTAGGAGCCATTAATGTATAAACAGTTTGCAGAACGAGAACACCAAGTGAAACATTCACAATGGTGTGTGACCAGTAAAGAAGGCTATGCATTTAAGGACAAGTCTATTTATTGATTTTGGGCAGTATATCACAGTACAGAAGATAACTTATGTTTCTGTTGGAAATGCAATAGCAATGAAATAACATATGTGTGCAGCTTGCAAATCCCATAAACCAGTGGTTCTCAAACTCGGTCCTCAGGACCCCACACAGTTCACGTTTTCTAGGTCACCCAGCAGGGGAACAGGTGTATTCATTACTCACTGACACATTTTAAAAGATCCACAGGTGGAGCTAATTATTTCACTCCTGATTCTCCTGGACCTGGAAAACATGCACTGTTTGGGGTCCTGAGGCCCAAGTTTGAGAACATGTGCCATAAACAATACGAGACTCATTTATTTACTTAAGGCACATGTTTTGCAGGTCTCATCACAAGTGAAATAATTAGCTCCACCAGGGGAACTTTTAAACTGTGTTGCTGAGTAATAACTACACCTGTGCACCTGCTGGGTGACATGGAAAACGTGAACTGTGTGGGGTCCTGAGGACCGAGTTTGAGAACCTCTGACTTAGGTGAACAGATTTCTTTAAATGCTTAAGCCAAACACAGTGAATGATTCATACTCTTTAAAAGGTATGTTTTTGAATATAACTTAGCCTGACCTGTGATCCTCAAAGTGTGAATAACTTTTATACTTTAATCCTTTGAGCATAACCTTGGATTCTGTCCTTTGCATTTTAGACATGTTACTTTGTTAAATAACAGTGAGCAGGTCAGTTTATTATACACACAACGTTTTTTTTTCCTGTGGATCAGTCACTTTCACAAGCAACGGTTTTGTGCCGTGTAGACACACTTGTAAAACTGAAGAATGTGGATGGGTAGATCATGGGCAGCACAGACGGTGTAATGGTAGCATTACTGCCTCACAGCACTGAGGTCATGGGTTCAATTCCCACCACGGCCATAACTGTGTGGAGTTTGTATATGTGCTTGCGTGGGTTTCCTCCGGGTACTCCGGTTTCCTCCCACATTCCAAAAATATACTGGTAGGTTAATTTGCTCCCAACAAAAAATTAACCCTAGTGTGTGTGTGTGCATGTGATAGGGAACATAGAGTGTAAGCTCCACTGGACTGATGTGAATGGCCAACTATTCTCTGTAAAGCGCTGCGGAATATGTGTGCGCTATATAAATAACTGGTAATAAATAATAAAATAATAAATAAATCATAGGTGAACATACAACTAAATATTGTGATGTGTGAAAAGCATGCATAATATCATGTACTTCACTATCTACGGTGATGGCACGGCAGCCATCCTGGCCAGTGGTTATTCAAGGCTGTAACACGTCGACTGTGCCGTATTTACGTTGTCTGAAAACATACATGTATTTCTCCATTTATCTGAAAACATTCTACAGGAAATAAACATCTTTTTGTTCCCGGACGGACAAAACCATTGTGTGTATATAGCCCATACCATATATTATAGTGTCTTTTATGTAATTGTTTTCAGTCCAATTAAACTTTCCTCTTGATCCTGCTGTTGCTGTCTGCTAGTATTGGGAAGTCTAGTTGCCTGGGAGTTATTCAGTTGTTTGTATAAGAACTCCTGCTTTAGTAAGTACTATATGAATAATTGGGGGATGGTTGGGGGACGGCATAATGAACTCTCCCCTTTTCCTAACTGATATCCATTTCTTCAATGGCTTCTGTCCTCTTGATCCTTCTGGCATGCAGATAATGGCTAGAGCCTGGGACATGAATTCAGCATCAGAATGGGGCACAGGTGACTCTCCTATCTCTCAAATAGCTACGAGGGTTGTTCAAAAAGTAATGCCTAAATGCTCATAACTCTGAAATAATATGCAACATTTATTTGAAACTTTGTCAGTTTGTAGTTTAATATGTCTGCTAACTATATATGTAGTTTTGTTTAGGTAGTCCAAGAAATACCATGGAATCCAAGTTGAAACTAAGAGCTGTCATTGAATTTCTGGAAAAAGAAAGCTGCAGTGCTACAGAAATCCATAGGAGACTGAAAAAAAGTGTATGGTGAGCGTACAATTGACTATAGCAATGACAGAAGGTGGATGAAGCATTTTCAATTGGGAGAATAGACCGTGTGCGACAAACCTCGTGGTGACAGACCATCAACTGCAGTGACAGCAGAGAACCGACACAAAGTCGATGCCATGATTCAGAAAGACCATTGTGTGACCATCAGAGATATCAGTGATGAACTTGAATGTAGCCATGGCACTGTAAAAACACTAATCAATGATTTGGAATATCGTAAAGTGTGTGCTAAATGGGTTTCAAAGCAATTAACCAGGCATCATAAGGCCCAGAGGGTGGAAGTGTGCAATGACGTTTTGACCAACTTTGAAGCCAACTCTGAGACGTTTTTGAAAAATGTAATTACAGGAGATGAGACCTGGGTATTCCTTTATGAAACAAAGGCCCAATCAAAGCAATGGAAACACCTAAGTTCACCTAGGCCAAAGAAGTTTAAATCACAGCGATCCGTAAACAAAGTCATGGCCACATTCTTCTGGGATTGTCGAGGTGTTATTCTCATCTATTACTTGGAACAAAACCAATCAATCATCAGTGATCAATACATTATTACACTTAAGAAGCTGAAAGAAGCCATCCACAAAAAAAGGTCAACAATTCGACTGTCAAATGTCATCTTACACCACGACAATGCCAGACCTCACACTTCGATGGCAACATCTGCGGCCATTGTCAAAATGGGGTGGGCAATAATGCCACATCCACCATACAGTCCTGATTTGGCCCCTTCTGACTTTTATCTGTTTGGCCCTCTCAAAAACTGTTACTGTGGTCAACATTTTGAAGACATGGAGGTTGTTAAAAACGCCATATGTTCCTGGGTCAAACACCAACCACTGGAATTTTTCCAAATTGGATTCACAGCTTGGGTTGAGAGGTGGAGAAAATGTTTGAGGGCAGATAGTAACAGAATGACTCCTCTCAAAAAATTCACTAAGACTTCAAAGTATTTTCAAATCTGTATCTATAATAAAATTTGAGTTGTGAGCATTTAGGCATTACTTTTTGAACAACCCTCATATAAATGCTTAGAAAAACTCAAAGTTTAAAAGAAAATGTTCATGTTGTTCAATAGGCTCCAATTTGACTTTACGGTTTGAAATTTGTGGCTTGCATTTCACAGGTTGCATTCATGTTTGCTATTTATGTTTGAATAGTATCTAAATATGTGTATGTTTAAATACAATTTAGAAAAGAAAAAATGTAAATAAAAAAATTTAAACTTTTTGTTTTACAGTTGAACAATGAACATTGCTACAGTATGCTAAGAATTCTAATTTCACAGTTCATGGTCCAGGTTCACACTGCAAAATGATTGTAATGAATTAATTACAGCTCAATCACTTGAGAATTACCTAAATCATGTGCAAACCAGCTTGAACTTGGACCTGCTTTTCCCATGGTTAAACTGTATTAATCATGGTCAAACCTGCCTAGCTCAAACTTATGGTGCATACACACGGTCAGGTAAAAAGGACGATTGAAATGATAACGAAGTAGTTTGTTTGTTTAAATTGGTCATTATAGGGGGTTTAAAAAAGGACAAACGATGGTCAATGTGCGGGCACAGATGGTCGATATCAACCATCGCCCGTGCATGCAGGCCAACCTGGTCAATATCAACTAGGTTAGCCTGGTTACTATAGGGACCCTCGAGGGTTGATTTAGTAGTTGGGGGAATGGTGCATGTGCTGGATGTTCGATAACGATCATCCAGCACATGGAGGATGATCAGACAACAATATCTGATTGTTGTCTAATCTGACTGTGTGTACAGGCCATTAGGTTACCTTTTTAAAGCAATCTAAATCAGATCTTATCAAGCCATACTTGAGCACAAGTGTCTTAACTAGTACTGCAGTTATTTTGATTTAACCATCTGTGCTCAAGCATGGAGATCACTAAAACCTGGAATGCTAATGTGCCTTGATGGCCAAGGTTGGGAAACACTGATTTAAAGGTTTCTGTAGTGATCAAAATTACTTGTCCAAAAATTTGTGGCCAGTTCGAGTATCTCTAGTGGTAGCATATGGTAATGAATCATTGAGTATATCTTAGTCCAGAGGTTCCCAAACTCTGCCATCACAGGCTAGGTTTTAAGAATATCCATGCTTGAGCACAGGTGACTTAATTAGTACCACAGACAATTTGATTTAACCATCTGGACTCAAGCATGGATATCCTTACAACCTGGACTGTAATGGCAGAGTTTGGGAAGGCTCTGCCTTTTTCACTTAATAGGGCAAGCAATATTGGTACAGAGCCAACTGAAGTCAAGCTAGTGGATCATAGGGAAGGGATGCGGTCAATATATATTTTTGGTCGATGAGGTGCAACTTCTGCAGGGGCTGGAAGGGAGCCTATAGCAGTCATGATCACTACAACAGCAGTATTTGCAACACTAACTGCTTTGACAATCATTTGAGAGCAAGCACAATGAAGCCAAAAATCAGCTTTGCTTTTGAGCACAGCACTGTAGTCTTTTATCCCTGTTCCAGCGGATATCAATGATATGGCAAATGCTCTGTCCAGGTTTAAATTTGTGATTCACAGTTGGATGCTTGCCCTGAAGATGACCTTCTCAGGTGGGTCTTCAGGAGTATAGAGTTGATCTGGGCCTCAGTTGCTCAATGCACATACACCATCTACTGACATTGGGATACTTAGGTAGTCTTATGAAAAGTTTGTGACAAATAGACTTTTCAGTCACCTCAGGTTTATTCCTTTGAAAATGAAATGCTTGACCTGAAAGTAAGGGAATATGCAGTTAGCTGTGTAGAAAAAACTTTGTTAGATATTTCTGTGGTCTTTAGGAGTAGCAGAACATTTCCAAACAATTTAACAAATGTTGAATGAAATCAGGTTCGAGGAAGTTCCCTTCAACATTGGACTGCAGGCAGCTAATTACTCTGGAGCTACTGTAGCCTTTTGGGTGTAATTATTTCTTGCATTATCATTTCAGTATGTGTTGGTTAGAGGAAGAGTCAGTAATGGTCTGTAGAGCCTTCAACTTTGCCTTTCATTTAACCTGAAATGAGGTGATGCTGACTTGTCTTTTCGCATTAGAATGAGGAAGAAAGATTAGTGAGGGTAGATGGGTTTTATTGCAGGCTCTCCCTAATTCACCTCTCTGGCATTGTCTAAGTTCTATAACTTTTCGCATGCAGTCTCTCATTCTTTTATGTGCATACTTAAGCTCTTGTTGCATTACTGGTTTCAGTTCACATGTTGTATTGTTATATTTTTGACAAGCCAATCCTAAATTTATAATGTGCGATTCTTTTGCACAGTGTGTTGGAAAACAAACTGCATCCCGGCTCCATGGATGGAACTAGGACACAATGTCCAATATTGATTTTACGGTTAGGGATGCTTACCTAGTCAATGAAAAACTGCATTGTCGAAATGTAAATTGTCATTCACAATGTCGACATTCTGGCCAGAGCCAGCAACCTATGCAAAAGCCTAGAGGCATTTGGAATGCTTAGGGACAGTGCTCGGTTCCTCGACCTCTCATTAACTATGACGTAATGTACTGGGCCAAAATGTATTTTCCATAAGATAAGTTTTATTCTAAAGTCCCCTTTGAGTGCCCTCTTTTCTAAATACACACACACACACATACATACATATACATGTGTGTGTATATATATATATATATATATATATATATATATATATATATACACACACACACACACACACACACACACAGAGCCGTAACTAGACTTTTTGGTGCCTTGTGCCAGAAAGAGCATCGGGGCACCCCCTATAGTTGAAATAGGGACAGAACACACCTGAAAAAAGGGCATGGCCTCATTGGGAAGGGCCAGAAGATGCTACGAGTGACAGCATATTGAAAACTAATTTTATATTATATATATTAGTTTTTCTATAGCTCCATACCATGTAGCTTCACCCACAGTTCCTGAACCTATTTATCCAGAAAAATAGCCCTCCCTAGTGGCATTCCAAGCCTATGGCCGGCGTAGGTCACCCCCATTTTCTGGAAAAGACAAGACCAGGGTCTGCGCCTGTGGATGCAGATTTCCTGGTCTCGCAAGCTGCCAGGACCCGGTCAGGCTGTGGTAAGCTTCAGCTACCACAGCCTGGCCAATGGGGCAACCATCACGACTGATGGTCTGCAAGGATGTGCGTTTCCTACAGTCATCTCCTGCTGCATTTGCAATTTAGATGGATGGAATTGCACTGCCACCTGTGTGCCATCTCTAAATCAGGCTCCAAAACACCCAGAGTGTTTTCCTGCACATTGTTATATTGACGGTCATCACAGTGGCCACACCCAGTTCTGGCAACACATTCTCTCCTCCAGAGGGACAAATCAAGACTATTCTAGAGAATACAGACCAATAAGTATGCAAAACTTTATTTTTATATAAAATTTTATTAACAAGATTATATTATAACACACACATTAAACAGTGCAAGCAAAGAAGACATTTTATACTCATTCTAATGGAGAGAGTAGTGATTGTTTAGAATAAACTCAAAAACCATGTCAGCTCCTAAATCACTTTTTTTTTTTAAATGTTTTATAGTGCATATGCACAGGAAAATACAGTGTGTGTAATAATTTTTTTTTTTTTTTGCTGGTTACTTCACTTAGTATTGCATTTACCGTGGAAGGGAGAGCTTACAGTTGTGTACTTTCCAGAATTGCGCACAGGAGTACCCGGAGCAAGGCTGTTACAAGAGCTCACACTTAACTGAATTTCCCTCTTAATGTACTTTTTTTTTTTATACATTTTACACATATTTTCCATGTGGTGTGCTTTTACCAATTCAATGTAATATACTGGTAGCACATAGTAATGGATGAGAAGTACATGCGGTATTTTAAAAATTGAACTCAATGGTCAGAACCAGCACTTAAAAATCCATTCATTCTATCTTGAATACACTTTTCAGGTGTTAGCAGCTGAAAAGTGCATTAACAGCACATTGGTGTGAAAGAGTTCTTAGCCTAGGCAGGGACAGATTTCAGAAGCGCACTCTAAAGTGCTCTGTTTGGGTCATCAACTGGGTGTAGCCAAAAGTTATTTCACAGTATAGGTAAATTATATTATTGGAGATAAAAAATAAATAAAAAAAATAAAAAAACTAGAAGTCCTTTTATGCTGAGCAAAATATATTGTGTTAGGACATATTGTGTGGCAGTAAACACACACACAACGTACACAAAGTTTGTGGCAAAGTAACTGTTCCAAAGTTGTGTGCATACTAATAGACAAGAATATCAGTTCTCTAGGTTGCGTAGTTTTTCACCCAAACTGTGAGATCAGTGCACTCTGGTCCCCAGATTCAAACTCTGCAGCATAGGCTGGAGCTACCTTACAAAGGACGTCAGTTTATTGGAGGGATGGCTGCTAGGGGCCAAAGCTTTAATTATTCTTTAAGACGCTGTTAGGAGTATTTCCACGTTTCAATAAAAGATGTATTGTCAACAATCCTGCTATCACTGAAGTACCAGTATGATTATTAGCCATCACCTACAGTGACAATAATATTAACAGAATATCAAGCCTCTGGAACCCAGCTCAGCTACATACTCGCATATTAAAAACACTAGACAGGTATATAAATAATACACTTTATTTGCACAAAATAGATAAGGTTTAAAAAAAGAAAATATAACGTACATGCATAAAGCAAAACGTCTGGCGCTGAAATCCCATTATCTTGCATTTAATTTCTGGGTGGCAAATGCTGTTTCCAATAAAGTTTTTAATTTTTTTCTTTTTAGAGGAATCGCCAGAAATATACCAAGCAATACTGCTTGTTGTACTACAGGTATATTCAGGATTAGGGATAAGGCATTTTTTGCAGTTAAGACTTCAGGTTAATACATTTTCAAAGACAGGTGTATTCATTACTCACTGACACATTTTAAAAGATCCACAGGTGGAGCTAATTATTTCACTCCTGATTCTCCTGGACCTGGAAAACATGCACTGTTTGGGGTCCTGAGGCCCAAGTTTGAGAACATGTGCCATAAACAATACGAGACTCATTTATTTACTTAAGGCACATGTTTTGCAGGTCTCATCACAAGTGAAATAATTAGCTCCACCAGGGGAACTTTTAAACTGTGTTGCTGAGTAATAACTACACCTGTGCACCTGCTGGGTGACATGGAAAACGTGAACTGTGTGGGGTCCTGAGGACCGAGTTTGAGAACCTCTGACTTAGGTGAACAGATTTCTTTAAATGCTTAAGCCAAACACAGTGAATGATTCATACTCTTTAAAAGGTATGTTTTTGAATATAACTTAGCCTGACCTGTGATCCTCAAAGTGTGAATAACTTTTATACTTTAATCCTTTGAGCATAACCTTGGATTCTGTCCTTTGCATTTTAGACATGTTACTTTGTTAAATAACAGTGAGCAGGTCAGTTTATTATACACACAACGTTTTTTTTTCCTGTGGATCAGTCACTTTCACAAGCAACGGTTTTGTGCCGTGTAGACACACTTGTAAAACTGAAGAATGTGGATGGGTAGATCATGGGCAGCACAGACGGTGTAATGGTAGCATTACTGCCTCACAGCACTGAGGTCATGGGTTCAATTCCCACCACGGCCATAACTGTGTGGAGTTTGTATATGTGCTTGCGTGGGTTTCCTCCGGGTACTCCGGTTTCCTCCCACATTCCAAAAATATACTGGTAGGTTAATTTGCTCCCAACAAAAAATTAACCCTAGTGTGTGTGTGTGCATGTGATAGGGAACATAGAGTGTAAGCTCCACTGGACTGATGTGAATGGCCAACTATTCTCTGTAAAGCGCTGCGGAATATGTGTGCGCTATATAAATAACTGGTAATAAATAATAAAATAATAAATAAATCATAGGTGAACATACAACTAAATATTGTGATGTGTGAAAAGCATGCATAATATCATGTACTTCACTATCTACGGTGATGGCACGGCAGCCATCCTGGCCAGTGGTTATTCAAGGCTGTAACACGTCGACTGTGCCGTATTTACGTTGTCTGAAAACATACATGTATTTCTCCATTTATCTGAAAACATTCTACAGGAAATAAACATCTTTTTGTTCCCGGACGGACAAAACCATTGTGTGTATATAGCCCATACCATATATTATAGTGTCTTTTATGTAATTGTTTTCAGTCCAATTAAACTTTCCTCTTGATCCTGCTGTTGCTGTCTGCTAGTATTGGGAAGTCTAGTTGCCTGGGAGTTATTCAGTTGTTTGTATAAGAACTCCTGCTTTAGTAAGTACTATATGAATAATTGGGGGATGGTTGGGGGACGGCATAATGAACTCTCCCCTTTTCCTAACTGATATCCATTTCTTCAATGGCTTCTGTCCTCTTGATCCTTCTGGCATGCAGATAATGGCTAGAGCCTGGGACATGAATTCAGCATCAGAATGGGGCACAGGTGACTCTCCTATCTCTCAAATAGCTACGAGGGTTGTTCAAAAAGTAATGCCTAAATGCTCATAACTCTGAAATAATATGCAACATTTATTTGAAACTTTGTCAGTTTGTAGTTTAATATGTCTGCTAACTATATATGTAGTTTTGTTTAGGTAGTCCAAGAAATACCATGGAATCCAAGTTGAAACTAAGAGCTGTCATTGAATTTCTGGAAAAAGAAAGCTGCAGTGCTACAGAAATCCATAGGAGACTGAAAAAAAGTGTATGGTGAGCGTACAATTGACTATAGCAATGACAGAAGGTGGATGAAGCATTTTCAATTGGGAGAATAGACCGTGTGCGACAAACCTCGTGGTGACAGACCATCAACTGCAGTGACAGCAGAGAACCGACACAAAGTCGATGCCATGATTCAGAAAGACCATTGTGTGACCATCAGAGATATCAGTGATGAACTTGAATGTAGCCATGGCACTGTAAAAACACTAATCAATGATTTGGAATATCGTAAAGTGTGTGCTAAATGGGTTTCAAAGCAATTAACCAGGCATCATAAGGCCCAGAGGGTGGAAGTGTGCAATGACGTTTTGACCAACTTTGAAGCCAACTCTGAGACGTTTTTGAAAAATGTAATTACAGGAGATGAGACCTGGGTATTCCTTTATGAAACAAAGGCCCAATCAAAGCAATGGAAACACCTAAGTTCACCTAGGCCAAAGAAGTTTAAATCACAGCGATCCGTAAACAAAGTCATGGCCACATTCTTCTGGGATTGTCGAGGTGTTATTCTCATCTATTACTTGGAACAAAACCAATCAATCATCAGTGATCAATACATTATTACACTTAAGAAGCTGAAAGAAGCCATCCACAAAAAAAGGTCAACAATTCGACTGTCAAATGTCATCTTACACCACGACAATGCCAGACCTCACACTTCGATGGCAACATCTGCGGCCATTGTCAAAATGGGGTGGGCAATAATGCCACATCCACCATACAGTCCTGATTTGGCCCCTTCTGACTTTTATCTGTTTGGCCCTCTCAAAAACTGTTACTGTGGTCAACATTTTGAAGACATGGAGGTTGTTAAAAACGCCATATGTTCCTGGGTCAAACACCAACCACTGGAATTTTTCCAAATTGGATTCACAGCTTGGGTTGAGAGGTGGAGAAAATGTTTGAGGGCAGATAGTAACAGAATGACTCCTCTCAAAAAATTCACTAAGACTTCAAAGTATTTTCAAATCTGTATCTATAATAAAATTTGAGTTGTGAGCATTTAGGCATTACTTTTTGAACAACCCTCATATAAATGCTTAGAAAAACTCAAAGTTTAAAAGAAAATGTTCATGTTGTTCAATAGGCTCCAATTTGACTTTACGGTTTGAAATTTGTGGCTTGCATTTCACAGGTTGCATTCATGTTTGCTATTTATGTTTGAATAGTATCTAAATATGTGTATGTTTAAATACAATTTAGAAAAGAAAAAATGTAAATAAAAAAATTTAAACTTTTTGTTTTACAGTTGAACAATGAACATTGCTACAGTATGCTAAGAATTCTAATTTCACAGTTCATGGTCCAGGTTCACACTGCAAAATGATTGTAATGAATTAATTACAGCTCAATCACTTGAGAATTACCTAAATCATGTGCAAACCAGCTTGAACTTGGACCTGCTTTTCCCATGGTTAAACTGTATTAATCATGGTCAAACCTGCCTAGCTCAAACTTATGGTGCATACACACGGTCAGGTAAAAAGGACGATTGAAATGATAACGAAGTAGTTTGTTTGTTTAAATTGGTCATTATAGGGGGTTTAAAAAAGGACAAACGATGGTCAATGTGCGGGCACAGATGGTCGATATCAACCATCGCCCGTGCATGCAGGCCAACCTGGTCAATATCAACTAGGTTAGCCTGGTTACTATAGGGACCCTCGAGGGTTGATTTAGTAGTTGGGGGAATGGTGCATGTGCTGGATGTTCGATAACGATCATCCAGCACATGGAGGATGATCAGACAACAATATCTGATTGTTGTCTAATCTGACTGTGTGTACAGGCCATTAGGTTACCTTTTTAAAGCAATCTAAATCAGATCTTATCAAGCCATACTTGAGCACAAGTGTCTTAACTAGTACTGCAGTTATTTTGATTTAACCATCTGTGCTCAAGCATGGAGATCACTAAAACCTGGAATGCTAATGTGCCTTGATGGCCAAGGTTGGGAAACACTGATTTAAAGGTTTCTGTAGTGATCAAAATTACTTGTCCAAAAATTTGTGGCCAGTTCGAGTATCTCTAGTGGTAGCATATGGTAATGAATCATTGAGTATATCTTAGTCCAGAGGTTCCCAAACTCTGCCATCACAGGCTAGGTTTTAAGAATATCCATGCTTGAGCACAGGTGACTTAATTAGTACCACAGACAATTTGATTTAACCATCTGGACTCAAGCATGGATATCCTTACAACCTGGACTGTAATGGCAGAGTTTGGGAAGGCTCTGCCTTTTTCACTTAATAGGGCAAGCAATATTGGTACAGAGCCAACTGAAGTCAAGCTAGTGGATCATAGGGAAGGGATGCGGTCAATATATATTTTTGGTCGATGAGGTGCAACTTCTGCAGGGGCTGGAAGGGAGCCTATAGCAGTCATGATCACTACAACAGCAGTATTTGCAACACTAACTGCTTTGACAATCATTTGAGAGCAAGCACAATGAAGCCAAAAATCAGCTTTGCTTTTGAGCACAGCACTGTAGTCTTTTATCCCTGTTCCAGCGGATATCAATGATATGGCAAATGCTCTGTCCAGGTTTAAATTTGTGATTCACAGTTGGATGCTTGCCCTGAAGATGACCTTCTCAGGTGGGTCTTCAGGAGTATAGAGTTGATCTGGGCCTCAGTTGCTCAATGCACATACACCATCTACTGACATTGGGATACTTAGGTAGTCTTATGAAAAGTTTGTGACAAATAGACTTTTCAGTCACCTCAGGTTTATTCCTTTGAAAATGAAATGCTTGACCTGAAAGTAAGGGAATATGCAGTTAGCTGTGTAGAAAAAACTTTGTTAGATATTTCTGTGGTCTTTAGGAGTAGCAGAACATTTCCAAACAATTTAACAAATGTTGAATGAAATCAGGTTCGAGGAAGTTCCCTTCAACATTGGACTGCAGGCAGCTAATTACTCTGGAGCTACTGTAGCCTTTTGGGTGTAATTATTTCTTGCATTATCATTTCAGTATGTGTTGGTTAGAGGAAGAGTCAGTAATGGTCTGTAGAGCCTTCAACTTTGCCTTTCATTTAACCTGAAATGAGGTGATGCTGACTTGTCTTTTCGCATTAGAATGAGGAAGAAAGATTAGTGAGGGTAGATGGGTTTTATTGCAGGCTCTCCCTAATTCACCTCTCTGGCATTGTCTAAGTTCTATAACTTTTCGCATGCAGTCTCTCATTCTTTTATGTGCATACTTAAGCTCTTGTTGCATTACTGGTTTCAGTTCACATGTTGTATTGTTATATTTTTGACAAGCCAATCCTAAATTTATAATGTGCGATTCTTTTGCACAGTGTGTTGGAAAACAAACTGCATCCCGGCTCCATGGATGGAACTAGGACACAATGTCCAATATTGATTTTACGGTTAGGGATGCTTACCTAGTCAATGAAAAACTGCATTGTCGAAATGTAAATTGTCATTCACAATGTCGACATTCTGGCCAGAGCCAGCAACCTATGCAAAAGCCTAGAGGCATTTGGAATGCTTAGGGACAGTGCTCGGTTCCTCGACCTCTCATTAACTATGACGTAATGTACTGGGCCAAAATGTATTTTCCATAAGATAAGTTTTATTCTAAAGTCCCCTTTGAGTGCCCTCTTTTCTAAATACACACACACACACATACATACATATACATGTGTGTGTATATATATATATATATATATATATATATATATACACACACACACACACACACACACACACAGAGCCGTAACTAGACTTTTTGGTGCCTTGTGCCAGAAAGAGCATCGGGGCACCCCCTATAGTTGAAATAGGGACAGAACACACCTGAAAAAAGGGCATGGCCTCATTGGGAAGGGCCAGAAGATGCTACGAGTGACAGCATATTGAAAACTAATTTTATATTATATATATTAGTTTTTCTATAGCTCCATACCATGTAGCTTCACCCACAGTTCCTGAACCTATTTATCCAGAAAAATAGCCCTCCCTAGTGGCATTCCAAGCCTATGGCCGGCGTAGGTCACCCCCATTTTCTGGAAAAGACAAGACCAGGGTCTGCGCCTGTGGATGCAGATTTCCTGGTCTCGCAAGCTGCCAGGACCCGGTCAGGCTGTGGTAAGCTTCAGCTACCACAGCCTGGCCAATGGGGCAACCATCACGACTGATGGTCTGCAAGGATGTGCGTTTCCTACAGTCATCTCCTGCTGCATTTGCAATTTAGATGGATGGAATTGCACTGCCACCTGTGTGCCATCTCTAAATCAGGCTCCAAAACACCCAGAGTGTTTTCCTGCACATTGTTATATTGACGGTCATCACAGTGGCCACACCCAGTTCTGGCAACACATTCTCTCCTCCAGAGGGACAAATCAAGACTATTCTAGAGAATACAGACCAATAAGTATGCAAAACTTTATTTTTATATAAAATTTTATTAACAAGATTATATTATAACACACACATTAAACAGTGCAAGCAAAGAAGACATTTTATACTCATTCTAATGGAGAGAGTAGTGATTGTTTAGAATAAACTCAAAAACCATGTCAGCTCCTAAATCACTTTTTTTTTTTAAATGTTTTATAGTGCATATGCACAGGAAAATACAGTGTGTGTAATAATTTTTTTTTTTTTTTGCTGGTTACTTCACTTAGTATTGCATTTACCGTGGAAGGGAGAGCTTACAGTTGTGTACTTTCCAGAATTGCGCACAGGAGTACCCGGAGCAAGGCTGTTACAAGAGCTCACACTTAACTGAATTTCCCTCTTAATGTACTTTTTTTTTTTATACATTTTACACATATTTTCCATGTGGTGTGCTTTTACCAATTCAATGTAATATACTGGTAGCACATAGTAATGGATGAGAAGTACATGCGGTATTTTAAAAATTGAACTCAATGGTCAGAACCAGCACTTAAAAATCCATTCATTCTATCTTGAATACACTTTTCAGGTGTTAGCAGCTGAAAAGTGCATTAACAGCACATTGGTGTGAAAGAGTTCTTAGCCTAGGCAGGGACAGATTTCAGAAGCGCACTCTAAAGTGCTCTGTTTGGGTCATCAACTGGGTGTAGCCAAAAGTTATTTCACAGTATAGGTAAATTATATTATTGGAGATAAAAAATAAATAAAAAAAATAAAAAAACTAGAAGTCCTTTTATGCTGAGCAAAATATATTGTGTTAGGACATATTGTGTGGCAGTAAACACACACACAACGTACACAAAGTTTGTGGCAAAGTAACTGTTCCAAAGTTGTGTGCATACTAATAGACAAGAATATCAGTTCTCTAGGTTGCGTAGTTTTTCACCCAAACTGTGAGATCAGTGCACTCTGGTCCCCAGATTCAAACTCTGCAGCATAGGCTGGAGCTACCTTACAAAGGACGTCAGTTTATTGGAGGGATGGCTGCTAGGGGCCAAAGCTTTAATTATTCTTTAAGACGCTGTTAGGAGTATTTCCACGTTTCAATAAAAGATGTATTGTCAACAATCCTGCTATCACTGAAGTACCAGTATGATTATTAGCCATCACCTACAGTGACAATAATATTAACAGAATATCAAGCCTCTGGAACCCAGCTCAGCTACATACTCGCATATTAAAAACACTAGACAGGTATATAAATAATACACTTTATTTGCACAAAATAGATAAGGTTTAAAAAAAGAAAATATAACGTACATGCATAAAGCAAAACGTCTGGCGCTGAAATCCCATTATCTTGCATTTAATTTCTGGGTGGCAAATGCTGTTTCCAATAAAGTTTTTAATTTTTTTCTTTTTAGAGGAATCGCCAGAAATATACCAAGCAATACTGCTTGTTGTACTACAGGTATATTCAGGATTAGGGATAAGGCATTTTTTGCAGTTAAGACTTCAGGTTAATACATTTTCAAAGACTAATACATGATAAAATAATAATATGATCAATAGAATCTTACATTCAAGAGTCTACCACAGAACAAATACTTGTAAACCTCTGTGATTCCTGCCATTGTGAATGTACCCAAATTGAGAAAGCAGCACGTCCTATGAACAAACAAGTGGAAACATTCACCAACACACTTGAATAGAAAGGGTCAGCTCATTAGAGCAACAGTACTTTCATGCTGCCCTCCAACTATTCCAGAGAAGAACTCCACAGCCAGGCACATGTGAATCGGGATGAAGATGTAGGAGCTGTATATCACCATAGCAATAGCTGCCAATAATATAGTATTAAAAATGGTCTGCTCCCAGGGTTCCAGCACATAGCTGCATGTTATAAGGAGATACTGGTAGTATAGCCAGGAAAGATAATCTTTTATGTGCTTTACATCCATGTTAATTGAGGTTTGCAACTGCAAGCCTAAAACAGAGAAACAAATCTATTACTCAGCAATCAGCATAAAGTCTTCCATTACTATAGCAACTAGTAAGTTATAAAAGATTACAGTAATAACTGATTTACAGTAAACATTACATAAGCACTTTGTGGTCTATTTACTAAGCAGTGTTAGGAGACAGAATGAAAAGTGATAAGGTGCCAACCAATCAGCTCCCAACTGTAATTTTTCAAACACAGCCTGTGAGATGGCAGGTAGGAGCTGATTGGCTGGCACCTTATCACTTTTCACTCTGTCTCCTAACACTGCTTAGTAAATAGACCCTTATGTTTGTGTGCTGTCTATTTATTGGTAGGAAACTAGTGCTGCAATTTCACTGCTGGTGGCTGCTATCCTTACCACACCACCACATTGTGGTTGCTGTGGAAGAATATCTGGCATACTATGCCCATGTACTTGCATAGCAGCCTTATAGGACCTAATTTCACCTACTGAATGGCCAGTACTTTGTTCAGTGAGCCTTCAGTCCACTATGGCTATAAAAAAGCTACCAGGACATGTGCAGGTAAAATGCCTAGACCAGAGGTTCCCAAACTCTGTCATTGTAGTCCTGGTTTTAAGGATATCCATGTGACTTAAATAGTACCTCAGTAAATATTATTTAACCATCTAGTCTCATCTCAAGCATGATTATCCTTAAAACTGGGACTTTAATGGTGGAGTTTGGGAGCCTCTGGCCTAGACCATCGATCATAAATTTCAGCTTCGATAGTCTGCCGAAGAAGCTGATCAACTATTGATCACTGCTTAAAGGACAATCATTGCAGGTTAAATATAAAAAAATGGAAGCTTTGGATGAAATTTTTGTTCTATAGAGAAAGGGTACGGCTGTAGTGCTCCTTCACATTCTTTCACTACATATTGTTGTTAGACTATGAAAGCTTTCTAGACTGTATTATTTTGATCCAAGAAACCTGAAGTGCTGGTTTCAGAACAAAGGACAGTATTACTGAGCAGGTTCAACCTAATTCCTACACTACTGGTATCTTAGGAGACAGATAGTCACAAAACACATACAAGTCACATATATCATAAACCACTGCAAACATTGTGAATACACTACATCTGCTTTTTGTGTACCGGATGGGTGGGTTGTAGTGCAGGATTAAGTGAACACAATATATCAATCATATTATGTAGGCTGCACAGTAAATAGCACCTGCAAAATTCCACAAGTCACACACATTCCCATTCTTTAGGGCAGATTAGTTGTAAAATATTTTCTACATTAAGAAATAACAGCATTGATAACTTTAATTATTGATTTTTGTTTTGTGCAGCATTAACATTCAACTCATGTTCTTCTAGAGAATTCCAGTCCCACTCTCAGGTATATTAATACTTCTTCATTTCATATCAATGATCTAGGCCAGTAGTTTACAACTCCATTCCTTAAATACCCACAAAAAGTCATGTTTTCAGGATTTCTGTCTGTGAAAACAGCTGGGGTATTACGGACCAAAAAATAAAATAAAAAAAATGTACTGACACACCAGAGCATGAGTAAAAGAAATCCATTCAAGATGACCTATTGGGGGTATTTGAATGTTTAGTTATAAAAAACACTGCCCTAGACCATTTATCAGAACCCCAAAAGTCCATATATCCACTGCTAACATTAACAGATGACCTAGTAGGTACTATGTATGTGTGTATGCATTAAAATTAATATTTAAAAAGGTAACAGGTTGAGTCTCCCATATCCAAATATTCCGAAATACGGAATATTCCGAAATATAGAATTTTTTTAGCATGACAGATAGTGAAACCTTTGCTTTTTGATGGTTCAATGTACATTAACCTTGCTTAAAGCACAAATTACACATATTGTATACAATTACCTTCAGGCTTTGTGTATAAGGTGTATATGAAACATAAATGAATTTCATGTATGTACACAAACTTTGAGCCACAAAATTATTGAAAATATTGTATAAAATTACCTGCAGACTGTGTGTATAAGGTGTATATAGAACATAAAAGCATACTGTGCTTAGATTTGGGTCTCTTTCCCAAGATATTTAATTATATTATGCAAATATTCCAAAATACGGAATATTCCGATATCCAAAATACCCCTGGTCCCGAGCATTTTGGATATGGGAGACTCAACCTGTAGTACATTTAATACTAGCGTAACTAATAAAAACTACTCACCTGTAAAATTATTAAATGTTCATTAAAAGTTGTCAGAATCCAACAAGGTTTTCAAGAAAGCAAATTGTACTTTCAGCACCTGAAAAAGTATTTTTACTGTTTTAATAAAAAAAATGTTTCAATTCCAAACACAGAATTGTCATCTGCAATAAATGACTGAACAGTAAGTTTTAATGTAGTGTTTGAATAATTACAGCAAGTGGCCAAGCACCTAAGCTCATAATTATATCCTTAAAATTATAGTTACCACAGATAGTCTTAACAATTCAGATAAAACACTTAGGGGTCTATGTATCAATTGCGGTACTGCCACGATTATTATCGGTCCAACTCACAGGGGATATTTTTATGTTTAGTGAAAATATCCTCGCTATGTACAAAGGGGAACTCACAGGCACAGCGATTGTGGTAACCTCTGTCGACGTGAGATATAACCCCCAGCAAATTGTGGAAATCTTTCACAGACTTCCCCGGGGGAAGCTGACCCTGCGCATGGTATCAGCTTCCGGAGCCGGCCAGGGGCTGCAAGAGAGACATCGAGAGAGCTCTCTCCTGCACCTGGAGCCTCCATTTGCTTACAGTAGTTTACACCATCTGAAAATGGTGTAAACTACCGGGGCCAAGCTCCGAAAAGCTTGCCTTTTGGAGCATTGTACATAGGTGTCAAATCATAGTCTCCATTGATAATAATGGGGACTGCGATCTGCAGCGCTAATTAGCACTTTGCCAGAGATTTCTGTGAAATCTCCTGCATTGTGCTTTTAGTACATATGTTCACTACATGAAATTATGCAGCAACTACAGTTTCTGCATAATTGTATGTATCCAACAGGTTGTTACATAGGACCCTAAAAGCTAGTCTGAATTATACATTTTTGTAGACACAAACTAAGTTCATTATCCAGTAGAACATGGATGGAAAACAACCCAGTCACTCCATATATTATTGCATATTTATAATGCTAAAACAATATTAAAGGCATACACAATTCAATGACAAATGGATAAAAACATTGAACCAAAAGATTAGGGGGGGGGAATGTAGTCTGGATGCCAACGGTCTAATTGCCGACCGCCGGCTTCCAGACTGCTTAATCCCAGCAAGGGTTGAATGACAGGCGCCTAAATCTAGACGCCAGTCATTTTACCGACGCCGGGAGACCAGCGTCCGGCATCCTGATCGAAGTGATGCTGGGCGCCACAGTGGACAGCCGTGTGGGTTAGGTTTAGGGCTCCCGTGGGGGACTTGGGTTTAGGCGGCGGGGAAGGGGGGGGTTAGGTTTAGGCACAGGGGGAAGGTGAGGGTCAGGTTAGGTTAGTTGATTTCCTCCTTTGTCGGGTAGCCGCTGTTGGGAATTGCGGCCGGTGGTAATAGGGGCCTATTTATCAAAGCTGGGAGAGAGATAACATTGTGAGAGATAAAGTACTAACCAATCAGCTTCCAATTTAAATTTTGCAGGCTGCGTTTTAATAATGATAGCTAGGAGCTGATTAGTTGGCGATTTATTTGTTACAATTTACTCTCTCCCAGCTTTGATACATAGGGCCCATAATGTTCGATACGCTCATAAAACAAACCTTGTCTGTCCACAATTCACAGAGAATGTGAGCGAAACTCAAATGAGTAAAATAGTATTTGCATACCAGACAACTTGAAAAACAAGTTGATCAAAATCTTGAAAAGCTGGATGCATGTGTTACAATGTAAGCTTGGCAAAGCCTCAACAAAACATTGCTACAACCCAACTACTTTACATAACGAGATAACACAGAAATTATAAATATATTATACATATATTTCCAGTTTAAAAAACAAAAAAAAACAAAACACATTTGGATAAACACAGTCACATAGGTCATTTACATGTTGCATTCTAATCAATTTCCAAGAACACCTGTGAGTTTTCACTATGCTGGAATACAGTATACAAGGGAACCAATTACAATATGTATAATTCTTAGGGACCTGGGACCTGCATGGTCTGATCTGGTAAACAATAATACTTAAATGGATTAAGGTTAGTATAGACATGCACACAATATACCCCACCAAACTAAATGTAACCAAACCAGTTTATATGCTTTTTAATGCTGAGGTTCCAAGCTCTGTGCATGATTAAAATGTACTAGTGGATGGCACCAAGGTAATACTATAATCAAATGAATACATGTAGCAATGCATATTTATAGTTTTAGACACAATGCTGTGAGCTCATCTTTAAATAATTGTATATAACATTTTAATTTTACATCCAACTGTTGAAGCCGTTTGGAGCAGGCTCACATCCCCAGACACTACACATGAGCTAATTTCCACATGAAAAGACCTCACCTCTGAGCTCCCAGTGGTAAATGGTAAACTGCTGATTGCAGATCTGGTCCAGAGGATGAATGCAGGTACAGGCACAGCAGACTGGGACAGATCTCCTGCTCAGGTGTGTCTGCCCCTCCCAGTTTCCTTTTGCTAAACAAAACCCTCCCATATAGAAAACCTGAATCCCATGATTAATGATTGACAGAATGAAACCAGTATACATAAATCAAATATTCATCTATGATACTGTATGTTAGCAATTGTTTAGGAAAGTGCAGGGAATATCTGAGTACTGGGACCAGCGTAGTCCATATGGGAGACAGTGAAGGAATGTAGCATCTATTCCCTTTGCAATGCTGATAGTAACTGAAGCTCTTGTCCGTCCTTATGTTAGTGCTGAAACACAGTGTCACTGCTCTCTAGTTAGCAGCCTCAAATCATTCCTCTGCTTGCCATACATGCCCTCCCAGAGTATGTGCGGGAAAGGTGCAGTTGGTGTGTACGTTTCTATTGTTCATTAGTAAAAGTAAGTAAAGGTTAACTTCATGTTAAATACCTTTATGATTTACTGCTGCGCTTGTTTGTTTCTATCTTCCTATTATACATACTGTATTCCTCTGCATAAGTATCATAATATAGAGAAGGTGCTTATAAACAAAACAATTTAGGATTTAGACCCACAGAGGATTTATATATACTGTAAATATAAATAATTCCAGTTTCCGACATTCACATTGCAAAAAATGAATAAAATACTTAGGAGCTCTATCTAACGGCCCCCATACACTAACAAGTGATTGGGGCAATTCGCCGATCCCCAGATATCGGGGTTGGCGCAACGGTGAACATGATGGATTTCACTGATTTGCCGATCTCGACGAAAACACTGAGATTAGCAAATCAGGGACTATTAACATATGGATTTTGACAGATCCTCGATGGATCTGTGATCATTGATGGCTACCGTTCAGCATTTCCAACCGGCAGATCAGCGTTTCAGTCGGGGGATTGGGCAATCTGTCTGTAGATGTATGGTCCCCATTAACTCATGGGTAAACCATGGATACTTACTGGCAGAAAGAAATGGCACTCCAGGTTTTTTATGCCTTATCTCCCCCATACTGACCTGCACACACACATAGAGCACTCTGCCTTTAAAGAAGGGAGTTTCCACGTTCAAACAATGTGCCCCCTTAGTAGTTATTGTCTGGTGACCACCTGCACAAAAAATAAAATGCTCCACAGATGGTAAGGGGCCTAAAACTCACATCTCCTACATCATTGTGCCTTATAACTAGGGATGTGCGCAGGACCATTTTTGCAGGATTTGGATTTGGCTCTGATTCGTCATCCGCCTTTGGATTTGGATTTACCAAACCTGCCGTGACTGGCTTTGGCTTTGGCTTTGGACTTTTTACAAAAATTGACAAAAAAAGCTAAAATCACATAATTTGGGCTTTTTTTGTGTTCCTAGAGTATTATTAACCTCAATAACATTAATTTCCAGTCATTTACAGTCAATTTAAACCACCTCACAGCTTATAATATTGTTTTCACCATTATTGGCCAAAGGTTGCAGTGAGCTAACTGGTCACTAAGCGACAGAGCAGTGGCGCAGACACCACAGAGTCACAGGACCTCATTTAGAGTCGGTCATTGCGGCCGCACGGTCGTACGCCACCGATGTTCGCTAAACTGCGCATGCGTAAAATTCGCAATGCGCGTGCGCAAACTAGCTATTACGATCAGAAATTTCTCTCTCCTTCAACTTGGCCAGGTCGTTAGTTTGAGTGACAGGATGAGGCGTTTTTGGGTGGTAACAGAGGAAGGTGCTTGTGAACGGGGGGGTGGAGATCCGAACGCAGGCATGCCTGACTATGCAAACGGCGTTTTATGGGAGTGCATAATTAACTAAGTAGTGTCATGGCACATGTGACATGGGAGGTTTTTACACTGACTTGATCGTAGTGCTTAAGAGAGGGTATGGTCAACCTTAAGCTCTACGACCAGCTCCGATGGTTCCCGATGGTCTCGATTAATCCTTATATGCCCGGAGATGACGTGTAATGTGAACGAAAAGGGGGCGTATTTTTAGTCTTACGGCTGCATACTCACCTAGCTCGTCCAGCTAACGATCCCATCTTAACGACGCAACTTGCGAGCGCTTCATTTGCATATCCGGCCCCTTTTACCTTACAACCGTGCGGCCGCAACGACCGACTCTGAATGAGGTCCACAGTGCTTGTATACACAGAGAGCTATGGCCCACAAAGTCACGGTGCTTGTATACACAGAGAGCTAAGGCCCACAAAGTCACGGTGCTTGTATACACAGAGAGCTAAGGCCCACAAAGTCACAGTGCTTGTATACAGAGAGAGCTAAGGCCCACAAAGTCACGGTGTTTGTGTACAGAGAGAGCTAAGGCCCACAAAGTCACGGTGCTTGTATACACAGAGAGCTAAGGCCTACAATGTTACAGTGCTTGTATACACAGTGAGCTAAGGTCCACAAAGTCACGGTGCTTGTATACATAGAGGGCTAAGGCTAACAAAGTCACGGTGCTTGTATACACAGAGAGCTAAGGCCTACAAAAATTCACAGTGCTTGTATACACAGAGAGCTAAGCCCACAAAGTCACGGTGCTTGTATACAGAGAGAGCTAAGGCCCACAAAGTCACGGTGCTTGTATACGCAGAGAGCTAAGGCCCACAAAGTCACAGTGCTTGTATACATAGAGGGCTAAGGCCCACAAAGTCACGGTGCTTGTATACACAGAGAGCTAAGGCCTACAAAGTTACAGTGCTTGTATACGCAGAGAGCTAAGGCCCACAAAGTCACAGTGCTTGTATACACAGAGAGCTAAGGCCCACAAAGTCACGGTGCTTGTATACACAGAGGGCTAAGGCCCACTAAGTCACAGTGTTTGTATACGCAGAGAGCTAAGGCCTACAAAGTCACAGTGCTTGTATACGCAGAGAGCTAAGGCCTACAAAGTCACAGTGCTTGTATACACAGAGGGCTAAGATCCACAAAGTCACAGTGCTGAGCTAAGGCCCACAAAGTCACGGTGCTTGTATACACAGAGGGCTAAGGCCCACGGAGTAACGGTGCTTTTAATTTATTTTATACAGAGGTCTAAGGCCCACGGAGTCATGGTGCTTGTATACACAGTGGGGTACTGCACTAAAAAATAAGTTTTATTTTTTTATTATTTTTAAACTTTTAACTTTGTATTTTTTACTTTTTAAACTTTTTTTATTTTTCACACACAGGGCCTGATTCAGAGCCGGACGCTCTGACAGAGCGCTCGCTCTGAATCAGGCCCGTCCTTCTTGATTTTTAGTGCGGCCTCCTGGCCGCTCGTATAGCTGTGGGTGACCACCCACAGCTATAGCGAGCGACCATCGGGCTTGCAACGAGACCCTTGTGGTAGGGTCTCGTTGCTGCAAGCCCTAGAGTGCTTTTGGCTCAAACAGAGCCGAAAGCACTCCCACTGACATCACTTGTGAATCAGTGGGGCCGGTCCCAGACGGTAGGCGTTCCCATGGGAACGCCTCTGTCTGGGCAGCCACGCCCCGCCCCGCCCACCAAAGGGGGCGTGCTGTCACTCAACAGCATACATCAGCGTGCAGTCAGTATGCCCCCTTACACAGTCACTTTTGCCAGCACAGCCATTTGTGAGACTCTGGACACAGCACTTAATCAGCAGAGTATAGCGCAGCATACATCAGTGTGCAGTGTGCCCCCTATACAGCCACTTTGCCAGCACAGCCACTTGTTCCACTCAGCCAGCCAGTGATCAGCAAAGCATTGCGCCGCATACATCAGCGTGCCCCCTATATAGCCACTTGTCCCACTCAGCCAGCCAGCCAAGTAGCAGAGCAGTGTGCAGTCCGGGGCGTGCAGGAGAAATGCCGCTGAGTCGTAGGACTCGGTGCCTTATGTAGAGGCGAACTCTCGCCTCTCGCGAGAGTTCAGCACTCTCGCAAGGATCCGACGTCAGGATGCTGACGTTCGGCTTGCAGTGGGGATCCGAGTCGGCGGGAACAGCCGAGCCTCGGCTCAGGCGGGACTCTGATCCCCATGTTCGGATCGGTTCAGAATTCCACAGAATCCGAACTGCTCATCTCCACTTTTAACCAATGCAGGGAAATTATACTAGTGATTCCAACTGAATGTATATATCTCTGTTTTTTATTTCTTTATATATAATTGCTTTATAATGGGGGTAAGTTGCAATCAGGGAGATTGCTAGACTCTTCAGGGAGTCAGGGAGATTGCTACTATTTCAGGGAGTCCCCCTGACAATCAGAGAGAGTTGGCAAGTATTGGTATTGATGTACAGTACACAATCCTTTTTTGCCTCAATATTATCTTTTTATCCACTCATCTCATGACCCTTACAAGGCTATGGGCTCTATTTATTAACATTCTTTTTACTAAAATAAAGTGAAAAAGGGTGTTTGTACACCCTTTTCACATTATTTTAGTATGATCTAAAGTTACTACAGGGCAATTGGAGTAGAATTCGTAAAATACTACTCCAAGCCTTAATTATCACTTATTTTTAGTAAACAGATCGCATTTCCCATCATTGTAATGGGAAATGTGATCTGACCAAAGTTACTAAAAATAAATTGTGGAAAAATACTGAAGAAAGCCCTGTGATAATAACGCCACCTGGAGGTGGCGTTATCCAGGGTCTCCCCCGGTTACCGGACTCCTGCTCCGCTCTAACGGACAGAACAGAGCCTGGAGCCGGCCCCAGTGATCAGCTGTGTGGTCTATACAGACCACACGCTGATGCACTGTAAAAAAAAAGAAAAAAAACATTGTAAAAAAACCCAACTTACCTGAGTCCAGAGACCAGTGATCGGGGCTCTGGTGATGTCCTCCCTCCAGTCTGCTGGTCTCCCATCTTGCACTGGGGCCCGGTTGTCACCTGACCGGGTCCCAGTGCAGGATGGGATGTCAGCTGATCGGAGCCATGGAGGACATCACAGGAGCACCGATCACCGTAGGTAAGTGTAATTAAGGGAGGGGGTGGGTCGCGGGGAGGGGGGTTCATGGGGGGGTCATGATCATGGGGGGCGGGACTTAGCGATGGGGCAGGGCTTAGCGACGGCTGGTTGGCGCATGCGCGGGCACTTGTCATGGTATTTTGTGTGAAAATACCGTGATAAGTGTGCGGAGGGGATTCGCAGTGACAGAGCTTTATCGCAAGCTCTGTGCCTGCAAGGGATTTTTAGTACATCCCTGTGATATTGCCTAAATTCGCAATGCGAATTCAGTCGGTAATATCACACTACAATCTGCATTCAAAATGCGTATTGTAGTAAATAGAGCCCTATAAGTGCTGGCGTAAGATAAATGGTGCCTGAGTCATGATCAGGAGGCAGTGTTTAGAAGCTTGGAGGATTAGGGCTCAGTATAAATAGAGGACAGATGGAGTAATTTGCACAATTACAATCCATTACCGTTTATGTTTATAAGGATATAATTGTGGTAATAAACCACTTGTGGTTCATATGGAATGTTTGGCTGATGATTTGTGTTTGGGATTATCAGTGTTTCACCTTCTATAGCTGCACCTCATTCTACTAGCTTAATATTAAATAGATTAATACTTAAATTACTTATATCCTATTTACATTTGTTATACAATAATTTTCAATGAATCCATTACTGATTCAATTAGTCTCAGCACCAGTGCAGTTCACAATCTAAATTCTCTACTGCACAATCATTTACTATTATTAAATTTGTCAGAAACCAATTAAAATTACCAATATGTTTTGTGACAGTGGTGAGAGATTGGACAACCTGGAGGCACGGCAGACAAACGTGGAGTTGTTCTGAAGAAACTCTGGAGATAAACTGGCTTTGGTCTCAAATAGCGACGGTGCAATAGGCTTAGCCGGCCCTGCCCACAGAGATTTTGTTACCATGAGGCACCTGGCGACTCCCTGCAGCCAGAGGCTGTAGCTCACTTCTCAGATCCGCCTTCCATTTCCCGCAGTGAGTGTAGGGAGAGACGTCATCAGGGGCTGGCTGGCTGGCAACTTTCAGGCTGGGGGGCAAACACAAGCAAGCGGCCCCGGCTTTTCTCCAAAAGAAAAATATGATTGATAGATTTATGAGGAAATGGTTTCCCACTGGAACCTAACCTCCTCTGCTGACCTTGGTGGCACAGAAGAGCAGGGCTGCCATCAGAAATTGTGGGACCCGGAACTGACAAAATAGACAGGGGCCCCCCCATCCTCCCCCATGTTTCTGTCTCTCCAGCCCCAGCAGTCCCACACTTACCTGGTTATTGTTGTTCTGTAACCTACTCCCCATGGGACACGGTTCCTTTTTTTCAGGGGAGCAGTGTGACGGGTGGGGATTTGGGCGTGCAGGCAGGCAGTGGGATTACAGGGCAAAATGCAGGTTTTGCAATATATATAATATATATCTGCAAGTAATACCGTCTCACCACCAAAAATTACAAAATCATGCTCTGGTGCCCTCCTGAATATATCAATACAGTATTGGCGAAACGGCGACACTCACAGGTACAGTACTATCAAATGACAAATAGTGTCTGTGTACACCGTTTCAGTCCATCCGGACTTTTATTAAGAACATTCTTTATAAAAGTCCAGATGGACTGAAACTTTGGACAAAGACACTGTTTGTTGTTTGAATTCTTGCACTTAAGTACCCACGAGTGACGCCGTTTCTCCAATAGTGTATATATACAGAGTGGCGGTTCTAGGGGTGGGCTAACAGGGCAGTCGCCCGGGGGCCGGCCCCTAGAGGGCGCCACTGAGTCCCCAGAAGCTAAAAAAAAAATGAAAATCCCATAATAAAAAAAAACAGCGCTGGTCCCCCCCGCGTTGCCGGGCGCCCGCTGATATTTGTTATCAGCGGGCACCCGGCTCCCTCCAGCAAAGGCAGCCAAAGCTCACTCCAGAGCTCCGGCTCCCGCATAGAGCACTATGGGAGGGACGTCATGACGTCTCTCTCATAGATCTGTGGTGGAGCCGTGGTCGGACCGGACGGCAGCGGACGCAGGAGCGAGGCCTAAGGTAAGTATTGTGTTTGTATTTTTTATTTTTCAGAAGGGAGGCATGGGGGCATTACTACTAGAGTCATGTCTATAAGGGGGCATTACTACTAGGGGAATGTCTATAAGGGGGCATGTCTATAAGGGGCATTACTACTGGGGACATGTCTATAGGGGGGCATTACTACTGGGAGCATGTCTATAAGGGGCATTACTACTGGGGCATGTCTATAAGGGGGTATTACTACTGGGGGCATGTCTATAAGGGGCATTACTACTGGGGGCATGTCTATAAGGGACATTACTACTGGAGGCATGTCTATAGGGGGCATTACTACTGGAAGCATGTCTATACAGGGGCATTACTACTGGGGGCATGTCTATAAGGGGGCATGTCTATAAGGGGCATTACTACTGGGGGCATGTCTATACGGGGGCATTACTACTGGGAGCATGTCTATACGGGGGCATTACTACTGGGGGCATGTCTATAAGGGGGCATTCCTACTGGGGGCACTACTATAGGGGGCACTAATGGGGGCATTCCAACTTTGGGCATTACTATAGGGAGCATTCCTACTGTGGGCACTACTATATGGGGCATTATTACTGGGGCACTACTAATGTGGGCACTACTATAGGGGGCACTACTATAGGGGGTATTGTATTAGGGGCACTACTACTCAGTACTGTGGGCCTTGTGTATAAGGGGCACTAATTTGGGCATTGTGTAAAAGGGGCACCACTGTGTGCCATAACATGAATAAGGGACTAATGTGTGGCATAATTTGAATTGGGGATACTGTATTATAAAGGGAATTACTGCATGTGGCATAATGTGCTATACAGGGCATTACTGCATGTGGCATAATGTGTTATAAAAGCCATTACTGCATGTGGCATAATGTGTTATACAGGGCATTACTGCGTGTGGCATAATGTGTTATAAAGGTCATTACTGTGTGTGGCATAATGTGCTATACAGGGCATTACTGCGTGTGGCATAATGTGTTATAAAGGGCATTACTGCATGTGGCATAATGTGTTATACAGGGCATTACTGTGTGTGGCATAATGTGTTATAAAAGCCATTACTGTATAACACATGCCATACTGTCACCATTCTGTCAATGGTGACAGTATCATATGCAGTGACAGTAGACATGTCAGAAATTGTTGCCAGGTCCTTCAGTCCGGACCAGATGTCCAAACTTGGTCCTGCCTGCCCTGCATCACCGCCAGCGGGTTGCTTAGGATACCTAAGTTTTTTCCTGGCAGCCCCAGTTGCGGGAGAAAATGAAGAAGGAGCTGTTGACGTGTCACGTTCCGCTTCAGCTGACAGTGTGTTCACCAGCAGGTCTTTGCACCTCTGCAGGCTTGTGTCGGTCGGAAAGAGAGACACCACATAGGCTTTAAACCTAGGATCGAGCACGGTGGCCAAAATGTAGTGGTCTGATTTCAACAGATTGACCACCCTGGAATCCTGGCAAAGCGAATGAAGGGCTTCATCCACAAGTCCCACATGCCGAGCGGAATCGCTCCGTCTTAGCTCCTCCTTCACTTTCTCCAGCTGCTTCTGCAAAAGCCTGATGAGGGGAATGACCTGACTCAAGCTGGCAGTGTCTGAACTGACTTCACGTGTGGCAAGTTCGAAGGGCTGGAGAACCTTGCACAACACGGAAATCATTCTCCACTGCGCTTGAGTCAGGTGCATACCCCCTCCTTTGCCTATGTCATAGGTGGATGTATAGGCTTGAATGGCCTTTTGCTGCTCCTCCATCCTCTGAAGCATATAGAGGGTTGAGTTCCACCGCGTCACAACCTCTTGCTTCAGGTGATGGCGGGGCAGGTTCAAGAGTGTTTGCTGGCGCTCCAGTCTTCGGCACGCAGTCGCTGAATGGCGAAAGTGGCCTGAAATTTTTCGGGCCACCCAAAGCATCTCCTGCACGCCCCTGTCACTTTTCAGAAAATTCTGCACCACCAAGTTTATTGTGTGAGCAAAACATGGGACGTGCTGGAATTTGCCCAGATGTAATGCCCGCACAATATTGGTGGCGTTGTCAGATATCACAAATCCCCAGGAGAGTCTAAGTGGGGTAAGCCACTGGGCGATGATTTCCCTCAGTTTCTCTAAGAGGTTGTCGGCGGTGTGCCTCTTACTGAAACCGGTGATACACAGCGTAGCCTGCCTTGGAACGAGCTGGCGTTTCTGAGATGCTGCGACTGGTGACGCTGCTGCTGTTGCTGCGTAAGGTGATACATCTACCCAGTGGGCTGTCACAGTCATATAGTCCTTAGTCTGCCCTGTTCCACTTGTCCACATGTCCGTGGTTAAGTGGACATTGGGTACAACGGCATTTTTCAGGACACTGAGGACACTTTTTCTGACGTTTCCGTACATTCTCGGTATCGCCTGCCTAGTGAAGTGGAATCTAGACGGGATTTGGAACCGGGGACACACTACCTCTAGCAATTGTCTAAATCCCACTGCACTAATGGCGGATACCGGACGCACGTCTAACACCAACATAGCAGTCAAGGCCTCAGTTATACGTTTTGCTTCAGGATGACTGCTGTCGTACTTCATCCTCCTCGCTAAGGACTGTTGGAGGGTCAATTGTTTAGTAAAAGTAGTGGTGTTCCTACTTCCTCTCTGGGATGATGAACGACTCCCAGCAGCAGCAACAGCAGCAGCGGCAGCAGGAGGTGTAGCAATGCAGGATCCTCCGGAGGAATCCCGGATAGGAGAGTCAGTCATGCCAGTGACATTGCCTGCAGGACTACTTCCGATCCTGACTAAGGAGGAAATTGACGAGGAGGGAGTTGACGGTGTGGTTTGCAGGCGCTTGGATACAACAGGACAACAGGATTTAGGTGTCCCTGGACTGCTTACGGTCTTAGCCAAAGTTTCTGAACTTGACAATAACTTATTATGAACGCGCTGCAGGTGCCGTATAAGGGAGGATGTTCCTAGGTGGTTAACGTCCCTACCCCTACTTATTCCACCTTTACATAAGGTACATATGGCAAGACAGTTGTTGTCTGGATTTGGATACAAATATTGCCAGACCAAAGAGGTGGAATGTTTGGTCTTCTGCCCAGGCATGACGGTGATGGGCTTTTTCATCCCACGGACAACAACTGTCTCCCCCGGAGCCTGATTTAAACAAACCACATCACCATCAGAATCCTCCTCGCCAACTTCCTCCTCAGCGCCAGCTACACCAGTATCCTCATCCTGTTGTACTTCAACAGTGACATCTTCAATTTGCATATCAGCAAGTGGACTGTGGGTGCTCCTTTCAGCACTTGCAGGGGGTGTGCAAATGGTGGAAAGAGCCACCTCTTCCCGTCCAGTGCTGGGAAGGTCAGGCATCGCAACCACCACCACACTTGGACTCTCCTTGGGGATTTGTGATATCTTCTTAGAAAGCACAGTTCTTCGCTGTGCTTTTGCCAGCTTAACTCTTTTGATTTTTTTAGTGGGAGGAGGGCTTCCATCGTCATGTGAAGCTGAACCACTAGTCATGAACATACTAGGGATCGACCTTAGCCGTTCCTTGCCACTCCGTGTCGTAAATGGCATATTGGCAAGTTTACGTTTCTCTGCAGATGATTTAAATGTTTTTTTCAAGGTCATTTTCCTGAACTTTGTCATTTGGGATTGTATGTGCCCTCTATTATGACATTGGGCATCGGCCTTGGCAGACGACGTTGATGGCATGTTATCGTCTATGTCATGACTAGTGGCAGCAGCTTCAGCACTAGGAGGAAGTGGTTCTTGATCTTTCTCTATTTTATTTTTATTGGAGAAAGTTTGGTCCTCCATTTATGTTATATCGATTTGATATATACGTGCGGCTAAACACAGAAAATATATTTTTATTTTTGCTGGAGAGTAGTGCACTTTGTGGGTTACACCAGCCTTTAAGAAATGAGCCAGCCGGCTCTTTACTTATGGGACACAGGCGCACGCTTGGCACTACTTTGTTGATGCACGTGCGGCTACTGCGCACACAATTCACAAACACAGAAAATATATATTTTTTTGGTTTGGACTGGAGTGTACTTTGGGGGTTACAGCACCCTTTAACGGTCAAGCCAGCTGGCCCTTTACTTATGACACAGGCGCACGCTTGGCACTACTTTGTTGATGCACGTGCGGCTACTGCGCACACAATTCACAAACACAGAAAATATATATTTTTTTGGTTTGGACTGGAGTGTACTTTGGGGGTTACAGCACCCTTTAACGGTCAAGCCAGCCGGCCCTTTACTTATGACACAGGCGCACGCTTGGCACTACTTTGTTGATGCACGTACGGCTACTGCGCACACAATTCACAAACACAGAAAATAATTTTTTTTTTGGTTTGGACTGGAGTGTACTTTGGGGGTTACAGCACCCTTTAACGGTCAAGCCAGCCGGCCCTTTACTTATGACACAGGCGCACGCTTGGCACTACTTTGTTGATGCACGTGCGGCTACTGCGCACACAATTCACAAACACAGAAAATAATTTTTATTTTGGTTTGGACTGGAGTGTACTTTGGGGTTACAGCACCCTTTAACGGTCAAGCCAGCCGGCCCTTTACTTATGACACAGGCGCACGCTTGGCACTACTTTGTTGATGCACGTGCGGCTACTGCGCACACAATTCACAAACACAGAAAATTATTTTTTTTTGGGTTTGGACTGGTGTACTTTGGGGGTTACAGCACCCTTTAACGGTCAAGCCAGCCGGCCCTTTACTTATGACACAGGCGCACGCTTGGCACTACTTTGTTGATGCACGTGCTGCTACTGCGCACACAATTCACAAACACAGAAAATAATTTTTTTTTTGGTTTGGACTGGAGTATACTTTGGGGGTTACAGCATCCTTTAACGGTCAAGCCAGCCGGCCCTTTACTTATGACACAGGCGCACGCTTGGCACTACTTTGTTGATTCACGTGCGGCTACTGCGCACAGGATTCACAAACACAGAAAATTATTTTTTTTTGAGTTTGGACTAGAGTGTACTTTGGGGGTTACAGCACCCTTTAACGGTCAAGCCAGCCGGCCCTTTACTTATGACACAGGCGCACGCTTGGCACTACTTTGTTGATGCACGTGCGGCTACTGCGCACACAATTCACAAACACAGAAAATTATTTTTTTTTGAGTTTGGACTGGAGTGTACTTTGGGGGTTACAGCACCCTTTAACGGTCAAGCCAGCCGGCCCTTTACTTATGACACAGGCGCACGCTTGGCACTACTTTGTTGATGCACGTGCGGCTACTGCGCACACAATTCACAAACACAGAAAATATAATATTTTTTTAGCACTTGGGGGGAGCACCCCTGATGGACAGAGCACCCCCTGGACAACACTACAGCACCCCTTTAGGACTGGGACACTGCACAGGACTTGGAGTGGACACAGCCCCTATGGAGAACTGACTGCACAACACAGTCCAGCCAGCCGCTATGGACTTTGAAGTAGTGGACACAGCCCCTATTAACAACAGCAGCACAGCACAACACAGCCAGCCCCTATGGACTTTGAAGTAGTGGACAACAGCAGCACTACACTACACTACACTACACAGCCCAGCCAGCCCTAACTCCCACCCTCCCTCTTCACTGTCCACAGCCGAGTGAGAAAATGGCGCCGACGCGGGTACCTTATATAGGATCCAAAACCCGCGAGACTCGGAAGGCGGGATGATGACGTTTTGCCTCGATTTCAGATCCGAGTCAGGCGGGAAAAGTCGAGCCTGACTCGGATCGGACTCGGATCGGGGGGGCTCGGGGGGGTTCGGATTTCAGAAATCCGAACCCGCTCACCCCAAATATATACATATATATGCACACACACACACACACACTATATATTTATATATATATATATATATAACACATAGAGGCGGCACTCAGAGACTTTCAAATGGAATTTTGCACATGCCGCCTCTATGTGTTATATGTATCGGGGGTGCCATTCCCTGTAAGGAGGGCACCGGGAGCAGGTATATCCACATCATCAACCAGGAGTGCCGGATCAGCTGTGTTTCATTATATATATATATATATATATATACACATGCATATATATATATATATATATATATATATACAGTATATATATATATATATATATATAAAATATTATATATTTTTATATATATATATATATGTATAAAAATATATTTTATAGATGTGTACTGGATATATAAAACACACACACACACACGATACACACAAGATTCACACACATGATTTCTACAACATGTGCTACACACAGCCTAATGCATCAAATTATATAGGTGAATCAGGTGCCTTACCTGCAGCTGGAGACGGAGTGCAGTGGCTGACCGAGCACTCAAACAATGCAGGACCCACGTAAGATGCCTGGGAGGAGCTGTGTGACGCCGCATTAGACCTCCCCTACATTCTGCCATCTCCGTGGCTACAAGGAGCTGCCGCGCATGCTCAGCAGCTCCATTCACTGACAGCCTGTTAAGAACTCCAGTGAGACGGAGACAAGAATCTCTGTCTCACAAAAAAAATAATACACTCATTTATCGGCGACAATTGACTAACAGGCAGGAGGGGGTTTCTAGATACTGAATCCCCCCTGCCTTTGCTACTAGGATTGTGGACAGGCCCCCTCTCTGTCCGGGCCCGGAACTCCAGTCCCGGCAGTCCCCCCCTGATGGCGGCCCTGGCTGCTTACAATTCCAGGCTATAGTTTTCCTTCATCAACATTTAAGGTACAGCAGGTGTCTCAAACTTTTTTCATGTGTTGACCCCCAAAAATTCCATTTGATAATGACATCTCATTTACTAAGTTGACAATAATACAGACCAAACCAGTGTCGACTCCAGAGGTGAGGCTGCAGCGAGGCCCAAAATTCAAATAGGGGCCGGGATGTACTAACCTTGTGGAGTACATCCGCCAGACATCGCGTTATTGATCGCATATGCACTAACATATGCGATCAGTACCACAAAGGACAGCTCTTCCGATAAGAGCTGTTCTTTGCGATCAGCGCTGAGCCATGGACTTCCGGGTTTATGACCCGGGAGTCCATCTGCGCATGTGCAGAGTGACGCCGCGTCCCAGCCACAGGGCATGCTGGGAGGGATCTGATCGGATCCCTCATAACAGCGCGATGCAGTAGAAGCCCATGGGCTTCTACAGGGTTCTGCATTGGAGCCCTGGTGGCCAGCCAATGATACATATGGAAAATGCGGTAAAACCCTGAATACTGGGTTTTTACCGCATTTTCCATATAGTACATCCCGGCCTGGGTGTTATGAGCTGCCAACGCGGATCATATTTAATGCAAGTCCCGGCCCTTACTAGGTGGCTGGGATGTTGCATCTCCCCAGCCGCGTTGGTTCCGGATCCCGCGGTTGCAGTACATCAATATGTACTTATATGACCCAGAGTGGGTGCTACTATTAGGTAGCATTAATTATTTTGGAGTGAGCGCTTGGGCGTGGGGCCCCCGGGATTGATCTGGCTGGGCTTCTTAAGGGCATCACCACTTAACTCACATAGATATATTTTCAAATCACCTTTTTATTTGTTTGTTTATTATTCATGTCATTTTAATTCTTTCTTATTACATTAACACTTATTGATTATCTTTACACATCTATACTTTACACTTCACTATCACCTTTTCTCCTTTTCGTGTGATGCCCTGGGGATGGTCCTTGGCTGGACTTTTTTGGGTTGCCCTGTGCCTCAGATGTGAATCCCTGAATGTTAGGGACGCCGGTATAGAGGAGCCTTGATGCTGGCCCACGCTTAATCATATATTTGCAAATGTATGCAACTAATACCTCTGAATTTTTATTACTATGTACGGTTCAAGTATTTTTGCTGATATTGTAGCAGTGTGCTGGAGGGAACACCCATTTCTTCTGTGGTTCAGAGTACAAGCACCTGTGCAATACCATTAAGCTGATGCGAGCGACCACTATATTTCTTATTGCAAACCTAGGAGAAAGCCTGATCGCATTTCCTCATAATACCACATCGCATCACACAACTTGTAAGTGTACATGAATTGCTAATTATAAAAACTATAGATCGCATTGCACAGATTTACATGAATAGACTCCTTAGTGCTACCTGGAATCCATTCACCTCTGCTGCTAAATACTACCTGCAAGGCGACTCCATCTCAGCTCAGTGGACGTTTATACATGTTACCATCGCTACCCCAGTTCAGCCAAACGATCCACCCCTGAGATCATATTGCCACTACCTGCTACTGGGTTTCAGCTTGTATCCATCTCCTCCAGCGTAATCTGAAATCTCCTGTTAAATATATAAGCCCCTACTGTCCAGGAGGCTAAGACCTGGTGGCATCGGTGAGTGAATCAAACTCTAAGGAAACAACGGGCTGCTGTTATAGGCAGAAGTCCTTCGTAGCATGACTCTAGGGGTCTTATATAAATTATTCAGGAGTATCAAAACATAGGGGAGCCACACCAACTGTCAGTGAGTGCCGGCCGGCGATGTTTGGCAGCATTTGGAGTGGCAGTTGCTGTGACTCTCATATTTGAATTTTGGACTGCACTGCAGCCCCACCCATGAAGCCGCCACTGTACCCAACCCTGAAAGGAGATTCTTAATTGTAATTAGAAGTTACCAACTATAACCCAACATTTTTCTCAACATTATTGAATAACTTTCTAAAGTGATGAATGGGGCTGTAAACCTAGTTGATGATTTTTTAATATAATACTGATCCCAAACTTGATAGAACCACCTCCACTAGAGATCCCTCTGGGCCTTCGCTGTAAGGTAACAATCTTATTATAATACTCTTCTTCACTATTCCTACAGGTCTAAATATAGATTAGCCAAAGTTCTTATGCATTACTTCGGTCATCATAATGTTTACATCTGTATTGATTTAATTAGCATCAGTGCTTTTCTATCAAAATAATCACAGGCAACGGGATTACTCCCATCTTATGGTTGGAACACTCAGCTAACTTAGACCACCTGGACACCCCACATGTCCAAGTTAATGACTCACTTTTACTTAAACACACATATGTGAAAGAAATTCGCCAAGCCATTTCTGACTTTTTTTTTTATCTCAGTCACTTTGGTTGCTGCACTGAGTCATAGAGAACACTGGGCAGCCCATAAAGTCACTATTAGAGGCAAGTTATGTAATATCCATATCGTGCAGCACAGATGATATAATGAGAGAGTGGTGGAGCTGGTGGCACATATTTTTGTTGCTTTTCTGAAACATAAAGCTCACCGTACTGATTAAGCTCATAGTAACTTAATTTCTCTCAGATAACAACTAACATCTCAAAATGCAATCAAAATTGTAGCGTGGCTCAAAAAGCAGTTTCATGACTGGGTCAACAAAGTGGACAGTCTGTGAGCAAATAAATGAATAGCCAAATGGGGATGTAGTTAATTAACCTCCGAACGGGAAGCCGGCAATTGAAATCCCGACAGCCGGCATCCCGAATGTAAGTATAGCGGGCCGGGTTAGCTGTTAGCTGCAGTGAGAAGGGTTAGGTTTAGGCACCACAGGGGGTTAGGGTTAGGCTGCAGGAGGGGAGAGGTTAGGGTTAGGCTGCGGACAGGGGGGTTAGGTTTAGGCATCACCGGTGGGGGGGCTAGGGTTACGCACTAAGGGGGTAGGGTTAGGTTTAGGCACTAAGGGGGGGAGGGTTAGGTTTAGGCACTAATGAGGAGAGTTAGGGTTAGGGCATTGGGGGTTAGGATGCAGGAAGGGAGGGTTAGGATGCAGGAAGGGATGGTTATGGGGTAAAGGAGGGAGGGTTAGAATACTTACATTGGGATTCTGAGCATCGGGATGCCGCTGTCTGTGTTTTGACGGCTGGCATCCCGACTACTGATCTCCCATACCCAACCCAGCCAAATGCATGGATAATGTAGTCAATGTTATTAAGGACAAGTAGGGCAGGGCAACCAAGGGGTAGATTTACTCTCAAAGCTTTGATTAATTGTTTTAAAATGGCAGTAATCATAAATGCTAAACAAGCCTGGTTCAGCATTCACTCCAGTTGCCACTTTAAGTGATCAGTCAAAGCCACCAATGATAGGTGATGTTGACAAATCACTCGTTAGTAAACTAACCCCTGATATGACTCATTAAAAATTGTGAATAAGTTTCTCTCCTATGTAGCATTATATAGTAAAATAGACTCCTACAAAACATGCAATCAATGGCTTCATTTGCCTCCCCACTGCTACCTATTAGGTCCTGCAGGTTGGGTTTTGTCCCTATATGTCTGTGGAAAAGCACATTCATAGGAGTGCTCTAAAACAATATACCTGTAATAGAAAGCTTAAGATAAAATTGTCCAACATCAAATATAGACACTTTCCCATTTTCCTTCACAATCGTGAATAATTTAGGCCATACATGAAGCTACTCTGAGCAGTACATTAGGAATAAAACAGAAAAGTTGAAATCCATAAAGGTGTTGATAGTACAGTGATAGTAAGCTAAATTTTTATGTGATTTTCTTACATCGGCCAATTAACAAACCTAGGCACAAATCCCTCTAAATGGGAAGAATACAAATACCATGGAGCAGAAATGCACCTTCACATGGCCTTAATGAGGAAGTAGACACAATTGTGCCCTTTAAAAACTATTGAGGACTTGCATTTATTGCATTTTGTAGATGACAATTTTCTCTGTTTAGATGTGTTTGAAAACTTTATAAACGTTTTTTAGCTTGTACTTCTTTCTTCTTAGGCTTTGTGATGTCTTCCCTCGCCTTTGTGTTTTATTGTCGCTATGAACTCAAGCAGAGGGGCTCATATGTTGCAACAGGACAAATAATTATTATTTGTTCCTCTCACTAATAGATGCACTGCAGTGGAAGTATAGTGTGCTGAGATGAAATGGAAATGAAATGCCCAGGTTCACAGGACAACACATCATTGTAATGGCATGAATTCATACATTGTAATTCAAGGGCTCTCAGAAATGATAGTATTTCAATGTATGAGAAAACTGAAACAAAGCCAAACCTAAAACATTGCAGCAGTGCAGGGTACTAGAGATTAAAAAAGTGTCTTCTTAATTTCCTTTTGAATAAGTGAATTTGCAATTATATAAGGTTATATGAGAGCACACAGCTTAAATTGATTTAGGTAATATATTTTCATTTAAAATATGAATAAAAAAGGAGCGCTTGTAAGTGAGTATGGTACATGAAAGTATCTAAATATAATGGGTGGAGGGAAAAAAAGAAAGTTAAATTAAAATGAGATAACAAATGAAAAATAATTAATAAACAAAAAATAAAAGAAAAAGAAATGAAAAAAGGTAATGTTTACAGCCTTTTGAGACTATGTGGGTTCCGTGTTCTCAGTACAGATATAGGTTTGCCGATGCCGATGTATGGAAGGTATTGTAGGTCCAGAGGGCTAATGCTAGCTGACCCTATCTGTCCTACCTTTTCTTCCTGGCTTGTGGTAGTCTATTCTTTCTGGCATACCGCTTGTGACTGTTGGCGCTCCCGTTTGCCGCTGATGTCACATCCGTGTCCCGAACTTCCGGTTCCCGTCAGCTGGTTCCAACTTGTTTCGTACGTGGTACTTTCCTGAACTTCCAGTTCCCGTCAGCTGGGTCCAACGTGTTTCGTACGTGGCATATTTTTATGTTTGTCTTTTACATTTTAATTGATGTACAGCAATGTATTAATATACAGGAGAATATAATAATGACTCTAATTACCAAACAAAAAACATTAGAGGCAGAGGCATCAGAACGGTGGGGGTGAGGGGGGGGTGCCAAGGGGGCAGATCGCCCCCTCCAAACATGAGAAAGGCACCAATATTAGTCGAAACAGGGGACATGCCCCCAACAAATAGTTATCTTTTTCTGCCCTTGTCAAAGTCACTAATATGCAGGAGGAGCTGAGGTGAAAGACCGCACATTACAATGCTGTGTAGCTCCGCCTCCTGACATTCAGGCTGCTCAGCGGGCACGCTATGACGTGATGTCACTTGATTGCGCCTGCCAGGAGCTGAGGCTGAGCACAGAGCAGACAGTACTGCAGCAGAGGGGAACTATCTGCTGACAGCTGTGCCGCCCGGGTTGGAGAAAACCCAGACTGATGCAGCAAGTTGGGATTCCTCTGGCAGTGCTGTTCAGGACTTCACAGCAGAGCATAGTGCCGATGACATCACTGTCACTGCGCCCATGGCCGGCCCTCTCTGCTGCTTCAACCCGCCTGGGACAACCTGTTTCTCTAGGAGTCGGTTCTGCCCCCTGTGGCTCAGGTTGCTGCACCAGAGATTATTATTATCATCGTTTATTGATATGGCACCACAAGTGTTCTGCAGCGCCTTACAAAGTACATAAACAAATAGGTGACCAGTGACTTACAGTACAATACAATGCAGGACATGGATAATATACATTGCTACATTAATGACCATAACACCCAAATAAGCAACAGAGCATAAGCAACTAAGTGTTAGGTGCCCTAATGGGGAGTAACAAGTAGATGAAAGTAAAGTAAGGAGAAGCACAAGAGGGTTCAGGACCCTGCTCATAAGAGCTTATATTCTAAAGGGGCGGGGCAGACAAACAGACATGACACAAATGGGGTAGCAGATAGGAAGGAGCATCTATCATCAAGTTATGATGAGAGCTGGAAGGCTTTGATGAAGTAGTGGGTCTTGAGAGCCCGTTTGAAGGATTGTAGAGAGGTGGAGAGTCTGATGGGGAGAGGGTGACTGTTATACAATCCTTTGCAAGGTGGAGCAAGTATGACAGCAGTCACCCAGTTGCACAGTGGATCACTGACTCCATAACATCTATGCTGGTAATTAGATGTGTATCCAATATCTGCCAATAATGCAGCAGGCTTTAGTTTTAGACAGTTAATTTAGGTCCTGTGTCCCCGCTACTAAATCCCATTTAGTTTCCACTTCACTAAAAAAGTAAGTCCCTGTACAGAAACATTAAAAAAAATGAATTAGTGTCCTCCAAAATGCCATTGTACCCACTGTCTACTTAACCACAGACATGTGGACAAGCGGAACAGAGCAAACACCAGATTACATGACTGTAACAGCCCACTGGGTGGGTGTATTGCCTTCAGTGGCACCAACAACAGCATCTAAGAAACAGCAGCTCATTCAGAGGCAGGCTACTCTGTGTATCACCGGTTGCACTAAGAGGCATACTGCTGACAACCTTTTAGAAAAACTCAGGGAAGTAATTGCGAAATATGGCTTATGCTGCATGGACTCTCCTCAGGATTCATAATTTTGCCACCAATATTGTGAGAGCATTACAGCAGGGTGAATTCCAACATGTCTTATGTTTTTCTCATGCAATCAATTTGGTGGTGCAAATAAAAAAATTAAATAATAATAACAGGGCCGTGCAGGAGATGCTCTCTCTGGCCTGAAACATTTCAGGACATTTTCGCCATAGAGCAGGCACATGTAGAAGATTGCAGCACCTGCAAGAAATGTTGAATTTGCCCTGCCACCAGCTGAAGCAAGAGGTAGTTACTAGGTGGAATTCCACCCTTTACATGCTTCAGAAGATGGAAGAACTGCAAAAAGCCATCCAAAGCTACACAGCAAACTATGACACTGTCACAATCCGGTGAAAGTGATCCTCTGTGGAGGACGGTGAGCCGGGGGGTTCAGGTGACTACCGGAGTGACTGTGGCTAGGTCTCCTATTTGCGGCCGAACCCAGGTTTGGCTAGACCTGCCCAGAGGCGCGGAGTCTAACTCACTTGGTGGTTTTCTCCAGTGACCCCTTCAATTGGGATTTGGTTTTCCGCTGCACCAAGTGAGCAGGTCGTGGCCCTTTGGACAGGTACGTGGGAATGGCAGAAGACCAGAGCTATATTACGTTAAGTTATTGCTAGAACACTGGAGATACACTGGAACACAATTAGAAATCCTGATCACCGGCTTGCATGAGATTACTGAGAATGTACTGAGAATCACTAAGAAATCCAGGAGCTGACTAGCTCAGCAGCTCAGGGAGATGTGGACACAGGCAGGTACTGGAGTTTGCTAAATATGCAGGAAAACACAAACATATACTGGGGATTGCACATACAAGAGTAGAGTGGACTCAAGGAATATATTGGGAAAATGTGGTACTGGACAAAAGCCAAATACTGGGAGAGCTAGAAATGCTGGTACTGGGCAAAGTCAAAATACTGGGAATAATTATATATGCAGGTGCAGATTGCACAGACAAGACATATAGAGAAGATAGGCATACACTGGGAGAGTGCTAACTGCAAGTGCAGATTTGCACTGACAAGACACAGAGCAGATTGACACAGACATGTGCTGGGAGGACCAGCTGTGAGCTAATTAATACCAGCAGGTAATCCGACACTTCAGTGATACAGGGTAATAGCCACAGGAAAGCTGCAATAGAATTAGCAGCACATATACAAAGACACACAGGGAAGGGACATGAAACACTGAAGTACTGTGAGAAAGCTAAAGTCTCAGAGTAAGGTTTAGCATGGAAGCTAATACTGGAAACTGGAGAACTGTGAACAGGCTGAAGTAACTCTCTGAAAGATTAGCACAGGGCAACGCTGGTATCACTGGAACAGAGAAGAAGAAGTTGAACAGCAACTTTCTGGAGTTCTGGAGGCGGATTTATACCCAGGGGTAGCAGATTACTGGAGCACAGCATCAGCTGACTGAAATCATGCTACCATAGGTTAGGAGTACTGTCACATGAGAGGAACTGTCATGGCGGCGCCCATTATGGGAACTCCGATCCCCAGCAAACAGAGCCGACCATGGAAGCTCGCAAAAAGCACCTAAGGCAGAATACTCAGCCCCACATCCATCACTGCACCAGACGTCTGACCACAAGGAAGTCAGGGGAAGCCGGCAAGGAGGTGAGAGAGGCCGATCCTAGGCTGAACCCTGACAGTACCCCCTCCTTTTAGGGTGGGCAGCGAACACCCATAAAGGCTCAACTGGAACTCCTCAGAAAGACACAAAAAATATACTTGAAAAACACAGGAAACTCAAAAATCCGACTTGAAAACATCAACAAAAAAAAAAATCTTGCTTGAAGACACAATAACAACTGGGTTCCAGCAGACTAGAAAAAATAACTTTTCAGATATCCTCCCAACTTTCGTATCCGTTTTTAGAGACTGGAAGTACTGGAATAGTACATAAGGAGGCTTGTTCAAGAAGTAACTGTTTGCTGAAATAAATGTCCACCAATTCAAAAAATGTATCCTCATTAATGACTTTGACCCCCAAATTTTTTGCTTTTGCTCGCCTGGATCTCCCACCATCACGGCCCAAAATAAGATAATTGATTTTACTGCGGAGTTTCTCAAAAACTTTTCCTCCATAAGTTTCTATTAAAGATTTGGCTTCATTATTCTCAACAGATTCTAAGACTCCAGAGATCACAAAAGACAAGTCCTTCAGGCAATTATCTGTTCCCAAAAAATTTTGCTCATAGATAAGGTCTTTAGTTGAAGAACTGGTTTTATCCACAGAGGAAGGTAGGAGAACTGGTTGTGAGCATGACATTTCTTTGGTCTTTGATTTAGGGCTTTTCCCTTTTGGAATTGAAGATACCTCAGACACTTTAGTTGAGCATACTGGAATGGACAAAACACAGTTAGGAGTGGACATGGAATTATACTGGAGATCCATCGATTGATAAACAGGAGATGTAATTGGCATTAATTGATGTTCTTTATCTGCACCAGAATTAAAAAATTTGTTATTCTCAGGGATTATATGGTCAGTACCTACTACATCATTGGACGAAGAATACATTAATTCAAACAATTGGTCCTCGTCGATGACCTTGATACCAAGATTTTCTGCCACTTTCCGTTTAGATTTATCACCGTTGGGGCTCATGATGAGGTAATTGGTTTCTTTACTAAGATTTTCCACAACTCTACCTCCAACTGCCTCAACTAGAGACTTGAGTCCTTTTTTCCCCAGAAGCCCAGGGACCTCTGAAATTACAAAAGTCAAATTTTTCAAATGGTTATCAATCTCCTGGGAAGTCTGTTCAAAAACGCTAGACTCTGATTCAAAAGAGCGTGAGGCTTGTGAAGATCCCCTGAACATAGGAACAGAAGAATTTATAACTGGGATGGACAAATTAGCGGAAGTTGTTCTTTGAAGTATACTACTCGAAATCCCCTCCTGGGGAATGACACTGGGAACCCCATCCTGGAGTGAGACACTTGAAGTCCCCACCTGGGGAAGGACACTAGGAACCCTCTCTCTGGGTAAGAGGCTTGAAACACCCTCCTGGGGTGAAGAACTTGAAACGAGGATTTCCTTTTGGGGTGTAACACTTGAAATCCCCTCCTGGGGTATAACACTAGAAACCCTATCCTGGGGTGAACTTGAAACAAGAACTTTCTCTTGAAACATAACACTGGAAATCCCCTCCTGGGGTATTACACTGGGAACCCCATCCCGGGGTGAGACACTTGAAGTCCCCTCCAGGGGAATAACACCACGAACCCCATCTTGGGGCATTACACTGGGAACCCCATCTTGGGATGAGGCACTTGAGGTCCCTTCTTGGAGAATAACACTTGAAATTCCCCCTTGGGGCACAACACTGGGAACCCCATCCTGGTGTGAGACACTTGAATTCCCCTCCTGGGGTATGACACTGGAAACCCCATCCTGGGGTGGAATACTTGAAATCCCTTTCTGAGGAAGAATATTTAAGGCTCCCTCTTGGGGCGTAACACTAGGAACCCCCTCTTGGAGTATAGCATTAGAGGCCCCTCCTTGGGGTACGACACTTGAAACACTCTCCTGGGGTATAGAGTCAGGAAACCCCTGTTGAGGTACTTGACTTGAGGCCCCTTCCTGGGAAACAAGATTTGAAACCTTCTTTTGGAGTGAGAGACTCAAGGCCCCCTCCGGGAGTACAGGACTTGACACTCCCTGTTGGAGTATGAGACCTAAAACCCCCTTCTGGGGAAGCTGACTTGGCTTTTCCTTTCGGGGTACGCAATATAAAACCCCCTTTTGGGATGCAAGAACACAGACTTCCTCCTGGGGTGAGTGGCTCAGAACCCCCTCTTGAGGTATGGAACTTGAGACCCTTTCTTGGGGAGTAACACTTGAAATTACGGCCCGCTCCTGGGGCATAACACTTGAAACGAAGGCCTCCCCTTGAGGCATGAAACTCGAAACGAAGGCCCTCTCCTGGGGCGTGAAACTCGAAACGATGGTCTCCTCTTGAGGCGTGTAACTCGAAATGAAGGCCCCCTCCTGGGGCATGAAACTCGAAACAAAGACCCCTCCCTGGGGCGTGAAACTTGAAATGAAAGCCCCCTCCTGGGGTACAACACTTGTAACCCCCTTCTGGGGTGAGAGATTTGAAACCCCCTCCTGGGGCATGAAACTTGAAACAAAGGCCCCCTTCTGGGGCGTGGAACTTGAGACCCCCTCTTGGGGTGCAAGACTTGGGACCCCCTCCTGGGGTGCGAGACTTGGGACCCCCTCCTGGGGTGCGAGACTTGGGACCCCCTCCTGGGGTGTGAGACTTGGGACCCCCTGCTGGGGTGCGAGACTTGGGACCCCCTCCTGGGGTGCGAGACTTGGGACCCCCTCCTGGGGTGCGAGACTTGGGACCCCCTCCTGGGGTGCAAGACTTGGGACCTCCACTCAGGGTAAGGAAGTTGAGACCCCTCCTGGGGCTACTGACTGGAGTCCCATATTGGGAAAAACAGAATCCGGACTGGGACCGATGGAAATGGAATCCGGGCCGTGAGCAGTAGAAATGGAATGAGTAGTGTCCCTGACTTTAGAAGGTTGAAATATCCTCCCAATATTTCTTAGACGAGGGTTGAAGCATCTTGTAGCATGGCCCCAATCGAAAACTTGAACTTTCTTTTACTTAGTGGACATCACCTCCTTATCTGTAACTGAAGAAATGGGAATCACTGATGGATGATGGGGAGAACTGAAAATGCAGACATTAGGAGTCACACACTTGTCACCACTTCTCAGTGGGCGTAGAGTACAGTCCTTAAGAAAGTGATTGTCATAACCGCAATATAAACACAGATGCAGTTCCCGGCTTATGCTGCATGGACTCTCCTCAGGATTCATAATTTTGCCACCAATATTGTGAGAGCATTACAGCAGGGTGAATTCCAACATGTCTTATGTTTTTCTCATGCAATCAATTTGGTGGTGCAAATAAAAAAATTAAATAATAATAACAGGGCCGTGCAGGAGATGCTCTCTCTGGCCTGAAACATTTCAGGACATTTTCGCCATAGAGCAGGCACATGTAGAAGATTGCAGCACCTGCAAGAAATGTTGAATTTGCCCTGCCACCAGCTGAAGCAAGAGGTAGTTACTAGGTGGAATTCCACCCTTTACATGCTTCAGAAGATGGAAGAACTGCAAAAAGCCATCCAAAGCTACACAGCAAACTATGACACTGTCACAATCCGGTGAAAGTGATCCTCTGTGGAGGACGGTGAGCCGGGGGGTTCAGGTGACTATCGGAGTGACTGTGGCTAGGTTTCCTATTTGCGGCCGAACCCAGGTTTGGCTAGACCTACCCAGAGGCGCGGAGTCTAACTCACTTGGTGGTTTTCTCCAGTGACCCCTCCAATTGGGATTTGTTTTTCCACTGCACCAAGTGAGCAGGTCGCGGCCCTCTGGACAGGTACCTGGGAATGACAGAAGACCGGAAACTATATTACGTTAAGTTATTGCTAGAACACTGGAGATACACTGGAACACAATTAGAAATCCTGATCACCGGCTTGCATGAGATTACTGAGAATGTACTGAGAATCACTAAGAAATCCAGGAGCTGACTAGCTCAGCAGCTCAGGGAGATGTGGACACAGGCACAAGCTAAAATTAAGAGGCACCTGTAATGGCGGATTCCAGCAGGGACAAATTAATATTGTGTGAAGAAAGATGATGTAGACACAGATGAGAGTGAGGAATCGGATGATGATGGCGACAACATCTTGCCTCTGTAAAGCCAGTTTGTGCACGTAGAGATCATTACCAGCAATGTCAGCTGCCCATTGGTAACTTGTCTTCTGGGGGCCCAAACAAACCAATCGCTTCATGATTGAGGATATTGTTGATGAAGGTGTTGGTGGTGAAGATGGCAGGTGCTTGGATCTAGCAGAGAGAAGGGAGCTAGCTGATGCTGGACTGCTGTTGGTACTTTTTTAGCCAAAGTTTCTGAATTTTGAACAAAGTTTTGTGATGGATGCGCTGAAGATGACGTAACAGGGAGGAGGTTCCTAGATGGTTAAGGTTCCTACCTCTACTTACTCTTGCTTTACAAAGGGTACACATAGCTTGGCAATTGTTGTCCGGATTTTGATAGAAATAATTCCACACATAAGAAGAAGTGGATTTTCTGTCTTATGCCTAGACATGACAATGGACTTTTCCTTATCATGGGCAACAACTCTTTCTTCCACTGGTGCCTGATTTACATAAACAACATCCTCATCAACAACATCCTCGTCAACATCCTCATCATCAACATCCTTATTAGCGTCAGCTACACAAATATCCTCCTCATCCTGGTGCACTTCCACAGAAGCATCCTCTTTTTCTATGTCATCATGTTCACGTGTGCTTATATCATCATAAGAGGCAGAACCACCAGTCATAAATAAACCTTTCCTTGCCACTTCGTGTGGTGAAAAGCATATTTCCAATTTTACGTCTTTCTGCAGCTAACTTTCCCTTTGATGTTTTTTTCTTTACCACTGTAAAAGTTTGGTTCTTTAATTTAGATGCCCTGTCTTGAGCCCTATATGCCCTTGGGCATCAGCTTTAGTAGATGATGTAGACAGACTAGTATTGTCATGACTGGTGGCACTGGCAGCAGCTCCAGCACTAGTAAGTGGTTCCTGCTCTCCTCTCAACTGATCATTCTACATTACAACTAACACGAATGAAGTGGGGTACAGCACAAACTTCAATTTGTACCAATTTTAAATATTACACTGCAGTATCAATGACCTACAGTGTCACAATAATTTTTATGAATAAGAAAAGAATAACACACTGCTCTACCATTTACAGTGTCACAAGATTTTTTTATGAGTAAAACACGGCGCTACCACTTACATTGTCACAAGATTTTTTATGAGTAAAACACTGCGCTACCACTTACAGTGTCACAAGGTTTTTTATGAGTAAAACACTGCACTACCACTTACAGTGTCACAAGATTTTTTATGAATAAGAATATCACACTGCGCTACGACTTATAGTGTCACATTATGTGGATGATAAACTGCGATTTGGCTGGCAGTGTCACCAAACAATAATAGCATAGCTAGCACACAGAAAAAACCTGAAAAAAAATAAATATTTTTTGTGGAATGCTAATTTTATTTAACGTTTGTTTTTTTAAACTGGGGAAGAGCACCTCTGGACGAGGCAGTATCCCCTTGATGAACAACGCAGCACCCTTGTGGAGTGCGGACGGACCAACTGCAGAGTAACAAATAAATGGATGATAAACTGTGGTCTGGCCGGCAGTGTCACTGAACAAAATTGCGTAGCTAGCACACACACAAAAAAAAGATCTTATTTTTTTGGGGGGGAGAATGATAATTATTAACTTTAATTAACTTTTTATTTTATTTACACTGGGGAAGAGCACCCCTGGATTGACAGAGCACCCCTGGATGACAAATCAACTTTGTGTATTGTAGCCCTAGCCCCTTGATGGACAGGACATCACAGCAGCACCCCTTTATGTACTGCAGCCCCAGGCCTTTTATGGACAACACAGCAGGCCCCCTTTATGTACTGCAGCCCCAGGCCTTTTATGGACAACACAGCAGCAGCCCTTTATGTACTGCAGCCTCTTGATTGACAGGGCAACAGTGACACAGCAGCACCCCCCTTATGTACTGCAGCCCTGGCCTCTTTATGGACAACACAGCAGCAGCCCTTTATTTACTACAGCCATCCCAGCCCCTTGATTGACAGGACAAGAGTGACACAGCAGCACCCCCCATTTATGTACTACAGCCCCAGCCCGACAACACTGCACCCTTGAACAGACAGAGCAGCACAGAACACCTCTGTTCTCTGTACAGTATCCACAGCCGGAGTGAAAATGGCACCGATCACCGGGACCTTTATAGAATCCAAAACCGCGATAAACCGACAGTGGGATGATGACGTTTTACCTTGTTTTGGATTCCAAGGTCGGTGGGAAAACCCGAGCCGTACTCGGATCCTATGCGGATCCCCCATGTTCGGGTGGGTTTGGTTCTTGGAGAACTGGACACACTCATCTCTAGTTTTAATTTGCGGAGCACCCGACTTTCTTTCAGCCCTCTGCGAAGCTCACTCAGGAGCTCCGCCTTTCGGCTCCCTCACTGTGTGTAGGGAGAGACGTCTCTCCCACAGTGCTTATGAAGGACTCAGGAGCCGGCCCGGTGTGAGAAGCAGCGTGCAGCGTGTTAGTGACACTAGTAAGGCAGCCACTGACTGAGCTCACAGATCACGGCTGGGTGAGTGCTTCCACTGACTCACCCTATGGAAGTGGCTCTAACTATTTGTACAGTATGTTAATGCATACATGCTGACAATCAGCCCCCTCCTTGCGGGAGGGAGCTGATTGTTGGCTAACAGCGGGGAGCATGTCCAGCCAGATGTGACACGTTGGGGTGGAGCCGGGGGCAGGGCCGCACGATTGCATCATTGTGGCCCTGCCCCCTCTTCACAATGCTGTTATTTTCGGCACTGTGAAGCAGCGGGCGGGGCCACGATGATGCGATTCAGCGCGGGGAACGGCTTCACCGCCCCCCCCCCCACTGTGGGGATTTCTAGTTTATTCTGGGGGGAGGTCGGGAGGGTTGGTGGGTGCCGGGATGCTTGCTTGCCTTTCCGGGGGGCCGGGAGCGGCACCCGAAAATCGGGAGGCTCCCGGCCAAATCGGGAGGGTAGTCAAGCCTGTGTTAATGGTTAAAAAGGCAAATGCAGTCAAAGCAGGTAGGATCTGCCATGGAGTGGTGATTGTGGTGGAGGGGGGATTCGGGGGACATTAGAGTTTAACTATGAAGTTAAAGCTCAATAAAATAAACACTAGTCCTGCTGTGCTGCTGGATCAGGATTAGGCAGAGGAAGGAAAGGGGGGGGGAATTAAAATGAATATATTAAAGAATAATAATTTACTGTTCTTTAATTAAATATTTAAATTCAAAAGTGTGTCCCCCTCCCCCCTCTGCCTAATTCTGATCTAGCAGCAGGACTAGTGTTTTTTATTATTCAGGTTTAGGCAGTTTGTTGCTTTGCAGCTGCTATGTTACTATAAGTGTCTCAACAGTGACAGGCATTGTATGGGAGGACATGCTGGGACTTGTAGTATCACAGCAGTTGGAATCAACAGGTTTCTCTTTGTTATCTAGCCAGGCTGCCCTGTTTGTAGAAGGTGTTTGTGGCTTTCAGTCAATCAAGAGTATGACATTTGTACTTGCTGTATCAGGTAGGTAAAGTGTTGTTAGTTTTCCCTACTCACCGCTCGCCTTCCAGCCAGGGCCGTCAACAGAATTCTTGGGGCCCGGTACACTTGGATCTCTGGGGCCCCTAAACCTCCCCCATCCCAGTGACCCCTCCTTGACCCCTCCTACAAACACACATGCTGGGTACACACACACACATGCATAGTACATACATTTACTCACACATATATACACACATATACACCATACTTGCCAACTCTCCCTCATTGTCAGGGAGACTCCCTGAAATAGTAGCAATCTCCCTGTCTCCCTGAAGAGTCTAGCAATCTCCCTCATTTCATCCTTACCCCCATTATGACACTGTTATATTAAAAAACAGAGATATATACATTCCAATGGGATCATTAGTGTAATTTCCTTGCATTGGTTATTATAAGGCAAAACACAATATAAAAAGGGGGGTTGGACGCGCTGTCACAAAGCAGCTGGTGATAAAGGGATAGTCAGTCCCTATAAGGAAACAACATACAAATATATACACAAAAAACCAGCGCTGAATAAGATGGACGGTGTAATATAAACCACAAAGTTTTATTTAAAAAACAGAAATACCTCAAATAAAAAATGAATGAATAAAAGTTCACAATAGAACAAGATGAATGAATGTCTGTTCCTGTGTAATGAACAGCTGGACCTAGGACAACCTCCAATACGTCCCATACAGATGAATAGATATATGAAGGCAACACTTAATTACCATGAGGTGGTGTGTAAAACACCAGCACAGTCCTTAGCATTCCAGATGCAGCACTTGGTGAGCTGTGTAATCAATCCACATGGAAAGTACCAGTATAGGCCAAAGGGGTCCAGGAGGAGTAGAGCAGAGTCCAAATTATAGTCCAGCAGTATCACAGGAGTACAGACAGGTCTCAACACGTTTCACTGGGTAAAGAAGACCACCCAGCTTCTTCAGGAGTATGAAACTGTGTCCATAGTTAGCCCTCTTTTATACCCAGAGGTAATCAACCAAATGGTTGCACTTGAGGTTAATTAATTGCATAATTAAAACAAACACCGTCCATCAAAACTGCATTAAATCCACCTAATCATTTATTTAATTAATAGAAAATGAAGGCATTCTTACTCAACACCTGATAAAAAACATTTATAGAGTCTACCAAACTTTATTATAAATTATATCTCCGTATATACAATCATTTGACCAGATGACGTCACTCGATCACCTGACCCGACTATAACGTGGGTACCAACAGGCCACTATTATCATTTAAAGCAAGGCTACTACATGACGTGTGTGAACACGTAAGAAGTCACTTGTAGTCACGTGATGGAGAATCACGTGACCGCATGTGGAGGAAGATGCGGGTACCGTAAACATTCTCTGCACTAAGTGTATGACGCATGTAGCCACATGATAATAAATCATGTGACCGCATGTGAATGAAAGTCACAGGCAGTCACGTGATGGGAAATCATGCGACTGCATGTGAAGGGGAATGTGGAAGAATATTCTCCACACTAAATGGATAACACATGTAGTCACATGATAACAAATCATGTGACCACATGTAAAGGAGAGACAAATGACTACAATTAAACAATAGGGTGAGTATATGGCTGAAGTCACATGACCGGGTGACAAATGAATATTTAAACAAGCCATTAAATCTTACTATCGAAGGTATAAACCAAACATATCTATGAGAAAAATAAATAGATAACTCTGCTCTATTGACATAACTGCCATGTCAAAAGACATACTAATCAGCATATGATCATCAGAGAAGGACATAAAGTATAAACTAATATTGATATTAAAATTCTCTAGGGGAAATCAAATATGTAAATAAATTAATAAATATAATATGGGTTATCCAGATATACACATAAATGAAAACTATAATAAAATGAATATAAAAGTGTAAAGATGACAATAAAAATAATAATAAAAATGCATGGACAAAATGCATTAAAATAAAAAACAAACAAACAAAAAAAACATATATACAAAAAAATAAAAAAAAAAAAAATTATATACATGATGAATAAAATCCTATAAATGATGTAATGATCAACTAATTACAGAATTGAGTTCCATTGATTCGTTCAAGCCATCAGGGTACAGGGAATTAAATTTCAACATCCAATAGACCTCTCTACTACATAATCTGTTGAACCGGTTCCCTCCCCTTGCTGTTGGAGGAATGCTTTCAAGTCCAACAAGCCTCAAACATTTGGGGTCACCGTTATGTATATTCTTATAGTGACATGGAATGCTATGTAAAAGATTGCCATTAATGATACCACGACGGTGTTCCATGAACCTGGTTCTGAGCGGTCTAATGGTTCGACCTACATAATTAAGCCCATACTGACAGGTCAAGAGATAGATAATAAATTTAGAATCACAATTCATAAAGCTGCTTAACTAATGTTTGTCACTAGAATTAGTTATACCAACTTCTACAGTGCGTCTATCCATATGGGAACACATAGTGCACCTAGATTTCCCACACCTATAGAATCCATTCGGTTTCATGGGTAACCAACCAACTTTATGTGTAGTCTGATCATTCTTTAAACTCTTCAAATGACTGGGAGCTAAAATGGTTTGAAGGGACCTATTCTTACGGTATATAATTCTGGGGACTGGAGGCAAAATATCCCTCAGAACATGATCTTGTTTCAACACTCTAAAATTACGTACTACAATATCCCTGATTTCCCGAGAACTATTATTGAACTTGCATATAAAGGACAGATCTTTATCATTATTTTCCACCATATTTAATTTCTCTTTAGATCTTCTGGAGGTAAGTAGTTCTTTTCTGTCCATTCTCATAACATCAGAATATGCAGAGTCCAATAGAGAGTCAGGATAACCCCGCTGTCTGAAAGATTCTATCATCTCACCAGCTTGTTTAGAAAAGGTAATAGTATCAGTGCAATTACGCCTGAGGCGCATGAATTGTCCCTTAGGAATATTGCACTTCCAAGGTGCAAAATGTGCACTCTTAAAATGTAAATATGCGTTAGTAATAACTGGTTTCATATAGCTGGAAGTCACAATCATGTTATCGACAGTCTCGAGAGCCACATCCAAAAAATCAATCCTACTAGTATGAAAAGTGAAAGTGAATTGAAGGTTGTGGGAATTGTGATTAAGATCTGAAACAAATGACTGTGCAGAAGTGTAATCCCCATCCCAAATAAAAAATAAATCATCAATATACCGGCCATAGAATACCAGGCTCGCAACCCACCTGCCACCCCACACATGGTGCTCCTCAAAGTCCCCCATGTAGAGGTTGGCATAGCTGGGCGCGAACCTGGTACCCATGGCCGTGCCCATCACCTGTAAATAAAATGTGTCAAGAAATAAAAAATAATTGTGTGAAAGAATGAATGAAATGCAATCCAAAATAAAAAGTTGGGGAATGTCACTTAAATCACCATCCTCAGCCAAACTTTGGCGATTACCTCACAGCCTTTAATATGTGGAATGTGAGTGTATAACTCTGTGACATCTAAGGTGAGAAATGCATAGGAAGATTCCCATTTGATGTGTTGTATTTGGTTCAATTTATAATTTATAATAAAGTTTGGTAGACTCTATAAATGTTTTTTATCAGGTGTTGAGTAAGATTGCCTTCATTTTCTATTAATTAAATAAATGATTAGGTGGATTTAATGCAGTTTTGATGGACGGTGTTTGTTTTAATTATGCAATTAATTAACCTCAAGTGCAACCATTTGGTTGATTACCTCTGGGTGTAAAAGAGGGCTAACTATGGACACAGTTTCATACTCCTGAAGAAGCTGGGTGGTCTTCTTTATCCAGTGAAACGTGTTGAGACCCCTCTGTACTCCTGTGATACTGCTGTGCTATAATTTGGACTCTGCTCTACTCCTCCTGGACCCCTTTGGCATATACTGGTACTTTCCATGTGGATTGATTACACAGCTCACCAAGTGCTGCATCTGGAATGCTAAGGACTGTGCTGGTGATTTACACACCACCTCATGGTAATTAAGTGTTGCCTTCATATATCTATTCATCTGTATGGGACGTATTGGAGGTTGTCCTAGGTCCAGCTGTTTATTACACAGGAACAGACATTCATTCATCTTGTTCTATTGTGAACTTTTATTCAGTCATTTTTTATTTGAGGTATTTCTGTTATTTAAATAAAACTTTGTGGTTTATATTACACCGTCCATCTTATTCAGCGCTGGTTATTATAAGGCATAATGATCCCTATGAATTTCTGAAAAGTATTAGTGTGTTTTCATCAACAAACAGATCTTACTAACTGCTTTTGGGCTGGTTTACATTTGGATGTAAGTCAGGTTTATGACACGCCTCTCAGATTTATCAGTACACACCCACTGTAACACGCGCTCATAGGTGCTGCTTTCACAATCTCCCTGAAGTGCTTTTTCAAAAGTAGGCAAGTATGATATACACACACACATGCATACATACATGGGCAGAACTATGGGAGACAATGGAGGCAGAGGTGTAGCATGTGGCCAGTGCACCTGGAGCATGAGCGTGCTATGGCATCCCCTCCCAAAAGTGTGTGCTATATAATATAACCGCTCTATATATATATATATATATATATATATATATATATTATATCTATATCACTCCAATGACCGGCACTCCCAATAACTTCATTGAAGTTATGCCAGGGTGCCAGACGAAACTGTATACAAAATATCCACAATGAGCGGCACTTCATGGACTTGTCACAAAGCAAGCAGTAAATGAATCAAATAGCCATTATTAAATGTTTCAACGTTTCAGGTCTTTAAGGTACAGTATATCCTTGAAAACGGGTAATAAAGACCCGAAACGTTGGAACCTTTAACGATGGCTGTTTGATTTCTTTTCTACTTACCTTGTGACAAGTCCATGGAGTGCTGCTCATTGTGGATATTTTTTATATATATATATATATATATATATATATATATATATACACACACAGGTTCACACATACAGTACATACAGGCAGGGTCACACATACATACATACAATACACACATACATACATGTAGGCAGGGCCACACATACATTCATACATACATACTTACATACATACACATACAGACAGGAACACACATACACACATACAGGTAGGGAGGATGATAGACATATCTGGGGTACCTCTCTCACCTTGGGCATGGGTGGTGGGAGCCTGGGGCACCAGCGACTGAGTCTGCAGGCAGATCTGTGGTGGAGCAACTTCTTGGCATATGAAGCAGTCAGGAGTAGCATTTTGTGATTTGTAGTTCCACCACAGTAGCAGTCTTACAGTATCTTGACTCAAACTCAGGCCCTGATTCAGAGCCGGACGCTCTGACAGAGCACTCGCTCTGAATCAGGGCCGTCCCTCCTACCTTTTGGAGCGGCATCCTGGCTGCTCGCATAGCTGTGGGTGACCACCCACAGCTATAGCGAGCGGCCAAAATTATGGTCGCGATGGAATACTTTTGGCCCTATCAGAGCCAAAAGCACTCCCACTGACATCACTAGTGATGTCAGTGGGGCCGGCCCCAGACGGTTGGCGTTCCCATGGGAACGCCTCCGTCTGGGCAGCCATGCCCCCGGCACGCCCACCAAAGGGGGCGTGCTGTCAATCACCATCGACAGCACGCCCCCTTTGGTGCAAGACCCATAACGACGGCTTGGCCGTCGTTATTCGGGTCTCGCGCATGCGCATGATGGAGCCGCCTACGTCGTGCGCATGCGCACTTGGGCAACATCGACCCACTTGGGAGCGCTCAGCGCTCGCGAGTGGGTCTGAATCAGGCCCTCAGTCCTCAAAGCCCCCACATCAGCTGGTTTTCCCCTCTATCTGGGGTGTCAGGAGGGCTCCCCACCCACATTAGGTGGCTTTCGCCTGCATCAGGAGGACTCTGAGCCTCATGCTAATTGCACTATACAGGTCACTATCTTATCTGTGACTAACGCATAGCTATATATACCAGATAAAGGGTGTTTTGGGGGATATCCTACAAATTCACTGTAGTAAATAGGCTTAATACAAACAAATTCACATATTCTATATTAGTGTTTTTGTGCGTATGTATAGATAAGATAAATAGATAGATATGCATCATATTTATTTTCCCTTTTTTGAGGGGGTTGGGGGAGGCACCAAATTATAACTTGCCTCCGGCCGTCTGGGATGAATTCAAGCCACTGCTACCAGCAGTTGCATTCTTCTATTATAATGTGTAAGGGACATTACTGTGTGGCATGTGTATAAGGGGCACTACTACTGTGTGGCATAATGTGCTATAAGGGGAACTACTGTGGCATTACGTGAAGAATTGGCACTACTGTGTAGCATAATGTATATTATAGCATACTGCTTTGTGGCATAATATGAATAACGGGCTCTACTGTGTTACGTAACATGTATAAGAGGTGACGTAATGTTAATAAGGGATACTTCTGTGGTGTAATGTGAATAAGGGGCACTACTGTGTGACATAATGCTAATAAGAAACACTACTGTTTAGTGTAATGCGAATAAGGTTGCACTACCGTGTGGTGCAATTTGAATTGGGGGTATTATTGTGTGGCCACGCCCCTTTCCAGCAAGACCATGCTTTTTTTTTGGAGGCACGCCTTAGCTGTGTGCTTTTCCTGTTTGCAATATGGGAGAGGGGGCACCAATGTTCTTTCTGGGACAGGGCACCAATGTCTAGTTATGGCTCTGGTGCTGCCCCCTTCTCCTCCCCATGGTACCGCCTCCTTGTTACAGGTGGCTCCAACCCCAGGACTCCATGAGGAAACCTTAGTCCTCCAAAGCAGGCAGAGATTAGAGGCCACAAATCTGGAAACCTGTAAGCTCAAAATTAAATTGAAAAGTTGCCTCCAAACATAATAAAACAGTATAAAATACCTGGCTTTGTCTGATGTTACAGATGTCACATTTTGAGTTTTTAGATCCGAGTCAAGATCCGTGGACTGGGATGACGGGCTGTAGTAGAATAGTGGTGGTAAAATCAGAGGTCTACTCATGGGTGAGACCCATGTGGTAAAAGAGGTCAGTGATATCTGCAAGGCTCCCAGTCTGTCCCTGGAACCAATTAAGTGGAACTCCTCTTACCATGAGCGTAGGATAAGGGGCTGAAACCAGTTTTTGAGAACTCACAGCAAGTAATTCAGGTATTTGGTAGCCCACCTGGAATCTGCTAATATATGCTGCAGACCAATTATCAGAGCTGAGTCAATGGAGCCTAAATCTTCAAGGAGGAACCTTGGTCCAGGACCCAGTCTCCAACAACTGGAATGATCACTGCAGCAGAAACAGTACAAACCCCAACACTCTAGGGGTCCATTCATCATGTTAATTGTTGTGGACGGGGCAGCCCCCTATAATAAAGTATCCAACTTGCTGTGAGTAGCAGCAGTGGATACATATTCACCAGAGCAATTCAACATTGCTCTGATACAGAGACAACTGATCCGAAAATCAGCTGTCTCCTTGATCCCCTTCACTGCTCCTTTTCGAGCAGTGAAACTTAGCACTGTTGAGTCTGATTAGGCAGTGCTAGTGTGCCTGCATGAACTGGGCTTCACACTGGCCCACAAAGGTCCATTATGCCAAGGAACCGCTCACTCTCCATGAGGTTTTTGATCTCCCTTGGTCCGTTGTTGCTGCATATCTCTTTGAATGGAATGGTAAAGAGCACCATGTATTAGCGAATTTATAGTCCCGAACTGACAAGTGCCACAGTTATGTTCTTTGACACTTGTATATCTGTATGCAACTGAGACTGAAAATGGAACTTGGTGTGGAAAAAAGCTGCGTCTATTGCATATTGTACTTCAAAGGCTGATTGAGAGACTCATTTGTGCATAGCTATAGAAGTGTCACATATCAAATTAATCAGCACAGTCTCCTGGTGCGTCCTAGTAGTTGCATCGTATTTTAAATTAGATGCATTTGTGGCAAAAGATATGCAGAAAATATGCCAGATGCTAGCAAAGTCTCACAGGCCCAGGTGCGCCAGGAGGAGCTGTTTGGCGCGACTGCAGCAAAGACGAGTAAGGACATATTTGTAGCACATGAGCTTTGTGAAGTTGTCATGGGCTCTTTATACTAATATAAAAACATACAGCATACTGTACATTTGATTCCCAGTTCTCTGTTTAAGAACATAGCGGCACCTTAGGATTTTGGCACATGGATGAGGGACGGCAATTCAACCTTTACATGGTAATGATTGATCTCGTTACCATGCGTCCACACGCTTCATCCACTCTTAACATCTCCATTTGATACATCTTCTTGGGGATTCAACGCAGTCCCAAAATATGGACTTCCGAAATGCAAATATGGAGGACCCGTATGTTTGTGCCTCAACTTAAATTAATGAAAAGGCAGCAAGTATGGGGGTGATTCAGAGGTGGACGGAAATGCAAAGCTGCACACAAGTTTGCAAATATACAAATGCAGCAAGAGGTGTCTGACACCCGCTGCTGCATTTGTAATCCCAGCACTGTGACCGTGGTCACAGTAAGCCTCAGCTTATGCAGGCTGGCCAGCTTGTGAGGCCAGGAAACTCCATCTGTGGACCCAGGGCATAATTCTGACCCGCTCGCGAGCGCTCACAAGCGGGTCGATGTTGGCCAAGTGTGCATGCGCACGATGGAGGCGGCTCCGTCGTGCGCATGCGTTATGGGTCTCGCACCAAAGGAGGCGTGCTGTCTATGGTAATTGACAGCATGCCCCTTTGGTGGGCGTGCCGGGGGCGTGGCTGCCCAGACGGAGGCGTTCCCATGGGAACACCTACCGTCTTGGGCCGGCCCCACTGACATCACAAGTGATGTCAGTGGGAGTGCTTTTGGCTCTGATAGAGCCAAAAGCACTCCAGGGCTTGCGGCAACGAGACCCTACCGCAAGGGTCCATCAAGGGTCTCGTCGCAAGCCCGATGGTCGCGATGGTCTTGACCATCGCGACCATCATTTTGACCATGATGACCATGATGGTCTTGACCATCGCGACCATCATTTTGGCCGCTCGCTATAGCTGTGGGTGGTCATCCACAGCTATGTGAGCGGCCAGGAGGCTGCTCTTAAATTCAGAGGGACGGCCCTGATTCAGAGCGACCGGCTCTGAATCAGGGCCCCAGATCCTGGCCTTGCCAGTTCCTGAAAATGGGACTGACCCGAAAATGCACCACCCCGAAAATGCCTCTGCCCACCCCGAAAATGCCTCTGTCTGTCAATCAGACAGAGGTATAGCTGGAGCTGTGTTTGATCACACAGGACCCGTTCTGCACATGCGCAGAACGGATCCTGTGGATGTGCAAATTCCCGATAATTGGGAATCTGTGTTCAGCATTGTACACTGAATGAGTCCCAATGAAACTGCAAGTGGTTGGCAGTTCCTTTGTTCAGTCCAGAGATGCTGCACTGTGTAATAAAAAGTTATTAACTAATAAAAAATAGACAGCATGCCCCCCTCTTGAAAGCCTGGTTTGCCATGCCATGTTAGATATGTATGGGGACAGCACAGGGCTAGTGACTCTACGCAGAGGGGTGCTGTAAAAAAGATGGTGCTTCAACAATTTGAATCAAAATAAAAAATATGCAAACAAAACCCACATTTTTTTTTTATAATATTATTTATTCAATAGATAAAAAAATAAATAAAATACAATGGAGCCACCACAATGGCTCTAAAAAACAAATATAAATTGACATCTCGTATAATACATTTTGTAATACAGTACATACTATTTTCATCCATATTACATACTATTTTCATCCATATTTTTTGTAGACAATAATAATAGAGAGAGAAATAAAAAAACAAGAGTAAAAAGTGTGGTGTGGCAGACCACATAGAAGAGAAAGAGAAAAGAGGGGAAAAAAAGAGAAGAAATACGTAAACCCAACTTCACTGCTGTACAATTCTATCTATATTGGTAGAAGCCCCTTGTCAGAATGTTGAGGGTGTTTGAAAATTCGAGGTCCATGTATCCCATATTTTAATAAAACTTTTGGAGGAATTGCGTAATATGCTAGTCATATACTCCATAGAATATACGTGCCATACCTTAGCTATGATCTCATGTATCGAAGGGACCTTGGTTGTTTTCCACATTGTTGCAATACTACAGGGAGCAGCCGAAATAACATGTCTAATAAGTTTGCAAAATTTTTTTTTTACAAATGTGATTTGTAATGTTATGCTGACCATACACGGTACGATTTTTTCCCGATATGGACAGTTTCGACAGGTTGTACAGACCAATAGTATGAAAATAGGTGTTTTTTGTGTGTTCTGCGACCCTGATGTGCATCCCCGTCGTCCTCTAGTTGGATCGCAGATCAGATGGTTTTGCATAGAGATCTACTATCTTTTCAGTACAATTGGATACACCTCTATGCATCTTATCCTATGATCGTGACGATCAATCGTACACCATTTGACCACATCTTATGAAAAATTTCAAGGGAAGAATTTCAAGGGCAATCGTACAACTCATCTTACCAACTTTGAATTGCATCGTGTATGGGGGCCTTTAGATGTACTATAGTGTTGGTTTGGGTTATTAATATGTAAAATCATCATTAATATTAGTAATGCTACAAGGCATCATTATTAAATAATATTGTGGTGATTTTGCCTAACTATATGAAATGTTTTTCAATAGTTTCTTATCAGTTACAATTGTTGTCCCTTACTGGCGTTTTACTGTTGGAGACTGTGTGTTACTACATTCAGGCACCTGGGCATTCTAATCTCTACAGACTGAGGGCCTGATTCAGAGACGGACGCAAGTGGACGTTCGCTCGTTCGGCGTACGAGCGAGAAAATGTAAATTCAAGCGCTCGCTTGTAAGTTCGCTCGTAGCTAATCTTCCGCCCCAAAGTCTCCCAACCCCTCCTCTAGCTAACGAATGATCAAAATAGCGACCGTCCATCTCCTATTTTGGTTGCAGTGAACGCTCGCATAAGTCCAAACCGGAAGTGGGCCTGTCATTTATCGTTTGCTTGCTATTTCATTCTGGCCACATACTGGAATCGATTCCTAGCAATCAGTATATTAATTAGCTTAATTGTTATTCACATCTTTGCAATCCATTTTTTTTTACAATGTCAATAAACTTTATTATTGTTCGTGTGTGTCATTCTTTCCGCTGAATAAGTTCGTTTGTACCAAGGGGATGGTTTTTCAAAATTCTAAGTTGTTTTGAATGCTACTATTGTTTTGCATAAGTTGATATGCAGATTTTGCATCTTTATTAATAATATTTAAATTAGCTAACGCATGTCACTGCCTCAAGCCTATAATAATAATTCACATTATATTTGTGAGGGTGTAGGTCACATGTCTCATACAATAACCAATCCAATGCATTCTGTTATATTTCAAAGTACATTAGCCAATCATAATTTTTCTGGGCCCTTTATTAAAACTGTTTTTTTGGTAAAAAATCATTGCCATCATGAGAGCCGCAGCCTTTACAAGACGAAAACTCCTGGTCCTCACAGATGTGATGGACCGGAGGATCACAGTTCTTCAGGCCCCCATCACAAACCAACGCAAGCGGCTCGCCTATGCGGAGGTGATGCGCCGCCTGCGATCTATAGGCTACGGCCGCAATATCGGGCAGCTGGAAAGGCGGTGGTCTGATCTCCATCGCAGGTCCCCCCACATTTTGGCGAATTTGTGTGTTGAAATTTGCGATAGTAAGTTTTTTTTTGTTTTGTTTTTAAATGTAAGCCTCCCTGCGTGTGCATGTTTTCCATCTATCCCTGTTTGTTTATTTTGTACATCCCTGCGTGTGCATGTTTTCCATCTATCCCTGTTTGTTTATTTTGTACATCCCTGCGTGTGCATGTTTTCCATCTATCCCTGTTTGTTTATTTTGTACATCCCTGTGTGTGCATGCTTTTTTGTTTTGCTATTAAAATTTTGGAATGTGTACATTGTTAAAAAAAAACAACAAAAAAAAATAAATAACATTTTGAAACCATCACTTAGGGGCTGAGCGCAGAGTATGACGGAGAATCAGACAACGTCGTTGCCCTCGTCCCCTATCCCCCACTGCCACCCAATCCTCCTCTCCCCAACCTTCACCAAATTCCCCCTCCACCCCAGACCACCCAGTGCCTGAGGCCCATCCCTGTCTTATTATTCCCATCCCTCCCAATTCACCCTCCCCTCCCCTCCCCCCCTCTCTTTTCATCACCCTCCCCTCCCCCCCTCTCTTTTCATCACCCTCCCCTCCCCCCCCTCTCTTTTCCTCCTCCTCCACCCAGAGTCAAATATCCCCTCCTCAATCGGACCAGCACTGGCCCACCTCTGAGGAGGACGATGTGGTGCCTACAGGACCAGGCATCAATATGACCGGTATGTTTGTCTTTTTAACTATGTTTTTTTTTTGGCTTTTTGGTTGATGTTGTCCTTTTGCCTGTGCATTTCCAATTTGTTAAGTTTTTCTAATGTTTTGGATATATATCTTGGCAAAACAATGTCTAGGATGTTTTCCCCTTACACATATCACACATGTCCAAACACTCATACTTGTGTCTATCTATTTTACGGTACCAACAAATGTATTGTTTTTGCCTACTTCGGCTTTTTAATTTTTGGTTTTTTATATCTAATTTTTAAAGTTAGTATTTAAATAATCTTTGTGTTTGCCATTATTTTTTTTTTTGGGACAAATTTAGATCTTTGTTGAAACTATAGTCTGATTTGTAAGTTGTTTGGTAACATATAAATTAAGGTGTCAGTTTAGTAATCCCTTTTTTTTAAAAAAAACCACAGAGGACCAGAGGCATTTGCAAACAATGCTTGAGGGATTGCAAACCTTGAGGGCCCATCTGGTCGGGATGCTGGTGGTCGTTGATCACATGGTGGCGGTCCTGCGGCACAAATTTTTTAATTTTTTTGAACCCCCTTAAAATGTTGGGACCAATAAAATATATTTTGATTTATTAAAGTCTCATTCCTTGTCTGTAAATATTAGATTCTTTAACCTTACATAAGTCGACTATTGGAGCATGCTTTTTTAAGTAATGTAAATGTGTTTGTAGAAAGCTCAAGTAAGTATGTAAGCTGGAACATTAAACACCTAACAAAACCAATAGGTTTGTCGAATTACCAGAGTTTTTTTTTATTTTGGTGTGGGTAATGTAAATTTTCTCTAAAACCTGCTTAGCCCTAGATTAGAAAACATCCTGATTCACCATAATACCTTTGGTGTTTGTTTTTAGCCACAAAGCATGGTAAAATACTTTACAATTTAACACATTACAGGATTAGCCATTAAGCAAGTTTGCCTTTTTTGGACCAGGTTACACTTGCTTGTAATTTACCAAGGAAAAGTCTTTAAAAGGTTATCCAAAAATTTAATCCACACAAAAAAAATAAGCAAAGTGAATTTTGTCAAGCAATTAACACAGTGAAAACACAATCCAAAAAACAACCAACACCAAAAATAACAAAACAACAACAACAATCAAGAACTGTTTGAAGAAGTAGCAGGCCAACATGAATCCCCAAATGACGCAAAGAAATAATTGTTCCAGAAGTTAGAGCCAATGTGGACACATGAAGACATCTTTTGGGATCAGGTAGTAGGCATCATTTGTTCGGGTAATTTAATGGAATAAAAGACACCCAAAAAAAAATTACAATTGGTCATTGAAATCTTACATGTCTACATTGTGTAAATTATCTACATTATTAACAAAAATTACCTAAAATATCTGGCCACCACATCACCGCGTATGGCCCCCCCACATACTGACCTCCGACCAATCTCGGGGGGGCCATCCTCAGGCAAGGCATCCTCTGGCTGCATTGGGACGCCACTCCTTATGGCGATGTTGTGAAATATCCCACACAGGACACAATTTTCGAAACCATATCCGGCAAATACATGAGCTCGCCACCAGAGAGGTGGAGGCATCTGAATCGGCCTTTTAAAAGGCCGATACAGCGCTCCACCACCTGCCTGGTGGCTGTAAGTGTGGAATTATACTCACTTTGTGGCCCTGGTGTGGGTGCCAAATAAGGAGTGAGCAGCCAGGGCGTGCAAGGGTAACCACTGTCTCCTGTGAAAAAAAAAAAAAACATCAGGACCATTGTGTAACAAGCTTTGCATTGGTTGCCACAGAAGGTGTCAACTTACCCAGAAGCCACGCATCACCAGCTTGTAGGCTGTCTAATTTGTGCCAAATCCCTGATTGCCGGATGACGAAGGAATCATGTGCACTCCCGGGGAATTTGGCATTCAGGGACAGGATCTGGAGGCAGGCATCACATACCACCATTACATTCAGTGAATGAAAGTGTTTTCGGTTCCTAAAAATAGCCTCCAGCCTTGCTGGAGGCTGAAGTGGTATGTGAGTGCCATCCACAACCCCTATGATGTGTGGGAAGCCAGCTATTTGGTAAAAATTGTCCTTCGCCACACTAAGGGAACCCATATCCAATGGCATTGTAATAAAATGATGGAGGTGTTTAAAACTGGCCTCCATCACTGCCTTCTGGATCCTTGAAAAAGAGGATTGGGATATTACGGCATCTATTCCCACAGTGGTTTGAAAGGATCCTGAGGCACAGAAATGTAACACTGACATTAATTGCGTAAGTGGTGGTATTGCTGTAGGACTGACAATTTGCCGTTCAAGATCACTCTCTATTAATGAGCGAGTGTCTAGGATGATTTGTGGAGGAAAACGGTATCGTCTTAAGACCTCATCATCTGGCATTCCAAAAAGGGTGACATGTGTTCTATATATCTGGGGCCTTGCACGCCTACGAGGCCTACGCCTGTGACGAAGTTGAGGTTGGTCGGGTTCTGGAACCAGGGCCAATATAATTCGACCAACATCAACCTGAAATGGTAAGCCAGGTAGTTATTTGTTTAGACAAATGTGTACAGAAAAATATACTTATCTTTTCTAAGAATTCCAAAGATGCTTACAGGCCTTGGACGGGTCATGTGCTGAACCACCTACATTTAAAAAGTAGAAATTATATTTAAGATTAATTTAATAAACTATGATTGTAAACACATTTCTGGGGTGAAAAATAGAGAAGGGAGGACACATTATTTGAGAAAATCTTACGCCACATTTCCAGGGGTATTCTATATGGGAGCGTTAACATGTTTTGGGCATTATTTTTGGAGGTAAGACATCATTATGCCCATTTTTACTTTTACACCCTATTCAATATCAAAGACTTATCGCAGTTTGGAAAAGTGTTTGTTAAAAAATGGGGATAACTTGTCACCATTGAATAGGTGTTAGAAAAAAGTGTAGAATTGGTGTTTAGGGGTGCAGGCTTAAAAAAATTAGCCTGCACCCCTGGGACTGACATTTAACCCCATAATGTGTGCCAAAAAGTTTAACAAACAAAAGAGTGACACCCATCAAAATTTAGGTAGATTTTTTCATGAAAACAATAAAAAAGGGACGAAATTATTACACAATATGGAAATAGGTTCAGGGCTATTCTGCAAGTATGCGGCAGGTGTTTTGAAACTTCGAATTATAGCGGCAGGTGCCCAAATGTTGATGTTTACACAAATTAATTGAGGGACATCAAAATATGCTAATCCCCATTTTTAGTTTCTCCATATTTGATGGGCCCACTTAAAAAATGAGCAAAAATAGCCTAAGTGCTCTTCTGCATCACTTCTTCATATTCCCCGCCCAAACGCCCTAAAAGGCGATGACAGCACTGGCTAATTTCCCCACAATCCTTTTCTGTGTTTGCCCCATATTCCTTAATGGCCAAAACCTCCCTTTCCTTTCTTGTGAATTGTTTTTAATAATTTTATTGGTTTGTGTATGAAATGCCACTTTTTTTATTTTTGTGGGCAAAAAACCAACGTATGTTTTTTTACGTTTTTTACATTATTTCTGTGAGTAAAAATAATTAAAAAAAAACAACAAACTGATCAATTCTCTTGTTTATTTCTTTCAAAACTGGTTTAAAGGTAATCCAGACAACAAAAAGACAAACAAGACAACGGAAAGAAAAACATTTTTTAAATTCTAAACAATCAAGGGTTTTAAAAAAAAGAGTTTTAAAAAACCAAAACAAAATACGAAACCAAAAAATGGTTTCTTTGGCCATAAAATATTTGCTTCTCAAAAAAACATGCGTACAATATTGTTGAACTACAAACCCCCACAAAAATAAATAAAAAAATCTGCTAATTGATTGTATTAGGCCGCAATTAGCAGCTGAGTAGTTCACCTGCGTTCTGATTTTAGCAACTAAAAAAAGGCTATTAACGAAACACCTTACAAGCAGATTAACAATTACAAGATGATTGTTTATGTGGCCGCAAATGATGAGCCCGGAGAAGGCCCAAGAGACCATCGTCATTGCGGTATACTATACCAGACCACAAGCTGAGCGAGCAGTCTTACTGAAAATTGGATCAGCCAGTGACGTATGACTTGTTCCATTCACATTGGCCTTCGCATCAGATAATTTAAGTACGCCCAATATATGCCTCGACACACCTGCGTTTTCCCATCTCCACCCCCGTCACCGCCACCAAAACGGACAGTTGTGTCAATCACATTTGACATGTCACTTCCTGTTCGCTGTTCGACGAACGACTGAAAATGATCGCAATCAGCCGTACGCACATGCGCACTGTTACCCCGAAGCATGCGTGGTTGTACAACATCGGATCGCTACGAGCAAACGTCCGCTTACGAGCGGCTCTGAATGAGGGCCTGTGAGTGCTGGCAGATCTTTCTATATATCGTTATAACACCACCACAAGGTAGGAGGAAGGAACCCATGGATTCATATAGTTTACATAATATTATGACCCTGCCATCTGCATATACAGCAGAAATACGGATTCATTAGACCAGCTAACATTTTTTTAATCTTCAAATGCCCAATGTTAGTGAGCCTGTGCCCAACAAACATTCACTTTCCTGTTTAGCTTATAGGATTGAAACCCAGAGTGCTGTGCAGTTCTTCATCCCAGTCTTGCGTAACACATGGTTATTTGAGTTACTGTAGTGTTCATATCAGCTTAAATCATTCCTCTGACTTCTCTCTTTAACAAGCTGTTTTTGCTCACAGAACTGCTAAGGGGCTGATTTAGTGTTGGGAAGTAGGTAATATAAAGGAACTCACTGCAGATGGGGCAGATTTAAATGTGCAGAGAGATTTAGCATTTGTATGGACGTGCCCTCACTGAACTCTAAATTGCAGTTTAAATATAAAACTATCCAGTATTTGTAACTACATATAAAAGTAGACAGTATTTTCCTGCTGCTGCTCCTGTTCATGCTGAGGCTCCTTTCATGGCAGCAGTGCAGCGTGATCTGACATCATGACATCACGGCTGGTGAGCTGCAATAGACAAAAACACCTTAGTGTTCTGGTGGCACGTGTACAAGCCTGCGCCCTGCTGATCACTGCAGCACAGAGGTGCAGGCAGCACTTAAAAATGGATTTATCTGTGGGGGGTTGCGGCCTCCCATGCCATCCCCAGCAGCACCTTTCTGTCTTCGCCAGCACCTGGGGCTAAAGCTCCACTCACTAGTCCCTTGCCCACACTGTGAGAATGGCCAGTTCATTCACAATATAGTTATGCACCTTTAGTCGCAAGCTGAGAAGTTACTCTGTCACATACAACTCTGCAGCGAATGTACTTGTATACGCTCAGATCTGGAGCATGCATAGCTCGCAAACACGCAACATACGTCAGCAAAACCGCATTCAACTCTGCATCAGTGCCTATGTACAAAAGAAAAATACACTATTACTGATTAAAATATATTAACACTGGTGTTTTTGGAAATGTTAATCAATTTATTTAAACAATGTTAATATACAATATATTATTTTCAAAATCAGTGCAGAAAATATTTTTACAAGCTGCTGTTAAGTCAGATATACACAGGCTCCACTTAATTCTAATTCTGAAGCAAAATGACTGGATACCATTTGCATGGTAAATAGGTGTTTTAATGCAATTGCTAAGACTACTTTCTGACCTTACCTTTATCTAAATCTTGTATTAAACATCAACAGCTATAGCTCAACTTATATCATTGTTGCGAAGCAAAGGTGTGTCTATGTTTTGATGCTACAGTACAGTATGTGGCTGGGGAGATCTTGATAATATGCAAAACTGGCTTCTGCTGCTGTTTCCAGCCTTCTGACTGTATTAGCTATAAACTGCACACCAGCAGTCATTCACAAGAGAGCAGAGATATATGATAATTCTCAGAGAATATGATAATGAAAGCTTCCTAGGTAGATGATCCCTAGATGCTCTTGGATATATGTATTTGTCATAGCTTTATCAGCTCGCACTATATATAATACTTCTTATCGCTGTGATTGTAGTAAGTCCATTGTATTCTTAGTGCTTAAATGTCTGACAGTAACCTTTGGCTCCACAGAGCTTTGTATATCATCTCTTTGGGACTGACTCAATGAGTTATGTGTTCTAGGCGTATAGCTATGTGACTGGATGCTACTTATAGCACTTAAAATAACAGGATTGATTATAGTATGAGGGTAGATCCAAAAGTCTGTGTCCGGACTTAGTAGTTGATGTTGTCCGTATTGATTTTCTGTGTGTATGTACTAGAGGTCTTAGTAGAACACTGTGGAAAATTACAGTACAATTCTTCTATTATTTTTGCAGATATTGAATAATAAACAGAACAACATCGCTAAACATTGGGAACAACATCGCTAAACATTGGGAACAACATCACTAAACGTTGGGAACAACATCACTAAAATTTATAAAATGGAGAATACTGAAAGATGGAGGAAACTGAAATTTGAGCCGTTATTAAATATCTGCAAATGAAGAAGATGACACCTACTGAAATTCACACTCAAGCTCAAGGAACACATTTGTGGGAAGACTGTTGCGTCTGATGACGATGTCATGACTGCTGTACAGGACTAGTTAGAGGAGCAATCAATGGACTTTTTCCAGAACAGAACCAAGAGGTTGGAGCATCGATGGGAGAAGTGTATTGAAGTAAATGATGAAAAGTAAATGCCATTTGAACTTTCATTTTTCTGTTATTCATGGTCAGGTCAACAACTTTTGGATCCACCCTCATAGCATTGGAGTTCAGACAAGGGCCCTCATTCAGAGCCGTACGCTCTGAGCAGAGCGCACGCTCTGAATGAGGGCCGGCCTCCATGAAAATGGAGCGTCCTCCTGGACGCTCGTATAGCTGTGGGTCACCACCCACAGGCTATACGAGCATGCATTTTGATGGCCGCGATGGTCGTGACCATCGCGACCATCGAAACTGCGAGCCGGATCCTGCGGTTGAGGTTTTCAACCGCAAGCTCCGGAGTGATTTTGGCTCTATCAGAGCCAAAATCACTCCCACTGACATCACAAGTGATGTCAGTGGGCCGGCTTCTGATGGGAGGCGTTCCCGTGGGAACGCCCCCGTCAGGGAGGCACGCCCCCGGCATGCCTACCAAAGGGGGCGTGCTGTCAATCAACATCGACAGCACGCCCCCTTTGATCAGACACAACGAGCGAAGGACTTTCCTTCGCTCGTCGCGTCTGGCGCATGCGCACGATGGAGCTCCCTTCGTCGTGCGCATGCTCAGTCCAGAACATCGACCCACTTGCGAGCGGACAGCCGCTTGTGAGTGGGTCTGAATCAGGCCCAAAGTCTCATCCACCCATTTCCCTGCTAGTCTCTCTATCTTGGCTTATATCTCTGTACACCAGCAATGTATTTAATTAGCTATCTAGCACACCTCCCAACTTTCCCGATTTCAGCGGGACAGTCCCGCTTTACAGACACTGTCCCGCTGTCCCACCCATGGGCAGCAGTGTCCCACAGGCAGAAGGGAGGTTGGGGAAGCACTCTGTCACACTCTGTACTGCAAAGCAGAGCAGCAGTGAATGGATGAAATGCGCATTCACACGTCATCCACACAGTGCAGGAAGAGGCTGCATTATATCCTAGTAAGGAATATAAAGAGGAGGAGAAATACCTATTAGGCGCTATAATGATATGTGACGATTTGATATAGGTGTAAATAGAAGTCACTCGCTACCACTTGGAGGAGCTGACCCTCCTATAATATGATACAGAAACACTAAAAAGGGGCAGTGGAGTACTGACTTGGACTGTCTAGATATTCAAAGAAATTAATTTTTAAAGCATGTTTAATTCATATATAAATGTTAAAAAGAGCTACAGATAGTAATATATTCACAATAAATCTCAAAGAATACACACATAAAAAATTAAAATAAAAAAAGACCTATAAAATTCACAGCATGTGATTTGAATCAATCTGATAAAAAAGAAACTGTGTTAATTAGATATTTGTCAACCAGGATTAGTAAATGAAAGAGTCTGATTAGCACTGTCCAGCTTAATTAGCAGTCAAAAGCAGGTAAGTTCAGCAGCCAGTTAAGGCCCCCCATACATCAGCGATTGATTGCAGCAATCGTGTAATTTGCAATCGATTGTGTATAAAAATCTTTCCCTTTTTCAATCGATTGTGGCAATTCTGCCATCGATTGAAAAAGGGAAAGATTTTTATCCACAATCGATTGCTGCAATCAATCTCTGATGTATGGGGGCCTTTAGTTAGTAAGTCTTCAATTAGTAGCAAGGGTGGTAGGCAGTATCACTATGATGTCTTTAATATCAAACTGGATATTTGAAAGAACCTCAAGTGTTGATCAGACACTGAGGAATTGCTTTGATATATGCCGTGGATCGCGTTTTCACTCAGTTAACATAAATGCTGTAGAATCAGCTACTGCACAAATAGGAGATAGTATTTCTCCATAGATAAGTATCTCCGATTTTATGACTGTGTTAACTCCGCTTAGGAGAGGGATTACTCACTGTGCACAGTATCCCGATAGATGTTGCGCTTACCGCTGACTTGTGATAAGTCACGTCTCAGTGCTGTTTAGCGTGGTCCTGCAGTCTGTGGGGGTCATTCAGACCCGCTCGCGAGCGCAGGATGCTCGCAAGTGTGTCGATGTTCCCCCACTGTGCATGCGCACGACGGAGGGAGCTCTGTCGTGCGCATGCGCGAGACCTGGCGAGCGACGGGCTCTCCATCGCTCCGGGTCTCGCACCAAAGGGGGCGTGCTGTCGATGTTGATTGACAGCATGCCCCCTTTGGTGGGCGTGCCAGGGGCGTGCCTGCCAGACAGAGGCGTTCCCCCCTGACATCACTAGTGATGTCAGTGGGAGTGATTTTGGCTCTGATAGAGCCAAAATCACTCCAGGGCTTGCGGCAGCGAGACCCTACCGCAGGGTCTCCGTCGCAAGCCCGATGGTCGCGATGGTCAAGACCATCGCGAACATCATCATGGACGCTCGCATATGCTGTGGGTGGTCACCCACAGCTATGCGAGCGGCCAGGAGGCCGCTCCATTTTCATGCAGGAGGGCCCTGATTCAGAGCGAGCGCTCTGGTCATAGCGTCCGGCTCTGAATCAGACCCTGTGTGTGCCGGCTTGGAACATTGCCATTTTCTTTTGATAATGATTCTTCCAAAATTTCTAGAGACTCTTTATCCCCAGTATCTAGTACTATTGGGGTACCTTCGATTTTTTTCTTTTGGAGAGATTTGATCGCAAAATGTTCATACGTATGTTTGCAACCTTCAGGAATATCTATGATAACCTGCGAAAAGTCTTTGAAATTGAATGTGGGGATAAGTGAAAATGGCGAAAATGCCATCATCGGCGATAATATATCGCCGATAACTGACTTTTCGCCTCTAATTGAATATGGCCCTATATAATGTAAAATAAATGTATAATGTGTCACAATTCTACCTTTCTGGTAGATCTGTATGTTGCACAATCATTGTGAGTAAAGCAAATGCTGGTATACCTTTTTTATCAGCAGGAATGTATCCTGAAAATTGAATGAATATACAATTATTTGAACTCCTGCAGACAATAATGGAAAGCTGAATGCATTAGACACTTTTTGCATGACACAAATTAACAAGTTTCAACCTGGGCTGTTACAAATTTCCATACTGTCTGACAGTAAATGGGAGAGAAGAGATACATTTGGCTGCTGCTAAAGCTGTATACATCACATAACTCTGTATGACTTCTTTGTAATGTCGTTTTTGCCCTTTGTGAAAATACAGATAACTGTCAATTTGCTAAGTTTGTTTCAATTTTAAAAGCAAATAAAAAGCATTAGTTTTTAAAGATTGTTTTGAAATGCCAACAGCTAGAAGACGTTAATGGGAATGGTTCAACAAACAGTCATATTCTGTAATTTTTAAAGTATACTTTTTGTAAATAAAAGATTGCACCTCAGCACTACCTGGGACTGATGCAGCACTGAATGCATACCTGTATGCAGAGCGTTTCTTGAATGTGTTTGCACTGTGCTTGCTCCGTAACTGAATTCCAGGCGATGTAGGGTTGTATGTATATCTATTACATCTACAATTACATCTAAAGATGTGTAACTGGATTCTAGTAGGGGAATGGGATTGTATTACCACCGGTTCAAATCCTGACAAGGAGAGTCCAACAGGCTGAATCCCAACAGGCTGAGGTAAGTACTCTAACTCTCTCCTCCCCCCCCTAACCCGCCTTTAGGGGTGCCTAACCTAACCTCCCCCCCTAGTATGTAACCCTAACCTCCCCCCGTTAGTGCCTAAACCTAACTCCCCCTCCCCGCTCCCTAAACCTAACCCTCCCGGGGGTGCTTAGCCCTAACCTCCCCCCTGGGGGTGCCAAACCCTAACCCCCCCTTCCCCCAGCCTAACCCTAAACCTCCACGGGGGTTGCCTAACCCTAAGTGCCCTAAACCTAACCCTCCCACCCCCGCTGCTAACAGAATGGGCGGCAGTACTTACCTTGATTCAGGCCGCGACGTTCTGTATTCCGGCGTCGGGACTCTGACAGGCATCGGTATCTTGACGCCTGTCATAACTCCTTAGCCAGCGTTCTGCCTACATCCCCTAGTAGGGCATTCCCATGGAGGCAAAACCTCTGCATCAGGTCCTATGTGCCTTTATCTTACATACATAGGGCTTTAAGCACGAAGCTGCACCATCCACCGCTTTTCCACCCACAGCCTCAACCGTCATCATTAGTATTGGTTGCTGTCTCATGCTAGGTGCAAGAGATCTGACAGAAACAGCCTGCCTTCCCTGTATGCACACCTCAGAATAGCACGGAACTCTAGCTACACACCTATGCCACACTACTGACTTCCACAAGACGGATCTCTTGTGTGCGACTCAGGGCCTGGATTAAGGTCTGTGGGGGCCCCCTGGAAACAAGCATGTGGGAGCCCCTATTAAATATGGATGAAATGTGGGTATGCGCAATGGGGACCGTATTTCTCGTAAGCGGTACATTGACAAACAGCTTAGCACTGTTTGTTAAATACTGAAAGGAGGACATAACCCTTTTAGTGAGTGCTAAAGGGGTTATGTCTCATTGTGAAATATGGCCCATGAGCTCTACATGAAAAAAAACCACAGGCACACACGAAAAAAACACACAATATACACCCACAGAAACAAAACACATATAGGCACCCACATGAAATATAACTCACCAGTTGCGCAATCTTATCCACATTACACTGCACATACTGCCCCTGATTCCCATTACACCAGATAGTAGTGTCCCTTATTCATGCAGTGACCCTTTTACACAATGCCTACAGTAGTAGTGCCCCTAATACACATAATGCACACAGTTGTAGTGCCTCTTATACAATGCCCACAGAAGTAGTGCCCCTTATGCAATGCCCACAGCAGTGGTGCCCCTTATACAGTGCCCCCAGTAGTGGTAGTGCCCCTTATGCAGTGCCCCCAGTAGTGGTGTCCCTTATGCAGTGCCCCCAGTAGTAGTGCCCCCAGGAGTGGTGCCCCTTAGGCAGTGCCTCCTATGCAATGCCCCCAGTAGTCATGCAGCAAGTAGTAGTGTCCCCAGTAGTAATGCCCCCCGTTGTAGTACCCCCAATAGTAATGCCCCAGTACTGATGTCCCCTGCTGTAATGCCCCCTGTAGAAATGTCCCGCAGTAGTAATGCCCCCAGTAGTAGTGCCCCCAATAGCAATGCTCCCTGTATTTGTGCCTCCAGTAGTAGTGCCCCCAATAGTAGTGCCCCAGCAGTAATGCCCCCAGTATTAATATCACTGTAATAATGCCCCCAGAATTTGTGCCCCCTGTAGTAGTGCCCCCAGAAGTAGTGCCCCTGTAGTTGTAATGCCCCAGTAGCAGTGCCCCCTGTAGTAGTGCCCCCTGTAGCAGTGCCCCCTGTAGCAGTGCCCCCTGTAGTGCAAAACCCCCACAATACTTACCTTAAGCCCCGCTCCAACGTCCGTCTGGCTGGCTGCTCCTGGGAACTATGGGAGAGACGTCATTATGTCTCTCCCATAGTGCACTGCACACTGCGGGAGCCGGAAGCCGAAGCTCAGGTGTGAGCTCCAGCCTCCGGCTGCCACTGGCGCTGCGGGGAGGAAGCCTGGCGCCCACTGGTAACAAAATCTCAGCTGGTGGGTGTGGGGGCCCCTTATGTGTGGGGGCCCTGGTTGACCGCCCCTGTCGCCCCCCCCGTTAATCCGGCCCTGGTGCGACGCAACATTTCCTCCCAGTTGCAGCCCAGATAAGCACATTTCATGTAAAGAGAGATCCGGCCAACATACGTCTGTCTCAGAATCACACAGAGAAGCACAAAAAAATCACTTTCTCAGCAGTTTGCTATAACCCGCTATTTGTGGCTGTATATGGATCTGTGTCTGACTCAGAATCAGGCCGATATGTTCTAATCTTATATAAAAACTGTCGACTTCCACAATCACCTAAAAAGTGTGGTTTGCACGGAATAAATAAATTGATTTGGAAATACTGTACATAAGATTTTTTTGGTCTTTTAATTAATTAGAAAATGTATTTTTGCTTAAAAAATTAAGTATTTTTTTTAAAATATCTGTTTTCGCTTTTACCACAATTAATCCATTTGAACAATTTATATATTATTTAATCAGTATAATTCCCTATTACGGGCTACCTGTATTATAGAATATTTTGTTGTTGCTCTTATTAACATTTCTATCTATGTGACACAGGGCCAGATTCAGCAATGCACGCTAGTGCACTGCTGAATGCAGATTCCCGATGTTTGGGAATCTGCACACGTAAACTGGCAGCAAACTTTCAGTGATTATCAGTCTGCTGCCATTTGTGGGCGGGGGAACGGCGATGTCCTCCGTTTCCTGAAACGGAGGTGTGTCGCCGTGGCGGGGGAGGGAAGAAGCCAGGATCTCCGTCGTATGACGGAGATTTCCTAGCCTTTTCCCCTAATCTGCGGCGGTCGGCTGCAGGACCCCATGGGTCACCACAACTGGCCGATGGTACGCAGATTATCCGATGCTGTGTTGGACAATGCAGCTCGGATAAGTAATGCACAGGGGGTGTGATGCATTACCATAGCTGCAAGGATCGTAATTGCAAAGCTGCCTGCGTGCACTACACACTACAGTATATGCCTGCGTGTAGCTTTGCAATTACGATCCTTACAGAATCAGGCCCACAGTTACTAGCGAAGGCATCTCATGATCATCTTCCAAAGCCTTTCTATCATGTTGTATGTCAGGCCAGATCTTATTTCTTTTTTGTATGACGTTATTGCTGGTAAATGCGGAACTGAAGACACAGGGGCACATTAATCAGTTAGCATTCTTCTCTGCTAGGATATCCATTTATAACGGTACAGCAGAACTGATAATAATTGGGTATTCACAGTCACAGATGTTCCTTTTGCCATTGCACTTTCTTGAATACTACAAATGCTGGAATAATGATCTGAATATATTGTACCAGGATACTTGCCTCATGACTCTGTTAATTGCTTTTATGAACACAGGGCCTGATTCAGAGCCACTCGCTCCGTGCATTCGCAAGCGGCCCGATGTTTTGCGTACGCACATGCGCACGCTTTTCTGCGCGTGCGCAAACTACACACGGCGATCGCATCCCTCTCGCTCGCCCAGCAAAGGCAGCCCAGGGTAATGAGTGACAGTAGAGACCATTTGTGGGTGGTAACAGGGGCAGGACACTAATAACGGGGGGTTGGAGATGCAACGCAGGTGTGCCTGGGTGTTTCAATGCCGTTTTAGAGGCGTGCATAATTAACAGGCAGCGTAATAGTACACGTCACTTGCCATTTTTTTACACTAATTTCCTTGCAATGCTTGCGGTAGAGTAAAGCTACCTCAAGCACTGCGTTCACATCCGATGGTGCTCGATGTACCAATGTTTTAATACACTTCCTGGAGATGACGTGTTGCTGGTGGGCTGCTCTGCCTGTGCGATTGGGCGTACGCATACACAAAGTGGCTGCTTGCTAAGACATGGTGGCCGAGCGATGGCTTCCCGTGGTGTCACTTTGAAAAATTTGCATACGCATCTAGCGAGCGTACGCAGATAGCGAATGGGTCTAAATCAGGCCCATAAACCATTATTGGATGTTTTTTGTTACTAAACTTGTATTAAATGGACAGTTTAAGCACATTTAAATGAGAAATTATCAAAGATTCTTTTTAGTATTTCATATTATATACGTTTGTTTTATATGATAAATGATCAATAGTTATAAGATTTTCATTCTATTGCCCAATATGATAGAATATCCATCACTGCCTCTTGTTATATTTAGATCTGCATGCTACTCTGTATTCATTTCTAATAAGTGCTTCCTTATAATGGGGCCACACAACATATATTTCATTTGTAAGGGGATGTAGGTCCTGATGCAGAATTTAATGCTGTTCTGATGTTTACGCAGTTGAATGATTATCGGTGGTTTGCAAATGCGTCACAGCCACCTTGCATATGTGCTGCGAATGAATTGCGTTTGTGCTTGATTGATAGAAAGAGACAGGATATTTTGGGTGGTTACAGGGAGTTCTGAATAAAATGTGGGCGTGTCAGAGCCATTTCCTGGGCGTGTACTAGCCAGCAGAACAAAGCTCCAGTGTCTCAGTTACCACGTCCATCCTGAGTGACCATAGACTCAGTCGACGAGTCGTTGTTTTGAAAACCTGCGTCCAGTGTTGCGTTTGTGTACGCAGTTGCTGGTAGCTACGAGGGATCAGTGGGCGTCTCAATGCAAATTTTGCTGGCTGATGCATTAGCATATTTTAGATATTGCTAAGAGCAAAATTTGCAAATGCGTTTGCATTAACGTACAATTCTGAATCGGGCCCTTAGTCATTAGATCAACATTAGCATCATAATGTAGATACAACAATGTCGACATTTATGATGTCAGCATTATTTAAATGTCTACAGGTAACATGTCAACATTGTCAGAATGATGTGGGACAGGAGGGTTAGGATTAGGCACTAGTGGGAGGTTAGAGTTAGGCTATGGGAGGGGGTTAGGCACTAGTGGGAGGTTAGAGTTAGGCTATGGGAGGGGGTTAGGGTTAGGCTATGGGAGGGAGTTAGGATTAAGAACTAGAGGGAGGTTAGAGTTAGGCTATGGGACGGGGTTAGGATTAGGCACTAGAGGGAGGTTAGAGTAAGGCTATGGGAGGGGGTTAGGCACTAGTGGGAGGTTAGAGTTAGGCTATGGGAAGGGGTTAGGGTTAGGCACTAGAGTGAGGTTAGAGTTAGGCTATGGGAGGGAGTTAGAGTTAGTCTATGGGAGAGGGTTAGGATTAGGCACTAGTGGGAGGTTAGAGTTAGGCTATGGGACAGGAGGGTTAGAGTTAGGCTATGGGATGGAGTTAGGATTAGGCACTAGATGGAGGTTAGAGTTAGGCTATGGGAGAGGGTTAGGATTAGGCACTAGAGGGAGGTTAGAGTTAGGTTACGGGAGGGGGTTAGTGTTAGGCACTAGTGGAAGGTTAGAGTTAGGCTATGGGAGGGAGTTAGGGTTAGGCACTAGTGGGAGGTTAGAGTTATACTATGGGAGGGGGTTAGGGTTAGGCACTAGTGGGAGGTTAGAGTTAAGCTATGGGAGAGGGTTAGGGTTAGGCACTAGTGGGAGATTAGAGTTAGGATATGGAAGGGGGTTAGGCACTAGTGGGAGGCTAGAGTTAGGCTATGGGAGGGGGTTAGGATTAGGCACTAGAGGGGGTTAGAGTTAGGCTATGGGAGGGGGTTAGGATTAGGCAAAAGTGGAAAGTTAGAGTTAGGTTATGGGAGGGAGTTCAGCACTAGAGGGAGGTTAGAGTTAGGCTATGGGAGGAGGTTAGGGTTAGGCACTAGCGGGAGGTTAAAGTTAGGCTATGGGAGGGGGTTAGGATTAGGCAAAAGTGGGAGGTTAGAGTTAGGTTATGGGAAGGGGTTCAGTACTAGATGGAGGTTAGAGTTAGGCTATGGGAGGAGGTTAGGGTTAGGCACTAGTGGGAGGTTAGAGTTAGCTATAGGAGGGGGTTAGGGTTAGGCACTAGAGGGAGGGTTAGGTATGGGGTATGGATTAGGGTTAGGGATAGAGCAGTTATGATTACCAGAACGCCACTCCATCAGATGCCTCCACAAGAAGTGATAGTCACATGACTGGAGGAACCCAGAAAACACTGCTGGAGCTACTGCAGCCATCGCGAGCAGGTAAGTCACTGCTGGCCTACCAAGGAAGATATCTCAACATTTCTTGATGAAATGTCGACATGGTCATAGTCAATCGACATTATGAGTGCTGAAATATCATACCCCTCCCTTCTAATAGTATTTTCTTAATATGACTTACTGTTTTACTTTTCTCTAATTTCATTAAGCTTACATGGGTGTTCAGTTTGACTGTAACTACCCTATAAATGCCTCTCGTAGTCAATGATTGTGTCTATTTGGAGTAATTACATGCAAGTATAAGAATGAAGAATGATTCCTATGTTTTATGTATACATTATTGTATTGGGTAACAATGAAAATTGTAGCATCGGAACAATAGAAAATGTTGGGGGCAGTTTTTTTCTGCAATTATATCAAGTAAGCTTATTCTATCATATCATTTTACATATTTGTTTCCATTTAATTTATTTTTGGAAGACATTTTTTATTCAGATTTAGACTGTCTATAACCTTTGAGGTTGTTTGAACATCAGTGTTGTTGAGTTGTTTTTATTACTTTGAAGCAGTCTCCATTTTTTAGTGACAACTTTTATGTATTTTTTGGGGTTAAAGTGCCCAAAAGGTTATATATGATTTTGTACAGTTTGGAAATGTACCATAAATACATATAATAACGATTAGTGAACAATCAGGGATACTTTGTAAACCTTTTATCACCCTCTGCAATAAAAACTAATTACTTATATATACAGTAACTTAATCTGTCTGTCAAACATGAGTATGAATGTGCAGGTAAAACCAGACTGCTAGGGACATGGTCAAGCAGTGGCATACTATAGGGGTGCGGACTGCACCGGGTGTCACCTCTGTGACAGGAGTTGGGTGCTGCAGTATGGCATTCTCCAGGAGGACTCGGCTTCGGTCAGATAGGAGGAGCCTACAGTGCAGAAACTAGTCTCTGGCGGGCAGCACAGCATCACCGAAGATATTGGGCATGCCCCCTGGAGGGATTTACCGTGAGACCATGTCCTTTTTGTTAGGCCACGCCCCTTTTCAGCGCCCCTCACAAGGCTCAGATACGGAGTGCGCACCAGGTGTCACATGACCCAGGGATGCTTCTGCTGTCATGAGCATTTTATGTTTTTATTAGTACAATCAGTACCGGTTCTAGACCAACTGGTGCTCAGGGCAAAAATGCCTTTTGCCCATGCCCTCCCCCCCCTTTCCTACCAAAAATTAACATACAGTATCTACTTTTAAGCATAACATTACATGGCACGAGGCATGGCTGGATCATACGTATCGGACCTCTGATCTTTGCCTTTTATTTTTTACCATTTTCCTGCATTTTGCATCTTAATTCAATAATTGTGTACTAAATACTAGAGATTTGTTTTTTGTTACAAAGACATTGTTAGTACATAAGTACTTATTATAGACTTATTCTCAGCATTCTAATATAATCTGAAGATATACATTACTGCTAGACAGTACATGAAATGTAAGGTATCCAGTGTTGACAATATAGCTTCAATGTATATAACATACAGAGATAAATCGTGAATCAACTTTTACATCCACAGCCACCTAGATTTATGGTTTTAGACTTTTTTTTTTTTAAAAGCACTTACCACATTTAGACACCATAAGAATTGTCAGCCTTGAGCCACCCCTGAGTACAAAATTATATAGCCTATGCAGGGGTCAACTCAGTGACTATGGCAATTCCAGTTTGGAGCTGCTGTAAAATGTTAAATATATTTGTTCCATTTCTCTCTAGTTTGAACTTACGAGTGTTATTTTAATACTAGCTGGGATACCTACCATTGCCCAGGTTGAAGAATGGACCCTGAAGTATATCTGTAGCCTTTATTTTTTACATTGCAGACCAACATTGGAGACCATGGCATATGAAAAAGTGCTTGTGAAATTAGTCCTCCAACTCACTGCTCTTCCGTTGGAGCTATGTCTGCCACCACTGGTACATATCAGCATGTGCCTTGAGATCAGTGCAGTTTTAGGCACTGGAAGACATCCTGAGCGAACTTGCTTAGACCAAAATTTCAAATAAGAGACTCCACGACCTATTTGGTGGGCACCAGGTAGACCTCCATGGCCCTGATGAACTTCAAACATAGCCAAAAACTTAATCCTGGTCAAACTACACCATCATGCCAAATTTGGTGGAGCTTGGTACAAAACTCTAACCATGCATAAAGGACAAACAGACAGACACACACACACACACACACACACAAACACTTTCTTGTTTATTATATAGATAAATTAATAAAACCATTAATGAAAACCATCATGTAAAAATGTTTTAAAGACCCTATTTGATAGGTTAAAAAACAAGTGACAGTGAAGCAGTGGCGTCACAAGGAAGGTGCGGGGGGTGCGGGCCACACCTGGGTGTCACCTGCCGATGGGTGACACCAAGGTGCTGACTCTAGGCACTAGGCTCTTGTCACAGTAACGGAGCCAGCACTGCACACAGGCCAGTCCGCACCTCCGGCACCCCCACCACCACCACCCCCGAGTGATAAGAACGGGGGTTCGGGCCACGAGGCCTTCCTTCGTGGCCATGCTCTTTTTTGTTGTGGCCATCCCTCCCCGCACCAGGGACACCACTGCACTGATGCTAAAGTAAGATATATGCATTATGTTTGCTTGAAAGAGTTATGATGCTTAACCTATTATTCCATAATTCACCATATAATGTGTGGTCCTATAGACACATAATTAAATACCTGAACCTAAATACCTGCATACTTGAAATCCACTTAAATAAGGAAATCTGTAGCGAATAGGACCCTTTGGTTTCCATGGGTGAATCAAGAGGTATAGACTTGCATCTATCACCTGGTGGCTGTAGGACTTAATTGAGCCCAGGAAGATGATGTCCTAATATGCAACAAAATCCACAATAGTGTGATATTGCATGATGTGTATTTTTTTCATAATGAAGTGGGGTGCAAATAACGCCTAAAGTCTCACCATACTTAGGATGTGCCAATCTACACACCAGATGGATAATCTTTATAGTTTATCTGCTGCTTGTTTCTTTTATTACCTACACACTTGGTTGAATCGACTCCACAGCAGCTCATGTTGGTATAAGAAAATGTATCCACATGGGATAGTATATTTCCCTGAGGAAGTCTTACTGAGGATGAAATGCATTTTGACCTGAACTCTGTATCCTTCTCCTTACCAGCAGTGTCTGAACATTGGGTCCTTCAGTTATTCTTTAAAGGACCTTTCACCTTGGACTGGTTTGTGAGATCCTAATGATTTTTTTCACTGTAAGCCATGCTGTGCAAGGCTGCACTAGTGGAAACAGATAAGCACTTTTATGTATGTTTTTTGCTATCTATTTTTTATTTTAATTTGCATTGTTTAATAAATGTACCTGCTACAAATATACTATACCATGTACTATACCATGTGTACATATTTCCTTAGACCCACACAATTCAACCAGGTGCAACCCATGCGACCGTGTCTGCTGCTCTGCCCACTGGCGTTCTCAGAGGAGAACTCCTCCTACAACTATGGTGCCATTAGCAGTGATACAGCAATCTGTTTGCCGATATCACTGCCAAAATTTACCCCCTGGATGACGTGTGAATTACATTCTGGGGTATATGCCCCTCACTTTTCTACCCACTTTGCATCTAAAATGTAATTCTTATGCCAGGACATCACATCATACCAGACCCTTACCACCCATCCCTGTATTCCCCATCCTTCCCATTCATTTTTCCAATTCTGACTTCATTCACCTCAATATCTGGAGATGGTCATGGCTCTAATCCGTCATCCCCCCTCCACCACCCCCCTTGACCCTATCCATTCCTGCCTCCTCCGCTCCCTTTCTCCTGATGCCTGTTCCCATCTTGCCCATCTCTTTGATCTCTCCCTCTCATCAGGAACTGTCCCCTCTTCATTCAAGCATGCTCTTGTTTCCCCAACACTCTCTCTTTAGTTACCACCCCATCACTCTCCTCCTCTTTGCCTCCAAACTCTTTGAATAGATTTTCTACAACCGCCTTACCGCCTTTCTTTCCTCCCACTCCCTGCTCTACCCATTTCAGTCTGGCTTTCGTCTACTCCACAGAAACAGCCTTCACCAAAGTCAGCAATGACCTCCTTGCTGCCAAATCCAAGGCCACTAATCCCTTCTCATTTTCCTTGCCTCTCTGCTGCTTTTGACACTGTGGACCACCCTCTCCTCCTGCAAATCCTTAATTTCTTCAGTATGCGTGATACAGCCATCTCTTGGCTGTCCTCCTACCTCTCTGACCGTTCTTTCTCTGTCTCCTCGCATGACTCCACTTCTCCTCCAAGTCCTCTACCAGTAGGTGTTCCCCATGGTTCTGTTCTTGGTCCTCTTCTATTCTCCCTTTATATATCCTCTTTAGGTGAGCTCATCAGCACTTTTGGCCTCCAATATCATCTCTATGCTGTTGACACTCAGATCTACCTTTCCTCTCCTGCCCTTTCCACCTCACTCAGATCTCCAACTGTCACTCCCACTTTCTTAAACTTAACATGTCTAAGACTGAGCTGATGTGCTTTGCCTTCCTTCACTTATACAATCATCTCCTCCCCACAGCATACAACAACACCTTTCCCTTGGTTTTTATGACTGTTGAGGCAACATGTTTATAAACCATGTCCTTCAATGTTTAGTATTGTAAGTGACTTTGTTCTTGTTTTGTTCATACTGTCTCTGTCTATGTACCTTGTAAGGTGCTGCGGACCCCTTCTGATGCAATATAAATAAAGGATAATAATAATAATTGGTTTAAAGAAGGCAACTGAAGTTCTCCTCTTTGCACTATTCCTGATCTCTATACTAGTCTGGAAGGGGAGATGGTGGTTAGGGCGAGTAGCCTACAGTATGGCCCAGGGAGGAGTTGTCACACAACCCTTGCTCTGAGCTTGCACATGCCTATGAGTGCACCACACCAATGTAATTGGAATTTGAAGAAAATGAAGAATAGGTGAAAATATAGGGAAGTTCTATGGAATGTATGAAAACAATTGTGAGTAGAATCATGAAAAATGGGCTTTGTTCTATTTGTTTAAATATACTGACAAAATAAAAACTTTATCTATCAATGTAGGAATAATAGATGGGATACCCTAGAGAGATAAAAAGGTATTTTGGTTTAACCAGAACATAGTAACAAAGATGCAATAACTTTGGTTATTAAGCACCCTTACAACATACAGGTGTCCATATGCACCTATAGCCATATGGCACAAGACGCTTTATGCTCTGATACAGGTAGCATATCATAATTGTTCTCTAAATATTGCATCTTAGTAGCAGTGTAGCCGCATACAAAGCCACTCATAGTGTACCAGCGACACCAGGTTGCAACTGTTATCTCAAAGAATTGATACAACCTATGTACAAAGCCCCCCATGCACTGCTGAATGCAGATTCTCAATAATCAGGAATCTGAATCTGTGCATGTGCAGAACAGGTCCTGCGTGATTGTACACAGAGCACCAGCAGACTGCCAAAGATTGCGGGCCAGGGGACACGCAGATGTTCCAATGCTGCGTCCATGGACGCAGCTCGGAACATTAATGCATGCAGTTGGCATGATGCCTCCTGCTGCATTACCGTAATTACAGAAACAGACAGATCACAGGTGCACAACTCCAAATTACCGATTATATATAAATACATTATGCAATAAAATTTTGCAATCAATAGAGGTTTTTAGCATAATCATGGCCAAGGTTATGGGCCTACCCACCATATCCAGGTAACCTCTGTAGGGTAGATCCCTAACATACTAGGGTTCAAATCCAAAGCACAGGACACCCCTAAATCAGCACAGCCGAGCCACCCCAGGGCATCGTCATAGTAAGAAAAGTGAAATGTGAAGTAAGAAAGATAAGAGCAGCTATGGCTGCATAGAAAAGTGAAAATGCAAATATAATAAAAACAAACAGTAAAGTGTTAAAATTGTGCAGAAAAGAAAGAATGTGCTATAATGCGATGCCATGAGGCAGACCAACCAAAGCAATCCAGGTGACCACGCCCCAAAAATCAACCCAAAGTTGCACTACAGTATATAACTTGTAGGACTTACCTAAAATGGTGCCTATTACTAGTGTGCATATACAAACCAGACTCCATGCTTTTAAATCAATAAGGGAGGGGTGCTAGTCCAGACTGAAGGCGTCTCCTTTCCTTCAGGTGTGCAATAAAGCACATTAAATGGAGTGTATAGGAAAGATTCCTGGACTGCACACCCTGAATATATATAATGGGAAGTGCAACCTTTTGAGACTTATTGCAGGCACATAAACAGACAGATCACAGGTGCACAACTCCAAATTACTGATTATATATAAATACATTATGCAATATAATTTTGCAATCAGTAGAGGTTTTTAGCATTATCATGGCCAAGGTTATGGGCCTACCCACCATATCCAGGTATGCTCTGTAGGGTAGATCCATAACATACTAGGGTTCAAATCCAGAGCACAGGACACCCCTAAATCGGCAAAGCCGAGCCACCCCAGGGCATTGCTATAATGAGAAAAGTGAAATGTGAAGTAAAAAAGATAAGAGCAGCTATGGCTGCATAGAAAAGTGAAAATACAAATATAAAAACAAACAGTAAAGTGTTAAAATGGTGCAGAAAAGAAAGAATACGCTATAATGCGATGCCATGAGGCAGACCAACCAAAGCAATCCAGGGGACCCATGCACCAAAAATCAACCCAAAGTTGCACTACAGTATATAACTTGTAGGACTTACCTAAAATTGTGCCTATTACTAGTGTGCATATACAAACCAGACTCCATGCTTTTAAACCAATAACGGAGGGGTGCTAGTCCAGACTGAAGGCATCTCCTTTCTTTAAGGTGTGAAATAAAGCACATTAAATGGAGTGTATAGGAAAGATTCCTGGACTGCACACCCTGAATATATATAATGTGTGGTTTGTATATACACACTAGTAATAGGCACAATTTTAGGTAAGTCATACAAATTATATACTGTAGTGCAACTTTGGGTTGATTTTTGGGGCGTGGGTCACCTGGATTGCTTTGGTTGGTCTGCCTCATGGCATCGCATTATAGCACATTCTTTCTTTTCTGCACAATTTTAACACTTTACTGTTTGTTTTTATTATATTTGTATTTTCACTTTTCTATGCAGCCATAGCTGCTCTTATCTTTCTTACTTCACATTTCACTTTTCTCATTATAGCAATGCCCTAGAGTGGCTCGGCTGTGCCGATTTAGGGGTGTCCATCTTTCTGGATTTGAACTCTAGTATGTTAGGGACCTACCCTACAGAGGTTACTAGGATATGGTGGGTAGGCCCATAACCTTGGCCATGATTATGCTAAAAACCTCTATTGATTGGAGAATTTTATTGCATAATGTATTTATATATAATCAGTAATTTGGAGTTGTGCACCTGTGATCTGTCTGTTTCTGTGCCTGCAATAAGTCTCAACAGGTAGCATTACCGTAATTGCAAGGATGGAATTGCAAAGTTGCTTGCGTCCAGTTTTACAATTCCATGCACTGTTGAATCAGGTCCAAATTCACAGGTTCAGTATAATGGAAGATAGTGGGCCTGATTCAGAGTTGTACGCTGATGCCACCGCAGCTGCGATTATGTATGCAGCGGCTGTGAAAATAGACAAATATAGCAGCTGGCGCGATTTGTACTGAGACGCCCACTTACTCAATTCCAAGTAACTTTGTACAAAGATGCAGCTCAGTCGCAGATCAGTCAATGATCGTACTTCATAGTAGCCACAATAGCCATGCAGAATGGCCGCGGGAACTGAGATGCCAGAGCCATTTTTACAGGGTACGGGATTGCAGTTGCAGGCAGAGACACGCCCCAAAAAGTGTCGCCACATGCCTTCATTTGATTCACCCCCCTCCCATTGCCGCCAACACATGGTCCCTGCCAATCACTTTGAGTATAAATCCTCCCTGCGAGTGACATCGGCAATGATACGTGATGCATACGCAATCCAGACGCATGTGCAGACCACCGATAATCGCTCAACTGCATAAACATCGGCATTGTGTCCATCTCTGAATCAAGCCCAGTGTACGCTAACAATGTAGTTTTGTCACTATTGTTACCAGAGCTTGAAAAAAAGAAGTTTTCAGCAATTAAGTCGCAAGTACCCTGGAGGCTATTTTGTGCACCTAGAGCAAAGGTTTATGAGGACACATCTGTATTACTAGACCATAGGTCCAGCAGGGGATACGTGCTGGTCACTGAACCAACTTCCCCACCCAGAGTCTCACCCCTTCCACACTGCCCGGGACCCATCAGGAGCAGCACTGTGACTTCTCCAATAAAAGATTTGGCCCCCAACCTTTTCTGCCTGGCTTTTTTCATTTCATCCATCCATCCATACAATTTCATCTCCTCCCCTCCCCCCCACCCCATCTCCTCCCTCTTTCACTACACACCCATCAACCATATCATAACACCAAGGCAGAGCGCACCTTAATCCCCCCTCCCCCCTATCACACATCTGTATTACTGCTGGGTATGTAAAATGAAACTCACTTTACCAATTGAAGCCACACGGACATTTAGGACTATATACACTCTCTTAGGACTCCTACAGGGGCACTTTCCACCAGTGACTTCAGCTCAGCCAGCACTGCAGATGTGGCTCACTGAAACCTTTGAAGAAAGCGTTGCCATAAACAGCTGTGCTCATGGGTACAATAGGACATGATACATCTGCATCCTGCATTGGAACCCTTTCTTCATAGGATTCAGAGATGGTGGAAAAGGATGATAATGTAACAGTACTCAATGAAGTCCAGGTCAATGTGAGTCAGAGGAAACTGAAGAGTATGATAGACCTTTAAAATTGGATACAGCAAGATTCACATAGAGTTCTCCCTGTAACTGTGGGACATTGGTAAAATTGTACAGCTGTATCCAAATCTCATTCACCAAATCTAAGGAAAGCACCAAGGACACCATGCTTATATACACTATGTACTGTAGTGATGAACTGCGGCTCTCTATTCAGATTCACCCAGTCCCAGTCTCCTCCACAGCCATCATCTTTGCACCAGCAGCACATAGTTGTGGTTGTTTATTTTTTTTTTTAGGTAAAGAAACTGTTTAACTTGCAGACCTGGACTGAAGGGGCATATTTACTAAAGTGAGAGTTTTTAGAAATGGAGATGTTGCCCATAGCAACCAGATTCTACTTAAAATGTATCTAGCACCTTCTAGAAGATAATAGCTAAAATCTGATTGGTTGTTATGTGCAACAACTCCACTTCTAGAAACTCTCACTTTAGTAAATATACACCTAAGGGTTTATACTTTGCAGAATACAACAATATTGTTTCAACAATGTACAAAACTAACAATAGTTGTGGCTGTCTGCCAAGCAAATAGGGAAGATTTTAGCATATTAGGGCTCTACATTTTTATTTATTACCAGTTATTTATGTAGTGAACACATATTCTGCACACTTTACAGAGAATATTTGGCCATTCCCATCAGTCCCTGCCCCAGTGGAGCTTACAGTCATTGGCCCTCATTCAGAGCCGCACGTTAACAACAGTACGCTCGTTGCGTTCCGATGTTGACTAACCGCGCATGCGTCGGTGTTACACTGCGCATGTGCGTACGGCAGATTGCGAGCTTTTTTTCTCTCGTTCCTAAAATAGCGTACAGGAAGTGACATGTCAAATGTGATTGACAGAACAGGGCGTTTTTGGGTGTTGACGGGGGTGGAGATGAAAAAACGCAGGCGTGGCGAGGCGTTTTTGGGGCGTACATACATTAGCAGATGCGAACGTCAAATGTGTTCGGACCGTCTCATACGTCACTGAAACATCCGCTTTCCCTTCAAAATGCTCGCACAGCTTAGGGTCAGGATTACTCGACCACATTGGCGATGGCCTTCTCCTCCGTCCCGGGACTCCACGATGGTGCAGCGATTAATCGCGGTTGGTCAGTAAAGTAATTAGTGTTGGATTGAAATCCGGCTTGGTATGTGTTTGGAAAGCAGTTTATTGGGATAGCACAAAAGCGTACGCAGGTGGAAATCAGAGCTGCTAATGTCATTCTTACACAATCAATTAGCGTACATTTTTGGGGTTTTATTTTGGCCACAATTTGGTGGTTATGGCCTATTGTAACAATAATGTCATCATCTTTTAATTAGCTCCCCTTTTTTTTGGTTTACTGTGGAATTTGCATCGCTATGTGATTTTTTAAACGTTCCTTAAAGAGGCCTTTTTTTTTTTTAAAGAGGGTCAGTTTTTGCGTTTAAGGCCAGGATTAAATGTAACCCATTTGTACAATAATGTCACAATACAATGTCAGTGTTTTGTTTTTAATTTATTGTTTACACACAAACAAATTGGCCTAATATTGTATTGCCTTTTTTTGTGGCCAAGATATTTGATCCCAAAAAAAATATAACATAACTACTAACATAAGCGTAAATACAAAATTTAAAAACATTTCACAAGAAAGGAGAGGGAAGTTTTGACCAGAAAGGAATATGAGCCAAGCACAGAAGGAGTGTGGGAAAAGTCGCCATTGCTGTCACCGTTTTCTCGCCCGTTTGGCTGGGTGAGGGTGGGCGCCAGACCGGGTCCGGGATGCCATCGGGCTGGCCTGTCCAGAGGCAGATGTTGTGGCCTCTGGACTAGGCACAGGGCTAGGCACATTTGGAGGATTGGCTGATGTTGTGCCAGAGGTGGAGGATCCGGATGTTCCGGCAGGAAGGGAGGTCGGCTCCACCATGTGCTGGCGAACGAGCTGCTCCAGGGCATCGGCGATGCGGATGTTGGCCCTGGTATTTTCCGCCAGGGCCTGACCAATGGTCACGTTGGCCGCAGCATTTTGCTCCAGGGCCTCAGCCACCCGTATCAGACTGGCGTCCATCCTCTGCAGAATCTCCGTATGGCAATCCGATTTAAAATTGAGTTCTGTGAGGAGGCCCACTGCCTGCGAGGGGGCACGCCCTGGACTGGCTTCTGCAGGGTCCTCAGCCGGATGTACTGGTTCCTCCCCTGCAGAGCCAGCAGAAATTCTGCGCCCAAGGCTCCCCTCTGGAGCAGACTCATCCGCCTCTGTCTCTGTTAGGAAATTGGAGAAAAGACTCACATTAGAATCTACATATTGGCACAATAGCATTTCTGAGTTGGTGACATCACAAGACTTACCTTGGCCAACATGAGGAGCCGCAAAGTCTGGCATGTCCGTATCCATGTTGGACACGCCAAACACCTCCACAGCCTGCACACACCCCTGTGCCATCTCTTCTAAGTCTGTCAACTCCAATGACACAGGGGTGGGACCCCCACCTGTCCCCCTTGCATGCCTAGCCCTGTCGGCAAGTTTTTGTTTGAGACGATATTTGAAGTCTGCCCATCTGTGGAATGAATTTGGAACCATTATCCTTTTTTTTACAATGGGGTTTGTTTATAGGATGGGAAAGTGTTTACTTACCGCCGTTTGACATCCCGGGCTAGACGGACATAATCACCCACCCTATTGACAGCAACGGCGACCTCCTCCCACATTCTCCACTTCTGGCTTTGGCTCATATTCCTGGCTGCCTGGGGCAGGATGTCAACGCACTTCTGGATCAAAACCTCCATCTCCTTGCTTGTGAAATGTGGCTGCCTTTTTTTTTTGGCAGCTTTGGCGGGTTGACTGGGGCCAGCAGTCTCTTCCATGTCATCCTCCTCACCTATTTGGGTAAATATGCAGATTTAGCCACTTCACAACTTGCACAATATTATGTTTTAAAAGAATCATTGACACAAAATGCATGAAGGCCTTACCGCCGCAATTTTGACCATTGTTTCCCTGGTTTGAAGCCATGTCTCTGCTTCCAGCATGAAATCATCCAGAAATTCTATGTGATTTCGTGACGTATTTATACATGCGTCCTTAGTTTGCGGCCGCATCATTGATTGTGCGTCCCTATGATTCATCCTTAATTTGTGCGGGAAAATAAACACTATTTATGGCTTGGTGTGTGTGGAGTCGAGGTGGGGTTGTTGGAGTGTTGTCGGTTAAGTGGTTTGGATTTGGTTGTTTGCGGTTGGAGGATTTGGCAGAGTTTGTTTTTTGTTTGTTTTTGCTACATTTCTTTGGTTTTTCCGTTCGCATTTTTTTCATTTTTTCCACATCCTTTCCTGATTTGGTAAGTTTTGTGCATTCAAATTTGTGGCCAATTGGTGTATTCTTCTGTTTTGTGGTTCGTTAATTTGTTTAACACTCATTTAATCTTTTTTAGTTTGTTTTGGTTTTCGGACCCAAAGAAGTTTTTTGTGGAAATCTTATATATTCGAGTTGGGTAAGTCCATTTTTTGTCTTGCATTTGCGAATTAATTACCGCATTTTTGACTGTTGGTGTAGTGACTTGCATTTGCGAATTAATTACCGCATTTTTGACTGTTGGTGTAGTGACTTGCATTTGCGAATTAATTACCGCATTTTTGACTGTTGGTGTAGTGACTTGCATTTGCGAATTAATTACCGCATTTTTGACTGTTGGTGTAGTGACTTGCATTTGTGAATTAATTACCGCATTTTTGACTGTTGGTGTAGTGACTTGCATTTGCGAATTAATTACCGCATTTTTGACTGTTGGTGTAGTGACTTGCATTTGCAAATTAATTACCGCATTTTTGACGGCTTATTCATCATATAATCCAGTTTAGCTTTTCCCTTTTCCATTTTTTGGGTCCATTTGAACCCTATTTGACGTACGGTGTGCAATATCGTTTTCATCGATGGCCAAATGTGTGTTTCCGCTATTTTCTGTGTTGGCTTGCAACAATTTTTAAACAAAAAAAACACCCTCTAAATTTTTGAAGTCTCATTGTTGGCTTTTTTACAGTTTATACGTATCATGACAATACCCCGGCATGTAAGCAGCTATGGATGGTATCAGAAAGCTAAGTTGTTTTTTCTTACTTTTGGGGTGGGTCAAAAGCCTTACATTGTAAACTTTGAATTTCAGGTAGATCTGGGGCGAATTGTTCTGGCCCTGCTCCCGGAAGACGACCAACCTCAAACTCGTCCCAGGCGTAGGCATCGTAGGCATGCAAGGCCCCAGATATTTCGAACACGTGTCACCCTTTTTGGAATGCCCGATGATGAGGTTTTAAGACGCTACCGTCTACCTCCCAAAATCATCATAGACACTCTCTCATTAATAGAAAGTGATCTTGAGCGGCAAATTGACAGTCCAACAGCAATACCACCACTGACGCAATTTATGGCGGTGTTACATTTCTGTGCCTCAGGATCGTTTCAAACAACGGTGGGAATAGTGGCGGGCATCTCCCAATCCTCCTTTTCCAGGATCCTGAGGGCAGTGATGGAGGCACTTTTCAAGCACCTCCATCATTTTATTAAAATGCCTTTGGATATGGGTGCCCTTAGTGTGGCCAAGGCCAATTTTTACCAAATAGCTGGCTTCCCACACATCATAGGGGTTGTGGATGGTACTCACATACCACTTCAGCCTCCAGCACGGCTGGAGGCAATATTTAGAAACAGGAAACACTATCACTCCCTGAATGTAATGGTGGTATGTGATGCCTCCCTCCAGATCCTGTCCCTGAATGCTAAATTACCCGGAAGTGCTCATGACTCCTTCGTCATCCGGCAATCAGGGATATGGCAGAAATTAACCAACCTACAAGCTGGTGATGCGTGGCTTCTGGGTAAGTGGAGACCTTTAGTACATAACAATGTTAAGCTTGATACACAGTGTTCCTGATGTGGTCTATTTTTGTTCACAGGAGACAGTGGATACCCTTGCATGTCCTGGCTGCTCACTCCTTATTTGGCTCCCACACCAGGGCCACAAAGTGCGTATAATTCCGCACTTACAGCCACCAGGCAAGTGGTGGAGCGCTGTATCGGCCTTTTAAAAGGCCGATTCAGATGCCTCCACCGCTCTGGTGGCGAGCTCATGTATGTGCCGGATATGGTGTCGAAAATTGTGGTCCTGTGTGGGATATTTCACAACATTGCCATAAGGAGTGGTGTCCCAATGCAGCCAGAGGATGCCTTACCTGAGGATGGCCCCCCCGAGGTTGGTCGAAGGTCAGTATGTGGGGGGGCCATACGCGATGATGTGGTGGCCAGATTTTTTAGGTAAGTTTGAACAAAACTCCAGTGTTTATACCTAATGTGTTTGTGTTTTTTGGCGAACATCTAATTTATTTTTATTTTTCTCACCATCTTCTGTTTGTTCACATAATCTTTGGCACTCCAACGCTCACTACTTCCTGCTACCCTTACCAAACCTGGATCTGGTCCTTTTGGGCATATATTCTGGAACCCATATCGCAACGCCATGTTTGTGGAATCATGTTGGCATGGTCCTTCGTCAACCAGTTCTTGATTTTGTGTTTTTATTTAATTATTTCTTGGTATGTGTTGTATTGGAATTTATCACTGTGTATTTTTTTTGGGAGTGACCACTTTGTTTTCTCTGTTATGTTGTGAATAAATGTTTGAAGAGTGAAATGGTCTTCCTTTTTTGGGACGTTAACAGCAAGTGTAACCAGGTTAACACAAGTTACATTTGACTAAGGGGTAAACCAGTACTGACGCCAGTTGAGCAAAACTGAAATATGTTTTCAGCTTCCCAATCCACACCAAAAGGAAGCCTGGCCCAACCTTGGGATTTGTAAGATTGGCCTAAGCAGCTTGCGCACCAAGTAGGAACCTGGAAAATGTAGAAATCTGTAATTGACACTACACCCAAAAAGGGAAATGACATTGTTACTGTTATGTGTTTCTGGTGTCTGTTTGACATACAAAGACAAAACACAATCTAACTTTTAAAAAAGGGAAATCCTTGCAGGAACAGTCTACTTATGTCAGGCTAAACTATCTTGGTTTTGGTTTTTAAAAATGAGCCACAACGTATATTTGTCTTAATAAATTTATTTGGAAAATAGAACCAAAAAAAAAAATCTAATGCCGAAGGAGGCCAGACAGCCGGTCGAGGGCCACCAGAAGGCCGATTACATGTTGGCGCATCTGCCCCACAACATCCGCCACCTCTTGCCGACGCCTCTGTTCCTCTGTGGGTGAGAAAAGTGTGTGGGTTAATACAACAATAGGGAATCCACAGAAAAATTTAAAAAAAGAACCAAATCACTCCTAAACCCAAAAACAGAAATAAAAAGGGTGGGCTGGCAAAAATACAAGGCCTAGGTACAAATTCCCACAGGTATGATATGTGTATGCTTAAATCACCAGGAAGAGGTAAAGGCAAACCTTCACAATCAACAAAAGTCAAGCCACAAAAACACGAAGAAAGGCACGACACATGATTACATACAAACAGTTTGTGCTTTAAAAAAAAAATTAACAAAACATACCGGGAGACAAATCGGGAGCTCCGGCCAAACCTCCATGATCCTCCTCGGAGGATCCGTCATTCCCCAAAGAATGGGGCGGAGTTATGCTGGACTCCGGGGAGGGGGTAATTGGAAGAGGGGTGGGTGGAGGAGAGGGGGAAGTGGGACGGAGGGGAAGGAGGCCCGACATTTCCGGGAGAGGGTCTGGGAAGGATGGGGACGAGTGGGGAATAGGGGAAAGATTTGGGGTGGAGTGTTGGCTGGGGGTTGGGGAGAGTGGGCGGGAACGCCGTCTCGACGGACGTTGACGGCGGAGTCTTGGCTGTCCCCCTAAAATATGTCAAAGAAATTGCGTTTAGTTTATGGACAAATCCGGGCAACCAAACAAAAAAAAAAAAAAAAATAGCAGTAGAATTAAAAAATCAGAAATAGAGGGGAAACATGCAGACGCAGATATGAGTACAAATAATAAATAGAACAGACAGGAAAACATGCAGACGCAGATATGAGTACAAATAATAAATAGAACAGACAGGAAAACATGCACACGCAGATATGAGTACAAATAATAAATAGAACAGACAGGAAAACATGCAGACGCAGATATGAGTACAAATAATAAATAGAACAGACAGGAAAACATGCACACGCAGTTTGCCCCACAAACACAAACATTAAAACCACAATACATAACACTTACTTGCCAGGATCTGCATGCGAAAGCATGCCAGCAAGCGGGGCGTTCGCCGTTGCAGGTCGGACCACCTGCGCTCCAGCTGCCCGATGTTGCGGCGTGAGCCGAAGGACCGCAGGCGGGACCGTACCTCCGCATACGCGGAGCGCTTCTGCCGGTTGGTCATGGGTTGAGGCTGGCTGGTGATCCGGCGATCCATGACCTCCGTAAGCACCAGCAGCTCACGCCTGGTGAATGCGGAGGCTCTCATGATGGCAATGGTGTTTTTCTTAAAAATCATTTTTGATAAAGTGTGTAAAAATTTTCTGATTGGCTAATGTATTTTGGAAATTAACAGGAGCAATTTTATTGGTTAGTGTATGAGTCATGTGTTCGACAGGGCCAGAAATCTCTGGAGAGTTAGGATAGGCTTGATGCAGTGACATGCGTAAGCAAATTTAAATAAAGAAATGAACCCAGGGAAATATGCGGGGATCCACAGCAATAGTACAATTGTTTAATTGTGGTTCACATGTTTTTTGAACAATAAAAGCGAATGTTTCATCCGTACGTATTCTGCGGGTAAACACAAACACGGACAAGAGTAAAGTTTCTTGCATTGTGTTGAAAACAAACAAACAATTAAGCTAATTGATACATTTATTGGCATGATACGATTGATGGAGGTAGGCAGAATAAAGGAGCAGGTAATCGACATCTGACAAGGCCACTTCCTGTTTATACGTGTGCGTGCGTTCCTTTCAAGCCATTTCGGGGATGTACGCTCGCTATTTCGTACGCTCGTTAGTTAGAGGAGGGGTCGTCAGAGTTTAGGGAGGAATTTTAGATGCGAACGAAAATACGAGCGAGCCATTGAATTTAAATATTTTTGTACGTACGCCTAACGTACGTGCGCCCGCTTGCGAGTGGGTCTGAATGAGGGCCATTATTCCCTACCAGGGGCATAACTAGGTAATTGAAGGCCCCATAGCAAAAGATTGTAAGGACCCCAATGTACCACCCAATGGTGAAAAATGTATATGACACATGTAACTTTGACAAGGAAGATGCGCCCTCCTCAGCTCTGGGCCCCATAGCAACCCCGTTCACCTATGGTAGTTATGCCCATGTTCCCTACCACATGTACACACACATACACACTAGAGTTCATTTTTTTGTTGGGAGTCAATTATCCTGCCAATATGTTTTTGGAATGTGGGTGGAAACCCACGCAAGCACGGGGAGAATATACAAACTAAACACAGGGTAGTGGGAATCAAACCCATGACCTCAATGCTGTGAGGCAGTAATGCTAACCATTACACCATCTGTGCTGCCCAAGTTGCATTGTTCTGTTTTGTTCACTGTTAAGACAGTGTGGGGTTGAATTTCACTACTGTAATTTTTGTTTTGTCCCCTAAGTTCTTAGTTTTCCAGGTGTTTGTGCTCACATATCTTTTATGTGCTCTGCACTAATCTGGGGGCTGGTCTCATTCTGTCTTTTGGTTGGCAACAGTTATTTTAAATAGCAGACTTCAGTGGGAGTACCTTGCCAGTTATAGCATTCATATGCTGGTGTTCCCTTGCTCTTATGTCTGCATTTATGCCTGTCTTCCTGACATCTGCTTGTGACTCTGATTCTGTATTGATTGCTACTAATATCAATCTTGTGTGTATAACACTGGTCTTGCTTGGTTCACTACCTGTACTGACCAGGGCTGTAACTATGGTAGTGTGACCTGTGCCATGGCACAGGGCACCGCAGGGCAGGGGGCGCTGTTTGGGCCTGTCAATGGTCCTGTTTATTATCATTCTCACTTGTAGCTTCCTCTTCTTTTATCCCCAGCATCTCATAGCTGCCCCAGGAATACCCCTATCTCTTCCCTGGCCCTTCCCCATGAAGCCATGGTCCTTTTTCAGGTGCACTATCCTATGTCCCTATTTAAAAAATGTGTGTGTGTGTATATGTGTGTGGGGGGCGCCAATGCTCTCTCTGGTACAGGGCACCAAAAAGTCTAGTTATGGCTCTGTTACTGACCTTGGTAGTTGCTGTTCCAATGAACAGTCCTCTGCTTGCTCACTACTCTGCTTTTCCCATTGCTTGTCACTATTACTGTCAGCTACTACCCATTATTTGTATTAAATGATCATTACTGAGAAATCATTTTTGCTCTATACAGCTGGTTACCTTGGGTATTACACCTTGCATGTGTGTGTGGCCTGCCATCTATGGGCCTGGGTCAGAGTTGTATGCTATTGCTGCCACAGCTGCTATTTTCACAGCTGTGGATGTGCAAAAATATGCTAATGCAATAGCCACAGAAACTTGTATTGAGACACCCAACGGAGCTTTCATGGCTGTCCACAACTGCGTACACATGCGCAGCATCAGACGCAGTCAGGCAAACATCGACTCCTAGGGGTAAATCACAACATTAAGTTCTAGGGGTCTATTCATGATGTTAATTATTGGACCCCGATAATTAACATTCTAACTCAATGTGAGCGTCGCAGCAATTCATCAATGCTCCAGTGCTGAGACAGCTGATCCGAAAATCAAATGTCTCCTTTGGGAGCAGTGAATCCAGTGAGACAAGTGTGAATGCATGACCTACAGGTTGCACATGCCCACAAGAGCCCCAACATCCAGCGGAAGGAGCCAGACAGGGGCGGAGGGATCTGAAAAGCAGGTTGCAAACCCCGAGCGGAATGCTCCCGGACTCAAGCTCTGAAAATATTGTATATTCAGAGCTTGATGAATTATGTCCCCACACCAGTGTATGGGGACAGCAGGCCGTTCTGCGAGAGTAAGGTAAGTAGGAGATATCTGTGATTTCTCCTGTTTTACCGTCTTTATGAATGGCCCAATAACTTAATTTCTACAATTGCAGGTGAAAATGTTAATTTTCATCTGCTTTTGTAGAAGTTAAGTGATGATGAATAGGCCCCCAAGGGATAATCAAGAACTGGCAAATGCATAACATTCTATGGGAATGGGAGATGCTAGGGGCAGATGTAATAAGCTCTGGAAGTGATAAATTGGAGCGTGATAAACTACCAACCAATCAGCTCCAAACTTATATTTTTCAAACACAGCCTGTAACATGACAGTTAGGAGCTGTGTGGCTGGTAGTTTATCACTTTCCAGGGCTTAGTACATCTCCCCCATAGTATATGTGAAGGCCTCATCAAGGTCAGTTTTGATCATTTATCTTGTGCATAAGTTTTTTTTACAAACTCTTTCAAACGGAATTGATATATCATCAAAAATCTGCATCTGACAAATTTAATTAGCAGAAAGCAGAAGACAAGTTAACCCAATAATATATAAATATATTTGTGTTTTTAAATTTTATAGAAGTTCACTTTTAAAACATATTCACTTTCAGAGGAAAAGACTGAGAAGACAATCTCTAGCTTACAGTGCTATCTTTAAACTGATTTCCAGGTCACTCCAGGAGGACGGAAGAGATATGTGAGATTAATTTGTATTTTCAGTTGTTCTCAGCTATCATCTGTGACCTTGATCTTTGTAGGACTCTACCAACCAATCAGCTGTGATCGCCTGCATCTATATGAGCTGCAGTATTGCCCATGAAAAGATTTTACAAAGAGCTGACACTTTCTAATATCAAGGTCAAGTGTGTAGCACAATGGAAGCTGTTGACAAGCCAGGCTGAGAAATTAGATGTGAGCAGGAACTGGCATTCTTGAAAGGAAGAATCTGAAGCACAGTTTTGAATGATTTCACAAATGTCAGAAATGCTGTACAAATCATTAAGATATTTCAAACAAAGGGGCTATAAATATAGACAAAGTAGTATTGACAAAAGCTTTAGATAGATGATCATTTGTTGTGTTATGAATCTTTTAGACACTGCAAGGGCTCTTCAAATATATTAAATGAGATAAAAAACAATATTTGGAATATTTGAGACATAGTTGTTTAGTTGAGGGCCAACAAAGTCTTTGTAAATAAGCTCTTTCTCACAACTTCCATAGGGACTACATAAAAGTCTTTCATTATGCTGGAAGGGCTAGGTGAGGGCAAATATTATCAGTACCATAACTAGGGGTGTGCGAGTGGTGCCACCACACAGAGTGGGTGGCACCGCCGTTCAACCACGGCCCCTACATCTGGCTAGCAAGGTGCCTGAAATGGCACCCTGCAGCCAGAATCGCTACTGCAGAGTCGCCAGACACTCCTGGCATGCACCCATTAGTTCTAACAACCCCCCCGGTCCGCACTTTAATCACTGAGACTGCCAGCACTGCCCCCTCCACATGACGTCATGCTCTCGGGCGGAACGGGGCCTTGCGGGTGATTGAGTGGCTTACACAGGGCGCAGAAAAACCCTGTTACAGTCCTGAATATTACAGTCTACTTTCAGTATTTCTCAAATCTGATCATCATGAACCCTCACAGCTCATGTTTTCAGGATTTCTTGCACAGATGACTTAGGGTGGAATTCAATTGTTTTTTGGGCACCCGTAAGTCATGGGTGCTTGAAGGAGCTATTCAATTATTGCTCTGATCAGGTACGAGGTGCCACATACACCCAGATTTCTGCTTGCTCCGAAGGTGGAGAGCATAAATCCACAAAAAGTTGGCTGTTTGGGCACCCAATCTGCTGTTTTGGCATGCTACACCGTACTGTAGATGGCTTTATCTGCTTTATGCGATTGTAACAGGTAAGATAGCCCTAGAAGCATGTTGTTTGAGCTACCTGGTCAACATTAATTATGTTATAGCTATATAAATGGTGCTCACATCATAAAATAATAAATCTTGCCAATGTCATAAAAACATGTTTCACATCAATTAACAATTAAGTAATATTGCCCTTTTATAATAAATATATATTTTTCTTTCAATAAATTAAACATAACTTTTGCTCCTATTATATTATTAGCATAATACTGCCCCCCTGAGAGAATTATTGGTAATTGCCTCCATATTCCAAACATAATGAATGTGCACAGAACCACCCTGACTAGTGGTAGGGTCACATGAATATCATGCTAATGTAACGGGTGTATAGCTAAAGCTCTGTGCAGTTCTTCTGAGTCCTGTGTACAGGGAGAGGGAAGCCTGTTTGGGATGAATCTTTTGCATCTACTGTAACATGGGGCTTCTGCAAGTGCCAATACAAATGATGATAAATACGGCAGCTGGTGTGAAATCAATGGGCGACATGGCTTCCTGCTTGCAGACTCAAAAATCCCTGCATTAAACCTATGGATTTTGGCATTAGTATAAGGCAGTAAATTAGGCTTCCAGGGCTGCTGCAAGTACAGCCACTTTGCATGGGCTCAGAATAAGCTCTAATAAGTATATTGTGATTTCTCACCATCTGATTAGCCTAAAGGAAGGTTTAATCTAGACAAGACATCAAAGTTTTTACCCCCCGAAAGCTACCATAAGCCTGCAAAAAAGGGCATGCAGTAATTACACATTAGCAAATATTTTGTACCACTCACCACATAATAAAACAATAAATAATAAAACAAAACACAACTCTGCTTTCAATGTAAAAACTTAGGCCCTCATTCAGAGCCGGACGCTATTTGCGGTCGTTCGTTTAAAAACAAGGGGTGGCTATTCAAATGATCCGTACGCACATTGCAGTCTGTTCACACCTCTAAGTCTGAACGAACGAGCAAAACATACGCTCGTTTATTTGTTAAAAACACCCCCTGGCCGCACGCATCCTACGTCATGTCCGCTATTTATTAGATTAATCGAGTACATCGACCAGCGTATGAACTGCTCGCTATTCTTGTGGTTGGTGTTTGCTACCACAAATTTGCGTGCAGTTCTGGCTATAAAATAACCCAGTGACGTGGTCAATGACGCTGCTGTTTTAAATATACACACCCGTAAAACGCCCGTTTTGACCTTTAAGCACGCCTGCGTTTGGATCTCCACTCCCCATTTTCAAGCACCTTCCCCTGTTACCACCCACATACGCCTCATTCTGTCACTCAAAATAGCAGGCACTCGCTATATAGCGTACAAAGGATTTTCGGCCGCACTGACTGGTTCGCGCATGCGTACTAAAAAGCGTACGCATGCGCAGATGTGCAAACATCGCTCGGAACGAGCGTACTGCCGCTAACGAGCGGCTCTGAATGAGGGCCTTAATACACTGATTATATGTAATAATGATTGTATTTTTTTGGTGATGGGTTCACTGTCTTCCGGCATCCTATGATTGTTGAGGTAGCAGGACTGGGGGTTAACACTTTAGTAGTAGTGCCACACCTTTCATTAACCCCTTCCTCAGTCAAAGGGTCATAAATGGATTTCTGAACAAGAAGCATGGGGCGGACAATATGAAGTATGTTTTATCAAAGGCTTCAACTCAATAAGGATTAAGCACACATGCATCAAAAACATATCAATAGAGCATTAACGGTATAAAATACTTATCCGTGGCTCCTTAGTCACTCCCTTTGCAACGGTCACAGTGCTGATAGTGATGAAGTTTTGAATGACGAAACTTGATGGACCTGGTTTGGATCTGATGCATGTTCAGGCAGCTCCGTTGTGGTCACCGAGTATACAGGAATGCATTATCGGCATTGTGACCGATGTGGAGGGAGTGACCAAGGAGCCACGGATAAGTCTTTTATACTTTCAATGTTCTATTGATATGTGCTTAATCCTTATTTTGTTGAAGCCTTTGATAAAACATCATTGTGCGTCCCATGCTTCTTTTTCATACATCTGCATATTTCTTAAGAAATTATACACTATCAGGTTTTAAATTAGAGATGTGTGCAAAACCACCCTCAAATGGTCTGATTTTTGTTTTGGCAAAACCACCCTCAAATGTTATGGTTCAAATTTGGGTTTGGTTTTGGATTTTTTTTCTAAAAACAGCTAAAATCATGTACTGTAATTTGAACCTATTTATATGCAATCCAAAACCCCAGATTCAGTTATGTAATCCGTACTTACAGCAGACCCTAGCCGGGACTCGGTTCTACTTGGAACCTCAAAAGTGTTCAGAACTGAAACTTGCTTTGACTCAGAACCTCAAAGTTCAGAAAACTGAACCACACACCTCTAGTTTACATATCTATTATTTACATATTTTGATATAAAAAAATCCCACAATTTTGTGGACATCTTTGGAAAGAAAATTATCCCGATATGTGGCTAAAATAAAGGCGAAAAATATACAACTTTACATTACCATACCATCTCCCCTTCCCTGACTCAAATTCCTCTAATTTCTTAATCTCATTGAATTCAAGCACCATTTGCTCTCCAGCCAATCTAGAGAAATCTTATGATTCTGATTGGCTTCACATTTATAAATCAGGTGGGCTTGGCTAACCGTGGAGGATGCTTCATGGAGCAGTCCGCTGTGCTGCTACAGTTTGTTTAATCTACTTGGACTACATCAGACCAATACAAAAGATAAAAAATGGCAAGTATAAGCGCCACTTTTATTGGGGGTCATAATTATTAATAATATGGCAAATATTATTATAAAATACAATGGGCCCAACAATATTAATAATAAAATCTAAAGGGGCAATATAATTTATTATCATTTAGTATGGGGCACCTACCGTATATCAATTTATTTACTTAACAGGGCACAAATAACACGTATATTTATATAAGGGGCCAAATATTTAGATTTTTAAGCTAGGATGAGGCCAATGCTATGTAGTTGCATGCAGATACATTTAAAGCATATCACACCCCCAATTCTTAGTATGATACCAGCTCAAAGAGTATAAATAGCCCTAGCACTCATAGCCTAGGCTTGTATCAACAAAGTTGGGGGAAGGATGGACGACGAGTAGCATGAAGTCCACCCAAAAATGCCAATACCAGCACTTAGTTATGTCAAGTAGGACTGGAGCCAATACAACAGGGAATGTTGCCCACAAAAAAAATGCTCATCCCACATCCTGGTGCAAGCAGCCTAGTGAAAACTGTTGACACCACTATATGGCATATTGCACTGTGCACAGACACACAACCAGAGCCAGAATATTAAGCATACAAAACTCACTGATCTACCTGCCAATCAGAGGAATGCTCTGCTCCTTATCCTCTTTGCTGTGGATGACCAGGGAAATCGCCATCTGCATATACACCAAAACTGCGGACGAGTCCCTGCAGCCACAAAAACAAAACTTACCTTGTCCAGATGACTGGTGGAGACTGTTTCTAGTCGGGGATCCGGGTTCCGGGTACTAACATCAGTGCACATGTGCGACAACATCAGTTTTGTAAGAAACAAAAATTATAATTAATGAAAGCTTAGGGAAAACATAGTGTTTTCCGATATTGGCGGGAGGGCACTTCATGCCCTCTTACACCCTGTATTGCACCTCTATATGTTGGGGCACTATCATTTAGAAGAGGAGAGTTCCCTCTTTTAAATGATGTATCCTCCTAATAGCTAATACCCTACTATAAGGAAAACATACATTTTCAGTATATGGGCAAGAGGGCACTATAGGTGTAGCAAGTGTGTTTTTGCGCTGCACATGCTCAGAAACCAAGCGTATACAACTACAGGTGACTTGTACCCATTTTGGGGTTCTATATACTAAGCCTTGGAGAGAGATAAAATGGACGGAGATAAAGTACCAATCAATCAGCTCCTAACTGTCATTTTTCAAGCACAGCCTGTAAATTGTCAGATAAGAGTTGATTGGCTCGTGCTTTATCTCCATCCATTTTATCTCCATCCAAGGCTTAGTACTTAGACCCCTTAATCACATCTCTACTTGCGACTGAAGGGACGTAACTGTGCTGCAATGGGGCATTGTCATGTGCATGATGTTTAGTGATGGTGTCTCAACAGAATTATGGGCTATATGGAGTTGGCAGGCTGCATGTTTTTAGATGTATCCCTTATACCAAGGATAGAGCAGCAGCAGCAGCAACTGCCAATCCTCTCTTTCTTTGACTCATAATTTATATGTTTTTAATTTGCCTATGCTTCTAATGTTTATCAGCATCTCATTTTAATTTTCCAGCCAGGGTGAAGGGTAAGGACGCACCAGACAGAGTGGGAGGTTGAAACTATTAAATGTGATGTGAGCTAGTGAATGACTTTGCATCTTCCATTGTAGTTTAGATATTCATCTTTCATCATTTTTGCTCGAAACTCACAGGGGTGCGAGAAAATCAGAGAGATTATATAATTACTATAATTGCCATTTTGTGTGCATAAATATAACTACAGAACATTGTGGTTAATTGGTTGCCCCTTCAGACTTTGGACTGACAGGTATGTATAACAAATTATATTTTGAAAATAAGGAGATATAATTTACTCACATTTATATTTACACCATAAACGCAATTACTGTTCTTGTGGACATCATGAACGGGAAGGCACAGAGGATCCTGTAAATAGGAAGTACAAGCACAGCAGCCTTGAAACTTTGGTAAATAAAATTCAATTTGATAGTAGAAGTCTAATGAGCAGTTTAATAAGATGTCCGTAGACAGCTAGTGGGGCCCATACATTAGCAATCAATAAGGGCAATTCCCCTTTGTGCAGATGATTGTGTAAAAATATCTGCAATTTATAGGGTCTACAGACTGCCCATTTCGACCAAAAAGTGATCAAAATTGGTAAATCAGGTTGTCCAACATGTTGGATTTCATTGACTAATCAGGGCTGTAGATTGCTATAGGGCTGGATTAACAATGGGGCGGGTGGAGCTGCAGCTGCAGACCCTCCCATTAAAATAGGTCTACAGTATCTCACAGCGTATGCTGGGCTGCTGTAGACAGGAAAAAAAAATTCTTCTACAGCCAGCAAGGCTAACCAGCGGCCGATCGAGGGCCCCCCACCCAACCCTGGCTGGCCATCAAACTTCCCCTCTCCCTTGCAGCCGGCACTGCAACCTGTGGTTGAACTAGTGACCGGACACACATGACGGCTGACTGGAAACCCTTTAAACCTGCTCATAGTGCCTCTGTGTCACATGATGTCATCACCGATGGCCCGCTACGAAAAAGCATTGAGCAGCCAATCCCAAGGTATTCTCCGTGTAGGCAGCACAGCCAGGTGACATACTGGAGCTGAGGTATCAGTGAGTGCTGCAATGTTGGTTGCTGCTGCTGCTGATGTCATACCTGTGCTGCTGGCTGCTGTCACCGATCAGTGTGTCCTGTTTCTGCCTGAGCCTCGGTGAGTACATCTGTAAATGGTGTGCAGATACAGGGCAATAATGAATTTTTTAACAATTCGATCTCTTGAACCAATTTCATCAGTTTCATACATTTGTGGTTACTGCGATATTATATATATATATATATATATACACATACAGTATCTGTATATACAGGGCTGCAATCAGGTGGGCACTGGAGTCCCGGGCTCTGAAACCCTGGCTGAAAGGGGCCCAACCGCTACCACTGCCACTGCACAGCCCTGGCTACCTTCAACAGAAGAAAGGGGCCCCGGCTGCTGCTACCGCCCACCGCCGCTGTTAGCTACCACCCACCACTCTCGACCCAGGCAGCTCCTCCACCAACCTAAAGGACACCCGCCACCCCCTGCTATATTTAATGAACTTAGTTTAGGAGTGAAAGAGCTGGGCAGATCATGGCACAGACTCTTTATAATAAACCGGGGGGGGGGGGGAGTGAAGTGGTGAAAGAGCTGGGCATGGCACAGACTTTTTATAATAAAAGGGAGGTGGGGGGGAGTGAAGTGGTGAAAGAGCTGGGCAGATCATGGCACAGACTCTTTATAATAAACCGGGGGGGGGAGTGAAGTGGTGAAAGAGCTGGGCAGATCATGGCACAGACTTTTTATAATAAAAGGGAGGTGGGGGGGAGTGAAGTGGTGAAAGAGCTGGGCAGATCATGGCACAGACTTTTTATAATAAACGGGGCGGGGGGGAGTGAAGTGGTGAAAGAGCTGGGCAGGGCACAGACTGGATTTAATAAATGGGGGAGTGATGTGGTGAAAGAGCTGGGCAGATCATGGCACATTTCAAAGAAAAAGAAAAAGCGTTGTCTTGAAAATGGTATATAATTTACTGTATCAGCTAAAATGTCACTTTTATTAAATTTCCTTTATAAAAGGAACCTAAGAAGGTTAATTGGCAACAGTTGTTGACATAACCAACAAAATATGTTAAAATTAGATGTAGAATATAAAGATGAAAATTAAGAGTGATTTGAATGAAATAAATTGTGTGTGGATTTAAAATTTAATTAAATTGATTGTCCTGCTGTGTGTCCTTGTCTCATTTGTGTGATAATGTCAATTTACATACAGTATATATTACTTATGGACCCACGTTTTGCCCTATCGGATAAGGAGTAATTTAGGTGGAGCTATCAGACAAATATTATTTTCTTATGAGATTCCTACTGCGGAACTTGTTAGCTGCTCCCCATAATGTGGTAATTATTTTATAATTAATGAATGCTAGTGTTAGCAATATTATATCACTACATCCATATACACTGCATCCATATACACCCTATATTAAGCCCTTATGGTGCGTACACGCGGTACGATTAAACAGGACGATATGAAAGATAAAGTTATCCCCCAAAAACGATGGTCGATGCGTGGGCATGGATGATCGATATCGATATAGACCATCGCCCGTGCATGCAGGCCAACCTGGTCGATATCGACCAGGTTAGCCTGGTTACTATAGGGACCCGCGATCGTCGATCGCTGGTCGTTATAGTTTGGGGGTTGGTACATGTGCTGTATATTCGATATCGAACATCCAGCACATACAGGATGATCAGACAACCATATCTGATCGCTCCGTGTGTACGGAACTTTAAAGTTATTCACTGCCTGTTTAATACTTCTTTGATTGTTAGGTTATCTGTTGTTGAGACAAAATATTTCAAATGCCTCACAGTGTTGCAAACTGCTACTGTATCTTTAGAATGTTTTGTTCAATTGTATCAATTGTTACTACTATACATATTGTCAATTGGTGAGTCTCAATAGGAACAATGCTTCATAGATAATTTTCATGCAGCTGTAATTTGTTCATATACAGAGCTTCTTCATCGGCATTTGCCCACTTAGATTAAATCATTTAATAGTTTTGAGCCTTGACAAAGCTACCCTACACAGCGAAACGTATGTCGGCATGGTCACTACACACAAGGGAATTATGGCAAATAATAAGGTGCCAGGGCACTAATTACTGTACTTTGAATATAGCCACTACAATAAAACATAACGGTATAATAACAATACTGTATGTTAGGATTGTCTGTATAATTATTACCAACATCATCTATAACCATTATTATTGAAAGCTGGTCACATTAATATCCAAAATAACATCTTTTGGATATCAGAATAATATCTGGCTGCTGGAAACTTAAACCTAACCCCCTCCTCCTCGCACCCTAAACCTAAACTCCCGAGGTGGTGCGTAACCCTAAGTCCCCCCGGGCATACCTAAATCTACCCCCCGAGCGGCTAAGCGCTAACAGTGCCCGGCTAACCTTCATTCTGGAAGCCGTCTATCTAGATTCCGGCGCCAGGATCGAGCCGGGCGTTGCGTTTTTGCCGCGTGTCTTTAGTCCCTCATCTGGATTTAGATGCCAAGATTTAGTCAGACGGCTTCCATTGTTTCCACTGAATTGTTAGTAGTCCTTGAGGACTGGCTGCACTGTCTGCTACATTGTTTGTGTTTGAGGAACTTTTGTTTAGCTACAGTAGGTACACACTAGACAATATATAGGACGATTTGTCATTTTGGTATGAATGAGAATGACAAATTGTCCACATCGTCCCGTGTGTTTGAACTATTGCGTGCTTTCTCGCGTCGTTCATCACATCTTCAGATCTGCCTGCAGTGCAGGTCATTCTGAAGATCTGACGGCCAACACCATGGTTATGTATTGCAGTGGGGGAATGATATTTCGGACAGTTGTACACCAGATCGTGCATTATGTACGGACCACCCGATATATCGTCCAGTCACATCTGCCGTTGCTGTGTACACACATCGTCTAGTGTCTACCAAGCATTTGGCTGTTAGAACAAGAGTAGACATCCTACATGGGGCCAACAGTTACAGGAAGAGGAGGCTAGTGATACCTATCACTAGTATAGCTATAAGTACTGTACAGAACTAGTCATTCTGTTTTCAGTGTTAAGTACCATTATTAACTACTGACCGTTAAATAATGAGTTTAACTAGCAATTTTAACAGAAGTGTAAAGTAAATCAACCCCATTCGATTTTACTTGTCCATACCCATTTGCACTCATTCTTGCACCTGCATGCATTGCATTGCTGCAGTTTTTTTTGGATGCTGTTTACGCTATTTCAGTGCATTTAAAGAATTACAGAAAACCTTCAATATTCTCAATGGGAGCACATTCAGAGATGTACACTATGCACACAGCGGATCGGTATGATAACCCGACACTCGGGAAGCCGGCTGTCAATAGACAGACAACGGCATCCTGATGCCTACAATCCCGAAAGGGGAACAGTAAGTACTGTTCCCCTTCCCTATTCATCTGTTAACCCCCCTTTACTTTACCCTAACCCTCCCTACCCTAACCCTCCCGATTAGTGCCTAAACCTAACTTTCACCCTTTAGTGCCTAACCCTCCCCCTTTAGTGCCTAACCCTAACCTACCCAGGGTGGTGCCTAACCCTAACCCCCCTGTCCGGAGCCTAGCACTAACCTCCCCCCCTCCCTTAGCCTAACCCTAACAGATGGTCACGCACGTAGGGTTTCCGTGTACCTAAAAATTCCCCCTGGCCACCGATTTATCGCAGTCAGGGCCGTTTCTAGGGGCGGGCTGCCCATGCAATAGCAAAGGACACTCCGCCCTGCCCCTAGCTGTGAGCCTGTCACTTACAGCAGGTATTCTGGTGCAGCACTTCGTGGCTCGCCCATCCCACCGCAGACTGTCCCGTCCCATCCTCGTCCATTGATGACATGGCTGACCGAGCAACTTCTTTATGCCATGCCCAGATGCCAAGGAGCCCGCTCGTGGCGGGTGCCATTTCTGAGAAGGACTGGGAGGGAGAGACGCAACACCACCACTGGTCAGGCAGGGGCATCCAGGCAGGCGGCAGCAGCAGCAGCACTCAGCAGGCAGCCAGTCAATCTTACAGTGAGAGAGAAAGGAGACGGGCTGACACTCTACAGCAACATAAACATCCCATCTGAAAACAGTATGTGGTATGTTCTGTGGGGAGCAATGTGGTATGTTCTGTGGGGAGCAATGTGGTATGTTCTGTGGGGAGCAATGCGGTATGTTCTGTGGGGATCAATGTGGCATGTTCTGTGGGGAGCAATGTGGTATATTTGTGTGGTATATTCTATGGGAGAGCAATGATATGTGGGGAGCAATATGGTATATTCTGTGTGGTATATTCTGTGGGAAGCAGTGTGGTATAGTCCGCGTGGTATATTCTGTCGGAGAGCAATGTGTTTTTTTTCTCCTGTGGGGGAAATGGGACTGATGGTGTGCCCTAGAACAGGAATCAGGAAAACAGCAGTTGGTTTTACTGTCCCTAATCCTATGGTTATGTTAATGTCATTCAGGGGTCTATTTACTAAGCAGTGTTAGGAGACAGAGTGAAAAGTGATAAGGTGCCAGTCAATCAGCTCCTAACTGCCAACTCACAGGCTGTGTTTGAGCTGGCACCTTATCACTTTTCACTCTGTCTCCTAACACTGCTTAGTAAATAGACCCCTAAGTCATAAGGTAGACTTTTTGTTTGAGGCCACGCCCCTTATTGTGAGACCTTGCCCGTACAGTGAGGCCACGCTTCCTTTCCTGTTGCTCCCGATTATTTGGAAACCCCACTTTCAAAATCCTGCGTTTGCCACTGCCTAACCTCCCCCTCCCACAGCCTAAACCTACCCCCCCAGCTAACAGCTAAGGGTGCCCGCTGTACTTACGATTGGGACGCCGGCTGTCAGCATCTCCAGCCTTGTCGGGAATCCGGAGCTGGTCTTCTAGCGCTGATCAGGATTTAGGCAGCCGGCATCTCGGCCGTAGGTATATTAACTGTATCCCCTCACAGCAGCTGCGTCTTTGAACACAGTTGCTGTCTGCATATATGATAATGTTGCAGGAGGCATCTGAAGGAACGAAGCCTTCAGCCAGCACCTCAGATCCGATACCTGCATCCGAAGAAGCTGGATTGGATTAACATTGAGACCATCTGTAGATTACAAATAGTAATTTTTATTTTTATTTAATTTTATACATTTGTGAATTAGGGTTTAGTGAGTTAATTTAATAAAACTTAATTTTGCAAATGTAGCTTTTCTAACGGAAATTATTCTCTTCCGTCCAGCAAGCTTATATGTGCATTGCATGCAGCCCACAGACCATAGTAATATCATCTGCCCTTTGTTATGGCTTGTGAAACCCTTAGTAGCATTACCAAAATGGACAGGGTTATGCAAGAAGAGGGGCAAGGTTAAAAGGGGTGGAGGGCTGGAATATGCGACAGGGGGGACAGGGCTGTAGGAGGAGGTGTATAGGTATGGGACAGAAGGTGCAGGGCCACAGGACATGGGCTAAAGTGCTATGAGTCAGGAGAAATAACCACACACCTCCTGCCCTACAGTTCAAAAGTGTTATGTGACAGAAGGGGCAGGGTTACAGGACATGGGGTATAGTGCTATGGGACTGGAGAAAGAAGGATTTGGGGCAGGAGGCACAGGGCTGTTGGGCAGGAGGTGTATGGTTATGTGACAGAAGGGACAAGGCTACAGGACATGGGGTATAGTGCTATGGGACTGGAGAAAGAAGGATTTGGTGCAGGAGGGACAGGGCGGTAGGGCAGGAAGTGTATGGTTATGTGACAGAAGGGGCAGGGATACAGGACATGGGGTATAGTGCTATGGGACTGGAGGAAGAAGGACTTGGGGCAGGAGGGACAGGGCTGTAGGGAAGGAGGTGTATGGTTATGTGACAGAAGGGACAGGGCTACAGGACATGGGGTATAGTGCTATGGGACTGGAGAAAGAAGGATTTGGTGCAGGAGGGACAGGGCGGTAGGGCAGGAAGTGTATGGTTATGGGACAGAAGGGGCAGGGTTACAGAACATGGGGTATAGTGCTATGGGACTGGAGGAAGAAGGACTTGGGGCAGGAGGGAGAGAACTGTAGGGCAGGAGATGTAGGGTTATGTGACAGAAGGGGCAGGGTTACACAACATGGGGTATAGTGCTATGGGGCTGGAGGAAGAAGGACTTGGGGCAGGAGGGACAGGGCTGTAGGGCAGGAGGTGTATGGTTATGTGACAGAAGGGACATGGCTACAGGACATGGGGTATAGTGCAATGGGACTGGAGAAAGAAGGACTTGGGGCAGCAGGGACAGGGCAGTAGGGCAGGAGGTGTATGGTTATGTGACAGAAGGGACAGGACTACAGGACATGGGGTATAGTGCTATGGGACTGGAGGAAGAAGGACCTGGGGCAGGAGGGAGAGAACTGTAGGGCAAGAGATGTAAGGTTATATGACAGAAGGGGCAGGGTTACAGGACATGGGGTATAGTGCTATGGGACTGGAGAAAGAAGGATTTGGGGTAGGAGGGATAGGGTGGTAGGGCAGGGGGTGTATGGTTATGTGACAGAAAGGGCAGGGTTACAGGACATGGGGTATAGTGCTATGGGACTGGAGGAAGAAGGATTTGGGGCAGGACGGAGAGAACTGTACGGATATGAGACAGAAGGGGCAGGGCTACAGGACATGGGGTATAGTGCTATGGGACTGGAGGAAGAAGGATTTGGGGCAGGAGGGACAGGGCTGTAGGGCAGGAAGTGTATGGTTATGTGACAGAAGGGGCAGGGTTACAGGACATGGGGTATAGTGCTATGGGACTGGAGGAAGAAGAACTTGGGGCAGGAGGGACAGGGCGGTAGGGCAGGAGGTGTATGGTTATGTGACAGAAGGGGCAGGGTTACAGGTCATGGGGTATAGTGCTATGGGACTGGAGAAAGAAGGATTTGGGGCAGGAGGCACAGGGCTGTAGGGCAGGAGGTGTATGGTTATGTGACAGAAGGGACATGGCTACAGGACATGGGGTATAGTGCTATGGGACTGGAGAAAGAAGGATTTGGGGCAGGAGGGACAGGGCGGTAGGGCAGGAAGTGTATGGTTATGGGACAGAAGGGGCAGGGTTACAGAACATGGGGTATAGTGCTATGGGACTGGAGGAAGAAGGAGTTGGGGCAGGAGGGAGAGAACTGTAGGGCAGGAAGTGTATGGTTATGTGACAGAAGGGGCAGGGTTACAGGACATGGGGTATAGTGCTATGGGACTGGAGAAAGAAGGATTTGGGACAGGAGGGACAGGGCTGTAGGGCAGGAGGTATATGGTTATGTGACAGAAGGGACAAGGCTACAGGACATGGGGTATAGTGCTATGGGACTGGAGAAAGAAGGATTTGGGGCAGGAGGGACAGGGCGGTAGGGCAGGAAGTGTATGGTTATGGGACAGAAGGGGCAGGGTTACAGAACATGGGGTATAGTGCTATGGGACTGGAGGAAGAAGGACTTGGGGCAGGAGGGAGAGAACTGTAGGGCAGGAGATGTAGGGTTATGTGACAGAAGGGGCAGGGTTACACAACATGGGGTATAGTGCTATGGGGCTGGTGGAAGAAGGACTTGGGGCAGGAGGGACAGGGCTGTAGGGCAGGAGGTGTATGGTTATGTGACAGAAGGGACATGGCTACAGGACATGGGGTATAGTGCTATGGGACTGGAGAAAGAAGGACTTGGGGCAGCAGGGACAGGGCAGTAGGGCAGGAGGTGTATGGTAATGTAAGAGTTGGGGGGGGGGGGTCCCCCTGAACTGGCTGAGTGGAGTCTCAGCTGCGGTGCCGGTGGACTCGGGCACTTACCTCCTGACTCCCAGACTCTCACCTTCAGGCCGCTCCCGTCGACGGTCCTGGAGCACAGGTCGGACGCGGACAGTCGCGAACTGGGTTTCCACTCCTGGCCCTGGAAAAGAACAAGGTGCTGAGGTGGGGTGACCTCCACTGGGATCAGTGGATGGTCATCATTGGCACTTGTGGCCTCAGACTGGCTACACCTACGTGCCAAGCACAAGGGTGTACCCCGAACGAAAACGCCCGACAGGGAAAAGGGAAGTTGGGTGACACACAACACAAACAGCAAACAAAACAATTACGCTCACCAACAATAATCTTGTCCCTTTGCTGGACGAGTCCTGATCTCAGCACCTGTAGATGAACACAACAGCAAGAGCCCCGCACAGGACCCGATACAATAACAGATACCTTACCACTGCCTACCTTTAATGGGGGCCTGACTGTGGGAGATACAGCGACTTACCAACAGCCTACCTTTAATGGGGGCCTGACTGAGGGGGGGTGCAGCGACTTACCAACAGCCTACCTTTAATGGGGGCCTGACTGAGGGGGAGAACGTCCTGGTACCAGCCCGGTCTACCTTTGATGGGGGCCTGACCGCCTGACCAATTTTCACGATGCTTCTAGGGCCTTCTGCCCTTGCGTAACTGTGGCCTAGCCTGACTGTCCCTTGTCCAAGGCCTAGCGCCGAACTACAAAGATCACGGCCTAACGCCGACAGCAACAACTCCTATGGCCTAACACAGACTCACAGTGACCACGGCCTGGTGCCGAATTAACATACCCCACGGCCTAGCGCCGACTTACCAAGAGACACGGCCTAGCACCGAATTACCATGCGACACGGCCTAGCGCCGAACTACCATGCGACACGGCCTACCGCCGAATTACAATGACCCACAGCCTAGCGCCGAATTACCATGAGACACGGCCTACCGCCGAATTACAATGACCCACGGCCTAGCGCCGAACTACCATGAGACACGGCCTACCGCCGAATTACAATGACCCACGGCCTAGCGCCGAACTACCATGAGACACAGCCTACCGCCGAACTACCATGAGACACGGCCTAGCGCCGAATTACAATGACCCACGGCCTAGCGCCGAATTACAAAGACCCACGGCCTAGCGCCGAATTACAATGACCCACGGCCTAGCGCCGAGTTACAATGACCCACGGCCTAGCGCCGAACTACAATGGGGCACGGCCTAGCGCCGAACCCTGGTGGTCTAGGGAGGTGTGAGGGACTTACCAGTCCCGGGGCCTCCGGCGGAGCCGAGCCTGACCCAGCCTCCGCGTGGTCTTCACCGGAGGTGGAACAACGTCCGCCACCTCCGGGCTTCCTGCAGTCTTCACCTGGGCAGCAGTGGCCGGGGCTAGCTCTTTTGCGTCGCACACTGCTGCCCCAGGGCCTCCGGTGCCTTCTCCGTCTTCACTCCTGGTGGGCGCCAGTCTGCAGCTCTTCACCCGGCGGGCGGCAGCCTGGGTGAGCTCTTTTTCGATGGCCGCCGCCCGGCGGGACTTCCGTCGTCTTCCTTCTAGTATCTTCGGGAGCTCTTCACCGCTTCGTCCCGGCCATCGCACTTCCCGTCCTCTCCTCGCGCCAGCTAATTCAAGCCGACGCCAGGGGGCGGGGTGATGACGCGGCGAGCTACGATTGGCTCGCCGTGGCCATCCCCTGCTGGCTGACGATCTGTGAGCCCTGATTGGTTCACAGTCGGCGCCACATTCAAAGGGGCACGTGCTGACTGGCTGAGTCTGAATCCACCAGGATTCAGACTTGCCATCACGCCCGTGGAGTAGCGGCGGCAATCCGCCGCTACCTCCACGCCCGCTGCGCCGGATGGGGGGTGGGATCACGACCGATCCTGACCCGCCGGCCAGCTTGCGGATGGGCCCCGCCACACGCTCGAACGGGGCTGGGATCTCTCCGGATCCCACCCCACTCTGATGCCCGGGGCTCCCGCTGCCCCAAGGCACCCCCACCATCCAGGCGTGGAGGGTGAGGATGCCTAGTAGCAGGGTGAGTGACCGCACTGGTACACTCAGCCCTGCTACAGTTATGTGACAGAAGGGACAGGACTACAGGACATGGGGTATAGTGCTATGGGACTGGAGGAAGAAGGACCTGGGGCAGGAGGGAGAGAACTGTAGGGCAAGAGATGTAGGGTTATATGACAGAAGGGGCAGGGTTACAGGACATGGGGTATAGTGCTATGGGACTGGAGAAAGAAGGATTTGGGGCAGGAGGGATAGGGTGGTAGGGCAGGGGGTGTATGGTTATGTGACAGAAGGGGCAGGGTTACAGGACATGGGGTATAGTGCTATAGGACTGGAGGAAGAAGGATTTGGGGCAGGAGGGACAGGGCTGTAGGGCAGGAGGTGTATGGTTATGTGACAGAAGGGACAGGACTACAGGACATGGGGTATAGTGCTATGGGACTGGAGAAAGAAGGACTTGGGGCAGGACGGAGAGAACTGTACGGTTATGAGACAGAATGGGCAGGGCTACAGGACATGGGGTATTGTGCTATGGGACTGGAGGAAGAAGGATTTGGGGCAGGAGGGACAGGGCTGTAGGGCAGGAAGTGTATGGTTATGTGACAGAAGGGGCAGGGTTACAGGACATGGGGTATAGTGCTATGGGACTGGAGGAAGAAGGACTTGGGGCAGGAGGGAGAGAACTGTAGGGCCGGAGGTGTATGGTTATGTGACAGAAGGGACAGGGTTACAGGTCATGGGGTATAGTGCTATGGGACTGGAGGAAGAAGGATTTGGGGCAGCAGGGACTGGGCGGTAGGGCAGGAGGTGTATGGTTATGTGACAGAAGGGGCAGGGTTACAGGTCATGGGGTATAGTGCTATGGGACTGGAGGAAGAAGGATTTGGGGCAGGAGGGACAGGGCTGTAGGGCAGGAGGTGTATGGTTATGTGACAGAAGGGACATGGCTACAGGACATGGGGTATAGTGCTATGGGACTGGAGAAAGAAGGATTTGGGGCAGGAGGGACAGGGCGGTAGGGCAGGAAGTGTATGGTTATGGGACAGAAGGGGCAGGGTTACAGAACATGGGGTATAGTGCTATGGGACTGGAGAAAGAAGGATTTGGGACAGGAGGGACAGGGCTGTAGGGCAGGAGGTATATGGTTATGTGACAGAAGGGACAAGGCTACAGGACATGGGGTATAGTGCTATGGGACTGGAGAAAGAAGGATTTGGGGCAGGAGGGACAGGGCGGTAGGGCAGGAAGTGTATGGTTATGGGACAGAAGGGGCAGGGTTACAGAACATGGGGTATAGTGCTATGGGACTGGAGGAAGAAGGACTTGGGGCAGGAGGGAGAGAACTGTAGGGCAGGAGATGTAGGGTTATGTGACAGAAGGGGCAGGGTTACACAACATGGGGTATAGTGCTATGGGGCTGGAGGAAGAAGGACTTGGGGCAGGAGGGACAGGGCTGTAGGGCAGGAGGAGTATGGTTATGTGACAGAAGGGACATGGCTACAGGACATGGGGTATAGTGCTATGGGACTGGAGAAAGAAGGACTTGGGGCAGCAGGGACAGGGCAGTAGGGCAGGAGGTGTATGGTTATGTGACAGAAGGGACAGGACTACAGGACATGGGGTATAGTGCTATGGGACTGGAGGAAGAAGGACCTGGGGCAGGAGGGAGAGAACTGTAGGGCAAGAGATGTAGGGTTATATGACAGAAGGGGCAGGGTTACAGGACATGGGGTATAGTGCTATGGGACTGGAGAAAGAAGGATTTGGGGCAGGAGGGATAGGGTGGTAGGGCAGGGGGTGTATGGTTATGTGACAGAAGGGGCAGGGTTACAGGACATGGGGTATAGTGCTATAGGACTGGAGGAAGAAGGATTTGGGGCAGGAGGGACAGGGCTGTAGGGCAGGAGGTGTATGGTTATGTGACAGAAGGGACAGGACTACAGGACATGGGGTATAGTGCTATGGGACTGGAGAAAGAAGGACTTGGGGCAGGACGGAGAGAACTGTACGGTTATGAGACAGAATGGGCAGGGCTACAGGACATGGGGTATTGTGCTTTGGGACTGGAGGAAGAAGGATTTGGGGCAGGAGGGACAGGGCTGTAGGGCAGGAAGTGTATGGTTATGTGACAGAAGGGGCAGGGTTACAGGACATGGGGTATAGTGCTATGGGACTGGAGGAAGAAGGACTTGGGGCAGGAGGGAGAGAACTGTAGGGCCGGAGGTGTATGGTTATGTGACAGAAGGGACAGGGTTACAGGTCATGGGGTATAGTGCTATGGGACTGGAGGAAGAAGGATTTGGGGCAGCAGGGACTGGGCGGTAGGGCAGGAGGTGTATGGTTATGTGACAGAAGGGGCAGGGTTACAGGTCATGGGGTATAGTGCTATGGGACTGGAGGAAGAAGGATTTGGGGCAGGAGGGACAGGGCTGTAGGGCAGGAGGTGTATGGTTATGTTACAGAAGGGACATGGCTACAGGACATGGGGTATAGTGCTATGGGACTGGAGAAAGAAGGATTTGGGGCAGGAGGGACAGGGCAGAAGGGCAGGAAGTGTATGGTTATGGGACAGAAGGGGCAGGGTTACAGAACATGGGGTATAGTGCTATGGGACTGGAGAAAGAAGGATTTGGGACAGGAGGGACAGGGCTGTAGGGCAGGAGGTATATGGTTATGTGACAGAAGGGACAAGGCTACAGGACATGGGGTATAGTGCTATGGGACTGGAGAAAGAAGGATTTGGGGCAGGAGGGACAGGGCGGTAGGGCAGGAAGTGTATGGTTATGGGACAGAAGGGGCAGGGTTACAGAACATGGGGTATAGTGCTATGGGACTGGAGGAAGAAGGACTTGGGGCAGGAGGGAGAGAACTGTAGGGCAGGAGATGTAGGGTTATGTGACAGAAGGGGCAGGGTTACACAACATGGGGTATAGTGCTATGGGGCTGGAGGAAGAAGGACTTGGGGCAGGAGGGACAGGGCTGTAGGGCAGGAGGTGTATGGTTATGTGACAGAAGGGACATGGCTACAGGACATGGGGTATAGTGCTATGGGACTGGAGAAAGAAGGACTTGGGGCAGCAGGGACAGGGCAGTAGGGCAGGAGGTGTATGGTTATGTGACAGAAGGGACAGGACTACAGGACATGGGGTATAGTGCTATGGGACTGGAGGAAGAAGGACCTGGGGCAGGAGGGAGAGAACTGTAGGGCAAGAGATGTAGGGTTATATGACAGAAGGGGCAGGGTTACAGGACATGGGGTATAGTGCTATGGGACTGGAGAAAGAAGGATTTGGGGCAGGAGGTATAGGGTGGTAGGGCAGGGGGTGTATGGTTATGTGACAGAAGGGGCAGGGTTACAGGACATGGGGTATAGTGCTATGGGACTGGAGGAAGAAGGATTTGGGGCAGGAGGGACAGGGCTGTAGGGCAGGAGGTGTATGGTTATGTGACAGAAGGGACAGGACTACAGGACATGGGGTATAGTGCTATGGGACTGGAGAAAGAAGGACTTGGGGCAGGACGGAGAGAACTGTACGGTTATGAGACAGAAGGGGCAGGGCTACAGGATACGGGGTATAGTGCTATGGGACTGGAGGAAGAAGGATTTGGGGCAGGAGGGACAGGGCTGTAGGGCAGGAAGTGTATGGTTATGTGACAGAAGGGGCAGGGTTACAGGACATGGGGTATAGTGCTATGGGACTGGAGGAAGAAGGACTTGGGGCAGGAGGGAGAGAACTGTAGGGCCGGAGGTGTATGGTTATGTGACAGAAGGGACAGGGTTACAGGTCATGGGGTATAGTGCTATGGGACTGGAGGAAGAAGGATTTGGGGCAGCAGGGACAGGGCGGTAGGGCAGGAGGTCTATGGTTATGTGACAGAAGGGGAAGGGTTACAGGTCATGGGGTATAGTGCTATGGGACTGGAGGAAGAAGGATTTGGGGCAGGAGGGACAGGGCTGTAGGGCAGGAGGTGTATGGTTATGTGACAGAAGGGACAGGACTACAGGACATGGGGTATAGTGCTATGGGACTGGAGAAAGAAGGACTTGGGGCAGGATGGAGAGAACTGTACGGTTATGAGACAGAAGGGGCAGGGCTACAGGACATGGGGTATAGTGCTATGGGACTGGAGGAAGAAGGATTTGGGGCAGGAGGGACAGGGCTGTAGGGCAGGAAGTGTATGGTTATGTGACAGAAGGGGCAGGGTTACAGGTCATGGGGTATAGTGCTATGGGACTAGAGGAAGAAGGATTTGGGGCAGGAGGGACAGGGCTGTAGGGCAGGAGGTGTATGGTTTTGTGACAGAAGGGACAGGACTACAGAACATGGGGTATAGTGCTATGGGACTGGAGAAAGAAGGATTTGGGGCAGGAGGGACAGGGCGGTAGGGCAGGAGATGTAGGGTTATGTGTCAGAAGGGGTAGGGTTACAAGACGGGGTATAGTGCTATGGGACTGGAGGAAGAAGGATTTGGGGCAGGAGGATCAGGGCTGTAGGGCAGGAAGTGGATGGTTATGTGACAGAAGGGGCAGGGTTACAGGACATGGGGTATAGTGCTATGGGACTGGAGGAAGAAGGATTTGGGGCAGGAGGGACAGGGCTGTAGGGCAGGAGGTGTATGGTTAGGTGACAGAAGGGGCAGGGTTACAGGACAATGGGTATAGTGCTATGGGACTGGAGGAAGAAGGATTTGGGGCAGGAGGAAGAGAACTGTAGGGCAGGAGGTGTATGGTTATGGGACAGAAGGGATATGACTACAGGTCATGGGGTATAGTGCTATAGGACTGGAGAAAGAAGGATTTGGTGCAGGAGGGAGAGAACTGTAGGGCAGGAGGTGTATGGTTATGGGACAGAAGGGGCAGGGTTACAGGACATGGGGTATAGTGCTATGGGACTGTAGGAAGAAGGGTTTGGGGCAGGAGGGACAGGGCGGTAGGGCAGGAAGTGTATGGTTATGTGACAGAAGGGGCAGGGTTACAGGACATGGGGTATAGTGCTATGGGACAGGAGAAATAACACTTTGGGGCAGGAGGTATAGTGTATTGGACAGGTGAAAAAGGGGTTTTGGACAGAAGTCAGGGCTATGTGCCATTAGAGCAGAGCTAAGGGATATGCATACATTTAAATACAACTAAATAAAACAGCTTGGTAGAATTTTCAATATTTATAATACCAGCAATATAAATAATAAAACATACTTATACTTTTATAGATTGTTTTCATTTGTATTCATAATAATCTTCTCATTGCTCAAACTTCACTAGATGCAAATTGTGAACTTTACACGTAATCTATATAGCAGACCTCCTAAAACTGGAAACCTGAGAAAGATTCAAATCTCATATATTGCGTGCTTTCTTTCCTTGTTCCCCTGTTCCTGCCAAAATCTATATTTAATTCCATGGAAGTTATATTTATTTTGGTATTTGGTCGTCATAGAAACACTAAATTGTTCCAATTTTGCAGTTTCTCTGTTGTATAAATACTTTCATTTTTTGCATTGTTATGCAAATTTGAAAAATCACTAACACTGTCATTGGTAAACACATTGTCAGCTCAAGAGGCAAATTAAACGACTGATCCTACAGCTTCTTCTGACAATACTAATCTTTTATCAGAAAACAATATATTTTCCTTAAATCTCTTTCTGATAATTTTTCAACACAATCACGGGCATAGCCAGAACTTTATGGGCCCCATAGTAACATTTTGAAGGGTCCTCCACTCCAGTGCTTCTAGAGAGACATCTCTCTTCACTCCAGTTGTTCATTTTATGCCCTATAGTAGTGCTCTAGTTAATTTTATTAATCATTGTAGTGTCCTAGGAATCAGCATGTAATGCCCGCTGTCGGGATTCCTCCTGTCGACTCAGAATACCGACAGCGGCATCCCAATGGTTGGAATCCCCACAGGGGTCAGGTAAGTATACTTACACTCACCCCTTCCCCCCCTAACCCTCCCTTTTTGTTGCCTAACCCTAACCATCCCCACCCCGTACCCTTACCCTCCCTGTTAGTGCCTAAACTTAAGTCTCCCCCTTTTGTGCCTGAACCTAACCCTCCCCCACTTAGTGCCTAACCCTAACCCCCCTCTAGGGGTGCCAATCCCTAACTTCCCCCCCAAAACCTAACCCTAACCCCGCTACACTCCCTAAACCTAACCCTCCCCTCCCGCGGCAGACGCTAAGGGACTTACCTTGTTCGGGCTGGCTTTCTTCGGCATTACAGCATCGAGATTAAGATAGGTGTCTGTATTTCGACGCTTATCTCAAGTCCCTTGTCAGGATTCCCCTGTCGGTATTGATACCAGCGGCATCGTGGCCGCCGGTCTCATAACTACATCCCGTGTCCAGGCTAATTGATTTTTTTCCCTGTAGTAGTGCCCTAGTACATTTTATGCCCAATATTATATTCCAACTCACATTGTGCCACACTTTATTGCCTCCAGTTCAAACCATGCAACATTAGTTCATCATTCCACATTACAGTGCCCCAATTCTTATATGCAACATTACAGTGCCCCCAGTTTAAATTATTCAGATTCTGCCACACTGTATTGCTTCCTTTTCATAGTGTGCCATATTACAGTGCCTTATTTCATATTATGTAACATTACAATAGCCACAATATATTGCCTCCAGTTCATATGGTGCCATATTACCATGCCTTAGATTATATTATGGAACATTGCAATGCCCTCTAGTTCATACTTTATTACAGTGGGCCTGATACAGAGCTGCTCGCTCTGACAGAGCGCTCGCTCTGAATCAGGGACGGGTTTTTTATTTTTTGGAGCGGCCTCTTGGCCGCTCGCATTGCTATGGGTGACCACCCACAGCTATAGCGAGCGGCCATGATGATGGTCGCGATGGTCAAGACCATTGCGACCATCGGGCTTGCGACAAGACCCTTGTGGTAGGGTCCCATTCATTGCAAGCCCCAGAGAGCTTTTGGCTCTAACAGAGCCGGAATCTCTCCACTGACATCACTTCTGATGTCAGTGGGGCCGCCCCCAAACGGCAGGCATTCTCATGGGAACGCCTCAGTTTGGGCAGCCACCCCCCGGTCCGCCCACCAAAGGGGGCGAGCTGTCACTCAACATCGGCAGCTCGCCCCCTTTGGTGCAAGACCCGGAGCAACGGAGTGCCTGTCGCTAGCCGGGTCTCATGCATGCGCATGACGGAGCTGGCTCCGTCATGCGCTGTGGGCCAACATTGACCCGGTTGCGAGCGCTCAGCGCTTGCGACCGGGTCTGAATCAGACCCAGTGTCCCCAGTTTAGATGATGCCATATTACAGGGCTCCCACTTCAGATTATGCCATACTGTAGTGCCTCCAGTTTATATTGGGCCACAATACAGTTCCCCAGTTCATATTATGTAACATTACAGGGACTTCCAGTTCTTATTATGCCACATTACAATGTCTTTGGTTCAGATTATACTACATTACAGTGCACCCAGTACATTAAATCCTCCAGTACATAAACGGCCCTTACTAGAATAACATCCAATGCAAAACTGCAATGTCACCACATTAGGCAGCTTTTTCATAGAAGTCTGGTTAGCAATTATATCACATTGACCTCCTATTTTATCTCACCTTATTTGCTGACGGCAATGCTTTAAGTGATCCATCCTTATTGCCATCTTTAGAATCTTACATGACAGCCTCACATCTGCAGGGCCTTCAGCGCTGAGAAGATTGCATTTACTAATGAGTGTAAAGTCAGGGAGAGATTTGGCGGGAACCAACCTGCTGCTACCTGAGGGGACACTTCCTAATGCAGGAGATTCTACTTTGAGTGGAGATCTGCTTAATGTAAGATCACTGTCCCTTTCTGGGACAGTCCTAATCTCAGAGCTCAATCCCTACCACCCAGCTCACTTTGCAAAGGCTGTAATCATGAATAAGCTCAGCTGTGTCTGTGAAGGTGAAACTGCAGTGCGTGATGATGGATCATATCAGTGTGGTGCAACCTCCACCAATATGAGTGCCGACAAATCCATTTTCCAGGCCGGGCAGCATACTGGACCCAACTGCTTGTTATGTTCTGGGTTGCTTGTGGCCCGGGGTGGTAGCAGGAGCGATCACAGAAGCAGATTTGAAAATAAAACTAGGATTTTTAATAAGTGCTTGAGTAGACATATAATGTGGCAGTAAATAAAAGTCCAGGAAAATATAAATGTGCACAAGAGTTCTGTGGTGGGAGCAAAAGGGTTAATGTCCAGGTAGAAACAATTAGAGCTGTCCAGGTGTGCAGGTAGTGAAACTGAAAATAATCAAGCCAGGTTTGCAGGTAGTGAACTGAAAATAATCAAGCCAGGTTTGCAGATAGTGAACTGAAGCGCAGGATGTCAGCAGGCTCAGGCACTCAGGTATGGGCAAGGGTAATGGAGGTAGCGGGGTAGTCCAGTGGGAACTAGGAGCTGACAGGCAGACTGGCAGACAGCGAATTCACAGGAACAGGAAAGCACAGAGAACTCCCTCTCAGCTAGGCTGAGATACACGTTGCACTGGCAAAGAAGGAAGGCACTGACCCTTCCTAAATACCCCATGCCGTGCTGTTACTGGCCGGAGGGAACATGTGACTCACCAGGATTGGCCAGCCTCATCACATGGCCAGAAGGCAAGATGGCGGCGCCCATGCCAAACGGAACGGAGACGCCGCCAGGCCTCACCAGTGCAGAGTGACAACAGGGCCGCACAACAACGCGCGCAGCCAAAGCCCCCCGCCAGACACCAGCTCCGCCACCAGACAGCCCGCGCCACAATGACCTAACAGGTAACACTCGCCTAGCGCCATACTGAAATACCCTGGCCGTGACCATACCCCCCCCTTTTGGGGTGGCCTCAGGACACTCACCAGGCTTCTCCGGATGGGCAGAATGGAATCTCCTGATGAGCGTGGGAGCGTGGACATCACGAGCATCGGTCCAGCAACGTTCCTCTGGACCGTAACCTTTCCAGTCCAACAAATACTGAAGATGACCTCTGCGCAGACGAGAGTCCAAGATCTGGGCGACTTCAAACTCAACTCCTCTCTCTGTCTGGACTCGAGGAGAAGCAGGTAGAGCATTATGGAACTTATTCAGGACTACGGGCTTTAATAAGGAAACATGGAAGGAATTGGGAATTTTTAGGTATGGGGGTAACTGTAAATGGTAGGCCACTGGATTAATGACTTCTGTTATGGTGAAGGGACCGATGAAGCGGGGTGCGAATTTCATAGACGGAACTCTTAGACGAAGGTTCCGAGTAGACAACCAGACCTGGTTTCCTACTTGCATGCGTGGAACTATTCTACGCTTCTTATCGGCCTGGGTCTTATAGCGAGAGGATGCCTTCAACAAATCAGACCGTACTTGAGTCCAGATGGCAGCAAAATTCCGCACCGTGTCCTCCACGGCTGGAACATCGAAAACAGGCAGCCTTCGGAATTCGGGAACACGAGGATGAAGGCCATATACAACCTGAAATGGTGTTTGGTTAGTTGACGAGTGGTAGGAAGCATTATGTGCAAACTCAGGCCACGGCAGCAAGGCAGCCCAATTGTCCTGGGAAGATGACATAAATATTCTTAAGAAAGTCTCTAGATCTTGATTAACTCTCTCGGTGGAGCCGTTGCTTTGCGGATGGTAGGCCGTGGAAAAGTTTAACTTCACTTGAAGAACAGAACACAAAGCCCTCCAGAATTTTGCAGTAAACTGCACACCACGGTCAGAGACAATTTCAGCAGGAAGGCCATGTAGACGAAATATGTGTTGGACAAACAACTGTGCCAAGTCAGGGGCAGAAGGTAACTTCTTCAACGGTATATAGTGGACCATCTTAGAAAATCGGTCTATTACAACCCAGATAGTGTTGAAACCTTGAGAGATTGGCAGGTCTGTGACGAAATCCATGGAGAGATGCGTCCATGGACGTGATGGAGTAGGTAATGGAAGCAATTCCCCAGCTGGAGCTTGTCGTGATGATTTATGCTGGGCACAGGAGGAGCAGGAAGAGATAAACTCCATTATATCTGCCTTCATAGAAGGCCACCAATAGTGTCTTTTCAGGAACTCCAAGGTCTTCCGAGTGCCTGAGTGCCCTGCGAAGCGAGAGGAATGTGCCCAGGTGAGAAGCTGCTTCCTTAATTCCGGGGCCACAAATGATTTTCCCGTAGGAGGCTGAAGTTGTAATGCGGCGAAAACTCTTGATTCCAAGACAGGGGTATTGCTTTGATTTTCAGATTGGTCATCACAGAGGAGAGATCTCGATAGGTCATCAGACTTCTGATTAAGTGCTCCAGACCGGAAGGTCAGGATGAACTGAAACCTGGCAAAGAATATTGCCCAGCGGGCCAAACGAGGACTCACACATTGGAGGTTTTTGAGAAATAGGAGATTTCTATGGTCCGTAAATACAGTAAATGGAAACATGGCACCTTCTAGCAAATATCTCCATTCCTCCAATGCCAACTTTACAGCTAGTAGTTCTTGCTCACCTATGGCGTAGTTCCTTTCGGCAGGAGAGAATTTTTTAGAAAAGAACCCACACAGATGGACTCGGTTGTCCTCATAACGTTGAGACAAGACTGCTCCCACAGCTTCAGATGATGCGTCTACTTCCAACAAAAAAGGCCTGTCCAGATCGGGTTGTCGAAGAACTGGTGCTGAGATAAAGGCCTGTTTTAGAAGATGAAAGGCAGACTCTGCCTCAGATGACCATTGGGCAGGGTTAGCACCTTTGCTGGTCAAGGCTGTAATGGGAGCCAGCAGTGTAGAAAATCCCTTAATGAAGCGTCTATAATAATTTGCGAAGCCCAACAATCTCTGAATGGCCTTCAGTGTCTGAGGTCAGGTCCAATCCAGAATTGCCTGTACCTTCTTGGGGTCCATTTCTAAACTGGAGCCAGATATTACATAGCCGAGAAAAGGTACACTGGGCACTCCAAAGACGCACTTCTCCAGTTTGCAGTAAAGGTGGTTTTCTCTCAAACGGGTCAAAACTTCTTTAACATGTTCTTGATGTTTAGCCACAGAGGGTGAAAAAATCAGTATGTCATCCAGATAGACAACAACTGAAACATATAACAGATCCCGGAAAATCTCATTAACGAAACTTTGAAAAACAGCAGGGGCGTTACACAATCCAAAAGGCATTACTAAATACTCGAAATGTCCATCTCTGGTATTAAAAGCGGTCTTCCATTCATCGCCAGCTCAGATACAAATGAGGTTGTAAGCCCCTCTTAGATCTAATTTCGAAAAAATGACAGAGCCCTTGACCCTATCAAACAACTCAGTAATCAGGGGAAGAGGGTATTGATTCTTTACAGTAATGTCATTAAGGCCTCGATAATCGATACATGGTCTTAGACCACCGTCCTTCTTGCCAACGAAGAAAAACCCAGCTCCGGCAGGTGAAGTAGAGGGGCGAATGAACCCCTTTGCCAGGTTGTCCCGGATGTATTCGGTCATGGCTTGAGTCTCAGGCAAGGACAGCGGATAGGTACGACCACGAGGTGGTATCTTATAAGGTATCAATTCAATTGGACAGTCCCATTCCCTATGAGGGGGTAAGATATTTGCTTGTTGTTCAGAGAAAACATCGGCGAACATCTGATATTCCTTGGGAATGGCAGAAGAAACTAATGGAACTGTCTTTCTCACAGGTCGAATTTTTGGAAGACAGGATTTCTGACAGTCCATACCCCATGACAGAATCTGCATAGAACTCCAATCAATCCTGGGATTATGTTGACGTAACCAGGGTAGACCAAGAACAATTTCTTGAGAGACCTCTGATATCACCAGGAATTTTAAGGACTCAGAATGAAGAGCCCCAATTCGGACCAATACTGGTTGAGTCTCTTTGGTGACTATCCCGTTAGTTAGAGGGCATCCGTCTATAGAGGTCAGAGAGATGGCATGGTTGAGAGACAAACAAGGAATCTGAAATTTATCTATGAAACTAGACGTTATGAAATTTCCGGCTGCTCCCGAGTCGAGTAGAGCAGTAGCAAAGACAGGTTTGGGTTTAAGATCCAATGCTAGGGTAATCGTGAAATCTTTAATTTTTGGAGACGGGTTCATAACTCCTAACTTGATGTCTCCAGGGTCAGTTAGGATTTGGCATTTCCCGGTTTACGGGGGCAGGAGATCAGTAGGTGACCGGACTCTCCGCAGTACAGACAGAGGTTCTTTTGCATTCTTCTCTGACGTTCTTCTTTAGAGAGGTGTGTATGATTCACCTGCATGGGCTCCTCTTCAGTAGGGGAAGGAATGGGACGGGTAGAAATGGAGGGGGTAAATGACCTTTGCCGGTCAGTTCTGTTTTTTTCAGCCTGACGTTCCCTGAAGCGTAGGTCAACTTTGATACACAACGAAATCATGTCATTCAGATTAGTAGGAAGCTCTCGAGTGACTAGATCATCCTTTAGTCGGTCTGACAACCCATGCCAGGAGGTCGAGGTGAGGGCTTCCTCATTCCATTTGAGCTCTGATGCTAAAATTTGAAATTGCACGGCATATTGACTGACAGGACGGACCCCTTGTCTCAGTGTCATGATGTTTGATGATGCTGATACAGTACGCCCAGGTTCATCGAAAATCCTCCTGAAGGATGACACAAAGCCTGCGTAATTATCCAGCAGCGGATCTGAGCGCTCCCAGAGTGGGGAACCCCATTCCAAGGCCTGGCCGGATAACAGAGAGACTATATAAGCCACTTTAGTTCTTGCAGTTAGAAAGTTGTCAGGCTGCAGGGTAAAATGTATGTCACACTGATTTAGGAAACCTTGGCAGAGTTTAGGATTGCCGTCAAATTTATTTGGTAAAGGAAGACGTAAGCGGGGAGTTGATCTGCCTCCTGTATTCCCAGACGCTGATGCGGATGTAGATGCTGGTACTTCAGGGGTAGAAAAGGAAGTTTGCAAACTATCCTGTCGCTTGGACATCTCTTGCAGAAATTTAGCCATCTGATGCTGCATGTTTTCCAGATTTTCTAAACGACCAGAAATGCACCTGAACAAATCCACTCCTGACTCCTGATCCGTGGCCGGCTCCATTTGGCCAGTGCAAACTGTTATGTTCTGGGTTGCTTGTGGACCCGGGGTGGTAGCAGGAGCGATCACAGAAGCAGATTTGAAAATAAAACTAGGATTTTTAATAAGTGCTTGAGTAGACATATAATGTGGCAGTAAATAAAAGTCCAGGAAAATATAAATGTGCACAAGAGTTCTGTGGTGGGAGCAAAAGGGTTAATGTCCAGGTAGAAACAATTAGAGCTGTCCAGGTGTGCAGGTAGTGAAACTGAAAATAATCAAGCCAGGTTTGCAGGTAGAGAACTGAAAATAATCAAGGCAGGTTTGCATATAGTGAACTGAAGCGCAGGATGTCAGCAGGCTCAGGCACTCAGGTATGGGCAAGGGTAATGGAGGTAGCGGGGTAGTCCAGTGGGAACTAGGAGCTGACAGGCAGACTGGCAGACAGCGAATTCACAGGAACAGGAAAGCACAGAGAACTCCCTCTCAGCTAGGCTGAGATACACGTTGCACTGGCAAAGAAGGAAGGCACTGACCCTTCCTAAATACCCCATGCCGTGCTGTTACTGGCCGGAGGGAACATGTGACTCACCAGGATTGGCCAGCCTCATCACATGGCCAGAAGGCAAGATGGCGGCGCCCATGCCAAACGGAACAGAGACGCCGCCAGGCCTCACCAGCGCAGAGTGACAACAGGGCCGCACAACAACGCGCGCAGCCAAAGCCCCCCGCCAGACACCAGCTCCGCCACCAGACAGCCCACGCCACAACGACCTCACAGGTAACACCCGCCTAGCGCCATGCTGAAATACCATGGCCGTGACACTGCTTAGCAGGCAATTCTATGAACTTGGTAAAAAAACTATACGACCATGGGTCCCCTAAACTTCTGGGCTCCATAGCAACGGCACCCCTTGCACCTACTATAGCTATGGCCACCAGCTCAATACACACTTATCAAGGAGAATGCCATAACATGTAAAAGAAATGCAGTGATATCTTGCTGCCCATATGATGTTTAAACACTATCTTGCTGGAATAGTGGCAGATTATATTATTAATAGAGAAGTTGAAATCAGAAACAGCCCCTTTTGATTATTGGGTAGAAGAGAACATTATTTGTAGGCTGGTTATGGTCTACCTAAGCTGCCCACCCTCCAGTCCATAACAGTGATTAGAACAGGAGGTTACATTGCAAGTGATTATTGCAGGAGACTAAACGGATTGCCCTTAAAAAGAACTATAATGTGTTAAATAAATAAAGATGTCACCAATTTGAAAAATAATCTGTAATGGTTAAAAATTTAGGAAAATGTCTACTCTGAACCTAAACCCTAAATTCCAGTATGATATTCAAAAAGTGTCTAGTTTGTCTACCCATGGGCAGCTAGTCTGCATAACACCTTAGGCACATATAGAGCGATTCAAATGTTCTGTGCACCCTCTGCTGGACGTCTATACGAATAGGCGCCCGACGGAGCAATTATTATTTCACACGCCCATTAGTATTTAATATGGTTAAAAGCACCAGATTTAGTCGCACAAAGCGGCTAAACCTATCTAAAGAAGTGGATAGGGCGTCCAAACTGCCGCTTGGGCACCCAACCCACTGTTAGGGAGCCCAAACAACGGACTTTGCACACATTTATTTTCTAGAAGAAATGTGTCTCCCAGGGCTCCATCGGGCACCAAATCATATAGACACCCAGTGGATGGGTCCAAAATAATTGAACACCACCTTAGGGCATTATACAGAGTTGGATTTAAACATGATTTATGACTTTTTTCAACTGCAACATTCACTCTTTTGTGTGCCTGTGCGTCTTTTCGTGCTGTAAACATGACTAGGCGAGTTAGCCCACAATTTTGTTAACAATAATATTTTTTTCTAAAAAATTTTGAGTGATATAGTATAATATAGGACAATATAGAGTAAACCATCAAATAATCTGTGTATTACAAACTATTGGGGAGACATTCACCTGGGGAAGGCAATGAAAAAGTATAATATCCAATGTGTGCGAAGAGACTAGAAAATATAGAAGCATATAGAAAAGAAGAAGATAAGGAAAACTATAATTAAGGAGCAAAACAAGGCACAATCTCAATCATAAAGCAGCTAGGGTGTTAGATGTAGTAAACAAACTACAACTTCCATTTAAACAGAGGGGATGAAGTGGATACCAGATATGGAAATCCCAATATTTTAATTGCGTACTGTCTCTGAATATTAGATAATCTTAGTAAAGGGGGGATCTAGACATTTAAAATATTGTTCTAAAGCTGATCAGCAATGAGGATATGTCCTGTGATATATCTGCTACTGTACATGACGGGAGATATGGAGGGTAGTGGTGGAGAAGGGCAATCTTAGGTTGTGACGGGAGATATGGAGGATAGTGGTGGAGAAGGACATACTCAGGTTGTGACGGGAGATATGGAGAATAGTGGTGGAGAAGGGCAATCTCAGGTTGTGATGGGAGATATGGAAGATAGTGGCGGAGAAGCGCAATCTCAGGTTGAGAAGAAAGCTTGACACCTACCACCAGCTTTGTCAATGTAAAAACTTGGGGTGAGCGGGTTCGGATTTCTGAAATCCGAGCCCCCCGATCCGAGTCGTATCCGAGTCAGGCTCGACTTTTCCCGCCTGACTCGGAACTGAAATAGAGGCAAAATGTCATCATCATTCTGTCGGATCTCGCGGGTTTTGGATTCTATAAAAGGTACCCGCGTCGACGCCATTTTCTCACTCGGCTGTGGACAGTGAAGAGGGAGGGTGGGAGTTAGGGCTGGCTTGGCTGTGTAGTGTAGTGTAGTGCTGTGCTGCGCTTGTCCATAGGGGCTGTGTCCACTCCTCCAAAGTCCATAGGGGCTGGCTGTGTTGTGCTGTGCTGCTGTTGTCCATAGGGGCTGTGTTCACTCCTCCAAAGTCCATAGGGGCTGGCTGGGCTGTGTTGTGCAGTTTGTTGTCCATAGGGACTGGCTGGGCTGTGTTGTGCAGTCAGTTGTCCATAGGGGCTGTGTCCACTCCAAAGTCTATAGGGGCTGGCTGGGCTGTGTTGTGCAGTGTCCCAGTCCTAAAAGGGTGCTGTAGTGTTGTCCAGGGGGTGCTCTCTCCATCAGGGGTATTTTTTTCTGTGTTTGTGAATTGTGTGCGCAGTAGCTGCACGTGCATCATCAAAGTAGCACCAAGCATGCGCCTGTGTCATAAGTAAAGGGCCGGCTGGCTCGTAAGTTAAAGGGTACTGTAACCCCCAAAGAGCACTCCAAAAATATATATTTTTTCTGTGTTTGTGAATTTTGTGAGCAGTAGCCGCACGTGCATCAACAAAGTAGAGCCAAGCGTGCGCCTGTGTCATAAGTAAAGGGCTGGCTGGCTCATCCGTTAAAGGGTGCTGTAACCCCCAAAGTGCACGCCAAAAAATATTTTTGTTTTGCTGTGTTTGTGAATTGTGTGCCCTTTACGTGCATCCTCAAAGCAGCAGCACCAAGCGTGCGTCTGTCTGTTAAAGGGTAGTGTAACCCCCAAAGTGCACTCCAACAAAATAAAACAGTTTCTTCTGTATTTGTGAATTGTGTGCACTGTACGTGCATCCTCAAAGCAGCAGCGCCAAGCATGCGTCTCTCTGTTAAAGGGTGGTGTAACCCCCAAAGTGCACTACAACAAAAATAAAACATTTTCTTCTGTTTGTGAATTGTGTGCACTGTACGTGCATCCTCAAAGCAGCAGCGCCAAGCGTGCATCTGTCTGTTAAAGGGTGGTGTAACCCCCAAAGTGCACTCCAACAAAAATGAAACATTTTCTTCTGTGTTTGTGAATTGTGTGCACTGTACGTGCATCCTCAAAGCAGCAGCGCCAAGCGTGCATCTGTCTGTTAAAGGGTGGTGTAACCCCCAAAGTGCACTCCAACAAAAATAAAACATTTTCTTCTGTTTGTGAATTGTGTGCACTGTGGCTGCACATGCATCAACAAAGGAGCAGCGCCGAGCATGCGCCTGTGTCCCATAAGTAAAGGACCGGCTGGCTCATCTCTTATAGGGTAGTGTAACCTCCAAAGTGCACTCCAACAAAAATAAAAAATTCTTCTTTTCTGTGTTGTGAATTGTGTGCACTGTAGCCGCACCTCCATCAATAAAGGAGCAGCGCCAAGCGTGCGCCTGTGTCCCTTAAGTCTGTTAAAGGGTGGTGTAGCCCCCAAAGTGCGCTCCACAAAAATAAACAATTCTTCTTTTTTTTCTGTTTGTGTGCGAAATGTATGCACAGTAGCCACACGTGCATCAACAAAGGAGCAGCGCCAAGCATGCACCTGTGTCCCATAAGTCTGTTAAAGGGTGGTGTAACCCCCAAAGTGCGCTCCACAAAAAATAAACAATTCTTTTTTTTCTGTGTTTGTGTGCGAAATGTGCGACTCACTGTTGCCTGCACCGCTACAATAAGTTGCCCCACCCTTACCCTGTACTTGCCACTCCTTGTCTGTGCTTTTATTCTCATGTTTTTATTTATGCTCTGTACTCCAGTGATACTTACTATGCTGCATTATATTTATACTGTTCCCATACGTGTTTTTATGTTACCTCGTGTACATCACTATGCACACCTTGTGACGCATAACAAATCAAAATAATAATAATAATAATAATAATTAATAATAATTTATTTATAATTATGGCTACAAAACAATCATTTCAAATAATTGCTTTTATTCCCTTTCACCAGGTGAGAGTATGAATTCAAGAATCTGAAATTGTGTTCTTTCAATAGCCTGATATTTCTTTTCAAACTCAGGAATGTTTTCAGATGAATGTTTTTAATTACTGCTGAAACCTCCCCAGAATAGATGAAAACAACAAAAAGAACATAATGCAGAGGACTCCTATTTCTCAGATCAGACAATTTGCAGTATGTCCAAAACAGTAAACAAATTTGGTAAGTATGGCAAGCTCTAATTATTCTGAAACCATGCTGTTTTGCTGCAACAATAGATACACAAATTGCCTTAGTGGAACATCCTAATGTTAATGGAAATGTTTATATCCTAATGAGGTGTTTGGCAGTATTGAGAATGACTTGTGCCAATTTTCTGAAATTTTGAAGTCATTCCAGTACCCTGATTATTCAGTATGTAGCATAACAATGTCTGGTATAAAATATAGAGACAAAAGTAAGCAAAAGGTTACACGGTTATAGGACAGCTGATTGAGATTAACATGCAGCTTTTCAAGAGCATTAATTTCTAGGATTCAATAAAAACGGAAGCTAGAATAATATATCGCTGTATTCAAGCTTGTTACTGTCCAAAAATACCAGGAATGGGAAAAATGGAAATTTATGAGTTAAACTTTAAACATTCTGAATGAGACCAATAATTAAAGTCGATCCTTTTGTGATACTAAATACAGTAGCACTTTATTATATTGTTTATACTTATAATTTATTAAGTTGTTGATGTATATAAACAGGTTGTCATGAAACATGTTTGTTTTCTGGGTGAAAGATTTGTAATAGTCATACTCGCCTACTCCTGACAGAACCTTGCACGCTACTGTGACACCAGCTATCCAGGAAGGAGACCTTGCTCATTTTAGCTGACACCCTATGGAGGAGAGAGGAGAAACAAGCAAAGTTTTCCCTCCTGTAATTAGCTACAATGTGCGAGGCAGAACCAGGCGCTTCATTGAATCGTCCCTGCAGTGTTAGATTTGTTTTTTATTATCCCATTATTGCCAATGTAGGATATATGTAGCTGAGCAAAAATAAGGAGCCCTCGACCAGAACAGAATATTTCAATGCTTGTTTATAAAAATGTTTAGAAGTAGAATGACTGTTTAGAAGACAGTCATTCTACAGGCTATGTTTGAAAAATGACAAAGTTGCTTATAAGGTATATTTGTTTGATTTTCTATATTTAACTTTTTTGTTACCAATTTTTGTTTAATTAAAATCACTTTGAAAGGCAATTTTGTTCTGAACTCAAACTTTTTTTTTACAGTGTAACCTTTGCTTACAAATTCACAGATTTTTTAATGCCAGTACCAAAAATATTCAGACAAACCCACAATTTATATTGACTACTGAGATAAGAATATGTATTTTTTTTTATTTTTTTTATTTTCTTCCATTTTTACTGTCATTGAGTTAGATTTCAAGCCTTTTAGTAATGTGGATAACATAGGTTTCTTTTTATCCTTTTCACTGTCATTAATCCAGTCTGCAAGATGAGCCATTATCAAATCAGAGGTGCAATGCTAGTACTTTGCTAAGTCTGGTCTTTGAAGTCCTGTCCAGAAAGCTGTTACCTTTGTTGTTCTACATACACCCGATAATTATGCCTAGAGCAGTACATATGGAAGGTACAGAGCTTCATAATTAGGATCATTCATCATTTGTATTCTGAATACATCATTAAGTGATTTGGATATTGTTAGAAAATGTGATAAATTTTACATCTCTTAATCTTTTTTTTTTTTGCAGGTATAGTATTTATTATAGATGCAGTAATTATAATGGTTTTAATTATGTTCAATCATCAAATTATTATCTAAATTTAACATCATAATTGAGTATCCTAATTTGTAAGTAATTTTTTACTAAATTGAGCTTCACTCTATTAATGTACCTTGAATGTTATACAGAATATCTGGTTGTGAGTTGAAAAGGATGAAATTCTGCATGACTCAATGTTGCCCTCTAGTGGTTGGAAACATGACTAGTTTTTATTATCATAATGAATGTTCAGTATAACAACATAATACAAGCGGTTTTCCAAGAGTACCTGTTGGCACCCAGGCATGATTGTACAAAAATAACACAGTACCTTTCACACTTCATAGCAATTGGTTGTGAAGTAACTGCCAAGTGCCACTTTCAAATGGCCATTTTAGTATGCTATGGGCGCAATTACATAATTGACTCCTTTGGACTGTACAAGAGCAGTAACCATTTTCCTACAGTAGGTCAATGATGTCATGTCATGATTTGTGTAATTCATGGAAAACATTACAGTTCTCAGTATAGGTTTAGGCTTGGCCTGTTACCAACTGTGTCACTGCCTAAAATGTATTTATTTATTAACATTTATATAGCGCTCACAGATTGCGCAGAGCTTTACAGAGAATATTTCAGTCATTCTCATCAGTTCCTTTCCCCAACCGGAGCTTACAATCTGTATTCTCACATGGACACACATACGGTACACACTATTTTTTCAGCATCCAATTAAAATTCCAGTATGTTTTTAGAGTGTGGGTGGAAACCAGATCACCTGGATGAAACATACAAACATGGGTAAAATATACAAACTCCACACAGATCAGCCATGACTGGGAATTGAACTCATGACCTCGGGGCTGTGAGACAATAATGATAACCATTACGCCAAATATGCTGCCCAAATACAAAGGGCCCCATTTAATATGAGTGATATGCTTGTTATCACTCATTACTAATCTTAAATGGTGCTCCAACCAATCAGCTGCTAACTGTCATTCTACAGGCTATGTTTGAAAATGACAGTTAGGAGCAGATTGATTAGAGTACCATTTAAGATTAGTAAGAGTGATAACAAGCATATCACTTATTATTAAATGGGAGCATAAACTTGTCTACCATTATACAAAACCTTGTTTTTATGACCTGTCCAGTGGCTGACTGGGGCATGCAGTGGTAGGGGCCCAAGCTTAAGGGTTGTGGCCAACAACCAGAGGGGTTGTGGCCAGGCACCACAGAAGGACTTGGCCAACCATTTGAGAATATATGCAAATAACTGGGCCCCTTTATAAAGCAGGGGACAGGGGTGTGTCAGGATGACCACATTGACTTGCAGAAGGGCTACAAACAAAACAAGCACCCAAGTTCATCCATGATCCTGCTCCACTAAGTCACTGACCTGTCAGGCAGTGCCCCCCCCCCAGGGATTTTTCCTGTATCCCTGTGGGCTAGTCCAACCCTGGACCTGTCTACCAACTTGGCCCAGTTTTCTGGTTATGGAGAAGATTTATCAAAGCTTGCTGAGAGATAAAGTGGAGAGAGATAGATTACCAACCAATCAGCCTCTAACTCTCACTTTACAGGCTGTGTTTGAAAAAGAACAGCTCGGAGTTGATTGGTTGGTACTTTATCTCTCTCCAAGCTTTGATAAATCTCCCCCTATATCGTAGGTTCCCTAATTACTACCGATTGGTAAATTTATCAAAGAACACCATACTATGGCAAGCTTTTTGTTATCTGCCTATTCACTTTCCAAACTGCCACCAATAATTGTGATAAGTGGTCTAATTTATCCAGATTTTACAGTTGGTAATGCTAACTGGTTATTTGCTTATTTCAGCTAGAAATTCCAATAGATAGTTCCAAAAACATAACAAAGTACATCTGAGGCAGGCATGTGCATTAATTTTACTCATCAGGCAAGACTGTAGAAATAACAGAATGAGCATTTTTTTAATGACTAGTTTGTTAATTACTATCTTGAACCAGACTAATGAGATCAAGCTGATTGGTTGCTGCCCACGTGTACTTACAGCAGGGCTGTAATCAGAAATGATGGGGTCTGGGACTGACAGAATAGACCGGGACCCCCTTTTGTGTCTCCCCAGCCAGCCCCCCTTCAGTGTTTTCCCTGTCAGCCCCCTTCTTTCTCCCTTGCCAGCCTCCCTTATGTGTCTCCCCTGTCACCCCCCTCCTCTCAGCATAGCGGCGCGGCGTGAAGTCATACACACCAGTCTCAGACGTGGATTAAGACCCAGTGGAGACCTAGATAAAGTACTGGCATGGACTCCCCTCCTCTGTGTGTGTATATGTATACTGTATATAAACTATGTGTGTGTGGACCTATATTACAACCACTTACCACTTGCCTTTCAAAACACTGATCTCCTCTTTTTCTGGACAACTACTTCATTCACCTCACCCCCCCCCCTTCCCTGATACATTGCTATACCCCACCCAACCCACCTCACTCCCCAGGATAATAATACTTACACTTCTCTTAATATATCCCTCCCCCCACCCATTAATACAAGTATACACCCCCACCTCAACCACATAGCATGAATAAGTATGGTGCTCCATAATTATGGGGTCACCTCTCTCTTGGTTATGGGCACCCCCTTTGCCTAGTGGCTTAGTCCTGTCCCCAGGGATATTGTAAATGATATGCTGCCCTTGTATAAATATAGGAGACATCCCCACAGTTTCCTAGGTGTCCCCTTAATCCCCTAATTCTCACCACTGTTTTTTTTATCATGGAGCTAACATATAGGAGTGCCCTATGGACATGTTTAGAAGCCCCTGTATTTTTGTAATGTGGTGCCCCACAGTTATGGCGTCACCCCTTTGTTAGGGACAATTCCTTTGAGTAATGGCTCAGCCCTGTCCCCAGGGATACCTGGAAAAATGTATACTTATACAAGGGCAGCACATACTTTACAATATCCCTGGGGACAGGGCTGAGCCACTAGGCAAAGGTGGTTTCCCTAACTAACAGAGGTTAGTCAGGGACACCATAACTATGGGGCACAACATAAGTACAGAGCCCCCCTAAGGTACCTACCCATACCTTCCAACATTTGCAGGCTGCAAATAGGGACACCCGAAAAGGGGCATGGCCTACCCATAAAAGGGGCATGGCCTATTGGCACGCCCCGTTTACATCACTAAGGGGCATGTCCAGCATCTCCGGGATGCTGGGCTGCCCCCGGGCTTCCCCTCCGTGCTGTGAATAGATGCATCTATTCACGCTCTGCATACACGCTGCTCTGCATAGCAGAGCAGCGGTGTATGCTTCTCCCAACTTCCCACCCACCGCTGGAGGGACAGCGGGACAGACCCCAAAAAACGGGACTGTCCCGCTGAATGCGGGACAGTTGGGAGGTATGCTTACCTCTGATAGCAGATTCACAGGACGCTCTAGCCTGTGTCCCTCACATAACGGCTGCAGACACATGCAGGCCGGGAAGAGCATGAGGGGGTGTGGACTCAGGGAGAGGGTGGCGACTCTGGAAAGGGGCAGAGAGGGATCTCGCACTCCATCTGAAGGGGAGAAGGACAGGTAATACAGAGCAGGGGAGAAAGAGGGGCAGAGACTTGGGTAGGGGGCGGGGAAAGTGGGCTTAAGCTGGGCATCCACCATACAATTTTCTGTCAGACATCTGTCCAATCTGGCTGGTTGGAATGAAAACCTGGTAATGTATGGGAGCAAATGACTGTCAATCATATGGTTTTAAACACTGAAAAAAGGACAAAAAAATTGTTCAAGTCCGTTAAATTTGTGTGTTTTAACCAATTTGTCTGAACAACCATTTTTGACTATTTTCCAGTGTTTGTGAGTGATTGTCATTTGCTCCCATACATTACCAGGTTTTCATTTCAACCAGCCAGATTGGACAGAAAATTGTATAGTGGATGCCCAGCTTTAGTTTACACATCCGTCGGCACGGGGGATAAGTCGGGCAGAGGGAGAGACACAAATAATTTAAGTGAGTCAGTGCTAAAGGCAGCCTCTGCTCTGCCCTCCTATGAGAAGGGGCAGGGCCGGCTCTAGGGGTGTTCGACCAGTGCGGTTGCACAGGGGCGCCACCTGTAGAGGGTGCACCCCTCCCCAGCATCCCGATTTCAGCGGGACAGTACTGTCCGGCTGTTCCACCTGCAGCCCGAAGTAGCCCGCTGGTGGTCAAATTGGGAGGTTGGGACCCCCCACCACCACAGCTGTGCAGCGGTGCCGGTCCCACGGAGTGTGAATGGATGCCACGGAGAGGGATGGGTGAAGCCCAGCCAGTGACGGAGTTTTGGGTTTACCCCCAGCCTGACGTTATTTGGAGGTGTGCCATGCGGGCACTCCTCCAAATAATGTCACGTAGGGGGCGTGGCCTATGGTAATTAGGCCAAGCCCCATAATTTCGGTGCATGCAGCGAAGCCGTGCGCGATGTAAAGGCGCATTCTTAAGGACCGGTAAAGGGTGCTCCAACCCCTGGAGCCGGCCCTGAGAAGGGGCCCCGCAGCTGCTGGTTGTCACATAGTGACTGACAGGGCGTCATGCAGAGCACTGATCCTACAGCAAACTGCTGTGTACTCATAGGCATCTGCCTGTGACTAAGATGTATTTCAATTCACAGACTGGATCATCTGCACTCTGCTGAGCCCGGGCCCAGTACAATAGTACCGGCTGTACCCCCCTGATGGCGGCCCTGACCTACAGTATGTAGTATATCTCTCAATATTTGATATGACCAAAGTTATATACCTGCGATTTGTCTGAAAAAATGCATTCACAGACAACACATCTTAGGATATATAAAAAAACAAACACCAATTATTATAAAATAGATACTGTAACTATGGCCTGATTCAGAGATGGAAGCTAATGCAATCGCAGCTGAAATTTCGCACAGAATGCAGCTGTGAAAATATGCTGTTTCCAAATCTTACCTGAGCATAGGGACACCCACTGCTGTCTTCTCATATCTGTCCGACGATGTACAACATCATAAACATCTGTAACGTCAATGCAGATCGGGCAGCCATGCAACTTGTAAGTCAAAACTGACCTGCCTCAAACACTATAGCTGGGTCAGGGCCGCAACTAGGGGGGGGGGGCTAGAGGTGCACGTGCACTGGGTGCCGGATTGCAGGGGGTGAAAAAAGCTGACTCAAGGTGGCTTGGAGGCTGCAGATTCAGAAAATGGCCATCCAAAAATGGCCACCGCCAAAGAGGAGACAAATGCTAGAGGTCCTTACTGGCCCTCTAATGTCTGTCTTCTCCTTGGCGACGGCCACTTTTGGATGGCCCTTTTCAGTAGATTCCATGCGGACTAGCCGTCCACATGGACTCTGCTGAAAATGGCCATCCAAAAATGGCCGCCGCCTAGGAGGAGACAGATGCTAGAGGTCCTACTGGACCTCTAGTGTCTGTTAGGCCAGCACAATGCTCACAGCTGCTGCCGGGAGAAGATGCTGAAAGCTACATCTCCCTTGAAATCTCCTGGCAACGAGCATAAACCCCCTGGCAACGAGCATAAACCCCCCTGGCAATGAGCATGAAACCCCATGGCAACAAGCATAAACTCCATGGCAACGACCATGTAACCCCTGGCAACAAGCATTTAACCCCTGGCAACGAGCATAAACCCCCCTGGCAACGAGCATAAAGTCCACAGCAACAAACATGAAACCCCCTGCCAACAAGCATGAAACCCCATGGCAACGAGCATGAAACCCCATGGCAATGAGCATGTAACCCCTGACAATGAGCAGGTCATTTTAAAGTAATTAGAAGCCTTACTGTGGGGTATAATATGGTGTTGGGCAAATATGTATGTGGCACTTTGGTAATAGGCATTACAGTGTGTGGCATAATGTGTAATGGGCATTATGGTGTGTGGAATAATGTAAGTCACTATACCAGGGACGTCTGAGTAGTGCACTGCCTTATGAAGGAGCAAGGACAAACTCCAGGTAAAGGAAGGGAGGGGGCGCAAAATTGCTGCCTTGCACCTGATGACAGATATCCTAGTTTCGGCCCTGGCTGGGTACACACTGAACAGATATATCTACAGATGATGGTTGTTCACACACACTGAACAACCATCATCTGTGTTGTGTATGTGTTGGGTCCAGCTGGCCGGGGTCGTATCACACCCCCCTCCCCTTGGCTGTGACTGCAAGTGTATGGGTGGTACACACAGTACGATGCCCCAATATATCTGCAGATATATTGGGTATCGGCTGTGCAGCACAGCAGACCAGATATGCCTGTGAACGACGTCATTCACAGACATATCGCTGGTACACACTGGCCAAAGGGCACCCAATATATTGGCCGGTCAGTTGATCGCCCAATATATATGCCAGTGTGTACCCAGCTTTAGCCTCTCCTGACATGCAGTTAGCTCTCATACTGTGAAGGAGATTGCAATCAGAGCTGGCCCTTACCAATTTGGTGCACTAGGCAAGATTTTGTCTGGTGCCACCTAGCAGATAATCCCACCACCAAGCTTAGGGGCATATACAATTGGGAGCAAGGTTTAGCAAGGAAAAAACCTTGCGCCCCATTTAGGATTACCGTGGGTATGCACGCTCCCGATACTTGTGGTATCCAATAAAAAAAATAGTGGTCGCAGGGTTTTCAGCTCTGAAACACAGCTCCGCATTAAAAAATAAAATAAAAAATCTTCACTTACCTGCAACTCCTGGTGGCCTCCCCTCTATCTTCTTACTGGAGAGGGGGCTGCTGGGATTCCCAGGGGCTCCTGGAAGTGAGGGGTGAGGGCTGCTGGGAGATGTATTTCTCCCAGCGCCCATTCTCAGGGGCACTAGCAGTGGGGGGGTCTCACACACACACACACTCATACACACACACACTCACCACACACACTGACCTACTCACCCTGCTGCAGAAGAGCCAGCTCCCGACGCTGGATGAAGAAGACAACACTTTGGAAGGTGAGTAATTATGGACTAATTAAGCTAATTGGAAACTTCCAATTGCTGAATTAGTCCTAAGGGGGTGTGCCGCCGAGGTGCCAGAGCAAGTCCCACTGATTTTTCCTAAAATTAAAGTTTTTAGAAAAAAAATCATGCTTGCTCTGGACGTGATAAAAAACCTCGCGGCACGCACAAAAAAAAACCACGCACCTAATTGAATAGTGAAAAACCCGCACCTGCAGGAGAAACCTTGCAGGTGCGGGTTTATTGCTATTCTCGCATCAATTGAATATGCCCATTAGTGTTTATATACTTCTTATACCTTTTTCAAAAATGATACTCAATTTCCACTTACCTTTTAGGTGGTCCTCCCTATTCTTTCTCTGCTCTTCTTTTTTCCCTTTCGGGTCTGGCGGGGGAATCAAAAAATTCATGATGTGATTCATTTGCATTTTAACATATCTATTACAGTACTCTCTCTCTCTCTCTCTCTCTCTATATATATATATATATATATATATACTGTATGTATATATATATATATATATATAGATATATATATATATGAAAAACAAGAGTGAGAACACAGCACCTTATAGTGTAGTAGTATTGAACTACAGGATTTTTCTCAAATACCTCTATATGTATGTGTACCCTTAGGATTGTATATGCGGGCATATAGAAGGATTACTGGATCTCCTCACCAGTTTGTCTTTCTTGGCAGGGTCCCTGTTATTTGCTATCCCTTCAGGTTTCCCATATTAGTTTGATTATAATTAGATCAGTATGTTGGGGAGAAAAACTTTCATGGTGCAGTATTATTATAATTTATTACACACACCACACAAAATAAACATATAGAAAACACAATTACAATTTAAAAGTTCTTTAAGAGCTTATCTCAACTGGCTGTACCTATTTGACTAATTTTGAGAGGGAATCCCTTAAAAAACTTAAACAAAATGAATCCTTGGTCCTTAAACAGGCTGATAGGAGGGGGTCTAGTAGTTATGAATCGGGTGGATTATTAGAAGGAAGTACATAGACTATTGGGGGATAAAGTTTCATACAAAAAATTAAGTGGTAATCCAACACAAACTTTGTTGAAGAACTCAGAATGATATTAGTCAAAGCTTTACAGAGAGATTATTACAAAGGATGAATGTCAATTTTTAATTATGAATAATCCGGTCACTCCAACCTTCTATTGTCTGCTCAAAATACATAAACAGTTTATTAATCCACCGGGCAGACCAAGCGTGGCTGGAATAGACTCCCTTTCTTCACATGTGAAAGATACAACAGCGATACTACAAATACTGAACAGTCTGGAATGGAAAAATGAGTATAAGTGTTTTACAATAGACATATAGTCATTGTATACTTCTATTCCTCATAACAAGGGGATACAGAGCTGTTAGGAATTTTTAGATGAGGATGACCTAATGGAAGAACAACATAAAAATTTAATCTGCACACTAATTCATTATATACTGAGTCACAATTACTTTAGGTTTTTGGATCAGTATTACATACAGATAGAGGGAACAGCAATGGGCACCGTATTTGCTCCCAGCTTCGCCAATCTTCATATGGGGAGCTGAGAGCAGAAATATATTTATGGTGATCACCCTTATGTAGGAAACATTAAATTATTTGCTAGATATATTGATGACATCTTAATGATATGGGATGGTTCAGAAGAAGATTTTAATGGATTTATGGAATATCTCCAACTTAATGAGTACAATTTGTCATTTACACATAAAATCAGTGGAGAAAATATAGAATATCTGGATCTAGTGATAAAAGGAGAAAATGGAAAAGTAGTGAGTTGTAACTATATAAAAAACGTAGATACCAATAGCTACGTTCACTTTGATAGTGGTCACGCAATAGGTTGGAAGACCAATATACCCTATTCCCAGTTTTGGCATATAAAATGAAACTGTACCTCTGAGGATGTCTGTAAACAACAAATTGGGTTATATGCAGAGAGGTTTAGGGAAAGGAAATACCCTGAAGAGGTTATTAAAAAGGCAGAAGAAAGAACACGAGAGAAAAACAGGTATGAATTATTACAATATATAATGAAGGAAAATAAGAAAGATCAAATCATATTTGTAACAAATTACAGTACCAAGGATAAAGAGATAAGAAGGGTATTTAATAAGCATTGGGGAATCCTAAAGTCAGACAATGTTTTGAATTCAATACTACCAGATAGACCATATATAGCATTTAGGAAAGCCAAAAACCTTAAAGACCATTTAGCTCCAAGTCTTTTACGACCTATGGGTGAAAATAAGAAGTCATGGATACAGAACACAAAAGGCTTCTATAAATGCAATTCATGTATTATATGTAGATATTCGAGTAGTAAAACCAATATTTTTTATCATTTTAATGATACACAAAAAATTAAAGATCTAATGAATTGTTTAACACCATGGGTGATATATCAACTTGAGTGCTCATGCCATTTGAAATATATTGGTAAAACTCGAAGGAATATAAAAATTAGGATACAAGAGCATGTTCGAAGCATAAAAAACAAGCTTGATAACCACTCAGTACCTAGGCACTTTGTGAAGTACCACAATTCTGATCCTTCAAGTTTAACTTATAAAGCAATAGAATTGGTACAGCTGGGGGAAAGAGGAGGGGATCATGAGAAAAAACTCTCACAGAGGGAAATGTATTGGATATATACTCTCAATACTATGGCACTAAATGGGCTGAATGAATCATGAGATCACACCCTTCCTCTGAACTAATGATTCTATAATGAACCCTGTTTTTATCAATTTTTTATACAATCATATTTAATAATGTAATTTATATTCTTATTTACATGCAACAGAGATCTTTATGAATTCTATATAAATAATGGTTTTTAAAGGAAGTACTTTTTTAAGATATTTATACAATGTTTGTGGGAACTGTACTGATATTATATAAATTGATATTAATATTTAATTTAAGCTTAACATATGGTCAATCATTATGGTGTATATATATTTTATTATATTTTTTTTATATTTTGAGAACATGGTGTTTATACTAACATATGAAATATGGTTTAGTGTAGATAATCATCTTTAATATTGTGATTGATGTTTGGTAATCTAATTATTTCTGCTTGATATAGATTAGAACTGTATGACACTAATATGAAAGTGTTAAATATATAAAGATATAAGCTATTGAGAGAAACTAAAATGGCTGATAAGAACATGAGAGCTCTCTAGGTTCTACACAAAAAAAGTCTTCTCCAAAATGGCGGCATAACAGGATTACTAATATACAGTAAACCGCTCAAGAAAGAGAGTGAGAGGGGCAAATGAAGCATAATATGTAAATGTTTCTCAGTCTGGGTACAGTGATGGCTAGGCATCATGCCGTGAGCTCTGTCACAAACGTAACAGAGGATAACAAGTTCTGAGTGCATGTGCGCCAATAGCAAAGATGGCGGTGGTATGATTACCTTTTACCATCGCAATATTGGAGAGTTGCGCATTGCGCATTAGCCATAATAATGACCATTCCGGAAATGCCAAAAATGGGCATTCAATTAGGAACATTAGGGTATAAATATCAACCAGAAACACTTAGGGATATTCTACTGAGGAAGCCCAGCCGGAAAAGCATAAGAGGTGAAACGCATAGAGACTAAGGGATGTGGTGACGTAGATACCTGACCTGGCTAGGTACAGCCAATAGAGATAAGCTCTAAAAGAACTTTTAAGTTGTAATTGTGTTTTCTATATGTTTATTTTGTGTGGTGTGTGTAATAAATTATAATAGTACTGCACCATGAAAGTTTATTTTCTCCCCAACAAACTGATCTAATTATAATCAAACTAATACGGGAGACCTGAAGGGATAGCAAATAAGAGGGACCCTGCCGAGAAAGACAAACTGGTGAGGAGAGAAAAAAGAATACTACGCTCTATATTTCTCTATAATGCATTTAGTGAGGTTGGCAATCACCTCTGTATTTACTGCAGCATTGATATTTGAGTCCCTGGCCTGTTAGCGCTAAGGTTTGTTTGTGTGTGGTAAACTGGTGAGGAGATCCAAGAATCCTTCTATATGCCTGCATATACAATCCTAAGGGTATGCATATATATAGGTCTTTGAGAAAAAATCCTGTAGTTCAATACTACTACACTATAAGGCGCTGTGTTCTCACTCTTGTTTTTCATAAGTCGTTTGGACATCACAACAATGGTCCGTTTTGGGGTACATCCAGCTGCCACCTTCATTTGGAGAAGTGTATTCGAAGAGGAACAAGATTGTATATAATTTGTGGACATTCAGAATACTCTGGGTGTAGTGCTGTGTATAGTATTTGGTTACATATATATATATATATGCATATATATACAGTATATATATATATATATCAGAGATGAGCGGGTTCGGTTCGAACCACCCTGTACTTTCAATTCCGAGCCAAGATCCGAGTTGGCTCGGGTTTTCCGCCTGACTCGTATCTCAAAATGAGGTAAAAACTTCACTATCCTGCTGTCGGATTCTCACTGGTTTTGGATTGTACAAAAGCTTTCCTGCGATGCTGCCTCGTTCAGGGGTGCTCTCCCACTCAAGTGGCAAAAAATATTTGAATCAATCAATCAATCAATAGAAGTGTTTTTTTTCTGTGTGTGTGCGTGTTAGCCACACTTATCACCAGCAACGTATCTGTGCACAGGTGCTGCCTGTGTCATTTATCAAGGGGCTGCTGCCTCATTCAAGGTTGCTCTCCCCCCCAAGTGCCAAAAAAAATTTAGTGAATCAATCAATAAAAGTGTCTTTTTGTGTGTGTGTGTGCGTGTGAGCCACACTTATCACCAGCAACATAGCTGTGCAGAGGTGCTGCCTGTGTCATTTATCAAGGGGCTGCTGCCTCATTCAGGGGTGCTATCCCTCCCAAGTGCCAGAAAAAAAATAAAATCAATCAATCAATAAAAGTGTTTTTTTTTTTTCTGTGTGTGTGTGCGCGTTAGCCACACTTATCACCAGCAACGTAGCTGCACAGGGGTGCTGCCTGTGTCTTTTATCATGGGGTTGCTGCCTTGTTTAGGGGTGCTCCTTCCCCCCAAAAGAAAAATTAATCAATCAATAAAAGTGTTTTTTTTCTGTGTGTGTGCGCGTATTAGCCATGATATCATAAACGCCTCAGCTGAGATTCACATAAACATTTTCAAAAGGTGAAAATAGAGGATATGGTTTAACAAATAGAATAAGGCAGCTAAAACTGTGTTCTCTGATTATAGTGTCCCTACTCCCAGTCCCTACCCCTGGCCCCTCTACCTGAATTTCAGTGAGTCAGAGGGGCAACTCCATGCAACCGTATTCCAGAGTGCAGCTGCTCCTCCTGTAGCCCAGGTCAGAAGAAGTGTAGGGGGTGTGGTGATATGGACTAAAATGGAGCTCACATCCACTAAAGTGGACAATGAATCCCCAATCTAACAGGGAGTGCAGCTGTAATTTATACACAACACAGGATGGGATAACGATATAGGCTTGGATGATGGTATGATCTGGGGTGATGTATACATCATCTTCAAACAATATCAATTTGTCCCAGCTGGAATCCACCATTACAGGTGCCTCTGTAATTTTTGCACATAATTGATGGTAAAGGTCTTTCACATAGAATTTGTAGTTCATTTTGATGGACATCATCTTTACCACATTTTGGGGAAATAGTTTCAGGCCGATCACTGTTACTGACAAGGTTCCTGGCTGTGCTGAAAACTTTCTGAGTACACATTGGAAGGTGGGCAACTAAAGTAAAGCAAAGACAGTTTGTGTAAAGGCCTCCAAATTGCCTCTTTTTCCTGCCAGTAGTTATTTACAACTCTTCAGATCTGTGTCCATTGGGAAGACAAAACAATGTCTTCATCCCTTCTGGGATGAAAATCCACTCCCAGTAGCAGGCATGGCACTCAAGAATTCTCAAGAAAGTCACAACGTCAGACTTAACCTTAAATCTGAAATGTTGCATTTGCCGCTCTGTTCCGCTTGTCCACATATCTGCTCTGGTTAAGTGGACAGTGGATACAATGGCAGTTTGAAGGCCACTAACTAACTATGTTTTTTTAATGTCCCTGTACAGGTTGGGAAATGTTCATGTGGAAGCTTTGCAAAGGATTTTTTTACAGCCAATTGTTTTGGAAAGCACTCTCTTCTTGGATGAAAATCCACTCCTAGCAGTAGAAGCAGGCACAGGATTCTCAAGAAAGACACAACATAAGACCTTAAATCTTAAATCTTGCACTTGTCCACATATCTGTGCTGGTTAAGTGGCAGTTTGGAGGCCACTAACTAACTATGGCCCTGATTCAGAGCCGGACGCTCTGACCAGAGCGCTCGCTCTGAATCAAGGCCCACCTCCATTAATATGGAGCGTCCTCCTGGACGCTTGTATAGCTGTGGGTCACCACCCACAGCATATACAAGCGTGCAGGATGATGGTTGCGATGGTCTTGACCATTGCGACCATCAAAACTGCGAGCAAAAGCCTGCGGTTGAGTTTTTCAACCACAAGGCCAGGAGTGATTTTGGCTCTATCAGAGTGATGTCAGAGTGATGTCACTAGTGATGTCAGTGGGGCCGGCTTCAGACGGTAGGCGTTCCCTTGGGAACGCCTCCGTCTGGCAGGCACGCCCCCGACACGCCCACCAAAGGGGGCATGCTGTCAGTCAACATCGACAGTACGCCCCCTTTGATGAGACACTCCGAGTGAAGGAAAGTCCTTCGCTCGTCGGGTCTCGCGCATGCGCACAACGGAGCTCCCTCCATCATGCGCATGTGCAGTGTGGACCATCGACCCACTTGCGAGCGGACAGCCGCTCGCGAGTGGGTCTGAATGAGGGCCTATGTTTTTTTAATGTCACTGTACAGGTTAGAAAATGGTTTTTCATGTGGAAGCTTTGCAAAGGATTATTTAACAGTCAATTGTTTTGTAAAGCATTACTAGAAGTCTTCCTGGTCCCCTTTTGAGATTAAAGAATCCACTCCCTGCAGTAGCAGCAGGCATGGCGCTCAAGGATTCTTCTGGGGCAAGGGCTGATGTGAATGCCTCCCCTCCTTCCCTCCCCTTCTCCCTCATAAATTTACTTTGGTAGTAAATTTTTTTTTTTTTTTTTTATTCCAATCAACCCTTTTTGTCCCTGCCTTCAACTACATACATACTCCAACTCCCTCAGGCCTCTCTTAATAATAAAAACATTTGTTTCCTGATGTGCCATGTTGGAAGTTGCACTGCCACGTGTATGTGCCATCCACTGCTGCCACTTAGTTTAGTCAGCCAGCTAGCTTGGTGCAAATTTTGTGCCTAAACTGGATGAAAACAATATAGTGAGCTGTGAGGTGGTCAAAATTGACTGGAAATGAGTAGAAATAAATGTTATTGAGGTTGATAATTCTGTAGGAACAAAAACAGGCCCAAATTATGTGATTTTAGCTGTTTTTACAATTTTTGTTAGAAAAAAATAGAGATCCAAAACCCCAAAACCAAACACGGAAGGGCTATATGTATACATACACATAAACAAAATCTAAATAAATCTTAGCATATATAGCCATATATCTGGATATATAGATATATAGTTACATATTCACACACACCACACACACACACACACACACACACACACACACACACACACACACACACACACACACACACACACACACACACACACACACACACACACACACACACACACTCTGTCCTAGTTACTGCCAACCTCAGAGCACTCACTGATCCTTCTCAACACCACATACTACCCCCTTCACTGCCCTTTTCACTGCACCCCTCTCCCCTCTCAGCATATGACCCTTTATCCATCATCCCTCTCCAAAACACAGCATACCTCTGCCAGCACAGCACCCCTGGGCCCATCCAGCACCCCTGGCCCCATCCAACACTTCTTTTCCAGCACAACACCCCTGGCCCCATGCAGCACTCCTTTTCGAGCACAGCACCCCTGGCCTCATCCAGCACAGCACCCCTTGTCTCATCCAGCACCCCTTTCACAGCAAATCCCCCTGATCCAGTACCCCTCTCCCAGCATAGCACCCCTTGCCTCATCCAGCATGCCTTTTCCAGCAAAACACCACTCATCCAGAACAGCACCCCTGGCTTCATCAAGCAACTCTCTCCTGGCACAGGAACCCTGGCCTCATCCAACACTCCTTTTCCAGCACTTCACCCCTCATCCAGCACCCCTCATCCAGAACAGCAACCCTGGCCTCATCCAGCACCCCTTTCCCAGCACAGCACCCATGGCCTAATCCAGTACCTCTTTCCAAGCACTGCACCCCTTATGAAATACCCCTCTCCCAGCACAGCAACCCTGGCTGTCAGTGTGGCTTTCATGTATGCGCAATAGCAAACAATGGTTTGATCTGCGAAAATATCGGCATTGCGTAAATATCTTAATAAGGCCCTATGTATATAGTCAAAGCCATAATAAATGTGGGAGCCAAATACTGGTGCAAATGAAATGAGAACATTATCCTTACATTAGATTCAAAAGATGTAGAATTGGGAATGAATAGTAATAGAGGGATTTGGGTCTAAAAATGGGACAATTGGTAGGTAGTCAATGACTCCCATTGTTTTGAAAATAAGTTTATTTTTTAATCATAAAATGTTCAATTTATCACATGTACAGTAAGTTTTATTGGTGCATAGCAATATAAGCTACTACCATTATTGAGTAATACCTTATTCAAAGCTGGGCATAAAATTGAGTATTATAAAAGGACCTCCACTTCAATAGCATACATTTGTTCTGTTTATTGAAGAGGCATAAACTTGAGTATTCTATTCTAAAAAAAATGTCTTTCTCCGGTGTTAACTCCATTGCTGAGAATTAAGCAACCATAGAAATGTAAAATCAATACCTTTTATAGAGACAAATTCACCTACAAAAAGATATAAAATAATAAATAGTAACTGATTCACAGCAATAATAAATTATACACCCAGAAGAACATGACTGAGATTAAATTATCAACCAAGATTGATAGAGATAAATAAAATCCCAATCTTTAAAACATCTAAAACAGTAATAATTCATACACTTAAATAAAGTAACATGCATAAATAATATATTATGTATTGTCCTGGAAATAGGAATGCTTAAATATTATTTAAAAATAAATCACTGAACATAAAAAGTTGGAAACTTCTTTAGAAAATAAAAACATCAGTTTATTTAAAGAATTTCTCCAACAATTCTATTTATGGGCAATGTCTTGCAGCATGTTAATAAATAACCATTAGAATGGATATACAATATCTATTTACAATTGAGTTTGTATACATATACCATATTAATCCAGAGTAATAAAGAAGAATAGAGAGACATTGGGCCTGATTCAGAGCCGTTCGCTATTTGTGGTCGTTCGTTTAAAAACAAGGGGTGGCTATTCAAATGATCCGTACGCACATTGCAGTCTGTTCACACCTCTAAGTCTGAACGAGCGAGCAAAACATACGCTCGTTTATTTGTTAAAAACGCCCCCTGGCCGCTCACACCATACGTCATGTCCGCTATTTATTAGATTAATCGAGTACATCGACCAGCGTATGAACTGCTCGCTATTCTTGTGGTTGGTGTTTGCTACCACAAATTTGCGAGCAGTTCTGGCTATAAAATAACCCAGTGACGTGGTCAATGACGCTGCTGTTTTAAATATACACACCCATAAAACGCCCGTTTTGACCTTTAAGCACGCCTGCGTTCGGATCTCCACTCCCCATTTTCAAGCACCTTCCCCTGTTACCACCCACATACGCCTCATTCTGTCACTCAAAATAGCAGGCCCTCGCTATATTGCGTACCAACGATTTTCGGCCGCACTGACTGGTTCGCGCATGCGTACTAAAAACCGTACGCATGCGCAGATGTGCAAACATCGCTCGGAACGAGCGTACTGCCGCTAACGAGCGGCTCTGAATGAGGGCCATTGTTTCTGGGGGAGTGAGTGCAGGTGAAAACATCCATGCAAGTGAGACATAAATTACCACCATTAGTCATATTTCCACAATTGATTATCCTACATTTGTTGAAATAAACCCAGTCCTTGTTGGCTCAAAGCTACACTAACAACCTAACAACTGACATTATTACCTGTTTTACTATCTCTATATTCACTTACTGTATGTCCCAGGAATAGAGGCAACACCAGAAAGTATTTTGGGATAGGTCATCTGTTTTCCAGTAGGATGCGGGTTAATGCTCTCCCATCTGGTGATTATTGTACGTCGGGTGTGTTTTTCAGTGTTCTACGGTTAGTTGCACACTTGTTTTTTGCCATCTAACATGTTTAAGTAACATTTATTTGGATATAGTCCCATGTTTTGCTGTGACAAGAAATGCCAATTTACTGCAAAATTATATACTAACTGCTTTGCAAACATGACTATACGGTATGAGCGGAAAGAAAATATATTTTGTCTGCTTTCTACTAAAAAAAGTTGTTATTTATGGTGCTCAGAGGTCAAAAAAGTAATTAACGAGCAAATCAGACCAATCTATCCATCATAATACTCTATATTACATTATAATCATACAAAATTTGTCCAGCAGAATATGTTGTATTATAGTCATCATACACAATTTGTCCAGCATAATATGTTGCATTATACAGTAGTCATCATACACAATTTGTCCAGCATATGTTGTATTATAGTCATCATACACAATTTGTCCAGCATAATATGATGTATTATAGTCATTATACACAATTTGTCCAGCATAATATGTTGTATTATAGTCATTATACACAATTTGTCCAGCATAATATGTTGTATTATAGTCATTATACACAATTTGTCCAGCATATTATGTTGTATTATAATCATCATACACAATTTGTTGCACTATACAGTATTCATCATAAACAATTTGCCCACTATAATACTCTATGTGGCATCATAGTCATCATGCACAATTTGTCCAGCATAATATGTTTCATCGTAGTCATCATGACCAGTTGGCCAGCACATACATCCTACTGCATACAGTAACACCACAACATGATTCTTTCTGCTGCTGCCATATGTCAGACATTGATGATTCTAAGTGATGATGACTATAGGAAATAACCTTATCTCTGTAATTGGTCACATAGCTGTGACAGTGCTAAGGTTGCATGTCCCACAGTGAACTCACCATGTAACAGAACTTCCTCAGCAGGTGACCTTGTCACACAGCCCCAAGGTCTGTGTCTGATTGGCAAGTTTGAGGCCATTCCAGTCATGGTGGTGAATATTTTTGTTTTTCAGGCCCATTGTGTCTTATTAAGCGAAGAGAACAGTTGTTTAAAACACAAGGGACTTGCTGAGGTGATTGTAAAGTGGTTCCTGGATGAAATAATACAAATACTAAAACTATAGTACTCTTTAACCAATAATCTTAATCCTAACTCTTGCATAGCTATACTATTAATGGAAATCAATTACATAAAATATCCCCAACCTTTCATTCTCTACCTGACATTATCTCAATCCCTTATCCTACATAAATTGACCCTTAGTATACTCAGACCTGTAAAGGTTTCTTGATTCCTTACAGAGCTCTAACCTTACCTCCATATACAGTATATATATATATATATATATATATATATATATATACCTATATATTAGGGATGTGCGGGCTCAGATAGGTTCGAGTTTGCAAAAGTCCAGGAATGATGATGTTCGTCCATGTAAGATGACGTTTTGCCTCTTTCTGAGTCAGGTTGACTGTCATGTTTGGGTGATGATTAATGTTAAAAATGACCAGCGGGCGTGCACATTTCTGGTCATTTTTAACCTTTTACTGCCTGATTTGCGGGCAATTACCAAGCGATGGAGCGATAACGATCATCGTTATCGCTCCATCGCTAGGTTTAATCGCCAAGTGGATGGGCAGCAAAAGTGGTTTGAGTAATTAGAGATAACGGTGGTAACAGCGTTCATATAATGAGGTACACAGATACCCACACCCCAAAGGAACATGTGCTGCAAGTTCATGCAGTACTTCACACACATCTAAGATGGCGCATGGTCACGTATGCGCAGTAAGTGTTGCGGTGGCCATCTTGGTAAAGGTGGCTGGTCAGCTTCACATAAGGGCAGAATACAGCACTACGGTGCACTCCATTCAGACAATTTTAAGCCTTAATATGTGGCTTCTCATATATGGTCAGAAAACACATTTATTTATTTTGGATAAAACAGAACTTACTGTTTTAAGTTCAAATTGTCAGGACTTGCATCAGAACCCTTTGGACCCACCCCCCAAATGACTAATTAGACAACTGGAACTTTCTATTTAGCTTAATTAGTCCAATAATACATGTAATTATTGCTTGTTAAAAAATGGCCTCAAATAACCACAAAATTAAATTTTTCATTAATTTATGCTCCATTAATTTAATTAAAGTATTTATTTAAATGAAAAATTATATTTTTAATTGACCTCAAATTACCCCAAAAAGAAATTTTTCTACTTTTTCTTTTGCATCTTTCATTTAATTCATTTGTAATTAGATAAAAAAGTTTGCTTTTCATCATTTTTTTTACTCAAATAAATGCACACATCAGCCATTTCATGCATTTTTAAAGAACAATATATTTTTCTTTGGGACAGTTATAAACACAATTACTGTTACCCAATATTTATTTACATTTTTTAGGGTACAAGATGTTCCCCATTTATTTTTCTCAATTTCCAGTGGGTTTTTGCCTGAAAACATTTTGCAACCATTTTTTTCTATTATACCCCTTTTCCACCTAAATTCCGGGTCTGACCCGGAATTGGAACAAAGTTCCTATCCGGATCAGACCCGGAATTTTGCCGGCGCTGACTTGGGATATCCCCGAGTCAGCGCCGCTCACACCGCAGTCGGGTCTGCATAGACCCGGCTATTGCGGAGTGAAAGTGGACGCTTAGAGATGACGTCATCTCCAAGCGCCACTGAAGCCGGACCAATCAGCCGGCTAGCAGCGCACTCCAGGTCTTCGTGACCCGGAGTGCGCTGTTCCCATAGCAGGGTTTCAAGGGCTACGCCCGTGTTAAACCCTGCTAGTTACCTGGGTTGGATTGCCGGGTCACTCGACCCGGCGATCCAACCCTCTGCCCTTTTATACCAGGGAGCTGCCCGGGTTAACCCTTCAAAAACCCGGGTTTTAGCTCCGGTGTAAAAGGGGTATTATATAGCACTACAATCAGGAGCTCGCATACCTGCCGTTATAGAAAATTGGTTGTGATACCTGTGTTAGGTTTTCAGATGGAAAATCTTGGGCCAATTGCATATGCCCACTAATTTAATAAACTAAGAAAGTCAGTGAAGCTCCACACAGATATTGAAAACCTCCTATGTGTTAAAAACCAGTGAGCACTACTGTATTTCTTTCTGTGACCCTGTCCTTCTCCATGGTAGCTGAAACGTATATTAGAAATTGGATTTCCAAACTAGCAGTCCTAGGACTTCCCACTGTTGCAGGTCAACCACTAGCGGGTAGAGGTGAAATACTGTCCAATGCATGACTATTACTGAAATAAAGTAATTGCAATTATGTGCACAAATCTTTCAACCCCAAAATTTTATACAATATGCACTATATTATTTTATTTCTCCTTGAGCAAAAAGATTTCCTGCGATGCCCACCATCAGAAATATCTACCTATGGCCATTGCAGTCTGGGAAGAGTAGTAAATAGGGTGAATCTCAAAATCCTGATATAATGGTCATTCGTATCTGAAGTTATTTCCTGGTTATGGTGGCTGCCTAGCTGTATTATACACAAGTCCAAAATAATTATTTTACCTTCTGCTAAAAGAATTTAATTGACAATACAAAAGTCTAAGAATGGACAATAGTTTCTTTTTAACTACCATATTGAAATTGATTTAAAGTAGTACATGAAAGATAAGTATACACTGTCCAGCACCTGAAATGCCAGCAAATAATATAGTCATTTAATATGGCTTTATAATTGACAGTTTGCAGATCACTTGCACAGTTTCCTGGAAAATTATACGCTTTCATTTTGCTACAACAGGGAGCATTTTCTGTACTAATGGAAGAGTATTAATAGTTCTGTAATATCAATTGTAATTACAGAACAAGGAACACTAGATGGGTTACATTAGGGGTTGTATAGGCCCTGTTAAGTATTGTGATTAGACTTATATATACGAAACAGTTAAAATGGCACCAATTTCACTGCTCAGTACAAACGGCTTTTGTTCATTATCCTTTATTTAATACCACTCAGATCAATGTGCATCTCTTCAAGGAGAAAGTCACTTTGGAAGGTCATCTATTTTCTTGTCTCCTTACAGGTAAATTATATTTGTATGGGTGCTGGATATTGTTTGAAGACTGAAACACATCTGTGAAAAATAAATGTAACATAGTATGGAAGATGTTCTAAAGCAATAAAAATTATTAAATAGTTAAAATATTATGATAAAGCAATTATCTAAAAACAAGCTAATTAATGTCTAATGAGAAATCTTTGCCTAGATGAGGGGCACAGATTGGATAATGTAACACATTAGTGCAGTTAAACCTTATTAATTTACTTATATATACTAACAGTATATAGCAGGCTTTTTTATTCTCATTGTTTTATACTCTCTAGAGCCCTTAACTTCCTTTCTAATACCCCTCTCAATACTTCAGAAGGGTCATCGTGCTGCAATGCTGATCACAACAGATTTTTGTCTATCTCTGTTCTACTGTGGTCAGTTCTTTCTGTTTCTTGTCCGTAATTACTTAAGCCAGCAGGAGCCATGATGTCTGCAGCTCAGAATTATAAAAAAATGATTTATTATTCCTTAGTTTTATGACTAAGGATTAGTTCCTTATCGGCTGTGAAATTAATTGGATAAAATTAATTCATTATTTATTAATATTATTATTATTATTTTTAAAACATCTACCATTATAATTTTACCTTCTGTTTTACTTTTTGTAAACCATAACAGACTCTACTGTATATTCATCAATTATTTTCATGTTTAAACCAAAATTGCATGTCTCCCCATGTATAGTTACTATGCTCTGCAACAACATTTTTATTTTTATAATTGGCTTTTAAATCTGGGACTACAAAAAACATGAATGTTTCTCAGAATTGCACCTGTGCTGGTTAGGCTCTAATTGCTTTGATAGCAAACTATTTGCTTGGTGTGCTATTATTGTTACCACACCACACAATAGGGGGAACATGGCATACAGGTAGAAGGTTTCCTGCAGCTTCTATCATATATCTTGTGTAGCCTGAAGAATAAGAGCTAATGTTTTATTGGTTGATTTTTCACCAGTTTTTATAATTGTTTCCCAAATCATGTAAGATGGGGGGGGGGAGGTAATTATCCAAGCCCAGTGCGTATCTGGGAGCCTGTGGAATTCTGGACCTGCCATGCCCAGAAGATGCCATTGCCATGGATCTAGCATGTAAACAAATGCACAACAGAGCATTGCTAATGTCACCATACAAATGACACCCTAATACCCATAAGATCTCCCGGCGGCCTTGTAGTTTGCTCATGGAAAAAAATTTCAAACTCGAAATAAAGTTGTAACTGAAATAATTTTTTTTTATTACAGCTAAGATGAGCAGATTGTTTTATTTGATAATATGTTTACTGCAGGTTTTCTTTTTTATTGTTCCTGTTTTACTACGTCCAAATTTCTGTGATATTACAGTGTGTTACATACAGTATACCTGCAGTCATGGCAAATTTTAAAATGTGTACATGAAAGTACTAATACTGTAGCTTGACTAATGAATGACAATAAACTGAAATAACCACTCTTCCTGATTTTATATTACAGACATGCTGTCAACATTAGTAATAGAAATATTACTATGCAGTTTATGGGGTACCAAAAGCTTTGCAATAGTCAGCCTTGCATCTAGCCCACTTTTTACAATGGAGTCACTGAATGATACTGTAACTGATGAGCCCAAACAAGCATTTACTGTTCCTCTTGATGTAGACCTTGAGACTACTGAAACTGATCCAGTCACAGATGGTGGGACTCAAGTAAGTTCCCAGATTGCTATAACATCTACAGTGACCCCTGTTTTAAGCAATGTGACAAATGGAGTGAAAAATAATATTAAACCACAGGAACTATCTACAAGAAGTATTGATCCTATACAACCAATTAGTTTGGATGTATTCAACATAACTATCACTGAGACTGCTGTCACTGCGGTAGATACGATTTCCAAAGAGACTGGGAACAATAGGACCTTAATCCCATTACTAGACACTAACAAAGCCGATCCGTTTGAAGAACACTTAGGATCCTACTTGGAAATACCAATGGAAAACAGTACAGCAGGAAAACAGTGTTCCTGTAATATTCCCGGACCTGAAGGACAAAAGGGAGACAAAGGTGACAGAGGGGATCCAGGTAATTTTACCTGTTAATGGCATCTTGTATCATGTCTCATTAGTTTGTGAGAGATAAGGCAGGCTGCATGTCACAGACATCTGATCACATGGGAATTTAGGTTATATGTGACTGGTACATTTTATTTAGAAAGTGTTGTAATAGTTGTATTCTCTCCTATATGTAGAAAACTTGTAAGTGGGAAAAAAGAGCTCTATATGATGCTCTAGACTACTTAAGTGAAATGCTAGCAAATTTATATGTGTGTGTGTGTATGTATAAAATGTACTGTATGTATATATACATCTAGGTTCAAATTCAGAACATGGGGCTCCATGGGTTAGCATAACTAAAATGCCCCAGAGCATCACAGAACATTAAAGTAAACTAATTTAACACTTAGGGTGTCTATGTACTAAGCCTTGGAGAGGGATAAAATGGATGGAGATAAAGGAACAACCAATCAGTTCCTGTCACTTTACTGTATGTGTTTGAAAAATGACAGGAGCTGATTGGATGGTAATTTAGCTCGATCCACTTTATCTCTCTCTTAAGCTGCTACTTTTTACTAAGGGGGGGTATTTAATTGTTTGTTGCTCATCCAAAAGTAATGGGTGCCCAATTGTTGTTCCGCGTGCCACAGGCATCCATTACTTATCGTGCTTGTCACTCCCAAATGCACTAGGCTTAGCCACATAAAGAAACAACATCTGTCTAATCTATTGTGCGAGCTGCCGGCACCCAAACAGCTGACTTTTTGCACAATTCTGCTTTCCAGCCCAGGAAGGTGCAAGCAGAAATAATGGGCACCTGAAGCACTCTCACTCTGTTGGGCACCTAGCACCCAAAAAGCTATTGAATTACCCTTTAAGCTGCTACTTATTACTAATGTAATTCTTTAGTAAACTGTTACTTACTAATATAACACTTTTCTGTATCTTCTCATTCCTTTCTAAATTAACACTTTTCAATGTCTTTATTGTTTGAAAGATAGAGGAGACATGTCTGCAGTGGACCTGGACCGTAGGCATGCTCCCTTGGTAATGCTGCTGCCTCTGGAGGAGAGATCACAGACAATCACTTCTCCAGCGCCGACGGGGGCTGTACGGGAGGTGGAAGTGACGCCGCCAGTTAGCTTAATGATGGTAGCATGTCTGTGGACCGGGTCCTCTGCAGACATGTCTTCTCTCCAGCAGTGGCGGTGCCGTTAGCTGCTAGCATTACCATGGGAGGAGGTGGGAAGAACACTTGGGGACGGTCTCTTGGTTCGGCCAGTCAGTCAGTAAATGAATGAGCAGGCATCATACAGTATACTAAAGCTTTCAATTAGTAAGTAGAAGTAGCAGCTTAAGGGCCGGATTCAATTAGCCGCGATAAATAGATAAATTATCGCCGGTGAATCTGTCACTCTTATCACCGGTTTTGGTGTGACATTTTCACCTATTCCGGCAATGCACTCTCCCGTCTAAATCCTATTGCAAAACAGGCGAAAACGCATACATGCGATAATATTTCATGGCGAAACCAGCAAAAATGTATCCACATTTTGTGAAATCAGTCTGTACCCCAAGAAAAGCCTAAATAACACAGTAAATCAATAAAGAAGGGTATTGATAGCCATACTAAAAGTATTTTGCATTTCTTAAATTGTGTCAATTGGCGGTTGTATGCGTATTTGCATACGTTTTGATCAATGATGAAAAGCAATATTTTTTTGAGAAAATAATTGCTGGACGTAAATTAGGGATGCATTAAAATGGGTTCAAGTATATTTTTTCGTCTATAAAGTGCACTTTAATTTTTTTTAAAGAATACACTTGCCGCAGCCACCTGCAATGTTTAAAACACCTGTCCCATCCATACAGCCCCCAAAATACCAGGCCCACTACTTTAAACCCAATTTCTACTACTTTTATTTTTTTCGACCCAAAATTGAAATGTAATTTTTGACCAAATTAAGCAAATTTTAAAAAACTTTTATTTGTCTTATTTATCAGTAGGGGGGTGCCCAAAGGGTTCTGAAACAAATCCCCACATTTTTAGCCAAAAATATGGATTTCGCTTTTTTTTCACCTGCTCGGAGACAGTGAAAACTTATCACCGGTTTCTGTCTATGCAATTATAGCACATGTGATAATTGAATTGCGCAAATTCGAAAACAGGGCTTATCGTGTCTAATTGAATCCAGCCCTAAGTGTTAAATTAGTTTGCTTTATTCTGAACAACTTTACTGATGTTGTGAAGCAGTTTAGTTATGCAAACCCAGGACGTCCCATGTTCTGAACTTGAACCACATATTAATGTATGTGGGTGTGTGTGTGTGTACCTGTGGTTTATACAAGTAGGACATATTTAGTATTGTACATATATGATGTGTTTCCTCAAATACATATTTACACACACTACAGTATATATAGGTGACTGCATTTATACATTGAAATAATGTATATTGCATATTTTTTAATTGCACTTAAACAAAGCTCCATAAATGTAGTGGTGACTAGGGCTTGTGTACAAGTTGTCCACAAAATGTACAGCAAACTGTCACGTGAGTATCTGCTTTGTACATTGTTACAGCTCTGATCTATTATATTATACTTATATGCAAATCTAATGATTTTACATTTAAACTTATGACTATTTCTTATTTTTTTTTTAATTGGCAGGTTTGTTTACGATTTTAAAGAGATGTCTAATGCCGCATATCCACTACGTGATTAAACAGAGTGATTGAACTATAACGACATCGTTGTCGTTCAATCACTTGTTAATCTGCCGCAAATCGGGCAGTTTAGTGTCAAAAGCACATCTATCATCGCCCGAACATGCTGGTCAACCTGACGACGTCGTCAGGTTGACCATGTTTGGGGATGATTGATGTGCCTACACTGAACGACTGATCGTTCAGTGTAGGCACATCACAGACTGTGAAACGACTGCATGATTACAATGTCGTAATCGTGCACTCGTTTCACAGTCGCCTAGTGGATGTGCGCCTTAAGAAAGATAATTTATTCAATTAAATCCTTATGAGTGATACCCAGTTTTTCTGTCCTACTACACATACATCCAGAATGTTTGGAGCCCTCATCCCTACTTAGGGCCTGATTCAGAGCTGAACGCTCTGACCAGAGCGCTCGCTCTGAATCAGGGCCCTCCTACCTGTTTTTGGAGCGTCCTCATGGACGCTCGCATAGCTGTGGGTTACCACCCACAGCTTATGCGAGCGGCCATGATGATGGTCGCGATGGTCAAAGACCATCGCGACCATCAGGCTTGCGATGAGACCCTGCGGTAGGGTCTCGCTGCCGCAAGCCCAGGAGTGATTTTGGCTCTATCAGAGCCAAAGTCACTCCCACTGACATCATTATTGATGTCAGTGGGGCCGGACTCAGACAGTAGGCATTCCCATGGGAACGCCTCCGTCTGGCCACCATGCCCCCGGCACACCCACCAAAGGGGGCGTGCTGTCAGTCACCATCGACAGCACGCCCCCTTTGGTGCGAGACCCCGAGCGACATATTTCTCGACGCTTGCCGGGTCTCGCTCATGCGCACGATGGAGCTCCCTTTGTCGTGCGCATGCGCATTCACCAAACATTGACCCGCTTGCGAGCGAACTTCCCTCGCGAGCAGGTCTGAATGACCCCCTTACTTCACTAGTTCCATAAAATTATAAAATTATTAACTTATGCATGCTACTGTCATTTACCCTTTTCTATTATTACACGTACCACCACATTATTCAGTCCAATGATTTGTTTGTTATCTTGTGAAGACTAATGAATAGCTTTTTATTATATTATAGGGCAACCTGGAAAAAATGGAAAAAGAGGCCCTCAAGGTTTCGAAGGAATTAAGGGAGAAAATGGAGTGCAAGGTGAAACAGGAAGTAGAGGTGATAAGGGAGGGATAGGTCCCATGGGACCGAAAGGTGACCCGGGAGTCAGGTGTGCTCTTTGTGAAGCAGTAGATCATGGACTTTTTGCTAATGACAGTGCCATAGAACTGCGAGGGAAAGAAGGTGAACCAGGCTATAAAGGTATTAAAGGCGATATGGGACCCAAGGGTGACCCTGGGGAAAAAGGATCGATGGGTATGGATGGTATACCAGGAATTCCTGGGGAAGCTGGACCAAATGGCTCTCCGGGACAAAGGGGTTCTGTTGGACTGAAAGGTGATCAAGGAAAGCCTGGAGCTATGGGGCCACCAGGCTATGGTGGTCCACCAGGAATACAAGGGAGAAAAGGAGAAAGAGGACAGAAAGGATTCTGTGCAGAACACATTGAAAACATTGCATTTTCTGTGGCTGTCAGAGGAAACAGGAATATTTTATTACCAGGACAGCCAATGAGGTTTGATAGGGTTTTTGTTAATGATAATAAACCATACAATGTAAACTCAGGCATATTTGTTGCCAGCATTGAGGGTGTCTACTTTTTCTCATATCAAATAAGTTCATCACAACCATCTCTAGTTGTTGGCCTAGCTCACAATGGTAAAGTCATTGTACAGACACAAGCCTGGCATTCTCAGCAGAATGTTTGTCAAGCGTCTGGATCTGTTCTGCTTCATCTTAGTGAAGACGATGAGATTTGGCTTCAAGTTTTAAATGTTGCTCCAAATGGATATATTTCTGATGAGTCCACCTCCCTCTTCTCAGGTTTTATACTGTATTCACTGGAAGACTAGCGTTGTAATGTAAGAGACTGAATACTGTGCCTCAACACTTTTTACATCTGAATTATTTAGTCATAAAATCACATTCTGCCACTTGTAATGAAAAGGAAGGAAACACATAGTCTGTTATTTATATGAATCTTGATGATTTCTTCCTGAGCAGCCTATCTGTCAGTTTGACCCTCTATTCATCACACTAATTACAGACAATTTTCACAAATAACAACAGAAGTCCACCCAAAAGTATGGAATGCTTTTGCGTTTGTGCTTTTATTAATGTGATAAGTATGTTCAAGATTGATATTCAAAGCAAACTACAACCTTACTGATGTAATTAAGGTTTATAAATATATGCATGATATGTACTAGGCAATTACAATTGATGGCAATGCAATTACATCTATATAAAGTTATATCCAACAGATAATGAGTGAATGTTTTGTATTAAATCACAGAACTACGTTTCAGCATTCTGTTAAAAAATGGCAAAAATACAGTATATTTAAATGTAAATAAATGAAAAATTAAGCAAAAATTACACTTTTAAATTGAATGTAGGAAAACTGTTTTGTTTATTACGTTAACTCTCTCTAATACCTATATATTTGTGTGTGCTCGCAGGGTGTGATGGCATACCATATCTGTATTGCACAAGGAACACGTCCATTAAGGCGTCAGCCTTAATGATCGTAATTTCATTGCTTTTTGAAGTTTGAGTGGCAGAAAATCAATAGGTTTTGTGAATTTTCAGATCATGTCTAAGCAGCCGTAATGGGACATGTGAAACTGTAAGGTTTTTTGTCTATGGAATTTCATAGCTTTTTTAAAATGTATTAACTATCAGGGTTTGGATGAGCAAACCGGGCCACCTGCAGGGGAAGAGGGGAGAGCACACAGGAGGTTGGTTTGGGAGGTGCAGAGTGCGAGACAGCTGTAGGCGTGTGGGGTAGCGGCAGCAGCGGTGGTGCAGAACGGTGGGCAGTGGGTGACAGAGGGCTATCAGCCTGGGCCTGGGTGCCCTGAGGAGGGGACCCCTTTATTGGGGGGTACCCAACTCCCCAGGGATCCCTGGCCTGGGCTGACTAGCGGTCAGGGGTGATGCTGCAGCTGGGGGGCCCGGTTAAAGGGCTCCCCTGGCTGTGGCATCACCCCCCCATGAGACGCTGGTTCTGGGAAATACAGGGGGGGCCCTATGCCTTTTTCCCCCTGTATTTCCAGAACCAGGACTGGCTCAGAGCCCTGTGCTGGTTGCGCTAAATACGGGGGACCCCTACGTCATTTGTCCCCTGGTTTTTGCCAACCAGGACAGGTTCTGAAAAGCCTGTTGCTGGTTGTGCATAATACGGGGGACCCCTACGTCATTTGTCCCCTGTTTTTAGCACAACCAGTACTGGGGCTCCATAGCCTGGGGCTGGTTGTTTTCTGGGAGTCAGGGCCACACCATTTTTTAAAAATTAAACTCAGAAGCAGTTATCATGGATCTACCAGATCCGTGCCTGCATTCTGTGTGCTGCTACCTCCCCCGGGTCCTAGCGCCTGCACCACCGCTGTCCGCACTGCCGCCCGCACCGCCGTCAAAGCTCGCTACTGTCTCCGGGTTCTAGCAGCAGCTGACGCCCGCTATCCCCCTGCACATTTCTGCCAGCTCCCGCTGCAGCTAACACCAGCTTCTTCCCCCCGGACCTGGCCCCCGCTACCGCCCGCAAGCGACGCCCATCTTGGTGCACCCAAGTGAAGCCACAGTTATCACACCTGCTGGAGGCTCCTACTGTGGCTGCGCAACAAGTTGAAAAGTCCTATCTCTACAATGGCGCATTCTTGAGGTAATAGTTTAAAAACTGTAACTTTCTAATATACCTGAACCCCAAAAGAATGTACCCTGGCACAATAGCTACATAATAAAACAAACCCCAAGTCTAAATTCCACCCCTACCCTGAGTTATGCCTTCCCAAAAATCCCCCATAGGCTACAGCAGAAAAGTTGTCCTAATTGAGAATGTTAGAAAAATATGACATTCGGAGCTTTAGATTACTCCCATATCCTCATGTTTTATGTTTTTGCCCTGAAATTTGGCATGCAGCACCCAGTGACAGTTCTACCTGGCCAAATTTCAGATCCGTACCTCTAATAGCTTTTGAGGTGTAGCCCCTTGAACACCCTGCCCCCCCTCCAGAATTCCAGAGAAATCTGTCTTTTTAGATGCAGCCTTAATATAAGGGCACGACCGTGCCCTTATTATATATATATATATATATATATATATATATATATATATATAGTGTATTCCAACAACCCCTTCATTCATAGGCTTGTAGGTTTATTATTTTATTAGTTCATAATTTCTTAGAAGCAAGTAGGATTACCAGATACATTATAGATATATTCACTTTACACCAATTTGCAGAATCAACTTAATGTGGCATATGCACAAAAGGTCCATAGCGCAAGGTATGTGTGCCTAAAGGCCCCTTTCTTTTGCAACCTATCTTGTGGTGCCAGAAATCCTCAATGCCTGGCAAGAGAACCCTCAGTAAACTATAGGGAAGGAAATGTGTGTCTGTGTAGATATGAGTGGAAAAATTATCCAGCACATATGAACATTTTTGTACATTTCTGTGATGGATAAATGTATAACTTGTATAAATGTAACTAGAATAAATCTACACAAATTTGAGGACTCTTGGTAAATATCAGAAGACATGAGGTGAGAGCAAGTAAAAAGTCTTAAAATTTGGTAATACTTTGTAAATAAAAATAGTGTATAAATTAAAACAAAATAGGTGGTCTTGCCATAAGACAAAGGTTGTCAAATTCTGCTTTGTAGATCTGAGTACAAAGAACTGTATTTCTGTTGTGTATAGAAGACCTTGGAGACTTTGACTATCATACAGTGGCACTGCTGTAGTACTTTATCCATTTATGCTAAAAGGTACAGTATATTTGCTAAAGGTCGATTTCAATCGATTTTAATCAATTTTAAATCAACCTAAATCGATGTTGTGTTTCTAAATCACACATGTACATACACTAGGGGTGAGCGGGTTCGGATTTCTGAAATCCGAACCCCCCCGAGCCCCCCCCGATCCGAGTCCGATCCGAGTCAGGCTCGACTTTTCCCGCCTGACTCAGATCTGAAATCGAGGCAAAACGTCATCATCCCGCCTTCCGGGTCTCGCGGGTTTTGGATCCTATATAAGGTACCCGCGTCGGTGCCATTTTCTCACTCAGCTGTGGACAGTGAAGAGGGAGGGTGGGAGTTAGGGCTGGCTGGGCTGTGTAGTGTAGTGTAGTGCAGAGTAGTGTTGTGCTGTGCTGTGCTGCGCTGTGCTGCTGTTGTCCACTACTTCAAAGTCCATAGGGGCTGGCTGTGTTGTGCTGTGCTGCTGTTGTTAATAGGGGCTGTGTCCACTACTTCAAAGTCCATAGGGGCTGGCTGGACTGTGTTGTGCAGTCAGTTCTCCATAGGGGCTGTGTCCACTCCAAAGTCCTGTGCAGTGTCCCAGTCCTAAAGGGGTGCTGTAGTGTTGTCCAGGGGGTGCTCTGTCCATCAGGGGTGCTCCCCCCAAGTGCTAAAAAAATTATATTTTTTGTGTGTTTGTGAATTGTGTGCGCAGTAGCCGCACGTGCATCAACAAAGTAGTGCCAAGCGTGCGCCTGTGTCATAAGTAAAGGGCCGGCTGGCTTGACCGTTAAAGGGTGCTGTAACCCCCAAAGTACACTCCAGTCCAAACCAAAAAAAATAATATTTTCTGTGTTTGTGAATTGTGTGCGCAGTAGCCGCACGTGCATCAACAAAGTAGTGCCAAGCGTGCGCCTGTGTCATAAGTAAAGGGCCGGCTGGCTTGACCGTTAAAGGGTGCTGTAACCCCCAAAGTACACTCCAGTCCAAACCAAAAAAAAAAATATTTTCTGTGTTTGTGAATTGTGTGCGCAGTAGCCGCACGTGCATCAACAAAGTAGTGCCAAGCGTGCGCCTGTGTCATAAGTAAAGGGCCGGCTGGCTTGACCATTAAAGGGTGCTGTAACCCCCAAAGTACACTCCAGTCCAAACCAAAAAAAAAATTATTTTCTGTGTTTGTGAATTGTGTGCGCAGTAGCCGCACGTGCATCAACAAAGTAGTGCCAAGCGTGCGCCTGTGTCATAAGTAAAGGGCCGGCTGGCTTGACCGTTAAAGGGTGCTGTAACCCCCAAAGTACACTCCAAACCAAAAAAATATATATTTTCTGTGTTTGTGAATTGTGTGCACTGTGGCTGCACGTGCATCAACAAAGGAGCAGCGCCAAGCATGCGCCTGTGTCCCATAAGTAAAGAGCCGGCTGGCTCATTTCTTAAAGGGTGGTGTAACCCACAAAGTGCACTACTCTCCAGCAAAAATAAAAAAATATTTTCTGTGTTTGTGTGCGCTTTAGCCGCACGTATATATCAATATAACATAAATGGAGGACCAAACTTTCTCCGATAAAAATAAAATAGGGAAAGATCAAGAACCACTTCCTCCTAGTGCTGTTGCTGCTGCTGGGAGTTGTTCATCATCCCAGAGAGGAAGTAGGAACATCACTACTTTTACTAAACAATTGACCCTCCAACAGTCCCTAGCGATGAGGATGAAGTACGACAGCAGTCATCCTGAAGCAAAACGTATAACTGAGGCCTTGACTGCTATGTTGGTGTTAGACGTGCGTCCGGTATCCGCCATTAGTGCAGTGGGATTTAGACAATTGATGGAGGTAGTGTGTCCCCGGTTCCAAATCCCATCTAGATTCCACCTGCATCCTCAAAGCAGCAGCGACAAGCGTGCGTCTGTCTGTTAAAGGGTGGTGACACCCTCAAAGTGTGCTACACAAACAATAAAAATATTCTTCTTTTTTCTGTCTTTGTGAATTGTGTGGGCTGTAGCCGCACTTGCATCCTCAAAGCAGCAGCGACAAGCGTGCGTCTGTCTGTTAAAGGGTGGTGTAACTCTCAAAGTGCTCCAAAAAAGAAAAAACAATTTTTTTAATGTGTTTGTGACTTGTGTGCGATGTAGCCGCACTTGCATCCTCAAAGCAGCAGCGACAAGCGTGCGTCTGTCTGTTAAAGGGTGGTGACACCCTCAAAGTGTGCTACACAAACAATAAAAATATTCTTTTTTTTTCTGTCTTTGTGAATTGTGTGGGCTGTAGCCGCACTTGCATCCTCAAAGCAGCAGCGACAAGCGTGCATCTGTCTGTTAAAGGGTGGTGACACCCTCAAAGTGTGCTACACAAACAATAAAAATATTCTTCTTTTTTCTGTCTTTGTGAATTGTGTGGGCTGTAGCCGCACTTGCATCCTCAAAGCAGCAGCGACAAGCGTGCATCTGTCTGTTAAAGGGTGGTGACACCCTCAAAGTGTGCTACACAAACAATAAAAATATTCTTCTTTTTTCTGTCTTTGTGAATTGTGTGGGCTGTAGCCGCACTTGCATCCTCAAAGCAGCAGCGACAAGCGTGCGTCTGTCTGTTAAAGGGTGGTGTAACCCTCAAAGTGCTCCAAAAAATAAAAAACTATTTTTTTAATGTGTTTGTGACTTGTGTGCGATGTAGCCGCACGTGCATCAACATAGCTGCAGCGCCAAGCGTGCGCCTGTGTCATAAGTCAAGGGCTGGTTTGGACATCTGGTACGGACTGAAGGACGTGCCAACAATTTCTGACAAGTCTACTGTCACTGCATATGATACTGTCCTCAAAGCAGCAGCGACAAGCGTGTGTCTGTCTGTTAAAGGGTGGTGACACCCTCAAAGTGTGCTACACAAACAATAAAAATATTCTTCTTTTTTTTCTGTCTTTGTGAATTGTGTGGGTTGTAGCCGCACTTGCATCCTCAAAGCAGCAGCGACAAGCGTGCATCTGTCTGTTAAAGGGTGGTGACACCCTCAAAGTGTGCTACACAAACAATAAAAATATTCTTTTTTTTTCTGTCTTTGTGAATTGTGTGGGCTGTAGCCGCACTTGCATCCTCAAAGCAGCAGCGACAAGCGTGCGTCTGTCTGTTAAAGGATTACATCGGTGATAGCATCCAAGTAGGCATGTCAGACAGTCCGTACCTGTACTGGCAGGAAAAAGAAGCAATTTGGAGGTCCCTGTACAAACTGGCTCTATTTTACCTGAGTTGCCCCCCCTCCAGTGTGTACTCCAAAAGAGTGTTTAGTGCAGCCGGGAACCTTGTCAGCGAAAGGCGTAGGAGGTTGCTTCCACAAAATGTGGAGAAGTTGATGTTCATAAAATTAATTATCAACTCTTCCAGGGAGACCAGCCTCCAGAACGTACAGAGGGACCTGTGGTTGTGGATTCCAGCGGGGACGAATTAATACTCTGTGAGGATGAGGATGTACACACTGAAGAGGGTGAGGAATCGGTGGATGAGGAGGATGAGGATGACATCTTGCCTCCGTAGAGCCAGTTTGTGCAGGGACAGATTAATTGCCAGCTTGTTTTGTGGGGGCCCAAACGAACCAATCATTTCAGCCACAGTTGTGTGGCAGACCCTGGCGCTGAAATGATTGGTTTGTTAAAGTGTGCATGTCCTGTTTATACAACATAAGGGTGGGTGGGAGGGCCCAAGGACAATTCCATCTTGCACCTCTTTTTTTTCTTTGAATTATGTACAGTTTGGGGCCTAGTTTTTCAAACTGCCATCCTGTCTGCCACTGCAGTTTCACGCCTAGATGGGTCATGTGTTTGTGCCGCCCACTCGTGTCGCTTAGCATAGTCATCCAGCTACCTCGGTGCAACCTTTTGGACATAAAAACACTATTGTGAGGTGTTCAGAATAGACTGGAAATTAGTGGAAATTAAGGTTATTGAGGTTAATAATAGCATAGGAGCTGAAAAACCTACAAATTCTGTGATTTTAGCTGTTTTTATGCTTTTTTTCAAAAAAATACAGATCCAAAACACAAAACCCAGAACCCAAAACACGGAAGGGTGGTTTTGGCAAAACCAATCCAGATCCAAAACACGAAGAAAGATCCAGATCCAAAACCAAAACACAAAACACGAAAAGTGGCCGGTGCACACCCCTAACATACACTTAAAAAAACAAATCAAAAATTGTCTGTTACTAAATGTGAAACACTACATCCATTTAGATCTATTTGAAATCTATAAAAATAGTTTGAAAATTTTTGTAAATTTACCCCTAAGGATCTACATTTTCATGGTACTGTGGGGGGAGATTGACTAAGCCTTGGAGAAAGATACAATGGAGAGAGATAAAGTACCAACCAATCAGCTCCTGTCAGGTTACAGGCTGTATTTGAAAATGACAGTTAAGAGCTTAGTACATCTACCCATGTATATATTGGGGCACATAAGAATGCTAAAGGTCACATGACCAGATATGTCATATTTTGTCATACAAAAACCTACTGTATCATAAAAGCATTTGGCAGCAACGTATTGGTAACTTATTCTGTTCACGCCAATGAACTTTAATGTTTTCCTGCTGTGTATGAGTCACCATTATAAAATAAGCGGCGCTGAAATTATGGCTCATTTCTTCATCATAATCAACAATCCCCTGAATAGCTGTAAAACATGCTGTTTTCTAAATGCCTTTGCCAATGAAATACACTGTGCTTATCACTTCACAATAGGGAAATAGTGACTACCTTCTAGCGGTTGCACAGTTCAGATTTTTTTTTTAAATTCAGTCTTGCTTATACAAAGCTAAAATACCTTCTTTAACATCACTATGTTTAAGATGTCAGATATTCATTATATGAGATAAATTAATGCTACATATTAATGTGTACAGCTGAGACACCTACATATCTTTACATGAATATTTCTTACTGTGACCCAAAACAAGATAATCCTTTCTCTTGGGATCACCTGCTTTCACGGATTACAAGACTCGTGCATACCTAGTCTGTTTATTGTGATGATATCTGCTGAGCCTCTACAATCATGCTCCATCGTTCTTCATTTATGCAAATGTTGGCTGAGCCCACGTCAGGAGTGCGCCACTCATCCCGTTAGTTCAAGCACTTCAAAGAGAACCATGAACTGAGCTATGTCAGATCCTGAAATATGTAAATGTATAGCTAATTGGTTGTATGTTGCTTCAAGACAAGGTAAAACAGCAATTACTGTGTGTTGACATGTTACGTACACATAATAAAAAGAGGAACGAAAAACACATAAACCTTCTATCGGATGAGGTGTGTCATGTGTGCAAACCACTTATCATACTAACATAAAATAAAGACACTGAGACGTGGATTTGGCAGATAACTTGATGGCGATTTATTGGAGCAATAATAATTTATTATTTATTATTTATTTAAGGATGTATGGTGGCAAAGAAAGGACGGCCAGAAATCAGCCAAATCTGCTATGCCCACACACAAACAACAAAAGGCATAGCAGGCGTAGATCGCCCAGAGTGCATACACATAACCATGTAAATCATATCAACAACAAAAGGTAACGCTCAGCCTCTATCTTGACTTCCCACCCGTTTAGGTGGTGATACTGCCCCCCGTTAGGTTGGTACAGCCAACTACCAGTCAACAGAAGGGAGCGCCCTTAACTCATAATTGCACCCGGACTGGTGAACTGCCGTTCTTTCCCGCCACAGCAAGGTTCTGCTTATAGAACCGCCGCACCGCCACCATACCAAGGACTACCCCAATAACGCCAACTCCTCAAAATGATCCCCAATAAAACAATGACAAACCCTCCTCCGTTAAATGGACTCCATCAGCCCTCTATAAATCACTAAAACGAAATTGAATGTTTTTATGGTAAATGACATGGCCATAATTGTCCATCACAAATTTGGCTACTGCAAAGTTAAGTTACTTCCCAGCTTCGTCAATAGCAGGAAAACTCCTAACCCCACGCCAGACCTGTCGAGGTACGATGCAAGACCAAATTAATTAACACGAGGGCCAGGCCGACAGCACCCTCGCCAAATCGTTACCAATATCAACTCGTAATTCTACAGTGGACCTCCGCCCTAAGTCGTTGCCTCCTACCTAGAAAATATATGAGTGGCCTATAACCCAAATGTCCTGCGTGACAAAGAGTAATCCTAAGGTGGAGGAAGGCAGTAAAGAAAAATTAGGAATTGTATAAAACAATAAAATATTATGAAGTATTAGTGGGATCTGATAGAACATAAGTGAGTATCTGCCAAAAAGAAAAATTTTCTATTGGTCGCCGACTTTACTATTTAAAGTGGCTGAGACAAACAAAAGACACAAAGGGGAAGAATGGGTGGGGGGGAAATTGGGAAAAAACAGGTGAACTCGGCAAGAGGTAAAATAAAAACCTGCTGAGGGATGGACTATGAATTAAATAATTGAGAATAGCCAAATTGAATCCGTCAGTTCAGGTAAAAATTGTTAAATCCCTCAAGACTCCCATTGCCAGCAATGGCGAGTAGCTAATCCCGAGTAGGACAGACAGGGGTAACAGAAAAGACAAGACAGGACAGTACATGAGACAAGACAAAAACCAGGCAAGCATAAAATATCACGTAACAAGAACACACTGTGATATGACTTTAAACAAAGGACCTTAACACCTAGATCTAATGTAACTTTTATAACTATCCGATTTCCCATGTCCCAGGCCTTAATTGCTGATGTCGAGAAACCTGCAGCTGCCGCCGAAGTTGCGGCTCCGATCCGAAACGAGTGTGTACCAAAAACCTGAGGCGGGAGGCCTAACCTGATACACACCTTAAAAAACCAACCAAACTGGTATTTGGTAAGTGGAGTCCTGTCCAAATGCATGAGCCATGAACCAGGAACATCCGGCCTTAATAATGCATAGCGCGTAGCTAGTGTCACAGGGCAGATCCGTTCGTCCTTAGACGGATTCAACGGGATCCACCTAGCCTTACCAGCCTGGTCGGTCCTTGACCGCCGTATCCTACGCAGCACAGACCTTACATTGACCGAGATATTCGAGAGGAGCATGGTGGCATCAACCCATTTGGAAGACGCCACCAGCTCTGATGCCCGCAAGGCGCCGTGAAAAGCCATCGAAAACGCCAATTGGATCAGGACCGCCTCGTACTCGGTAAGAGCAACTCCGTGAACTGCCCCCAATACTGCCGGAAGCAAATGAGCGTCCACAGGTTTCCTACGGTCAGCTACTGGCCGAGAAACCCGTGCCCAACCCTTTAAAGTCTTCATGATCAGAAAGCTTTTTGTAAAGTCAGGCTGTCCCCTCAATTTACAATAAAATGCAATGCCTGCCAAAGAGCGCGTAACAGAAGCCATGGATCTGCCAGCCAAACGGAGACTCCAAATAAAAGCAAGCATCGAACGATGCTGACTCTTACCTGCCTGCTGCTACGGGAATAGTCTTCTCATTCATTCCATGCCTGATGGTATGCTCGCAACGTGGAGGGGGCTAGAGACTGTTCTGCTAAGCCCTCCATGCCGGCTTGATCACCTGCCAAACATAAGAGGGTCAAAGCACCGCGTCAGCGTCAGCACCAGGAGCCAAAGATCGGAATCGAGCCCACTGGAAACGTGATAACGCATCGGCTCTAATTCCCAACCCCGGCACGTGTTTTGCTTTAAACATAATGTTACAGCGCAAACATGTAAGCAGCTGCCCTAGCAAACGCAAAACCAGCAGGGAAAAGGCGCGTTGCCGGTTAATCACGTGCACCACGCCCAGGTTGTCACACCTGATCACAATGCTGCGATTGCATAACCGTTCACCCCAAATTTCGAATTAAACCATTATGGGAAAGAGTTTGAGAAGGAGCAAGTCCTTAATCAAACCCCTTCCGACCCATTCCCCCGGCCAATGACCAAAACACCAGGAACCATCGAGGTAGCATCCGAACCCCGTTGCGCCTGCTGCATCGGTGAATAGCTGCAGCTGGGAATTGTCCGTGGGTGGAGACATCCACAACCGGACGCCATTAAAATCCTGAAGAAACGAGACCCAGACAGAGAGGAACTGCTTAAACTCTAAGGACAAATGGATCAAATGTCTCGGCTTAGTGACTCCAGCCGTGGCCCTCTCCAGCTTGCGCGAAAAAACTGCCCATTGGTATGACCTTACAAGTGAAATTTAACAGGCCCAGGAGAGATTGCGCCTGCCGCAGGGTAATTTTACTGGAAGCCGTGCACTCCACTATGGCATTGCACAACTTGTAGACCTAATCAAGAGGAAGGCGACAAGCACCCGCTGAAGTATCGATCTCGATACCTAGGAATGACAAGCAAGAGGAAGGGCCCTCAGTTTTGTCCGCAGCAACGGGAACTCCAAAATGAAAAAACAGCGCTTGCAAAAAAAAAAAAAAAAAAACAACAAATAACTACAACTATCTGAACCGGAAGGGCCGACACACAGAAAGTCATCGAGATAGTGGGCTATCCCATGACCACCGCAAGAAAATTCCACGCACCAGTGTAGGAAAGTGCTAAATCGCTCAAAAAATGCACATGACACAGAACATCCCACAGGCAAGCATTTGTCTATGAAATATCCGTTGTCCAAGCGAAAACCCATACATCGGAATGACTCTGGGTGTAAATGAAGTAGGCGAAAAGCTGACTCAACATCTATCTTAGCCATCAGGGCGCCCGGACCATAACACCTAATGAAGTCCAAAGCATTGCCAAAAGACTGGTACACCACCGAGGAAACCTCAACTGGTATGGCATCATTTACTGACGAGCCTGGCGGATAAGACAAATGGTGAATGAGCCTGTATTTTCCTGGAACTTTCTTGGGAACCACACCCACCAGGGAAACAACAAGATCCCTAATTGGGGGCTCAGCGAAAGGGCCCACCATACGACCGACGCCAACCTCAGCAGCCACCTTATCCCTAACAATGTGAGGCAACTCAAAAACAGACTTCCAATTTCTAGACGAACCCAAGTCGACAGCCCTGCAAATAGGTAAACGAAAAACAAAACTGAAACCCTTTAACAAAATTCTGCATCCTGCAGAACCAGGTACCGACTCCACCATTTTGCTATCGCTGTGACATGGACAGGGGATGGAGCTTTACTTAGCACTAGTGCCTTTTGCTGGCTGGACAGGCTGCTGCTGGGGACCCACCTTTAAACACTTGGCCACTGGGTGGTTGCCACCGCATCGCAATCAGAGGTGACGAAAACAACATTTTCGTCCCAGCGTAGAGGTAGAATTATTAAACGCGAATCATTTTCCCCCAGACGTCTGCTGCTGGCCGTGACAAACCGAACTAGATGCTTTGCTCACGTAGTACCCCTCAAACGCAAGACGCAAAAGCTGCGTGACCTCCAGCCACACCTCCACGTCCTTCCACCCTAGATCCATAACCTGACTGCCATTTTGCTTGCGACGAAATTCTTCGTCGCAAGCGCGCCAAGCCCTGCCCTTGGAAGCTAACTGCATGCTATGCACTAAATGCAGATAACTAATGACATTCAGGTGCTCCTCCGGACGCGTCTCCAAATAACAAGCCGATAAAAAGCAAAAGCCGGCCATCCAATTATTGTAAGATGTAAATGCTTCCAAACCTATACCGCCTTTTGCCCTAGCAGCTTTAAACGCCTTCTTAGCTTTCTCCGTAAGAGCAAAAATATCCACATATTCTCCCCTGCGGATCTTAGTGTGGCAAGTTGCCCTTAAACTTCGCAAATACAGCGGTGTTGCCACAGTGTACCCCTGCAGAACATTCTAACCCTTTCTCTATTGGCTTACGCTTAGGGGTGCAATGCCTACGCCTCGAGCGCCGCCTTGCTTCCAATTTTACATATTTTGCCGCTTGCTTACGCGCTCTGCCATCGGTGTCCGCTTTAGATATAGAGGAAGCAAAAGATGTTGTCAAAGAACTAGAGTCTGAGAGAGACCCACCTGAACCCTCCGATGTCACGGTATCAGAGGAAAATCTGAACGTCCCTTCACCGACGTTTTCATCAACAAGCCCCCCTTTCTCGACATCGTCATCTGAAAAAGAAGAAAGGACACCTGCTGCCGCCTCTGCGGCCGGCAACCTAAGAACTGCACTGGCCTGACTAGCGCCCCGACTCAGCAAAAGGGAGGGTGCGGTAGTCACTAGACTTTGCTGGTCCAAACTAGGGGCGATAGCCCATAATGCTTGCACCAACTGATCTACATCAGGACCCCTTAGCACCTTTGCATAATTAACGTTAGCAGGCGCGACAGTCTGGTTAGGCAAAGAGCCTGCTGGCGGAGCTGCTAAAAATGGGGCAAAAAAAAAAAAAAAAAAACCCAGCAGCCAGGGTTGATAAGGCAGACACTATAGCTTAAGGTTGCTGCTATTTCCAAGTTGGAGAAAGGACCTCTGTGACGTAAACACCACGTGACGGCTGCGGGAGGCTGGACCGCTCCTGCGTTACCATCCACTAGGGCACAGAAGGGGAATAAATATCTGTGGCGAGCGCAGCGAGCCACCATGCCCGAAGTGTGGCGAGTGCAGCGAGCCCACAAGGGGACAGTTTTGGTCCCCCGTTGCCATCCCCGCCCCTCCCCCTTTCAGGCGGAGTCACGTGGGTGTGACGTCAAAGGGCCATCAGCCCTGTACAGTCTAGACATAACCTATAGCTTAAGGCTCTGGCTACACAGCAATGGGGGGGGAGGGGCCGCAACATCTAACACTGCAGGGACTAACTGCGCTTGCACTAGCCTGTAACTACCAGTAGCCACTAAATCAACCCCCTCAGACATGGGGTCAGGAATTTGAAGCAAACTCCCTGCAACATGGCTGACCCTTTGACTAAGCCCCGCCCCCGCTCACTAACATGGCGGGCGCCCCGCTGTGAGCGAGGAACGGAGGGGGCAACCAGGGGAACCTGACCCTCCCAGTAATACAGATACCTGCCAAGAACCCCGTCGGGACCTCCTCCTTTTACCGGAGGCTATGTCCCTTATGACGGACGGGAGAACGCGCGCATGCAGCTGGCGCGGTGCGCTCCCGCCCGCAACCACCTGCTCTATTAGTGGGAGCCACGGCCGGGCCCGGGCTCAGCAGAGCCGGGCGCCGGCGCGTACTCTGCTCCCCCACAGCTACAGCGTCGGGAGCAGCACCCGCCGCACACACGGCAGGGGCCGCCCTGCGGCGCCGGTCCCTAGCCACAGCAGCGACAGAAATGGAATCCGCCGCGTACGCGCCAGAGGTTTTTCCTACGCTGGCGCGTGCTCAGGCGTCCTGGCTACTGTAGTGCCAGGAGCAGCATCTGCCGCGACAGAGGCCTCGTCACGGCGCCGGCGTGGGCTCTGCTCACTGGCCGACTGTGCAAAGCGGGCACGAGGGAGCACGCAGCGGCTGGGACGGGGCATGGTCAAATAAAAGGGACAGGGACAGCTACAGGGACAATTTTCAATACCAGATGACAGGCCAGGACAGAGAGGGAAAAGAAAAGATTGCGAAGGAAGAATATAACAGAAGAATAGGGAGAGAAATATGCAGCAGGGAGAGATATGTTTAACCCGAAGGAAAACAAACAAAAGCAATTAATAGTATTGATATAATCACAATACAGAATACAATGCTAATCTCTGTTACTGACCAGAATCTGGAACAAAAGAGGCTTTGGCCCACACTTCTAGCCCTCTATATAATGTTCCCGTTACAAACCCACCCCTGCTTGCCATAGGCTAACTCCAAACAAGTAATTTGCATACATGCCTGCCCCCATCCTAGAGGTTTAACACACCTCTTTTCTTATGTAATCATTCGGTTTCTCTTAGCAGCAATAGTTTGTTTTGTACACTATGAAATAGATGCTCAGTTTTGTCTATTGTCATTTATGAAATAAAACGTAGACAATATCAGTCTTAAGCCGCATACACACTAGATGATAAGCTGGACTATAGGAACGGTAACGATATTGCGTTCAATATTGTCGAGTGTGTAAGCAAGAGATCGTTAACGATGCGTGCTCCCGCAGATCGTTAACGATGTCTTTCATCGCCCGTACTTCCAGGGCAGCCTGACGATATCATCAGGGACTGCAAGTATGGGATGAGGGAGGGTGCCGTCACTGAACGATATCGTTCAGTGTGTATGCTCAATATCTGTAACGACATTGAGCCCAGCAGTGCAGGGGAAACACTTAACGATATCGCTCATGGAGCATATCGTTAAGTGTGTAGTGTGTATGCGGCTTTAGTTGTTTTTCATAAACATGTTTTATGGGTTTGCTATTTCTTTTTTTTCTTGTCTTCAAATACCCTGTCAGAATCACTTTTTTAACTGCTATGTGTTTATAACAATACCTATTCAAAACAGTAGCTATAGACCATGAAAACTTCAAGAGGTGGGTACTAAATACTGTAATAGTCTTATCAAGGCCTGGGAGCAGGTGCAAATATATTGTACATAGTTCCACAATAGCATGTATAGTAAATGAAAATTCCTCCACAAACTCCAATTTTAGAGGCCCTTTAATTAAAATAAACACTGAAACCACTCTTGCAGATTTGAGAGTATATTTACTAAAGTGCAGGTTTTTAGAAGTGGAGTTATTGCCCATAGCAACCAATCAGATTGTACTTATAGTTTATCTAGCACCTTCTAGAAGTTAATTGCTAGAATCTGATTGGTTGCCATGGGTAACAACTCTACTTCTAAAAACCTGCACTATAGTAAAAAAAAATACAACTTGGAGTGCAGAACGATGAGGGATATATAATTAAAACAATAATGATATAGTGTCAGCAGTCCTGTTATTCCAAAAGAAGTTGTCTAATAATAATAGGACTGCTAACTATTACTATCATTATTGTTTTACATTTGTTGTCTTTTTCTATTAAATTACAGTAGATTTAAAATGTTCAACTGACTCTCTATGCACTGCTGTTTATATAAGCGCTCTATATACGTTTTCTTCTTAGTAGTTGTAGATTCTACTTATATGCTCCTATATTAACAGATTTAGAATTAGCAGGTACTTCAGCTCACCTGTTCTTTTCTGACAAAACTAAGCCGGAGTCCGGTTAAAAATAAAATCAAACATAAAAAAACAAAATGTATACAAAAAGAAAAAGATACAGGTTACTACGGGCTTATAAACTTGGGCCCATAAGTCAAGAGTATGGCGTGGGGCCTCCTTATCTCATGAACAACCTGCACTCCAGTCCCAGTTCATCTTATGGTTTGTTTGTATGCCAGGGATCATGACCATGTTGTAACCATCAGAGATGCAAATGTGGATGTCCCAATGCTACTGTATATTTGTACTGCTTGAGCTAGTACTCATCATCCCTCTGTATGCTGGTTAGGAGTACAAGCCCGTAAGACCATCACCTCCTGGGATCTGACCATTACATTATTAAATCAGTACAGTCTAGAGATCTACTGGTGTTAGGCTTCCTTAATTGCATTTTTGCTGTCTTCCTATCCACCCCTCTCATGTGCACCTGGAGAGATGTAGCTGGTGCTCAAAGCCAGGATCAGGAGGCTGAATTTGATGGGATATGCATCAAAGCTCTCCTGTAGTGTAATGATTTTCTATGCTGGCATTATGTGTAAAAGGATTCTCTTACTTGTATCCATGATACATTTTGATCTTCTTATTGCTGAATCTGATGCTGTGTGAAAATGATAGCTCATTCCGATGGTCACCCAAATGTAAAAATAGTAGTTTGGACAAAATATGTGGGTCCAGTCCAAAATGTAATTCACATTCATCACTAACACAGAGAAATGTGGCTGAAATCTTGCAGCTGATTTTTTTTTATTCAAACACACTGCAGGGAAATTTAGCTAGAAATAAAACTAGAAGGTCTTTCATAAATACATTGGTACATTGGGCTGGATGCATGATGCATTGCAATTTGCATGCAATGCGTCCCGCCACTGTTCGCATTCGTTAATTATACCGGTATGCATGAAGAAAATGGTAAAGGATAGAGCTCTCGGTAAGAGCTGTCCTTTGCGAGTGAGGGACTTCCGGGTCTATGACCTAGAAGTCCCTCTGGCGTCCTTCTGCACATGCGCAGAAGGATGCATGAGCCGCAGGGGAGTGCTGGGAGGGATCCGATTATACCCCTCATACATCTCTGCGATTAGAAGCCCATAGTCTTCTATAGGGTAATGCCATATGAAGATGGCATTACCCAACGCATCCAAGCCTCGGATTGCATCGCATTCCGGGACTTGGTGCATATGAGAAATGCAGTCAAACCCCCCAAAACTGCATTTTTGGGGGGTTTTGCCTGCATTTCTGGCTTTGCTGCATCCTGCCCAGTGTATTGCACAGGCACGTTTTATCAGAGGATGGCACCCATATGCAGTCTCTGTGTGGACATCCACCTAGTGCCGGTGTACGCTCAGTGTAGACTCTGACACTGTGCGAGAATTTACTGTGCATGCATATATCTCTGGGGAAATTATTAAGGTGCCATATTCAATGGTGGCCACAAGGAAAGTATGTTCCAACAGTGCTTTGACTTTGCACTGCACACCTTGCACCTATTAGCGAAGATGTATCAAACCTTAGAACAATGTATCAAATCCTGAGAGCGATAAAGTGGAGAAGTTGACTATAACAACCAATTAGCTTCTAACAATAATTTTGTAGACTGTTCTAGATAATTGATAGGCTGAAGCTGATTGGTTTCTATAGGCAACTTCTCCACTTTACCTCTCTCTCAAAGGTTCAATACATCTCCCCTAAAGTGAGAACAAGCAAGAAAAATAATCAATTACTGTAAGTAACAGAGCTGTCGGGAAGTCATTGCCTGCAGTAGATCACTGTGTCATTTGCTGTGAAGCCGGATACACATGATCGGAATGATAGATCGTGCGTATCGCATAGTCTGTACAGACTATCTGCGCGCTCCCGCAGTCGCATGTAATATTGCCCGGTTAGCCGTGCTGCACGACCAACTTTACAATATCGCATGCGGCGCTGTTGCAGGTAATGAAGGACGGTATAAAGGATCGCTCCATCCTTCATTACATCGCTCAATGTGTACCCGCGGTACGATGTGTCGGCCTGTCATGCCGACATATCATGTGGGTACACTTCGGCAAGTGTGTACCCAGCATTAGGGTGAGGGTAAATTGGTATACAGGTTTCGATTCAGACCCGCCCGCTAGATGTATGCAAATCCTGCGATCACACAGCAAGGCATTAGCACGCCCACTATTACTTGGCGTGCGATCGCGGTGTGTATGTAGACACCCACCAGCCTGTCTTAAGATGCCCACTACTCTTAGCAATGCACGTCATCTCCAGGAAGCGTGTGCAACAATCGGTAACATCGGGAACCATCGGAAGCATATGCAGCACTTGTGGCAGACCTTACCCTACCGCAAGCACTGCGAGCGCTTCAGTGTAAAATTCAGCCATGTGACGTGTACTATGACGCTGCATCTTAATTATGCATGCCTATGAAACAGCGTTAAGACGCTCAGACATGCCTGCATTCGCACCACCACTCCCTCGTTTCCATCGACCAACTCCTGTCACCACCCACAAATGCCTCGTCCTGTCACTCAAGCTAGCGAGGCGTCTAAGCACAAGGGGCTTCACGACCGCATGGACTGGTTTGTGCACGCACACTGCGATGCATACGCAAACGCACATTGCAAACATCGGCAGGCTGCATGCGAACGCATCCTAGTGGGTCTGAATCGGGCCCACAGTACCCTGCTTCATCACATCCCTTTCTCATAGAAATAATGTACATACTTAATAATAATTAGCTGACACCAAAGCACACAGGGTTAAGATAAATTCACAATTAAGTTATAATAAGCACATGTGATTACCTACTACAGAGCACTGGTGACTTGTGAGCTGCATGCGACCCTCCTGCGTGCTGGGGCATGGGAGATTACAGCTCGGGACTATCAGACTGTTTTTTTTTTTTTTTTACCAATTTCCTTTTCAATATTTCCTCCCTTCTTCTATACCTGCTAAATTGCTAAATAAAAGAGGACAATTTTTTTTCAAGACAAAATTAATTCTGCCCAACAGCTCTAAAGAGGTGACACTGAGCAGCAGCCACACGACACGTGCTCTTCCAAATCCAAACTGACGCATTTACTGTCAGTTTGGAGGATGAAAACAGAAGCTGCATCCAGTGTTTCCAGAGCAAAAATTGGTTTGTGTTTGAAACATGTCTTTATACTGTCCAGATATCAATTGCTACCAAAACACACCTCAGGACCTTAGCAAAAACTTTGTCACTGCTTAGGACAGAGACCTGAGAACTGAGGAGACAAGAGATGAGAGGATGGATAGTCACGGCATTTGTCTAAAAGTTGTTTTGTGCTTTTTTTGTGGTCTTCTTACTTATTTGTTTTATACTGTTTGTTGTGTTTTGTATTTTAAGTCTTTTCTGTGTTGATTGTGTATGAGTTGGCTCTGATTGGTAATGTAGTTATATTCTTGTGTGTATTTGTATTGGGGGATGGCAAAGCAGAGAGAAAGAGAGGTGGTGTTGGAAGGAAGTAGGGCAGGTTATGGCAGAGAGAGCACAGGAGGGTGATGAGGAGACACGGAGTGATCACAATGCTTAAGTGGCCAACACTACATCAACATCCACTTCTCACATGATCAGAACTCTGGCCCTGATTCAGAGCCGGACGCTCTTTCAGAGCGCTCACTCAGAATCAGTGCCCGCCTATTGTATTTTTAGAGCAGCCTCCTGGCCGCTCGCATAGCTGTGGGTAGCCACCCACAGCTAGTGCGAGCGGCCAGGATGATGGTCGCGATGGTCAAGACAATCGCGACCATCGGACTTGTGACGAGACCCTTGTGGTACAGTCTCGTTGCCGCAAGTCCCAGTGGCCTTCTTGCTCTTACAGAGCAAGAAGTCCGCCCACTGACATCACTTGTGATGTCAGTGGGGCCGGCCCTAGACGGTAGGCGTTCCCATGGGAACGCCTCCATCTGGGCATTCACGCCCCCGGCGAGCGGGTCTGAATCAAGCCCTCTGTTCTCATTAGTGACATAGGGATCTATGTACTAAGCCTTGGAGAGAGATAAAGTATACTGAGATAAAGGAGCTCATTCAGACCCGCTCGCTAGATGCAAAGCAAAGTGATGGCACAACAGGCGATTGCACAGCAAGCCATAAGCACGCCCACTATGTCTGGCCATGCGATCGCTTTGTGTATGCGGACCCACCAGACTGTCTTAAGACGCCCACTAATGCACGTCATCTCCAGGAAGTGTATGCAAACATCGGTACATCGGGTACCATCGGAAGCGTACACAGCGCTTGAGGTTGACTATACCCTACCTCATGCACTGCGATCACTTCAGTGTGAAATACAACCAAGTGACGTGTACTACGACGCTGCCTGTTAATTATGCACGCCTGCGTTCACATCTACACTCCCTTGTTGCTAGTGGCCAGCCCGTTACCACCCACAAACGGCTTCTCCTGTCACTCACTCTGCTGGGCTGTCAATGCTCGACTAGCGAACGCATCTTGATCCTTCGCACTGGTTCGCACACACACTGCGATGCATATGCAAGCGAAGAATGCGAACAACGGCCAGCTACAAGCGAACGCTTCTTAACGTCCGGGTCTGAATCAGCTCCAAAGTACCAACCAATCACCTCCTAACTGTTATTTTCAAACACAGCCTGTAAAGTGACAGTTAGGAGCTGACAGGTACTTTATCTTCATCCACTTTATCTCTTTCCAAGGTTTAGTCCATAGACCCCATAGTATCTGTGATGTTCAGTTTTGGGGGATCAGGGAAAAAAGACGCCACTGATCCACACATACTACAATAGTTATTATTGAATGGCGTTTGCCATGCTGTTAATGCAGTGGGCTATTAAAATGCACTGTGGCACACAGCAAGGACAGAGGAAGATTCGGACATCATTTGTTGTCAACCTGAATTTTGCACCACTTGCTGCTGCTGAGATTTGGTTCCCTCCACAAGCTCAGCATGATGTCTTTCCTCCCTCACCACAAATCCCATTTTCTTGATATGACAGCTGCTATTATGCATAATCTCTGTTGAATTTAAGGTGACTTCATGGATGTCTGAAATCTGCAAATTCATGCCCACTTTTTGTGAAATGCCAGAACATTCAAAACAATTGTAAAGCAAATACTCTGGAGCTAACAAATAAACATTTAGTAAAAATGATTGAATCTTACTGGGCATAATTGAAAGTGTGAGTGCATATTATCCTGCTGTTTCCCAGTTATGCCATGATTTCTTAGCTATGCCTATCTTAGCATGCCCTTTTAACGGAAAACAGTGCTGCCATCTCACCATCAACAACAGTCACAGCAACATCACTATGATGAAATGTTCAGTGGGAAGACAGTGGTAGAGCTAAACATAGAGGCATCACTAGTGAACATCCATAATGATGGTGATTGATATACATTTCTGCTCTCTAGTGAGGGGGTCTCAGACCATTAAGTGTGCAATCTATGGCTCCCACGACTATGGAGTCCAGAGAGATTGTAGAAACTAACATTAGGATATGCCTTTGTAGTAGTTACATGTATGAAATTGCCTCTTCACAGGCTGTGAGGGAAGGAGATGGAAGAGGGATGGGCACTGTTTAAGGCAGGGGACATGGCCAAAACTGCACAGGGTTACATCCATTTTATGTGTCAGATTTCAGGCCATTCTTTTTCCACTCTAATAAATAGACCCCCCATTCTTCTTTATATACATCATCCCCATCCTGCACTTTTATCTGCCTCTGAACTCTTCATGCTCCTTTATATACATCAGAGCCTGCCCACACATGCCCTTATAAAGACCTCTGAGCCTCATTGGGCCCCTATATATGCCTCAGAGCCCCCTTATACCCTTATATACCAGGCCAGTCCAGAGCCCATCATGCCTCTTTATATGCCTCAGAGCCAGCCCCCTCATGACCCTATATATGCCTTAGAGCCACCTTATGCCATTCTATACCAGGTCAGCTCAGAGCCCCTCATGTCCCTTTATGTGTCTCAAAATAAGTCACTCATGCCCCTATATATAGCCAGGACAAACAAGCCAGGACTCGTTTCACTGAAACAGAGGAACCTTGGGATAAAACAGCTTCAGCATGGAATTCCTGGAGTCCCGCTAATGGGGAAAAAATGTTTGTGGCATTAAAGGGAAGGCCAGTAGCACGGATTATGCACTCCATATGATGGTAGCCATACAACATTGAATGGGATGGGTAGACTCATCAATGGTATCACAACTGGCTCTGCATTTGCATAAGACACTTGTGCTTGCCAGTATGCACAGTAATCACTCTCAGTCCAACTCCAACTTACTCCCGCTCTGCCTATTTACCTACTTACTTGATGGTCTGATGGCATATAGTTTGGCCAGTGGCTATAAAGGGCTCTATCCTAGTTAAAGCGTAAGTGTATAACCACTTTCACTTTCCTGGGAGACAGAGAGAAGGCATCCTACTGCTTAACAATTACCTCTCTCTTTCTCGCTCTCTCTCTTTTTATTTTTCACCCTCTCTCTCTTTTTTTCTAAATATCTGAACACTAACATTACACCCAGCAAACACAGTATTATTGTACTGGGGAGTGTGGGAATACTTTCTGCCAATTTTTTCTTTGCCTGAAACATTTTTGGGCTAGTGAAAAAGAACATTACAAAGCTACAGTATGTGCGATTATTAAACTGAAAAGAACCTGGACGAGAACACTGTAGAAATCTCATTGACTATATGACCTTTTTTTGTACATTCTTTTAAAGGTTTATATATCAGATAATTGCAAATCTTTCAGAATCCTCTTCCATAGAGGTACAGCATGTATTGTACTTGTTATGCTATTAAAAGTAATAAATTAGATTTTTATTCACTCTGTACAACTTAAGGAAAAAGAACAGTTACAGCATAGTCACCAAACCATTCATACCAATGTACATCTACAGTGAGTGCTGTAAAACTAGTAAAACTATTTTATTGTCTAGCACCGTTTGTGGCATTGAGAAGAGGTAGCATAGTGTACGACAGAGCAGGGGCCAGTACATTTGCATTGCCTCAGATTTCACATAAATTTGTATTACTTTTACAGAGTTCTCCAATCACTGGAGTTAGACGACTGCCTGTCCCAATTCTATTGGCTCAAACAGGAATGACGAAAGCAATTAAATAGATTGTTTCCATGATCAATGTTCCAATGTTCCTTCCAAGGACTGTATTCATGATAAAAAGCAAAAGGTAAGTACATAAGGTAAGAAATAATCTTGAAGCTGCCTATTTTGTCTTTAGTTTTCTTTTGCAATGTGAGAACAAAGCATTTGGCTTATGTGTCTGGTAGACTGATCAGAATTTTGTGAGCAATAGGTCTGAAAACTGCAATTGCACATAGTAATTACCAGCACTGTTGCTGCAATTGAAATATCTATATTTCACAAAACACAATCCATGATCAGCAGGTCTGAGCATACTGTTCAATAAGAACATTCAGAAATCAGCTAAAGGACTGGATGTAATGTGAACGCATCACGCAGGTTCTCAAGTACTCAGATAACAGCCAACCCTTTTAAAATTGCCTTCCATATTAAAATAAAACAATATAGTCATTGTGTAAGAATACGTCAGATGGCCCTATTTAGTAACGAACAAAACAAATATGATCTTTCTGCAATGAACCATATATTTCTGTTTAGTTATTATTTGTGTTTATGAAAGTTTCATGCACAAAGTTCTCTAAGGGTTTGGTTTAAATGATTCTTGCTGTAACCACAATAATCAGACACAGATTCACTTTCTGAATAATTCCTACTTATCTATATTATTCCTTCCTCACCTGTGTAACTGCAACGTCTTTTGCTCAGAACCACCAGCCTCTAGGTCACTAACAAGCAGTGAGAGAGGAACTGCTGCCGATTCTCCAAGGCCCCAGCTTATTGCAAGATGGATCAGATTCTCTTTTTTGTGCAGGAATCATGCAGTGCCTTACATAGTAGACTAGGGCTCTGAACACAGTTTACTAATTCACATACATTACCATCTAATTACTTATTAATAAAACTCACGCTCAAAATATGCAGGTAACATAAAATGTTAAAACTAAGCTAAAATTGCTACAACTGAATGAAAAAAATTCAATTATGTTTAGCTAAATAAACAAAGTTAATAAGCAAATGGGTGAATGCCTGTAAATGGAAAACTAATATTGCATATTTATAATAGACATTAAATAGACATTAAATAAACAAAAAGAAAGATTGCAGACAGAAATCCTCTATAAAAAAGTATTTAAACCCCCCCCAAAAAATTTGTTTATTGAATTTTTTCAATGAATTACAGAACATAGCAAACATTTCCATATATAGATAAGGTTAGAAATTAGAAATAACAGATATAAATAGACCTTTGAAAAGACACCTAACAATAAGGAAGTGAATGCTAGATGATCACTCTTAAGGTTACATCATTCACAGATGAATTATTAAAGTTAAATCAGCAATAAGTATGATATAAAGAGACGTTAGGAAGGGGGAGGAAAGAAAGGGAATGAAGGGGGAAGAGGGGAAGGGAGGGGTGCCAGCCAGCACGCACCACTGGTGGGATCTAATCAATAATATATATAATATAATATATATATAATATATTGAAATAATGCTATATGGTGAATAAAGGGGGTTCAGCCTCAAAATGGTCTGTCCAAGGCCTCCAGACTCTTATGAAATTGGCTGAGGTATCATGTAAAATCAAAGATATTCTCTCCATGCGATATTTGGTCCACATAGCATTGATGGTGGCTGAGATAGACAAGAGTGTGGTCGATTTATAGTGGGAGGCAATGTGACATTTTGCTGAGTTTAAGATATGTTTAATTAATTTCTGCATTGATCGAGAGAGATAAAGAATAGGACGTGATAATAGAGAATATAACGGATTATTAGGCATTTGTATCCTTGTAATTGATCTGATTAGGTTATGAGCTACCAACCAGTAGGGCTGTATATGCAGACAGGACCACCAAATGTGCAGCATAGATCCCTTTTGACCACAGTTGGGCCAGCAAAGGTCTGTAGAAGGCGGATAAATTAAATGAAGTAGTGTGGGAACTCGGTACCAGCAAAAGTATAGCTTATAAGCATTTTCCTTAATACATACTGAGTTGGAGATTTTAGCGACCTCTAAGCAGATTTTATACCATTCCTCAGGGGACAAAGTCTTGCCACCTCGCAGTTTTTAAATATCTCTATACTGTCATTTTTCCATTCAATAGGTGGCTGTATAATTGTTTTATTTTAATTTTAATACTATTTTAGCCTTGCACGTTTATAACAGAATCATCTTCATGAACATACTTTACAATCTTTTCTTAAACTTTCAGAATTGTGCTATGCTAACATTTAACCGCATTGTATTGCATAGTTTTATATGAGTTAACAAGCATATATTACGGTATATGTGACCTACAGTACATAGTACATGTGACCTACACCCTACTAGAGACATGTAACCTACACACTATTATAGTACAACTGTGATTTCAATCAGGTGCCTTCAGTATATTCCATCTTATTTTGGCATGTGTCTATTCTTTTGGTAATGGACCCGCTGTGCCTAGTTTTCTGCAGTCTTTCCAATTGATACACAGCCCTCTTAAGAAGCAGAGTTCATATCCCTGGTAACTGCGTGAGTAGCATGTCGTTTACAATGGCAGGGATTGTTCTGTGGTATTGAGGGATTTAGAAACAAAAGCAAATGGCTTTTGCAAAGAAAAGTCAATGGGACAGGTTTCATTTCGTGCTCCATCTGGTTCTGCGACTCTTAGAGATTAAGACTCCCCTGAACTGTTTTCAGATCCAGACTGACTTCTGAGCCAGTGATCTCTGGAGGACGTATTGGCACAGGCTTATCACAGCAAGTTCACCACTGTAATATTGATCGTGTAAACCACCTTCATTTGCTCATGTAAATGAAGGAACATTGTGTGCCTCAGAAAAGGCTGAAGTTCAAGAGTGTCGTATTCATGGAAAGCCTATTGCGCTTCAAGCAATACTGTACAATCACTGTTAGACCTTCTTTATAGGGAAAACAAAGGATTTTATGAGCAATTCACCATTATCAAAGAATGCTGTTTGCCTTTGTTGGTAGTATAGATTTTTGGGTCGCTGAATGCTTTGAAGTAATAGAAACAAAAATCCTACTCACTAGGAGTCATTTGTATTTCTGGTGCAAGTTTTCATTAATAAGATGGCAATTTGGAAACAGATGAATAATGTTGTGCATCACATTTCAAATCAAAGACATCCATTAGACCTGAAGACTATCAAAGCTAGAAAATCCACCCCTATGTCTTTGCAGGGGCCAAATAAGATAAATCATATATATATATATATATATATATATATATATATATATATTTTTTTTTTTAAATCAATAAAAGGAAGTCCCATATAGTCAGATGTAAGAGATCAGGTCCAGACCTGTCCCTGACCAATTTGATATATTAGGCAAGATTTTAGCTGGTGCTTCTTAACATGCAACCATATAACAACACCAAGTATTGTGTTCATACATGGTATTGTGAAAAATGCAATCCAAACAGAAAACCTCAAAACTAGTGTGCTTCCTTATGCCCCACACAGTACACATGATTATGCCACATACAGTCAGGTCCATAAATATTGGGACATTGACAGAATTTTCAGATTTTGGCCTCTATTCACCACCACAATGGCTTTAAAACGAAACAAACAAAATGTGATTTAACTGCAGACTTTCAGATTTAATTTGAGGGTAATTACATCCAAATCAGGTGAACGGTGTAGGAATTACAACGGTTTCTCTCTGTGCCTCCCACTTTTTAAGGGGCCAAAAGTAATGGGACAAACTAAACAATCCTAAATCTAACTTTCACTTTTTAATACTTTGTTGCAAATCCTTTGCAGGCAATTACAGCCTAACGTCTGGAACGCATAGACATCACTAGACGCTGGGTTTCATCCCTGGTGATGCTCTGCCAGGCCTCTACTGCAAATGTCTTCAGTTCCTGCTTGTTCTTGGGGCATTTCCCCTTCAGTTTTGTCTTCATCAAGTGAAATGCATGCTCAATCGGATTCAGGTCAGGGGATTGACTTGGCCATTGCATAACATTCCACTTTTTAGTCTTAAAAAACTCTTTGGTTGTTTTTGCAGTATGCTTCGGGTCATTGTTCATCTGCACTGTGAAGCGCCGTCCAATGAGTTCTGAAGCATTTGACTGAATATGAGCATATAATATTGCCCGAAACACTTCAGAATTCATTCTGCTGCTTTTGTCAGCAGTCACATCATCAATAAATACAAAGTAACCAGTTCCATTGGCAGCCATACATGCCAACGCCATGACACTACCACCACCATGCTTCAATGATGAGGTGGTATGTTTTGGATCATTGGCAGTTCCTTTCCTTCTCCATACTCTTCTCTTCCCATCACTCTGGTACAAGTTGATCTTTGTCTCATCTGTCCATAGGATGTTGTTCCAGAACTGTAATGGCTTTTTTAGATGTTGTTTGGCAAACTCTAATCTGGTCTTCCTGTTTTTGTGGCTCACCAGTGGTTTGCATCTTGTGGTGAACCCTCTATATTCACTCTTGTGAAGTCTTCTCTTGATTGTTGACTTTGACACATATACATCTACCTCCTGGAGAGTGTTCTTGATTTGGCCAACTGTTGTGAAGAGGTTTTTCTTCACCAGGGAACTAATTCTTCTGTCATCCACCACAGTTGTTTTCCATGGTCTCCCGGGTCTTTTGGTGTTGCTGAGCTCTCCAGTGTGTTCTTTCTTTTTAAGAATGTTCCAACAGTTGATTTGGCCACACCTAATGTTTCTGCAATCTCTCTGATGGGTTTGTTTTGATTTTTCAGCCTAATAATGGCTTGCTTCACTGATAGTGACAGCTCTTTGGATCTCATATTGAGAGTCGACAGCAACTGATTCCAAATGCAAATGTCGCACCTTGAATCAACTCCAGACCTTTTACCTGCTTAATTGAGAATGAAATAACGAGGGAATAGCCCACACCTGTCCATGAAATAGCTTTTGAGTTGATAGTCCCATTACTTTTGGCCCCTTAAAAAGTGGGAGGCACATATTGAAACTGTTGTAATTCCTACACCGTTCACCCGATTTGGATGTAATTACCCTCAAATTAAATCTGAAAGTCTGCAGTTAAAGCACATCTTGTTTGTTTCATTTCAAAACCATTGTGGTGGTGAATAAAGGCCAAAATCTGAAAATTCTGTCAATGTCCCAATATTTATGGACCTGACTGTATCTCTGCCCCAGTTCACATGATTAAGCCAAACATTACTTCCCCCGTACACATAATTATGCCACACATTACTACCCCCAGTTCACATGATTAAGCCAAACATTACTTCCCCCGTACACATAATTATGCCACACATTACTGCCCCCAGTTCACATGATTAAGCCAAACATTACTTCCCCCGTACACATAATTATGCCACACATTACTGCCCTCAGTTCACAAGATTAAGTCAAACACTACTTCCCCCGTACACATAATTATGCCACACATTACTGCCCCCAGTTCACATGATTAAGTCAAACACTACTTCCCCCGTACACATAATTATGCCACGTATTTCTGCCCCAGTTCACATGATTAAGTCAAACACTACTTCCCCCGTACACATAATTATGCCACACATTACTTCCCCTGTACACATAATTAAGCCAAACATTACTTCCCCAGTACACATGATTACGCCACACATTACTGACCCAGTTCACATGATTATGCCACATATTACTCACATGATTATGTCACACATTACTCACCTAGTTCACATGATTATGCCACAGATTGTGCCACTCATTAAACAAATGATTATGCCACACATTACCTCCCCAGTTCACATGATTATGCCACACTTTACTGCACCCAATTTACTTGATTATGCCACACATTGCTGCCCCCAGTTCACATAATTATGCCACACATTACTTTCCCCGTACACATAATTATGCCACACATTACTTCCCCAGTACACATAATTATGCCACACATTACTTCCCCCGTACACATAATTATGCCACACATTACTGACCCAGTTCACATGATTATGCCACATATTACTCACATGATTATGCCACACATTACTTCCCCAGTACACATGATTATGCCACACATTACTTCCCAGTACACATGATTACGCCACACATTACTGACCCAGTTCACATGATTATGCCACATATTACTCACATTTTTATGCCACACATTGCTGACCTGAATCTAGTTCACATGATTATGCCACAGATTGTGCCAATCATTAATCAAATGATTATGCCATACATTACCTCCCCAGTTCACATGATTATGCCACACTTTACTGTACCCAATTCACTTGATTATGCCACACATTGCTGCCCCCAGTTCACATAATTATGCCACACATTACTTCCCCAGTACACATGATTATGCCACACATTACTGACCCAGTTCCCATGATTAAGCCACATATTACTCACATGATTATGCCACACATTACCTCCCCAGTTCACTTGATTATGCCACACTTTACTGCACCCAATTCACATGATTATGCCACATATTACTCACATAATTATGCCATACATTACTTCCCCAGTACACATAATTATGCCATACAGTACTGCCCCCAGTTCACTTGATTATGCCACACATTGCTGCCCCCAGTTCAAATGATTATGCCACAGATTGATGTGGCATAATCCCTCTTACTGGTGGCTAGTACTAATGTAGTCACACTGCTGGGAGCAGTCACATGGTCTGTTGATGGCTCCTCTGTTCATCTCCTCACTGGCATTGATGTGGTGGAGATAAGCAGTGAGGAGCCACCAGCAGATGCGTCCTCTCCCAGCAATGGCGCTACAGTCAGTGCTTTTTTTCAGCATTGTGACAATGCCAAAAAAGCACTGAATATTGTGCAGCTGCTGAGATGTCACATGGTCTGGTAGCTTCTCCAGTCAATATGTGTTGAGTGACATGGGGGCGGGTCGCCATGCCTGATAGGCATCCCCTGGAGAAATGGAGCCCTAGGCATTTGCCTATATGGCCAAAACCAGGGCCTGGTCTGATCAGGTCACAGGAATTAACTAAACACATTGGGCCTTATTTATCAACGAGTTTTATCACTCACAATAAGTGATAAAACTCTTTGGGCCCCATTTAACAACGAGTGCTAAAATGAGTGTAAATTATCACCAAACTTCGCCGCGCTATTTTAGTTATCCCTACCTTGATTTATCAAGATTTATCTAGCCAGCGAGTGAAAATGATAAAAAGGCATCCAGCGCTATCTGTTCTTGATATAGTGCCAAAGAGAGAATTACGGAGGAGTGGCTAAAATGATTGGCATTGGCAAGGAGGGGCTAGCTATGTCTGGAGCATGAGCAGTCGGATAGTGAGGACGCCACCAGAGCAGCTGCAGAGACCTTTTACCGGTCATGCCTCTGCCAGATGCCCGCTCTAAAAAGGTAAGCGCCAGTTATATCTGGGATGGCAATGGTGCTGGAGCAGCTTGGGCTTTTTATGTTTGCGGCACCCTGATTCCTGTGTGTCGGGCTAGGTTAGTCGCTGCTGCTGCTGCAGGGGCTAGGCAGTGGGGCAGGGTGTCATTTGGCCCCCCAGCCAGTACTATTATATATACTGTAACTTAATCCATCAGACAGTAAATACATGCTGGCAGGGGTGGGGGAGTGGGCTGTGGGCCTGATTCAGAGACGGACGCTCTGAAAGAGCGCTCGCTCTGAATCAGGGCACTTCTTTTTTTGTGCGGCCTCCTGGCCGCTCGCTTAGCTGTGGGTGACCACCCACAGCTATTGCGAGTGGCCAGGATGATGATTGCAATGGTCAAGACCATCGCGACCTTCGGGTGGTAGGGTCTCGTGGCCCAAGCCCCAGAGAGCTTCCGGCTCTAATTGAGCCTGAAGCTCTCCCACTGACATCACTGGTGATGTCAGTGGGGCCGCCCACAAACGGCAGGCGTTCGCTTGGGAATGCCTCCATTTGTGAAACCACCCCCCCGACACGCCTACAAAACAGGCGAGGTGTTGATCAACATCGACAACCGTCCCTTTTGTAGTGAGCCACGGAGCAAGAGAATTCTCTCTCACTCCGGGGCTTGCGCACACGCAGTGCGGCCGCTGCATGTGCGCAGAGCCCACCATTGACCCGCTTGCGAGCACTCAAGCGCTTGCGAGCAGGTCTGAATCAGGCCCTGAGATCAGTACCCTTTCTTTTCTCTTTGTGTAACTGGCGCTTTCCACCACCGTGCTTCTGCCCGGGCCGGTCGGCTCCCCAGACTCTGTGTATGCACTGCCCCTTAAGGATCGACAAGGCTTCACATTGCCAACAAGAAGCCAGTGAAAGAAATTACAGTCAGCGAACGGTAAATTACAATTAGCGTTCGTTGATGAATACATGTCCCTGTCATTTCTTATAGGGTAGTGAAAAGTGCCTAGTGCTAGCAGCACAGTGAAAAACACTGCACTGACCACCAATGATGAATACTGAATTGACTGTTAGCACACTCAATGAGTGCTAAATTGCTTAGCGCTCGGTGTTAAATAGGGCCCTTTGTGTATGATAAATAGTGCTTCAGGCTATAAGCTCCCAGCTGTCATCTGTTTGAAAAATGACAGTTGGGAGCTAATTGGCTGAAGCACCATTTATCATACACAGTGAGTTCTATCACTCCATGTGAGTGATAAAACTTGTTGATAAATCAGGCCCATTGATTGGAACTGGCTGTTCACAAATGTTCATATTACCACAAATATACTGGGTTAGGGACGGGTTAAGGTTACAATTAAGATTAGGGTTAGGATTTTAGATTAGTGTAATTTGAGATACCATCACACATAGACACTTTATGAATGAACATTTTTTTTTGCAGTAAAAGTACAATTCAGTATACTGATATATGGTATTTGGCCCTGTCTACATACAAGATTACTAGTACCACATTTAGGGGTCCATGTACTCATAGTCCCCCTGAAGGTTGAGAAAAAGATGCTCCTGCTTCACCTGTTATCCTTGTGAAGCAGTTCGCAATGTGTACAAAAATAGCCCCTCCAAGGAGAGTGAATGTAAAGCTCACGGGGAAACGCATTGTGTGTTGAAACTGACGCTAGAGAAGACAGCTGATGGTACAGTAAGTGACCTCACTTCTTAGTAATAGCTGGGTCACATAGCACTGCCATAGGTGTTCATGGCAGCGCCAATGTTCTAGCCTGCTATTAGCGCAAGCAGGTAGAAAACAGAGAAATCACTTTCGTACATACCGAGAAATGATATGTACAGGGATTTTCTTTGTCTTTTCCATTTGACCCACTTATCTCCCCATACTACATCAACCCCTTAATGATTGTGCTTTCCCAGACAATGTGAGTGAATAACGCTTACACCTCCCCACCCATTTCATATGTACAGGAAAACCAACAGAGTGGCGTAACAAGGGGGGGGTGAGGGGTTCTGGCCACACCCGGGTGTCACCCGTCGAGGGGTGATACCAAGGTGCAGGTTCCCCCTTAGTGACAGGAGCCGGGTGCTACACTGTAGCATTAAGTACAGCACTCAGCTCCTGTCACAGTGAGGGAGCCAGCACTCCACACCCCCCACCACCCCAGTGATAACCACAGGCTGAGGTTTGGGCCACGCCCCTTGCCCACACAGCCACACCCCCTTTCAACGGCCTGTGGCGCATGGCATCCCTCCCTGCACTGGGTGTCATCGCGGGAAGGGACGCCACTGCCAACAGTTCTTCTTAATGATGATTATGAAAAGCATGCTGCCACCTGAACAGCGCTCTAATGTTGCCTTATATAAAATGTACCAGGGCATTTTTTTTCAGATCATATGATTACAACCTTAATGAGTACAACTTTTGACCCTTAAATGCCCACTCTATCCACTAGCCACACCTTTTACATATCATAAGTTTACTTTGCCTGTTAGGTATAGTGCAGAATATAGTGCAACTGTCCTGCATAGTTCATCACCACTTCACTAAAACTTACTTTAGTTTCTTTTTTATCTCAATCCCTTGGTAAAATTTGTTGTGTTAAAGAAAACAAGTACATGCACACTGAGAGACACGCACACATGGAAACACACACACACACACTCATGGACACACACAGTCAGAGACACGCACACATGGACACACACACACAGTCAGAGATATGCACACATGAACACACACACGAACACACACACTCAGAGACATGGACACACACACATTCAGAGACATGCACACATGGACACACACAGTCAGAGACACGCACACATGGACACACACACAGTGAGACACGCACACATGGAAACACACACACACATGGACACACACACACTCAGAGACATGGACACACATACACACTCAGAGACATGCACACATGGACACACAGTGAGAGGCATGCACACATGGACACACACTCAGAGACATGGACACACACACACACACACACATGGACACACACTTACTCAGAGACATGGACACACACACACTCTGAGTCATGCACACATGGACACACACAGTGAAAGGCATGCACACATGGACACACACACACAGTCAGAGACATGCACACATGGACACACACACACACACACACACACACTCAGAGACATGGACACACACACTCAGAGTCATGCACACATGGACACACACACACAAACTTAAAGAACAACTTAATGTATTGATCTGTAGTTATCATATTAGAATGACTTCCCTTTGTAGATAGCAGAGCAATGCCCCTACTGGCCCAAAAAGTTGCCAGCAAGGCAATACAACTAATCTGTATACTGCTAAATATGTGGGCATGCAGGGTGCTGTATTTAACATAGATGATAATTATAATAATAATTATAATAATAATCATTATAATAATAATGATAATAAGATGCATTTTACACAGATGTGTCTAGTAAGTATAACAAGGTGCGTGCTTGCATTTCAGTTTTTGCAACTGCCCACTGAAAAACACTCAGCAAACATTTTTGTGCATGCTGGCAAGAGTAAAAATGTTACTTCAAATTCCAACCTACTCCCATACCACCAGTATAAGGCCACCCTCTTTATTAATTTTAACTTTATATATTTTTTTCCCACAAATACTACTCAATTAAGTCTCATTTATGTCCTAAATCAGTGGTTCCCAAACTTTCTTGAATCACGGTGCACTATAGTATCAGCATTTTCTTCACGGAACCCCTAAGCCAAATGTTTCTTATTGAGAATTCAGAAAAAATTATAAAACTAAAAGTAAATTGTGCTTACCAGTCATCCTTAGGTTCAGTTATGTGGTAGTGGACAAGGTTGTGCTTCTGTTGGTCCACACATTTTATGATTGGCAGCCATTATTATTAGTTTTGCCTATCACTTTGACAAGAATATTTAGACTTTGTCCTGGACCACCAACCCAGTTTGGGAACCACTGCCCTAAATAAATCATGATTGCAATGGGACTGATTTTATTAAAATTAAATGTGTCACTAATCCGTAATACAGTTCAATGTTTGTTTTACATTGTTCGAAATTCACCGACTGTACAAATGTAATTTCCCATGTGGGAAGTGCCAGATGCATCCCCATGAAAGAATAGACTGTGGTCTGAGTTCCATCATCTAACAATCTTTCATCAGGTGATAAAGAGGCTGTAAGGCTTCTGACAATCAGGGAACAGACATAATCATTTTGAAGTGCCAACTATTTGAATGCAACATAAAATCAAATCTAGATCCTCTCAAACCATCTTTTCTTGCAGGTCAAGTTTTCAGTATAATACTCCTTTAATTGAGACGCACATGTATGTATATATATATGTAAAGTATACAGCTGATGCCAAGAGATCCTGATTACTTTTTCAATATCTGATAGGACAGTAAATCAAAGTGAAAGTTATCTATTACAGAGAAGAGTAAGAAATGATTGACACTCCTCCGTAAAATGAGAGGCGACATTTGCTGAAGGCAGGAATTACTGGAACATAATACACTGATGCTGAAACATGCAGCATTTCACCCATGTTTTTGATATGAAGCTAATGTATTTCAGTTTTGACATATGAGATAGAATGATTATTTTTGCTCCCACTGGAATGAATACAACATCTCGAAAGTACTCTCAGAAGGGTCAACACATTCGTCTTTGCATTTTCTTACAGTAAACATCATTACATTTCATATATATTTGCCGTATTTGGATTATGCATCTTACGTTGTTTGTTCTATATTAAACATTCTTAATAAAACTGAATGAATCATGTATGATGCATGTTCCGAGTGTGCCAAGTATAAATTCAATTGCATAGCACAGTTTGTATATGAACCTGCAAGGAAAGCAGAAGATATAGAACCAAGAGCTACAGTAATCTCGCATGAACGTAGAGAAACAGATTTGTTTTGGTTTATTATGAAAATAAAAAGAGATGTCATAAATAGAGCTATAATAAATGGGATGTAATCCTCAGGAATCTTCATCAGTCTTTGGGAAACTCAGTAAATTAAACACAGAAATGAATCATTTGTCTCAAATGCTTTAGAATATATTCATAAATCAGCTTTTCGAAAAAACAGTTCATGCCCAAAAGATATGTGCTAAAGGGGGATGTAGTTTAAATCCCAGAAATGTTCAACCGTACTATTACTTAAATGTAGACTATTCTCCCCTCAAAATAACAGAACTGCCTGTGTCTATAGTCCTATACCCCTGAGGTTCATAGAGGTATTTATATTTGGGTACCTGTTTATTTTCCTGTGGCAGCTGTCAGGAGAATTTTAAATTTTACAGCTGCTGACACCATTGGTGCAAAAGAGCACTGATTGGATGTTACAGACGTCTGTTGCTGAGGAATCAGGGGTGAGCGTGCCCTGAACTGAAGAGGTTTAGTACATAGGACTGCCTGCTGTTCTTTTAATTGGGGGTGACAGTGATGTTGCAGTTACATATCTAGTATGGGTGGCTCTCTACTTTAATGGGAAATACTGTATGTAGTAATGGACACCTTTGTATAGTAAACTCAAATAATAAAAATACAAATGACAGTAAAATGTATTACTGAAAAACAATATATGGAAGGCAATTAAGCTGAAACACAATGTAAATGTCTGTATTGGTGTTATATAAGTAAGGACTCCATCCCATATTTCTGTTTTTGGCATGTTGGGAAGGAACTACAATACATGATGACAGCAGGACATCCTCTTTCCTGCTTGGGTGTACTTTTCTTTTAAAACTGCCCACAGCATGGCCTTACCCTTCATCTAAACATTAAGCTCATGGGGAAAGGGAGGGACCCTGACAGTATTGCTAAAAAGCATGAACTGGCCATGAGCGATAATAACCAGATAATCCAGTGATTGTGGGATCTACTGGATTGGTAGTGTACGTTCTGTTATTGATCTCACATAAATCCACTAATAACTAAACTGATTTTATGTAAAAAGAGTGAAATATTTTTAGAACATTTTTCTTCCAGCTCTTAGACAAAAGTATTTTAAAAAGGTTTTATTGAAATGACTTTTAATGTATTTTTTCTTTTTAAACACTTCTAGCTAATGATTTATATGCATACTATAGCTAAAGGCACATAAGAAGTCAGAAAACTAAATCAAAGCGTTTAGTAAAAGTTGCCTGATGTGATGAACACCCAATAAATTCAGGTCATCTTAAGGTTGACAACCCTTTTATTTTCTAATAAGATATACAGCTTTCCTCTATAGTTTTTTGTTTCACAAGTTCTGGAAAAATTGAATCAGAGCTAAAATATTCCTGTCCGTCTTTCTATGAGGATCCCTCATGGGAGCTACTTTGATCCCCAGGTTGACAGAGAAAGCATACATAACATAGAAATAAGCCAAAGACTTCTATATTGTAAGTTTGTTTAGGACAATACTATTAAAATTGCACATACAGCAAGATTATTACTATTATTATTATTATTTTGTATTTATTTAACTCTAGCAAATTCCACACTGCTTTACAGGGTTGGCAACAGAAATGTTGGGGCCCCCCTCGACCCCCCACACAACAATGCCTTATCTTGCGCTAAAACTGGCAGTTGTAAAAGCTGCACCTCTCAGTAAATCCTGTTAGTAAGCATCAGACAATAATACACAAATGCAAATACAGAAGAAATATTAAAATATAAGATATATCAGCCTCCACAATTCCACACCTTGAGGTATCCTAGTGGAAAGGACTTGTAGACACAGTAAAGACGAGCCACTGATCTTATCATATGATTTTATCACTCTTGTATTTTAATATTTCTTCTGCACCCTCTGGTTTTTACCCTCTGGTTTTTGCATTTGTATATATACGGTATATATATATATATATATATTTAACTAGAATGGAAAAATAAATAAAATAACAATATACTTACCACACACTTGTCTCTTGCAGTTCTTCCTGTTGATTGACAGTGTTGCTGCAGCTGCCTCAGGGAGGGAAAGGTTGTCTGTAGTCAGCGGAACGGACAGTGGTGCTGCTCTGTTGCAGCTTGTAGACTTGTAGCCAGGTCACGCTGCAAGCTTGCTCTCATCTTGCATCCTTAGGGCTCTATTTACTCCAATCCGCATTTTTAATGCAGATTGTAGTGTGATATTACTGAGTGAAGTCGCATTGCAAATTCAGGCAATATCACAGGGATTTACTACATATCCCTTGCAGGGATAGAGCTTGCGAGAAAGCTTTGTCCCTGCGAATCCTTTCCGCACACTAGTCACGGTATTTTCGCAAAAAAATACCGGGACAAGTGCCCCATGCATGCGCCGACCGGTCACCGCAGCTACTCCCCCGGCACTAAGCCCCGCCCCCGCAATCGCGGTACCGCCGCGACCCCCCCTCCCCCTCTTGTGACCCTCCCTCTCCCCTCACTTACCTGCATGATCCGGGCTCCGGTGATGTCCTCCATGTGCTCCGGTCAGCTGACATCCCATACTGCACTGTGACCCTGTCAGGTGATGACCGGGCCGCAGTGCAGCATGGGAGACCAGCTGACCGGAGAGAGAGGACATCACTGGAGCCCCGAACTCCGGTCCCTGGAGTCAGGTAAGCTTTTTTTTTTACTTATTTTTTACAATGAATCAGCGTGTGGTCTGTTTAGACCACACAGCTGATCACTGGGGCCGGCTCCGGGCTCTGCTCTCCCCGTCAGAGCGGAGTAGGAGTGCGGTAACCGGGGGAGACCCTGGATAACGCCACCTCCAGGTGGCGTTATTATCACAGGGCTTTCCCCGGTATTTTTTCACAATTTATTTTTAGTAACTTTGGTCAGATCACATTTCCCATTACAATTATAGGAAATACGATCTGCTTACTAAAAATAAGTGATACTTAGGGGTTGGAGTAGAATTTTACAAAGTCTACTCCAATTGCTCTGTAATAACTATAGGTGATACTAAAATAATGTGAAAATGGTATGAAAACACCTTTTTTCACTTTATTTTAGTAAAAATAATGTTGATAAATAGAGCCCTTATTCTCTACTGTGGCCGCAGCAGGGAGACAGGGGCAGAGTAGCCGGGGCGGGAACAGCACCTCACGTAATGACGCCACCACAGTGGCATCATTAATTACACTATGCAGTACGCACAAAGTGACTTGGGTACCCAGGGAGGGTGTCGCCGGGGGTGGAGGGGGGTAATACCCTGGCTGGCTTAATTGTTTGTTCTTGGTTAGTTTTGCAGCACTGGCCAGCCGGTGTGGTCAGTGTGTAAACATATTTATGTTTTATGCCCAGAGCTGCTCTGTTTTATGCACCTATGAAACTAGGAGCCCCTCAACCTTAGGACCCGGGACGGGTGTACCCCTTGTACTCCCCTGGTGTTTTAGAATTGGTAGATGTTGCCATCCAACAAATTGCAGTGCCCTAAATAACTCCATAATCCTGGGAGGTAGAATGTAATGAAGAGTTGACAAGTAGTAGAAAACTACACTTTTTTTTAAATGTTCTTTTTTTGCTGATTAGTCTAATAATCTATCCTTATGGTTTATAAACTAAAGCAGCACCAAGAGTTAATATATTACTGCTTACTGAAGGTGTTTGTAAACTGTGGACCTTTTTCTTTCCTGTGATGTAATTTTTAGTGTGTATATAGTGTTTAGATTTAAAAGCACTCTTTCAGTCAGAGGTTTAATGGTAGACTCGGGTACATTTTCAGCATTACTGTAATTCTAAATTGACACATTTGTCTACATCGGCCTCGCTTCTCAGCACTATAAATCCAGCAGCACAATAAGCGGCCTAGATGGAAGTGTCAGGCAGGAGATCACAGACACGAATGGCACAAAGACCTTGCATATCATATACACATTTTAAATCTAGTTTCCATAATACCGTATTGTTAACAGGAAACCCACTGAAATATAGAAGTCTGGCATGAATAATGCATTCATTTCTGTTTTTCACAGATACAAGAATGGGAACTTTATCTTGGCCCACAGCTACTTTTATAACTGTTGTTGCTACCGTTTACTTGGAAGCCAAAACGACTCAGCCGATAAAGTACACAAAGAAAGTGTATAACATGGAGATCGGGAATGCTTTCGAGACTTCAGTTGCTCCACCAACAGAGGAGACTGTTTTCACTGACATGGCTGAAACAAGTGACACCACCACTGAACCAGCCACCTTAAACCCTGATTTCAGAACTGCTACAACCCTTTACCCTTTTGACAATTTCACTCTGGAAACAGCTGATTTTTTCTTTAACTGCTGCGATTGCTGTACCCCTCTGCCTGGGCCAACGGGTGATCCAGGACCTATGGGACAACCAGGTAAATCAAGTCTGCTGTACGAGGGAACTAATTGTTCCACCATTAAATTATCATATACAACTGTAGACATCTATGAAAAAGATGTTGTGGCCTTTAGTAACCATTTATGTTCAGGCTGGCAATGTTATAATAATGTTTAGATAATTGCAATGTCTTGCAGGTTTCTCTGGTGCGAAAGGTTATTTTATTGCATTTCCCTAATCATCACCTTAGACTACTGTATGTGGAAGTATAGTAAGCTGGTGACTAACAAGCCAAGTTTTTCCCATAGTAGGTTCCGCAGATACCAAGCCAGGCACGTCTACATTTGGGAGGTGCCATATTACAGCCACTTAATACAGCGCTTTCCAGGTGGAAAATAAAACCACTCGTGTGACACTTGTAAGAATATTTCCAGTTGCTGAAGACATCCTTATCCATGTAAAATAAAATCTAAATATAAAAAGGTAATAAGTTGTACATAGAGATGTGTCCTCCTCATACACCTAGCTTCAGTACACCATGCGGTGCGAGATACCTGGTGCGAGTGAGCAGGGTCCTGTACAACTCAACTTTTTCACCTGATTGTGCATCTTAGTCGCACGTGATGTGACAAAACAGTTTCATGAGACTGCACTGATTAATTTGATATGCAACACTTATATTGTCTGTGTGCAACTGAGTCTGAATCTGTACAATGGAACTTAGGGCCGAATTCAATTAACCGCAAAAAAGTAGCGTCTGACGAAAAGCGAATTTAATTCGCGTCATTTGCCTATTCTGATACAATGTTTTCTCAATGTGCGTCCCTGCTTTTTCAATTGTAAAACATGAAAACGCGGATAGGCAAATTTTTACAAAGCAAAACTAGCGAAAAGGACATCTTTTTTGGGGGAAATCAGTCTGTACCCCATAAAAAGCTTCAGTGACCCTGAGAATCAATATAAAATAGTAGTAGTAGCCCTAATAAAAGTGAACAGCCCTTTGCAACAAAATATTTGCATATGTGTGGATAAATGGTTCTGAAAAATAAGTACCGTAGTTAAATTTAGGGTACCTGAAAATGGGAACTAGTATATTTTGATATTTCTAAAATGAAGATAAAAAAAGCCCTCAAAAATTCACCTGCTGCAGCCTCCTGCAATCTCAGAAACACATGTCTCATCCATATAGGCCCCCAAACACCAGGCCCCCACTTTTTACCCATTTTAAAACACTCTTTAAATTTTCGCCCCAAAAATGAAATGTCTTTTTTGGGTTGAATTAAGATATATTTTTGTAATTTTTTAAGACAAATTAGTTATTGGGGGAGGGGGGTGTCCAAAGGGTTCTGAACCAAGTCTCCACATTTGTACCCCAAAAATATGGATTTTGCACTTCTTTTCTCCTGCCTTTTGCTGGATAAACTTTTTTGCCAGTTTTTGCCTACGCAGTTGTCGCCTAGACAAAAACTCAGGGCAATTGAATACGGCGATACTCGAAACAGGCAAAAAGCGTAAATGTGCAAAAACTTTTCTCCAAATGGCACTTTTCACAGCTAATTGGATTCGGCCCTTAGGACCTGATTCAGACCCGCTCGCTAGATGCGGCCGCTCGCTCCCAGTGTATGGAAATTCAGCTAAAGTGACGTCAAGGCATCAGCTCGCACAGCAAGACATAAGCACGCCCACTATGTCTTGGCAAGCGATCACTTTGTGTTTATAGATGCCCACCAGCCTGTCTTTAGCCGCCCACTTGTGTACGTCATCTCCAGTAAGTATATACAACCATCAGAACACCGGGAGCCATCGGATCTGCCCGCAGCGCTTGCCTGTACCCTACCGCAAGCACTACGAGCAGTTCAGTGTAAAAATCAACCAGGTGACGTGTACTATGATGCTGCCTGTTAATTATGCACACCTCTGAATTGGCGTTAAAACACTCTGGCACGCCAGCGTCCACAACTCCACTCCCCAGATACTACTGCCCTGCCCCTGTTACCACCCACAAATGGACTCTCCAGTCACTCATTCCACTGGGCAGTCATGGCAGGACGAGCGAGCACATTCCAATCGCTCGTACTCAGGGCCGGATTTACCATTATTCAACATAGGCACCCGCCTAGGGCCCGTCGGGTTTCAAGGGACCCGTTGCCGGGCCCCCCTACCCCTCGAAATCCTGCCCTGGAGTGAACCTGTTCAGCTGTGCTATGCCTGTGATCGAAGTTGAACTGCTGCTGCTGGCATACAAAGCAGCATCAGCATCATGGTCCAGGGCCCTGCCCCTAGCCAGCCCATTTTAACCAATCCCGAAGCAGTCTACACTGCTGTAGCCAGCCCTCCCCCACAGTGTAGCAAGCAGCCCCCCCCACCCCCGCAGCATAGCGAGCAGCCTTCCGCGCCCCCCCCTCCGCAGTATAGGAATCAGCCTTCCCCCCTCCGCACTGCAACCTTCAGTCTCCCCCGCAGTATTGCAAACAGCCTTCCGTCCCCCCTCCGCAGTGTAGGTAGCAGCCTTCCCCGCCCTCCGCACTGCAGCCTTCCACCGCCCCCCCCCCGCAATATGGCAGGCAGCCTTCTGCCGCGCCCCCCCCTCCGCAGTATAGCAGGCAGCCTAAGCCGCGCACGCGCACAGTATAGCGGGCGGCCTAAGCCGCGCCTCCCCCTCCGCAGTATAGCGGGCAGCCTACCCCCCCCCCTCCTCCGCAGTACGAAATGTAGCCTTCCGCCGCTCCCCCCTGCAGTGTAGCAGACAGCCTTCCTCCGGCATCGATCACCTTCCCCCTTCACCTCTTCTTGTGTGTGTATATATACTGTAAATATTGTATGTATGTATATATATATATATATACACTGAGTCTACCTCTGTTCTTTCCCCTTTTCCTTCTCTAACCATGTTTTTCCCCTTTTCCTTCTCCCTATGTTTGTCCTCCATATACTCCTGTCTACCTCTGTTTTACCCCCATTCCTCCTGTCTTCCACTTTGTCCTCCATATCCCATTCTACATTGCAGGCTTGCAAAAGAAGGGCCTTGGCCGTTCACTTAAAAATTGTGTGTGTGCGTCCATGCGTGTGTGCAAGTGGCATTAATCTGTGTCATATTTGATGTTTTTGCCTTGCTTTTGTGTGTATTTGATTACAGTAATAATAACTGCATATATTACAGTAGTGTCACTGAAGCAAGTTAAACATATATACAAAGATGTGTGTATATAATTTGATGTGTGTATTTTGCTCCAGCGACACCTACTGTGATATATGCACAGCATTGTTTGAGGGTGGGGGGCCCCAAGCCGGTAACTTGCCTAGGGCCCCATGAGGTCTAAATCCGGCTCTGCTCGTACTAGTTTGCGCACGTGCACTGCAAACTACACGCATGCGCACATTAGCGAACATTGTCTGCAACGAGCGGCCGCTTCCTAGCGAGCAGCTCTTAATCAGACCCTTAGTGTGAAAAAAGCCCCGTAGCACTTTGTACACAGACTCAGACTCAGTCACACACAGATGTACATATCAAATGTATCAGTGCAGCTACAGTGGCTCTAGCGTCCTCTTCCAGGTCATAGTGGTCATATGTGCAGCAGTTACGATGGAGACATCAGAGGAGTGGTGTTCCAATTAGTAATATTCCCCTATCTCTAATCCCTACCCCAATCCTTCCCCTTGTGCCTAACCCTAAACCCTCCTCCCTGAAGCCTAACCCTACCCTCCACCCGCAGCCTAACCCTACCCTCCTTTTGCAGCCTAACCATACCTTCCTCCCGCAGCCTAAACCTACCTTCCTCCTGCATCCTAATCCTACACTCTTCCTACAGCCTAACCCTACCTTCCTTCTGCAGCATAACCCTACCCTCCTTCTACAGTCTAACCCTACCCTCCTCCCGCATCCTAACCCTACCTTCCTCCTGCAGCCTATCCTTACCCTCCTTCTACAGCCTAACCCTACCCTCCTCCCGCATCCTAACCCTACCTTCCTCCTGCAGCCTATCCCTACCCTCCTCCCACAGCCTAAACTTACCCTCCTCCCGCATCCTCCCGCATCCTAACCCTACCCTCCTCCCACAGCCTATCCCTACCCTCATGCCGTCATTCTAATGTCACTGTCGACCACGTCACTGGATCCCCGTGTACACACATTGGTCTAAGGGCCTGATTCAGACCTACTCGCAAGCGCTATGCGCTCGCAAGCGGGTCGATGGTTGTTCATTGCGCATGTGCGGCTTGCGCAATGCGCGTGCGCAAGCCCCGCAGCGTGAGAGAAATTCTCTCGCTCCAGGGCTCGCTACAAACGGGGTAGCTGTCGATGTTGATCGACAGCTCATCCCCTTTTGTAGGCGGGGTGGGGGGTGTTTGCACAAACGGAGGCGTTCAGGAACGCCTTCCATTTGTGGGCGGCCCTACTGACATCACGAGTGATGTCAGTAGTGAGCTTCTGGCTCTATTAGAGCCGGAAGCTCACTGGGGCTTGTGGCAGATGAGACCCTACCACAAGGGTCTCGTCGCAAGCCCGATGGTCGCGATGGTCGCGACCATCACCTGGCCGCTCGCAAAAGCTGTGGGTGGTCACCCACAGCTTAGCGAGCGGTCAGGAGGCCGGGTAAAGAAAAAAAAGCGGCCACCCTGATTCAGAACGAGCACTCGCTTTTTGCGAGCGGCTCTGAATTAGGGGTCTGATTCAGAGCCGGACGCTATTTGCGCTCGCTCGTTCAGGAAAAAGGGGTGGCTATTCAAATGAACCGTTCGCTCTTTGCAGTCTGTTCACGCCTCTAGGTCTGAACTAGCGAACTAAACATGCGGTCGTTTTTTGGAAAACTACGCCCCCTGGCCGCTCGCATCCTACGTCATGTCCGCTATTTATTAGATTAATCGAGTACATCGACCAGCGTATGAACTGCTCGCTATTCTTGTGGTTGGTTTTTCCTACCGCAATCTTGCGAGCAGTTCTGACTATAAAATAACCCAGTGACGTGGTCAATGACGCTGCTGTATTAATTATGCACACCCTTAAAACGCCCGTTTTGACCTTTAAGCACGCCTGCGTTCGGATCTCCACTCCCCGTTTTCAAGCACCTTCCCCCGTTACCACCCACATATGCCTCCTCCTGTCACTCAAAATAGCAGGCATTCGCTATTTAGCGAACAAACGATTTTCGGCCGCACTGACTGGTTCGTGCATGCATATTATGATCCGTACGCATGCACAGTTGTGCAAACATCGCTCGGAACGAACGAGCGCCTGCATACGAGCGGCTCTGAATCAGGCCCTAGGTCCTAAGTTATCAACTGTCTCACTAGGGATATTGTTTTGAATTAATTTAAATCAACACAAATATAATTTATATAAGGGAGAACTTGATGTACAGTATCTGTGTCTTTGGGGCCTATTCATCGAAACATAATTATATAATGTGATAATTATGGTTTGAACTCGCTGCGAGTTCAAACACAGTTTAGTTGGCATGTATCATGTTTTCTGCCCTAAGCTATCACTTCCGAAAACTGCCGTTTCTACGAAGAAGTGTTTCGGAAGTGAGAGACTTTTCTCCTGCACCAGGTCAGTTTTCATTGCTTGTCTTCAAGCTGCTCATGTGCAGCTTGTAAATAGGCTGTGAAGAGACACTCCTTCCCCCTCCGATCTGCATGTCCGCCCACCCACCAACCCTACCGGTGTCTGGCTCCCCCCATCCTTGCTGCAGCAGCTGAAGCCTGTGCCCCCCACCTCAGACCTGCAGCCCTAATTAGGTCCTCCGCCGCCGCTGCTGTGCGATGTTCAACACTGCCCCCATCCTCCGCAACGCTGCCGCATCTGCCGTCGCTGTCAGATACCCCCAACCCCCCCCCCCCGGTCAGACCTGCTGCCCCGTGTGGGTCCATCGCTGCCGCTGCTGTGCACTCTCCTGGTCATGGCTCACAGAAGGACTGCTCTGGGAGCCAGTAGAGAGCTTTATTGAGGTAAGAGGACACAGCAGAGATGGAACTTATCAGATCCCTCTGCTGTATCGGATACTGTATGCCATCTCAGGGTGGCGACAGTATAACTGTCAAAAAAATGCCCTTTTCGCTACTTGATGAATTACATAATTTCCACATCCCCATACTAAAGTATGGGGACTGTGGAAATCATAGGAGGACAATTGTAACCAGGAGATATCTCTGATATCTTCTGCATTACATGTTTGATAAATAACACTGAATAGACCCCTTTGTCACTATGGGCCTGATTCAGAGTCGGATGCAGAAAGGCTGTATTTGCTGGCAGCCGCAGAAGCCTGATTTACTACCATAATGCTAATGCCAGAATCTGTATAGCTAATGCAGAATCTGTGCATCTCCAAGTGGGAAGCTGTGCCACTCACTGTATTTACACCAACGGCTGCAACTATCATCCTTAGCATTGGCACTTGTACCAGCAGGGCAGGGCCGGCTAAAGGCATGTTCGACCAGTGCGGTCAAAAAGGGGCGTCGCCCCATAGAGGGCGCATCCCTCCAAGCCATTCCTGATTTCAGCGGGACAGTCCCGTTTTTCGGGCACTGTTCCACCTGCGGGCGGTCGGGATCCATTCAGTGCAGGGAGAGAGCTGGGGGCGGCCCAGCTACTGACATTAAATGGGAGGCATGCCCCTTTTTTACCCGGCCCGGTGCGACTCTTGGCGCGCCTGTGTTCCATCCCCCTACTGGGTGCATGAGATCATCAGAAACAGGCTTCCATACTTTGTACACTTGACTCAGAATAGCACGGAACTGCCACGATACTCATACAAGTCAGAATAATTCTAATTGCACTGTCGCCACCCAGTTTCTGGACCGAAACACCCAGTGCATGGAAAGACAGTTCCAGCCAAGTTTCACCAAACTATGAATAGGACGGAGATATGCAAAAATGCGTAAATTGGCACCTGCGCAAGCACTGTATGCTAAAACACCCCATTTGCGTCTGCACACAGAGGCCCTGATTCAGAGACGGATGCCTCCTGGCCACTTGCATAGCTGTGGGTGACCACCCACAGCTATTGCGAGCGGCCAGGTTGATGGTCGCGATGGTCCAGACAATCGCGACCATCGGGCTTGCGACGAGACCCTTGTGGTAGGGTCTCGTGGCCGCAAGCCCCAGAGAGCTTCTGGCTCTAATAGAGCCAGAAGCTCTACCACGGACATCACTGGTGATGTCAGTGGGGCCGCCCCCAAACAGGCCAGCCACCCCCCCTGCCTGCCTACCAAATGGGGCGAGCTGTCAATCACCTTCGACAGCTCGCCCCCTTTGGTGCGAGACCCGGAGCGACGGAGCACCCGTCGCTAGCCGGGTCTCGCGCATGCGCACGATGGAGCTGGCTCTGTCGTGCCCATGCCCAGTGGGCAAACATCGGCCTGCTTGCGACCAGGTCTGAATCAGGCCCAGAGATCTGTCTGTCTCAGTCAGCCCCCTTGTAATACTATTTTTTTTTTTTAGTGTTATTAATTCTATTTCACAAGTGACCTGCTTACACATTCAGCTCCTCTTTATCATTAGTGAAGATACCACACATTTCATAAACTACTATTTTCTTTTTAAATAGCACTATACCTTTAACTGGAATACTGTTACATTTTTAATGAAACTATCCTACAGCATCCACTTTGCTTAAACAGCATTCCTGGTTACTGTATTACATTTTCACAGCTCTGCTCCTTCAACTTTGTAGAGCCTTGGGATCTGAACACTGAACAGTTTTTCCTGTGGCTCCTCCTTTACTGTACTACAGAACAGCAGGTGCTGAAATGCTACTTATAAAATAACGAGCAAAAAAAAGTGTCCTTGATTGCACTGCATTGTCAGATGCATATAAAACAGGAATACAGTACTTACCTGTTAAAAAGACAGCTTTATAATGTGCTGTTTTTCTAACACACTTGTAAATGTTAAAGTGATTTTTATTTTGGGGGATTCTGATACTGTATAAAATCATATAAACAATAGAAGGAAGATCGGTACTCCCCGAAAATATGTTAAACTATGATGCCATTCAATAGTAGCAAATAGGTAAAGTTATAATATGATACCAATGGCAGCAGCACTCAAATCAAGTCATTTAGACAAAAGTCAGGAATGCAATTCCAACATTGCAATGATTTGGTCTGATATATATACAGTGGCAAAGAGGGTTCTTTGCCATGTTCTGCTATAAAGAACATGACTCATTCCCTGGAACAAAGAATAGATAGGGGTAAAGGTGTTGCTGTTCCCTGCTGGACCTTTAAAACAGCTGCAAAAGTGTGAAGCCTAAAGGATTGTGTGATTCAGGGAGAAGGTGCTCCTGATGCTGAATTAGTTGGGCAGGTGATAGAGAGCTGGTAATGTTAGCTTAGTATTAGGGAGCCATATGCTGTTCAGGAAATGTGATGATTTAACATCATCAGTAAAAGCCATCTGACAAGCGCAACTGCTATCATTCATGTTTCTTTGTAAGGAGAACCATAATACTAACATATGCTGTATATATATTAGGAACCCACCCCAGTCCCCTGAATGTCACCACAACCCCTTGCATCTCACCCCTGCCCATTTGCATCCAGTGTCACTACAACCCCACTGCTGCTGCCCTATGGCCACTGGGATGTGCTGGGAAGGGCAGGAGGATTATGGACAAGAGATTTGTATTGTAGCTACCATAAACATTAACAGCAGCATGTCCCCGGGGCTGGGGCACCTGTACATATTTCCACAGCCTCCATGTACACTCTTCCCAAGTTGCCAAACATGGTGATGAGCAATGTCTTCTTTGCACAATGTACCCTGTATTTCCTGGCCTTCCTGTTGAGCTTCCCTGCCTTGGTACCCCTGTTTGAGAACAACATTAACTTCCATGGGTGGTGCCTCCTGTTCACCAAGGGCATGTGGCTGAGCGGGAACATCACGCTGGACAGGAGAAGTGGTGGCCAGAGTCCGTCTGCAGGTTCAGTGTAGGGATGGTTTTTGGAATACAGTGGTTACTAACCATTGATGTTTTTGTTCGATTGTAGTGTTTTTGCCTTTTGATGGTGGTAGTCCAATGTTTGTTACTGTAACCCCCCTTTTTACCACTAAAGGGTCACCAGGTTACTAACACCTCTATTACTCCTAATGTACCCACCCTTAACCTCTCTCTAAGTGGTGTACCATTATTTTATCAGTGCCTCCACCCAAGTATTGGTTGTCGGTATGGGTCTACTTGGGAAAACCCATAGAATATATATAGGACTTGCCTATGTAAGCCCAAGGATACACTCAAGTATTAATATTACTCCCTATAGTGTAGTGTGTAGAAGGGGCATGTTAGTTGAAAACAATATTATAACACAAAGACATCTGTTCCTTATACTTTTTGGATGCTTACATCACACCTCCAGGTAAGTAAACACAATTACATATAGATATAACGTTCTTTATATTGACGAAATTCCAAGTAAATAAGAATATACATTCATCTCATTATATGACATAACAGTGTACTGTGTTGTATATTGACATACATATGTTTATCTGAACAATGCAGTAACATCATGCATAAATAATAACAATATATCAATATAGATTTCCTCCTAAATACTAAGTTCTAAAAGTCCGGTTGCAGTTCCTGTGGATCTCTGCTATCAGAAGCCAAAACTGAATAGTTACTTTACTGTGTGATCAAATGTCAATATACCAGTTTTCAGCTTTGTCTGAATAAGTGCAGTAAACTGTTCTCTCCCCCACCTCTTTAGTCAGTCTGGTATTAATGAGAGAGTATTAGAGATATAGTACATGAGGCTAGTAACTGCAGGTAACACGGCCTGCTATTGGTGTGACTGCACAGCTTTTTCTGCATCCTGTAAGGGCACAAGTTATGGTTACTCACAGCCGATGACTGGTTCTTTCCAGGGAGATAGACGGCTTTATGACCACGTCAGCGTTTAGTGCCTGCCCCGGCAGGACACTAGTCTGCTTCACTGACAGGGGCTGTGTGCACACAGGCTCTCCAGCTGCTTGTGCAGGGATGATTGCTGATAGCCTCACCCCATCAGCTGCAGTGTCTCCCTCTCCCCCGGCTCTGTCATAGCCTGCCACCAAGCAGGCAGCCCTCCTGTCACTGGACAGTAGCCAGAACTTCCGGAGCTGCCTCCCCGCTGATGTGGCGGCTGACGCCGGGACTTCCTGCGTGGCTCCTAGCCACTTCCACTCATGCTGCCTAGTCCACGTCCCACAACGCTGCCTCTTTGGCATCATCAGGTAGGCAGGGTGGGTGCCACTGTTCCACCTTCTTCCCCAGCTCCGGCTGGGCTCCATCTCCGGCTCTGCCCCCCTGCGCCCGGCAGCATATAGCCGCTCACTGGCTGCCCGGGTCACAGGAGGGCAGGCACTGGAGGGAGGGATCAGCAGACTGCCTCTCAACTGCTGCTAACCACTGTTATATCTCCTCCCTCTCACCGGATCCTATTTTCCTGACAGGAACCAATTCACTCCCATCTATATTACTCCGCCCCCTTCTGCAACTATCACCAATGTCTGTGAAATGTATATCTGCAGCATGAAGCACCAAAGTCCACTGACATCATAGATATCTTACATGCACAGGGTACATACATTTCCACATATTTACTTATATTTATATCACATCACATCTATCCCTACAGTATATATAACATTTACCTCATAAATGGCATTTTTCTGTAAATAGATGAATGAAAATATATACCTGTTTCAATTGTATATATGAATTATCTCCGTAACCCTAACCAGGGTTACATTACCATTGAATAGAATGGTGTTTTTTTTTTAATTTCTGTTAGTTATGCCTCCCCTGGCTCCTTCCTGGCTACTGTGACTGCATCCTGGTATCTTCATAGGTTCATTGGAGGCTATCTCTCACTCTCTGTCTGCCTCAGACATGATCCTGCTTACTCCCTGGCTCCCTCCTCTCTCTAAGAGGCTGCTAAGCAACAGGGCACATTGCTAGCTCTGGTTGGATCTCGCTTTGCTGTTTCAGCACCATAGGCAGCTACTCTGCTTCAGCTTGGTGTAAGATTAGATTTTTACCTGCAGGTGATAGTATCCTAACCCTGTTGGAATGCCGGCATTGGGATTCTGGGCCTGATTCAGAGCCGCTGGTAAGCGGCCGCTCGTTCGCTCCGAGCGATGTTCGCACAACTGCACATGCATATGGGTTGTAATACGCATGCGTGAACCAGTCATTGCGGTCGGAAATTGTGTGCTCGCAAAATAGCGAATGCCTGCTAATTTGAGTGACAGAATGAGGCGTTTGTGGGTGGTAACAGGGGAAGGTGCTTTAGCACGCCCACTATGTCTTGACGTGTGATCGCTTTGTGTATGCAGACACCCACCAGCCAGTCTAAAGATGCCCACTTGCGCACGTCAACAGACCGCAAAGAGCGAGCGCTCTATTTAAATATCCGGCCCCTTTTTCTGAACAAGCGAGCGCAAATAGCGTCCAGCTCTGAATCAGGCCCTCTGTCCGCCAGGATCCTGAGCTCCGGCAACCCATACCAAACCCCTTGCATATATAATCACTTTGAACCTTGGGCTCGATTTAGACCCGCTTGCTAGATGCGTTCGCTCACTCAATGTGTATTCAAATTCGGCAAGGCAGGCGATTGCTTGGCAAGGCATTAGCACGCCCACTATGTCTTGACGTGTGATCGCTTTGTGTATGCAGACACCCACCAGCCAGTCTAAAGATGCCCACTTGCGCACGTCATCTCCAGGAAGTGTATGTAACTAGAGCCAGAGAGAGCATTGGCGCCGCCCCCCTCTCCCAATTTTTTAAATAGGGACATACGATGCTGCACATGAAAAAGGGCCATGGCTTCATGGGGAAGAGCCAGGGAAGAGATAGGGGCAGCTAGGAGATGCTGGGGATAAAAGAAGAGGAAGCTACAAGTGAGAATGATAATATACAGGAAAATTGACAGGCCTGAACAGCGACCCCTGCCCTGCGGTGCCCTGTGCCATGGCACAGGTTGCAATACCCTAGTTACGGCCGTGTGTGTAACCATCGGTACATCAAGAACCATCGGAAACGAATGCAGCGCTTGTGGTTGACTATACTCTACCGCGAGCACTTCAGTGTGAAATACTACCAAGGGACGTGCACTATGATGCTGCCTGTTAATTATGCACGCCTCTGAAACGGCATTAAGATGCTCAGGCACGCCTGCGTTCGCGCCTCCACTCCCCCATTTCTAGTGGCCAGTCCCTGTCACCACCCACAAACGGTTTCTCCTGTCACTCATTTTACAGGGCTGTCTATGGATGGCGAGCGTACGCTTCCCGATCGCTCACACTGGTTCGTGCACGTGCACTGTGATGCATACACATGCGCAGATTGCAAAAATCGGCTGGCTGCGTGCGAACACTTCCTAGAGAGCGGGTCTGAATCGGGCCCCTTATTCTATTTCTACTGTGTATTCACTAATAATTCAGCTTGTGTTTTGCTGCATTAGGTACAAAACTATTGAAGAAAAAAAAGATTTTTATTGACTCTGCAAATCACTTGCTGAAACCAGCGTCTAAAACACACTGTACTCAAATCTAGCAAGAGCTGAAATCTTGTGCACAGTAAACTATATGACAGTGTAATGAAAAGAATGACTCTTTTGTTTCAGTTCATAGAAAATTACCAGTTGCTAATTTGTTTTGTCAACAGTTTTATAGTTCATTACATCCAAGGTTGTGAACTATTTATGAGCTAATATACAAGCCTTTCAGGATGTTCTTATGTTATACAGAAGGTTAGGGAAACCATCATATCATGTGACCAGTTTTGTGAAAGGGTAGTTTTATACACTATTTCTTAGGGCTAGTTGCTTAGATTTGAAATAGACTACAATATGTGTAGCTTTAGTGACTGGCAGAGAATTCTGAGAGGTGAAGTTCAAAAATAGCTTAAATCTCTAACCTTGATCTGTAAACCTAGGAAGTATATTCAGTAAATTTGCCTGACCAATTTAAAAGGGCAATAATATTAATTGCTAAACAAGCCTGATTTTGCATTTAATATTATTGCCCTTTTAAATCCGGCTGGCAAAGCCACTGAAAATTTGGGGTTTTCAAAGAACCACAGCTTAGTAAATATACCCCTGCCTTTACATTTAGGGACATTTTGATAACTGATGCACAGGAAAATTGCATTGCAGGCCACACTATTGCTTTCAGTTTCAAATCCCTACTATGAAAATGACTGAATCTGATTGGATACATTTTCACTAGTTTTCGTGACTCTCTCTATTAAGCAGTGTGTGCACTGAGAGCTTGTCCAATACATAAAATTGGAAACAAGGTTTATACTCATAAGCTCACCAGCTGGTTGATAATTAATTTATTCAAAGTGTCTCTCTTAGTAGAGGCAATCCTCCGATAGTAGTAGTTAGATGGTTAAGATCTTAACATTTGTATGCTCACCGGCTGGGTCTTTTTGATATAACAGAGTTTCCCAATAGCAGGGTGTAATCTTGAAATACTGGCAAGTGTGCTATCTACTTGGGTGCTGCTATTATGAGGCCTGCAGTGCCTCTCACCTCCCCGCTTCCAATCAACAGTAATGGGGGATGTGGCACGCTACACCAGCTCGGTTCTCCAGTACTCACAGGGAGAACCTCCCTTCTGTCTCGGGTCTCCACAAGCGGGGAATGTACAATACGTTGTGCTGGCTGGAGTCTCTGATCCTCGCTCTGGCTGACTGTTTGTGCATCTGATAAGTCTCCCCACCTCCGATCACTGAGAACTAGGAGATCTGTATAGCATGCTGTCCCGGCCGGGGACTCTGGTATTCAGAGTCCCCGGCTGGTTACCTTTACACTAGATCCGTCTCCAGATGGATTCGCAAAGGAGCACAATACCGTTGGGAGCTTCCGTCTCTAGCTAGATACTTCGTATACAGCAGAAGGATAATGGGCAGTATCCCCGATGGTATACGTTTAGGATGACGGTGGCGCAATACCGACCGCCGTCTTCCTGACTCCTCAATCCCGGCTAGGGTTAAATGACAGGCGTCTAAAATCTAGATGCCTGTCATTATCCCTACGATGGGAGACCGGCACCCGGCATCCCGATCGAAGGGATGCCGGGCGCCGTGAGCGGACACCCGCGGGGGGGGGGGAGGGTTAGGTTTAGGGCTTCCGGGGGGACTTAGGGTTAGGCACCCCCCGTGGGGGTTAGGGTTAGGCTAGGGGAAGGGGGGGTTAGCGTTGGGCACCCCCCCGGGGGACTTAGGTTTAGGCAGCGGGAAATGGGGGTATTAGGGTTAGGCACTTGGGGGGGGAGGTTAGGGTTAGGCACCCCTAAGGGAGGGTTAGGGGGTAGGTTAGGTTAGTTAGTACTTACCTGGGGACGATCGGGATTTCCAGCGCTGTCGGGCTGCCGCGATCTCTTCCTCTGTCGGCCTGAAGCTGCCGGGATTCGAGCTACCGATTCCATCCCTGATCTACGCATTTTGCTCTTATCTAAGAGCTTTTTTAAAAATAATGAACTACTACTATCGGAGGATTGCCTCTACTAAGAGAGACACTTTGTATAAATTAACTAGCTACCAGATGGTGAGCTTATCAGTATAAACCTTGTTTCTAATTTTATGTATAGTATTGGAAAATGTTTAAATATAATAAATGTTTATTCGGAGTAATCCAAAATGATCTAAGTAATACAGCATTTCTAATATATTGAGCATTTCAGTTAATATTTTAAACAATTTGCATGCATTAATCAGAGTATTGTGAATAAATACTTTAATACTAAAGGAAGCCTTTATGTCAATCAATCAAACATATTATTTGATACATTATTTGTGACTCTTGCACAGTTCACTGGGGGGTTATCTATTCCCTGTGTGTATGTATAGATTGTATACACATTTGGTAGAACTGGAAATTTTACTTTGATAGGGAATTATATACCTATTATAGGTTTAGAGATTACAAACAGTACAAAATAAGTTGGCTCTATGTATATAATGACTATGGGGTCTATTTACTAAGCAGTGTTAGGAGACAGAGCGAAAAGTGATAAGAAAGTGAGAAGGTACCAGCCAATCATCTCCCAACTGCCTTTTTTCAAACACAGCCTGTGAGATGAAAGTTGGGAGCTGATCGGCTGGCACCTTATCACTTTCTTATCACTTTTCACTCTGTCTCCTAACTCTGTTTAGTAAATAGACCCCTATGGGCTCCATTTACTAACGAGTTCTACTTGCAGTGATAATTTTCATTATGGTTCACTGCGTTATTTTTCATTTTTTAATGTGTATTTATTAAAACACATCCTAGGTGCGAGCGCTAAAGAAGATTGCCCCTGTCAGCGCTATTTTTCTTATGCAGATAGCGCTGGTGATTTTTTTTCTCTCCAACTTCTATTCCTTGCACATGTGCAGTGAGGGTGAAGTCCAGCGCATGCACAGTGGTGGGGCAGGGTGTGGGCCTCCCGCCGGCTAACTGCATGGATGCACTGTACAACTACGACTACTGCTGGGCAGCGGCAGCAACCTTCCTTCTCAGTCCAGCACACGGTGTTGTTTGCTGGGCTGAGGAGGAAGGCTGCTGCCGCTGTCTTGCAGGGATGGAGACAGCCGAGTGCTGCTGCAGGAGGGTGGAAGGGGGGGCCGCCGGCTACTGATGGAGGGAGGGCGCCGGCTGATGTGCACTCTACGGGGGGGAGGGAGAGAGAGAGGGGGGTCAGGTGCCGGGTGCTGTACCCTAAACGGGAGGTGGGGGTGTAGAGAGAGAGGGGGCGTATGCTGGGTGCTGTACACTGATTGGACGGGATGGACCACAGCGCTTGTGAGCGCTGTTTATCAGAAGCCAGCACCTGGCGAGTTCATTTAAGGAAAACGAATGGTAAGTTATCATTACCGTTCGTTAGTAAATAAAGGTTGCCATTTGTTCTCATGATAAAACGCTAACAAATAGCGCTATTATGCCCAAACCCTAAACGTGCATTACTAAATAGGATGAAGTGTTGTTTATCATGTGCAACGAGTTTTAACAGCTGAAACTCAGTTGTAAATGGAGCCCTATGTCTCTAGTGGCACAGGTGTGCAGAGAATAAAGGAATATATATACTGTATAATGCACACTGTAAGGTGGTTTTTGACCTATTTGTGATTCAAGTGATACTCACCTATTGTGGTAACATTTATGGACCACTCAACAGGAGCACTTAGGGCCTGATTCAGAGCCAGACGCAATTAGCGCTCGCTCGTCCTGAAAATAGGGGTGGCTATTCAAATGAACCGTTCGCTGTTTGCGGTCTGTTCACGCCTCTAGGTCTGAACGAGCGAACAAAACTTGCGGTCGTTTTTTGGGAAACTACGCCCCCTGGCCGCTCGCATCCTATGTCATGTCCGCTATTTATTAGATTAATCGAGTACATAGAACAGGGTATGAGCTGCTCGCTATTCTTGTGGTCGGTTTTTGCTACCACAATTTTGTGAGCAGTTCTGGCTATAAAATAACCCAGTGACGTGGTTAATGACGCTGCTGTTTTAATTATGCACACCCATAAAACGCCCGTTTTGACCTTTAAGCACACCTGCGTTCTGATTTCCACTCCCCGTTTTCAAGCACCTTCCCCTGTTACCACCCACATACGCCTCATTCTGTCACTCAAATTATCAGGCATTCGCTATTTTGCGAGCACATGAATTTCGACCGCACTGACTGGTTCGCGCATGCGTATAACAATCCGTACGCATGCGCAGTTGGCCAAACATCGCTCGGAGCGAACGAGCTGCTGCTTACGAGTGGCTCTGAATCAGGCCCTTAGGGCCTGATTCAGAGCCGGACGCAATTAGCGCTCACTCGTCCTGAAAATAGGGGTGGCTATTCAAATGAACCGTTCGCTGTTTGCGGTCTGTTCACGCCTCTATGTCTGAATGAGCGAATAAAACTTGCGGTCGTTTTTTGGGAAACTACGCCCCCTGGCCGCTCGCATCCTACGTCATGTCCGCTATTTATTAGATTAATCGAGTACATCGAACAGGGTATGAACTGCTCGCTATTCTTGTGGTCGGTTTTTGCTACCACAATTTTGTGAGCAGTTCTGGCTATAAAATAACCCAGTGACGTGGTTAATGACGCTGCTGTTTTAATTATGCACACCCATAAAATGCCCGTTTTGACCTTTAAGCACGCCTGCGTTCTGATTTCCACTCCCCGTTTTCAAGCACCTTCCCCTGTTACCACCCACATACGCCTCATTCTGTCACTCAAATTATCAGGCATTCGCTATTTTGCGAGCACATGAATTTCGACCGCACTGACTGGTTCGCGCATGCGTATAATGATCCGTACGCATGCACAGTTGGCCAAACATCGCTCGGAGCGAACGAGCTGCCGCTTACGAGTGGCTCTGAATAAGGCCCTTAGTTTTCTATAGCTTTCACAACTGATTGTGTATTGTTGTTACACTCTCTGATGAAGCGGGCAGTACACCCATGAAACACATGTCAAGTGTTTCTTTGGAATCGCTGCTATTTTGCCAATTTGTACAGATTTGTTTTTACTGACTTTGATTCCAAAATACAGTAAATGAATGTTGTACTAGTGCTGCTGTAGGAATTTATTGTAGTAGGCAGATGTAGTAATAGAACTTCTGATTACTGGGTGTATCCCAACCTTTCTTATACCAACTTCTGATCTCACCAAAAGAGGTATCACTTGAATATATTCCCTTTTATTCTCGGTACACCTATGCCACAAGAGATATTGATGGAAATGTATCAAGCCTTCTAAACAGTAGATATAGTTAGAAGCTGACTGGTTGATATGGGTAACTTCTACACTTTATCTCTCCAATATTTAATAAATCTCCCCCTTAGTATCAGTTTTAGTGGTGTGGGCATTACTGTTGCTAGGGTTGGATTTGTGAGGCTAAAGGCGCACATCCACTAGGCGATGGGTTAACGACAGTATGATTACAACATTGTAACCGTACCGTCGTTCCCCATCCCCTGCAGTGCCTACACTGAATAATTGATCGTTCAGTGTAGGCACCCTCCCTCATCCCAGAACATGGTCAATCTGTCGTTATCAGCAGATTGACCTGCATGTTCGGGCGATGATTGATATCGGAAATGACCAGCGGGAGCGCGCATCGCTGGTCGTTTTAGGCACTGCAGGAGGATGCGGATGAACGACGCGTCACGGCTTACAAGATGTTGTAATTCGATCCTGATCGTTTAAACCCATCGCCTAGTGGATGTCGCGCCTTTAGTCGCATGTCATGGGAACCAGGTTCTATGGGCCTAATTCAGAGATGTATGCAGAAGCGATGGTTTGTGTACATCTCTGATGGTGTGTGATATGCGCAGATGCCACACTGCACATGGTCATAGCTCATTCAGCAGCGTGAATTCCCTGGTCATCCCGCGTAACCTGAGAATTACTCAGATGACCGATGGTCACGCAGATGATTTAATGATGTATCTTCGGAAGCAGCAGCAGATCAGAATAGCCTTCAGGAGGTGTCTATTTACAGTACACAAGTCACCTCCTGCGGCATTAGCATATTATTGCACAGACACTGTTTACAAAGAGGCAAGTTCTATAGTTTGAAGTTATAAAACACTTCTTTATAGAAGTGTTTTACTTTACACAGTGTGGGACACACTGTAATATAATCTGTAATGTTTGTGTCTTAGTGTTTGTGTTTGGTGGAATATGCAGGGGCGGGCTGGGCCAGGGGTCAGTGCAGCATTTGGGATGGTACACTTTTAAGTATTTGGGACTGCTGACAGCCACTTGCTGCATGCACATGTCTGGCAGGCGGGAGACAGGCACAAGATGCTCCCAGTTGTGGATCCAGGGGAGATCTGTAATTGATTAAATTGAAGAAGGAGGGAGACTGTATACCGTATTTGTAATTCAGGGAGGACAGAGGATTACCAGAGCTGGGTTATGATTGTAATGAGAGAGGAGGGAAGGTTGCCAGAGCTGGGGTATGATTGTAATTGAGGGAAGAAGGAGGATTGCTAGAGCTGGGGTGTGATTGTAATGAGGGAGGAGGAAGGATTGCCAGAGCTGGGGTATGATCGTAATTGAGGGAGGAAGGAAGGTTACCAGTGTTGGGATATAATTGTATTTGAGGGGGGATTGTCAGAGCTGGGGTATGATTGTAATTGAGGGAGGAGGGAAGGTGGCCAGAGCTGGGGTGTGATTGTAATGAGGGAGGAGGGAGGATTGCCAGAGCTGGGGTATGATTGTAATTGAGGGAGAAGGGAAGGTTGCCAGAGCTGGGGTGTGATTGTAATGAGGGAGGAGGGAGGATTGCCAGAGCTGGGGTATGATTGTAATTGAGGGAGGAGGGAAGGTTGCCAGAGCTGGGGTGTGATTGTAATGAGAGAGGAGGGAAGGTTGCCAGAGCTGGGGTATGATTGTATTTGAGGGAGGAGGGAGGGTTGCCAGGGCTGGGGTATGATTGTAATGAGGGATGAGGGAGGGTTGCTAGAGCTGGGGTATGATTGTAATGAGGGAAGAGGGAGGGTTGCCAGAGCTGGGGTATGATTGTAATGAGGGAGGAGGGAGGGTTGCCAGAGCTGGGGTATGACACACTCAAATGGAACTTTATTTTACAGTTAGTTACTCCTCTCCAACCATAAGTGGAGATACGCTTGAAATGCGTATGACTCTGCATCACTTGCCCTGCTCCAGGGCCAGATTAAGGTTTGTGCAGGCCCCAGAGCAACTAACTTCTGTGGGCCCTTACCAATAAAATTGTCAATATGATAAACTGGTGATGTTATTAAAAAGTATAATGTGTAAATACTCCCAGCACTACAAATGTAGTGGTTCCAGTTCACATTATGCCACACAGAAACCCCAGTTCACATATGCCATGGTGCCATCATACTCGTGATGTAGCTATGTGTTTGGGCTGTGTCATGGGCTGTGTCATGGGCGATATCCCCAGCAGCCCGGTTGTAATTGGGCACTGTCCTTCTCTGATAGAAAGCCAGGGCCACTTGATTGCATTTCCACCCCAGATTAAAACTTGCCAGTCACTTCCTGTGTGTAGCAAGTGGGTAACACTGAGTGATTGTGGTACCATTGTCAATCCCCTTTGCACCATCCATACAGCTAATCCTCCATGTGCTGACTACTTCACCAACCCTCACATTATTGCCCACCACACTCTGCACCGATTCCATTTCTTGCAAAGATTGCAGTGATCCCACTGCCAGGTTAGCATGGCACCTGTGATGGGTGGGGCTTAGCACATCTCCATTGCGGGCAGAATTAGCGCCACATAGATGTTCGGCTCTATATGGCACTGGTCAGGGGGTGGATGCAGCAAGTGGGCATGTCTAGGTCTTGTTTTGATGCTAAGGGAGAAAAAAGTAGAGCGTAACATACATTCAAAGGGATGCAGAGACTTATGATAATATGAGTGAAAAACAAATTGTGACTGTGCAGTTGCTGGGTGCATCCTTGCACTGGATCAGTAGCTGCATCTATGGTTATTTGTTTATACATTGACAGAGAGAGGATTTGTTACTTACCAGACAGGAAGCTACTTCTTTGCAGAGCAGGTGCTGACTGGCCAAATAAACTAGGGCATATTCCGGGGCATACACTTAGGCATTCATGTTTGACTTTAGGCTAAATACTAGTAGCAGCCCTTCCTTGTTGTGGATCTTTGCATCAAAATGTGCAATGACTGGAATACTCACTTTGTGCTTTTTTGGAAGCAACAATCGGACGCACCATCAAAACTTGCTCCAGCCCCATGCTGTGCAGAATCTCCATCAGAACATGACAGTTATTAAGAGCCTGACATGTTCACAGCTGCTCTCTCAATAGTGGCTGCGAGAATATGGAAGTGCTGAACTCAGCCTTCCCTTTGTGTGAAACGATGCCATGGAATGTATGAGCAGTGATACTTTCAGGCTGTGTGGTCCATGCATTTGTGATGGAGATTGTAAACACACCAACATTGACACAACATCGGTTGCATCATCAACATTTGCGGTAGCCAGGGCCGTAACTAGGGTAGTGTGGCCTGTGCCATGGCACAGGGCACCGCAGGGCAGGGGGTGCTGTTTGGGCCTGTCAGTTTTCCTGTTTATTATCATTCTCACTTGTAGCTTCCTCTTCTTTTATCCCCAGTGTCTCCTCGCTGCCCCAGGAGTACCCCTATATCTTCCCTGGCCCTTCCCCATGAGGCCATGGCCCTTTTTCACGTGCACTATTTTATGTCCCTATTTAAAAATGGGTGGGCGGCGCCAATGCTCTCTCTGGTACAGGGCACCAAAAAGTCTAGTTACGGCTCTGGCGGTAGTCTAGGGTCTACTCTAGCTACTCTCCTCTAGTGCAACTAAACATGACCTCTGAAGCATTGTATTTGCGATTGGGCACACAGCAGCGTTACCAGACTCGCCCGTGACACGCCTATAACACACCCTTTTTGCAATCGCCTTAGGTCACCTCCCAGTCTCCACCCTAATGTGCCCAGGAACACAAACCCCTTCTCTAGTGTTAGTGATACCACACGCAATTGGAAATGGCACAGGACATCTGAGTTCATGTGTGTGCAGTAAGGGATTTCTGGATTTTTAGAGCATATGAGGTAGCAAAACATCGCTCATCTGCGTAAACATCTCTGAATCAGGCCCTAAGTGTCTGAGTTAGATACTAGTTATAAGACAGTGGATCTCTATGAGACTAAATAGCCACCTCCCAGTCACCGCCCAGGAATGCCCAATACATTTCTGAGACCATGCATCTCAATTAGTCTTACGACTCTATGTGCTCACACCACTGGACGCATGCGCTGTGTGACTTTTTAGTGACTTACATGCAGTTGGAAAACATTGACCATTTGTGTGAGTAAGAGGTATATTTACTAAGCCTTGGAAAGAGATAAAGTGGATGGAGATAAAGGGCCTGATTCATTACGCATCACATTTGTGATTGCAATAGCGATTACGCACGCAGTCTCACTGCGATAGTATGCTAATCCACTGTGATAGCTATGCCATCACAGCACATCATAAGGACGCCCCGCTTTACCTTACACACATCCGTAATCCTAAGCAAGACTGCAAAACCATTGGTAAAATCGAGTACCATCGCAGCCTCACACACACTTGCACAAGCTCTGACCTTACTCAGGAATTGCTAATTTTGTTGTACAATGTGAGTACACAAGCAGCGTGGGGCATTCAAGTGGATAATTAATGCACACCAAAAAATTAAGGCCAAAAACCCCAAAATCTCAGGATGTCTGAAAGGCGAATAAGGGGGATTTTGCAAGATTCTGTAAACTGGAAGAGAATAATGTCATTATTAAACACCAGTCAGTGAAATGTAACAGCTTTGTGAAATAATTAATATCCAATTTATGTATATTCCTTTATAATGCACATATGGAAACATAGACACATTCAGTTCTTTATGATTAATTACATAATATCAGGAAAAACCCAACAGTTCCTTGTGATGTCACATTTTTCTTTATTCTGTTTGTAAATTTGAATTCTTTAGTTTTTTGGCTTGTTCTCTCTCTCTGTCTCTCTCTCTGTCTCTCTCTTTCCCTCTCTCCTAATGTTCCAGCTATGTGATCTAGCCGACGCTGGGCTGTGTGATTGTGTCTCCCTGGCTCTGCTACCTATATGTGCTGCACTGCCAGGAATTGCAATGAGAGCGGCCCGTGGGATTGTGTCTGGTTACACACAGTAACACTGAGATACACAAAGCACAGCCTGGGATCTTCAAATGGACAATAGAGCTTCTTGACCCCTGTGAGAGGGGGTACACAAGTATCCATTAGGAAAAGGAGAAGGTTTGGCATGTATTTGAGATTCGGGCAACTCTGGCTTCTCTCAGAGCCATGGACTGCAGTGAAATCGGGCATCTCCTTTTTGATTGGGCATCTGTTTATTTATGTTGTCCATCTATCACAGTAAAAGGAGCCATTATCAGAGGTGCTTTGCGCAGTGTAGGCGTGTACTCCAGCCCCCAATAAACATGACGGATAGAACAGTCCAGATTTGATATATTTGTGTGTGTCTGTTATAATATGGTAAAGCACCTCATAACCAGAGCATTAGAAATTTAGTGTAGCACAGGATAATTCAGCTTAGTTAACAACTGTGTATTCATGTATTTGCAAGTTAAAAATAGTTGGACTTAACAGGGACAGATACTCCCAGTGATCCCATTTCGGCGAACGGTCTCTTAATGAACAAAGGGGGTTGATGTATAAAGCAGTGAAATGAGTGGAGAAGTGGACCTGTGAAGAAGTTGCCAATAGCAACCAATCAGCTTCTACCTATTATTTTATAGAATGCACTTGATAAATGCTACCTCAAAGCTGATTGGTGGCTATTGGCAACTTTTGCACTGGTCCACTGCTCCACTATTTTCACTAGTTAATACCAAGGACACCAGAACCAGGCATGCCCAAGTACGGGCAATGCAGAGTCAAACACATTTAAACTGCATTTCCACTTGTCACTGAAGGGCTATTTGTGGCTCACATAGGCAAAGTTCAATGAAGGAGTTTATAAGTTTTTAGAATGTAAGCTCTTATGAGCAGGGCCCTCTACCCTCTTGTGCTTCTCCCTACTTTAGTTTCATCTACTTCTTACTCACCACTAGGGCACCTAACACTTGGTTGCTTATGCTCTGTTACTTATCTGGGTGTTATGGTCGCTAATGTAGCAATATATATTATCCATGTCCTGGTCCTGTGTTGTATTGTTCTGCAAGTCGCTTGTCTACAACTTGTTTATGTACTTTGTAAGGCGCTGCGGAACATTTGTGGCGCCATATAAATAAATGATAATAATAATAATAATAATAAAAATAATAAGTATATACTAGTTTATCATCTGCATCACTTGCACAAAGTATAGGACTGTTGTAAGTATGATGATGAGTATCAAACTAAGCTTACTGATAGTGGTATTGTGTACTGCAAAGATACATGCAATACATACTGTATATACGTGTGAATATAAATGCATTTATTTTTGTACAAGCAATGTAGGAGCTTCTGCGGCTGAGTTGTGTTCATCTTGGCATCAGATGTGTAGAAAAATATTTTTTTAATTTAAATCTCTTCTAAAATGTTTTACATTACTGATTGAATATTGTGAATACATTTTTCTTTATTCTAACCTCAAAACAAAAGTACAATGGGAGGAAATGAAAAATAAATTATTTCCAAAATATAGGATTTAAATATTTCCAACTGGGGACTATTGTTTGAGTTATAATTAACATTATTAATTGGCTGAAATCACAAATTACACATAAGTCACGAAGATCATGAACAAAAGTTTGTTCTGACATAAAGGTGACCCATTTACTAAATATGTATTTATTGTTACCATAAAAGTACTTGCTTGAATAAAAAGTGAATTTGCGTTCAAGCTAAGCTTCAAGGTTACTAGCATTTGTTTCATGAAAGGTGATTTTGACTATATATCGATTCTATTCCTCTGGACCAAATAACATTAATAGGTCTTGTGAGCTGCCAGAGGATTTTTCTATCATTGAAAACCACTATGTTAATTTTGATCCTGACTGGTACTTGATTGCATTGATGGTGTCAAGAAAATAAATTACTTTATTTGTTGAAAAAAAATGCTATCAGATATACAGTATTTAACACATTCATTTTGCAGGTCCCAAAGGAGATACTGGGGACACTGGTTTGCCAGGACCACATGGAACTATCGGTCCCCCAGGTGCAAAAGGCTATAAAGGGGACAAAGGTGTGTATGAGTGATTGTGTATTGATTTCACTTCCAGTGTATGAGGGAACTAGATTAATATAGGGCCTGATTCAGCAAGGATCGCAACTACTAAAGCATATGCAGACGGTCGATTGTTATGTACTGCGCATGCGTGAATGCCTTACTGTGATCAGCACTGCGATCACAGTGAGTATGCAGACCCATCGTAGAGTGATTGAAAGGAAGTACAGTACTGTTTGGGGGTGGTGATGGGGGTGTGGTCAGAGAAATGCAGGCGTGCCAGTGCGTGTGAATGCCGTTGCAGAGGCGTATATAAATTAGCCACTGTGATGGCATATGCAGCTTGAGCTCTCACTGCGTGCAGGAAAGTTAGCAATTTAGTGGTAGGGTCAGATCTGCCTTACATGTGTGAGTGGCTCTGATGTACTTCGATGTTATCAATGTTTTGGCTGGATTGCAAGGTATTATGGATGTGCGAGAGGGGAAGTGGACATCTGGATGTTGTCCGTGCGAGTGCTTTGCGATTGCAATTATTAGCATACTTTCGCAGCAGAAATGCGTGCGCGATCGCATCAGCGATCCTTGCTGAATCAGGCCCATAGGACAAATGATATCTGACAAAGTAGCTTTACAATGTACTATTACACTCCATACATGTACAGAGGTCCAGTATATCATACATGCACACCGATCCAGTGTTGCTGTTACACCAATTATCCTGCCAGTGAAGCACAACTTTTAACTCTTGCTAAACTATAGTGTCCTACTTGTCTCAGTGATGCTGAAACACTAACTGAGCATCATGGCAAGTGTAACATAATTTATACCAGATCTGACAAAAGTTGCATGTCCATATGGACTAAAGTAATAATATCATTTGTTCTGGTGGTTGGACCACCAGAACAAGCTCAATCTTAGGACTTCAGCTATATACATACATGCTGCACACATACTGTACTAAGGACTAAAGGCTAGTGTGCACTTCCCCTCCTGTTTTTTTACATAGATGAGATAGGAGAAATGTATTTCCTGTGCTGACTAGGCTGTGGCTTGTTTCTTATTATGGCAATGGGAACCCATACTACCCGTCTCTCTGTTGTAAGCTGTATAGCCCATTAATGCTTTGCTGCATTTCTGCTTTAGTAGTGATTATCCTTGGCAATAGTACTGGTGCTGGGTACTTATTTTAAATGGACAATTTTCTAATTTATTAAATTTTATTTTTAAAACAGAGCTCGTCTTTATCACAATGAATATGATAATGGCTGAATCTTTACATTGGGTGCTTTATGTTAAGCCCAGAGGGTACAGCAGAGTTTGGATAGCACATATTTTAAGATTTTTTTCAACTCAAATTAAGGCCATAATTTTATGCCATACGCAGCGTTCATTTCTATGGAGTGATCCCAGTGCAATGCACAAAGTACTTTGCCAAATGATGACAGAAAAGGGAGCTTGTCCTATTTTATCCCATATCTGCTCCATCATCTTCTTTTCTTGTGTGTAACATACAGAGACGCCTATCTTTAGTCCCATGCCGGGCATTCATTGTCGGGATTCTGGCGGTCGGCATTCTGGCTGCCGGTATCCTGACTACATCACCTATAGACGCATGCATGGGCCAAATAATAACTTTTCATGGAGTGTACCTTTAAAAACAAGAATTGCTTGACCTTAATTGCACAACTAATGTAATACTTTCAATTGTAACTATTACTTATTAGCTATATATGAGGGGGTCCCAGTGGGAGAGGTATCTAAGCTGGTTTAGCTCCCTTTATCCTTTATTTCATAAACTCACATAGAAATCTCTAAGAAGAGATGGGATGTAGTCAGGATGCCGGCGGCCGGAATGCTTACCGCCAGAATCCCGACACTGAATACCCGGCATGGGACTAAAGATAGGCATCTAAATACTGAAGCCTATCATACTGAACGTAGGTAAGCCAGGCGTCAGGAGCTGTTAGCCGTGGGGGGGGGGGTTAGGTTTAGGCACCCCCCCGGGAGGGTTAGGCTAGGGGAAGAGTGGGTTAGGGTTAGGCACCACCAGTGGGAGGCTAGGGTTAGGCACCCCTCCGGGAGGGTTAGGTTTAGGGTGCAGGGAGGGGGGGGTTAGGCACCATGGGGGCAACTTAGGGTTAGGCACCATCCCAGAATTTTAGGGTTAGGCACCCCCAAGGGAGGGTTAGGGTTAGGGAGGGGAGAGGGGAGGGTTAACTATACTTACAAGCAGGGCTGTAGAGAGCCTGGCCGGGCCTGGGTAAAGGAGGGGGGCATGGCCTAATCGAGGGAGGTGTGTCCACGCCCCCTTTAAAAAAATAAAAAAGAATATCACTTTTGTAGCACTGTAGGCCCCCCAGCCCGTCGCTAAGCAGGGGGGGGGTGCGATCAGTGTGATCACTCCCCCCCACAGCCATAGGAGACTGCTTCAGCTGCTGCAGCAGCCGCGAGCAGTCTCATTCTGCAGCCCAGCACAAGCTGTGTGCTGAGCTGCTGTGTGTGGGGGGGGGGGGCGGCCCAGGCCCGAGTAAACTGTACCCGCTCCCCCCCATCTCGGCGCCCATGCTTACAAGCCGCAGTCGAGATTTTCTGCCGTCGGGCTTGCAGTGCCGGGATTTGAATCGGTGGCTTTTAAGCCATCGATATTTCATACTCAACCCGTCTATAGTTAATGAACTTATGGTAACATACTGTAACTATTTCTCAGGATGTTCGTTAATGCATTAGCTGTTAATTACATTTGTTGTGAAAATACTTGTCTTTTGTTTGAAACATCTAGATACACAATAACACTGTTTACCTACAAATGTATATAATGAATGTAATGATCTCACTGATAGACTGGGCAAGGTATCATATGGAAGTGGCAGTACATGTGGTTTTTATCATTTTTGGAACACAGCTACAGCTATAACTCTTCCAGAACTAATTATGTTTAGTAAGTAGCAGACTTGTGACCACACTCTACAGTACATTTATCAGCAGTGATTGCATATTTTAGTGCACAGTTCTCCATAATAGATCTACCCATTATACAAGCTTATCAATAATTCAGCTACATTTTTCCATACTTTGCATATTTGCTTAGTAAGTTATATAGTAATGGAAGAGGATGGTAGACTGAGAGTTAACATTTTTACTTCCAAGGCAGTGCTCATTAAGCCACAAAGGAATTACCTGTCATTAATATTGTTTAGAAGTCTATTTGGCTGTGCTTAGCAGACTTGTTGGGATGGTCTTTTATAACGGAACATATTAAATATGTATGTTGCAGGATTGCTCAATACTGTATCATGCATTTCAGTGCACATGGAAAATGGGGTGAAACCTAGTAGGTACAGTAAGGGACATTTATAGTAAAAGTCAGATAGTGGAATATTCAACTCTAGGAATACCAAACACATTTCTGTACATTATGAAGCCAAAATGTCCCAGTGGTTCCAAGGGGTCTATGAACTAAGGAGCTCATTCAGACCCGGACGCTAAGCTGCGCTCTCACGCAGCTAAAAGGGTCCGGGTATGCAAATGCAGCGATCGCACTGCCTGGTGTAAGGACGCCCACTATGTCTTAGAGAGCGACGGCAGAGCGAACGCACGCCGGTAAAGACGCCCACTTTTCTCTCTTAACACATCATCTCCAGGAAGTGTATGAACAATCAGAACCATTGAGAGCCATCGGTGCTGCACGCAACGCTTCAGGTAGACTTTACCCCGCCGCAAGCGTTCGCTCCACCACTCCCACTCCAATCCCGTTCACAAGCACCATCCCCTGTTACCACCCACAAACGGCACTGTCACTCAAAATTGCGTCCAGTCTGTGTACTACGACGCACAATTCTCGGCCACAGTGACTGGTTCGCGCATACATACTTTGACGCATACGCATGTGCAAACGTGCGATAATCGCCCATAGCGTGCGTCCGCAGCTTAGTGAATGGGTCTGAATCAGGCCCTAAGCCTTGGAGAGAGATAAAGTGGATGGATATAAAGTACCGACCAATAAGCTCCTGTCACTTTACAGGCTGTGTTTGAAAAATGACAGTTAGCAGCTGATTGGTTGGTACTTTTTGTCATCCACTTTATCTATCACCAAGGCTTAGTACATAGACCCCTTAAAATCTGTATTGACATATCCAATTGAAATAAAAATGAAATGATTCAATTAAAAAACAAGGAAACTCAATTTATAGTTCCTGAGGAAAAAAATTCCACAAAACCTGCATTGGTCACTGGGGACATTGGGCTTTATTCTACGATCGCACGGCCGCCTCGATGTTTGTGTAGTGCGCATGCGCACGAGGGAGCCGGCTCCTTCGTGCGCATGCGTGAGACCCGCTACGACCGACAGCGCCGGTTGTAGTGGGTCTCTTTCCAAAGGGGGCGAGCTGTCGATGTTGATTGACAGCTCGCCCTGTTTGGAAGGCGGGCCGGGGGGGTGGCAGCCCAAACGGAGGCGTTCCCATGGGAACGCCTGCCATTTGGGGGAGGCCCCACTGACATCACTAGTGATGTCAGTGGAGAGCTTCCGGCTCTGACAGATCCAGAAGCTCTCCGGGGCTTATGACAAGTGAGACCCTACGTCGTAAGCCCCGATGGTCGCGATGGTCAATGACCATCGCGACCATCACCCTAGCGGTCGTTAGAGCTGTGGGTGTTAACCCACAGCCTAACGACCGAAACAGAGGCGGCCGGTCAGGATGCAAGCGGCCGCCCAGTTTCTGAGCGACCGCTTGCATCCTCCGGCTGCCTCTGTATGAGGGCCATTGAGTGGTGGTATTTATACAGTGCTTTCGTTGTGGGGGTAATCGGGGGCACACAGTTCCGAATTTTTCTTTCCACCTAATTTTTTATTCTTATAACTAGTCCAGAAACAGATAAATCATTTCAGACATTAATAAGATAACTATCTGCACACTTAACCAGAACTTGAGAACAACTTTATATATTTTCACCATTTTTTCTCAATACCAACATCTTTTTTATTGAAGAAAAGTACTTTATTGATCAAAGTACACCTCCCGCTGTATCTCGTGCCTTGAGGAAGCGCGTCTCTGTAGGTGAAGCTTTCTAAATCTGGTTTATGCCCTATATTTTTCTTGAATTATTTCACTTATATTTTGCAACCTAGGACACATGTCTAAGCTATTCTATACACAATCTAGATCTTAAACAAAGACAGATATGACTATGAGCACAATTCCTGACTATGAGTAAATGTAACCAAATTCAGAGCTTGATTCAGAGGTGAGCGCTAATACAGACGTCACTGCGTCTTTTTCCACATCATGACTCTGAGGGGTCTAGTTACTAAGCCGTGTTAGGAGACAGAGTGAAAAGTGATAAGAAAGTGATAAGGTGCCAGTCAATCAGCTCCCAACTGTCATCTCACAGGCTGTGTTTGAAAAATGACAGTTGGGAGCTGATTGGCTGGCACCTTATCACTTTCTTATCACTTTTCACTCTGTCTCCTAACACTGCTTAGTAACTAGACCCCTTAGTCTTTATGCTAATGCCAGAGCTGATGGGATTCATACAGAGACACCCACCAGCTGTGGCACTAATCTACCGCTTTGCGTGCTAAGATGCACCATTTGCCACACATCAGTCACACCATTGAACATGAAACCAACCCTATGGAGGATCAGAATGTCCATCTGACAGGGCTGTAACTAGGGGTGTGTGAGAATTGCCGCTTCACAAAGTGCAGGACCCTGTGGGCGGCACTGTTGCTGCCCCATGGCACTTGTATGTGGTTTGCAGGGTGCCTGCCACTAGCGGTACTGCAGAGCGGCCCGGAACTTCATTAGGACGGTCCATGCAATTGTCTACTTACTGATGCCCCCCCCCAGGTGTGACATTATGATGGGCCGGACAGGGTGGCATAAAGACCTGTAACGACACTACCATCTGAACATGGCCACCATCATCAGTGCAACTGCAGAAAAAGATGCAGTCGCTGACTATAAAGGGGCCTATCCATTAGTAGATGTATTTCTGAGCGAGGAAAGACAAAAGATATCCCTTGAAAATTCTGGTGGCTGTGCTGAACGATATCTGTCATGTACATGACAGATTTTGGCAAACGACGAACGATATGGCATGACATCATTCAGGGAGTGGATTTTTGTCTCTGCAGAGCTCTGTAGCTGCTGCTAATATCTTTCGGCATTTGTTGTTTACCGCATATAAACTGCACAATATTACTAATATCGTACAAGCTATATGCGATAATTGTTCAACATGTTAGAGAGATGATAGGTGCGCATCTGTCATCGTTCAGGGTCTATCCAATAGCAGATATATTGAACGATTGAACAATATATATCATTCAATCGTTCATTTTATCTGCTAAAGGATAGGCCCATTTATGGTGCATACACATGGTCAGATATTTCAGATGAATGATTGAACAATTTGCAAACGATTAAACAATTTTTGACTGTATTCAAATGAATGGAAATCATCCAAAACTGACTGCAATCACTACAGATGTCAGATATCGTTATCTGACAAACGGGAACATGCATCGTTCATCGTTCATCGTTGTACACATGTCAGATTTTCCTTCAGATATGAACGATTGAACGATTTTTAAAATCGTTATCGTTCAGATCTGAAGAAAAATCTGACCGTGTGTATGCTCCATTACACGCACGCAGCTGGCAAGCCACCCACCCTCCTGTTACCACCCAGGAACGGCCAGCAAAATTGCCTCTCACTGCAGCATCCCCCGACAGTAACCGCTGGGATGCATTCGCAGTGTCACTCGGACACATCTGCAGACTGAAAAAAACAACACTACGTCCACCTCTGAATCAGGCACTATGAGCAATGGTGCAGCCTACGCCCAGAACTTTTCACCAACAGCGGTATTTACTGTACATGCTAAGCAAATGCATGCACTATTGTATTCTGTGGGATAAAAATGTTCAAATGAATCTGCAACATTTCATATTTCATTTTTGCTTGACATGAAGCAAACTTCCCAATATCTGAACGCTTGAAGTTGGGGCAGGTGGCATGTTGGGGTCTTAACCACTTCATAGTCTGCATGGCCATGCTATTGCCTCATGCACTAGAGTCAAAGGGATGCCCATCGATGTGTCTACCATTGATGGTCTCCAAAAAGCTACCACTGGTGGAAAACCATTGTTGAGCATCAATGGTGTACATGTGCAAAGGAGCATGTACAAAGAGTTTTTCCATAGAATGGATTATATTATATACTAGAAAAAACATTGACACAAAGCAACCGATAGGCTTTATGCCATTGATAACTATAACCCAACTAAAGGTTCCTGCAGCAGGGGAATACCCCCCACCTCCCAAATTAGGACAAACATCTTGACCACGGACAGAGGGATAGTTCCTACAAACCGGCACTAACTTGCCAGAATTGGGATGCATGGGAAGTAATATGTTCCCTTTGGAGCATGCCAGTGCATGACCTTTATATGTTGCTCTCCTGTATATTATTTAGGGATCAATTATACCTATTGGCACCTTCATTTTCTTTAACAGCATGGAGCTAAAAAAGGAGTAGAAACACTTTGATACATATCAGTATGAAGGGCTCAATAAACTCATTTCACTGTTCCTTTCTTGTTTTTGGAATGTTTTTATTTTCAATGCAACAGATTTTTAATAAATGACATAACTACATTTCCCCTTCTTATAGTGTTTAGGGACTATTACATCCTTAATGAGTGCTAATGTTAATGTAGATGTTTATGTGTAGGTGAGAAAGGTGAGCACGGTGAACAGGGAGCTGGTGGGATTGCCGGAATCCCAGGAAGGCCAGGAGAAGCAGGTAATGATAATGAATGACGCACAGTTATGCTTGTCTCTTTCTCATTCTACCTCCCTTGTAATGAAACTGCTCCAGTGACCTCTGTTCAAATTGATTCTGTTGAAGGAGAAACAATGCCCTGAGAGATGTCAGATACATACTGCAGGTAGCAGACAGGCATACATTGAATCCTGCCTGTGTGACTGGAGAACAAACATGTGCTTCTGCTTACGGAATGCTGTTTAAATAATTGATTTAACCCATTTGGTGCCAGAGGAAAGCCATTAACATATTGTTACACTAGATCCCTCAGGCAATGAATGTGATATGTGTTCTTGATAACTGTATAGCAATTATAGAAACATAAATGTTACTAAAGTGAGTTGCTACATTTTGTGGTATTTAAATACATTTTAATTACTGCAGTATTGCAGAATGTGTAGATTCATCTTTGGAGGAACCGGGACACACTTAATGCATATGCTTCACTGGTAATCATAGTATTCTAATTTGGGAAAGTTATGATGAATTAATGGAATGATTTATTATACAATGTTGCTAGAAGAAAATTCTGAAAAAAAATCCACATAACATGCAGGAAGCTTTATACAATGTCATATAGTATATATTTGTTCCTGATGAATACTGAAGGTGTGACTTCACTGCTCAGTTATTATAGGTCATGACATCACTATATGCTAATATCGTCCAATGTCACCTATTTTAAAAATAGCATAGTGTTCTGATCTGTGTATTTGTAATTGGCGGTGACCCACGTGTAACCAGCCAATGAGTGGTCGCTATATGTCAAGCAGCCTCTGATTGGCTGCTGGGCCGTGGGATTCCTGAAGAGACCCGTCTCCTCTCATTCGCGAAGTATTGGTCTGTGTGACAACACGCATACCAATACTTGTCCGGCATGGATCGGTCACTCGCTTTTTTGTTTTGCCAAGTCCAGGGATTCTACAGAGACCAGTGCAAGGGTAGAGGTGAGTATGACATCTTCTCCCATTAGATTCTACTAGACAAGGGGACCAAACAGCTGGCAGCAGGTAAGTTTGTGTGATTGAGGTAGGTGTATGTAATAAAGTTATACTTTCTACAGTGTGTGTGTGTGTTATGTCTTTATTTAACTATTTATTTTACAGTGGAGGTACGGGTGCCAGCTGCCTGCTGGCACTTGTAGTACCACAAGTGCCAAAAGGCAGGCATGCTGGCACCTGTAGTTCCACTGTAAAATACAATAGTTTTCTTTGATTTTACACAATATTACCCCCGTACCCACAGCCCAGGGGTGCGGGGAAGAGCCCTGGGCTTCAGACCAAGCCTGGTGTTTCGGGAGAGGGGGGACCCCTTTTTTAGGAGGTACCCACCACCCCTGAGATCCCCAGCTTGGCCTGAGCAGCTTGGGGTGATAGTGCTTTGGCCCTGGAGACCTGGTAATAGGGCATTACACCCCGGTCATTTTGGGTCTGGTGCTGGTTTTAAATATAGGGGTTCCCCTACACATTTTTTTCCCTCCTATATCTAAAACCAGGACTGGCCCTGTAGCCTTTTGCTGGTACCTAAATTACGGGGGAACCCTACTCATTTTGTTCTTGTAATTTTAGGTACCAGTACAGGCTGACAAGTCCAGGGCTAATTAGGCTTTTTTGGGGGGGGGCGACCTCACATAATTTTTTTTTAAACAATGAACCCGTTTTTTACAGGTACAAAACACAAGCAGCTTATACATCTCACTGATATGTGCAGACTGCTTGCTCGGGAGAATTTTGCAGAGAGAAGACACTGCAATCTCGGGTGAGTAATCTCCTTCCAAACTTGCTACTCGTGGGAGAAATCTCGATCTGCTTCACCATCGGCTATCTCACTCTCAGCTAAACTCACTTCTTAGTCAATTTCTGAGTTTCAGGAGCCTCAAATCACCTGAGTTTCGGCGATACTAATCTCAGCTGATTCTGTAGTAAGCCAGCTGAAGGATGGGATTTTGTTTTGACAAGCCCGGGCAGTAACCAGTGGAGTAGAGGTGAGAGGTGGAAAGCACACTCTCCTCCCCTCGCTCCACTGATTGGCCGGAGCGTGTCCTGTGCGACCCAGCGTTTATTTGTCACCCCACTGTTGTTGTGAGTAACACTCTGGGGACCAACTCGTGACACACTAAGGTTTTACAACACACACAGGGGTCTATTTACTAAGCTGTGTTAGGAGATAAAGTGAACGGTGATAAGGTACCAGCCAATCAGCTCCTAACTGCCATTTTTTAAACACAGCCTGTGACATGGCAGCTAGGAGCCGATTGGCTGGTACCTTATCACCGTTCACTTTATCTACTAACACAGCTTAGTAAATAAACCAGACAGTTTGCTAAGCGCTGGCTAGAGATAGGCAGTTTGGCTTTGCTGAAAACTGAACACACCCAAACTTTGAGGTTCCGAGTCGTACAGAGTCCCATCTCAAATCACTTTGGGGATCTATGTATAGCCAAGTTCTGACTCTGGGCTTCTCGCTAAGTTCAGAACTTGGATCTAAAACCAAATCTCGTATATTTTGGTTTGCATTTCAGTTCCTCTCTCCCTTGCCTGGAAATGGCAGAAAATGAATGTTATTGATAATAATAATACTATACAGATGTGTCCTCTTACATCCTTGCTGATCGTACTACAAACGTGCGCACGCATTGCGCCATGCGATTACCCGCAGCAGCGTATGCTATGGTGCCCACTGCGATCGCACCATGCAATCCTATGGAGTCATGTGAATCTGGGAGATGCGGGCGCATGCCTCGCGCCATGCGTGGCGCAATTTGCTGTGTACGCAGCAAAGATGCAAGTGAACATATCTGTAGGAACAAATACAGGTCCAAGTTACATGATTTTAGCCGTTTTTATAAATTTTTAAAGAAATCCAAAATCAAAACCGAATCAAAACACTTGAGGGTAGTTTTGCCAAAACCAAAACACAACGAACCAGAACTAAAAACAGAACATGAATATACTAATCTCTACACCAATCATAACATTACAACATGTTGGATATTACTAATATTACTCATGTTATATTATATGTTTGCACAAATGATAAGAATATGAAACATCAAAGAAGAGAACTGGTAATGTAATAAGAATCACAGCTATAAGTTGAAGCATGGAACTCTTCTGTATGCTTTTCATAAAACAGGTTTTATTACCTGGAAAGTCAATAATGAGTCATTTCACAAAACCAGAATAAATAACTGCTGCTGCTCATTGATAGGTCGGGAACCTTATCCACATTAATATGACTACTGAATGTATCCTCTTGCAGCCACAAAGGCTGATGGTAGTGTTTGGATGGACCGTGGCATGCTTTCTAGTTGCAGATTCTGTAAACAAATGGACATACTTTTGCACTAATGTTCAGGATGGGACAATTTAAATGAATGTGTACTTATCTGAATTATTTCTCTTCACAGAACCTATTTTTCCACCTGCTCAAAGGTGGTATAAGATTCTGTCCTATAGTTTTCATGTGACACATTGTGCACCAGGCTCATCCTAAATGTACAGAGTAGATATATAAGGGAAAGTGTCTATACTTTGTTGTAGGTCCTAAAATTAACCTTTCTGTGATGAGCAACAGTTTAATGGGGGTGGGGAGCCCCAAAGTTAGTGTGGGGAAGACTAATGTTATTTTTAAATGTAATGTAGGATATTTTAGGCTATGTTTTGGAAACCATTCTAATTATGGAAAAAAAACTGTTATAAAAAATATCTTATTCTAAAATAAGGAAAATTATTTGTTCCAATGATTACAGATAACAGACTCCCTACCTACATCTCTCAAGGGTAAAAGTGAAGCTATTACTATTACTGGGGGTTGAGCATTTAGCTTTGCAGCTCGACTCTATGATGCTGGATTCCCGCCCAGTTTGAGAAGCCTCCACTCTAGAATCCTCCAAAAACAGACTCAAGACTCACCTGTTCACTCACGCATTTCTCTAATGTCCCTTTACTAATGTTTCTCTTTTCTGTTCAGCTTATTTTGTATCTTAAATGCAAATATAAAGCACTTTAAGCCCTATTAGGAGAAAGGTGCTATATATATATATATATATAAAACATAATAATAATAATAATAATAATAATAATTATATTATTATTATTATTATTAATAACTATTATTATTACTACTAAACCTAATGAAAAAGACTTGGTTTCTAAACGCAGGACGTCATGTTCCATTGTAAAACAACCAACGATTTTTACTTTTACAGGTGAGATCGGCCCAAAAGGTGAAAAAGGAAATCTTGGACTTGCTGGTATAAAAGGACAGAGAGGAAACAAAGGCGATATATGTGAAAATGGCACAAAAGGGGACAGAGGTGAAAGAGGGGATCAAGGTTTAATAGGCATGGATGGAGAGAAGGGAGACAAAGGTGAAAAGGGAGATTTAGGAGACAAAGGAAATTATGGAGATATTGGAGAAAAAGGTGATCAAGGAGAACTTGGAGAGAGAGGGTTAAAGGGGGATAAGGGCATTAAGGGAGATGCCGGACTGAATGGGATAAATGGGTTAGGAGGAGAACGTGGAGAGAAGGGAGAACCAGGACTTAAAGGGGATAAAGGTGAGATTGGATTACCTGGTTTAATAGGTCCACCTGGACCAAAAGGAAATTATGGCATAAAAGGAATTAGAGGGATTCCCGGAAAAAAAGGTTCTAGGGGTCTTAAAGGAACCAAAGGGGAAAATCTCAAACCTATAAGATCTGCCTTCACTGTGGGTCTATCAAAGCCCTTTCCTGCTCCTAATGCACCTGTAAAGTTTGACAGATTATTGTACAATGAACAAGAAGAATACAACCCTACCACAGGGAAATTTAACTGTACAATTGCAGGAACCTATGTATTTGCATTTCATGTGACCGTCAGAGGCCGCCCAGCTCGCATCAGTATCGTCGCCCAAAATAAGAAGATATTTAAAAGTCGTGAAACCCTGTATGGCCAAGAGATAGACCAGGCTTCAGCAATGTTGGTTCTAAAATTAAATGCTGGGGACCAGGTCTGGATGGAAGTATCAAGGGACTGGAATGGCATTTATGTTAGCAATGAAGATGACAGTATATTTACAGGATTTCTTTTATATCCGGATGACACTGTCGAAACACAATTAGTATAATAACCATGAAAAAAACTAGAGTGAATCGTTGCTATATTTTTAGGTAAAATGTATCAAATATGATACTAGATTATTGTTAAAGTGGGCACTGATTTATGATTGTCCAGTAACTTCAAATAAGACAATTATAAATATTCCACCGTGAACTCAGGATATGAACATCCAGAACTACTAATCACTAAGCTTCTAATAATCGCATATGTGACAAAATTATATGTGCTGTATTATATGAATTCAACTATTTCAGTGGTGACTCTAACAAATGTATAGATTTTAATATATTCTCAAGGATTGCTCAATTCTATGTAAAATAAAAAATAAACCTTAACAATAAATATTTTGGAGAAACAATGCGTACATTATATTTTGTTACAGAAAATAAACAATATTGACAACTATTACCTTGCTACACAATAATTTAACATTTTCATGTTCCGTAATATAGTACCTAAATTCCTGTAGAGATCCCGGGGTCTATGTACTATGCCTTGGAGAAAGTTAAAGTGGATGGAGATAAAGTACCAAGCAATCAGCTCCTGTCATTTTTCAAACACAGCCTGTACAGTGACAGAAGCTGATTGGTTGGTACATTATCTCTCTCCAATTTATCTCTCTCCAAGGCTTGATACATCTCCCCCACAGCCTGTAAATTGACAATTAGGAACTGATTGGTTGGTACTTTATCATCATCCACTTTCTCTCTCCAAGGCTTAGTACATATACCCCCATTTCTTGTACCCAACTATGTTTAATCATGTTTTACCTATACTTAAGAGGATGAGTGCGGTAGGGGATACACACTTTACCAACAGTAAATGAAGCACTACTAACTGACATTCCTCTTTCAGATATGCTTAAATAGAAGGTGACATCGTTTAAGACACACAAGGGGTGGTAGGCTTAAAAAGGGGGAAAAAAAAGCAGGTACTTTTAAAACATTTAAAGATTCTCACTAAAAATGGGGAGCTGAACCCCAAAGAAAAGTGGTAAAATAAAATGAAAAATGGTATGAGAGCGCAAATGGAAAAAAAGCTATTTATACAACAATTGATAAAAACACAATTAATACAGTGAATGTAAATTAGGGGAGGGGGAGCATTTGGCAGGAAACAGAATGTAGGGAGCTGAGGCAATTAGCCCTCCGGGAACTTAGGTGTGAAATGTAACCGGTTCAATCAAACTGCCCAGAGTGGGGGAAGGGAGGGGGAGTAAAAATATATTAAATATTATTCAGTTCCACTGTGATGTTGAGGCTGTGTGGAGGCAGAGTGTGCAACTGGAAAATCCAGAAGGATTCATGTTTGCACACTAAATTAAATCTATCTCCAACTTTTGGAGATGGTCTGGCTTTTAATATCAAACCATTAAGGCAAAATGACACTGCAGTGTCTAAAGACAGCGGGTAACTCTGGAGCTGGGAACTGGAACTATGTGTTTAATACTTCTCCTCGCTTGCTACCCACCGGCGTGCTCAAAAGAACCTGCACAATAGTGCCCGCAGAGGATACACTATATACTGCAGCAAGTTTTAACATCAGAGTATTTTAAAATGGCACCTTAAGTGTCTAACACAAGGCAGGATTTAATATCACACCATTAAGGCAAAATGTTCTGATAGACTTGGAGTTTTGATGTTTTTCACAATATTCCGTCTATGGAGCTCATTCAGACCCGCTCGCTAGCAAGCGGCCGCTCGTTGTTCGCTAATGTGCGCATGCTTTTTGTTTGCAGTGAGCGTGTGCAAACAAGTACGAGCGATCAGATTTATCTCCCTCGCCCTGCAAAGACAGCCCTGTTGAATGACTGACAGGAGAGGCCGTTTGTGGGAGGTAACAGGGGGAGTGGAGTTGCGGATGCAGGCGTGCCAGAGTGTTCTTTAAGCCGTTTCTGGGGCGTGTATAATTAACAGGCAGCATCATAGTACACGCCACCTGGATGAATTATACACTGAAGTGCTCGCAGTGCTTGTGGTAGGGTACAGTCAACCGCAAGCGCTGCGGTCTGATCCGATGGTTCCCGATGTACCGATGGTTGTATATACTTCCTGGAGATGACGTACGCTAGTGGACGGCTAAAGACAGGCTGGTGGGCATCTATAAACGCAAAGTGATCGCTCGCAAAGACATAGTGGGCGTGCTTATGCCTTGCAGAGCGAGCGGCTGCCTTGACGTTACTTTGCAAAATGTAAATACGCTGTGAGCAAGCGGCCGCAACTAGCGAGCGGGTCTGAATGAGCTCCTATGTTCTAAAAAGCTAAGTGTGAAAATAACCTGTGGTCCTGCCAACATACTGTACTGGTTCTTCACTTACATTGTATGGGCGGTATTCAATTGTTTCTACCCCCCTTCGTGCCCGATGGAGCTTTTCAATTGTTGCTCCTGCCGGGCGTGATCAGCTGCCGGCGCACCATTTCAGCGCTCAGGCCCAGCGGGGTGCGAGCTGAAATGTGCAAAAAGTGATCTGTTTGGGCTGGCCAAACATCACTTTTAGCGGGCGCGCCCAGCACTTTGGTCAGGGGTAGCTGCTTTACGTGAACAACGGCAGCAATTGAATAGCGGCCCGCGATCTCCTGTCACTTTAAACGGGGGATCCGGACCGCGTAAACAATTGAATACCGCCCTATGTAAATAATCACATAATTTGACCAGCAGCTGAGAAAATCAATAATTTCAAATTGTTCCGTGGTACTAAAATAGGTCACAATGGAACATTTGGGGCCAAATGTAATAGAGTTCGAATTTGTAAAGAAATGCGAGTTTAGCACTAAACTCACATTTTTTACTCACTTTCAAATGTAATAGGGTGCGACTATAGTAAAACTCGCATTTTTTGAGCTTTACTATATCTCACAAAAAAGCATCTCGCATCCAGATGTTTTCCAATTCGCAAGATATAACTCGGGCAATGTAATAGAGTGCCAGTGCTTCACTTGCACATATTACTGCCTGAGAACTCACAAAAAAAAAATTCACCAGCTTAAGGATAACAATTTTCTCCTGAGCAGGTCACAGTAACACAGAAACATGCACATATCCATGAGATACGTGCATGTTTCTGTGTGCACACATAAAAAAATTACGTGCAACCGCCCCAGAAACATAACCAGCCCAGGGCTCTGTAGAGCCTGTACTGGTTTTTAAAATACATGGGCCAGCACAGGGCTTTTCTGAGCTGGTTAAATGAGTAGGGGTCTCCTGCGTGTTCCATAATCAGCATCGGGCTCTTTCTAGTGGAGGTATAATGCCACTGCCCGGGGAACCCTTTCACCGGGTCCCCCAGCCAAAGCATTAACCTGACTGCTAGTCAGCCCAGGCTGGTATTCATGGATTTCTATATGGACAAGGGGACGTGATTAGCTATAGGGATACTAGGTGAGTGTATGTGTGATAGTGAGTGTGTATGTGAGTGTGCATGCATGTTTAAATTAGGGGTGTGCACCGGCCACTTTTCGTGTTTTGGTTTTGGATCTGGATCTTTCTTCGTGTTTTGGATCTGGATTGGTTTTGCCATAACCACCCTTCAGTGTTTTGGGTTCTGGGTTTTGTGTTTTAGATCTGTATTTTTTTTAAAAAAAGCATAAAAACAGCTAAAATCACAGAATGTGCTGATTTTTCTGCTCTTATGCTATTATTAACCTCAAAAACCTTAATTTCCACTAATTTCCAGTCTATTCTGAACACCTCACAATAGTGTTTTTATGTCCAAAAGGTTGCACCGAGGTAGATGGATGAATATGCTAAGCGACACGAGTGGGCGGCACAAACACGTGGTCCATCTAGGAGTGACACTGCAGTGGCAGACAGGATGGCAGTGTGAAAAACTAGGCCCCAAACAGTACATAATTCAAAGAAAAAAAAGAGGTGCAAGATGGAATTGTCCTTGGGCCCTCCCACCCACCCTTATGTTGTATAAACAGGACATACACACTTTAACAAACCAATCATTTCAGTGCCAGGGTCTGCCACACAACTGTGGCTGAAATGATTGGTTCGTTTGGGCCCCCACTAAACAAGCTGGCAATTAATCTGTCCCTGCACAAACTGGCTCTACGGAGGCAAGATGTCGTCCTCATCCTCCTCATCCACCGATTCCTCACCCTCTTCAGTGTTGTGTACATCCTCATCCTCACAGAGTATTAACTCGTCCCCGCTGGAATCCACCACCACAGGTCCCTCTGTACGTTCTGGAGGCTGGTCTCCCTGGAAGAGTTGATAATTAATTTTTATGAACATCATCTTCTCCACATTTTGTGGAAACAATCTCCTACGCCTTTCGCTGACAAGGTTCCTGGCTGCACTAAACACTCTTTCGGAGTACACCCTGGAGGGGGGGCAACTCAGGTAAAATAGAGCCAGTTTGTACAGGGACCTCCAAATTGGCTCTTTTTCCTGCCAGTACAGGTACAGACTGTCTGACATGCCTACTTGGATGCTGTCACCGATGTAATCCTCCACCATTCTGTCAATGGTGACAGTATCATATGCACTGACAGTAGACATGTCAGAAATTGTTGCCAGGTCCTTCAGTCCGGACCAGATATCCAAACTTGGTCCTGCCTGCCCTGCATCACCGCCAGCGGGTTGCTTAGGATACCTAAGTTTTTTCCTGGCAGCCCCAGTTCCCCAGTTGTGGGAGAAAATGAAGAAGGAGCTGTTGACGTGTCACGTTCCGCTTCAGCTGACAGTGTTTTCACCAGCAGGTCTTTGCACCTCTGCAGGCTTGTGTCGGCCGGAAAGAGAGACACCACATAGGCTTTAAACCTAGGATCGAGCACGGTGGCCAAAATGTAGTGGTCTGATTTCAACAGATTGACCACCCTGGAATCCTGGCAAAGCGAATGAAGGGCTTCATCCACAAGTCCCAAATGCCGAACGGAATCGCTCTGTCTTAGCTCCTCCTTCACTTTCTCCAGCTGCTTCTGCAAAAGCCTGATGAGCCAGCCGGCCCTTTACTTATGGGACACAGGCGCACGCTTGGCGCTGCTCCTTTGTTGATGCACGTGCAGCTACATCCCACACAATTCACAAACACAGAAAATATTTTTTTATTTTGTTTGGAGTGCCCTTTGCGGGTTACAGCACCCTTTAACGGACAAGCCAGCCAGCCTTTTACTTATGGGACACAGGCGCACGCTTGGCGCTGCTCCTTTGTTGATGCATGTGCAGCTACTGCGCACACAATTCACAAACACAGAAAATATTTTATTATTTTGTTTGGAGTGTACTTTGGGGGTTACAGCACCCTTTAACGGTCAAGCCAGCTGGCCCTTTACCTATGACACAGGCGCACACTTGGCACTACTTTGTTGATGCACGTGCGGCTACTGCGCACACAATTCACAAACACAGAAAATATTTTATTATTTTGTTTGGAGTGTACTTTGGGGGTTACAGCTCCCTTTAGTGGTCAAGCCAGCCGGTCCTTTACCTATGGGACACAGGCGCACGCTTGGCGCTGCTCCTTTGTTGATGCACGTGCAGCCACAGTGCACACAATTCACAAACACAGAAAATATATATTTTTTTTGTTTGGAGTGTACTTTGGGGGTTACAGCATCCTTTAACGGACAAGCCAGATGGCCTTTTACTTATGGGACACAGGCGCACGCTTGGCGCTGCTCCTTTGTTGATGCACGTGCAGCCACAGTGCACACAATTCACAAACACAGAATTTTTTTTTTATTTTGTTTGGAGTGCCCTTTGGGGGTTACAGCACCCTTTAACGGTCAAGCCAGCCGGCCCTTTAATTATGACACAGGCGCACGCTTGGCACTACTTTGTTGATGCACGTGCGGCTACTGCGCACACAGTTCACAAACAAAGAAAATATTTTTTTATATTGTTTGGAGTGTACTTTGGGGGTTACAGCACCCTTTAACGGTCAAGCCAGCTGGCCGTTTACTTATGACACAGGCGCACGCTTGGCACTACTTTGTTGATGCACGTGCGGCTACTGCGCACACAATTCACAAACACAGAAAATATTTTTTTATTTTGTTTGTAGTGTACTTTGGGGGTTACAGCACCCTTTAACAGTCAAGCCAGTTGGCCCTTTACTTATGACACAGGCGCACGCTTGGCACTACTTTGTTGATCCACGTATGGCTACTGCGCACACAATTCACAAACACAAAAAAACATATTTTTTTATTTTGTTTGGAGTACACTTTGGGGGTTACAGCACCCTTTAGCGGTCAAGCCAGCTGGCCCTTTACCTATGGGACACAGGCGCACGCTTGGCGCTGCTCCTTTGTTGATGCACATGCAGCCACAGTGCACACAATTCACAAACACAGAAAATATATTTTTATTTTATTTGGAGTGTACTTTGGGGGTTACAGCACCCTTTAACGGACAAGCCAGCTGGCCCTTTACTTATGGGACACAGGCTCACGCTTGGCACTGCTCCTTTGTTGATGCACGTGCAGCCACAGTGCACACAATTCACAAACACAGAAAATATATAGTTTTTTTGTTTGGAGTGTACTTTGGGGGTTACAGCACCCTTTAACGGACAAGCCAGCCGGCCCTTTACTAATGGGACACAGGCCCACGCATGGTGCTGCTCCTTTGTTGATGCACGTGCAGCCACAGTGCACACAATTCACAAACACAGAAAAATTTTTTATTTTTTTTTTGCACTTGGGGGGAGCACCCCTGATGGACAGAGCACCCCCTGGACAACACTACAGCACCCCTTTAGGACTGGGACACTGCACAGGACTTTGGAGTGGACACAGCCCCTCTGGACAACTGACTGCACAACACAGTCCAGCCAGCCCCTATGGACTTTGAAGGAGTGGACACAGCCCCTATGGACAACAGCAGCACAGCACAGCACAACACTACACTGCACTACACTACACTACACTACACAGCTCAGTCAGCCCTAACTCCCACCCTCTCTCTTCACTGTCCACAGCCGAGTGAGAAAATGGCGCCGAGACGGGTACCTTATATAGGATCCAAAACCCGCGAGACCCAGAAGGCGGGATGATGATGTTTTGCCTCGATTTCAGATCCGAGTCAGGTGGGAAAAGTCGAGCCTGACTCGGATCGGCCTCGAATCGGGGGGGCTCGGGGGGGTTCGGATTTCAGAAATCCGAACCCGCTCACCCCTAGTTTAAATAAAATTGTACTGTCACAGAGTGTGTCTTGTGATTTTTTAAATATTTCATTTGCAGTAGAACTACAGGTACTAGCAAGCCCATAATGCCCCGCATGCTGGTACTTTGGCCGGGAGACCCGGTTAAAAGGTTCCCCTGGCTGTGGCATTATACTCCCGCTAGAAAGAGCTTGGTGCTGGTTATAGAAAGTGCTGGTTATAGAAAATACAGGGGACCCCTACTGGTTTTGTCCCCTGTATTTCCACAACCAGGACCGGCTCAGAAAAGCCCTGTGCTGGTACTTAGAATACAGGGGACACCTACGCATTTTGGCCCTCATTCAGAGCCGTACGCTCTGAGCAGAGCGCACGCTCTGAATGAGGGCCGGGCTCCATTTTCATGGAGCATCCTCCTGGACGCTCGTATAGCTGTGGGTCACCACCCACAGGCTATACGAGCGTGCATTGTGATGGTCGCGATGGTCGAGCCCATCGCGACCATCGAATTTGCGAGACGGAGCCTGCGGTTGAGGTTTTCAACCGCAAGCTCCGGAGTGATTTTGGCTCTATCAGAGCCAAAATCACTCCCACTGACATCACTAGTGATGTCAGTGGGCCGGCTTCTGACGGGAGGCGTTCCCGTGGGAACGCCCCCGTCAGGGAGGCACGCCCCCGGCACGCCCACCAAAGGGGGCGTGCTGTCAATCAACATTGACAGCACGCCCCCTTTGATCGGACACAACGAGCGAAGGACTTTCCTTCGCTCGTCGCGTCTGGCGCATGCGCACGACGGAGCTCCCTCCGTCGTGCGCATGCTCAGTCCATAACATCGACCCACTTGCGAGCGGACAGCCGCTCGCGAGTGGGTCTGAATCAGGCCCTTTGTCCTGTGTATTTTAAAAACCAGCACAGTTTCTACAGAGCCCTGGGCTAGTTATGCTTCTGGGGGAGGGGGCACATCATTTTCTTTTTAAAAGTTAGTGTCACTTTTTATTTAACACGCAGAAGCCTTTATTGATCTCACTGATTTGTGAAGGCATCTGTATAACTCACACCTTTAAATTTACATAGGAAATACTCATACACATTCGCATACTGTAGTAGTCTCGAGCTCAAAAGTTTGCAAGTTATTACATTTGCGAGTCCCGGAACCAACTCGCACCTTCAAAAAATGTGAGAAGGTGGATTTTTAACTAAAGCTTGCACTCTATTACACACTCTATTACATTTGGTAAGTATGTGTGAGTGAATTAGGTGTATGGAATAAAGTTTTACGAGATATTGTGTGTATACTGTGGTTTTTAACTATTTATTTTACAGTATGGGTGCCAGCCGCCCGCTGGCACTTGTAGTTCCACAAGTGCCAAAGGGCAGGCATGCTAGCACCTGTAGTGCCACTGTAAAATACAATAGTTTTCATCTATTTTACACTTTATTACCCCCGTACCCACCACTCCAGGGGCGCGGGGAAGACTGCAGGGCTTCAGACCAAGCCTGGGCTTCAGACCAAACCTTTTTTTGGGGGGTCCCCACCTCCCCTGAGATCCCTGGCTTGGCCTGACCGACTTGGGGTGAGAATGCTTTGACCATGGAGACCCAGTAATGGGGTCTCCTGGCTGTGGCATTACAACCCAGTCGGTTTGGGTCTGGTGCTGGTTTTAAATATAGGGAGACCCCTATGCAATTTTTTTCCACCTATATTTAAAACCAGCACTGTCCCTGCAGCCAGGTGCTGGTTCGTAAATTACGGTGGAACGTTACTCGTTTTGTTCCCCATAATTTTCGGAACCAGGACTGGCTGACAAGTCCGGGGTTGGTTATGGCTTTTGGGGGGGACCCTACGTAATTTAAAAAAAACAAAAAACCCTATTTTTATTATTTACAGGCAGAAGCATACACAAATCACACTAGTCTGTGTATGTTTCTGGCAAACTCGCAGCTCCGGAGGTGAGTGCTTAAAACTTCAATTTGTAGTTTGCTGTCATCTCACCCGAGATTGTCATCTCGATTCCTGGTAAATTTGCCAGCTGTACATTTTAGGTGAAAAGTACTTCTGAGTTTGCCCGAGGATGATAAGATTCGAGTTTGCAATCTCACCCGAGTTTTACGAGTGAGAAGAGAGAACTCTCTCCCAAACTCACCAGAGTTAAATTTGCGAGATGAAAAACATGCCTAAACTCACTCGAGATCGTCATCTTGACCAATCTCGAATCTTAGTAAATTTACCCCTTAATAATAGTGATGATCTGGAACAAAGAGATGCTTCTTTGGCTATTAGTCTATGGCCTTGATATACAGCGGGCATAAATACTTTACCGCCTTTTCGACAGACATTCCATCCTGCACCAAAGGTTTAGTTTAAAGTATCACAAGCATACTATTATGCTTTAGGTTGGGATTGTAAGTGTGCAGTTATGACTGCTTCATCTTTTTTCTTAATAGAGACTTTGGGCCTGATTCAGCTCAGGATTGAATTGCAAAGCTGCACAAAAGCAGCTTTGTAATTCCGTCCTTGCCGTTATCCGAGCTGCATTGTACAACACAGCATCAGATATTGTGCAAGAACATCGGCCAGCTAAGTGAGCCATGGGGACATGCAAGCCATCTGCTGCAGATGAGAGAAAGAGGCCAGGAAATCTCTGTCAGCCGACGGAGATCCTGGCCTCTTCCCACTCCCCCAACAGCGGCGACACGCCTTTCTCGCCCCCTCCCACCAACAAACGGCAGCAGACTATCACTGACAGTCTGCTGCCAGTCTGCATGTGAACACGCTGGACCTGTAATGCACATGCGCAGTACGGGTCAGGCGCCTGCGCAGATTCCCGACCACTGCTGAATCAGGCCCTTTGTGCATTATATACAGTGCATCTGGAAAGTATTCACAACGCTTCACTTTTTCCACATTTTGTTATGTTACCGCCTTATTCCAAAATGGAATAAATTCATTTTTGTCCTCAAATTTCTACACACAATACCCCATAATGACAATTTGTAAAAAGTTTTTTTGCATTTTTTTTGCAAATTTAATTAAAATAAAACAACTAAGAAATCACATGTACATAAGTATTCACAACCTTTGCTCAGTACTTTGTTGATGCACCTTTGGCAGCAATTACAGCCTCAAGTCTTTTTGAATATGAGCATGGCACACCTATCTTTGGACAGTTTCGCCCATTCCTCTTTGCAGCACCTCTCAAGCTCCATCAGGTTGTATGGGAAGCGTTGGTGCACAGCCATTTTCAGATCTGTCCAGAGATGTTCAATTGGATTCAAGTCTGGGCTCTGGCTGGGCCACTCAAGGACATTCATAGAGTTATTCTGAAGCCACTCCTTTGATATCTTGGCTGTGTGCTTAGGGTTGTTGTCCTATTGAAAGATGAACCATCGCCCCGGTCTGAGGTCAAGAGCGCTCTGGAGCAGGTTTTCATCCAGGATGTCTCTGTACATTGCTGCATTCATCTTTCCCTCTATCCTGACTAGTCTTCCAATTCCTGCTGCTGAAAAACATCCCCACAGCATGACGTTGCCACCACCATGCTTCACTGTAGGTGATGAGCGGTGCCTGGTTTGCACCAAACATAACGCCTGGCATTCACGCCAAAGAGTTCAATCTTTGTCTCATCAGACTAGAGAGTCCTTCAGGTGCATTTTGGCAAACTCCAGGTGGGCTGCCATGTGCTTTTTACTAAGGAGTGGCTTCTGTCTGGCCACTCTAATATACAGGCCTGATTGGTGGATTGCTGCAGAGATGGTTGTCCTTCTGGAAGGTTCTCCTCTCTCCACAGAGGAATGCTGTAGCTCTGACAGAGTGACCATCAGGTTCTTGGTCACCTCCCTGACTAGGGCCCTTCTCCCACGATCACTCAGTTTAGATGACCAGCCAACTCTAGGAAGAGTACTGGGGGTTCCGAACTTCTTCCATTTACGGATGATGGAGGCCACTGTGCTCATTGGGACCTTCAAAGCAGCAGATATTTTTCTGTACCCTTCCTCAGATTTATGCCTCGAGACAATTCCTTGGACTTCATGCTTGGTTTGTGCTCTGACATGCACTGTCAAGTGTGGGACCTTATATAGATAGGTGTAGGCCTTTCAAAATCATGTCCAGTCAACTGAATATACCACAGCTGGACTCCAGTTAAGCTGTATGAACATCTAAAGGATGATCAGTGGAAACAGGATGCATCTGAGCTCAATTCTGAGCTTCATGGCAAAGGCTGTGAATACTTATGTACATGTGATTTCTTAGAGTGTTTTTTTTAATTTAATTTGCAAAAATCCCAAAAAATCTTTGTACACGTTGTCATTATGGGGTATTTGTGTGTACAATTTTGAGGACAAAAATGAATTTATTCCATTTTGGAATAAGGCTGTAACATAACAAAATGTGGAAAAAGTGAAGCGTTGTGAATACTTTCCAGATGCATTGTATTTAAGAACTCTTTGAATGATTTTTTCCCTAGAAAGTAAAAGACAATTGTGAATGTTTCTATTTTAGGAAAAACTGATACAATTTTACTGATACAGTGTTTCACTTTGAATTTATAATATTAGAATTGTTTTTCACTGGAATGAGTCGTTGTTACAAATACATTTATTTTCAAATACTGTATAGTCCTTCATACAGTCGGTTACATATATTTCTGCTGTTTTTTGCTTAATTAAATATTTATAATTTTATGTTTGCACACGTGATTTACTCATATTTAGTGTCTAGACACACTCACAGCACTGTTGCATTCTGTACTATTCTTAGATAATGCTATATACTCACCAGTAAGATGATATACAGCAGTGACAGTGCAGCTATCTTCACTGCAAAGGAGGACTATATAGTATTATTTCCTCAAAAAGCATGGAAGGCAATAGCTGTCCTTCATTTTGCAGGAGGCCTAACTAGTTCTTCCTGTATAGAACATAGGGCAAGCTACAGTAACACAGGTTGTTTTGTTTTCACCTCAATCTTGTCTTCTTAATTTGTCATTAATTACTTATCCTTACCCTTGCTCATCTTCCCACCTTAAGCCAGGAACTGTATAACTATAATACTTGAATTAAAGGTGTAACACAGACCTGAGGAATGGACTAGTTAATCTTATAACCCTTAAGATGATGTTATGATTGACTAAATAATGTGTATGTAAGTAATATATATGGAATGTAGTTACCATCTCGGTGAGTTAGGATGCCGGCGCTCAGAATAACGCGCTGTAATCCTGATAGCAGACGGAATCCCTTCTCCAGAATCCCGACTGCCAGCATCCCTACGGCAAGTATTAGGTTTAGGGGCAGGGCTAGGTATAGGGTTAGGAGTTAGACATAGGCTGCGGGAGGGGAGAGTTAGGGTTAGGCTGCAGGAAAGGTGGGTTAGAGTTAGGAGTTAGGGTTAGGCTACAGGGGAGAGTTAGGGTTAGGTTGTGGGTGGGGAGAGTTAGGGTTAGGCTGCAGGAGGGAAGAGTTAGGGTTAGGCTGCAGGAAAGGTGGGTTAGAGTTAGGAGTTAGGGTTAGGCTGCTTACGTTCAGACATCAGGATTCTGACTGTCGGGATACCCCTTTTGGTATTCAATCCACTGGCACCACGACCGCCAGAATCCCGTACCCGTATACTATATATATGTATGGGTTGGGTACGGGTTGCCGGCGCTCGGGATCCCAGTGGTCAGAATCCCAATGCCTGCATCTCAACAGGGTTAGGATACCGACACCTGTCAGTAGGTATCCTAACCCTTCTCCTACCCCTACCCTAATCCTAACCCTCCCTACCGGGTCCCTGAACCTAGCCTCCCCCACTAGTGCCTAACCCTAACCTTCCCCTCCCTGCACCCCAAACCTAACCCTACCCCCTTATTGCCTAACCAATTCCTTTCCCCTATAGCCTATCCCTAACCCCAACCCCCCCTAACCCCGTTACTTACCTACTGAATGCCACCAGTCGGGATACCGGCGCCGGGATTCTGACAGGTGTCGGGTTTCCTGCACCGGTATTCTAAGTGCCGGCATCCTGCACATCGGGATATTGACTGTATCCCATATGTATATGTGTGAGCAAAATACTACAAATATCACGCCTCGTTTAGTGTTGGTTGTTTTTGCAGCAATTACACACTTTGCATTATGCTGTACTATGTAAATCCAATTTCCTTGTTCATGCTTTGTGCCTTTTGTACCTTATGTACTATGCTATCCCCATCCCTTCTCCTGGATCCACTGTACCCACTGCCGCATGAGAGGAGTCTTCATACCATTGGCGGTTTTCAGCAGTTCGGCCAGTCCCAACATTTTTCTACTGCTGCTCCGGTCTCCTGAGAATCTTTGTAACTTGTCTTCATACAGTTTTAAGACAGGCTGCGAAAAATCTATGAAGACCGAAGCAGCAGGAGAAAAGTCTCTCAATTCAGAAAAGTTGACCACAGAAAGAGCAGCTTTTTGGAGGTGATAGTTTATGTAATGAAGGAATGCCTCCAAAAGGTTTTTTGAACTCGCAGCGAGTTCAAAACATAATTATCACTAGTGATAATTATGTGATGATGAATAGGCCCCTGGCTCTTAAGATAAAGAACTTTCACAGTGGAGTCCAGTGCTGTATCTGGGGCAATTTACTTTCAGACATGAAGGGGTTAATTGGCTGCATGGATTCACACATAAATCACAGCACACTTTACCCATCACATTATAATGACATGGAAAATGGGAATTACTGTGAGATTAGTTTAGTGGCTGCCTTTTACAAATTGATGTGATACAAATGCATGATAATTGAGTCACCCGTTCTTTCAGAAAATAGGAAAGCTTGTCAAATAAACTAGTGATGTGTTAAGAAATCCCATACATAAATAAGTCATTTAACTCTGTTATTCTTGTACAGTATATAGGTTTTAAAAAGGAAAGATGAAGGGTAAAGTTGGGCTTGGTAAAATACAAAAGACACAGTGACCAGTGAGGAATGGATATGACAATTCCCAAGTACACCAGATAAAAGATGCAATGCTGAAATCCCATGGGGACAACAGAAATATTTTATGCTTTAGGATGGACTTGAAATGATTCATTGTCTAATCTAAGACTGCTGTAAATAAGGACATGATTCATTGCTGTAATATTTCTCATTGGAAAGGGTCACCTCTGAGGCCACATCCAAGGAAAGGCCCTATGTGATACCAAAGATAATATAAAACAGCCATTATAACTATTTTGTTGCAAAGCTAAGATAGGGTAATCTATAAACAACATAAGTGCCCTGGTGGGAAGGTATGCTGTGGGAACAACGCCATGGTAGTCATATTGGAAAACTGCTGCACAGCAACTAAGTGGTTTACAACAAACTGACAGCAAATGCAGCACCCATGGGTGCTGAGTGATAGCTGATATCACCATCGTATCATGCTCAATCAGACATAGATCAGGACTGAAGATAATATGGTGAGACTGCGAGTTGACCGTTCGTGTGGTCATCAGTGATCTACACTAATTTTTCTTATAGGATCTGTCCATGTGGTACAATCACTGAGTGACTGGATCTACTTGGCTTGGCCACATAAATGTTAGGGGGTATAGATGAGGCAGTTTCTTCTGTGTGTGAAGAATCCAGATGGGCCAATGTATGGGCACTTTGAGATGCAAGTTAATAGATTTTGACAGCCAAAATCCCGTTAAACCTTTTTATATTGTTGTTTAATTACTGAAGGCAGCTCTTCATCTCTGGGTACATGCTCGTCTTTGATATTATACTTTACAATGTGATCATGATGGCACAGTCTACATTCATATTTGTGTCAGAATTACAGACTTAGGGCTGTATTCAATTAGACGCGAAAAGCCGAGATCCACAAAAAAGTATCGCCGAATGCGTCTTTTCGCATAGCGGAAACTTATCTCCGTATTCAATTCCACCTGCTTTTCGCGTACGCGTAAAGTCAATGCAATGTAATAGACGAAAAAGATTTGCCTCTGAATAGCAGGAGAAAAGAAGTACAAATTTTTTATTTTGGGGTGCAAAGGTGGGAAAAACACTCTGAACCCTTGGGACAGCCCCCCAAAGGACAACTGCATCAAAAAATTCCTGAAAAAAAACTTAAGAACACCCCAAAAAAGTACTTTCATTTTGGGGGTGAAAAAGTACAAAGTGGGGGGACAACTTCAAAAACTAGCAAATAAGGTTCTGGGGGTGCTCTAAGAAGGGGCCAAGTGTTTTTATGATGGAGGAATTTTACTTTTACTAAAATTTCACTTTAGAAACATTAAAATATGCTTGCATCCATTCTCAGGTACCCAAATTTGCCAGGACTACTTATTTTCTCAAAAAAATACTGGTTTATGCCATTCTTCACCACTTGTGCAAAGAAGGTAATTAGAGGCTCTTGAACCAACTTAAGTACTCCAAACAGTTTTATTAGGGCTGTTTGGGCACTACTGCATTGATCCCCAATGTTTCTGCATCTTAGAGTGGTGCCCTGGGGTGGCTCAGCTGGGCTGATTTGGGGGTGTCCTGCCCTCTGGATTTCAACCCCAGTATGTTAGGGACCTACCCTCAGAGGTTACCTGGGCGAGATGGGTAGGCCCATAACCATGGCCATGATTATGCTAAAACCTCTATTTTTTTATTTGCAAAATTCTTTTGCAATATGTATTACTATATATAATGAGTAATGTTGGAGTTGTGCATCTGTTATTCTTCTCTTTGTGTCTACAACAGATTGTAGTTATAATCAGAGACAATCAGAAGCACATTGTGCGCCAAAGGTGAATCGCCCCTCAATAAAGGAAGTGCCCCCCTCCCACTTGGGTGTGGAATCCTCTACTCCCACTGCTTATTATCTTAGAAAGCTAGCATGGGGGTGCCACACTCCCAGTATTGCACAGACATTGAGCTAAGAAAAAAACACTAAATGAATGCCATAATGCCACTCATTAAGTTCTTTAGGTTCCCCTAATGGTCACTGCCTAAGTTAGCCTAATGGTAGTGACAGCCCTGGTTACAATTCTAGAGGGACCATGTGCAACCTGGATCTTCAGGTTGCTGCTTTCTTTATGGCCCAAAAGCAATCATTGTATTATATTTGTTAGATTTTGTCAAATGAATGGTGTCAGGGTAAATTAATATCACACGGGAATGCCAGAAGTAAATATATGTATTTATTTTTTCACTTGCTTTCAAAAGTTTTAATTTCTCTCCCATGACCTGTTTACAGACAAAAGGGCAGCCAGATATATGCTAGATCAGGGAACAGATAATGGTTTACAATTACAGTCGGAAAAGTGAAGCATACTAACTCCTGTTCTCACTGCCCTCTTCTCTGGCACTTCAACGACAGCCTTCACCTACTCATTGGCCATTTAGCCCGGTATTCCTTTCACTCACAGCCATTTGCCTCTTTCTGCTCGTTGTGCCATCATTATTGGAGACAGGTTCCACCCTTCGCCGATTACTCCCTCGCTCACCCTGCTTCCCAGCTGTATTGTGTACTGAGAATTGTGGTGCTAACTGTTACATGTGCTCTGTTAATGTTTTGATCACTGTATTGTAATGTAATGTTCTGTGTACCCTGTACTGTACTACTGTTGCCTTATGTATGGTGCTGCAGACCACTTGTTGCGCCTTATAAATAAATGTTAATAATAATAGCTCTTTTTACTAATATGTCAATCTCCATATGCCATGTTAATCCACTCCCCAAACTCCTTGAAGATCTGTAAAATGTCATAAACCTTGATCTTATTCAAATAAACACTCCAGCCAGGTCAAATTCATAATGAACTCTATTATTTGTATCTAATACTATCCTTCTCTGATGTACATGTGCAGAGATATAATATTTTTAAAGTCTTCCTACCTCAAGACAGTTGTTTTAAGCTTGTTCTGCATGAAGAGTTGTAAATCTTAATTTGCATGTACACAGAAAGTGACCAGTGCCCAGAAGATAGGGGGGGGGGGGGGGGGGGGGGGACTTTACACACAGAAAGGGATAAATAACATATCCCACATGCAAAACTTTGTACAATTCATGGGAGCCAATCTGACATTGGGAATTGCTCCAGACTTCTTAAACAGTTATGATCATGTAAGTGAGACTTTTTGTTCTTAAATCTTTTGTTATAAGAAATTTTTTGCCTAAGCATATCTTTTGTATGAAATGTATATTAATTGTTTTAGTATATAGTTTAAGCATGTGGAGTATCTTCTCAAATTAAACTTCATTTTATAAGCTTGTTCTCTGTGATTCTCATACAATCCATTTTGCCTGTAAACTTGGTTATTCAATGCTACAGATCTGTACTACATATTTTTTTGGTACTAATGACTGGGACAGACTTAAAGCCTAATTATAGTTGAATAAGGAGAACTTAGTCTTTCTGTTCGGAGTTAACTGCTCCTGAACCAACATTTTGTGGTGGCAGATTTTGGGAAGTAAACATACATGGGAGAGACACTAGGGAGTGTAATCATTTTTAGACAGACCAGGTGGTTGTGTTTTTCATTAACTCTGTGTTACACCCATGTCACAAAGGCTGATCATGATAAGTTATTGACAGCTGTTAGAGAATGTGATATCTTAGAACCAGAATTTGTATGTAATGCCGCTGGATCTATTCCTGGCGGACCAAATACCGATGCCGGAAGCCCGAACAGTGAAGATCCTGACTAGTGCTGGAAAGTACCCTAACCCTCCCCTCTCTACTAACATATGCAATTAATATTGCAAAGGACAGCTCTTGCGAGGGGGTCTCTGTGGGTCTCCTCTCCCTCCTAGACCTGGGAGCTTCCTGCTGGTGACCTCTACAGGAAGTCCTGGCTCCTCCTCTTCTTCCTCCCTGCGCCCGGAAGAAGAATCAGAGTAGAGGGAGGTGGGGGACCCAGGTGGAACCCACAGGAGGCTGAGGTGAGTGGGGCAGGCAGTGAGAGGTGCTAGGCGACTGAGGCGAATGGGATGCGGTAAGAAGCCCATAGGCTTCTATAGGGTAACACCCGAAAACCGGGCGGCCGGGGCTTAGTACATATGAAAATGTGGTAAAAACCCAGGCTTTTACTGCATTTTTCCTTTAGTACATCCCGGCTTTACTCTAAAACCAAACATTTGGAAATCTCCTCTCCTGAATTTGATCAGCATTTTAATTCAGATATGTGTATGCTTTAGAGGTGCAGGGAAATTACATAGGAACTATATTAATTCAAACTGTTACTGTTTAATATACAGCCCCAGGCAGAGAACTCGTCTCCCTCACTACAGTCTCTGCCTATATCACTTGGAAATGTTCTAGACTGGCTTGTTAGCACTGCAGTATATGTAACAGTTTAGAGATAACTAATATTTTGTTTTCATACCACTTCAGCAACTGGAACATATCATACAACTGTAAAACACTTTTGTTTCTCTCTCCAGAATACAGATTGACTATGCCATTGTTGTTTCCAAATGTCTTATCTATGCAATGCTTTAGCTTGATAGCCAGTCTCATCATGGGTATTTATTTCAGTGACTTTTATTTCTGAGCTAAGCTCCATTATACACATTCTTATCTGACAGCCAGCGGACTGTAAAGTAGAAAAAAAACAAAAACACATTACTGTAGTAGCAAACACCTACTGATGTTAAAACATTCCATCTCAACGTTCCTGTCTGCTGGTATGCTGGACTTCACTTCATCATTCGGCTCATTTCTAAAGCAGTGTAACTAATTTCTGCCGAAACCTGACAAAATAAACTATTCTTCTCTAGGTACAGATTAGACAATCATTGAAAGCTGTGGGAACATGTTTTACCCCAAACACTGAAGACTGAAGTAAAATATATTTACTACAACGCAATTTGTAAGAGAGTGTGGGATTTCAAATTAAGGGACAACAAAACCTAGAATACAATTTGAAACCATAGACAATTAAAAATGTATATGTTAAAGTTTGATAGACTTCAAAAGGCAAATTTAAAAAAAATAATTTTACATAAAAAAAACAATAAAAGTCTAATATATTTAAGAAACGATTAACCAACAGTGTAAAGGTGCATATCCACTTGCCAACTAGGAAAGACAGTTCAATTATGACTTCGTAAGTGTACAGTCGTTCCTCATTCCCTGTAGTGCCTACACTGAATGGTATGTCAACCAGCATCGCTGGTCGTTTCCGACATTAAACTGCCTGATTTATTCATGATTAATGGACAACTGAACGATAACGATGCCGTTATCATTAAGTCATCCATTAATATCGGCATGTGAATATGCGGCATTACAGAGAAGCTTCAAATTTTTCATGTGTGTTCAGCTCATATTGCCAGTATTCTGAATTTAAATTACAGATGGGCATAGGATGTTATGCAATCACTAGTGTTATATTAGACATGTAACATATTATAATGGCACTCTCGTGACTGTGGATATGGAGACTAATATTATGAACAATGGAATTATTACCATATAGCAGTGATTCCTAAATTCAGTCCTCGAGACACTCTAACAGTCCAGGTTTTAAGGATATGTATGGATGCACACAGATGGTTTAATCAAAATTATTGAGATACAAATTAATGAATCTATTTACTAAGCCTTGGATGGAGATAAAGTTGACGGAGATAAGATGCCAACCAACCATCTAATGTCGTTTTTCAAATACAGAAACAAAATGATCCTGCGCACTGAGCTCTTTAAAGGAGGTAAGCTGCTAACAACTTATAGGTATCCCCACCTATATATATTCAACATGAATAAAAAGTATGTTGTAGAGCTCAACCTTCTCGTTCCGTCCAGTAATATATGAATGGCTAATTGTCAAATGAATGACTGATTATCATTAAATTGAAACAAATAGATTCTGATGGTGTAAATTGAGTACCATGTACCAAGTTATAGTCAATGAAAAAGATAAGATAATGATATCTCATTAGTATGAAAATCCCATTAGGTAGGAATGTACAATGTAACAGAATGGTAACCAGTACGCGTGTGTATCAAAGTATCACAAAAATATTTATTCACTAAACCAAGGATAGTTAAAACTGGTGCACAAATATAAGATGGTCTCTGTATCTTTCAATCATGTAGGATGAGTGGTAAATCGGAAATCTAATGGTTAAATAGTTCCTGTCCAATGTCACTGCATAATCAAAACAGAACAATCTGCGGCGTCCCGCTAATAAAGAAAAAATGGTGATGGTTGATGAACTACGGTGCCCGGGATGATGTTCCTGGGGTCAGGGAGTACGGTGTGGCCTTGATGGGGAGAGGCTAGTTCTCTACAGTGCGTGTAGCTACTTGGCATCAATGTTGGAGGGTGCCCGATATGTCACGCCACCTCCGACATACAACGCCACAGCGTGCGCTGAGGTCGGGGGCCGGGACACCACTGTCACACCTCTCGTGAGAGTAATGTGCCGTGTGTCTCCCTTTGCCGACCTGGGACTCACCTCTCTACCCTGAAGGGCACCGCTCCTAGCCCTGCCGGCTCTGGCTTCCACACTTCTGCGGTGCTGTCTTCCTGGGTTGGTCACGTGACTACGACGGTGTTGTACTTTGATGTCTCTTGGAAACAATAGGTGTTGAGGAAAGGTTCCGGATCATCTATGAAGGTGCACTTCATAGATGATCCGGAACCTTTCTACACGCACTGTAGAGAACTAGCCTCTCCCCATCAAGGCCACACCGTACTCCCTGACCCCAGGAACATCATCCCGGGCACCGTAGTTCATCAACCATCACCATTTTTTCTTTATTAGCGGGACGCCGCAGATTGTTCTGTTTTGATTATGCAGTGACATTGGACAGGAACTATTTAACCATTAGATTTCCGATTTACCACTCATCTTACATGATTGAAAGATACAGAGACCATCTTATATTTGTGCACCAGTTTTAACTATCCTTGGTTTAGTGAATAAATATTTTTGTGATACTTTGATACACACGCGTACTGGTTACCATTCTGTTACATTGTACATTCCTACCTAATGGGATTTTCATACTAATGAGATATCATTATCTTATCTTTTTCATTGACTATAACTTGGTACATGGTACTCAATTTACACAATCAGAATCTATTTGTTTCAATTTAATGATAATTAGTCATTCATTTGACAATTAGCCATTCATATATTACTGGACGGAACGAGAAGGTTGAGCGCTACAACATACTTTTTATTCATTTTTCAAATACAGCCTGTGACATGTTAAGAGCTGATTGGCTGGTACCTTATCTCCGTTCACTTTATCTTCATCCAAGACTTAGTAAATAGACCCCTAAGTAACTTGTGCAGAAGCATGGATATCCTCACGGTTTTGGGGCCCCCTATCCCCTCTCAGTAAATACATGCAGGTTGGCATTTGGCTCATCCCCTGTGTCTCTCAGCTTTATCCTTGCCTGTTTTGCACCAGCCTTAACCCTCTTCACTCCAGTACCATTTCTGTCTCTAGCCTCATCCCCTGTGCCTCTCCATCTGCAGCCATCCACTTCTATCGCCTGTATCTCCCAGCATTATTATCCCCCCAAGCCTTCCTTTATCTTTATTCCTGAGCCCCTGTGTCTCTCAGCTTAATTTTCCCCAGCCCACGTGTTTCCACATGCTTGATTTATCCCTGCCCTGTGCCCCCCTCCTTTTTATCAGCCATGTCTGCCCCATCTCCCCCAGCCCTTGTGTCTTTTACACTCCCCTTCTCTCCCAGCCCGTGTCTTTTACGCCCCCACTCCGCCAGCCCGTCTCTTAAACCCCCCTCTCCCCCAGCCCCTGTGTCTTTTACACTCCCCCTCTCTCCCAGCCCATCTTTTACACCCCCCTCTCCCCCAGCCCCTATGTCTTTTACACCCCCCTCTCCCCCAGCCCCTGTGTCTTTTACACCCCCCTCTCCCCCAGCCCCTGTCTTTTACACCCCCTCTCCCCAGCCCCTGTGTCTTTTACACCCCCCTTTCCCCCAGCCCCTGTCTTTTACACCCCCTCTCTCCAAGCCTCTGTGTATTTTACTCCGCACCTCTCCTCAGACCCGTGTCTTTAACACCCCCCTCTCCCCCAGCCCATGTCTTTTACACCGCCCTCTCCCCCAGCCCCTGTGTCTTTTACACCCCCTCTGCCCTAGCCCCTGTGTCTTTTACACCCCCCTCTCCCCCAGCCCCTGTCTTTTACACCCCCTCTCCCCCAGCCTGTCTTTTACACCCCCCTCTCCCCCAGCCCCTGTGTCTTTTACACTCCCCCTCTCTCCCAGCTTGTCTTTTACACCCCCCTCTCCTCCAGCCCCTGTGTCTTTTACACCCCCCTCTCCCCCAGACCCTGTGTATTTTACTCCCCACCTCTCCCCAGGCCCCTGTGTCTTTAACACCCCCCTCTCCTCCAGTCCCTGTCTTTTACGCCCCTCTCTCCCCCAGCCCATGTCTTTTATACCCCCTCTCCCCCAGACCCTGTGTCTTTTACACCCCCCTCTCCCCAAGCCTCTGTGTATTTTACTCCCCACCTCTCCCCAGGCCCCTGTGTCTTTAACACCCCCCTCTCCACCAGTCCCTGTGTCTTTTACGCCCCTCTCTCCCCCAGCCCATGTCTTTTATACCCCCTCTCCCCCAGACCCTGTGTCTTTTACACCCCCCTCTCCCTCAGCCCGTGTCTTTTACACCCCCTCTCCCCCAGCCCCTGTGTCTTTTACACCCCACTCTCCCTCAGTCCGTGTCTTTTACACCCTCTCTCCCCCAGCCCCTGTGTCTTTTACACCCGCCTCTCCCTCAACCCCTGTGTCTTTTACACCCCCCTCTCCCCCAGTCCCTGTGTCTTTTACACCCTGCTCTCCCTCAGCCCGTGTCTTTTACACCCCCTCTCCCCCAGCACCTGTGTCTTTTACACCCCCCTCCCCCCAAGCCCATGTCTTTTACACCCCTCTCTCCCAGCCCCTGTGTCTTTTACACCCCGCTCTCCCAGCCCCTGTGTCTTTTACACTCTCCCCCAGCCCCTGTGTCTTTTACATCACATCTCCCCCAGCCCCTGACTTTTACACCCCCCTCTTCCCCAGCCTATGTCTTTTACACCCCCTCTCCCCCAGCCCCTGTGTCTTTTACACTCCCCCTCTCCCCCAGCCTGTGTCTTTTACTCCCCCCTCTCCCCCAGCCCTTGTATCTTTTCCACCCCCCCTCTCCCCCAGCGTCTTTTCCACCCCTCCTCTCCCTCAGCCCCTGTGTCTTTTCCTCCCCCCTTTCCCCCAGCCCCTGTGTCTTTTACACCCCCTCTCCCCCAGCCCCTGTCTTTTTTCACTCCCCGTGGCCCTGTCTCCTACACTGACCCCCTCTCCCTTAGCCTCTGTGTCTTTTACTCCCCCCCTCTCCCCCAGCCCCTGGGGGAGAGGGCCGTCTTCTACACCCCCCCCCTTTTTTCACTCCCCCTGGCCGTCTTCTACACCGACCCCCTCTCCCTTAGCCTCTGTGTCTTTTACACCCCCCTCTCCCCCAGGACCTGTGTCTTTCACACCCCCTCTCCCCCAGCCCCTGTGTCTGTCACCCCCTCCTTCTGCTGCTCCTCACCACCTGCAGCCTGCCCCATGATTTTCTAGCCTATCCTGGCCCCACACCACACTTACCTGCTGAGCTGCCTGTTTTACTCTGTACTGTGTAAACTGGGCTCCCAAAACGTCTGAGGGGTCGGAGTCCCTTGGACTCTCAGGGCCCGGTACAAGTGTCCCCTTTGTATACCCCTGTTGTATACCACTGAGATTGTTAATTAAATACTGGGATAAATAATGGTTCTCAGCCTCTAGTCGACATAGAAGTTAAGATGAGATACCAAATAACTGTACTATAATTAAAAAATAATAATCATAATAGTAAACATAGTAATAGTAATTATAAGCTTTTGAAAGCTAGTGGACGCATTGTTGTAATTGCAATGTGATGATCTGAGGGGTGTGGATGGCATTGGTATAAGGTAGAGTAGCTTAGTGATAGTGGTATAATGTTGGAACAGTGCTGTTGTATATGTTGCATGCTAATAATGTAATATTGAGGGTTGATGAGACAAATGGCTGTATGTTGGACCCAGGGTGTGCGGTGTGGGCCCAATGTGTCCAACATACAGCCATTTGTCTCATCAACCCTCAACATTGTAACCATATATAATTATACTTACCTTTCCGGAGTCCCGCATTGGCTAGTTAGATAAAAAAAAGGAGGAGTATCTTTTGCACACAGTATTGGTGCACACAGATGATGCTAATTAGTAGCAAACTAGGCTTACACAATAGTGCGGTTGCATCTTGAGAGGCATTCAGCTCTGCATAGGGGTGAATATACTGTATAGTATCCTTTGTTTCTAAGCACGCTTCTTCATAGCAACATATATCTGATTTATTTCCACCTCTGTACCTGCCCCTATATGTAAGTCTGATAATTATTTTTTATTTAAATGTGTCTAAATAGCGTAAAAATGTACCTATGCTGCAAAGTATTATTGTATTTTTTTAACCATACATTAAAACATAGTTATGAACATGTACAGTACATGCTTGTGCACACTATTCTATAAAAAGACACTTCTCAAACCTATAGAAGAGCACACTCAGCTCATATCATCACTTATATGCAGAGAATTCTATACATATATTTTAAATTATATTCCACTTTCCACTTTTAAGTCTAGAAGATCCTGTAGTATGTGATATTGCAGGTTTTCCAGCAGGCGCATATCTATAATAGGTGCAAGTTGTACAGTGCACATGGCTTTGCCCTCTTTAGCTGTAACCAGACATCATCTCTCTGCTCCAGGAGAACTCAGACAGACTCAACTCAGACTTAAACATGGTGAAGCTTGGGCAACACTCAAAACTTATAGGCAGAAACTCATTGGAGCACACAAGTCATACATTATTCCACACTCATACCTCAGCAAGTATTAGAGGGATACAGTTTAAATGTAAATACACTATTTTAAAGGCTACTTTTCTTAGAATGCTGATCTGTAACTTGGGTATGCAGTCGGGAAGCCGGCGGACCTAATACCGACAGCCGGCCTTCAGACTGCTTTATCCCGGTGAGGGTTAAATGTCAGGCATCTAAATCCAGACGCCTGTCATTTTACCGACGTCGGGAGACTGGATAGCCACGTGGGGTGGGGGTTAGGTTTAGGGCTCCCCGGTGGGGACTTAGGGTTAGGCACCCCCCAGGGAGGTTAGGGTTAGGCACCCCTGGGGGGTACTTAGGGTTAGGCGGTGGGGAAGGGGGGGTTAGGTTTGGGCACTTAGAGAGGGGATTAGGGTTAAGCACAGAGGGGGAAGGTTAGGGTTAGGCACCCCTAAGAAGGGTTAGGGAGGGGGGAATTAGGTTAGTCTATACTTACCTTAGGGACGATCAGGATTTTCACCGTCACATGTCGGGCAGCCGCTGTCAGTAAATCATACCGATTCCGTAACTTGAGGCTCTTTGCTTATATGGATAAATCGACCATATTTGCCGACTTTGGTTATCTCCTCTCTGGGAGAAGTCCAGAGAGGAGATGCAGCTGACACCTTTGGGGTGGGGCTGGGCTCTCCACATCATTAGACTCCACCCCCATCACTACAAAATGCTGCAATTCGTGGGTCTGCAAGTTGGGAGCAGGGATAAAAGATATGATTTTGTCTCATTTTAGTTCCACCCCTACGTACAGACACAAATTCCCCGTAATAATCTTCCCATCCTGCCCACTTCACTAGGAAACCTTCACCTGCATTTATGATAGAGAGATCCATAACATGGCTAGTTTGTTGCACATTCATACATAGCAATCTATTTATCATCCCTTAATATCTACAAAAGTAGGGGAAAATGAAGTGTTGCTGCCACTCATTATAAAGGTAATGCAGGAGATATCACTGATATCTCCTGCTTACCTTTCAGTCCCGATCTGTCCCACTGTCACTTTACAATAGTATGGGGCCCTAAATTCATCAAGCTTCAAAAATACATTTTCGGGACTTGACAGCGAGAACCTTTGCCATCTTCAGATGACATTAATTCCAACACCACCACTCCTTCCCATGAGAATGAGGTCTGGGGTTTAGAAGAGGGATCCAATGGGTTCCCTCTGTCCCTGTTCGGCTCCTTCCACTGAACACAGGGTTATTGTGTGCACGTGTGAACCCCAGTTCATGCATGTACACTAGCACTGCCGAGTCAGACAGTCTGAACTTTGGATTAGCTATCTCCATACTGGAGCAATGTTGAATTGCTCCGGTGATTTTGTCTCCAACGCCGGTACTGGCATTGGGCTGGAAACTTAATTATCAAGGGCCACACAGCCTCATTAACATGATAAATAGGCCCCATAGGAGCAAGGAAGCATAACATACAGTAGGAAATTAACAATATCACAAATAACACATGATCTAATATTGTCATGAAAACATTTAACCCTCAAGGAATTTATAGTTATAAATTATAATAACTACCAACACTGTAATTGCTGAAATAATCAGTCTATTGTAACTTTAGCAAATACAGCTTACTATTTTTTCCTCAAACATCTAACACATTAAATTATTTGTTATGATGCATAAATAAATGATATGATATGAGACACATTGGATCAAGTGGTTACATTAGCCTACAAGTAAGTTAGATTTCTCATTAGGAAACTGATAACATATAGGGGTATATTTACTAAAGATTGATTTGATCGATTTTAAATCAATAAAAATCGATCAACATTGATGTTGTGTTCAGGGGCTAAATCACACATTTACTAGCAGACAATGTTTTGATTTGTTTTTTTAAGTATTCGCAAATATGTGATTTAAATTGATCAAAAGCGACCTTTAGTAAATATACCCCATTGTGTGTGTTGCTTCCAAAATGACTAGCTCATCCCCAATCACAGTCATGATTATTTATCTAGTATATTAAAAAATAACTATTAAGATTCCCCAGCGATGGTTTTTGGATATTCAGGCCCTCATTAGAGATTTTGTGTGGGGAGAGAAGAGACCACGCCTGAAATTAGACCTGATGTACAGGACAACACATAGAGGGGGCCTCCGGCTCCCTAACATTCAGGGTTATTATCACTCATGTCTCCTCACTAGAATCCTGGAATGGTCGAGAACTGACATAAGGAAGTAATGGGTGCAGATTGAAATGCAGTAATTTCCTGTCCCTATTTTATAGCTCCTTGGCTTCCAACACCCCCAGTTCGTCCCACCCTACTATTGAGCCTACGTTGTCCTGTTGGAAGTAAAAAAAAAACAAACCCTCCATCTCATCTAAGACTTTCCCATATTTGTCTTTCTTGTCAAATATTAATTTTCCTCCGTGCTCTCACTTCCGTCCATTTTGGTCAGAAGTCCTTAAACTTTCTGCAATTATAATTGTGGAGCCGGGTCCCTCTGATCAGTTGTTCTGGCTATTTCATCTATCCCCCGCCCCTATCTCGAGATATAAGAAGTCTCTGTTGTGCCATTTAACGGTTAGAGACTGGTTTGATAGAATTGACCTCTACATGGAAATGGAAGATATTTTGTCTAATACAGAAGATAACTACACAGCTTTTAGGGATACATGGTGTTGTTGGCTGGATTTCATGGGCTCAAAAACCTTTAAGGATATTATTGCATCTCATCCCTCCTAAGCCTCTTAATGGTCTGCAGTACCCTCGGGGTCAGTAATTTGACTGGCCTTCATATTTGATAGGGAGGAGTCTGCTTCTCCTTTGTTTGCCTTTGCTGAACCCAGAGCTGTATTTATTTATTTATATTATTTTATTATATTTTTATTTTCTTAATTTTTATTTACTTTTTTTTCTTTCTTCTCTCGGTTTTGTTTTGTTTGTTTTTTGTGTTTTGCGTTTTGTTTTCTTTTTCTTACATTTTATTTGTATGTAAATGGTGATATATGTGCGATTTCTATGTTTGTTTATCTATGTTATGCAAATTAATTAATAAAAACCAATTTGCTCTAAAACATAACATTACAAAATACTATAATTCCTCCCATCTTTAGGAAACTCAAGAGATAAAAAAAACACATTGCTGAAATTTGGTGTTTAACAAATGTGCTTGCAAAAATAATTATATAATAACATAGTTGATTATCTCTCACAAATCCTCTATAACAAGCACAAAACACAAACACCTAACACCACATGTAATGCCCCCTCTGGAGCATTTTGCATAAGCCACGTCCTCCAGCATTAGGCCATGGTCACTGGAGAATTCTGCAAGTCAGATGAAGCACTAGGCTTCATGGTAAACTGTGTTTGGAGACTGGGAAACAAGACATGTTAGAGCTGGGGAGCTGGGAGGGAGCTCCTGTGCTCCCCTGAAATTAAAAATGACAGTTAGGAACTGATTGGTTGGTACTTATCACTCTTTACTTTATCATTCTCCAAGGCTTTGTGCATCTCTTACTATAGATTATAATTGGTTGCTCCTCCACTTCTATACACCTGCACTGAAATATACCCCCCAGATAAAGGTTTGGAGAGAGACATGGACAATGAAAGAATCTGTAGCCAGAAGCCTGCAGTATGAGTAGCCCAGTGAAGTCTCCATCATGCTACACCCAGGAGAGGGTAAGAGCTGCAGAGGTATTTCTGAGAGGGGGAAAAGAGGAGTCTCCAATTAGATAGAGATTTACTGTTAAGGGGGAAGAGGAGACCGCTATGCATAAAAGCACCCAGTATCTATTAAACGGGGGTCACTGTTGGAACAGTGTGGCTATAAGAGCCAACATTGTAGGAGAGGGGTGGGCAGCAGCTGAGAGTACCATATGTAGCTGCATTCTAAAAGTCTGTATACTGTTCCATGTGAAGGAGAAGAGGTGCAAAGAGATGTGTGTGTGGCCATATGTATGTTGCTGGCCCATAGGGAGCAGAGAGAGGCAGACTATGAGGCATTCTCTATATTGTATGTAGAGAGTCAAAGAGAGGCAAAAGGGAGGAATAATACACTTGTGTAGGATCTGTACTTTATTCAAGGTGCCTACACACTTAGCGATATTTTACATGATTTGCCCGATTCCGATGCATCGTGATGACAAATCGTGTAAAATATGTCCCAATCGTGAATGTCTACTCACGATCATGATGCCGATGCGCATAACCGCTGGTCGTACATCGCATCTTCAGATCTGCCGTGCTGTAGGGCAGATTTGCCAATCTCAGTCACGATGCACTGGAATAGTTAGGAGGCACGATAGATCGTTTGTCACTTTGGACAGTTTTTAACACCAATCATGCCCACGCCTGCCGGGGAGCTGCTGGGGAGAGATCAAGGGGAGATCGGACACGATGTCTGATTGCGAGAACATCGCCAAGTGTGTAGGCACCTTAAGGCAGTAGAGATAAGAGCTGCTGGAGAGATGTGTTTAAAGCTGTGGAATTACAGGCACCAGCCAGCGAAGGGCCAGGTGGACATGAAAGTAGGAGGTGAGAGAACTACAGGCACAGCCAGCGAAGGGCCAGGTGGACATGCAAGTAGGAGGTGAGAGAACTGCAGGCACCAGCCAGCGAAGGGCCAGATGGACCTGTATGTGTACAGTGCAAAGCACCTATTGTAACTGTGCATTAAGACTGTGCTAGGGTAGTACAACCATATCCATAAGATTGTCATATACCATCTGATATACAAAGTATATGAAAAGGAGGGAGAGGAGAAGCTTGCTTTAATCATATTCGTGTCCATTAAAGTAATGTGCAGGAGAAAATAAATAAAGAGGAATATTTTTTATAAGAGAAGGTCTGGTGCCCAATTGATTGAAGAAGAACTATTACTGCATATGTCCATAGCTGTATCTACGTGTGTGACTGTTATAAAGTCTGTATGGGCAGGGACCCCTTCTCAGGTATTGCCCACACCCTGGAAAGCTAGCCTGAGACAATGGGAGGTATATCATTCCAAATACACCTTGCACACTAAAGGGGGTTACATCACTGGCGTCACTAGAGGGGTGTGGGTCGCACTGGGTGACATCACCAAAATAGCAGAGTTGCCATGCTGTTTTAGTTTCACCCCATCGGATGGTGTCACTGTGAAGCCAGGACATGGATAGAGGCAGGGAAGAGACTGTGGGCTACCCCAGCAGCTGCCGGAGCGCTGGGGAAGCCCACTGTGTGCTAAGAGAACGGGAGGCGGTAACGCCCCAAGACCAGTGCACAAAAGGGGGCGTGGCTTCACAGGTCACAGCCATGCCACCTTTTTGTGAAGCCACGTTCACTTTCGAGAGGGCAAAAGAACTCAGTCCAGCTGCACCAGGTGTCACCAAGGTAAGTGGTGCCTCTGGGTTACATACAGATTCAACCTCATGTGCAGATACAATGTAGATGTACATACAAATATGTAAGGGGCCTATTCATTATCAGAGGCTGTATGATTAAGTATTGAACTCGCTGTGAGGTAAACTTAAGTATCCAACTCACAGCGGGGGACTGTCCCCTTGGTTAGTATTGCAGCTACAGATGTAGTTGAGTTACTTACCTCCACCCCGTCATCCCAGCTACGCATGCGTGACCCAAGGTTATGCATGTGCACAGCCGCCAGGGAGTCAGTGAGAAGTTTCCCTCTTTGCATTCCCGGAACCCATTCCCATAGGAAAAAGTGGGGCTAAGAGAGCAAGCAAACTCCGAAAACTATTAGTTTTAGTTTTCGGAGTTTGCTGTATATCAAGAGGTCCTAAATCACACTTAAAGTATAATATAATTTGTTGGTGGTGCACCCCAAGGTAATATAATCTGATTGAACAGGGGGTTGAATTCGCAGAAGAGCAAAAAAAAAGTAGATACCACTTTGTTTTATTAAAATGCACTTTTATTCATTTAGTGTTAAAATATTTGTGAGGGATTAGGGGGGAAAGTATTTATAACTAATAATTAGTTCCCTAAGGTTGTGACCAGATAGTGGGTTCCCAAAGGATGGGACATTCCATTTTCCGAAGTTGTGCGGACATTAAATATTCCTCAATCTATGGTGTCATGTGTGTAATGGGAATACATGCATTACCACCCACCGTGGACAGTGCAGTGGCTGACCATGGGTGCTTAATGATCATGACCAGCAGCATCTGGTCAGAATTATCCGTGGTAACAGACATGCAACACTGGCTCATATCACATCCACATACAAACAGGAGGTACCAGTCACATATCCAGCAGGTCAGTGCAGCGTTTCTTAGCTTCCATGGGATATGGGAGTAGAAGACCCACCATAATGGATGTTAACATTATGACACTGGACACAGCACCTCACCTGGACTCGTGACATTGCTAATTGGACGCCTGTGGATGGGCAACATGTGGCATGGTCCGATGAGTCATGGTTCCTGTTGTTTCGGGCTGATGGTAAGGTTAGGGTGTGGCGCAAACCCCATGAGGCTAAGGACACCAGTTGTCAACAAGGCACCCTGCAGGCTGGTGATGGTTCCATAATGGTGTGGGGTGTGTTCACGTAGTATGGGTTTGGTCCGCAGGTGCACCTGACCATGTCATTGACTAGTAAACGCTATGTTGCATTGCTTGATAACCATTTACAGCCCTTCATGGACTTCATGTACACTCACAATGATGGAATATTCCAGCAGGATAATTCACCATGTCATCAGTCCCCAGTTGTCCAGAACTGGTTGGAGGAGCATTCTGGAGAGTTATGTCTAATGGTGTGACCACCATGTTCATCTGAGATTAACTTATTCGAGCATTTATGGGACATGGTAGAGAGGTCCATTCGCACCCAAGATCCTGCATCTACAAATATCAGGGAGCTGTGGAAAGCTATTCAGATGGCATGGGTCAACATATCTCCAGAGATCTTCCGTCCACTGTGTAATTGATGCCACATCGAGTTACTGAATTTTGCCAGGCTAGAGGGGAGCCTACACGATACTAGGCAGGTATCCCATGACTTTTGGCACTTGTACAGTGTATATTGGTAATTATGTCACATACATAAGGTAACTTAATTAGTAGTTCAAAAATGTAACTAAAAAGTGGCAAAAATATAAAAAAAGGAGGGGGGGGTTCCAACATACTACTGTATACACAATAGATGTTTTAGTATCTAAATATTGGAATACAGAATGAAGCTCACAATCTAAATTTTTTACCAAGCACAAGCAATCAAGTATCAAACAGTGTGTTTCTGGACTGTGATAGGAAACTGAAACACCTGTGGGAAAATCACACAAATATGGAGAAAACATACAAACTTCGAACAGATATTGCCATGGTTGAAATGGAGTCAATTACACAAGTGGTTTGATGCAGTAATCCTAACCTCTGTGCCACTGCACTATCTATAAACTGATGGATATTGCAGATGGAAGGATGGTATCACTTGCTTGGGGGCATTGTTGTTGAAACACAGTGGACACATAGGGGTCAATTCAATTACATGCTATGTGAGACTGCATTTTTTTGCGCAATGTACAGTATGGGCGTATCTCCCATACATATGATAACATTTTCCTGTCCAACCCTATGGCAGTACAAGGTAAAATGCATGACGTAGGGGTGATGTAGGGGAATCAGCATGATTTACCGTCGGCCGCACGGTCGACGGTTCTAATCCCGACAGCGGCAGCCCGACAGAGGAGGAAATCCCGATCGACCTTAGGGTAAGTATAACTAACCTAATTTCCCCCTAACCCTCCTTTAGGGGTGCCTAACCCTAACCTCCCCCAAGTGCCTAACCCTAACCCTCTCTAAGTACCTAAACCTAACCCCCCCTTCCTTGCAGCCTAACCCTAAGTCTCCCTGGGGGTGCCTAACCCTAACCTCATCCCGGGCTCCAAATACCCTAGTCACGCCACTGACTGCCAGACCTGGTAATGGGGACCCGGACCCACATGTGTGACACCTTACTCTTAATCTCTGCATTGCCAACAGTCAATGAGGTCCATTTGGATAATGAACCAGGTTGACGGTTAGCGCTCCTAAAGAGGGTATGTGTGGCACCTCTAGCTGCTACCTCAGGGAGTGTCCTTAGTTCCCAAAGTAAATTCATAAACATGAAGAAGGAGGAAAGCGCTCTATGGTGGGTGGGTTAGTGATCAAAATTAATTATCATGAATTAGACTGTATTTGTGGGGGCAGTCTATTTATCAGATAGATATGTGTATCTATAAAATTGCTCCAATATGGTATAGTCAATATAGTTATTTAAACAAGATGACTGGTCAGCAAAAACTTGAGGCTGGGACTTGGTAAAACCGACACAACGTCTCAGGAAAGAAGAAATGTCTGTTTTCGGAATCTGGTGGGCAATAACTTTTGACTGGATATTCAATGTGTATCAAATGTCTCTGTATGGACTTGGCGTGCAGTGATGATAGTACTTGACCAAATGAATTGTAACTTGGTGGGCAAAAACTTGTGGCTGGGTGTTCAGCAATAGTATGATTGCCTTGCTCTTTAGTCATGTTGTTCCTTCTTCCCTCAGCTCACGTTACCTCAGGGAATATGAATGCAGTATCAGAGTGACAATGACACTTTAGTGCAGTATAGCATAGGTAAGGAATCGTACTTACCAAAGTATGTACATCTGCTGGTCCGTCACTTCTTCGCAAATCCTCCGGTGCATACATGCATGTGAGTAAGGGGGAATATGGGTTGTGAATGGATGAATAGATGGATACTGAGGCTACTGAGCAATATAACGATTTTAATGTAACTTCAGTTACAATCTAAAAAACAGTGTACAAAGTAAAACAACGCGTTTCGTCCCTAGAAGGGACTTTTTCAAGGGCAAATGTCTGCTGTAGTCCGTTTCCCTGTTTTATAGCATATATTGCCAAGAGCATTAGCATTATAGTTCACCTGCAGTATGTCACATGCCACAGTCTGGGACCCTGTTACTGTGTCAAACGCTGTCACTTTGCGCCCATTCATGTCCCCGATAGCTGACTGCAGCACCCACAAAGTGTTAAGTCACTTATCTGTAAATGTGGCTGGCATTCTACTCCTGATGATTCCTGCTGTTCTGCATCATGTGCACCTCCAAATTGGACTGTATCTATCACTGCTTAGAGTGGCCTATTTAAACTAGGATCTGCTCACAGCACATTGTCAGTACAACATCTCTCTTAGAGGATCAGTACACTGGTTCCTGGTTCAGTACCTGCTTCACAGCATTCTGCCTCATTGTGTAAAAGCACACCTTCTTCAGTATTTGTTTCACAGCATTCCGCTACAGTGTAATTCAGCAAACCTGCTTAAGAATTGATTCACAAAGTAAAAGTATTATTGTGGCTCTGACATAAGCCTTTTGTAAGATTGTCCTTACGAAAAAAACACTCTTGACACCAGTTGTCCTTGCCAGATGGCTTTTTACTGATGCAAAATGTTATGTCAGCACATTAAGCTAAACATTAGCAGCTCACTATCAACTGGCCGACTAATTCAGCGTCAGGAGCACCTTTCCCCTGAATTCCCTGAACCTTTTATGCTTCACAGACACAGACACCAATTAGACTCATGTAGTGTAACTGTGTTTTAAAGGTATCCAGCAGGTTTGTTCCAGGGAATGAGTCATGTAATTTATAGCAAAACATGGCAAAGAACCCTCTTTGTCACACTATATAGATGTAGAAATAAAATACAGATGTGTTAATACAATTTATTAAAATCTAATATAAACATAAAACATATAACATAACTTAAAAATCTACTGAAAATGTATAATCCACAGTGTCTAAAAATCACTGTTAGATTCCCACAACTTAATTCAGAAAAATACAAGTGATTATTGAATACATCTGTATCGCTGAGTGATACAAAACGGTAAGTTGAAATTATTCAGTTGAAATACAGTATACACAGATACTAAAAGAGCAATTTGTTATTCCTACTGACATGCAGCTTCAGCAATCTTATTGTATGGATCAATACAAGAAAGCCAAGAGAGCTTGGTAGTAAATTAATGTGTGTTATGCTGTCATATACACAGAAATAAAATCCTATTTTTGGATATTTAGTTATTCACCAATTAGCAGTCCAGTGACTGTGATAGATTGTATGTATGGTACCATATCAACTTTCAAGTGTTCTCTTCGTTATTTGTCTTGGCGAAATTGCTGCTGATCTGGGGCAAGTGATTAGGTTCATGGTATTGCGCGGCACAGCAGTCCTAATTGTGCCTATGGAGAAACACAGCACCTGTAAAAGATCTGGCTTGCACACATTTCCGATGTGTGTATGCGTCTCAATATCCACGCTACAAGTACCACTCAGTGTAAACTAGGAAGGCGGCTTTACCGGCAATTGGGGTTTTCATGCTTAAAGTTGGCTGCAGAGTAAAACAGATCAGAAGTTCGACCAGCGATGCGTTTCAACCTCTCTGATCTTTATCAAGCTGTATAGTTAGTATATGTTAGTATTGCTTCACAGCATATATCACTGTAGCCTGCTACATTAGTGCTCCAGCACCCAGTTCCAGTGTTTCCTGCAGCCAGCATCAATTGCAGTTCCAGCACCCAGTTCCAGTCTATTCTTGCAACTTTCTTCAGTCGTGCTCCAGCACTCAGGCCCTCATTCAGAGGCGGTCGGAGGATGCAAGTGGTCGCTCAGAAACTGACCGCCCGCCTCTGTTTTGGTCGTTAGAGCTGTGGGTGTAAATCCACAGCCTAACGACCGCTCGGGTGATGGTCGCGATGGTCAGAGACCATCGCGACCATCAGGGCTTACGACGAGACCCTCGGGTAGGGTCTCACTTGTCGTAAGCCCCGGAGAGCTTCTGGCTCTGTCAGAGCTGGAAGCTCTCCACTGACATCACTAGTGATGTCAGTGGGGCCTCCCCCAAATGGCAGGCATTCCCATGGGAACGACTCCGTATGGGCTGCCACCCCCCCGGCCTGGCTTCCAAACGGGGCGAGCTGTCAATTAACATCGACAGCTCGCCCCCTTTGGAAAGAGACCCGCTACGACCGGCGCTGTCGGTCATAGCGGGTCTCACGCATGCGTACGAGGGAGCCGGCTCCCTCGTGCGCATGCGCACTGGCTAAAACATCGAGGTGGCCGTGCGGTCGTAGACCGTATGGCCGCCTCTGAATAAGGTCCTCAGTTCCAATGTTTCCTGCAGCTTGCTTCAGCTGTGCTCTCAACACCCAGTTCCAGTGTATTCTTGCAGCCGACTTCAGTCGTGCTCCAGCACTCAGTTCCAATGTTTCCTGCAGCTTGTTTAGCAGTGCTCTCAACACCCAGTTCCAGTGTTTCCTGCAGCCTGCTTCAGTTGAGCTCTTGGCACCCAGTTCCAGTGTACAGCAGTCTGCTCCAAGATATCATACATACTGCTATCCTGCTACTGTAGCCGGCACCTGGGCTAAATATCTGTCCTACTGTTATGTAGCATCATTTTTCTGCTGCTACTACTAGTGGTCAGCTTGAAGAATAGCATTATTAAGCCATCCAGTTTCACTCACACTCCAGCACATACAGCTAGCTAAAGGGGCCCGGACCCAGATCAACAAACCCCTAGTACCATTACACACAGGATTTGTCAGACATGATTCTTTTCCACTTATATAAAATAAAAATTGCTACAAAAAATATGGTTTATTGCTGAAAGCATTCTTTATAGCTTGTTTATGAATCTTCAGATACATAAATTCAAAGCTCAGATTGCCTTGAAAGTTTTAGTTTTTAAAGAAATTATCTCCTTTCCCTATAATTTTACTTTAGTGGGGCTTCCTGCACAAGTTCCCACACCATTCATTGTATTTAATAGAAATGTGTACAGACCCCTGTGTTTTGGTTATAAATCATCGGTGTGTTTCCGTTTTTTTCAAATGTGCCCTCAAGTGCTTTGGGTTCGGTTTTGCTTTTGAATTTCTCTAAAAACGTATAAAAACAGCTACGTAAAACCATGTAACTTGTAGCTGTTTGTGTTCCTATGGTATTATTAACATCAATAACATAAATTTCCAGTCATTTCCAGTGAATTTCGATACCTCACAGCTCACAATACTGTTTTCACCAATATTGGCCAAAGGCTGCAGCGAGCTGGCTGGCTAAACTAAGCAACATAGTAACTTCACAAACACATGGCATTTTAAAATAATATATAAGAAAAACAATAGTATGTGCAGCCCACTTCAATATTACTTCTAGAGCCTATTTGCACTGGATTGCAGGTGCTAGCTAGTGTCTGACAAACAAGCATACACATTGACAAAGATGCCTGCAGTCTTTTACACACTTCCCATCCACTCAATCTACATACAACTCTCTCTAATGGTGACTATTTGTAGTATTGCAGCATTAACTACAGCCCACACCATCTCCATACACTCTCCTACTGTATGTGAAATGGCACCTGAAATCATGATGTAGGGACTTACAGTACATGCAGTCCAAAGCATGCGAGATCCGTTTATGACATCCGAGACCCGAACTTGGTGAGGAGACCCGAGCTGGGACCCGGTTCTACTCGGAACCCCAAAGTGATCTGATTTGGGAACCGGATAGACTCAGAACCCCAAAGTTTGGGTGTGTTTGATTTTCAGCAAAACCTCTCCTCCCTAGTATTTGGGTGAGACTCTACCAATTGGTAGTTGACTTTTATTTACTGCCTCTATTGTATATTGGATATCCCCCGCACCAGGCAGCATTGATCAGTGCCGAAGATAAGCACCAGTGGTAATCTGTATATGTGAAAGATAAGACCCTACAAAATGAACAAAATGGTGGAGGTGCTAGGCCAGCTAATTAATTAATTAATTAATAACTAATTAATTTACAAATCTAGGTATCTGTGACACTTGCACCTTTTTGCACAGTCGCAGCATACAAATTTCCAGCTGCAGTGGCATTAGCGTACATCTCTGAATCAGGCCCACAGTTCCAACAGATACAGAGAAGCAGAGACTTACCACTTTGCTGGCAAGTTCGGGTCCATTCTGGTCATAGGTACGGCCCTGGGGGAAAAAAATAAAAAAAAGTATAAATTAGTTAAAAAAATTTAAAAAATATTCTCACAATTTTCAATAGATAAAAAATGCTTTAATAAAAAAGGCATTTTATCTTACTGCAGACCCCCCTCCACACCCACCAGTCATCATCCTGAGATGGCTATAGTGATGGGAGCAGGGCTATTTCTCTGGAAAAAGTGGTTCAGGAACTGTGGGTAGAGCTACTGGTGGTGGAGCTATAGAAAAACAATTATATATGTAAAATAGACGGTACTCAGGGACCGAGGCCCTGATTCAGAGCCGGACTCTCTGACAGAGCGCTCGCCCTGAATCAGGGCCGGCCTTCTTGTTTTTTAGAGCGGCCTCCTGGCCACAGCTATAGCGAGCAGCCAGGAAGATGGTAACGATGGTCAAGACCATCGCGACCATCGGGCTTGCGACGAGACCCTTGTGGTAGGGTCTCGTTGCTGCAAGCCCCAGAGAGATTTCGTCTCTCACAGAGCCGAAATCTCTCCCACTGACATCACTCGAGATGTAAGTGGGGCCGCCCCAAACTGAGGCGTTCACATGGGAACGCCTCCGTTTGGGCAGCCACTCCCCCAGCCCGCCCACCAAAGGGGGCGTGCTGTCACTCAACATCGACAGCACGCCCCCTTTGGTACGAGACCCGGAGCGACGGTTTGCCCGTCGCTATCCGGGTCTCGCGCATACACACGATGGAGCCAGCTCCGTAGTGCACATGCGCACTGGGCAACCATCAACCCGCTTGCGAGCACACAGCACTCACAAGCGGGTCTGAATCAGGCCCTTAGTCCTGTAAAACCATTGTATTATCCGTGTTCAACGTTTCGGGGATAGCACCCCTTTGTCAGGACCACATACAGTACAGATACACAGACACTTACCCACATAAATACCCCCCATCCAAGAACCATGTCCACTCCATGCCACTGTTCATCCAGACCGCCCACCGGAACTCAAGCCCGCCGTACTTCCGGGTCCCGCTGATGCTGTAACCGTGGTTTTGCAGGATTGAGTCTCTGAGTGCCGTAATTTCTCTGCCTATTTATGTTGTTTTAAGACAGGCACCAGAGCACCTTACCCTGGTGATTGAGTGCCCGCAGTTGGTGGATTATTATTATTGCACCGGGCAACTGGTACCTGTTGTGGCACCTAAAACATTTTTTGTAGTGACCCTTCTATACTTGCATAGAGTTTTTATTCATTTTTGTTGTGCAGACTATGAATATGGATTCTGCCATGGTTTCCCAGCCTTTGGACCAGTCAGGTTGCCTGGGGATTTTTTTGTCTGACCCAGGAGAAACATTTAGCTTTTCAGCATCTAAAATTGAAAAGAATTTGTTTAAGGATGTGCTAACCCTTAGTGATCTAGCAGGCAACTCACAGGATTTATACCAATAGTTGCTCAATTCAAATGACGGGAGATTGACTATCTTCTCCATGGCATCTCATTGTTGGAAAACTACAGAGAGCACAAAATACCCCGTGGATTTAGGGTACGTAATGTGCCCACAATTGGACGCAAAAATCCGGACTTTGGCCCTCATTCAGAGCCACTCGCTATCGGCAGTACGCTCGTTCCGAGCGATGTTCGCACATCTGCGCATGCGCATGGTTTTTAGTACGCATGCGCGAACCAGGCAGTGCGGCCGAAAATCATTTGTACGCAATATAGCGAGTGCCTGCTATTTTGAGTGACAGAATGAGGCGTATGTGGGTGGTAACAGGGGAAGGTGCTTGAAAACGGGGAGTGGAGATCCGATCGCAGGCGTGCTTAAAGGTCAAAACGGGCGTTTTATGGGTGTGCATAATTAATATAGTAGCGTCAATGACCACGTCATTTGTTTTTTTTTAACTCAGAACTGCTCGCAAAATAGCGGTTGAAAAAACCAACCACAAGAATAGCGAGCAGTTCATATCCTGTTCGATGTACACGATTAATCTAATAAATAGCGGACATGATGTATGGTGCGAGCGGCCAGGGGGCGTTTTTCAGAAATAAACGAGCGTATGTTTTGCTCGCTCGTTCAGACTTAGAGGAGTGAACAGACTGCAATGTGCGAACGGATCATTTGCATAGCCACCCCTTGTTTTTGAACGAACGAACGCAAATAGCGAACGGCTCTGAATGAGGGCCTTTGTCTGCAAGTGGATTGCCATACTGAACAAGTGTGCATTCGATCTCATGATTACAGTGATTGAGGAGGCAAACAGTGAGTTGCTAATAACCAGAAACAAAATTAGTGTGTTTGAGAAGAATCACAAAAAGACACTGGAGGAGGAGCCAAGTCAAGACTGGATCAATAAATTGGAAACGCAGTGCGATTTATATAAGCAAAATTTAATTAAATTTAAGAAAAATAAAAAACATATGGTGGTCACTGATTATGAGGAAAATCGTGTCTACAGGTGGCTGGTGGGGGGGATACCTCTCAGTACAATAAAAGTGATACATTTAAATGTAGACCTTGGCATAGAAGGAAGAATGTGAGTACACAACGAGAAGGAGGTACCTCCAACAGCAACAGTGACAGTGATTTTGTCATGTCGGAATCGGATGATGAAACTCGTGCACCCTTGGTCCCTTTAGGACAAGGTTCACAGGACACTGCAGATCCCCTTTCAGACCTCCCACCAGTAGGTGCTGGCAAAACAAGAGGGGGAAGCAGAGGGAGAAAAAATACGGTGGTGAGGAAGAAAGTTTAGTCTTTAATCTGTCCAACAGACTCTTGAATCCAGTTTAAATACAGGTCCTGAATAAGGCACTAAGGACCTTATTCAGAGTCGGCCACACTGCGCGTGCGCAAGCCCCGAAGCGACAGAGAAACTCTGTAGCTCCAGAGCTCGCTACCAAAGGGGCGGCTGTTGATGTTGATCGACAGCTCGCCCTGTTTGGTAGGCGGGCCGGGGGGGTGGTTTCCAAAATGGAGGTGTTCCTTAATGAATGCCTACCGTTTTGTGGGTGGCCGCACTGACACCATCAGAGCAGAAAGCTCCCTGGTGCTTACGAGTGCCCAGACCCAACCTTAGGGTCTTGTCGTAAGCCATGATGGTCGAGATGGTGATCACCATCGTGATCATCAACCTGGTTGGTCGTTAAGCTGTGGGTGGTAACCCACAGCTTAACTAATGATCAGGAGGCCGCACTTCAAAAATGAAGTGGCCGCCCTCATTCAGAGGGAGCGATCGCTTCTTACAACCGCCTCTGAATTAGGGCCTAAGCTTTGTTCCTACGAACCGGCATAATTAATTCAACTGGAAAGGGATGCTCATAAGTTTGTGAGAAAGCTTCGTCTCAAAGAATTTTTCCAACATGACCAAACACCTATTAAAAATACTGTATTTGACTCCTTCTTAAATCTGGCTTCGAGGTCTACTTTTGATCCCATATCCACCAATGCATCAATGAAAACCTTTGGTCACTTACTGGATGATGCTGTCACTAAATTTAATGCGGACCCATGTAAGACAAGATTCAACATGTCTAAGGAAGAGATGAAAGCTCTTAAAGATCTGGAGTCCTATCAGGACATAGTCATCAGGCCTGCGGACAAGGGCGGAGCAATTGTCGTCCAGGACATTACTTAGTACCGGGCCAAAATTGTCTCTCAATTATCTGACGGGGAAGTCCCACTGTGGACTACCAGAATGAGTTATTAAATATTCTGTCTCAGGCTAAAGACCAGAATAAAAATCCACAGAAATTCGGTCAGGACTTATGTGTACCACATCTGAAGGTGCCAGCACTGTACACATTGCCCAAGATGCATAAAAACAGGACTGTGACACAATAGGCCATTGATACTGCAGTGTAATATTTAAAATTGGTACAAATTGACGTGTGTACTGTACCCCACATCATTTGTGTTTGTTGATTTGGAGAACGATCAATTGAGAGGAGAGCAGGAACCACATACTAGTGCTGGAACTGTTGCCAGTGCCACCAGTCATGACGATACTAGTCCATCTACATCATCTACTAAAGCCGATGCCAAGGGCATACAGGGCTTAAGTCAGGGCATTTAAAATCACAAACCAATCTTTTACAGTGGTAAAGAAAAAAACATCAAAGGGAAAGTTAGTTGCAGAAAGACATAAAATTGGCAATATGCCTTTCACCACATGAAGTGACATTTATTTATGACTGGTGGTTCTGCCTCTTATGATGATGTAAGCACAAGTGAACATGCTAATATAGAAATCGAGGATGCTTCTGTGGAAGTGCACCAGGATGAGCAGGATATTTGTGTAGAAGATGCTAATAAGGATGCTGTTGATGTTGCTTGTGTAAATCAGGCACCAGTGGATTGCCCATGATAAAGAAAAGCCCATTGTCATGCCTGGGCACAAGACAAAAAAAATCCACTTCTTATGTGTGGAATTATTTCTACCCAAATCTGGACAACAATTGTCAAGTCATCTGTACCCTTTGTAAGTAAGTATAGGTACCTTAACCATCTAGGAATCTTCTCCCTCTAACGTCATCTGCAGCGCATCCATCCAAAAAGTTTTTTCAAAATTCAGAAACTCTGGCTAAAAAAAAGTACCAACAAGCAGTCCAGCATCAGCTAGCTCCCTTCTCGCTGCTAGATCCAAGCACCTGCCATATTCACCACCAAAACCGTCATCAACAATATCAATCATGTAGTGATTGGTTTGTTTGGGCCCCCACAAAACAAGCTACCAATTGGCAGCTGACATTGCTGGCAATGATCTCTACATGCACAAACTGGCTTACAAAGGCAAGATGTTGTCACCATCATCATCATCCAATTCCTCACCCTCATCAGTTTGTACATCATCCTCACAGAATATTAATTCACCCTCGTTAGAATCCACCATTACAGGTGCCTCTGTAGTTTTTGGATATCATGTGGATGTAATTTGCATAGAAATTGTAGTTCATTTTGATGGACATCATCATTTCCACACTTAGAGGAAGCTTCCTGGCTGGGCTGAAAACTTTTAGAGTACACACTGGAGGGTGGGAATGTCAAGGGACTCCAAATTGCCTTTTTTCCTGTCAATAGTCAAACAGACTGTTTGACATGCATATTTGCCATTGGATGCTATCATTAAAACATGTTAAATAATCCTCAACCATTGTTTGAATGGTAACCTTATCATATGGAGTCATGATAGAGGTCTCATTAATTGTAGGCAATTCCTGTAGACCCAACCAGATGTCATAATTTGGTTGTGTTGACACATCTGCATCACCAGCAGTGGGTCTTTTGGGAAAGTTTAGTTTTTTCTCGGCAGATTCACTTGTTGGAGAAACTGAAGAAGAAGCCATCGCTGCATCACGTGCCACTTGAGCTGACAATTTGCTTACCAACAGCTCATTGCATCTCTTCAGATGTGTGTCCATTGGGAAGAGAGACATAATGTAGGACTTAAACCTTGAATCTTATATCTTGCGTTTGCTCTGTTCATCTTGTCCACATATCTGTGATTAAGTGGACAGTGGGTACAACAGCATTTTGGAGGCCACTAATTAAGTTTTTGTAATGTCCCTGTACAGGTTGGGAATTGCTTTTTTGGTGAAGCGGAATCTTGATGGGATTTGGTAGTGGGGACACAGGACCTCAATTACAGTAACTGTCTAAAACCCATTGCATTATTGGCGGATATTGGTCGCACATCTAATACCAGCATAGATGTTATGGCGTCAGTGATCCACTATGCAACTGGGTCTTTGCTGTCATATATGTTCCCCCTTGCAAAGTATTGTTTAACAGTCCATTGCTTTTTAAAGTACTACTAGTAGTCTTCCTGGTCCCATTCTGGGATGAAAATCCACTCCCAGCAGCAGACATAGCTGTCAAAGGATTCTTCTGGGTGAAGGACTGATGTGAATGATTCAAATATTTTTTGTAAATGCCTCCCCTCTCATAAATTTGCTTAGGAATCAAAAAATTAAATTACATTTGCTACTAATCAAATCTTCCTTTCCTGCCTTCAACTACATACATACTCCAACTTCCTCAGGCCTCTTGAATAAAAAAAACATTTGTTTCCTTATATGCCATGTTGGAAGTTGAACTGCCACAGCTGCTGCAAACTTTGACATGCGGTTGCTGAATTCCAAAAATGTCCAGAAATGTTTATGGCCACAGACAGCATCTCCTGCATACCACTTTAATTTTAAAAAATATTCTGAACCACCAAGTTGATTTTGTGGGCAAAACATGGGACATATTGTTCACCTGTGCTCTCCCCTCCTCCCTCATAAATTTGCTTCAGAATAAATTTTTTTTTATTAAATTTACTATGAATCAACCCTTCCTTTCCCTGAATTTAACTACATACATACTCCAGCTCCCTCAGGCCTCTTGATTAATGAAAACATATGTTTCCTTATGTGCCATGTTGGGGGTTGAACTGCCACGTGTTTGTGCTGCCCACTGCTGCCCCTTAGCTTAGTCAGCCAGCTAGCATTGTGCAACTATTGGGCCTATAATTGACTGGAAATGAGTGTAAATTAATGTAATTGAGGTTAATAATAGATAGATAGCAGCTGTGAGGAGAAGTGTCAAATTTCCTAATATGCTCAACAAAGAAAAAGCTACAAATAAAATACCACCGCACTTAAAATAACAATATAAATAAATAATAATCAATTAATCTTGAATTCAATTATTTAATATATAAAAAATACACATTAAAAAGGAAAGAAATAATCCGTCAGAATAGCAGCTGGATTCAACATATAATCACACATGTAATAATAATAATAATAATAATAATAATAATATAATGATTAATAGGGAACCTGAAAAGCAGTGATCACATAATTTAGTCCAGTACACAACTGTCCAAATAAAGATCTCCTGTTGGACCTGATGGGTGAATATGACATACAGTATATCCCAAATTCCAATAGCAGTTGTACGGCAATGAAATAATATGCTGGCAAAATCAATGAAGGGTCTAAAAATTACATATATGTAGCTCACCCTTGGAGAGGAGTCCCGCAAATATGGAGAAGGCTACACAATGAATGGAACAGGCTGTAATGTTCCTCGTAAAGGAAAGCCTGTTTATATCCAATGAACAGTATTCCACAAGTGGCCAGAGAACTCCGGCAATAGCTGATGCTCACACACCGGGGTGGTGTGCAGCGGTGTAGCAATGAGGTAGCGCAGCGTGATGTGTTGGACTCCAGCCGAGCATCCACCTCTCACAGCAGGTGTGGAGGTGATGAGGGGGCTCAGCGTGCTGGTCTCCGGACTCCCGCCGAACGTCCGACTCCGGCCAAACGTCCGACTGCACGTGGAGATAGTGGAAGGGCGAGTGGACAATAAAGGCAGGAGATAACCTAGCAGAGATGCCGCTGTTGGTGATGGGATCAGATGGTTGAATCCGTGCTGCTCTCTGGTTGCATCAGCATGGATTCAACCATCTGATATATATTAAATAATTTAATTCAAGATTAATTGATTATTTATTTATGTTTTTATTTTAAGCGCTGTGGTATTTAATTTGTTCCTTATGTCCTATGTTGGAAGTTAAACTGCCACATGTTTGTGCCTCCCACTGCTAAGTCAGCCAGATAGCTTAGTGCAAATTTTGGGCCTAAACCGGGTGAAAACAATATTGTGAGTTGTGAGGTGGTCAAAATTGACTGGAAATGAGTGTAAATTAATGTTATCAAGGTTAATAATACTGTAGGAACAAAAAAAGCCCACATTATGTGATTTTAGCTGTTTTTTAGTAAAAATACAGATCCAAAACCAAATCGAAAATAGCACTGGATGAGAGATAGCAGAAAAAATTCCCCCAGCACACCACAATGGGCCAGCAAAAGAAACCTACATTCTACATGATAATAGTAAGGCACCGATCTCAGTTACATACATTTGCAAACATATGTTAAGCCACCAGCCATAGCAAGGTGACAATGCTCTTGTGGTCCTATGCTACATGAAAATAGCACTATTTTAGGTCATACATTTATGGCGATAGTTATAATAGGATTGTGATAGTACAGCCACCACCAAAATCTTTGTTGTCTGCCCAGACTTTGCTATTGCCGGAAGTTTACAATGAAGACTATTCCTGGTGATAGGATTTACGAGTAGGGGGCTTATCATATAGCCCCCTTCAACTACCCCAGATATACATTTCAAACACAATCAATTATTTATTTTGTCAAATATGTTAAACTATTTTTTAGAAGGTATGACACAGGTGTAGGACCCAATACCTGATGTATAGCATTTATGCTTCTGCCCCTTCTCCAAGGATTACCATCACTATAGGCGGATATAACAAACCCCTTTACACAAGATATTCATTTGGCAGAAAGGAGGAGCAGCATCAGGAAAACAAATTTGAGGAGAAGGTTTAGTTTGGGAAGTTTTGTGGTGACATTCATTCTGTGTAATGTTCTACCATTGACATTTTTACCATATCTACTGTACCTTTGACATTCAGGTACTGGTGAAAGAATATGTATACTTTTAGATACATCCTCTTAATATGCATCATACCTTTACCCAAAACCCGTATGATGGGGGTCCCACCCCTGTGAGCCACTGTTATTGTGTTGTAGACCCCATGATAAAAATGGCACTACACATAGGAGTACTTTATAAGCAGTGCAAATCGCAGTGGTGTGTGCTGTTAGACTTCCCTAGCGGCGGCCAGCATTAGTTCTCTGTGGTTATGCCTGGGCTTAGAATTAAATATTTTAGTACCATACACCCACAATTCCATTGTTACTTACTACATGATCATTGTGTAACAGGGCAGCTTGATATTTAGAGACAACTATGCTTCTGCGGCTTATCTGTACAATTATACTGCTGCCCCCAATACTATGCTAGGCTATACTTATATTCTTTCTCATACTTTAACTGTCACCAACCTTATATTGCATTCACTTGGTTTGTTTTATTTTGCAACATGATATGTGATGGAAATTGTGAACCATCTGCTACAAGTGTTAGCATAATTGTTACTTCAGAATGATTGTTTCTGGGAGAGTTTTATCATGATTGATTTCTCGTCTCAGTAGTAACACTTACAGGATCTGCTTGTTTGAATCACTAGAACTACATCGGAATTGCAGGTAGAATTATCAACATATTTGTCATTCATCAATCCTGTCACAAAAATTGAATGAGTGTATTGCATCACCTTGGAGTTATACCATTCGCTTTCCAGTGTTATTTCACTATAGCGTCTTTGATATCTTTAAACAATTTACTTCCATGGACCAGAATAGATTATTCTTTTTTTTTAAACATCTCTCTCTGAAATCACACTCCTATGCATTGGTTGTTAAATTTAAATGTTTATTTTTTAAGCCTTAAGGTTGTGATGAGAGATTAAACTTTTAGGCCTGATTTAGAGACGGACGGTTATGCAATCGCAACTGCATTCTCTCACGGATCGCAGTTGCTAAAATATGCTAATGTCTTCCAAAGCACAGCCGAGCATAGGGACTCCCACTGCTGCCTTCCCATATCTGTACGACGACGTGCAACAGCGTAAACATTGGTAACATTGACGCACACTGGCCAGCCATGCTGTATATGTGACAATTCTGACCAGCCACAAACACTGTAGCTCTCCTGACACACATAGAGCTCTCATGCTGTACAGGAGATTGCAATGGCTAATTTATGCATGCTTATGTTACAGCGTTTAAACAGTCAGACACGTCTGCGCTGTTCTAACCAACCCCCTATTACCTTCCCCAAATGCTGACCACCTGTCACTCACTTTGCAAATGGTTTCTCTATACGAACATAGGGCCAGATGTACTAAGCTCTGAAAAGTGATAAACTGGAGAGTGATAACGACCGGCCAATCAACTCCCAACTGTCATATTTCAAACACAGCCTGTAACATAAAAGTTGGGAGCTGATTGGCTGGTCGTTATCAATCTCCACTTTATCACTTTTCTGAGCTTAGTACATCTCCCCCTCTGTCACATAACAATTGCTGTGCGTGTTCAGTGTGGCGTACACTGGTTGTAAGGACAGGTTGTATTGATGTAAACTGTAAGTCTTATTGAAACATATCTTTTATAATTTGTATTGTATTTATTTTTGTAATATTAAAGATCCACAGTATTACAAGAAAAGCCAGCTGTATTTATTTAATCACAAAATGTTGTCACATTACTTTCAGAATGGCATCACATATCATTTTTCACAAGTAAAAAAAAAACCTGATTGCTAACGAAAATATATTCCACATACTGCCCTTTCCTTAAAAATAATGTTATATGATTTCCCGTAACTACTCCTTATGGTTTACAAGAAATTTCTTGATTTAGTTAAATCTTTTTATATGTTGTAATATTTCATATGTGCTGATTAATGGATAATAATAGGAACAGTTTTCGGCTGAAGCTCAAGCAGTAGTTGTGGGGACCCCAAGCTGCCTCACTAATTATAATTAGCAGTTCAAATCTGAACTTGTCGGCATGTAGTTCCTGCCTGAGAATACATCAGCTGCGGCACTAGCACCGTTTAATGCAACACCATATGTATATGTCAGTAATTCCTGTGTCAGATATCAGCAACATGACACAGACACTAGCCTAGGGCTCGGTGGATCCTAGCATAGGGTTCATCAGACCTCACAAAGAGCTGGAACAAGTGGAGGTGGTAGGTCTGCTTGTTGTCAGTGTCTCAGGGCATAGTGCTACCCACCCTCATCTGTGCTGTGACTAGGTAATGGACTGTGTCACAGAAATATCAGGAAGCTTGAGAAAATTGAATGCATAACATGTGCAGTGATGTCAGAACACACAGACCGCTAAATAGAATATGTATCTATGTTATTGTAGTACTCTGATGGGCTCTGTTGTGTAAATACTTTCTTCTTGAGGGAGAGTTGAACCATACTTACCTACTCTCCCTGATTGTCAGGGAGACTCCATGAATAGTAACAATCTCCCTGACTCCCTGAAGTCTAGTAATGCATCTTACCCCCATTATGTAGCTGTTATATAACAATATCCAAAACAGATATATACATTCAAATGGGATCATTAGGATCATTTCACTGCATTGGTTATAAGGCACAATGATCCCTATGGATACATGCATTTTCTGAAAAGTATCAGTGTGTTTTCATCAACAAGTAGATCTTACTAACTGCTTTGGGGCTCATTAACACATGCGTTTTCAAAAGTAGAAAAGTATGAGTTTCACCAACCCCAGCACAAAGAAAGCTGAGGTACTGTACCACAACCCAGACAAACACACTCTTTTAAAGGGAAAGATTTTTATTAAGGAACAGTGGGTTGGGAGGAAGGGGGCCAATGTAATTATGATGAGAAGGAATGTTACACACATAAGATTAATGTTATCAAGTAATTTTCACGCTAAAATACACATAGTATATACTGTAAGCAACAATTAAACAGTACTGTGTGCAGATGCAATCTATTCATTCTAAGCTGTTTCTCAGCTAGTTATCACAGTTCACAACCTGTGTCTATTGCATCTTATTCCTGCTCCTTTTGATTTCTTTTAAATGTAAAGTTACTATTTTGTAATGGAATAAACTGGGACTTAAGGTATTGTTCCAAGGCCAATATATATAAGATCCCTAAAACGGGATGTTGAAATTTACAATTCTGTGGGCTCCTATGATACAGAAGTCACAGTTAGTTAGGTACAGTACTTAGAGGGACAGTTGTCAGTGCTGAAAGGTCCCGGTTTTAGAAGTTTCCAGATTCACCTGGTCAAGACATTTAAGAAGGGGTTGACACTGCAGTGTGTTTAGTAAGTGAGTTGTTACCTGACTGTCCAGCCTGCAGAATACTGGCTGTCAAGGGCGTAATGCTTTGGTACTCCTTGTCTATCTAATGCCTTCTTGTTGTTCTCTTTAGCTCCCTCTGACCAGTGCTCCACTTTACCTCTTATGTCCCTTTTTATCTTCTCTAAACTCTTCTTTTTGCATTTTTAGCCCTTACCCCTTTTTACTTTCTATTCTGTCACAATTCTTAGCTCTTGACTTTTGTACATAATGGAATAATTCTCACAACTAAAGTTTGCTCAGTTTATTATGGAACCTCTAAACTAATGACATTAAGTATAATTCTCAATGTTAGAGGTACCACTTGGGGTGCTACAGTATATCCAAGACCATTAATTCTTGCATGAGTTAGATCTGCAGCCATAAAACATCCACAATTGAGGTATGAGCATTGTAACAATAATAGGGGGCTGATTCAATTAGCTGCAAGTTTCCATGAAGACACTCTGCAGGATGTTAAAGTAGTAAAATATTACTTATTTTGCTCATGTCCCATATAGGTGTGAGCAAAAAAATAGGTAATGTTTTATCTACCATAATACCCAGAGCTGACAGATAAGTAAATCTGTCTCTAGAGAGTACATTGTATTTTATAATGGTGGCAGAGACTACCAATTTACAGTTAGTAGGCGATTCTGGCAGCATTCTTGGGTAATTCAGTTAGACCCTTAATCCTCCCTGTAGACTTGTATAGTCCTTATAATCTACTGCTTTCAGAAACATTTTGGCGGAGGTGGTGGGTACGTTCTACTGGTATAAGCATCAATGTTGGCACTAGACAAGTAGTGTGCTCATCTGTAAGTACCTAAATAACTTAACCTGCCTAGAACTCCATTTCGTATTAATCTGGCAAATTATGAAGTTAGCATTTTACAAGTGCTGTAACTTATCTAGGTCTCATGGACAGTGTAGACAACTTTGCTACCATACCTTCTGTGAGATGTAGATTGTGTCTAAATAAAACATGTTAAACCCAAGGCAAAGATTCATTTTTTTCTGTAAAGATATAGTGACATCACTATCAAGTTTGTTGCCCATATTATAGCAGCAAAGACATATGCCTAAGGAACAACAGTTGTATGTAGTATGCTACTCTCATTAAGTAAATACTTAAGCCATCTCACAGACAATGCAGCCTATCCTACCAGCTTTCAGTTTTAAAAAGTGTCCCTGTGCTGTGTCTATTATAAGACCAATTTCTGAATTCTGCATATCATACTATAATATTAACTTAACTAAACCTTCAAAAGCCAAGGCTAACTTGGGCACATTAGATCCCTATAACTTTTTGAGTAAAATGTGTCCTCTAAATACAGTAGCTACAATACAATACGGTCGCTTACTACAATGCTGCCAAAAATTAAAATAAAATCTTCTTAATTAACAGCAATATTATTGATCCTCACCAGTGGCATGTGTAGGGCTACAGTTATTTTGAAATTGAAAACGAGGACAACAAAGTTTCTTTTAGGTTTCATTTAATGAAAAACAGTTATAGGAACCAATATTGATTTATCATTTTAATTTGGATTTATCAGGAATTCATTTATTATGGGTAATTGAAAACTGAAAGACTTTTAGTTGGAAAAAGGCACTAACCTGAGAAAATTGGGACACATATGTTAGAGGACACCAAAGAGTCCATAACTATTCATTAAATAGTGTGCAGCAGCTTAATATGAGCTAGTCAAATCCAATTTTAAATGCTTTATTCCAGAAAATATAAGCAATATGCAGATCTGCTGCAGCTTATATTAAATATTACAGATAAACTTCTCCAACCAAACGTTTATTGTACATCCATATAAAAGGAGACTGAATAATGTCTCCTATTTCATTTAATGCATGCATTTTGATTGCACAAAACTTTGATCTTTAGGTAAGTACTTAGAGAAAACTGATATTTAGATATAGCTTATAATTGCAGACACCCAAATAGTAAATCAAATAGTATTGCAAGTAAATATATAATTATATTCTTTACTACAGTGCACTTTTCTTCAAGCACTACATAGTATTGTTTATTTGATGACTTTATGTTCTCATGGCAGTGAATACTGAGCACTCAGCTATAAGCAGGGTTTCCCCAGCATGTATGCGTGGCATAGCGTAATGTTATATTGTATTGAGTTAACCCATTTTTTTCAGACTCCTGTAATTCAGATGTCTACTGTTTCATTTTATGAACTTGGTTAAAATTACATTTCTAAAATTGTAGCATTTTGCATTACATTTATCTATTTGTGGTAAATACATCACAATCTTACCTTTTATATTTAAAAAAATGGATGCAATATGGTGACATGATATAAATAATACTTTTTACGTGTCAGCTAGACAGGAGCTTGTTGAACATTGGCACAGCTCCAAAGTGCCCCTGGAAATTGTGTATAAATGTTGCTAACTATGAATTATATGTAAATGCGCAGTATCAGATGGGGCAACTGCAGTGATCTTAATTAACAAATTGTGATTTAGCATATGATATGTGATCTCCTGCATATGAAAAAACTTCTATTATGGAGATGCTTTATCAGAGATAATATAGGCCCTATTACCGATCTACAGACCCAAACTCATTGCCATGGCTGAATTTCTTCATATTTTTCACAAAATCTTCATTTCATTGAATGTTGTGATTTTGTTTGTTGATGTTATTTATGATTAAGGATTTAAAAGACAAAATTTGATTCTCATGAAATTTAGAATAAATTCTACAGTTGTTTTTTTTCTTTCTTTTTTAATTTTTATAACATACTATCTTGACTAATGATACAACAGGCTGACTAGGAAACCTACCACAATATACTGTACTGTATGTCTCCTAGGGTTTTTCTTGTCAATAAACTGATCTGGTTCCCACTCACCCCACCAGTCTTCTTCCTCAATGTGGAAGATGTTGCCCAAACTCTCTTCTATTGGTCAGCTTGTAGAAAATAAATGAGGTGCCAGTAAGGTATCTGGCTGAGCCAAACTAAACCACTAGATGGGTCCGAGTTCAGTTCCTCCTTTTCCCCCTTTTTAAGATGTGTTTTGTTGGTGCTTTCAAAAATTATTTACAGTTATTGCTGGATGTTATTACTACTCATTTAGGTTTGAGGGTTGTGTTTTTGTTTACTTATAAGCAACTGTTTGTGGGTAGTTCCCTCTCTTTTCTACTGGAAATTTCACAGGTAAGAGAGGCAATGCCTTGTGCATTAATATCATATTTACAGTTTTTTCTTACTGTTGTTATTACTGTTTTTCTAATTATTTTGCATAAACTTTGCCTATCCTTCATTTTCCCATCTTTCTATCTCTCTTTTCATATCTGTTTTGATTCTAATGTTTTTTTTATCTTGATCTCATATTGCTTGCTTGTCTTTATTGTGGTGTTTTTTATCTTTTTTTAATTTTAACCTCTTTTGCTTATCCCTGATGAGTCACAATAAACAGAAACAACTTTATTGCACCAACCACCAGCGGTGTCTGAATATTTGCGATGCGTTGCACATTATGTCAGGACATCATGCCGCACCACACTGCTGAAAGGCAGAAGAGCCACAGTGCAAAGGGGAGCAGGTGCAGCAAGAAGACCCAGGAGAAGGTAAGTTTCTCTGGGCTGCAGCCAGAAGAATGCAGGGGCAGGAGCTGGAGAGACACTGTGAGGCTGGCTGAAGCAACACTGTGGAGCTGCAAAGACAGAAGGGGACTGGCTAGAGCTATAGAGAGACACTGGGGGCTGGAGAGACAGAAAGGTGCTGGCTAGAGCTGGCTACACAGTGGGGGCTGGAGAGACAGAAAGGGGCTGGCTAGAGCTGGAGAGACACTGGAAGCTGGAGAGACAGAATGGGCTGGCTAGAGCTAAAGAGACAAAGGGGGCTGGCTAGAGATGGAGAGACATTTGAGGCTGTAGAGACAGAAGGGGTCTGAAAAGAGCTGAAGAGACACTGGGAGGCTGGAGAGACAGCATCACTATCTATTTTGCATCTGGGCACCTGGCATGAATTTACGCCCCTGCAGCTCGCTACTGCCTTTGGCCATTAGTAGTAAAAACAATATTGTAAAATGGTCAACCTTTCACAATATTGAAATTTACTTGAACTTAATGTTATTGATGTTAATAATACTGTACGGACAAAAACAGGTCCAGATTACATGATTTTACCTGTTTTTAGCAATTGTTAAAGAAATCCAAAACCAAAACATTCGAGGATGGTTTTGCCAAAATGAAAACACAACAAAGACGTCCGGTGCAGTAAAATGACTGGAAAATGGCCGCGGTGGCCATTTTACCATCATTTGCGCATGCGCAGTACAGGGAAAATGGCCGCCGTGCATGCACTATAGACTCTGGGCACACTCTAGTGCTCAGAGTCTATAACTCCAGCACTGGCCGCACACAGATCAGTGTGCTGTCGGCTGCCGGGCGGAGAGGATGGGGCCCGTGTCAGAGACTGCACACGGGCATCATCCTCTCTAGAAACGCCCCTGGTCACAGATGTAAGACATATTGTGAATTGGGGGCACTACTATGTAGCATATTACATTTTATGCCCCATAATATTTTCTAGTTCATTATATGCCCAATAGAAGTGCCATAGCTCATTTTATGCCCCATAATATTGTCCTAGTTCATTTTATGCCCCATAGAAGTGCCCTAGTTCATTTTATGCGCCCATAATATTGTCCTAGTTCATTTCATGCCACATAGAAGGGGATCTGTATGAATGGCCACTGGACCTATGCCCGGCGGTTCAAATCCCAACAGCCATAGACCGGCAGTAGTGAAAATGCCGTTTGGTAAGTATAGTAACTACACCTAATCCTATCCCCCCCTAACCCTCTCTTAGGGGTGCCTAACCTCCCCCCCCTAATGCCTAACCCTAATTTTCCCTGTAAGTGCCTAAACTTAACCCCTACTTCCCCGCAGCCTAAACCTAATGCTCCCGGGGGGGGTGCCTAACCCTAACCCCCCCTTCCCCTAGCATAGCCCTAACCCTCCAGGGGGGGTACCCAATCCTAAGTCCCCACGGGAGCCCTGAAACCTAACCCTCCCCCCCACGACAGTCTGCGCCCGTCGCCGGGCTGACCTTCGTTCGGTATGCTGGGCATTGGGCTCCTGGCATAGGAATAATGATAGGCGTCGGTCAGGGGCAGAACTATGGGAGACAATGGAGGCGTCTGCCACCAGGCACCAGCACTGAAGGGGCACCTACAATATATTCACCCCACTTATGGCTGTAGCTATGTACCTGGAGTGTACTGTCATGGCCTTCCAATACATGGCACCTCTTCCCAGCACCTGAGAAGCCACTATACACCAGTGGAGAGCTCCGTCTATCTATAGCCAGTCCCTACTCATTGGTGTTGCTGCTTTTCAGCAGATTCTTATGTCAGTGTGACACGTCCGGCGCCTCCCCTCAACCACAACTCCCCGTTGCACTCCTCCCTGGCGGCAGCCCTAACCTCAGACCCATGCAGCAGTTCCGTACACCCCCTCACCTACAACTTCCCGTCCCAATCCATACATCTATCCTCCATGCACCACAAGTCACATTACATTTAAAGTGTGAGCGCAGAGTGACTAGATAGCACTGAGCATCTTTTTATGCAAATATTTCCCTTCAAATGCATTTTATTTGCACAGCAATGTATCTGTATGCAAAATGCTACATTACAATGTCAGCGGCTGTGATGGGGGCACCAAATTATAACTTGCCTCTGGGATGAACTTACGCCACTTACGTCAGTATTTTGACGCCTGTCATTAGTCCCCTGTAGTGATTAGACAGCCGGGAAGCTGGAGGTCGGCATTTCAACCGTCGGCTTCCTGACTGCATACCCATAGAAGTGTCCTACTTCACATTATAGCACACAGTGCCACCAGTTCATATTATCATATTGTAGTGCTGCCTGTACACATTATGCCTCACATGGGGGCATTGTCCAACCAGCTTTTTTATCCTAATACAGGAAATTCACCATAGCAGGCAATTTTGTGAACTTGATAGACAACAATATGAGATGAGTCCGGGGCCCACTAAGCCTTTCGGCCCCATAGCAATGATACCCCCTGTGCCCACTATAGTTACGCACATGAGTATAGGAAGTTCGGAACTGGTGCATATGGCCGGGTTAGGGTGGCAGAAATTGCAAATTGAAGTTCTAGGTTAGTATTACAACATAAATCCTATGCGCTTCAAGATTTAACTAAAAATAGACCATTCTTACTATAATATGGGGACCTAAGCTTCTCATCAATACTATAAAGCATTAATTAATATTTCAGTTTGCAGCACAGTATTGCTAATTCTAAAACAGCAGCTTCTGTTCCTCAGGTAAGTAAGAAAGACACAGCCAGGCTGTCATAAATCAGTTACGGCCTTACTAATAACACACACTGTCAGGTGCATCTTGTTAGTGTCTAGCTCAGTGGCAAATATTCCCATTCTCACGACACACCTACCCTGGAGACCCAATAAAGAAACGGAGTGTAACCAATCTTCATCCAATATTCCCAAGGTTTCTGTCACATGCAGTAGAAATCTCAGGCACACATTTGTCTCCATTCATTTCACCAGAAGTACCTTCATAATATTTTTAAAAGTTATACTGAAATAAATGTGAAAATACCTCCACTTTAATATTTTCTTAGAATTAATATGCTTTATATATGCACATAGAATGTCATTGTTTTATATAGATAAAGGTACATGAAGAAGACAATGATAGCTGGTATGTTGGCATATATTTGCCCTGATAGCAAAAGCTGACAGACTGAAATATGTCATTTACATGATAATGAACCTGATTCAGAGTTGGGAATATAATAAAGCTGGGTACAAGAAACTAGTCAATATTTTGAACGATTTGCCTGATTCCGATGGATTGGAACGTCAAATTGTTCAAATCGCCCACTATGCGCGCTCCCGCTGCGTCCACCGCATATTCAGGTCGGCCCTACATGCTGCTCAATCTGAGGATATCATCAACGTTTTTCCATGACCAGACGATATCTTAACATTATATAGTTCACGTTCTAATGAACGAACAACGCACGATTTATAGTTTGGTCATTTGGAAGATTGCACAGTGTGTATGCACTATATCCTTTGTTCAGGCGTTCAAGGGAAATTGGGACAACTATCACGTTGTTTGCTTGTCATATAATGTGTACCCATCTTAAGATAATGCAAGGGGTGCAAATACATGCATATATTTTTTTGCATGCAGGGTAAATACTGGCTGCTTTTGCATGTAGCCCACAAATACTAGACAGCTTTATTTTTACACTGCAATTTAGATTTCAGTTTGGACACACCCCTCCCACATATAAATCTCTCTGCACATCTTACATCTGCCCCACCTGCAGTGCAACATTTTTTTTTACCAAGGTGAACAGCAGTAACTTGCTCTTTCCTACTGTATTCCCAAATCTTAATTAGGCTCAATGTGTATAAAATATAGAATTTCACTAGAACAAGAGTGTCCACAATAGTTTGTGGAAGCACAGCTTCCAATTTTATTAATCTACATTATACATTGCTAAATATTTCAACAAGGAAAGTCACCCGTGCACAATTACCCTTCATATACAATCTGCACTCTAGAGCAAGGACAGTGCATAATCTCTGTAGGCCTGGCATTGTTCCTATGGGAACAAAACAATGGAACGTAACATTAAGCCTTTCATGGCCACGGTTTTCTATGAGAAACCCTGAGATTATCTAACCTCTTTCTAGAATTCACTAGCATGCTGCAAATCTTCCAATTCTACTCAATTAAATTTTGCTGTACATGATATTGAGCAACTGCTAATATGTGATATATCTTTCATTCTTTCCACATGTTCGTAATTAAACATTAATATTTATTTATTGGTTTGCTGACATATTTTTCAGAGAAAGTAGATGTTATGGATTTCGTAGGCTACTGTGCACTAATCAAAATTACGGACATGACCGGGTAGTAAAATGATTCCACTACTTGAAATAAGTCATCCCAGGTGTAGGGATGTTTATACATACAGTATGTCAGTTACCACACTGGGATTCTTAATTCACTTTCTGTAATAGAGCAGAAGGACAGTCCTGCTTGTAGAAGAGTCTGCTGTAGGTGGCAATGTTACACTGTCTAACAGCCAATGGAACAGTGACGCAGAGCTGCCGTACTTCAAGATGCAGAGCCAGATTGATTAACTTATGTGTGTTGCCTTTATATGTTGTAAAATACAGGACCCTGCTTGAAATACTGAATGATGGGTATGTTTATTATATTTTGTGTAAGTAAAAATTGATATTTAAATCATTGCAAGTTTTACGGAAAACATTGGGCACTTAGCATTTCTGCAAAAACTGATAGTGTGTTGACTTCCTGAGGCTATCATTTTAAATGAACACTGTTCCAAAACAAGAATTTGATTGGGATACTAGATAGCACAAGCACACAAAATAAATAATAAAAAAATCAACATGGGGATACAATGGCAACAGATAAAAAAAAAAACCTTTGGAACACAAATAGTGAGGGGTAAATCTAGCATTTTCTCTACATTTGTTTTATGATTTACAATATTTTATTTATAATGGACATTTTCACCAGTGCAATTATTACAGTATTTAAATTTTAAAGCTTGCAACAGCTGTTCTGTTCAAAGTCCCTTAAACTTATTTTACTTACAAACTACAGTATACAGTATGTCAGTTTGGATACTACATTATACAGAATGTCGGATTGGAGATTACAGTATACAGAATGTCGGTTTGGAGACTACAGTATACAGTTTGTCGGTTTCGAGACTACAATATACAGTATGTCGGTTTGGAGATGACAGTAATGTATACAGTATGCAGGTTTGGAGACTACAGTACACAGTATATCAGTTTGGAGACTATAATGTACAGAATGTAGGTTTGGAGATTACAGTATACAGAATGTTGGTTTGGAGACTACAGTATACAGTATGCAGGTGTGGACAGGGCCACAACTGGGGAGGGCTAAGGGGTCACGTGCCCCAGGCGCAGGACTTGAAGAGGTGACGAGGAGAGGCTGCCAAGGTGGGGCGGCCCCAGGTAGTTGCACATGTGGGTTTGGGCCACATGCTGGGACCTGCAGCTCGGCCTTGAGAGACACAGCGCAGCCATCAGTCTAATGTGATGCCAGTCGCAAGTCAATCAGAACTTGCGGACCGGCAGCCAATTAGCAGTGGCTGCCGGGTGTGAGTTCCAATCGGTTCGGGATCGGCACCACATTAGATTGACAGTGGCACTGACCGATCCCCGGCATGTGACATCTCCATCCCGCGCTGCCCGAGCTCACCCACCACGCAGCCCCGGCAGGTTAAAGGAAGGAGCTGGCTTACTGGGAGATCCCATTTTAATGTGAAAGTCCGATTTTAATAGTGTTTCATCTGTTAGTTCTGGGGGGCTGCTGTCACTGGGAGTCATTACTATGGCATAATGTGTAAGGGGCCTTACTATGACATAATGTGTACATTTCAGGGGCATTACTGTGGCATAATGTGTTGTAAAGGGCATTACGGTGGCATAATGTGCTGCGAGGGGCATTACTGTTGCATAATGTGTTGTAAGGGACATTACTGTGTGCTCTATGTTGTTGTTTTTTTATTTGGGGGTGGGCGCCAAATTATTGTCTTGCCCCAGGTGACAGAAATCCTAGTTTTGGCCCTGGTGTGCAAACTATAGTATACAATATGTCGGTTTGGAGATGATAGTATACGGTATGTTGGTTTGGAGACTACAGTATACCGCATGTAGGTTTGGAGACTACAGTATACACTATGGGTCTGATTCAGACCCGCTCGCGAGCGCATAGTGCTCGCAAGTGGGTCAATTTTCCTCCTCTGCGCATGCACCGCCTCCGGCTTGCGCATGCGAGAGCCCCAGCAAGTGACGGCAGCTCCGTCACTCTGGGGCTCACTACAAGATGGGGCGGCTGTTGATGTTGATTGACAGCTCGCCCTGTTTTGTAGGTGGGGAGGGGGGGGTGGCTGCACAAACGCAGGCGTTCCCATAGGAACTCCTGCCGTTTGTGGGCGGCCCTACTGACATCACTCGTGATGTCAGTAGTGGACTTCCTGCTCTGTTAGAGCAGGAAGTCCACTCAGGCTTGCGGGAGCTGAGACCCTCCCGCAGGGTCTCGACGCAAGCCCAATGGTCGCGATAATCACGACCATCGCCAGGCCGCTCGCACTAGCCAAAACAAACAAACAAAAAATGCCCTGATTCAAACAGCGAGCGCCTCTGAATCAGGCCCAATGTCAGTTTAGAGACTACAATATACAGTATGTCAGTTTGGAGACGACAGTATACATACAGTATGTCGGTTTGGAGACTACAGTATACATACAGTATGTCGGTTTGGAGACTACAGTATAAAGGATGTCAGTTTGGAGACGACAGTATACAGTATGTCAGTTTGGAGACTACAGTATACAGTTTGTCGGTTTGGAGACTACAATATACAATATGTCGCTTTGGAGACGACAGTAATTTATACAGTATGTCGGTTTGGAGACTACAGTACACAGTATGTCGGTTTGGAGACTACAGTACACAGTATGTCGGTTTGGAGACTACAGTACACAGTATGTCGGTTTGGAGATGATAGTATACGGTATGTTGGTTTGGAGACTACAGTATACCGCATGTAGGTTTGGAGACTACAGAATACAGTTTGTCGGTTTGGAGACTTCATTATACAGTATGGATGTGTGCTGACCCCACTGTTTGGTTTTGGTTATGCATCTGTATCTCCTTCAAGGTTTTGGATTTGGATTTGGTTTTGCAAACCACCCTCAAGTGTTTTGGTTTTGGATCTAGATTTTTTAAATAAAAAATAGATAAAAAGTTTTAAAAGCAGCTAAAATCATATAATTTATGGAATCCAAAACCCGATATTCGGATTTAAAATCCGAATTCCAAACCGCAAAAAGATCAGAACCGCGACCCGGATTTACCCGGATTCAGAATTCTGGAGAACCGAACCACACATCTCTAATATACAGTATGTTAGTTTGGAGACAACAGTATAAAGTATGTAGGTGTGGAGACTAGAGTATACATTATGTCAGTTTGGAGACGACAGTGTACAGTATGTAGGTTTGGAGTAGGGGTGAGCGGGTTCGGATTTCTGAAATCCGAACCCCCCCGAGCCCCCCCGATCCGAGGCCGATCCGAGGCAGGCTCGACTTTTCCCGCCTGACTCGGATCTGAAATCGAGGCAAAACGTCATCATCCCGCCTTCCGAGTCTCGCGGGTTTTGGAACCTATATAAGGTACCCGCGTCGGCGCCATTTTCTCACTCGGTTGTGGACAGTGAAGAGGGAGGGTGGGAGTTAGGGCTGGCTGGGCTGTGTAGTGTAGTGCAGAGTAGTGTTGTGCTGTGCTGTGCTGCGCTGTGCTGCTGTTGTCCACTACTTCAAAGTCCATAGGGGCTGGCTGTGTTGTGCTGTGCTGCTGTTGTTAATAGGGGCTGTGTCCACTACTTCAAAGTCCATAGGGGCTGGCTGGACTGTGTTGTGCAGTCAGTTCACCATAGGGGCTGTGTCCTCTCCAAAGTCCTGTGCAGTGTCCCAGTCCTAAAGGGGTGCTGTAGTGTTGTCCAGGGGGTGCTCTGTCCATCAGGGGTGCTCCCCCCAAGTGCTAAAAAAATAATATTTTTTGTGTGTTTGTGAATTGTGTGCGCAGTAGCCGCACGTGCATCAACAAAGTAGTGCCAAGTGTGCGCCTGTGTCATAAGTAAAGGGCCGGCTGGCTTGACCATTAAAGGGTGCTGTAACCCCCAAAGTACACTCCAGTCCAAACCAAAAAAAAAATTATTTTCTGTGTTTGTGAATTGTGTGCGCAGTAGCCGCACGTGCATCAACAAAGTAGTGCCAAGCGTGCGCCTGTGTCATAAGTAAAGGGCCGGCTGGCTTGACCGTTAAAGGGTGCTGTAACCCCCAAAGTACACTCCAGTCCAAACCAAAAAAATTTATATTTTCTGTGTTTGTGAATTGTGTGCGCAGTAGCCGCACGTGCATCAACAAAGTAGTGCCAAGCGTGCGCCTGTGTCATAAGTAAAGGGCCGGCTGGCTTGACCGTTAAAGGGTGCTGTAACCCCCAAAGTACATTCCAGTCCAAACCAAAAAAAATATATATTTTCAGTGTTTGTGAATTGTGTGCGCAGTAGCCGCACGTGCATCAACAAAGTAGTGCCAAGCGTGCGCCTGTGTCATAAGTAAAGGGCCAGCTGGCTTGAGCATTAAAGGGTGCTGTAACCCCCAAAGTACACTCCAGTCCAAACCAAAAAAAAATTATTTTCTGTGTTTGTGAATTGTGTGCGCAGTAGCCGCACGTGTATCAACAAAGTAGTGCCAAGCGTGCGCCTGTGTCATAAGTGAAGGGCCGGCTGGCTTGACCATTAAAGGGTGCTGTAACCCCCAAAGTACACTCCAGTCCAAACCAAAAAAAAAATTATTTTCTGTGTTTGTGAATTGTGTGCGCAGTAGCCGCACGTGCATCAACAAAGTAGTGCCAAGCGTGCGCCTGTGTCATAAGTAAAGGGCCGGCTGGCTTGACCGTTAAAGGGTGCTGTAACCCCCAAAGTACACTCCAAACCAAAAAAAAAATATTTTCTGTGTTTGTGACTTGTGTGCACTGTGGCTGCACGTGCATCAACAAAGGAGCAGCGCCAAGCGTGTGCCTGTGTCCCATAAGTAAAGGGCCGGCTGGCTCATTTCTTAAAGGGTGGTGTAACCCACAAAGTGCACTACTCTCCAGCAAAATTAAAAAAATATTTTCTGTGTTTGTGTGCGCTTTAGCCGCACGTATATATCAATATAACATAAATGGAGGACCAAACTTTCTCCGATAAAAATAAAATAGGGAAAGATCAAGAACCACTTCCTCCTAGTGCTATTGCTGCTGTCCCTAGCGATGAGGATGAAGTACGACAGCAGTCATCCTGAAGCAAAACATATAACTGAGGCCTTGACTGCTATGTTGGTGTTAGACGTGAGTCCGGTATCCGCCATTAGTGCAGTGGGATTTAGACAATTGATGGAGGTAGTGTGTCCCCGGTTCCAAATCCCGTCTAGATTCCACCTGCATCCTCAAAGCAGCAGCGACAAGCGTGCATCTGTCTGTTAAAGGGTGGTGACACCCTCAAAGTGTGCTACACAAACAATAAAAATATTGTTCTTTTTTTTCGGTCTTTGTGAAATGTGTGGGCTGTAGCCGCACCTGCATCCTTAAAGCAGCAGCGACAAGCGTGCGTCTGTCTGTTAAAGGGTGGTGTAACCCTCAAAGTGCTCCAAAAAATAAAAAACTATTTTTTTAATGTGTTTGTGACTTGTGTGCGATGTAGCCGCATGTGCATCAACATAGTAGCAGTGCCAAGCGTGTGCCTGTGTCATAAGTCAAGGGCTGGTTTGGACATCTGGTCCGGACTGAAGGACGTGCCAACAATTTCTGACAAGTCTACTGTCACTGCATATGATACTGTCCTCAAAGCAGCAGCGACAAGCGTGCATCTGTCTGTTAAAGGGTGGTGACACCCTCAAAGTGTGCTACACAAACAATAAAAATATTGTTCTTTTTTTTCGGTCTTTGTGAAATGTGTGGGCTGTAGCCGCACCTGCATCCTTAAAGCAGCAGCGACAAGCGTGCGTCTGTCTGTTAAAGGGTGGTGTAACCCTCAAAGTGCTCCAAAAAATAAAAAACTATTTTTTTAATGTGTTTGTGACTTGTGTGCGATGTAGCCGCATGTGCATCAACATAGTAGCAGTGCCAAGCGTGTGCCTGTGTCATAAGTCAAGGGCTGGTTTGGACATCTGGTCCGGACTGAAGGACGTGCCAACAATTTCTGACAAGTCTACTGTCACTGCATATGATACTGTCCTCAAAGCAGCAGCGACAAGCGTGCATCTGTCTGTTAAAGGGTGGTGACACCCTCAAAGTGTGCTACACAAACAATAAAAATATTGTTCTTTTTTTTCGGTCTTTGTGAAATGTGTGGGCTGTAGCCGCACCTGCATCCTTAAAGCAGCAGCGACAAGCGTGCGTCTGTCTGTTAAAGGGTGGTGTAACTCTCAAAGTGCTCCAAAAAATAAAAAACTATTTTTTTAATGTGTTTGTGACTTGTGTGCGATGTAGCCGCACTTGCATCCTCAAAGCAGCAGCGACAAGCGTGCGTCTGTCTGTTAAAGGGTGGTGCCACCCTCAAAGTGTGCTACACAAGCAATAAAAATATTCTTCTTCTTTTTTCTGTCTTTGTGAATTGTGTGGGCTGTAGCCGCACCTGCATCCTTAAAGCAGCAGCGACAAGCGTGCGTCTGTCTGTTAAAGGGTGGTGCCACCCTCAAAGTGTGCTACACAAGCAATAAAAATATTCTTCTTCTTTTTTCTGTCTTTGTGAATTGTGTGGGCTGTAGCCGCACTTGCATCCTCAAAGCAGCAGCGACAAGCGTGCATCTGTCTGTTAAAGGGTGGTGTAACCCTCAAAGTGCGCTCCACAAACAATAAAAATATTCTTTTTTTTTTTTCTGTCTTTGTGAATTGTGTGGGCTGTAGCCGCACTTGCATCCTCAAAGCAGCAGCAACAAGCGTGCGTCTGTCTGTTAAAGGATTACATCGGTGACAGCATCCAAGTAGGCATGTCAGACAGTCCGTACCTGTACTGGCAGGAAAAAGAAGCAATTTGGAGGTCCCTGTACAAACTGGCTCTATTTTACCTGAGTTGCCCCCCCTCCAGTGTGTACTCCGAAAGAGTGTTTAGTGCAGCCGGGAACCTTGTCAGCGAAAGGCGTAGGAGTTTGCTTCCACAAAATGTGGAGAAGATGATGTTCATAAAATGAATTATCAACTCTTCCAGGGAGACCAGCCTCCAGAACGTACAGAGGGACCTGTGGTTCCAGCGGGGATGAATTAATACTCTGTGAGGATGAGGATGTACACACTGAAGAGGGTGAGGAATCGGTGGATGAGGAGGATGAGGATGACATCTTGCCTCCGTAGAGCCAGTTTGTACAGGGACAGATTAATTGCCAGCTTGTTTTGTGGGGGCCCAAACGAACCAATCATTTCAGCCACAGTTGTGTGGCAGTCCCTGGCGCTGAAATGATTGGTTTGTTAAAGTGTGCATGTCCTGTTTATACAACATAAGGGTGGGTGGGAGGGCCCAAGCACAATTCCATCTTGCACCTCTTTTTTTTCTTTGCATTATGTACAGTTTGGGGCCTAATTTTTCAAACTGCCATCCTGTCTGCCACTGCAATATCACGCCTAGATGGGTCACGTGTTTGTGCCGCCCACTCGTGTCGCTTAGCATAGTCATCCAGCTACCTCGGTGCAACCTTTTGGACATAAAAACACTATTGTGAGGTGTGAGGTGTTCAGAATAGACTGGAAATGAGTGGAAATTAAGGTTATTGAGGTTAATAATAGCATAGGAGCAGAAAAACCTACAAATTCTGTGATTTTAGCTGTTTTTATGCTTTTTTTCAAAAAAATACAGATCCAAAACACAAAACCCAGAACCCAAAACACGGAAGGGTGGTTTTGGCAAAACCAATCCAGATCCAAAACACGAAGAAAGATCCAGATCCAAAACCAAAACACAAAACACGAAAAGTGGCCGGTGCACACCCCTAGTTTGGAGACTACAGTATACAGTATGTCGATTTGGAGACGACAGTATACAGTACTGTATGTTGATTTGGAGACTTCAGAATACATTGACATAGGGGTATATTCAATTGGGTGCGAGGTTTAGCAAGGCTAAATCCTTGTGCCCCTTGCGCCCAATTTCGGAATCCTGCGGGTATGCGCTCTCCCAATACCGGAGGGATTAAATGTAAAAAATAGTGGATGCGGGGTTTTCAACACTGAAAACCACACGCCGCGTAAATTTAATAATAATAAAAAAAAAATACTTACCTGCGCGGGGTTCTCCACGGCTCCCGGTAGCTTCCCCTCTCTCTTCTTACTGGAGAGGGGGCTGCTGGGAGTCCCGGGGGATGGTGGGAGTGGCAAGGGCTGCTGGGAGATGTAGATCTCCCGGCACCCATTCCGGGGGGAACACAGGGCCGGATTCAGAGCCGGACGCTCTGAACGAGCGCCCGCTCTGAATCAGGGCGTTTTTTGTTATTTTTTTGGAGGTCCTCCTGGACGCTCGCATAGCTGTGGGTTACCACCCACAGCTTAAGCGAGCGTCCATGATGATGGTCGCGATGGTCAAGACCATCGCGACCATCGGGCTTGCGATGAGACCCTGCGGTAGGATCTCGGTGACCGCAAGCCCTGGAGTGATTTTGGCTCTATCAGAGCCAAAATCACTCCCAATGACATCACTAGTGATGTCAGTGGGGCCGGACCCAGACGGTAGGCGTTCCCATGGGAACGCCTCCATCTGGCAGCCACGCCCCCGGCACGGCCACCATATGAGGCGTGCTGTCAATCAACATCGACAGCATGCCCCCTTTGGTGCGAGACCCGGAGCGACAGCTTGGCTGTCGCTATCTGGGTCTCGCGCATGCGCACAATGGAGCTCCCTCCGTCGTGCGCATGAGCACTAGGGCACCGTCGACCTGCTTGCGAGCGCTCAGCGCTCGCGAGCGGGTCTGAATCAGGCCCACAGTGAGACTGGGGGGGACACACTGAAACCGGGACCCACGCACACAACACTCATACACACACACACACACACACTCATACACACTTAGATACAGCACACACACTGACATACTCACCACTGCTGCAGAAGACCCGGCTTCCGACGCTGGATGAAGAAGAAGATGCAGAAGACAGCACTGCAGAAGGTAAGTAATTAAGGACTAATTAAGCTAATTGGATACTTCCAATTGCTTAACTAGTCCTCAGGGGGGGTGCTGCCGGGGTGTCAGAGCAAGTCCCGGTGATTTCTCTTAAAATCATAAATTTTAGGAAAAATCGCGCTTGCTCAGGAGGTGCGTAAAAAAATACCTCCCGGCGCAAGTTTTAAAACAAAACAATAGAATAGCAAAAAACCCGCACCTGCTGGAAAAACCTCGCAGGTGCCATTTTTTTGCTATTCTCACAGCCTATTGAATATGCCCCATAGTGTATACTGTAGTTTAGAGATTACAGTATACAGTTTGTCAGTTTGGAGATGACACTATACAGTATGCAGGTTTGGAGATGATAGTATACAGTATGTCGGTTTGGAGACTACAGTTTACAGTTTGTTTGTTTGGAGACTACAATATACAGAATGTCGGTTTGGAGACGACAGTATACAATATGTAGGTTTGGAGACAACAGTATAATACAATATGTAGGTTTGGAGACTACAGTATACAGTGTGTAGGTTTGGACACTGCAGTATACAATATTTAGGTTTGGAGACTACAGTATATAGTTTGCAGGTTTTGGAGACGACAGTATACAGTATATCAGTTTGGAGACTAAAGTATCTAGGTTTGGAGTGGAGACTACAATACTGTAAGTTTAGAGTGAGAGGCATATTTCATGTGTACCTTAATCTTTACACCTTCATCCTCACTCCATGTGTTGAGCTCCATTAAATACACTGGGGCAGATGTAATATAGCCGCACTTAACATGCCGCTATAACGCTTCCTGCTTCACCTCTTTTCCTGAGGCGAGGCAGGAAGCACTAACGATGAGATGTATTAACATATCATCGGCCGGAGCGGGGGAGTGATAACTCCCCCCTCCGGTGATCCCTGCCTGAGTACACAGCCTAGTGCTGATGCGCTGTGTCTCAGTCCTGACTGGCTCCTCTGAGCATGTGCGGGATCTAGCAAGTATCACGAGATCCCGTGTGCCGCCCTGGAGCCGTGGAGCTAGGGCATCACCAAGCTGTAGCTGTCGATAGCGACAGCTGCAGTGGGTGGAACAGTCTGGCAAACTGACCGTTCATACACAGCCCAAGCTATCGGCGCTGTTATCTTGTAAATAGCAGCGCCAATAATGTCAGGGGCGCATAGCACCCCTGTCATTTACTTCCCAGCTTCCCAATCATACATGGGGGAGAAGTGGTATCAGCGCATATAACGTGCGCTGATGCCGCTTCAGTGCTACATACATCTCCCCCATTGTTCATTCTCCTGTTCCAGATCATTGGTGAGAGACTATCTGTATGTTGCATAGATGTGCATTAAAATCATCAAAATCAGCAGCTACTGTATCCATAAAAAGGAAGAGTAGGATAAGAAATGAGTTGCTAACCGAAGAAGGCAGCTATATTGCCCAGTGCTATGGAATCGAAAGAACATTGGGCCTGACTCAGAGGTGCATGCAGTTTTGATTTTTCACTAAATAGCTGATGTTATCTCTACTGCGCATGTGTCGTGATGGTTTGTGGCAGCAGACGCAGTGAGGATTTACATGCAGAGTAGTTGACAGATATAGACCATTTGGTGGAGGTAACGGGGATTGGCGACAAAAATGCAGGCATGTCGCGACCGCTTTGAGGGCATATTGCAGCCTGCGACTACACCTTCGTATGCAGTAGTAAAGGCTTCATCATCTTAGTTCTGGCAGTCCATTCTGAGTGACCATATTGTTCCTCAGAAGGTTGAGGTTGGTTTGACGTGTGTTTGATGTGCAACCAATGTCATGTATTGGTTTGCAAGCGGCGGATCTGAGATGCCGCCAGTCGGTGTTTCAGTACAGCTGCAACATTTGCATATTTTCGCACAACCGCGGAGAACGAAGATGCAGAAGTAGCAGCATTTGTGTGCACCTCTGAATGGGGGCTATTATCTGTATCTCCAAGTAAAGTGAAGGTAAGCCAATATCTTGCCTGTTCCCAGGGCCGGATGAAGGGGGGGGGCGACGGCAGATTATCCCGGGCACACACATGCAGAGGGGCCCCCACGACTAGCGCATGCAGAGGGGATTTCTGAGTACTTAGAAAGCCCCAACAGACAACCCCCCCCCCTACAGCAGCCAAAGTGGGGTGGCAAGCCTCGCCCTCATAGTACCCGCGAATCGCGGCATTACGGCTCAAGAAAGCAGGGCCTAATAATGTGAGGTGCCCACCAGCAACTGGTGCATAAAAATTTAACTGTATGTGTACAGTTTTATTATGTATATATGCGTATATATGTGTTTCTGTGTATATACTGTATGCATATGTGTTATTGTATATACAGTATATGTTAGTGTGTGTATACTGTGCATGTCTTAGTATGTATGTGTTAGTGAGTATATATGTGTCAGTGTGTGTATACTGTGTATGTATATGTGTTAGTGTGTATGTATGTGTTTATGTCTGTATACTGTATATGTGTGTGTTAGTGTGTATGTATATGTAATATATAATATATACTTTTGCTACATATATATATATATATATATATATATATATATATATATATATATATATAACACACGTGTATGTATATTTATTCCACAGACAAAAAAAACCTTACGGTTTCACATGTCCCATTAAGGCTTCTTAGACATGATCTGAAATTTCACAAAACCTATTGAATTTCTGCCACTCACACTTAAACAAGCAATGAAATTGTTATCATTAAGGCTGGTGCCTTATTGAATGTATATAGAATTTTTTTTTTAAAGAATTCCACCACTGCGCTGAGTACTAATAAAAACTATAAATAGTGATGATAAAAATCTAACAATTTAATCAGACAAACTATAAGATCACATAAATACCATTAATAAAAAATGGATGAAATAAAGTGCAAATGCAATTGCACATAAATGGACATCTATACAATAAAGTGCAAATGTGACTGCATATAAATAGGACACCACCAAAGGATGGAAGAAGGGGTGTTCAATAAATGCAGAATTGGACACAACGTCACATACCCAGTGAAAAAGCACTGGGACCCCTAGGTAACCGGTCCCGGGATCATCCGGAATCTCCTTAGGGGTCAGCCACAAGGTCCCAATGCTTTCAGGTAAAGATGTATCTTACTTCCAATACGAAAATTATGCAGACATCCAGCACCAATGCATTTCAACCTTTAAGGGACTTTTTCAAAGCATATGGATGCATGCATAGACTGAAATATTTATAGGCAAAAATAATATGCTTCCTGTCACGCCCATGTAGGGCGGAAGTACCAACAAATGTCTCAATAACATGAATAATAGCATAAACAATAAACCTAAAAACAACAAATATAGAACATCCCATAAAATGACGTAAAATCCATAATAGTTGTCAATCCAAAAACAGAATTTAAAGTTGTTTATTTTTCTTAAACTTGCATGTAATTGACAGGTGTCCTGGGATATTTGTTCCTCTGCACTTCCTGTTTAGATTCCCCTACCAAGATGGACACTTGTGGGTTACTTAAGATCTTCCTTCACATAATTGTGGCTGGGCAATAACATTTTCGCCGCCCTTCATTAGAAACCTTCCATCCGGGCAGCCGGAAGTGTATAGCGCTAAACCGGAAGTGGGTCAATGGAAGCAAGGTTGTCTGGGAAATGTAGTTTCTCCTTAGTCCGGCATGTACTCCATTTTACTCAAGTGATTTTCATAGAACACGCCGTTCTGTCAAATGGGATTCTGGGATATGTAGTTCTTTTAGCTCCCGATCTTATGCTCCCAACATGGGATATATGTGAACAAAAAATATATATGTATTTAAAATTCTTAAAACACAAATACATCAGAAAAAATCACATTGTTAAGAAATACACATTTAAAGAAAAATCATATATATTAAAATAATTATATATAGAATCCAAGGGAGCTAAAAGAACTAAATATCTCTCACAGAGTGAGATTGCTGTCACTCACAAAATGGTGGAGCTGCTAATTCACAGAATTGTGTGTTCATTGGAATACACACATGCAGTTTATGCAACTGAGGTCTGAGCAGTTATGTGGCACACACATCCCACTCGGTGCCTACAATTTTCCCATTCAGTCACCACAACAATCCCATTGGGTTCCAACATCCTTCTCACTCAATACGTCCATCGTATTCAAAATATACATTCAGATCCCTAATTGCTAAAACTATCATACTCTGTCTATGCATGTACACTTATTTCTCCTATACACCTCCATGCTGCTATATATTCCCCAATCCCTACTGCTGTGTGGTTTCCTAACTGTGCTAGTCTGCATGCCCTCATCTGCACCAATATGTATTTCCCCATCTGCACTGCCCTGTCTTCTTGCATCCTTGCCACTGTGTTTCCTGCCATCTGCACCACTGCCTTCCCCCCAGCCACGTCACTCTGTCATCCCCTCATCTGTACCACTCTTTCTTCTTCCATCTGCACCACTCTGTCCCCCCAACTGTGCCACTCTGTCTTTCCCCACCCACCCGCACCATTCTGTCTTCCCATCCATCTGCACCAATCTGTCTTCCCCAATCTCTACTTTTGTGTGTTCTCCCATTGTGCTAGTCTGTATTCCTCATCCACACCAATCTGTCTTTACCCATCTGCGTTGCTCTGTCTTCCCACATCAATGCCACTCTGTACCCCCTATTCACGTCGCACTGCCCCCCGCCCATCTGCACCACTGTTTTCCACCCATCGGGCTCCCCCCCATCTCTACTGCTTAATCTTACCCCCTCTCAATGCCTTTCTGTCTGCCCCATCCACACCGCTCTGTCTTCTCCCCCATCCACCCAACTCTTATCCCATCTGCACAGCTCTATGTTCTGCTCAGACCCATGTCGCATAGACTCCATTGCCACTGGGTCCTTGGCAAGTAAGTACTGCACCACCGCTCCCGCATGCTGCCATTGCTGGTGTCGCCCCGCTGCCTTTGCCCCCAGAAGGCAGCCATCTTGGTGCACCCAGGTGAAGCCACCACAGTACACCCCCTGCTGGAAGGCTTCTACTGAGGCTGCACAACAAGTTGAACTCCCTATCTCTATAATAGGGCATTTGTGAGGTAATAATTTAAAAACTGTAACTTTCTCAATTACCTGAACCCCAGAAGGCCCTACCCTGGAACAAGAGCTACCTAATGAAATAAACCCCAAGTCTAAATTTGCCCCTTACCCTGAGTTATGCCTTTCCAAAAATCCCTAATAGAGAACAGCAGAAAAGTGGTCCTAACTGAGAGTAACAGAAAAAACTGACAGTTGGAATTTTAGATTACTCCCAAATCATCTTTTTTATTTTATTACCCTGAAATTAATCCATGACAAATTTCAGCTTGGTACCTCCTATAGCTTTTGAGGTGTAGCCCCTTAAACACCATGCCCCCACCTCCAGGGCCCCAACAAGCCTTAATCCAGCCCTGCCTATTCCCAATGAAGGGCTACTGTTTTACTAGAAAGTTGATTTTTTTGGCCAAGGTTGGATGAGGTAGTTGTTTGGGTCCCTTAACATAGTGAAGACAGAATGGTCTATAACTGAGGGTAACCTTAGTGTGGATAGGATAATATTATCTTTGGATGCAGCAGTGGATCACATAAGCCAGCAGGAGGCGTCTATTTACGCAAGACACCTCCTGCAGCATTAGCATAATTGCGCAGTAGCGGCTGCTATTGCAGAGTGTACAACTCTGAAAGTGGTAACTTAACAATATCGCTTATTACAAGACTCTTAAGGGTAAATTTACTAACCATTGGTTTTGGTTTTATACCAATACCGATGGTAACCGATGGATATAGACAGTGTGTTGCTGTCTAAAAAAATGAGTATTTACCATACATCAGGTTTCAGCTTCAATTGAAACCTATGTCTGTTTTTTATGCCTGCTCTGAAGTCTGTCAGTTTTGATCCTTACGTTCACAACCAATGGCAAATTCAAGTTAAAAACTGGAAGCAAAAGGCATGGGGTTCTCCCCCAAATTCATAACCAGCCCAGGACCTCTGAGTCTAGGCTGGTATTGGAAAATAGGGGGAAAAACAGTCAGGGCAGTTTCTAGGGTCTGAGGCTCCCAGTGCGAGCAGTGAAAATGCGCCCCCCCCCCCCTCGAAGCAGTAATATTGTGGAGTGGGCGTGGCATCATCGTGAGGGGGTGTGGTATCACAGTAAGGGAGTGTGATCTCGAAAGACAACAGAATGTCAGCCACTGTGACTACTGAGCCCAGGGGTGGCAAACCTGTTAGAGGCAAAGCGCTGAAAAATATATGTAGCTAAACAAAAGATAGACAGCATGCGGGTGTGGCCTAGCTGTCACAAGCCCACGCCGCATTTCTGTGTGCATGCCTGTGGTGTGACATTTGCAGAAGTATGACCTTGCATCACACCCGGTTTTAGTCGCGTTGGGAGCGAGCCCAGCCACATAAAATACACTGCAACAAACCACTTCCACATAAAATATATTGGAAAAGCCAGAGGCACATAAACTACGTTTTAAAACCACATCCACCTCAAATACATTATTAAATCCAGAACCACATAAAACACATTGAAAAAACATGATTCACATAATACACACTTCATTCCAGCCCCCTCCCTTGCCATTCCATCCCGACAGGTCTTAGGCTCCCCCCCCACTGGCTCTCAGGCAAAAGTGCCCATTATGCAGTGCCCCCTGTAGTTGTCCCCATATGCAGTGTCCCCTGTATTTATGCCCCTTATGCAGTGCCCACAGTGGTAGTGTAACTTATGCAGAGCCCCCATTAGTAGTGCCCCCTGTAGTCATGTCCCCTGTAGTCATGCCCCTATCAGTAATGCCCCCAATAGTAATGGTCCCTGTTGTAGTGCCCCAGTAGTAGTGTCCCCAGTTGTATTGCCGGCAATAGTAATGCCCGCTGTAGTAGTGTCCCCTTTATAAATTCCCCAGTATTAATGCCCCTGTATTAGTGCCCCCAATAGTAATGCTCCCTTTGTAGTAGTGCCCCAAGTAGAAAAGCCCCAAGTAGTAGTGCCCCCAGTAGAAGTGCCCCTGGCCCCTGAGTAATGCACCCAGAAGTGGTGCCTCCTAAGCAATAACCCCAGTAGAAGTGCCCCCGAGTAATGTCCCCAGTAGTAGTGCCCGGGTGCCCCTAGTAGTGGTGTCTCCCCCAGTAGGAGTGCCCCCAGAGTAATGTCCCTAGTAGCTGTGCCCAGGTGCCCCCAGTAGTGGTGGCTCCCCCAGCAGAAGTGCCCCCAGTAGCAGTGCCTCCCCCCAAGTATTGTCCAGGCTGCCTGCACACAAAAAAAAAAAAAAAACCAGTAACACTTACCTTCAGCCCCGCTCTGGCGTCCGCTCCGCTCGGCTGCTCCTCTCTCTGCACTATGGGAAAGACGTCATGACGTCCTCCCATAGTGCACATTGTGGGAGCCAGAAGCCGGAAGCAGGAGCCTCCGTCTCCGTCTCCAGCTGCTCTGCCGGGCGCCCGCTGGTAACTGAATCTCAGCGGGCGCCCGGCAGTTAACATGCTGTTTCTACAGCAGGGGTAGGAGGCAGCGCGCCCCGTGTGATTGCACGGGTCGCCTGCCCCTAGAAACGGCCCTGAAAACAGTGTGGGGTTCCCCCTACTTTCCAGTATCCTGCACCAGGCTGAACCAGGTGGGGGAATAATCTTACAGCAGGGAGACACAGCAAGGGCAGTTCAGTATGTGTGTCCTGTTTTTATTTTAATATTTCTTTACAGGAGGACTACAGGTGCCAGCAGGCTCTTAATGTACGGGCATGCCTGCACTTGTGGTTCGACAAGTGCCATCAAGCTGTGGCAGGCTGGCGTGAACTTGTAGGCCACCTGTAAAAAACAATATTCATTAATTCCTTAATTACCATTACCCCTGCACCCACTGCCACCAGGGTTGGTTGTCCGTCTAGAGGGGCACCCCATTTTTTTAAGGGGATCCCTACTTCTTTAGGGATTCTGGCCCTGGGCTGTCCCATTTTGAACTGGTTTATATTATGGCAGGGGGAATCCATGCTGTTTGTTTCCCTGCTATAGCATTATCCCCCGGTTGGTTCATCCTAGTGCTGGTATTGGAAAGTAGTGGGCACCCCATACCATCCACCCCATATTTTCCAATACCAGCTTAGGTTCAGAGGTCCAGGGCTGGTTATGGTACTAATTATTGCCTCTTCAACCTAACAAAGACTGTACAGATCATAGTGATCTTTGCAGGGCTTCACCCATAACATAACTCTCCTGCTACAGGCAGGTCTATTGTTTGGGTGGGTTTGCTGTTTTATTACAGTTGGTTTTTGGTCAGTTTTAAAGCCTACCATTAGTAAATCTCTGGCTCCTATACTTGTGAAAAAGATAGTATGTCCGATGTTCTAAAGTTGGGTTTTTGGTCATTTTGCTGTCGGTTTTGACTTTAGTAAATGGTTGGTTTGCAAAACAAAGGCAAAATGACCAAAGACCCAACATCGACCTTTTGTAATTAATATACCTCTTATTGTTAATGTATAGTCAACTGCAAAGCACCACTTTACACGTTCCTTATGCTCAGTCTAAATCTAGAGGCCCTATTGATCAAGTCGAGTTAAGTTCCTTCTGCTGTGTTTTCACCTTGCTCAATTTTCTACAGTTTTATCAATGTACTAAATCATACACCAGACATTTTTCCAGTGCTCCACTGCCTATCTCCTTCCCCATAGATCTCTTTGTGGATGGGGGCAACTGCAAGTCAGCCAGCACTGAAAAGCTGATGTTACCTTATACCCATCTATAATAATCTCAACAGGTCAAACTCAACATGCAAGGAACTCCTTCGCCGGCTTAGTTAAGCTGCTGGTAAAAAGACAAAACCTTCTGAAAGGAGCCCTGGAATGATGAATTGCAATGCTACTAAAATCTATTGGCGGTCGCAAATCCATGCAAATCCCACTACAAACTCCTTCCCTTGTGTATATCCAAGCGGTTTACAGTCCTTGGTCTAAGACGCCTACTTTTTGCATTTGTGATCGCTGGTGCTTTCTTATATGCCACCATCAGTTACACCATCGAAACTTGCACATGTCCTATGGCAATTGTAGTGTCTCTATCTGACCATGGCCTCCTATACTTGTGGATGTGCATCTCCTGAATGCAGCTGCTTGCATTGATACGCTTGCAATACTCCCATAAACCCCCACAAATCAGACAATGTTTGCCTGGAAAGTATTATTTTGAAGAACAGAGTACGTACTGTGATTTCCTATTATATGGCATTTAAAAAAAAAACCATTCCACTTATGTATAGGCCACACCACCTCTGTAATGTATTTTATTTCTGCTGAATCTGACGTAAAACAATAGCCTGACGCCCTCCCTCTTTGATAGTCACCCTCATCTGTACTGTGAGTCAATAGATTAGCTTGGCGGCATGCTTAGCCATAGATATGCTTTTAGAGATGAGCTCAATTCCCTAGAGCAGCCTTGCTATGAATCATGACACAATATTTACCACTGTAAAATAATAACTACCTGCCAAAAGATATTCAAAAACCCTTTAATATAAACTTAGATAAAAAATAACAACTGTCGTTTATCCTTTGTTGAAAAATTCTCTGTGACATTAAAGTGAGAATCTCTAATAATGATTTGCATTTTTATAAATGTATAGATTACGATAATTATGGCTTGTAAAGTTGTCTGTCCTCTATCCATTGCTCTAAAAGTTACATAATTCAACATGTTATAGTGACAGCTTACAAACTGTATTGGAAAGTAAAGTCATGCTGGGAAGAAGATTAAAAAGCCAGTAGCTGAAAAATATCAAATAAGATGAGTATTTTAGATAACCTCAAAGAACCCTTTTTGGGTAAGAATGAAAGATGAAACTTGCAAGATTTGGAATGATTGCATGCATACGAGACCACGAGACCGAATACGTGTGTATTTTAACAAGTTCCAGAATAACTGCAGCAGGGCATATTACATTCAGGAGCATTATATTCACAATTTGCTTGCTTATCCTGTAATTTTACTTCAGATCATATCAGACAACTTAAGTATATATGCAATTTCCTCAAGGATGTTCTAGTAAGTATATAAAAATTGCACTTAGAAATAAAGTTCTCCAACAGTTCTCGGAAGCATCTCCCCCTCCTGTACATTTTAAGATGTTTTACTTATACTAAATATCTTTCCAGTTTTTTTGTGAGTGTGTTTTAGCCAATGTTTATATGATCAGTCACAGCACAGTTGTTTTTTATGGTGCATTGGGATGGGATGCAAAGCTGCTCAGAGGGCCTGATTCAGACCCGGTTGCTGTTTGCGGCCGCTCGCTGTCAAAAAGGGGCCGTCTATGCAAATCATGTGCTTGCTCTGTGCGGTGTAAGGACGCCTCTATGTCTATGCGAGCGATGGCATATTGCGCTCGCAAGTGTTTAAAGACGCCCCCTTGCCTCTCGCAACACACGTCATCTCCGGTATTTGAAGGATTAATCGGTCCCATCGAGAGCCATCGGAGCTGCTCACAGCGCTTGAGGTAGCCTTACCCTCCCGCAAGCACTGCGAGCAGTTCAGGGTAAATAACAACCAAGTGTCGTGTTCAATGACGCTACTTTGCTAATTATGCACACCCATTAAACTCCGTTCTGGGGGTCAGATACGCCTGCGTTCGCAGCACCACTCCCCTGTTCACAAGCACCTTCTCCTGTTACCACCCACAAACGGCGCTGTCACTTATTCCAATGGGCAGTCTTTTCAGGGCGAGCGAGCAAAATCCGATCGCTCATACTAGTTTTCGCACGCGCACTGCGACTTATACGCATGCGCAGATGGACGACAATCGCTCAGAGCGAGTGAGCGAACGCAACTTAGCGTCCGGGTCTGAATCAGGCCCAGTGTCCAATCATAGGCAAGTGAGGTGGACAGTGGAGGAAGGGGGGGTGCATGCTATTATTGTCTTGTATCCTTCAACTCCATATTTAATGACTGAATATAAAGAGAAATTATTGAACTGCAATTTGCAGCAATAAGGTCTATTACCTTCTGGAGTGACCTGCCAATGACACCTCATGTCAAAAGTGATGGAAGGGATGGTTAGGTCAATTTGGATGTGTTAACCCCAAGTCTTTCATTTTGGTGAAAGCAAGTAAATAGAACACAAAGGGCCTCATTCAAAGGTGCACGTCCTTTGCTGCAGCGCGACTGCATCTTTATGCCAAAGTCACAGCCGATGGGATTCGTACAGAGGCACACACTGGCTGTTGCGATAATCCGCCACTATGCTCATTAAGGTGCTCTATCGGCTGCAATGGTTGCACCTTTGGAGATGGCAGATGCAATTTCTCCATCTGAACATTGCCACTGGGCTCAATGCAAATGTGTCTTATGATGCAGTCAATGACTGTGACATGCCTGCAACAAGCCCACATCTGGCCAGCCAGCCCCTATTACCGCTTGGAAATGCCCACAGAAATTGCCTCTTTCTATATCCAAATTTGTTATTCAGCTCCCTGTGGAAACCATTGGGATGCATATGTAGTGCAATTTATGAGCATGTGCAGACTGAAAACAAACATTGGCCGCCAGTGTGTGGTATCGACACTGCATTAACCTCTGTATCAGTCCAAAAGAGTCAGAAAAGCTGCAACATATATCTATATCTATATATATATAGATATATATAGATATATATATATATACATATAGAGAGAGAGAGAGAGAGAGAGAGAGAGAGAGAGAGAGAGAGAGAGAGAAAGAAATCACAGGGGCTCTGCACTCACCATAATAACTAACAATAATAATAATACACATAATAAACAGTGGGGTATTGGTTCATGAATTGATCAATGCATTTAAGCTTGCAGCCCCCGTCACGGGACCCCACTTTACTGCAAGTCCCTACTCTATTGCTCAGGATTATAACATGGAACTAGCCATCACATTCGTGTTAAACTCATGGTATGCTACCCTGAGTTTAACACTAATGTGATGGCTAGTCCCATGTTATAATCCTGAGCAATAGAGTAGGGACTTGCATTAAAGTGGTGTCCCGTGACGGGGGCTGCAAGCTTAAATGCATTGATCAATTCATGAACCAAAACCCTACTGTATTATTATTATTATTATTATTATTATTATTATTATTATTATTATTATTATGTGACCACACCATCTACATGAGAAATATCATACAAACTCGGCACTCACTTGCTTTTCAAACTGCAACTCCTTTGAATACAGGGAATGTTGGTTCCAAAATATTGCAATAATTTGTTAAGCTGACCACCACTTCACAGTCATTCCCATCTGGCCAGTCCCTACACTGATTCTCAGATAAATGATCTTGGTCTGCCACCTTTGGCTCAAGCTGTTTGAAAAGCAAGTGAGTGCCGAGTTTGTATGATAATATATATATATATATATATATATATATATTATAGCATGTAACACTGGGCATTGAAATGAGGATTCCAGGCAGGCAGGTATTTTTGGTAAAGCGGTGGCTTTTTAATAGCAGCAAACACTACACTTTAGCATACGTGAGTTTAGGCCTGCACACATACAGACACATAACATAAAAATAAACAAACAAACATAAAAGTCTTAGCACTCCTTGTGCAAATCAGTCAGCAGTGGCTTGCAGCCATAATTTGGGCGTGCTCTCCCAGCATAGCCCTTGGACCCTGGCACTACAACACTGTATCCCTACTTCCTGGCTGCTACTCAGCATCAGGGCAACGAGCATCTGGTATGTGTGAGTTTTAAACCCTTCCTGTGCCCAGCGATTATTCCAGCTAGGTCTGTGTATATGTGAAAACCTGGAATTCCACACCTCCACTGCTAATGCAGAACGCACAGGTTTCACTCCAGCCTCCCTTGGGGGGAGCTGATTCCACCCGAATGTGGCCATTTCGGGTGAGAGACAACCCCCATCATCACAATATATATATATATATATATATATATATATGAACAAATGAAATTACTTAAATTTATTAGGTGCAAGAAACAGCAAAGTTTCAGGTCTGCTCAGGACCCTTTATCAAGCTACACAAACGTATAGCTTGATAAAGGGCCCTGGGCAGATTTGAAACGTTGCTGTTTCTTGCACAAAATACACTCAAGTAGTTAATGCATTCAATCTGTTTCCAGAGTCCTTTCCTTTCTCTCTCTCTCTCTCTCTCTCTCTCTCTCTCTGATGCATATACTCACACATAACTATGCCATTAAACATGTGATATCCTCCTGTTATAGCCAGACTTGATCAGCATGGGGCTAAATCACACTTGCCTACTTTTGAAAAAGCATGTCAGTGAGATTGTGAAAGCAGCACATATGAGCGCGTCGGTAAAGTGGACGTGTACTGCTACATCTGAGGGCCTGATTCAGCAAGGAACGCAATGCTGCGTTCACACGCATCCGGCCGATGTTTGCAATCTGTGCATGCATATAAGTTGCAATGCACGTGCACGAACTAACTATTGCGTTGGGAACTGCACTTGCAGAGGCTACGCAGACCCAGAGTACAGTGACTGACAGAAAGTGCCGTTTGTGGTTGGTGAGGGGGAGTGGTCGGGCAAACGCAGGCGTGCCTGTGCGTTTGGACGGCGTTTCAGGGGCATGCAGAATTAAGCCCTTGCGGCGGTGAAAGCAGCCTGAGGTCTATTTGCACACAGGAAGTCTTGCTATGTCTGCGGGAGGGTCAGGTCAACCACTATTGTGCATATGGATCCAATGGTTCTCGATGTTACCGATGTTTACGCTGTCTTACCAGGTATAGATGACGCAAGTAAAGAGAAGTGGGTGTTATTATGTAGTGCTGTGTATCTGCTTATTCTGCTGCGATTGCCGTGCGTATGCATTCATTATCATATTCTCGCAGCAGCCGATTGCGTGCGTCCGCATCCATGTGTTCCTTGCGAATCAGGCGAGAGATGTCATGAAATTGATTTACATCCAAATATAAATGAGCCCCAAAGCAGTTAGTAAGATTTACTTGTTGATGAAAACCATAAGGATCGTAGGGCCTGATTCAGACCCGTTCGCAGAGCTGCGGACGCACGCTAGGGTGATTATCGCACATTTGCGCATGCGTATGCGTCAAAGTACGCATGTGCGAACCAGTCACTGCAGCCGGGAATTGTGCGCTCGTAGTACACAGACTGGATGCTAATTTGAGTGACAGCGCCGTTTGTGGGTGGTAACAGGGCAAGGTGCTTGTGAACGGGCGAGTGGATGTGCGGACGCAGGCGTGTCTGGACATCTAAACTGCATTTTAGGGGTGTGCATAATTAGCAAAGAAGCGTCATTGTACATGTAATTTGGTTGTTTTTTAGACGGCACTGATCGCAGTGCTTGCGGTGGGGTAGGGTCTACCTCAAGCGCTGTGTGCAGCTCCGATGGCTCTCGATGTATACGATTAATCAGACACTTCCTGGAGATGAAGTGTGCTAAGATAGAAAGGTGGGTGTCTTTATACTGGGGTGCGTTCGCTCTGCCAGCGCTCTCTACGGCATAGAGGGCATCCTTCCACTATTATTATTATTATTATTATTAGCATTTATTTATATGGCGCCACAAGTGTTCCGCAGCGCCTTACAAAGTACAAAAACAAATTGTATACAAGTGACTTACAGAACAATACAATACAGGACATGGATAATATATATTGCTACATTAGTGACCATATCACCCAGATAAGCAACAGAGCATAAGCAACCAAGTGTTAGGTGCCCTAGTGGTGAGTAAGAAGTAAATGACACTATAGTAAGGAGAAGCACAAGAGGGTAGATGGCCCTGCTCGTGAGAGCTTACATTCGATCGTGGAATTTACATACCCTGCCCCTTTTAGCTGCGGGAGAGCGCAGCTTAGCGTCCAGGTCTGAATGAGCTCCATTGTGCCTTTTAACCAATGCAGGGAAATGATACTAATGATCCCATTTTAATGTACATATCTCTGTTTTTTTTTATATAACAGCTACATAATGGAGCTAAGGTGCAATCAGGGAAATTGCTAGACTCTTCAGGGAGTCAGGGAGATTGCTACTATTTCAGGGAGTCTCCTTGACAGTCAGGGAGAGTTAGCAAGTATGAGCTAATACACCAAGGGAATGGGGCCTATATTACAGTATTTGTCAATTTTTCTGCATTTCTCTTTTAAAATTGTTGGCAATTACATCTGGCGACTTATATCTTCAATATCAGGTTAATGACTTGCAGCAAGGTGTCTTTCATGCTGGTGGGTTTCTGGTAATTATGTGAAAATTGCATCCAGTCATTTTAATCTCACTAGAAATTTGCAGGAATCATGACATTCTCACAAATCCGGAGACTATTACTTTCCCCAGTGTGATGTAAGTGTACAATTTCATTAATTATTAAGGCATAAATATGTTTAGAGTATTATATTTGCATTTGTTTTAATGTTATTTCTGAACATCGTAGCCATTTTCTATCACTATGTTATTGTAGTTAATAATGTGTTTCGGTAGGTATACCTTTCAATAGACATTCAATTTCAATGGCAGAAGACTGCAACAAAAGTGGTATAAGTGGCAAATTACATATACTGTAGCTCTTTCTATTCTAAATGTCTGATGAGGTGTCTTAGATTACATAATATAGCACCATATTCACAAATATGTGTAACTGTTTCCTTGGTAGAACTAGAATAAAGTACAGTATATGTACCTGCCTAATGATCTGATGCCCCTCCCTCTGGCAGCCGATTATGGGCCTGATTCAGAGACGGACGAAAAGGCGTTTACGTACGCAATTGAGTGATTGTTTTACCATCATGCATTCATATAAGCTGCACTGCACATGCGCAGCAATCGCACTCCGATCGCGTAGGAATCCATCACAGAGTGACAGGTTGACAGCATTTAGGGGTGGTGACGGGGAGTGGTCTGAGAAATGCAGGCGTGTCTGTCTGCTTAAAAACACCATTACATGGGCGTGCATAAATTAGCCACGGTGAGTGCATATGCAGCATAGAAGACGTGCCCCGGCAATGTATTGCTCACCAGCAGCTGTACTGAAGAAGAGAGCGCCTCCCTGCCTGCCTCCACTGGGAGTGAAGAAGCTGCTTGCTTGGCCGGAAGATGTCACTGGAACAAGCGTCCTCTGAGACCCGCTGCTGCCGAGCGCCACTCTCACACTGCTGATCTCCAGTCACCGGGAACACCTCTCTGTCTCAGGTAAGTGTGCTGCTTCTCACCACTTTCCTCACTCTCTCCTCAGTCAGCACTACAGTTAGGGAGTCTGGGCCTAATTCAGACACTTCGCAAGCGCTGAGCGCTCGCAAGCGGGTCGATGTTGGCCCAGTGCGCATGCGCACGATGGAGGCGATTCCATCGTGCGCATGCGCGAGACCCGGATAGCGACGGGCAAGCCGTCGCTATGGGTCTCGCTACAAAGGGGGCCTGCTGTCGATGGTGAGTGACAGCATGCCCCACTTGGTGGGCGTGCCGGGGGCGTGGCTGGCCAGACGGAGGCGTTCCCATGGGCCTACCATCTGGGGCTGGCCCCACTGACATCACAAGTGATGTCAGTGGGAGTGCTCTCGGCTCTGATAGAGCCAAAAGCACTCCAGGGCTTGCGGCAACAAGACCCTACCACAAGGGTCTCGTCGCAAGCCCGATGGTCGCGATGGTCTTGACCATCGCGACCATCTTCCTGGCCGCTCGCTATAGCTGTGGGTGGTCACCCACAGCTATACGAGCGGCCATGAGGCCACTCTAAAAATTCAGAATGACGGCCCTGATTCAGAGCGAGCGCTCTGTCAGAGCATCCGGCTCTGAATCAGGGCCTCTGTGTCAGTTCAACCATCTCTGCTGCACCTGCCGGCTCCTGCCCACTGGACCCATGCATAGAATGTCAGGCATCCAGAAAGTTCTGGCACGGCAAACTGCATCCTATAAATCGTTCCAATACCCCAAAACAATTAGCATAAGTGCAGAGTCCAATAGTTTTCATTAAATGCAAACAATCCCCTTTAATACAATAAATGAATGCTCACATACTGTAGCTGCTTATTACATAGTGTGAGCAGCCCAAGACTACCCAATAGACTATGGGGAATAACATTAACTAGAGCACCACTATAGATAATAAAGCAAAACTTTTGCCTATTGCCCCCCTCCCAACTAATACCTACTTTTAGCCCCTTTGGTGTAAGCATGGAGATAGCATCTGCCATGTACGACATTTGCAGGAACCCTGTAGTGTAGGGGGGACACAGGAAGGTTGTATACATATATATAGAGAGAGAGAGAGAGAGAGAGAGAGCTGTATATATATATATATATATATATATTTATATATATATAAAATAGTACACTGAATTTAAATTAGCATATACAGTGGTTCAATTCAAATAAATTCAATAAGAAAGTCTTTCTCCTAGTAGGGGTCTAGAACGTGAGGAGTAGGGGTGAACCCCTTTCTTGTCCAGATGTACAGTATGACAATTGTATACTGCAAAAAAGTATCCTCTCGTTGTTGCAGAGGATTTATTTATAATTGTGCTCTCTGGGCCTGATTCATTACCGTTCGCAACTGCGATTATGCATGCAATCGTCCGATTGTTGCATTCTGCGCTTGTGTATGCATCGCAGTGCGCGTGCGTGAGACGGCCACTGCAATCAGTGACCACGCAGACCCATTGCAGAGTGATTGACAGGAAGTGCCATTTGTGGGTGGTGACGGGGGGGGGTTGGTTAGCAAAACTCTATAAACTATAGAGAGCCTACCTTAGAAGCCGCTGTAAAGATGTGGCTCCTGCTGTGATATTCATCTCATCACAAGGGATATGCCCCTCGCCGCGGTGGATACCTAACACCGGAGCAAATCATCATTGCTCTGGTGCGGGGACAGCTGCTCTCAAAAGCAGCTGTCCCCACGATCAGTAGTGCAGCTACAGAAGTAGCTGCATTACTTACCTGGCTCCGCACCCAGCTTCTGTGCATGCATGACGGGAGGTCATGCATGCGCAAAGCCGTCTGGTAGTCAGTGAGGATCCTTCTTCACATCCCCGGAACTCCTTACCATAGGCAGGAGCGGGAAGATGGCGCTTGTTCTCGCAGACAAACTCCGAAAACTTTCAGTTTTTGGAGTTCACTGAATCTCAGGTGGTGCTATTCGGACCCCTGATGATGAATGACCCGGTAAACTTAATATGCAGAAATTAGCGTTTCTGCATGGTTAACGGGCAATTTATCGTATGATGAATTGGCCCTGTAGTGACTTACAAAGTGCAGGGGGCCACCGCCACTGTTGTGTGAAGGCTGCGCAGTGTGCCCAGTCATGTGCCACTTCCAATACTTGTCTCCTGTGGCTCCCACTGTGTGTAATTGCCTTCCCCGGGGGCAGGTGAGGATAGGCGGCCGCCGCTGCAGTATTTAGGTTTCACTGGCTCCTTTCATTTATACCGACTGAGCTCAACGCCAGCAGGAATGGCTTCTGGGAGGGGCAAGACCATGCCCCTCTCCAAGGAAGCCTTACCGGCCACCCCCTAAGGTCCGATGCCCTTAGGCAGCTGCCTAATGGAAGTGCCGGTCCTGACTAGGGCACTATGATGGGGCATAAAATGAACTAGGGCACTACTATGGCGCATACATTTTTGTGGGAAGCGACCCCTTCAAATGTGGCTATGGTGCCCACAAACGTCTGGCTACACCCCTGATTGCATTCCCAACAGAACTCATGCATGTTGTGTGTTCCCCTATGCAAAAACAAGATTTAACTTTCTGGAATGAGATCTTTGTTCTCTCTCCCTGCTATGAATGAATTTTGCTCGCACTTCAAAGAGAATGGGTATGAAATACTGGCAGTCAGGACACCTCCTGTCAAAATACAGACAGCGGCATCCCGATGGTTGGTATCCCAACAGGGGTCAGGTAAGTATACTAACCCTCCCCCTTCTTCCCCTAACCCTCTCTTCTTGTAGCCTAACCCTAACAATCCCCACCCCGCACCCTAACCCTCCCCGGTAGTGCCTAAACCTGTCTCCCCACTTCGTGCCTAAACCTAACCCCCTTCCAGTGGTGCCTAACGCTAACCCCTCATGGCTAACAGCTAAGATGCCCAGGCTTGCCTTGTTCAGGATGGCACCCGACTAGATTCCGGCGTTGGGATTAAGATAAACATCACTATTTTGACACCTATCTTTAGTCTTGTGTCGTGCTTGCGATGTTGGGATTTCGACTGGCAGCATCCCGTCCGCCGGTCTCCTAACTACATCCCCTCAGTGATACCCTTAGCAGGCAATTTTGCACAAAATGAATCACACTGGGCATTTCCATATTTTGCCTTTAGTAAGTTACCATCAGAGCTGTAACTAGACTTTTTGGTGCCCTGTGCCAGAAAGAGCATTGGTGCCCTTCCCCCATTTTTTAAATTGGGATATAAGAGTGCACCCAAAAAAGAGCCATGGCCTCATGGGGAATGCCAGGGAAGACATAGGGGAGGCCAGGAGATGCTGGGGATAAAAGAAGAGGAAGCTACAAGTGAGAATGATAATAAACAGGAAAATTGACAGGCCCAAACAGCGCCCCCTGCCAAACGGTGACCTGTGCCATGGCACAGGTTGCACCGGGATCAGTATGATTTACCACTGGACCTAAGTCCGGTGGTTCAAATCCCAACGCCGGAAGATCCTGACAAGGTAAGTAAATTAACTAATTCTAATCCTTCCCCCCCTAACCCTAACCCTCCTTTAGGGGAGCCTAACCCTAACCTTCCCCCGTAGTGCCTAACCCTAACCTCCCCCCTGTAAGTGCCTAAACATAACCCCCCCTCCCTGCAGCCTAAACCTAACCCTCCCCCTCCCGGTGGGGGTGCCTAACCCTAACCCTCCTGGGGGTTTCCTAACCTCCACCCTGGGGGTGCCTAACCCCCCTTCCCCAAGCCTAACCGTAACCCTCCCAGGGGGGTGCCTAACCCTAAGACCACCCGGCAGCCCCTAATCTAACCCTCCCCCCCGCAAGTCTCCGCGCCCCGCCGCCCGGCTTACCTTCGTTCGGTATGCCAGGCGTCATACTGCCGGTGTAGGGATAATGATAGGCATCAGGATTTCGACGCCTATCATAAGACCCCTGCCGGGATTTCACAGTCGGGAAGCCAGCAGTTGGTATTTCGACCATCGGCTTCCTAACTACATCCCGGTCGCACCACCCTACTTACAGCCCGGGTTACCATTAGTATGTCTTTATTATCAAATTGCAATCACCCCTTGCTATAGTCTCAAAAAAGTGTTTATGACCTGCACACTTTGTAAGCTTTGTTCTGCTTTAACATCATTTAGATCTTGCTTGGACTATATAAACGAAGGTCCACAGCAACAGTACAGTTGTGATCACCCAATGCTATTGTCCATGCAGTTCTATAGTTCTGTGTAAGGTTTAGAAGAGAAAAAATCTTTAAGCAATACATTTAACTCTTAATCTTGACATCAATCACTTTTCAGCACTTTAAACGACTCTTTGCACATTGGATATGTGGCTCTGCACAGAAAGAGATAATCTTCCTTGCTGGACTTGCTGCCCTCACATAAAATGTTTCATTTTCAAGGTTCGCAGATGACTCTATTACATCTCAGCAGCATGAAGTAAAAAATATCTTAATTTTGTACTCCACGCTTAGCATGGCATCTTTTATTTTGCTTAATTCTATGTTCTCAAAGATTTAAATAGTATACTCAATCTATGTCCATTCTTTTGTTTTCTTGCTTTTGGTTTTGGTTTGCATCCTGTAGTTCCCAGAAATACAAGTATTTTCCACATCTGGTTGACTCTAGTGTATTGGCTCATGCCTTCATCACAGTGGCGTAAATTCATCCCAGATGCCTGGAGGCAAGTTATAATTTGGTACCCCAACCTAAAAAAAGGGAAAATAAATATTGTGCATATCTATCTATCTATCTATCTATCTATCTATCTATCTATCTATCTATCTATCTATCTATCTATCTATCTATCTATCCGCACAAAAACACTAATATAGAATATGTGAATAAGTAATTTTGCAGGATATCCCCCCAAAATGCCCTTTTTCGGGAGATATCTTCAAATTTATAGAATCCCTTGAATGTATTGCATTCTGGAGACTGGCCGAGGTAGCTAACACTATCTCAAAGTAGAGTTAGCTGCTATTGTCCATAGGCAACAGATCGCAAAAAGTACCAGGAGAGGAATCCGTACAGTGGCGTATTTATAATGGGTACAAGGTACACATGGTCTCACACACTGCACACCCTGCACCCAATTAAAAGTATTTACTTCTGTGTCAGCCCGGCGCTGGCTAACAGAAATCATTGGGAAAATGTCCACCACAGCCATTTTCCATGTGATTTGTGCATGCGCAGTAGAAATGTCCCGGGAACGTGGCATTGGTGACCTGCGCATGCACAATGCCAGAGTCTGCTGCACTGCCGGAGAGGAGCGGGCCCGATCGGAGCCTGCACACGGGCCCCCTCTTCTCTTAAAGCACCTCTGGATCCCTAGCAACCCTCTCTGGCACTCTCCACTCAGCCCACGCATGGACAATAGTGCTGAAGGAGAAGTGAAGGGTTTGCATTAGGGTTGTGTATAGATCCCCTTCAGTTAATGTGCATGGTACACATGCAAAGGTATACAGCTTTCCCATTATATACCAGAGACACAAGATAAGAAATAACATTGCAATATTGTCTTTTATAAAGATGGGGGTTTGCACTGAGCAATGTAATATATGTTTGTATTTATGAAGAGTGACCTCAGCTACAGCCCTGGGGTTAATTAGTAGTATATACAGCTATGCGTTTAGTCACAGATAAGATATTCAGCTGTATAGTGTAATTAGCACGAGGCTCAGAGTCCTCCTGATGGAGGCGAAAGCCACCTGATGAGGAGTGGGAAGCCCTCCTGATACCCCTGATGGAGGGGAAAACAAACTGATATGGGTGAGGAGCCCTCCTGATACCCCAGATACTGTAAAACTGCTACTGTGGTGGAACTACAAATCACAAAATGCCCAGTCTACTGCCGACTGCTTCACATGCCAGGAAGTTGCTCCACCAAAGATCTGCCCCCAGACTCAGTAGCTGGTGCCCCAGGCCACCACCTCCAATGCCCTCTTACCCGCAGCTCCGTCTGGAGCATCCTTGTTGACATCCAGCTAATGGAAGATCTGCTGACGTGCTTGTGCTCGGGCCCGCAGCACAGGTCCATGGCTACAGCTGCCACCAAGGATGAGTGGAACAGGGAGTTATGGGTGAGGGGGGGGGGGGCGCCAGATGTGTCACACTGGCTAGAAAAGCTGCTGAGGAGCATCGACATCAATGAGTGGGGACTGGCTACATATAGATGGAAGAAAGCATCTGATGATCTTACACAGAGCCCTCCTTTAGTATATGTTATAGATGAGCGGGTCCGGTTCTCCTAGAAACTGACCAACTCGTACTTTGAGATACAAACGCGGCTCGGGTTTTCCTGCCTAACTTGGACCTGAATACGAGGCAAAACTTCCCACTGTCGGATTCTTGCAGGTTTTGGATTCCATAAAGGTCTCGGTGATCGGTGCCTTTTTCATTCCGGCTGTGGAGAGTGTGCAGAACAGATGTGCTCTGCCTATGCTGCTGTTGTTCAAGGGTGCAGTGTTGTCTGGCTGGAGGTCTGTGCTGCTGTTTTTCAAGGGTGAAGTGTTGTTGTGCTAAATAACATGCGCAATATATAAAACATAATGACATCACTGTAAGTGGCATCACAGTGTGTTATTCTTTTCTTATTCATAAAAAATCTTGTGACTGTAAGTGGTAGCACAGTGTGTTATTCTTTTCTTATTCATAAAAAATCTTGTGACAGTAAGTAGTAGCGCAGTGTTTTACTCATAAAAAATCTTGTGACACTAAGTGGTAGCACAGTGAGTTATTATTTTCTTATTCATAAAAAATATTTTGACACTGTAGGTCATTAATACTGCAGTGTAATATTTAAAATTGGTACAAATTGACGTATGGGATGTACACAACTTCGTACATATTTGTTGATATGGAGAATGATCAGCTGAGAGGAGAGCAGGCACCACATACTAGTGCTGGAGCTGCTGCCAGTGCCACCAGTCATGACGATACTAGTCCGTCTACATCATCTAGTAAAACCGATGCCCAAGGGCATACAGGGCTTAAATCAGGGCATTTAAAATCAAAGAACCAATCTTTTACACTGGTAAAAAAGAAAACAAAGGGAAAATTATCTGCAGAAAGACATAAAATTAGCAATATGCCTTTCACCACACAAAGTGGGAAGGAAAGGCTAAGGCCTTGGCTTTTATTTTTGACTGGTGGTTCTGCATCTTATGATGATGTAAGCCCTTCTCCCTGTAGATGTTTAAAAAAAATGGAACAGGAACCAACTGTGCGTTCAGAAATGTCACAGTTCCCTGAGGAGAGTCTAAGGGGTAAATTTACTAAGAATCGAGTTTGCTCAAGTTTGTTTTTTTAAAACAATTTGCATCGCCAAAACTCTGGTGAGTTTTTTGTTTTTATTCTCGCAAATTTCCTAAGAAGTGAGTTTAGCTAAAAGTGAGTTTTTCGATGGTGAAGCAAATCGAGATTTCTCGGGTGAGATTGTTTCAAACTAGGGTGAGATATCTCTCTTTTTTTCATGTCAGTTTTTTGGGGGGGGACAGAGCTCTGATTCTTGGTGGCTGTGTGTGATTAAGTCCAATTACTTGCCCGAAAACACCGGAAACGTTTTAAACACACCTTTCATAGTTGTTTTGATTGGTGGAAGTGGTCACATGTTTTGGAATGTTCAGACAGAATATAAATATGCACTGTCACATACGTACCTCATGGGTTTGTGGCAGGAGTTAGTGAAGAGAGGGACAGTGAGGAGTTTGGTGGTGAGTTTTTGGGGTGTCTGTATATGCGATTGTTGATTGGTGAGTGTATTTTGTCTGGTGCCTATTTGTAGTCTTGTCATTTTATTGTGGGTGTCTATTTTTTTGTCTCTTGTTGTTTTAATTTGGTCCTGTCAGTGTTCATATATGTGTGTGTTGTGGTGTGTGTGTTGTACATTTGTTAGTGGTGGTGGGTTTATTTTGTGTTTGTTTGTCTTTTATTTTTATTTGTAATTTGTTTAAGTGTGGAGAGGTGGATGTCTGGGGAGCAGGAGAGACAGGGAGAGATTGAGGGTGTGGAGGTGTCGGGTACCCAGATTCATGTTACTTCTAGTGAGGAGAGTGAGGTTGAGCAACGCCAGAGGGGTAAGACTAAAACAGCCAGAAATTTAAAGTTATCCTTTGACCAGAATGTTGCTCTTGTGACTGAGGTCACGAAGCACCAGTACTTGCAATTTGGCCGACAGGCTGTCCGCACCTCTGCCCGGTGTAAAAGTTCTATTTGGGCAGGTGTTGTCAATGCAGTGAATGCAGTGGGGCCGACTAAGCGTGATGAGAGCCACTGTAAGAAGCGTTTCTCTGACATCAAGTGACATGTTAAATAGAAGATGGCGGATGAGATGAAGTCTGCCCGTGGTACTGGCGGTGGATCAACATATGAGGCGGTGTCTTTAGATTATGAGGAACCCCTGAAAGTTCTCATACCTCCTGAAGTGGTGTGCAGGAGTTATGTGTGGGACACAGATGCCCCTAAGCAGACATGTGAGTTTTTTGTTTTGCTTTTTGGTGTGTGTTCTAATAGTAACAATGGGTTGTTTTCAACAATCACTTTCCTGTGTTTTGTTCAAGCTACTGAAATGGATCATGTGTGTTAATGTATGTACACATTGTTATGGGCAGACTTCTTGAATTCTTTGTTTTTTTTAAAGAACCACAGCAACAAATGTTTAGTTTTGGATTCTCTTGGCAATAGCGCATGCATTGTTTTAGCTGGTTTCATAATGCTTGCTGTGTTGTTTTCTGAATATTTCAAACACAATTGTTTTTTAATTTTCAAACATCTTTCAATTATATTCAGGGCTTTGGACATTTTATTTATAGTCTACCAACCCAGTTTGTACTGTATTTTATTGGATACAACATGATTTTTTAGGGCAAAAATAAAGACTAGTCGATTTTATAAGTTTGCTTACAAGCTATTTTATCTTTATGTAAAGGTGATGTACATTCCTCAGCAACACACATTAGTAACCATGATCCTTTTTAGTAAAGGACAATGTCATTAATTATGCATAAACAGATTATTTTCATGGTTAATTGATCTCAACAACAAAGGTCAGACATATGTGTAATTTTTTTTAATTTTTTTTCTCTTTCATATACTAGCAAAGAAACAAAAACAAAGGACACTTCCACAAAGGGAGCAGCAGGAGTCAGAGGAGGCTGGTAAGTTAAGGGCCACTAGTCTTTTGAAGACACACAGTAAGGTAAATTACATAATGACACTGCGAATGTAGCTCTGTAGGTCCTTCCAATCTGCCCCCTAAAAAGAGGCGCATTACACCACAGTCATTAGAACAGCCAACAACACCACCAAGATGTCAGGATGTGGTTGTTTTTCTCGGGGACCCTCTTCACCTCATCTGGATGCTGAGTTTTTGTTGATCTGAAATTGGATAGATATGTGTTGATTAGGAAATTATGCATCTAGCATTCATGCTTTGTGGTATTAACAGCTACATATACGTATTGGTGGGAAAAGGCAATGTGTGTTTCCTCACCTTTTTTTACTTTATCCAGTTGCTGTTATGTTGATTTTCCTTTGGTGTAGTCTGAAAGAAGTGTTTTTTTCTGGTAATTTTCTTTTTTCCTTTTTTTTAAAGTGCCACTATCCTCCTTTTTTACCTTTTGAGGTATATATGGCCCTTGAAGCAAAAATATTACTGTTAGTTTTCATTTAATGAGTTATTCTCTAATACTCTATTTTGAACCATTTTTTAAAAATGTCTCTCTTCTCTTGTTTTTGGGTTTTGAACCCATCTCATTATTGCATAAATGTAAATTTAAGCAAATTCAATGTCTGACTAAATGAGAAGATAGAATTACTGTCCAGATTGCCTGCCTGAGGTGGTTCTGTTTTACCTGTTGGAATAGTAGTTGGTCTACAATTCACTTGTATGTCCCGCACACTACATTATGCGTTGTTTTGTGGTTGATGAAGTACTGGATGTCATGTGCCAACAGTACAGTTGTTGTTGTTTGATGGTCCTTTTTAGGTGAATAAAAGACTTGGTCTTGAAATATAATGTTCGTGAAATAAAAAAAGGGGGTTAAGCTGTGCAATTTTACAAGTAGAACCCTGTTTTTGTTTTGCCTTTTTTTGGTGGGGAAAAATCCAATTAAGTTCAACATTAATCAAAGGAAAAGAAACTGCAATCCTGGACCATGATAATTTAAATGGTTACTCCAAAATTTACAACCAACAGAAACCAAAAAACACAGGCCAACAGTTCATGTTAGTACAATTAGTAGTTGAGATTATAGTCAACACAGTACTTTTAAATTGGGATCTACATATATGGTTGAATGTTTTGAAATGTTTATAAACAAGAAAATGTTATACATTGTTTAAACGTGCAAAAACACAATGCTTACCCAAGTTTCTCTTATAGATTGGTCTGAATAACCTGGCCTTACCGAAGACACATTTTTGGATGCTGAAGGTCTATACGAAAATGAAGAACAGAATACATTAACACTTATCCCTCCAATGCCAACTATGCTGACAACAAACACTGTGCCATCCACTCCACCCATTTGACTACCTACTCCACCCCCTCCACCTCCCCAGCCAGAATCAACATACTGGCAAGATATGATTGCATTCCAACAGCAACAAATAGATTTGCTACGCAGACACTTCACTCAAAGTGAAACAATAAATAAAAAAGGACACCGACACACAAAGAACCAGATGGCTCATAGGGTAGAGTTAACACGGATGGCCAACACTATGGAGCAAATTAGACAAAGCATTGTGCGTTTGGAGGGCTCACACTTATGGCAAAATGATAGTGCTAATCAGTTTAATGATCATTTTCTGCGTTTAGTAGAAATACATAACTCTGCATTTAGAGAATTCTCAGGAATATTACAAAGTTTAGGCACACAGATTTTAGGCCTCTTACCAGAAAATACTGCAAGCATCATGTCAAGCAGCACTTCCCAGGCACGAACCCAATTGCTACACCACCCCGACACACACCCAGGGGCGCTGAGAGGGGGGGAGCAGGTACAGATTACCCGGGCCCAGGCTTCCTGAGGGGCCCGGCAGGGGCCTGGTCTGGCACCACCCCCTCCCCTCTCCCCCTCTCTCACAGCAGCCCAGCTCACAGCGTGTGCTGAGCTGTAGTGGGAGACTGCTCGTGGCTGCTGAGCCACAGCAGTCTCCTATGCCTGTGGGGGTGAGCAATCACCCTGATCGTGCCCACCCTGGCTTTGAGCTTGGCTGAGGGGGCTCAGAGCACCCCCTTCCATAGCGCGCAGTGCCACTTCGTGGTGCTGCAAAACTTTTTTTCTTTTTTCGGGAAGGGGGTGTGGCCATGCCTCTCGTGGCTAGGCCATGTTACCTGGGCCTGGCATGGCTCTTGGCAGGCCTGCACACATCATGAACACAAGGTGGCAGCCAAGCAAGTCAGGGTGGCAGGGGTCACTCTAAGTGAGGTCTGCAATTAAATAATGCTTTAATGTGAACAAACACATGGTGGCTAAAATTAACATATATTGCTTTTTCACAAAATGTCTAAAATGTTAGTAACACCAAAGTGTTCAACACAGAGATGTTGTTTGGGTTGTAAAAGTTACAAACATTGAGAAAACTAAGGAACAACTCTAAAAAAAAATAGTTTTGAAGTACATAATTAATGTATTTTGACATTTTAGGACATATTCCTTGGATATATATTTTGTATCACCAAAACAAAGCGTATGTTGTTAAACTTGTTCAGGCTTAGTTCTGCAAATCAGAATTTAGCATACAAGCTAACTATGTTGTAATGTAAGTTACAAATGTGTTTTACAATCTAATGTTATATGTCTGTTGCGGAACAAACACAGAACACATATGTGCATGTTTGCAAAGTTAAGATGTATATTTGATGTGTCTCGAGACACACGTTTTGGAGAATGTAATGGTAAATTTAGTACATATTTTTTTTTTCTTGAAGCATTAAAAAAATGGCATTGTGCATTGTTGACATTTCTATAGTTAAAACATGCATTAACAATGTGGTTTGGAATAAGTATACATATCCAAAGTTTGGATACTAAACAACATAAATAAATGTTTTGGAAAGAGAACATATGTCTCAATATTGTTTATTTAACACATTTGGATGTGCTTAAGTTTACCCCAAGTATTAACCATGTAATTTTAAGGATAAGTTTAGGGTATAATAAATGCAGCACAAACCCAAAACAAACCAAATAGACTGTACAACAGTCATTGTTGGATAACCTGCAGTAAACATACACATATTGAACACAGATTAGGGAACTACAATCTTATTTAAAAAAACATACAGCACACCATCAAATTGTGCAAAACAACTAACCTTGCAAAAATGGTCGAAGTTTTATGGAGTTTGTGTAGAGTTTATGTTTAAGAATGCAACATTCAAGCAGTTCAAAGGGCCAACACAATGTAAATGCATCAAAGTGCAGTGAAAACCTAGTTCACAATATACACTTTGTAAACTACACATTCAAAATGGTTTGTAACAAACTAAACATTAAACATGTGAGGAATGACACTTACCAGTAAAGTGCTCCACAATGAGATTCTGCCTCACCTGTCTTCCAGTTTCTGTGCTCCAGCTGTCACCTGATGCCTCCAAAATTCCAGCCTGCTCACTGTCCTCCACATAATCAGCGGTTAAAGGCTGCTGTAAACACATATTATGCAAAAGAGAGCAGCAGAGCACAATATCTGACACTTTATTGGGCGCATACAATAAAATTCCACCAGATTTATCTATACAACAGAACCTAGACTTTAAAAGACCAAAAGTACGTTCTATCACACATCTGGTGGACTTTATGTTCATCAATATAGCTGTGCTCAGCTGGAGAATTTGGAAGCGACAGTGGAGTCAGTAACCAAGAGCAACACCTTTAGCCAGAGTCACCTATTGTGGAGAAATGGGAAAAAAACCATCAACAAATTTAAAATTTTAAAAACAAGGAGAAACAGTATTGCTAAGTACTTACCCAACAGCCATCCTTCCGGCATTTGACCAGCCTCAAATTTGTCATGGAGGGATGACTGACTGAGGACAAAGTCATCGTGACATGAGCCAGGGTAGCTGACTACAACACTCATGATTTTGAGTTTTGCATCACAAACCACCTGTACGTTTGTAGAATGGGCATGCTGCCTATTCAAAAATACATGCGCCCTATCCCGAGGTGGTCTCAGCTCAATGTGTGTGCAGTCTATTGCGCCAAGGACATTTGGCATGCCTGCAATGCCATAAAAAGCTACCTTGACTGCATGCCAGTGTGACTCTTGGTTAGGAAAGCAGATTGAGGCTTGGAGCAGAGACTGAAATAAAGCCATCACCTGGGTTAGATATCTGGAGAATGTGGACTGAGATATCCCTACTACCCTACCAGTGACAGACTGGAAGTTTCCTGTTGAAAAAAAGTGCAACACACTCAAAAGCTTATGCATTCCTGAGACAGCATGTGAGCGACCTGTCTCAGGGTCTATGTCAAGTTTGACAAGGTCATACAGATGGAGTATGTTGGAACGATTGAGCCTGAACATCTGTATGACCTTGCCATCGACCAATGCGTTCAGGTTCAAATGTCCCCTAAAAAAATGCTGCCTGCGCAGCCTCCGTGGTACCTGCATAACCTCTTCAGCCTGCTCAGTTTCTTGCTCCAGTTCACTTCCAGCCTGGTGGTATAGCCTCTGGTATCCCAGCCACACACCAGCATTCACAAACACAGCCATCTTCCCTCACTACAAAAAAAAAAAACAGTTGGCCCCTTATAGTCTCCCTGTAAATGGCCTAATTAATGGAATTGGAAACACATGCTAACTTATGTAAAATAGGTGCGAGTTTCAAAACGAGTTTGCATTCAGACTATTTTACACTGCCTTCCCTGGAACCTGCAACTGCCAGGCACATCTGTTTGAATTGGGAAAACTCGCCAGAGATAATGTATTTCACGGGCGACTTTCACAACTCGATTCTTGGTAAATTTGCGAGATGTATTTCTTACATACAAAAAAAAATCTAAATTTGGACGATGGCAAGTAAATTCGAGATTTACATATCTCCCGAGTTTAAACAGTGAAAAAAGAAAACTCACTTCAAAACCGACTAGAGTTTGTCCTTAGTAAATTTGCGAGATTGAAAATATGCCTAAACTCACCCGAGATTGTCATCTCGACCAAACTCAATTCTTAGTAAATTTACCCCTTAGTGTGTCGGCGGGTGCCATGTATGAGCCTGACCATTCTAAAACTGTACGAGGACCTTTCTAAAACTGTACTAGAAGAGGAGCCTCCTTCCACCACTTGTGAATCCTCTGCAAATGTGGGGATGAACAGCACAAGTCAACATGCTGACATAGAAATCGAAGATACTTCTGTGTAAGTGCACCAGGATGAGGAGGCTATTTGTGTAGCTAACGCTAATAAGGGTGTTGATGATGAGGATTCTGATGATGAGGATGTTGTTGATGAGGATGTTGTTTGTGTAAATCAGGCCCCAGTGGAAGCAGTTTTGCCCATGATAAGGAAAAGTCCATTGTCATGCCTGGGCATAAAACAAAAAGTTCCACATTTATATTTGGAATAATTTCTACCCAAATCTGGATGACAAGTCTCAAGCCATCTGTACACATTGTCATGCCAGAGTAAGTAGAGGTAGAGACCTTAACCATCTAGGAACCTCCTCCCTGTTAAGTCATCTACAGCACATCCATCCAATGTGTTTTTAAATTTCTGAAACTTTGGCTAAAAAAGTAACAACAGTCCAGCATCAGCTAGCTCCCTTCTCTCTGTTAGATCCAAGCACCTGGCATCTTCACCACCAACACCTTCATCAACAATATCCTCAATCATGATTGGTACTAGTCCTGTATCTAGTTTGATAAGGCTCTCAGTCCTCCCCTATCTTGGATTCCTTAGAAGAATCCTTGAGCGCTACGCCTGCTGCTGCAGCTGGGAGGGGATCTTCATCCCAGAAGGGGACCAGGAAGACTACTATTAGTAGTTCTAAAACACAAATGACTGTTGAACAATCATTTGCAAGGGGTAGCAAGTATGACAGCAATCACACAGTTGCACAGTGGATCACTGAGGCCATAACATATATGCTGGTATTAGATGTGTGTCCAATATCTGCCATTTGTGCAGTGGGTTTTAGACAGTTACTTGAGGTCCTGTGTCCCTGCAACCAATCCCATCTAGGTTCCACTTCACTAGAAAAGCAATTCCCAGCCTGTGCAGGGATGTTAAAAAAAATTTAATTAGTGACCTCCAAAATGCCATTGTACCCACTGTCCACTTAACCACAGATATGTGGACAAGTGGAAAAGGACAAACACAAGATTACATGACTAACAGCCCACTGGGTGGCTGCATTGCCTTCAACGCCTCCAACAGCAGCAGCATCTAAGAAACAGCAGCTCATTCAAAGGCAGGCTACTCTGTGTATCACCAGTTTCATTAAGAGGCATACCATTGACAACCTCTTAGAAAAACTCAGGGAAGTCATTGCAAAATGACACCCCACTTGGACTCTCCTCGGGATTTGTGATTTCTGAAAATGCCACCAATATTGTGAGAGCATTACAGCAGGGTGAATTCAAACATGTCCCATGTTTTGCTCACACAATGAACTTAGTGGTGCAACATTTTAAAGAAAATGACAGGGCCGTGCAGGAGATGCTCTCTGTGGACCGCAAATTTCTGGACATTTTCGCCATAGAGCAGGTGCATACAGAAGACTGCAGCACCTTCAAGAAATATTGAATTTGGCCTGTCACCAGCTGAAGCAAGAGGTAGTAACAAGGTGGAACTCCACCCTTTATATGCTTCAGCGGATAGAGGAACAGCAAAAAGCCATCCAAAGCTAAACAGTGAACTATGACATAGGAAGAGGAGGAGTTATGTACCTTACTCAAGATCAATGGAAAATACTTTCCGTGTTATGCAAAGTGCTGAAACCCTTTAAAGTAGTCACCTGTGAAGTGAGGGCCTGATTCAGACCCGGTTGCTATCAACCATCCTCTCGCTGCTGCCGATGTTCACTAATCTGCGTATGCGTATGCATCGCAGTGCACGTGTATGAACTACTCATAATGATCGGGAAGCGTTTACTCGCCCTGCAAAGACAGCCCAGTATAATGAGTGACAGGAGAGGCCGTTTGTGGGTGGTAACAGGCGCAGTCCAGTAAAAACGGGGGAGTGGAGGTGCGAAAGCAGGAGTGCCTGAGTGTCTCAACGCCATTACAGAGGCGTGCATAATTAACAGGCAGCGTCATTGTACACGTCACCTGTAGTTTTTTTACACTGAACTGGTCGCAGTGCTAGCGGTAGCCCAGGGTCTACCACAAGCACTGCGTGTGCAGCCGATTGTTTCTGGTGTGCCGATGTATGCAGTCAATTAATAGAGTAGCAGGTGCTACTCATTGTATTGTATAATAGCAATTTGGATGCATAAATTAGCTTTTATTTTTTAATTTTTTATCTTTTTGTTTGTAATTTGGATAGTGTGAAAGATACAAATGCCCCAAAACTTTGATTTTACAAACAATACTCCATATATTTGTAAAGTTGACAAATACATGTTATTTTTTTTGTTTTGTTTTTAAAGTGATAGCGAGTTTTGGTTGTGGAACTGCACATCCCAGCATGCCATTCCAGAGTAAATACATGCCTTTTTAGCAATACTGCTGCAGGCCAGGGCCGGATTTATTGTACCATATATATATTTTTTTAATTAATGTTGCAAGAAGGAACAAAACACATTTTAGCATTGAAAATGAAATATATATATATATATTTTTGGATTTATTAACATTCAAAATCCTTAATAATAAAAAGTTATATTTTTTATAAATGCATCATTGTATTTTTTTTTATTTAAAGAACAAAAAAACCCAATTAAATTAATTAAAAATACATGATTTTCTGGCCGAATTTGGTTTAGGATTACCATCAGAAAATTAAGATGTGGACACACTTGCAGATGTGGGTGCGGAAAGTGGGCCTGTGCCACCACCAGATGTGCCTCCTCCACCTCCTACAAACATATCACCTCAAAATGTGGCAGGCCCATCACATGGAATGATACAATATCAAGATAAACATTGTGGTCCTTCCAGGGGCACTAACCAGATTACAATTTTGGACATACATAAGGAAAGTTTTGGGTGAAATAAATGAAAGATCCTCAATCAGATTTTTTTTTCTTTGCAGCCGACTCTGGAAAGCTGAATTTACAGATCCGGGGGGAATGTCTCGGACCCTGCTGGGAGCTCAGTCCAGCTACAGCAGTGCACTGGTCCCCCTCACCTTCTATTGGGCCAGTCAGATGTTCTTTCATCTCCCTGACATCTTGGCTTATGGACCTTAGAAAGGAGTTTTGCTCCAACATGCTGGCCTGGACAGCCTCCATGGCTGCTGCTTGCCTTAACACTGCCACCCTAAGCCCATCCAGGACTTGGGTAAGGGTGGCAGTGGAGGATGGGGGAGGCATAATTGATGGAGCTTGTGCCGTCACCCCATCCATCTGAAGGCTTTCTGCCATGTCACTTCCTATAAAATGGAATAAATTTCTATTATTTTTTTAAACAAAAACAAAAAAAGACAGATAGAGAAGACAGGTGTATGCAAATTATTACCAGACTCAGCATGTGGGTCATCTTATGGAGGGTCCTGATGGATGATTTTGCCTCCTCCACAAACCTCCAATCTAAGGCCCCCAAAAGTAGATGTTGCCTTTTGGTCAAAGCCAAGGTGTCAGGAAGGGTACTTCCTGGCCCATTAAAGTGTTTTCTCCGTATGTAATCCTCTGGTTAATTAATTTTGGCTTTAAAAAAAATGCCTAATCCATTTGCTCTGCTAAACCAGGGATATCTGTATATAATGGTTTAATAAACATGTGTAATTCTGCACACCCTGAGTCTGAATTTTGATAGGATTAACTTTAAAAAAATACAATGTTGTACTTTTATAAGTCAACCACATTCATAAATGTATACTGATTTTGTTTTTATTTTTATTTTTAATTTATTTTAAAAAGCAACTCTTAGGATTACATCAAAGAAGATCAAGGCCTCGGCAGGCAGATTCCCCACCCACCCCTGAAGACCCCTCCCCCCAACCATCAGCCCCACCCATCCCAGAACCTGCCTCCCCCACCCACTCCTCCTCACCCATCCCAGAACCTGCCACCCCCACCCACTCCTTCTCACCCATCCCAGAACCTGCCTCCCCCACCCACTCCTCCACAACCATCCCAGAACCTGCCTCCCCCACCCACTCCTCCTCACCCATTCCTGATGATGCCTCCCCCACCCAACCCTGATGATGCCTCTCCCACTCACTCCTTGGGAAGAACAAATTGGGCTGCTTCTGCCCAAGAAGTGCCAGCCCAAGGAGATGATGCCATTATGCAATGTATATCAAAGTTAGGAACCAGAAAATAATGCAATGTGAATGCAGCATTAATCTCAGTAGCCAATGTTAAACACTGTGCAGTACTATCTCTCAAAGGGATACACACAAATTATTCATGGCTATGGTGGGTGGGTTTTATGTCAAACTGTTATTATTTAATAACAAAAACTTAATAAATAATTTTGATTTTCCTTTACATTTCAGTGGAACAAGAGGAGCAACTTAGGGAAGTACTGAGAGGGATGTGGCCACAATTGGCTCTGCATTTGAAATAATTTTGAACGCCATTCACAGCATACAAAATGCCCTCTAAAATTTTTTGGATTGTAAAAATAAAAAAGATTTTTTTGGTTAAAAAAAAGTGTGTTGTGTATTTATTATAAGGTAAAATATTCTATGAGTAAAATCATAAGAAAGTAGAACGATCTCATTCAATGTTGGCGTATGTATGTAATTTTTTTGTGTACATAAATACATATATTCAAATATATGTGTAGATATATATAGGGATAATGATAATGATAAATGATAATGATATACAGTATATAGGGATAATGATATATATAGATATTTACAAATCTTGGTTGGTATATATATATATATATCTATATCTATCTATCTATCTATCTATCTATCTATCTATCTATCTATCTATCTATCTATCTATCTATCTATCTATCTATATATATATAGAGAGAGAGAGATAACAAAATATATTAAAAAAATTAATCCCCAAAAAAATGTATGTATATATATATATATATATATATATTGAGAGCTTGAAAATATTATTAGACAAACAAAGTTGGTGGAAGTCCAGTTTACTAACTGCAGCCTATGTAAATTCTAAGTAAAAAAAAAAGGTGCACTTTTACACTGTTTGCAATTGCAGCATAAGCAATTAAAGGGTACATCGAAAGCTCTGATGAGAACTCAACAAGCACTGCAATCGTTTCTGATAGTCTTCGTACCAATGTTTTTCAGCACTTCCTGGAGATGATGTGGGCTACTGGGTGGCTCACCATACTCTAATTGGCATCTGCATACACAAAACAATCGCTCGCTAAGATATGGTGGACGTGCTTATGCCATGGCGAGCGATCGCTTCCTGCGGCGTCACTTTGAAAAATTTACATATGCATCTAGCGAGCGTGCACAGATAGCAACCGGGTTTGAATCAGGCCCTGAGTTCAGACACTGCCAGCTTGAGTCAGGTAATAGACTGTCCACCAAATAGATTGTTGGAAAAGCAGCTTGAGAAACTGAAGGAGCTGAAACGAAGCGATTCTGCTAAGCATGTCGGACTTGTAGATCAAGTCCTTTATTCGTTTTGCCAGGATCCAAGGGTTGTCAGGATCTTACAATCGGATTAAAATATTGTGGCATCCGTGTTGGATCCTATGTTTAAGTCATACATTGTGTCTTTCTTCCCAGCAGACACAGATCTGAAGAGATACAAAGAGCTGTTGGTAAGGAAATTGTCAGCTCAAGTGACATGTGATGCAGCGATGGCTCCTTCTTCAGTTTCTCCAGCAAGTGTGGCTGCCAGGAAAAAAATTAAACTTTCCCCAAAAAAGACCCACTGGTGATGCAGATGAGTCAACAGAACCAAGTTTTGACATCTGGTCAGGTCTAAAAGAATTTCCTACAATTAATGAGACCTCTACCATGACTCCATCTGATATGGTCACCATTCAAACAATGTTTGAGGACTATTTTAATGATAGCATCCAAATAGGCATGTCAGAGAGGCTGTTTCACTACTGGCAGGTAAAAAAGGCAATTTGAAGGCACTTGTCAGTGATCGGCGTAGGAGGCTACTTCCTCAAAATGTGGAAAACATGATGTTCATCAAAATGTACTACAAATTTCACGAGGAAGACCTTTACCGTTAATTACATCCAAAAATTACAGAGGCACCTGAGGCTGTAATGGTGGATTCCAGCAGGGACGAATTAATATTGTGTGAAGATGGTGTACACACTGATGAGGGTGAGGAATTGGATGATGATGATGGCGACAACATCTTGCCTCTGTAAAGCCAGATTCTGCATGGAGAGATCATTGCTAGCAATGTCAGCTGCCCATTGGTAGCTTGTTTTGTGGGGGCCCAACAAACCAATCGCTTCAGCCACAATTGGTAGTCCCTGTCACTGAAGTGATTGGTTTGTCAAACTGTGCTTGTCCTGTTTACCATATACAACATAAGGGTGGGTGGAAGGGTCCACGGACAATTCCATCTTCCACCTCTTTTCTTTGCATTAGGTGCTGTTTGGGACATTGCTGCCTGACATTTTAAATTTTTTAGTTTATTAAACTGCCATCCTGTGTGCCACTGCTGTGTGACAAATGTTTCATAGATGTCCTATATTTTTTTAAACTGCCGTGCTTTTGTTCCGCTGCTCTGAAGCTTCCTTTTTTTTTGTTTCATACTGTATTTATTTCAACTAAAATCACAACTATGCATACTTGCAAAATACTCTCATGCCATTTTTCAGCCTTGATTTTAGATACCAACCTGGTGGGCTTGGCTTTCTTTGATCATTACAGCCAAGTTTGGTCAGATGCAACTCAAACACCAAATGGAGAGGCTATTTTATGATGGTATCTGGAAATGTTTTCCCTCCTCCCCTCCCAGCCTTCCCATACATAATCCCAGAAGACTAATGATAAGAGATGTTTAGTACCAGACTTTAAAATCCCTCTGACCCCTTCCTTTTCAGAGCTTCCAGTTTGTGTGCTGCAACAGACATCTCCTGCATGCCCCTTTTGATTCTTTTAAAAAAAATTGGAACCACCAAGACGCTCCACTGAGGCAAGGACTGATGTGAATGAGTAAAATATTTTTTGTAAGTGCCTCCCTTCCTTATAAATTTGCTTCAATAAATAAAACATTTATTTATTGATGTGCCATGTTGGAAGTTGAACTGCCACAGCTGCTGCAATCTTTAACATGTGGTTGCTAAATGCTGAAATGTTTATGGCCACAGACATTACTTGCATGCCCTTTAAGTTTAGAAATATTCTGAACCACCAAATTGATTTTGTGGGCAAAACATGGGACATATTGTTCACCCATGCTCTCCCCTCCTCCCTCATAAATTTGCTTCTGAATAAAAAAATGAAATTAAATTTACTATGAATCAACCCTTCCTTTCCCTGAATTTAACTACATACATACTCCAGCTCCCTCAGGCCTCTTGATTAATGAAAACATATGTTTCCTTATGTGCCATGTTTGGGGTTGAACTGCCACGTGCTGCCCACTGCTGCCCCTTAGCTTAGTCAGCCAGCTAGCATTGTGCAACTACTGGGCCTATAATTGACTGGAAATGAGTGTAAATTAATGTAATTGAGGTTAATAATACTGTAGGAATAAAAAAAGCCAAAATTATGTGATCTTAGCAGTTTTTAGTAATTTTTTTTAAAGAAAATACAGATCCAAAACACACAAGGGTGGTTTTGCAAAACCAAATCTAGATCCAGAACATCAAAGGAGATGCAGATCCAAAACCAAAACACGGGGGTCGGTGCACATTCCTAGTGTATGTTTATGGTAGTACTCATGTGCCGGGAAGAGGTGCCATGTATTGGGTGGCTGTGACAGTACACTCTGGGTACATATTTACAGCCTAAGTGGGGTGAATATATTGTGGGCAATGGAGGAGGTGCCCCTTCAGTACTGGCGCCCGGTGGCAGGCACCTCCATTGTCTCCCATAGTTCTGCTCCTGCTTCACCATACATTGCTTTATTTTCTAGTGTCAACTGTTATTAGTAATTTTCATTTGCAGATTAACATAGTGGGGAAAAGATTATGGTTGCTCTGCAATATGACACAATTCTGCTGTGATCTCTGTACTAGTAGCACAAAATACAGGATTTTGATACTGGATATTCACACTTTGCCTTTCACCATAATCTGCATACAGAAGGCTTCACTACAGCTAAAGCTTCACTACAGCTGAGTGGAATTTGAATATACAAGAGGAGTAATGTCAAGAAGAAAGAAAAACACAAAGGCAACAGGTGGCCCCTCAGGGCAGTGGCCAGCTGGGAAAATTCCCTGTTTGCCCTGTGGCCAATCTGACTATGAATTCAGATAATAGGATGATGCCTATCGAGGGGATGCCTTACTTGCTATTCGTAGAGCACTGGGTTAATTAATAAGCAAATGTCCATTTAATTATGCCCATTGATTTCCAATCAAACACTGTATGGTGAATTTGGTTACATCTATGTATATCCACATTTGTAAAATTAGTGTAACATGTTTTGAAGTATGTGATTCAGTGCAAAGACATTGTACCAAAGTCATATTTATTTTATTTCATGGCGTAGCCTTTATTGAAAATTAATTCAGTCTAATTATTTGTATTCTGCAGAAAAGTCTCTCACTATATAAATGAAAAGATTGTATTTATTCAGACTGAAATGCAATCTTTAGATAGTTCTTTCTGCAGGTTATATTTTCAAGTACTTTTATAATCATTAATTTTTTTGTTTTGTAAATGACCTCTGAGAATGAAAGGGAAAAAAATTAAAAAGCATAATTTCTTTTTCTCCGAGACTTTGTAATTAACAAATATGCAGTGCAATACATCTATAGCCATGAAATGTAATATCACAGATCTATTACAATGCAATCTAGGAGAAGAATTATTTAACACCATGAATTATTGCTGCTTAATTTGTAACTTACAAAAAGTGCCTGCAACATAAAAGCCAATTTGTTTAATACAAACTATCGACAAGACACATGTTGTATTGATTTACATTGTCGATGTTGAGAGCATGTATGATTTAGGACATCAAAGGTTTAATAAATAAATAAATAAATAAATAAATAAATAAAGTGAATAGAATACATGATTTCAAACTTACAGCAAACTGTTAATTTATATGAGAATAAATTTATGAAAAAAGGTTTATCCATTAGGCTGTTTTCCAGCAAGTAGACCAAATGATAAAAATAATGCCACAAAACATGCAACAAAAAAGGTACAATATAAGGCAAAACATGTAATATATGGCACCCACTAATTACAGTAAATACTGTATACACTATATTAGATTATTAGGTTTATTTATATTATATATCACATCTTCCTCATTTAAGCTCAGAAGAGAAAGCATACAGAAATGTCCCATTGCATCTTTGCCAGTGTGTAGCAAATCATGCCACGCATGGCGTGAGATGCGCACTCGCGAACAGATCCGCGTGCTGCATTCGCACCCATGACTCCATAGGATTGCATGGCATGATGTGTGCGCACGTTTGCAGCGCGAACAGCAAAGATGCAAGAGGACACATCTATGTCTGTCCATCGACCCAAGAAAGTATTGACCGCGCACAGGGTGACTCCAACATACACTGCAGTTATTGCTAATTAGCTGGTATTGGTTTAGTATTCCAAATAACTTGTTTCATCTCACCCAGTGGGTACTCTAGTAGTAAGATCTGGTGACTGGGGAAGCTTAGATATTAAGTTGAATGTCTGTCATGTTTCTAGATCTATCATAGCTATTTGGTTTGAAACAATATTCTGCAGAAAAGCCCACTTGATGATTTCATGGTTGTGATGATGGAGTGCATCTGATTGGCAATGATAATTCGATTGTGATGTCATTCAAATCTTTTTTTACTCATATCAAAGAATCAAATATCTACTATGCCAATAACACCCAACACCATTACACTGTCATCACCAGTTTGTATTGCTGACACTCTGAACCAGTGATTTATCTAACTTATGTGGTTTTGTTCTGGTACTGTTATGAGAGTGTCTTAATGAATGGAAAAGTGTCTCACCAGAAAAGGCAGGAAAACTAGGCTTGTAGAGAAGCCTGCCCGGAGGGCAGGATAACTTGGCTAGATGAGTTGCCTGCCAGGAGGGCAGGATAACTTGGCAAGATAAGTTGCCTGCCAGGAGGGCAGGATAACTTGGTTAGATGAGTTGCCTGCCAGGAGGGCAGGATAACTTGGCTAGATGAGTTGCCTGCCAGGAGGGCAGGATCACTTGGCTAGATGAGTGGCCAACTAGGAGGGCAGGATAACTTGGCAAGATGAGTTGCCTGCCAGGAGGGCAGGATAACTGGTTAGATGAGTTGCCTGCCAGGAGGGCAGGATAACTTGGCTAGATGAGTTGCCTGCCAGGAGGGCAGGATAACTTGGCTAGATGAGTTGCCTGCCAGTAGTGCAGGATACAACAGGCTGAAAATAGTACAGGTGTAAATGTACAGTTTGATTACACACAGTAGGGCTGAGAAAGCTGTAGCTGCTGATTACACAGTGGAAGCACGGACCCAAAGGCTTGAGCTTGCATACACTGAGCACAACATGTGGATGGTGAAAATAGACTGCAAGCTAACAGCAATCAGAGCAGAGTGGAACAACAGTCTGAATAATTGAGCTACCTGCTGAAGCCTGGAAGGCAGTGTGGAGGGAGACGGAGAGTGGTAAACAGAAGCAGCGGCTGAAGTGTAGACAATCACGGAGGATAGCTGGAACAACCAGACCGAGCTGTAGGAGAAAACTCTATAACCGGCGAAGGGGAATGAATCTGGAAGCTACAATAGGAGGGGCAGCCAATCAGCAGCATATGGGAGTATGAGTCACTCTCTGCAGCATCTTCGGTGCTTGGTAATCACCGGAACCGGATTCTGAATATTGTCAGTGTAGGTCCCGAGCCAGTGGGAAACAAGCCGCTGCCATGGCTTATGACAGGTACTTTGATTGTCAAAGGTATAATATATTATATTATGGTCTCTGATATATCTTTCAGTTCAACAGTTACAAGTTAGTTGACTGACTACAATGTTTGTTACTCCTTTGATACCATTCATCACACCTGACCTATTTATGTGATGTCAGTGGCGGCATCTTCTCAATACACCAGTGGTTCTGACATACATGTAAACCTCGGCAATATTACTTTTCCTGGTTTACTCATGCTAGAGCTGTAGCTTCCCACTATTCCACCACAATACTATCACTATGAAGGAACCCAAAGCTGTGGTTCTTGTCCATTTCTCTCATTTGCTGGTACATTAACATTACTACACAAGTATAAGTAAACATATACATTGCTTACCCACTCAGCATGTCTTAATTTTAGGGCCTGTCCATATACTTGAAATATATTTTAGCCCCAAGCATGTTGAGAGAAGAATCCACATCTACTAATGTCCTTAAGAAATGTGTAGGTTCTTTTAAACGTGGGAAATGTATTATGTGCAAATTTCTCCATCTCAATAGAAAGACATTTTCGAATTTGATGACTCCAGAACATTTTCCATAAAAATTTTTATGAACTACAATACTTGTTCTGTAATATATCTATTAGAATTTACTTGTGGTGTTAATATGTTGATAAAACTAAAAGGAATCTGAAACTATGCACCCAAGAACATGTAAGAAATATTAAAAATAAGGTTGAGAGCCACTCTCTTTCCAGACACTTCAAAACACATCATGGGTCAAATCCAGAGTTCCTTACTTTCAAAGGTATAGAGCTAGTGAATTTAGGACCAAGAGGAGGTGATCTGGCAATAAAACTCTCACAGAGAGATGTTCTGGATATTTGAGTTAAATACCATTATACCTTTTCTTAATTAGCTTTCATGGTAATATTTTAGTCCTTTATCATTTTTTAGCTCCTTTAATAATTTGCCTATGTTTGAATTTCTGCTGCTGCCTTGAGATCTCTAGTTTTAATTATTTTATTTATACCCGAATATTTTATGTATGTAATTTATGCATGTATTAATATCTATTTATATATTAATTATTTTACATAATATTAATATTATTTCTACTGGATTATCCCCCCCTTTTTTGCAATCTCAATGTCCTGTTGCTAGGTTACTGTTTTATATATATTATTTTTTTTTTTTAGTAGACTACATACCTTGTTATCTATGCTTAATATAATAACTCCTTATCCTGTATTAAGTGGAGGAAGGTAACCTATATTTGATATAATGGCTGTATTTATGGATGTCTGCTTTTTGTGTATACCCAAAAGATGGCTGCCGGCGATTAAATTGCTGTTGTGTCACATACAAAATGGTGGACGTCAATCTTTTGTCGCTGCTAGGTACTGACGCCACCAAAAAGATGGCCGCCGTGTATTTAGTTTACAGCTGCTCTACACAAGATGGCCGCGGCTACTTCCGCCCTCCAGCAAAAAGATGGCCCCCGTGCGATTAGCCTACAGCTGCCCTTCACAAGATGGTTGCGGCTACTTCCGCCCTCCAGCAAGATGTTGATGTATCCGGAAGTGCAAGTTCACACTTCCAGATCTAGTATCGCACACTGAAGGCATATACCCCGGACTCAGAGGGGAATCAGCCTTAAGCTGGCCACACACTAGACCAACTTACATCCAATCAGCCAACTTGTTGATTGGTTGGAATGAAAGTCTGGTAATGAATGGGAGTAAATGATGATCAGCAATTTGCTCCTAAATGCCAGAAAACAGATGAAAATGGTCGTCAGACAAGTTTGTTAAATGTTTGATCTAAGCAATTTGTTCAAACAACAGTTTTTGTTCATTTTCCGGCGTTTGGGAGCAAGGTGCTGATTGTCATTTGCTTTCATTCCTTACCAGATTTTCATTCCAACCAATCAACAAGTTGGCTGGTTGGATGTAAGTTGGTCTAGTGTGTGGCCAGCTTTAGTCACCGCACTATTAGTTATATACACGCCCGCCTTGTTAAGCGGTGTGTAGACAAACCTCTTGTTTGAGTGTTTATTCGATCCCAAAATACCGGTGACGCGGACACGTGACGTCACTAAGATGGCCACCGCGCAGTGCTCATGCGCGGATGGCGCTGTTTGCTAATCTGGCCTAATTTTTAGGCACACCCTTAGTAGAGGGTATATAAAGAGGCACTCCAGGACCTTAGTATCACCCCTGAGGAAGTCCTAAAGGACGAAACGCATTGGGACTGGTTCTCCTTAACCCCTAAAGTGGACTTTTATCTGCTATACTAAGATAAGCGTTTTACTATTTTATTACGTGTTTACGTGTGTTTCGTATATTTGGTCTAATTAAAGCAATTATCTATGGGATTCTCTCCATTTCTGGCCTGAGGTCTACCACTTGGTGGGGAATGAGGCCAAATTTTTTATGACCCAAAACACAGAGGAGTGACACCTTTACATGCATTAGTTTATGCACCATCTGGTACGCAGATATTTGTATGTCCACTATTGTAATTTCTTTGCTTAAAAATTACTACACCATATTACGTTTCTATGGGCAAAAAATTCTAAAGCCCAAATTTTAAGGTTACCACAGAAAAGATTACCCCTTGGAAAACCTTGGAAGTGTTGTCGGTTCAGGTTAATCTGACCATTGCAAGTACCACGGACATCAGATAAACCTTTAATTGTTTTGTTTTTGGTACGCACATTACTTATTTTGAGCACAAGTTAATTTATTTTAAATACTACACTATTAGGCGCACCTCTTATTATTTTTCAACACTTTGTTCCCTGATTGCCACACGGATTATTGAGAAATTGCAGCCACCTGTTATTTCCAGGAAGTGTTCTTCACGACATATCATCACTATTATATATTGTTTGACTTTATCTACACAAGGAATTCGAAATTTGTGTGCTAGTATTCACTTTTTATTTTCAATATATATATATATGTATATATATATATATATTATATATATATATATATACACACAACATATGAAAAGGAGGCACTCCGGTCAATAAAGTCTCCAAACATGGATCTGATAATCAACGTTTCGAGGGTACTTTATTCCCTCGTCATCAGGATAACAATAAACATGTATGAAAACTCACCAATAAATACCCGCCACCTTCACCATGTGCAGCGCCGGCCCACGGGGAAACAGGAAGTCGCACCAAAATGACATCAGTCCACATCACCCGTCGCCAAGGCAACCGCTGTGTATACAACAAATAAAAAATGTGTTTACATATACAACCACGCTACGCAGTAAGACACGATCATAGAGGATACATCCATAGAAGACAACACCCCCATAATATCATGAGATTAATAGCAATACATGAATTCACATTTAAATATAGATCCCCTGATCAACATAACAGCATATAATGGACATAAAACATCCTAACTCAAGGCCTCCCTATTCATGACTATACAATGCTGGAAATTAATATCACAATCAATAATAACAAGTTAATACTCTGCTGTATAATTAATCATAATAGATAAATCCCACACACAGACTACATAAAGCAATGGAGACCCATATTCTCATTAAGGCCACGGGGAGCCAAAGTTCCCAGCTTATGTATCCACCGACTTTCACATTGTAATAACCGACCTGCACGATCACCCCTCCGAATGCTTTCGGGGACATGGTCGATCAAAATGAATCCCAGTGTAGCAAGACCATGACCGGAGGTCAGAAAATGTCTGGCGACCGGTTGGTCACTGCTTTTATTTACAATCGTGGCCTTAATCAATGAACGATGCAGGGCCATTCTTTCACTGATAGTCTGTTCCGTTTTACCAACATAACTTAGCCCGCAAGGGCAAGTTATGAGGTAAACTACGAACTTAGTTAGGCAGGACAGTCTGTATCGAATATAAATATTAGCTCCGCTATGAGGATGTCTAAAACACTTGCCAGTTTGCATATACCTGCAAGTCAGGCTGTTTAAGCATCGATAGCAGCCCATTTGCAATGAAAAAAAATTTGATACATTACTAGAACTGCTCTTTAGTTCAGAGATATCAGTCCGCATCACCAGATCCCTGATGTTATGACCTCATGTATAACAGGACATCACCCTAGTTTCATGCAACCCCAACTTATCATCTGTTTGAACAATCAGCCAGAGTTATTTAGATACTCTATCGATCCCAGTGCTAAGAGGATTAAAATAGTTAACCCAAGGTATATACTTCTTTTTGTCATTAACGGGCTTGATACCTAATAATAAATCACATGAAATGGCCATGGCACGTTGCTTGGCCTTGACCAATGAAACATAGGTTTACCCCTGCAACAAAAAATCCTGTATCATCTTATCAATATGTTTCTCAGCATCCTCAATCTCGCTACAAATGCGTTTGGCCCTCAAAAATTGGGATAAAGGTAACCCGTATTTACATGATTTTGGATGGTCACTGCTAGCATATAAGAATGTATTTCGTTCAGTCTCTTTTTAAAATAGAGAAGATTGCAATACCCCATTAACCAATGATACCTGTACATCCAGATAATTGACCATGTGGCTGTCAAAATGATAAACAAACTTGATTGGACTAGGAGACGCATTGTTCATACTAATAAACTCCTCAAACTGTTGTTTGGACCCAGACCAGATCAAAAACAGATCATCAATATAACGGCAGTATGATACAATATACGCAGAGTATGCACAGTTATTAAAGAAAATCTCCTTTTCTGCGACAAGCATGAAGGCATTGGCATATGATGGGGCCACATTGGACCCCATCGCACAACCAGATACCTGAAGATAAAACCTGCCGTTATAGAGAAAATAGTTATGTGTCTATGTCATCTCCAAAAGATCCAATATTAGTAAAATGTCAGGACCACTGTATAGAGCATTCCCATTAATGAGAGATCTAACTGCAGCTAACCCATCAGAGTTAGGGATAATAGTGTACAAGTTAGAGATGTCCAAACTGCACAGGAAACACTTATTAGGTACAGTTCCAATACCTCTCAACAAATTCAAAAAAGCTGTGGTGTCAACAATATACCCCGGGCTCGCAGTGATGCATGGTTGCAATAACGCATCTAGGTAAGTAGGACGTCTCAGGGGACACATCTTGCTCTTATGTACCTTAGGTAATGTATACAGCACAGGCACCACTGGATGCTTTTGAATTAAAGCAGATTTTAAAGCCTCAGAGATCTTCCCTCCTGACACTGCATTAGATAATAATGTTTCCACTTCCTTTACAAAACCTAGCGTTGGATCCCCAGATAACAACCGATATTAACCGTGATTGTAAATAAAAGCAGTGACCAACTGGTCGCCAGACATTTTCTGACCCCCGGTCATGGTCTTGCTACACTGAGATTCATTTTGATCAACCAGGTCCCCGAAAGCATTCGGAGGGGTGATAGTGCAGGTCGGTTATTACAATGTGAAAGTCGGTGGATACATAAGCTGAGAACTTTGGCTCCCCGTGGCCTTAATGAGAATATGGGTCTCTATTGCTTTATGTAGTCTGTGTGTGGGATTTATCTATTATGATTAATTATACAGCAGGGTATTATCTGCTTGTTATTATTGATTGTGATATTAATTTCCAGCATTGTCTAGTCATGAATAGGGAGGCCTTGAGTTAGGATGTTATATGTCCATTATATGCTGTTATGTTGATCAGGGGATCTATATTTAAATGTGAATTCATGTATTGCTATTAATCTCATGATATTATGGTGGTGTTGTCTTCTATGGATGTATACTCTATGATCGTGTCTTACTGCATAGCGTGGTTGTATATGTAAACACATTTTTTATTTGTTGTATACACAGCGGTTGCCTTGGCGACGGGTGATGTGGAATGATGTCATTTTGGCACGACTTCCTGTTTCCCCGTGGGCCGGCGCTGCACATGGTGAAGGTGGCGGGTATTTAATGGTGAGTTTTCATACATGTTTATTGTTATCCTGATGACGAGGGAATAAAGTACCCTCGAAACGTTGGTTATCAGATCCGTGTTTGGAGACTTTATTGACCAGAGTGCCGCCTTTTCATATGTTGTATATTGTACCCGGGTCAGTGGGTTACTTAGGAGGGCACCCGCCTTTCACACGCAGTATCAAGGGAGTGCTTCCCGGTTTGGAATGATATATATATATATTATATATATATATATATATATATATACATATACATATACACATACATACATACATTAAGTTTAATCTCCTGTGGATTACAGAGATGGCAATGTAAAGTGACTGATTAGCAGATGTTTATTACTAGACTAACTATTTATGTAGGCAGTGTCAGGTTTGAGCAACACTTTCCTGCATAATGAATGAGATGAGTTTCTGAGCATTCCATAATAACAGATTTCAAACAGAATTTAGGGGATGATGTTTCAAACCTTGGTGAGAGATAGGAGCTTATTGGTTTGTACTCAAACTGTCATTTTTAAAACACAGCCTGTAAAATGACAGTTAGAAGCTGATTGGCTAATACTTTATCTCTCTCTCCAAGCTTTGATACATCTCCACCTTATTTTTAATATTTTAAATTCATAAAGGAAACAATTTCTGCAATTATTTATGCAATTCACATTTTACAAGAACTACTGTTCCACTTATCATCCCTATTTACACCTCAGATAATGAGGTAATCAGTCAGTCTTAAATATCAATATGCTGTACTGTTTTTATGTATTTCCAATATTTCTCATGTTGTGAAAAAATATCTAGAACTGAAGCAAGGTGCAATTTAATTATCCAATATGTCCCAATTAATTGCTTCAGTGTAAGGAAATAGATGAACAGTAGCACAATGTTAATACCTTCTTCTGGGTACCATATGTGACCTACAGATGATAATTTGAATTAAATTAGAGTTATACTAATCTGATCTTATTAAGAAAAGATATTTCTATCAGTAACAGATTGACATTTTTTTCTAGAAAAAATGTCTAGTTATATCTTGGTATAAGACAATACTATTTTTTTTATAGAAACAAGTAATTACTTCAAATGCCATGCACATTTGTCCATCTTGAAAAAATAAATGCAAAGCCAAAGATACTAATTAAATTTACACAACTGGCAATTAGAGTTTGAAAGAAAATACAAAGGGGATGCATTAAACATCCTGCTGAGTTTCAATGTGATCATTATTAAGGGGCTGTAAGAATATAATTCAGAACACAAGTTCTTGTTCACGAGCTATTGACAGGGAGAAGTATAGAGACTCCCTTATTGTCTGATGGGAAGGTTTGAGGACAGTGACTTTACACGTTTCATACGTCACTCCCATCATTATGTTACCACTTATTGTTCCAATCAAACCTACAGAATACATCGCAGATAGGTTCCTCACAATTAAATGTTAGTTTTACTTAATTAAATCTAATTACCTCCATTAGTTCACAGTTTTATTGTCTTACCTTACAAAACCATCAAATCATTATATGCTAAAAGTAGCCCCAATCCTTCCTTCGCTTACATTCTCTATTCAGCTGTTTATATACACCATATACACGTGTTAGTTACAGTATAGGACCTTGCTGCATTCTCACTTCATTGTGTTGTCTCATAAATAGGTGTCAGTGAAGTGTTAAATTCATGTCACATGAGCTCTAATATACTTTGTAAATATAACATGAATTTAGGCATTGTAGCCAACATAAATATTTCTAATTATTCAGTGCTCAGTGTATTGTACATAAGGAATTTTCCATGGACAAAAATTAGCAATGGAGAGAGCCCTGCAGACAGGCAATATCCTTGGGAAACACAAATGAATGCTAAATCTATAAAATATATAAAGCTAATATATAAAGCTGAAGATATAAATGTTGACACCAGTGTCAGTGTTACACCCAGAGAGTTCTGGCATAAAACACATATACAGTCTCGAAATATTTCTATTATGATGAAAAAAAAGACACTACTGAAAATCAACTAATAACTGTTATGGTGCGTACACACGGTACGTTTAAACAGGACGATATGAACGATAACGATATCGTTATATCATTATCATTCATATCGTCCTGTTTCTGGCCCCCTCAAACGACCAAACGCTCTAAATCAGCAAGGGCCTGATTTAGAGCCGCTCGCTAGATGCGATCGCTCGCACGATGTGTATGCAAGTTGCATAGGCAGTGCTACCACACACCCAGTATTTCTTAGAGAGCGATCAAATAATGTATGCAGGCACCCACCAGCCTGTTTTACGATGCCCACTTTAGCACGTCAGGAAGTGTATGCAACCATTGGTACATCAGATGCTATCGCAGTGCTTGAGGTTGACTATACCCTGCTGTAAGCACTGCAAGCACTTCAGTGTAAAAACAAGCCAGGTGACGTGTACTATGATGCTGTCTTTTAATTATGCACAACTCCAAAACGCCGCTTGAGATGCTCAGGCAAGCCTGCGTTTGTACCTCCACTCCCCCGTTTTTAATGGCCAGCCCGTTACCACCTACAAACGGCTTCCCCTGTCACTCACTCTGCTGGGCTGTCTATGTGCAGCGAGCGAGTGCATTGTGAACTTTCGCTATGGTATGCACATGCGCATTGCGATGCATATGCATGCGCACAATGCATACACAATGGATTGCACATTGCAAACCATCGGCAGCAGCGAGAGTATGCATCTTAGCGAGTGGGTCTGAATCAGGTCCCAAGTCCCAACATTTTTACCTTGAAATAGGGATTTTCCCAAACTTTTCACCTGCTTAGGGCTGCAAGAAAAAGCTGCATTATAACCTATGGAAACTTAACTCGCTATATTTGCAAGGCCAACCGCATTAAGTTGTATTTAGCTGCATTAACCTCTGAAAATGGGTGAATACGTATAATTGAATATGCCCCCAAGAGTGGTAAGCTTGGCAATATACTTTGGAAATGTTGTTTATTAAAATGTGTTTTTTTAATGAACGTTTTTATATTTTATATTAATTTAGTTGTTTTTTCATAAATTCAGTCCTTACCCCAACAGCTCATGTTTTCAGGATTTCTTTAATCATGCACTGGTGACTTAGTCTACTTGGTTAGGACATTGTTTATCCTTTCTGTTTCCACAGACAGAAATCCTGAATACATGAAACTTTGGATTTGGGAAACAATGACCTCCATATTTATAAATTAGCAAAATGACTTACAGTACAATCCTTATAAAGGTATGTAGCAAAGGTACAAAAAAAGCTCCAGTATTATAAAATGATTGTTTGTTGCTTTAAAACATTGTCATTCCACTGGTGCCAAGTTTGTGCATGGCAGGAGCAGTGCTAGTATAACACAGAAAAATGGGTTGGAAATTGGTAACTATTGTTTCTAATACAAAATTGCAATGTTATTTGTGCCTGATATCATTATACCCTGCTACACTCAGTGCAACATTTTCAAACTCCAGTTATTGTTTAATGCAGTGGTTCCCAAACTTTTTTTAATCATGGCGTCCTAGAGTATCAGCACTGTTTTCACGGCACCCCTAAGTTAAGTTTGTTATTGAGAAATTCAGAAAATGATCTAGTAAAATAGTAAAGTGAAGTAAATTGTGCTTAGCTGTCATCCTTAGGTTCAGTTATGTGGTGATGGACAGGTTTGCACTTCTGTTTGTTTGCATACAGTATTTACATTACATTGACCATAAATAATTTTATGGTGCTGAACCAACAACCTGAGGCACCCCTGCAAGTCTCCCAAGGCACCCCCGGGTGCCACGGCGCACAGTTTGGTTAACCACTAGTTTAATGCATTGAGTTTAATGGAGTGGCCACCAATAACCTCTTGAAGGCAATTAAAACAACTACATATCCAACGTTTGTGTTTGGCATGTGATATCACTGACATTTTACCCTTTAGATATGCAGTTTCATTAGTATTTTAGCTTTAAATACTCCATATGACAGAGAATACCCAGCCTATGGTTGGTATTTTTTCAGATGCCTATACTCTTGACTATATTCTGGATGCAAAAACTATGAATGCAATTAAAAATATGCTGGAGGTAATAATAGCATACACCTTCACAGTGTAAGTATACAAATATTGTATTTTCACAGGTTGTCATTCATTTATATATGTGAGGAAGCAAATGTTGTAAGCCAGTGTACATTGAAAATACTGTAGATCAATTTTGGAAGTTGATTGAAAGCCTCACAGAAATACGTGTGTCTACAGTTATCTCTGAATTGTTATAATCTTATAATGCACAAGTGGCAACTTCAAATAAAGCAGTCTGCTCGCATGAGGTGATGATCCACAGAAAGTTATGGATTCTATTAAGGAACACTTTCATAATCATGTTATACAAGTGACATTACAACTATATTATATTGTTTATTTTCTACTGTTGTGAAATATAAGTGATGCTATTACCACCCACCAATTAAAAGGCTGCACAGTAGCTTTTAGGATGTTATATACATATATTATTTATATGTATATTCATGTCAATTTTGCATTTGTACATACATCTATTCTATTCCACCCAACACACACATATTTTAGATTAATTAATTAGAAACCAAAGAGGAAAAAACATCAAGATGATACAGTGAGATTCATTGGGACCTTTAATGTACGCTGGAGAGAAATAAACAACATTCTCCAGAAACATTGGCCAATACTGCCAACTGACAATGATCTATCAATGATTTTGCCACCAAGAGTACAGACCAGTTGGAGGAGGTCTCGTAATATTAAAGATAGACTAGTTCATAGTCATCTAATTACAACAAAAAAATCACTGTATAACAAAAAAGGATCCTTTGGATGTGGCCACTGTAAGGCCTGTAAGTATATGGTCCCAAAACAATGATTTTATGACAAATATAATAAGAAATGGACAATTCAAACTTATATCACCTGTACCACAGTGGGCACAATTTACCAACTTGAGTGCCCATGTGGTAAAAAATATGTGGGAAAAACATCAAGACCATTGAAAATAAGAATTCTGGAACATGCTAGTCAACATGCTAGTCAAGATCTAGCAAAATTTAAACCACTAACATCTGTAGCTAGACATTTCTATAAATTTCATGACAGCAACCCTAATCTCATGAAAGCATTTGGAATGAAACATATTCAAATGGGGATTCGCGGCGGAAATATAGATAAAGAATTATTAAAAACTGAAGCTAAGATGATTTTTTTAATGGACAGTGTATACCCTAAAGGGCTAAATGAGAATAATAGCTATGTCTCATTCCTGTGAGATCTTCTGACTATGACTTGGGATATATGGTCCAAATACAATATTGGATCAGAATTAACCTAACAATATATTATACTTCCCGGATGGTTCTGGTGGGTAGATTTCTGAATGGATAGAGTTTATTGTTAAAATCCTGAAAGACAGAAGAAGAAGAGTAAGATTTAATGAGGAAATATCTACTCATATAATATTACGGATATGGGATATTCATTACACAATTTTTGATAAATTTGATAATTTGAAGCCCTGAATATTAACCAACATAGTATATGAGATACATAATGTATCAGGGGATATAGATATATAGGATCACTATAAGGTTAGATGGAATATATATAATAAAGAATGATAAAGTTATTCACCATTGATACAATACACTTTTGTTCACTTTTTGATTGTTCACTAATTTTTCACATTTTTAATTCACTTTTTACACATAGTATTACTTTAAATTATATTAAATGCACATTAATTTTCCTAAACATGTAGAATTATTATATATTTTATCACTAATGGGAGGAATCACTGCACTATTATGGATAATAGTTTGATTGATTAGTATTATCCTTGAATATTCATGTGCGAGCGCATGTGAATTTATATATATATATATATATATTTTTTTTTTTTATACTTTGTCACAGATATATGCACATGCATATATTCGTATATGCATTTTATTTTCACATTTTTGTTCACTACAGATAATTATCACTATAGGTTTTCTTAATTTTATTAATAAAACAAATTATTTTAGATGATTAACTAATTTTTGTGGAGTTAAGTATATATAGAACAACATAGGGCAATATATATTATTAATTAATAATTGATTAATGTCTATATCAAGATAATAGATATAGATTATGATGAAGTAAAATTGGATCAATTGATTATCAGAAATGGGGTATTTGATGTATATAATAATAAGGTTAAAGCATCATTATAGAGGTAAAGCTTATTATAAATAGAGTAGTATTTAGGATTGTACCATTACGTTATTCAGCGCTATCCTTATTCAGAGCAATAGAAGCACATATATCCAACAGTCAGTACCTTTCCATCAGTGGATTCAAGGGTATAATACCATCTTACCTATTGATTTATACACCTATTTAGTTACACCTTTACTCATTATCAGTTGGGCCCTCTGATGTTCTTTTGTTATTTATTGCATCTGTTATTTGTATTGTCTGAGTTTATTCACTATTGGTGTACATGTTACATACATATGTATTGTATGTCAACTTATTTTATTAAAAGAGCAACATAGACTCATCAACTGTGTCAGTCTGAGCGCTCCACTTCCCGTTTTTTCAATTAATTATGTAGCAGGTTATCAACCTAGTATATTTGGACAGGTTATAACACTGATTCAACAGTATAGACTTCAGTCCCGATGCTCCTAAATTAGATCCACTAATGATTCAGAGACCTCATATTCCATCATATATGAGGAAAAGAAGAAATAGTTCCCCTCAGAACTATAAACCGAAGAAAAACAGGGATAATACACATTGGTCCCCCCAATACAGGAATTCTTCAGATGGACGTCCGTCCGTCCACTGAATCATATTCCTGTAGAGAAAAGGACTATATGATTAAAGGAGCCAGACCTAAACAAATACCGGTTAATGACTCTAGATCCAACAACATTGACATAAGTGACCATCGTCCTTTTTTAGACATGTGTGGAATGAACACAATTGTGATAATAAGGCTCTAAATATTACTGGTCTTGAACACGTACCTGCCACAGGCAGAGGAGGAGATAGAGTTTTAGATGGCTGTATAATATGTACCTATATATGAGACACCTACTGTAGAGGTGAACCTCTCATTTAACCAACACATAGTAAAAATAATAAAAATGATAATTAAGGGGTTATAAATGTGAGGTACAGTTGATAAGGATGCCCAATGCATTATTTACTTTTCCCTTAGTGTAGTCAGTAGTTCCACTACAAGAGGACACTGCGAGAATACATAGAAGCCTGCTGCTGGAAAACAGGTTAGTCACAAGAACACCCCCTACAGTACAGCAAATGGTTAGACACTACACTTCAACTATAACCAGCAGGCCCACACCCCTCCAAGGACATCACATGTCTACAACCTGAACCAGCAGCAGCCTGACATCTGACGCTGACGGCCATCCTCATGCTCATCTTACAGGACTAGCGGTGACATCATGTCAACATTGCAGACAGCTATAGTAATTGGCACCATCGCCACCCGTGATCCAGTCTAGGCCCCACCCTCCCACAATAGAGGCCCACCGGGGATCTGCCCGACTCTCCGGTGGGCCAGTCTAACCCTGCCTCTATTTGGCTGATTTTATGTGTTGGGACCCTCACCCTCTCTATACATAGGCTTTTTGCCACCTCATCACTCACTCTTTATGGGGCTTCTCCTGGAATTCATCCTGCGATTAATTCTGCATACAGAGGCTCAAACACAGCCTCCACAGCTCTGCTGCACCTTCCCTCTCACTATAGGGCTCTTCTGCTGCCTCAGCCTTCTATATGCCTGTAAGCTGTGACCCCCTGTTCTGGCTGCTGGACGCTTTTGTATTGGGACCCCAGGAACTCCTCCCCTCCTGCGGTATTGTCAATGAATCAACAAAGCAACTCTAACGGGTGTATTTACTAAAGTGCGGGTTTTAGAAGTGGAGATGTTGCCCATAGCAACCAGATTCTAGCTATTATCTTCTAGAGGGTGCTAGATAAATGTTAAGTCGAACCTGATCGGTTGCTATGGGCAACGTCTCCACTTGTAAAAATCTGCACTTTAGTAAAATATACCCTTATATTTCACCTTGCCCTTCTTTCTCTGACAGGCCAAATCAAACAGTGTTGCTGTATCTCTCCACCTCCCTGCTCACTGACACATCACATAGTTGTATCACTCCGCCCGCAGCCATAATATAGCTATATAATAATATAGCTATATAACACTAAATGGGCATAACATTTTATTATGTTATTAATGTTGATGCAGGCCTCCGACAACTCTTTTTAAATTCAAATCTGTGAAATAATTAAAATTTTGATTCAACAAAGAGCTGGGTTATCAGCAAAAGTGGATGTCAAAAGTGCTAAATTGGTGTGATTTGTATATAAATGTTTATACATTTCCTGAAAAAAACAGATACCTTAATTTACATGGAACCAGGCAAATCTGCAATATGAAGTTTCCTAAAGGAATGCATGTACAGTATTTGCATATATAATAGAAATACCATCTACATATCCTTATGACGTTACTCAGATGACATTCATTCCGCATACAAATTACTTTACAATACTGAGCTTTAAGAACGTGACACTGTCAGGATTTTGTGCCCTAGTCAATTGCCTGCTGCAGTGTCTAGAGGTATTCCTATAGGGATATTACGATGAGGTTAGTCTAATAAAGAGAAGCTACTGGAGCTACTTTATATGCAGTTTTGGTAATGATAAATTAATTTGTAATTACCGCTATGATTTTTATTAATCTTAGGTTGCCTCTTGATCTCCACAGCAAACAATTTGCTAAATTATATGACCCAGCAGAGAGCATCTAACACTTTTGAATGTGAAAAGGATTTCTTGAAATATATATTTTTTCCCATATTATTAAATTATATTATTTTTGGTTGACATTCGTTGTGGGGAAATGTAAAGCACAGGACATAAAGATGAAAAATGAGCTATTAATTCTTCACAGATAAGTGATGATCACTCTTAGGACATGAGCATAATAATATTCATAGGAAAGAAATTACAAGAATCTTAAAGAAGGCACATAACCATTTACTCAAGATATTACTTTCAATTTATTATCTGAAAAAGCTCAGGAATGGTACAATGTAATCTAGCAATATAGACAGCCAGAAAACAAAGAAGTCATGTGTCTGGGAATAATGACAGTTTTATGCATCATGTCTAAAGTGATTTCTATTCTATATATAGCAAAGTATTATACTCGCTTAGACAATATGCAACACTGTCTCTCTTTCTCTCGTGTAAATTATATAAATATATACAGTCAGGTCCATAAATATTGGGACATTGACAGAATTTTCAGATTTTGGCCTCTATTCACCACCACAACGGCTTTGAAATGAAACAAACAAGATGTGATTTAGCTGCAGACTTTCAGATTTAATTTGAGGGTAATTACATCCAAATCAGGTGAACGGTGTAGGAATTACAATGGTTTCTATATGTGCCTCCCACTTTTTAAGGGGCAAAAAGTTATGGCACAAACTAAACAATCCTAAATCTAACTTTCACTTTTTAATACTTTGTTGCAAATCCTTTGCAGGCAATTACAGCCTGAAGTCTGGAACGCATAGACATCACCAGACGCTGGGTTTCATCCCTGGTGATGCTCTGCCAGGTCTTTACTGCAAATGTCTTCAGTTCCTGCTTGTTCTTGGGGCATTTTCCCTTCAGTTTTGTCTTCATCAAGTGAAATGCATGCGTCACTGTCCATCTGCACTGTGAAGCGCCGTCCAATGAGTTCTGAAGCATTTGACTGAATATGAGCATATAATATTGCCAGGAAAACTTTGGAATTCATTCTGCTGCTTTTGTAAGCAGTCACATCATCAATAAATACAAGGGAACCAGTTCCATTGGCAGCCATACATGCCCACGCCATGATACTACCACCACCATGCTTCACTGATGAGGTGGTAAGTTTTGGATCATGAGCAGTTCCTTTCCTTCTCTTCTCTTCCCATCACTCTGGTACAAGTTGATCTTTGTCTCATCTGTCCATAGGATGTTGTTCCAGAACTGTAATGGCTTTTTTAGATGTTGTTTGGCAAACTCTAATCTGGTCTTCCTGTTTTTGTGGCTCACCAATGGTTTGCATCTTGTGGTGAACCCTCTATATTCACTCTTGTGAAGTCTTCTCTTGATCGTTGACTTTGACACATATAAATGTACCTCCTGGAGAGTGTTCTTGATTTGGCCAACTGTTGTGAAGGGGTTTTTCTTCACCAGGGAAATAATTCTTTTGTCATCCACCACATTTGTTCTCCGTGGTCTTCGGGTCTTTTGGTGTTGCTGAGCTCTCCGGTGCGTTCTTTCTTTTTAAGAATGTTCCAAACAGTTGATTTGGCCACACCTAATGTTTTTGCTATCTCTCTGATGGGTTTGTTTTGATTTTTCAGCCTAATGATGGCTTGCTTCACTGATAGTGACAGCTCTTTGGATCTCATATTGAGAGTTGACAGCAACTGATTCCAAATGCAAATGTCACACCTAGAATCAACTCCAGACCTTTTACCTCCTTAATTGATAATGAAATAATGAGGGAATAGCCCACACCTGTCAATGAAATTGCTTTTGAGTTGATAGTCCCATTACTTTTGGCCCCTTAAAAAGTGGGAGGCACATATTGAAACTGTTGTAATTCCTACACCATTCACCCGATTTGGATGTAATTACCCTCAAATTAAATCTGAAAGTTGCAGTTAAAGCACATCTTGTTTGTTTCATTTCAAAACTATTGTGGTGGTGAATAGAGGCCAAAATCTGAAAATTCTGTCAATGTCCCAATATTTATGGACCTGACTGTATATATATGTATATATATAATAGTACTGTATATATACATACAGTGGTGTAACTTCATCACAGACGCCGATGTTGGCAGCCCCCGCTCCCCATGCTAACTCTTCATCTTTGTAAAACAAATGACACACCCATGACAGAAAAAATGAGGGAGAGAGAAAGAGAGAATAAAAGAGGGGGATAGAGAGAAAAACAAGGGAGAAAGAGAAATAAAGTGGGGGAGATACCAAGAGGGAGAGATATAAGACACAATAGAAAGGAGGGGAAATGAGAGACTGGGGGGTGAAGAGCGGGAAAGAGAGAAGAGGGCAGGGATATGGAGGTTATGGAGGAGAGACATGGAAAGAGGGGCAGACAGTAGATAAGAGAAGGGGGGGAGGACAAAAAGGATGGGAGGGGTGTGGGTGGAGAGGAAAAAACCCAGTAATGCCAAGCACGACAGCTAGTCTAAAATACTTGTAGTCTTCTAATATGGTTATACCAAACCTTGGACATTCACACTTATCATTCAATATTTGCAGTCGTCAGGGTTGGAACCGAAACAGCTGTTGGGATTAGGCACGGGGAGATGGATCGCTGTCATGCTGACACTCGTGATTATTGTAATGTACGATATGCTGAAGATGCTACATATGCTGCCCACATCAGTGTCGCTATGAGATTTATCATTGGATTATTGTATTAAATTTGTCGATGTTATACAGTAATTTGAATGCTGGCCTCGTCCCTGTTTGAGCCCCTGGTGGATCTCTTTACAAGTGGACGGTCTGTAATATTGTATTATTTGGCCTAGCACCTGATATATAATACTTGGTGATATGCGTTTTTCTCTATACAATATATATATATTTTTTGAGAGATGGAAAGATTTGGTCTCCATCTCCTCAGGTCACCCTGCTTGAAGCTACAAACGGGTAGAGATCGGAAGTGCTGCACATGCGCGACAGTTCCTTGAAGTGAGAGACTGATGAGTCCAGGGGAGCTGCTGCAGCGCGCTGCTCCTCCCAGTTCCCATGGCCCAGGCCTTTGAGTGACAGTGGCTCACTCATTGTCCTCCTAGTGAGGCAATTAGAAAACAGTCCGGCTGAGTACCTTTCGAGACCACTGGACTCCAGTGACAGCCAGTCACAGCTGAAACCAGGCAAGAAGGGTCCCAATCGGCTACTGCAGAACCTGACAAGAGACCAATCCCTCAACAGTGGACCCCTCATACCCGGAGAATAACATCTAGGGTACGTACCCAGGATCTATATCATCAGTTCAAGATTGTTTCCTATCTATTCAGGCTGTGTGCAGTATGTCTTAATTTATATAACCTATTTTTTTTTGTTGGGATAGCCAGGCCTGCAACTAATTAAAGCTCTGTGGCCAGCCTGGAAAACATTTGCTGAGTTCACCTCCGCAGCTGGCTGTGTCACATCATTTAAAAAGTCCTCCCCCAAATTAACCATATGGAAACACCCCTTTCAAACTACTGCATTTACCCCTGAAAGGACTCACTAAGGTTAAGACACAGGACACATTTTAAATATAGCCAAGATTAAAACATATGCTTTCTGCAGTACCAAATGGATGTACATAATAATAACAGCAATAAATATAGCAGGCAGGTCTTAATCTTTTCCTGAGACCCCAACTGTAACTAACCTTGAGACACTTGTTTTCTATGCCGTCTGATGTGCAGGTGCAGAACCTGTGCCCAGGACTGCCATCAGGGAAGTAAAGTCTGTACTAAAGTACCGGGCCTGTACTCATAGGGGGACTGCAGCACACCAAGTATCACGTCTGTAAACGGCTTCTTATTCACAGTCAGAGGTCTACCCGTGAGTTACCCATAACTACAAAGCAGTTTACTGTCAGGATCATCTACAGACTGTGGGCCACCTGTCAGTGTCAATCACACCCCTTATACACATCCCCTGCCCTGTTGGTAAGTGGACAGCGCAGAAACGCATTTCTTAACATACATACATACATCTCTCAGGAGATTTCATTTAAGAAGTCACCTTCCCTGGACTCCATGTCTTCTAAAAGCTATGAGGGTATCATGCCCCGGGCCCCCTTCTCATAGGGTGGCAGAGCAGAGGCTTCAGTCAGGAGACGGCCTTCATCTCCTGGCTCTCGGCATTTCCATTTCCCGATCCCACTCTCCTCCTCCTTTATTCTCCTTCTTTCCTTGCTTCCATTGTACCTCTGCTCTTCCTGCTATATTCACTGCTTTAACAGTAAGAGGCACACAGAAGTTTTCCTATGTGTGCCTCTGTCCCCATCCTTCCAAAGTGTGTCTCACCCATTTCACTTTCCAAGTGTGCAACATCTAGTATGCCTCTCATGGCAATCACTCCAGAAGTGTGCCTCTGCCATCCTCTCCCCTAGTGTGCCTCTGTCATCCTCTCCCCTAGTGTCGCCTCTGCCATCCTCTCCCCTAGTGTGACTCTGCCATCCCCTCCCCTAGTGTGCCTCTGCCATCCTCTCCCCTAGTGTGACTCTGCCATCCCCTCCCCTAGTGTGCCTCTGCCATCCTCTCCCCTAGTGTGCCTCTGCCATCCTCTCCCCTAGTGTGCCTCTGCCATCCTCTCCCCTAGTGTGACTCTGCCATCCCCTCCCCTAATGTGCCTCTGCCATCCTCTCCCCTAGTGTGCCTCTGCCATCCTCTCTCCTAGTGTGCCTCTGCCATCCTCTCCCCAAGTGTGCATCTGCCATCCTCACCCCTAGTGTGCCTCTGCCATCCTCTCCCCTTAGTGTGCCTCTGCCATCCTCTCCCCTAGTGTGACTTTGCCATCCCCTCCCCTAATGTGCCTCTGCCATCCTCTCCCCTAGTGTGACTCTGCCATCCCCTCCCCTAGTGTGCCTCTGCCATCCTCTCCCCTAATGTACCTCTGCCATCCTCTCCCCTTAGTGTGCCTCTGCCATCCTCTCCCCTAGTGCGCCTCTTCCACCCACTCCCCAAGTGTGCCCCTGCCACCCATTCCTCAATTGTGGCCCTGCCACCCCCTTCCCATGTGTATCTCAGACTTCTATTCCCCATGTACTGTATGCCTCAGACTTTCGCTCTTCATTTACTGTATGCCTCTGATTCCATTACTCGTCATGTGTGCATCTGGCTTCCCCTCCCCATCTCTCACCCATCCCCAACTATTACTTTGACTCCTATCCCTATGGCAAGGGGATGCTGATCAGAAGTAGCATGGATGAGTGGAGACAAGGCAGTGTTCAACGCCGCATTTCTGAAACTAAAGATGGTAGGTAAGCACAATTTTTTCTTTAATAAATCAGGACTTTTTCTCATGTTAAAGGGTTACTGTCATCTATAACCCTGCTATTGTCAGGGCTCATTGGACCTATTCATCCAATAGGTTGGAGGCTTGGGGGAGGATGAGGTGGGCTCTGCTAGTTTCTCCTTTAATTAGCCCCACAATTTCTAATGGCAGCCTGCCTGTGACTATCCTCTTCCTCCCGTGAGTGCCTTCTCCTGTGCTCCTCCTATCAACCCATGATGCTGCTGCTTAAAGCATTTCAGAGACAGCACAACAGTCGCTTAGTCTGTGTAGCACAAATTCATACTTTGGGGCCTATTCATCATAACTTGAAATTTGATGGGGGTAATTAGGTTTAGAACTTGCATGGAGTTCTACCTAATTACATCATTCCTCCTCTCCATAACTATCTATTTCGTAAAGCTGTCATTTTTGCGATGACATCTTTTTGGGAAATAGTTTTCCCTCTCTACACTACCTTACCGCAGCTGGAATCTGTGCTGCGGATGCACTGTTACAATCGTAAAACCAGCACATGCGCAGCACTGCCTACAGCTGCGGTAACAGGTAAAAGTGTCACCTGCTTTTCGCCATCTCACAGTGGCGAATAGTAACTCCATCAAAATCCGAAAATACATAATTTTCGAAATTTGATGAATAGCATAATTTCCATATCCCCATACTAATGTATGTGGAGTGTGGAAATTAATGCAGGGGGACTTAACCAGGATATATCAGTGATATCTCCTGTGTTAAGTGTCTTGATGAATACTAAAATAAAGGTAATTAAGGAAAATGTCCTTAAAAACATTAATTTAGTGTTGATGAATAGGCCCCTTTGTGAGCAGTGGGTGCACAGTCAGTTTTGGAAACCTGAACTTGTCCCTGTCCTCTCATGGTATAGGGAGGGGCTCTCTGAAAATTGGGGTCCACCGGGGTTAACTGCCCTGGCCCTCTGCTAGGCCAGTCTTGTGGATGGACATCAGGTCACGTCCGTAACCAGAAGCAGTATATCCAGTACACAGAGTAAGGGATTCAGGGACAGTGGAAGTGGAAACAATAGAGGAGACATTCCCTCTTCAGAGCTGGCACCCAGAGGGTGTCTCCCACAGTTCTGCCCCTGCATATATATGTGTATCTATTTACATATAAATACTATATATATATATATATACATATATACATATATACAGAGAGAGAAAGAGCTTGCAGAACTCAAAACATGTAGTACAGGATTTCAATGTGGTACCAAGGTCCATAACAAATAATAGAATACACCCACCCAATCCATGAAATACAGAAAGAAATGAAGGTCCAGCACTCTTTCTCAGTCTCACTCTTTGGGGTAAATTTACTAAAAGAAGGTTTTTAGAAGTGGAGATGTTGCCCATAGCAACCAATCAAATTCTTCTTAACATTTATCTAGCACCTTCTAGAACAGTGTTTCCCAACCTCTGTCCTCAAGGCACACCAACAGTGCAGGTTTTAGTGATATCCATGCTTGAGCACAGATGGTTAAATCAAAATAACTGAGGTACTAATTAAGACAGCTGTGCTCAACTATGGCTCTCCTTCAAGCCTGGACTGTTAGTGTGCCTTGAGGACCGTGGTTGGGAATGCCTGTTCTAGAAGATAATACTGTAGCTAAAATCTAATTGGTTGCTATGGGCACATCTCCACTTCTAAAAACTCACACTTTAGTAAATATACCCCTTTCTATTTCTCTCACTCTACCCTAACATATATATTTAACTATCTCTCTTTGTATCTCTCTCTTTCTCCCTTCCTGTCCCTCTTTTATCTTTTTTGGGGGGAGATGTATCAAGCCGTGAAGATAGATAAAGTGGAGAAGTTGCCCAAAGCAACCAATCAGCTTCTGTCATTTATTTAGGATAGTCTATGAAATGACAGAAGCTGATTGGTTGCTTTGGACAACTTTAGCACTTTATCTCTCTCCAAAACTGGATACATTACATCTCCCTTTTTATTATTTCCTCTTTCTAACTCGCCATCTCCCTTCCCCCATCAGCTCTTTGATTCTATTTTTATCTCCCCATCTCTTTTCCTTTTTCCTGCCTCCTTTCTCTCTATTCTTCTTCACCCTCCCTCACCCCATCCCTTGCTTTGTCTCACCCTTCACTCTCCATCTCTATTCCTTTTTTTTCTTTCTCTGTCTCTCCAACCCTTTCTATCTCTCTTCCCTCCCTATCCTCCATTTCCCTCTCACTATCTCTTTCTCCCACCCTCTTTTATTTTTACATTTTTAATCTACTTCCCTTTCTCCACCTTGTCTGTTTTTCCCTCTTGCCATTCTCATTCTCTCTCTCTCTCTTCTCAAGACTGAACTAGCCAGTGATGACCCCAGGTGCAAAATTATGCTTTGGGCCCCCTCCATTGAAGGTCCACCCTACTTTCACCCCCAAATAAAAATGTGTGTAGTAACTTCTGCACATATGCATATTATGCATTGCGTTATAGAGAATATTTCAGTCAGTCACATCAGAATCTGCCCCAGTGGAGCTTGCAATATATACTCTCTATCACATGGAGACACATACACACTAGGGGTATTTTTTTGTCAGGAGCCTATTACCCTAATAGTATATATTTGGACTGTGGGAGGAAACCAGAGCAGGTCTGGTGCAATGTGGAGAGATGGCTGGGTGTGTCAGAATGGGGTGCGAAGAGATTTCTTGGGGTGCCAGAGAATGGGGTGCAGAGAGATGGCTGGAGGTGTCAGAGAATGAGCTGCTAGAGTGATGACTGGGGGCTGTCAGAGAATGGGGTGCTGGAGAGATGGCTGGGTGTTTCAGAGAATGGGTGCTGTGAGATGGCTAAAGGTGTCAGAAACGGGTGCTGGAGTGATGGCTGTGGTGTCAGAGAATGGGCTGCTGAGAGATGACTGGGGTGTCAGAGAATGGAGTGCTGGAGTGATGTCTGGGGGTGTCAGAGAATGGGGTGCTGTGAGATGGTTGAAGGTGTCAGAGACTAGAATGCCTATTGCGTATGCTAGGGCTAAAAATAGTCATGCATCTTCTGAAACCTTACATGCAACACCTTCTTGCTCTATGCGCCATATTAAATTAGATGCAAAAAGTCCATTGCCAGACTTTTCGCCGTCATCTGAGTTTTTGGGTGCGAAAAAGTATTGCGCTCATCCCCGCGTATCCCTGTATTCAATTCCAAATCTGCGAAAACAGGACCCGGCAAATCAAAGTGAGTGAAAAGTGCTGTCATTTTTGTGGAAAACAGCCTGACACCCCCATATAGATGCTGTGACATGGGGGTTCACTATGGGTACCCCCAAATAGCCCTGCTGAAGGTATTTGGGGTCTTTAAATGGTCTCAATAGATGCTAGTTAGCATCTTTGAAAAAGTGATGAAGAATAGCATTTAGCAAGTTTTTTTTGAAAAATGAGTAGTCACAGCAAATTTGGGGTACATATTTTAAAATGGCTAATGTGAACAACCACAATCACCTGCAATAAATAAACACCTGTGGCATACTTGGGGACCCCCCTGAGTCTATTTTGCTGGTTTAGAAGTTTGTCCCCCAACTTTGTTGGATTCCTACATATTTTAGGAACCAGCACTGGGCTGCTGAGCCAGTCCTGGTTTAAAAATAGGGGGAAAAAATTGCGTAGGGCTCCCCCTATTTTCTAAAACATCCCTGGGCTCAACTCCGGCCAGGGTGTAATGCCACAGCCAGGGTCCCTTTCACCAGGTCACCCCTGCCAAAACATTATCACTCTAAGCCAGTTAGCCCAAGCTGGGGATCTCAGGGGAGTTGGGGACCCCCCCAATAAAGGGGTCCCCCCCTCTTCCGAGCACCCCAGGCTTAAGCTAAAGCCTGGGGCTCTTCCCCACACTCCTGGTTGTTGGGTGCAGGGGTAATAGTGTGGAAAATAGAATTAAACTATTATTGGAACTATAGGTGCCAGTCCTTTGGCACTTGTGGAATTACTAGTGCCAGCAGGCGGCCAGCACCCATACCTCCACTCTAAAAAATATAGTTAAAAAACCACAAAACACACACACTGTAGTGCGTAAAATTTTATTACATACCTACCACACTCACACATACTTACCTGTTGCCAGCTGTTCAGTCCCCTTCTCCAAGTGGAATTCCAATGGGTTACCTGTTAAACAAAATCCTATACTCACATAAGTCCTTGCGCTGGTCTCCGTAGCATCCATGGGTCTTGAAATAATATCAAACTGACACCCGGTACAGTTCGTACTGTAGTGATGTATATGTGACCAAATACATCACTACCCGGCTACTGACTGCACATCCCACATGGAAACTGTCAGGATCTGGAGTCGCCAGCCAATCAGCAGCCACTAACTATAGGACAGCCGCTGATTGGCTGATGACTCTGGCTCCTGATAGTTGATATGTGCAGACTCTTGCTCAGGAGTGTTTGGCTGCGGTCAGACACTTGCAACTTGGGGGAGAAATCTTGAACAGATACACCATTATAAAACACTATGGGGTCTATTTACTAAGCAGTGTTAGGTGACAGAGTGAAAAGTGATAAGAAAGTGATAAGGTGCCAGCCAATCAGCTCCCAACTGTCATCTCACAGGCTGTGTTTGAAAATGACAGTTGGGATCTGATTGACTGGCACTTAACACTGCTTAGTAAATAGACCCCTATCTCAGCTAAACACTCTTAAACACTCTACTTGGTAAATTTGAGTGTTTCAGAAGCCTAAAATCACCCAATTTTCAGTGATGCAAATTGAGTTTATAATCGGCAAAACTTGATCAGACACGAATCTTAGTAAATTTGGCCCCTAAATCTACATGTGCCACCTTTAAAAAAGGCAAATCAGTTTACCAAAACTAAATTAAGACTGAAGTACAAACTGTGTGTTAACAAACTTCATAAATCCCTGAGGAGAGTCTAAGGGGTAAATTTACTAAAGTAAGAGTTTTTAGAAGTGGTGATGTTGCCCATAGCAACCAATCAGATTCTAGCTATTAACTTCTAGAAGGTGCTAGTTAAATGTTAAGTAGAATCTGATTGGTTGCTATGAGCAACATCTCCACTTCTAAAAACTCTCACTTTACTAAATATACCCCTTAGTGTGTCCACGAGTGTTATGTGTGAGTCTGACATTTATGACACTGCGCTCTTAGAGAAGCCTCCTTCCACTATATTTGCATCCTCTGCAAAAGTGGGGACAAGTAGCACAAGTAAAGATCAGAGCTGTAATTAGACTTTTTGGTGCCCTGGGCCAGAAAAAGCATTGGTGCCCCCTCTGTTTTTCTAATAGGGACATAAGACATGGACCCCAAATTTCCACAATTTCTGATGGCAGCCTCATGGGTGTCAGATAGCTCCATGTGTAAGGTGTCTGACTGCCATGTGAGAGTGTGAGAGGTGGGTTTGAGTCCCTGGTATGACAGTGTTTTGAAATGTGTGTGTAAATAAAAGAGGATGTGACTAAAGGTGCTTGGGGAGGTGGCCAGATGGAGTGGGAGTCAGCCAATGAGGAAATAGGGGCAGCCAAAAGATGCCGGGGATAAAAGAAGAGGAAGCTACAAGTGAGAATTATTATAAACAGAAAATTGACAAGTCCAAACAGTGCCCCCTGTCCTTTGGTGCCATGGCACATGTCGCACCACCCTAGTTACGGCCCTGGTAAAGATGGTGACATACAATTTGAGGATGTTGCTGTGGAAGTGAAACAAGGTAAGGAGGAGATTTATGTATCTGACACTGATGAGGATGTTGATGATGAGGATGTTGTTTGTGTCAAAGTAAGTCAGCCACCAGTGGCAGCAGTTCTTGCCTGTGATAAAAAAGGCCATTGTCATGCCTGGGCAAAAGACCAAAAAAGCCACCTCTTTTGTGTGGAATAATTTTATTCAAATCCAATTTGTGAAGCCAAAGTAACTAGAGGTAGGGATGTTAACCTTCTAGGAACCTCCTCCCTGTTACATAATTTGCAGCTAGTTCATGCAAAGTTTTGGGAAAAAGCAGAAAAATCTGGTAAAATAATACCAAGCAGTCCAGCATTAGATGTCTCCCACCTCTCAGATACAGTAGATCCCAGCTTATGCAATCTCCACCCAAAACACCTTCATCAATTTCCTCATTAATGATCAGTGGTAGTCCTCCTGCATCCAATTTGCGAAGGCTAACTGACTCCTCCCCTATCTAGGATTCCCTAGAAAAAGCCTTGCATTCTAGGGCTGCTGCTGTTGCTGTGGGTAAATCTGCATCCAAGAAGGAGGCCAAGAAGATTAGTTTCGAACATCAATTGACTGTGAAACAATCCCTTACAAAACGAAGCAACTACGAAAGCTGCCATCCAGTTCCACAGCGGATCAATGAAACCATGACAACTATTCTGCAGTAGCATTAGATCTGGGTCTAATATCCTCCATCAATTCATGTGGATTTAGACAGTTAATTTAGGTCCTGTTTTCCCTCAAACAAATTCCATTTTAAGTCCATTATACAAGAACAGCAATTCTTCGCCTGTACCAGGACGTTAAAGAAAACTAGTTATTGGCTTACAAAATGCCATTGTACCCACTATCTATTTAACCACAGATATGAGGACAAGCGATAATGGTCAAACAAAAGATTATATGACTTTGACAGCCCACTGGGTGGGTGTATTGCCTTCAGCAGCAGCAGCATCTAACACACAACATCAGCTCATTCACAGGCAGACTACTCTCTGTATCACTTGCTTCACTAAGAGGCATATTGGTGTCAACCTATTAGAAAAACTCAGAGATGCCATAGCCAAATGGCTTACCCTGCTGGGACTCTCCTCAGGATTTGTCAGTTACATTGTGATAGCATTATGACTAGGTGAATTTGAACATGTTCCATATTTTGCCAACAGTGAACTTGGTTGTTCAATTTTTTTTTTAAATGAAAGGGGTGTGCAGGAGCTGCTATCTGTGGCCATAAAAGTTTCTGGACATTTCGGGCATTCAGCAACTGCATATAGAATATTTCAGCGGCTTCAAGAACAGTTACATTTTCCATGCCACCATCTGAAGCAAGATGTAGTGACCAGGTGGAATTTTACCATTTATATGCTTCAGCAAATAGAGGAACAGCAGCAAGCCATGAAAACCTACACAACAAGCAATGAGAGATGGAGAGAAGTGGGAATGAACCTTAATCCAGCACACTGGAGGATACTCTCTGTTTTATGCAAGCTACTGAAACCATTTGAATACTAACTAATGAAGTGAGTTCAGACACTGCCAGTTTGAGACAAGTTATTCCCTTAATAAAAGTACTGGAAACACAGCCACAGAAACTGGAGGAGATGAAACAAAGTGATTCTGCTAAGTATGTTGGACTTGTAGATCAACTTCTTTATTCACTTTGCCAGGACCAAAGAGTTGTCAAGATCTTGCAATTGGATCACTACATTTTGGCAACCATGCTTGATCCTAGGTTTAAATTGTATGTACTGTCTCTCTTTCCAACTGTACAGATCTTAAGAGATGCAAAGAGCTCCTTGCCAGCAAGTTATTCCATCGTGGACAGCTTTTCTTTGGGCATTGGTGACACATAACTAAATTGCAACACATTTTTAACCAGAAGTAATGTGCTGCTCACAAAATATATAATAAATTAACAGAATTAAGTAGCATATTTAGTATTATTTAGGAATATGAACAAGAAAACACAAGGCCACCTCTTAATTTTTTTTTTAATTAATGAATCGATTGACCAAACGATCATTCTTTTTTACCTGCCTTGCACTGCATACTCCACCTCCATTTCCCTGTACTGCCATCAGGCCTCTGAGCTAGTTCCCCTCATACTCAGACTTTCTGGAGCACCTCATAAATGTACTACAAGGGTTGTTACCAAATTGGGAAAGAGGGGGGATAGTATGGCCAGCTTCTCTTGCAACCCTTGTCAGGAATCCCTGCCTATATTAATAACAACTTTGTATTCTTTAACAGCCTCTCTTATTGGTTTCTGAAAAACAGATTTTGCAAGGCCATGTCTCAAATTACATTTTCTTAATTAGTCAATAAATCAATCAATCAATCAATCAATCAACCAACCAATGCTTTTTCTGCTTTAAACTATATACTTCAACTCCATTTCACTGTGCTGCCCTTGGGCTCCTGATCTAGTTCTTGATTAATGAAAACATTCTTTCTATACTCTTTTAAACTGCCATGTATTTGTGCCACTGCTATGTTGCTTAGTTTAGCCAGTCAGCCTTTGGCCATATGGGTGAAAACAATATTGTGAGCTGTGAGGTGGTCAAAATTGACTGGAAATTAATGTTATTGTGATTAATAACACCGTATGAATAAAACAGGCCCAAATTACATGATCTGTTTTTATAAATTTAAAAAAAAAAAATCCAGGTCCAAAACCAAAGGAACTTGACGGTGATTTTGGCAAAACCAAAACCCAATGATGAATTAGACTGAAAACATGGGGGTCTGCACACATCTCTACTAAAAATGTAAACTAGGAACGTGCCCCCTACCCCCACTAGTCCCATCTTAGTACCTGTCACATTAGTCCTGCAGACCATACTCCCTGCCTGCCTTTTGCGCATATCTGGCATCTAAGGCAAAAGAAGGGGCATGACCTAGAGCAACAGAAGAGGTGAGTTATGTGGCCATCTCAGGCAGGTTGGAACAGCAGAGAGGTCCAGCCTGGGACAACTGAAAGTGACTTTACCGGGGCCACACCCCACTGTGGGTACCCTGGACAGTGATGTCCAGCAAAGATCAATCTAGGGTTACCAATGGTAACCATAACCACATTAGGTTGGGCTTCCTTTGGCCTGGGTGGCACAGCTGTTAGCAGACCACCTGCCCCTTCATCACCACAGGTCTCGGTCCAGTGCATTGGTTGGACCACCAGTAGTTCTTACACTATTGTACAGTGATGTGATAATGTGGAGGCCATGAAATTATGTTGACATCATAGAAAATTCCTTTTGGAACAGATAATCTCTAAGCCTCCATAAAATTGCTAGCAGTAATAACCATTGTATCGAGTACATGTAATTACATATTTATAGTATTTACCGCTAATCATGACATATGTGCAATAAAGTTTTGATACTGGTCAGAGTGTGTCTCAAGTATTTTTCATAAGTTGCCAATAGTTACCATTTAGTCCAAAGATATGGAATTACCCTCTCAATTAATGTGTGCAAATTAAAATTATTAAAATGGTTTAAACAACTCGTATTTTTTTTTATTTGTAATTTGTATAGGCTGGAAAAGCGAACAATGTTTGCACAGGGTAACAGTATTTTCCTTCTCTTGTTAATAACTCTTCCATTTTGTTGAGCATTCACATTCATGACTAATATATTTTGTTATATACAATTAAGAGCAGAACAGTATGTTCTCCTATTTATGCTTATAACAACACACGAGGGACTCTTGTTGACAGCCCATGGCTGGCAGAGCACACCAAGGCTTATTCTCTTTGCGGCAGCCCACTCATATTCACAAAGCAAACTCTAATATATTTTAAATATAACGTTTTGTGCTTTTCTGCAAATTACAGTATTCCTGTTTATGTGAAGAAAGAGTTTTAAAGAAAACAACTAAGTTTAAACTATCTTTCTCTCAACCCACTTAAATGTTTTAAAGTTAATATTAATAATATGTCTGGTTAGAAAAACTGCCTACATATAAAACAGATTTAAAATAGATGGACAAATTAATTTCTTTGTGAATTTTTTTGCTTGAAAATGACACACTGTGCACGCACTCTAAACTGAAAATTACTTTTCCAAAGCATAAAATAACATAAACTGATTGTACAGCTATTAAACACTTTTTGTAATACAACAGTAGAATGTGCTAGATTCCAACATTCTATGTGGGTTTTTGAAGCTTGTGATAAATTGTCTTTTTTTTAAAATAATTTCTGATGTTTTAGACAGTTTTTTTTTCCAATCATTATCATACATTACTAGTTATTAATCTTTTAGTTTATTAATATAAAGTTTTATTTGTAAAGCACTGCGCTACTCATGAATAGTCACCGCTGAACAGTAACAATCATTATTATTGAAGGAATGAAAATAGGTGATAAGTGAGGCTGTGAAAGTCAAATTAAATGTTAATTGATGCAAGGCCACAAAGCAGTGGCATTTAGATGCATGACAGTACATTTATCAGAGTTGACACATAATAGAGAGTAGCTGTAGTGATATCTACCTGTAAATTTTAATTTTACTCTCCATTATTTTGTAAGATAATATGCCACAGTGTAAAATAATACTTAAACATTATTGTTATAAAATATAACCTCAGTTCTTTATTGTTCTTGAGATTATTATTATGTACAGAGTTTTGACATTGCTTTTGTAGAACTTTGTCAAATGCTGAATAAAGATTTGAAATCATTAGCATCACAGAGCAGGATTCTGTTGCATGAGAAAAGTTTATCTATCGGTTTTATCTTGAAAACTATAATCCCTTGGGAAATCTGTGAAGCCTTGAGGTAAATATTTCTTATGCAACACACTCCAGCACACAGAATAAATTAATATTTAGTATTTACATTGTATTGTCAGAGCAAATATGTTTACTAGCTCATTACAGTTATGAAATTGCACATTATACGGACAATATACAGCACGTTTTAGACCTGACACATTTGTAACTGAATAATAAAGCTATTTTTCAAATAATAATAAGTGAAATGCAGGAACATTGTGCCGTATGTCCATAGAAAACATCAAATTTAATGTACATATGCTTTAAATTGACACTAAATCGACTATTAATTAGAGAATGTATATTACATTTTTATTGCACCAATAACTTAGCTTCCACCAAGGTTAAACGTTCTAAGCAGTGACATTGCATTTATAATTGAACCTACGATCTTCCCTTCTCAAAGACATTATGTCAATTTTCATAATTTTCTCACAATTGAATAATTTGGTGAAGGGCTGAATGCCAGAGAGCAGGCAAAAGGGAGACAGGGCTTCCTTGCAGTAGTTTGCTTTACAGCCTTCACAGTGAAGCAGCATGAACATGATTTAGTATATGAATGTCTGGTAAAGAGATTAGAGATCCAAGCCTGTGACATTCACAGACCTAAAGCTAGGTACACACTTGTACAATCATACTTGAGATCATATGAACATTTGTGTGTACACACTAATGCTGGGTGCACACTGGCAGATATATTGGCCGATATATCGTGCCCACGTCGGCCAGTGTGTACATACGATATGTCTGTGAATACCGTCGTTCACAGACTTATCGCATTGGCTGTGTTGCACAGCCGATGAAACAGATATGTCTGCAGACATATCTGTCCATCAGCAAGTGTGTACAGGCGATCAGCCGATCGCCCGTACACAGGGGCACCGAAAGGGGAGGGGAGAGCCGCGAGCAGGTACTAATTACCCGGGTCTGGCACCGCTCCCCATCCCTCTTACGTCACAGCAGCCCAGCACACGCTGCTGTGTGCTTGGCTGCACTAGGAGACTGTCCGAGGCTGCTAAAGCAGCAGCTTGAGAGTCTCCTATGCCAAAGGGGGGGGAGCGATCACACTGATCGCTCCCTCCATTGGCTGTGCGCTGGGCTGAGGGGCACACAGAGCCCCCTTTCCCAGCGCACAGCGACACAAATGGTTTTATTTGTTTCCCTGAAGGGGGCATGGCCACGAGTGCCGTGATTAGGCCATGCCCCTACCCGCCCCCAGGCCGGCCCGACCCACTGCAGAATGCAGATGATGGTTGTTCAATGTGTATGAATGACCATCATCTGCAGATTTATCGCTATAGTGTGTACCCACCTTTACAATCTACTATTCAATATGTGATCTTTATCTCTTGAAACCATTTGCTGAAAAGGTCGTGACTGGAGGAGCAACAGCAGAAGTATGATTGATTGATGGTGCATACACCCTTCCAGGTATGTCCGACATGGTGCCTGACTAAAGGTGGGTACACACTTGACAGATATATCTGCAGATCGAGTGATCTGCAGATGTATCTGCAGATGATGGTCGTTCATGCACACTGAACGGCCATCATCTGCTTGTGCCCTCGGATCCTGGCGGTGGGGGGGCAGAACCCTGCGGCCGATGGGTGGGTTGGGGGCATGTCCCACCCCACTCGTCGCGGCTGCCACTGTGTGTGTATGGGCGGTCTGCAGACCGCCCATACACATCTGCCGATGGACAGGTATGTCTGCAGACATATCTGTCCATTGGCTGTACGACGACGTTCACCGACATATCGCGGGTACACTCTGGCCGATGTGCAGCAGATATATTGGCCGATCAATTGATCGGCCAATGTAACTGTCAGTATGTACCCAGCATAAGAGTTGTACGCTATGCCGATGTTTTCGCAGTTGAGTGATAATCGGCAATCAATTTGACTATTTTTTCGCAGTGTGATTGACAATCAGGGAGTATTTTGGGGGAGGTTATGGGGAGTGGCGGCAAAGAACACAGGCGTGTCATGTTTTTTGGGCATGTCACAACCTGCATCTGTGATCCTGTACACAAGAAATATGGCCCCGTCATCTTAGTTTCCACTGCCATTCTGGGTGACCATAGGCTTACTCAAGACTGTGGCAATCGAATCATGTGCGAATGGTGCAGTGCCTTTATACGCAGATGCTGCAATATTTTACACAGATGCTTGGATTTGCAAAGCCGCATGTGGGAGTACACATACTGGGCCTGATTCAGAGCCGCTCGCAAGCGGCCGCTCGTTCGCTCAGAGCGATGTTCGCACAACTGCGCATGTGCATGGGTCGTAAATTGTAATGCACATGCGCAAACCAGTCATTGTGGTCAGAAATCGTGAGCTCGCAAAACAGCGAGGGGCTGCTAATTTGATTGATAGAATGTACCGTTTGTGGATGGTAACAGGGGAAGGTGCTTGAAAACGGGGGAGTGGAGATCCGAAAGCAGGCATAATTAGTAAAGGAGCGTCATCGACCACGTCACTTGGTTGTCTTTTAGCCTGAACTGCTCGCAGTGATTGCGGTAGGAAAAACCTACCACAAGCACTGCGAGCAGTTCAGATGCCTTTCGATGTACCCGATTAATCTAATAAATACCAGAGATGACGTGTGATGCGAACAGCAAAGGGGTGTCTTTACAAAATAGCGAGCGCATTTTTAATTCGCTCGCTCAGACATAGAGACGTCAACAAGCCGCAAAGAGTGAGCGCTCAATTTAAATAGCCAGCCCCTTTTTTGGAACGACCATCCGCAAATAGCGTACGGCTCTGAATCAGGCCCTCTGTATGTAGCAGTGACTGCATTAGTATACAACTCTCAATCAAGCCCGTTGTACCATTGAATCTCAGAACTTTTATAAATCCAGATCAGCAGATGTGACTGGTTGGGGAGAATTTACGAAGCGCTGATGCTTCCCTGCAGGTTGCAAGTGAGTATTTAAAACGGCACCTGCACTCAGTGTTAAGCACGCCAGGCTTTACACTGACTGTGGGTGCCATGTTAAATACAGACCTGCAACCCGCCGGGAAGCAGCATTGCTTCGGAAATTCTCCCCATTGTCTTGAGATAAAACATGAACGTGGGGGGCTTACAATATCTCACCAAAATGTTTTGAATCTTATGATCTGTCAGATGATTGTATAGGTGTGTGTATCTGGGCCAGACTTGGTGTTGGTGAATCCAACAGAGAGTTTTTAAGATCATACCTTACAATACTTATGTATTATATTTTTATTTTTACATTCTTTTTTGTACTTCTTCTACATTAACTCAGTGAATTAATGGGAATTATGAACCCACCTCAGCATAAAGGGAGCTACCCATTTCACCCTACATAAATATGGCACAGAATCTCCTCTGGCCAATAGTTAAGGTGGCATTGGAGCAAGCATAGGTTTGAGGATGAAGGCAGTGTAAAGGTATTTGGACGGATTGAAGATGTACTTCAAAGTATGGAGTTGGTGCTGTTTGTGCAGTTTAACTACTAAATTTTATTTAACAAGGTTATTAAAATTTGATAAATGGTTGAGAGTGGTGTCCTTTGCTGTTTAGAATACATTATTTTGTGCCAGTTCTGCTGAGTTCAGGGGGCAAATTTACTAAATGTCAGTTTTGGCTTGATTTCAAAACCATCTGACAATGCTGGATATCTACGTTGGCTTGCAGTAAAAAAAAAACACCCCAGCATTTTCTATGCATCCGTATTCATTGTCATTTTACAGCTCATGTCGATACCCGTCGGACTTCTTCCCCCTATTCCCAGCAGATCTGATGGCAAACCCGCCATCAATCTGCTGCGGAGAGGAAGTGCTGCACAGATCGCTATAATCTGTGCATACTTCATTTGCTGAAGATGTGAAGAGATGGTTAACTTAAAACTAGAGTGAGTTGTTTGGTTTTGCTGAAGATCAAGCACACCCAAACTTTGGGGTTCCGAGTCGAACAGAGGCCTGATTCAGAGCCGCTCGTTCGCTCCGAGCGATGTTCGCCCATCTGCGCATGCGTATGGGTCGTAATGCGCATGCGCCAACCAGTCAGTGCGGTTGGAAATCGTGTGTTCGCAAAATAGCGAGTGCCTGCTAATTTGAGTGACAGGATGAGGCGTTTGTGGGTGTTAACAGGGGAAGGTGTTTGAAAACGGGGAGGGGAGAATCGAAAGCAGGCGTGCCAAATGGTCAAAACGGGCGTTTTAAGGGTGTGCATAATTAACAAAGCAGCGTCATTGGCCACGTCACTTGGTTGTCTCTTAGCCTGAACTGTTCGCATGATTGCGGTAGGAAAATCCAACCACAAGCACTGCGAGCAGTTCAGATGCCTTTCGATGTACCCGATTAATCTAATAAATAGCGGAGATGACGTAGGATGCGAGCGGCCAGGGGGTGTCTTTACAAAATAGCGAGCGCATGTTTCGTTCGCTCGCTCATACATAGAGGCGTCAACAGACCGCAAAGAGCGAGCGCTCAATTTAAATAGCCGGCCCCTTTTTCTGAACGAGCGAGCGCAAATAGCGTCCGGCTCTGAATCAGCCCCTGAGTCCCGACTCAGATTGCTTTTTGTGCTCCGAGTGGAATGGAGTCCCTGCTCGGGTATTTCTGCAAGTCAGATCTTGGTTCTAAGAACCGTATCTCGCGTGTTTTTGATTGCATGGAAGTCCCTTTTCAGGTACCAAAATTGGTCAAAATTGACTGGAAATTAATGTTATTGATATTAATAACACTATAGAAACAAAACCAGGTCCGAATTACATGATTTTAGCAGTTTTTAAACATTTTTTAAAGAAATCCAAAACCAAAACCGAACCAAAACACTTCTCTATTAAAAACAGGAAAATAAAATGTTTGGAGGTCATCACCAAAACCATAACCAGTCCCAGACCTGTGAGCCTAGGCTGGTATTGGAAAATAGAAGGGAAAACGTCATGGGGTTTTCCCCCTATTTTCCAATAACCAGCACTAGACTGAACCAGCCGACACTATAGCAAGGGGAAACACAGTATAGGGTCCCCCTTTCATAATGGAAACCAGCCCCAAACTGTTCAGCTGAATGCTGGAATCTCTTGACTTTGTAATAGTAATGATATAGTTAAATAATATTGTTTTTTACAGGTGACCTACATGTCCCAGCAATGCTTCCCTGGCATAATGGCACTCGTAGTACCAGCATGCCTGGGCATTAAGGGCCTGCTGGCACCTGTAGTCAACCTGTAAAAAAATATTAAAGAAATTAGAGGACACAGATACCAGATTGGAAAGTCTTTCATTACTATTACCTCCTCACCCAAAGCACAGGAGTGGTTGTCCTTGGCGAGAAGGACCCCATTTTTAAGGAGTCGCCACATCCCTAGGGATTACAGCCCTAGGCAGACCATTTTGGGGCTGGTTGCAATTATGGCAGGGTGACCCCACGATGTGTATCCCCCTGCAATCATTTCAGCTGCCCTGGCTGGTTCAGCCTAGTGGTGTTTATTGGAAAACCCATGCAGTTTTTCCCAATATTTTCCAATACCAGCCTAGGCTCAAAGGTCCGGGGCTAGATTTTGTTTTTGTTTTAGAGGGGGGGGGCACACATTTTTTCCTGTTTTTAACCATTTCTACTCCTCTTTAGCAAACAAGGCCTGCACAGTTCATAGTAATCTGTGCAGTGCTTTACCTAAACTCATCTGCCGTAAGCAGGTCTATTGTTTGGGTATGTTTACAGTGAATTTATAGTTGGGTTTTGGTCATTTTGCAGTGCAATGTTTTGTGAATCTGCAGCTTGTTTACATGTTTTTGTAAAATAATCGATAGTTTCTTTGATGCTCTGAAGTGTTCTAAGGTCATTCATTTGATAATTTTTCCATCGGTTTGTCTTTGGTAAATGGGTGGTTTGCAAAACCGACTGAAAAACTACTGTACCAAAATACCAAACTGGACCTTTAGTAAATTTACCCCAAGGTCCCAAAACACACTTTGAATGATACGTATTTTGTGCCTTCTATTGACATCTTAAAAGAAAATTGCATTCTAGGTGCATTATGCCCAATACAGTATAAAATAAAGCTTAAAATGCACAAAAGTGTTGTAGTAAAGATATGCCTTATGTGATTTTACTCGCTTTATTATCTTAAGCCACAAATGAAGCTAAACTGAGCAATATTTTATTAGGAAAAATGGAAATGATCTTTGGTGCAAGGTGCCTCTTCAGACTTTTCCACCATTTTGCACACCTTAGTGTGCTTCTAATTTGTGGTATTGTTTCCCATAAATATACATTTGATAAATCTCCCCCCCAATATTTAAGATATATATTATTTTCTCCAATTTACTTACTTTTTCTCTTCCACCTCATTTTCCTTCTTTTTTTCCCCAACCTTTGCACTCAATTTAAACCTTTTTAATCTTTTTATTTTTTATTTTTGTGCAATCCACTCATGAGCCCAGATAGGGTGGAGAGAGAGCACTTTGTACCCGGACCTACCTAGACATGCAAGGGAGTTGTAACTTTACCTCCATCACCAACGTTGCATCTTCACAGTAAGCATGGTGGGACATAGCCATTTCCACCCTCCCCAGTACTGGGACCTGCTCAAGCTTTTGGTGGCCCTGAGCTTGGGTTGTCCATCGATGGGGTAACCACCAAGGTCATTGGATTGCAACCATCAGCATAAACCCATTGATGGTTTGCTACTGTGCATACAAAGGAGAAAGGAGACCATGCAAGCACATGCACTGTTTACCACCAGACCTCCACCATCAATGGTAAAATCACTGCCAGCAAACCATTAATAGTCGATGGCCAACTCTACTCTGAGCCCATAATCTCTTCGTATTCTCTCTGTACTATTTCCAACACCTCTACCATCTTCCCTTTGATTTTACAGTATCTCACTTATGGTAACTATAGACTTGTGATTACTCTACTTTACCTCTAATATACAAACAACTCCCCTACTGCTTTCTAACCTTAGCCCTCTGCTGAAAGAAAATCCCAAGTAAAGTAAGGTCAACTGCAGATTTTCCTTGCATAAAACTAACCCCTGCTGCTTTCCCAGCAACTACTATATAAAGGTAAATTGCTGGCATTGAATTGTAACTAAGTTTAGATGGAAATTTTATTTTAAATGTACATTATGAATTATCTGGACAGTGCAGGGACAACATTCTCTATGTAACGACTGATATTACATGTAATTTGTTTTAACTTACCCTCCTATCCAAAAACATCCTCTGGGTGCTTGTATCTCTGGGCTGTAGAAGACAAATGAGAGTGACCTGATGTAGAATGAGACACAGAATGAGTGTCAGTTATCATTCTCGGCAGTTGAAAAATATGATTATATGATTGTTTCAAATAAATACACTGCAACCGAAAGTTATGTTTTCATTCATCAGCCTCCCTCTCTCTGAATAATGAATATTTGAACACATTTATATGTAGGAGGGCTGCTCCAAGGTTATATCCCAGTGCATACCCCAGAAGTCACAGTTTTCAATTATCTCTACAAGTTAGGGACCTATATTGCATTGCTCAGTCATGCAGATTGGTGTAATCTATGCTAATTTGTAAGTCATTCACTTATTGATTTCGTTTTGTATGATGTAGCTAGCTAAAAACAAACATAATTAACAGATGCCTCCTGATTGTCTAAAGAGGAGTTGTGAAGATTCATAGTAATATTAGCTGTATTTCTTCCATAGAGTTTATAGTTCTTAGGCCCATATTCAATTAGTTTTGCATATGCGATAAAGTTTTGCCTGCCGGACTTTTCACCTACATCGCATATTTTAGCAGCGGAAACTTATTGTGCGCGAACCTGCGATTCTCCCTATTCAATTCCAAAAGACGTGAAAACGGCGACACGCAATGTCAGGACAGGTGGAAAAAAAGATGCAGAAACATTGGGGATTAATGTGCCCAATTAGCCCTAATACTTCAGTTTGGGGTACTTACTGTAAGTTCGCACAATTGCCACTTATTCGCGTCTTTGCACAAGTGGTGAAGAATAGCATGAGGCAGTATTTTTTGGAGAAAATAAGTAGTCCTGTCAAATTTGGGATACCTGATAATGGATGCAAGCATATTTTAATGTCTCTAAAGTGCAGTTTTAATCATTGCGAATTGTACCCCCACTTTGTGCTTTTCCGCCCCAAAATTCAAAGTCATTTTTTGATGCAGTTGTCCATTGGGGGCTGTGGTTTCCCCACCTTGGCACCCCTACACAAAAATTTTGCACTACTTTTCTCCTGCTATTCAGAGGCAAATCTTTTCGCCTAGTACAATGCATTGACTTTCCGCGTGCGCGAAAAGCGGATGGAATTGAATACGGAGATATGTTTTTGCCTGGCAAAAAGTCACAATCGGCGATACTTTTTAACGGATCTCAGCTTTTCGCTTCTAATTGAATACGGGCCTTAATGTTATTGAGATCTCACTTGTAATCAAACCTAATAATTAAGTGGTATCTTTTCATAAAAAAAAAGCTTATTTACTGTAGAGTAGCAAGTTATTTGTACAGCAATAATGTCAGGTACTGTATTGTAATAAAAAATAATAATTGGACCGCATAGTAAGACACCAGGGGGGGTTATGTAATAGGTTCCGATTTCACGGGCCCGTCTGTTTTTCTGCGAGATTGCAGTAAAATGTAAAGAAACAATCAGTTATAAGGTTGAACCAGCCTTATAACTATTTGTTTCTTAAAATTTAGCCACAATCTTACAGAAAAACAGACAGCTCTGTGAAATTGTGACCTATTACATAACAATGAAATAAAGGAAGAAGCTCATTCAGGGGCTGGCTGGCAAATTTTAGTCTGGGGATGTCAACATTTAGCAGGTTGACATTCACAATGTCGGCACTAACATAATGTCGACATTGCCATAATGTCGACTTTGTGAATGCTGACAATTAAAAGGTTGTTTTTCAATGTAATTCTAACCCTATCCCTGTCTAATAGCAGCCTAACCCTAACTGCAGCCTAACCATTAAATCATACATCGACATTCTATCTGTCAGCATTCACATTGTGAATGTCGACATGTCTTTTGAAATTCTAACTTTTTGAATGTCTATATTCAGTCCATGTTGACATTATGCTGTCGACATTCTGATTGGCGACATGATGTCTATATACCAGATTGGACATGAAGTAGAGCTGAAAGACCAGAATTTGGCTTTTAAGTTACATTAAACAGTAAAATATTGGATGACTATGAAAGAAAATAAATATTTATAAAAAAAACAAGGATTAAAAGAAACGTCTTATCCAAACAATAGGTGTTTTAATTATTGTCAACTTGTTACCCAAATGTAATAGCAGTAGGGACACATGTGGGTGTGGGTAGTAGTAATAGTGACACACGATAGGTGGGTAGCAGTAATATGTCTGCATGTCAGGTGGGTAGAGGGTCATAGTAATATGGACACTTCGACAGCTAGGAATGTCATTAACAGTAGTGGGGACACATACAGTATGACAGCTGGGGATGTAGTTAGTATTGGCAAACCCTATAGATGGTATAGATTGCAGCAGTGTGTGATGGAGGTTCATCCACTAGGCAGATTACGTAACCAGGTCTTAGGTTTATTAACCAGACAGAACAGGTTTACAGGATGACACACGGTTAATGCAGCAGGTATGTATAACAGGATCACAGCGCAGTATATGGTGTATGCACCAGATCCAGCTGGGAATGCAGATGATGTGCCACAGTTGGGAGCACACACCTGTGTTTGTACATACAGTGGGGACAGTAAAGTATACACGCTGGTTGTATACATGAGGCGGAATAATGATGGTGGTGCAGCGTAACTATCAAGGGGGTCACCAGACTCTGTAACGCTGTCTCACTGAGAGCATAATGGAAACTCTTAGGGGTATGTTCTTCCAGCATGGAGGACGGAGCTGAAGACCCAAGGACATGCCCCGCATATGCTTTAGCGCACAAGGTTGGAGGTCACTCCTCTGGCAGTCCGGGATCCTAGTGCTCATATAGAGCGACAGCGCTGGGCACTCTCTCCTAACAGTGGCAGATAAACAGCTGAAGTGTAGTAGTAGTAGAAGAGACACAATACTGGTCCTACAGGGCACTGACTCTCTGCACCTGTGTTTCTAAATATCCCTAATTGATAAATCAACTGTAGTTGACCTATTTTCCAGTATGGTGACTCCACTATATGTTATATAGAGTTTCTAGCATGGTTTTGAGGAAGGTCCCAACCTACAGATGAGCAGGACAATTACCATGGCGTCAGGCTGCCCATTATTGTATCATCAAAATTTTTACCTCCTGCATCCTTTCTATTATCAAAAATCAAGTATTCTTTGTCAGTAATGGCAGAATACACTCTCTTTTGTACAGATAAATCAATAAAACTGCAAAATGTGAATATCATTATTGCTCTGTTTTGGAAGAGCTTGGTTGGTGCATTGGCTGGATGGCCACTTCAATGTTCTGTACCCTGAAAACTCAATCTGCAGATAGTTTTATAGATATGCCAGAAAACACATGTGGTGGAAAAAATTATATATCACATTAAATCCCACAATACTGACACTTTAGGACCACCCCCAGCCTAGTTTAGTTTCATTTATTACTTAATCACAAGAGTGAAGTGACATTATACATTTCACTTGTACGTTATGTTTAAAGCTATTGATTAAAGTGATTGAGGGGTGCCTAGAAATACTCTTTTCATAGCTGGCACAACCAATTTGCTCACTTGAAAAGTACCATGAGAAGCGATGGTGAAAATAATATTAAACAAAGAAACTTCAAACAAAGAAATGCACACACCTTCAACCACCATCAATTTCACCTAGAGAGATCATCAAGGACAGAATTTTTAACCCCAGCGACATGTTTAGCCTGGAAACTAATTTTACAAACCAAACAATGCAACACTATCCTAGCCAGCAAACAAAGAAAATATGCATGCTGCTGATGAATGGCCTCAACAACCACGAGGTAGCATTCTTTCCACACAAAAAGGAGTGGCATAGCAGCATGTACTGTAGGTCACATCCCCTTGGTGCATGCATAAAGGACCTGATTCAAACCCGCTCACTAAGGCGCGACCGCTCGCTCTGAGTGATTTTCGGCCATCTGCGCATGCGCATAATTCGCAGTACACGTGCGCAAGCCATTCATTGCGATCTGATTTTGGTTGCTGCTTAGAGTGACAGATAGTGCCGTTTGTGGGAGGTAACAGGGAAAGGTGCTTGAGAACGGGGGAGTGGATGTGCGAACGCAGGTGTGTCAAGCCGCCAAAACGCCGTTTAAAGGGCATGCATAATTAGCAAAGTAGCGTCATTGTACACGTCACCTGCATGTATTTCAGCTAGCAAACAGATATAAATAACACCGGCGCTGACAGGGTGGTTTCTCTAAGCAGCTGCTAAAGAAGGGATAGTCAGTCCCAAATGTGAACCAGAAATTTAAATATGCTTTTTATATTTAAATTTATGTATTTCAGCTAGCACTGATTGCTTGCTTGCGGCAGGTTAGGGCAACCCCAAGGGCTGCGAGCAGCTCCGTTGGCTCACGATGGTCCTGATTAATCCTTCATTTCCCGGAGATGACGTGTGTTGCGAGTGGCAAGGGGGAGTCTTTAGACACTTGCGAGCGCACTTTGCCGTAGCTCGCTAAAACATAGTAGTCCTTACACGATGCAGTGCGAGCACTTCATTTAAATATCCGGCCCCTTTTTGCAAGCGAGCGACCGCAACTTACAAGCGGGTCTGAATGAGCTCCAAAGGCTCCCGATAAAGCTGTTCTTTGTGGTGTTGGGACTTTCGGGTTTATAACCCGGGAGTTCCTCTATGCATGCTCGGCCATTGGCCAGCACATGCACGAGCCGCGTGAGACCTTTGGAGGGATCCTATTGGATCACTCTCAGGGCTGTCTCCTGAAAATAAACAGAAGGGCTTCTATTAGGCAAAGCCATCTTTAGATGACATTGCCTATCGGGTCCAAACTCCAGAAAGTTTTGCTAACAGCCACCAGCCAGCCATCACAAAAAAACATCACAGACAGCATGCTGCATTGCAACTCTGCACTGCCAGACTACTACCCTATACAGAAACACTGGTGCCTCCCTCTCTGCATCTATCCATGTCTCTTCTTTTGCACGCCTTCCCACACATTCTCCCTTCCCTCGTGGTATCTGTTTCATGATTTTCCTATCCAAATCAGTAACCCCCCATACACAGTCAAATCTTTGCATCAATGTGTGTGCATTCAGACCAACCCAGGTGCTCACACTCAAGGGTTAATACTTGGTTTGCATGCACTATCAATAAATGGCTTATTTCCCACCTACTCTCATTTCTTTTTTCTTTCTTTACATACCTACAGTACCTGCTACAAGCACATCCCTGCACCCAGATGCTCAGGGTTAGCACCAGGGTCACCTCCTACATTCACCTATACCCAGTGGTGCAACAAGAGAAAATCTCTTCTTGGTACCCTGTGCTCAAAGGTGAGCATTCAAAAATAATGAGCATAGCCACTTGAAAATGGGGCATGTTAGCATGACATTCCACCCATTTCTTGTCACTGGAAGCATTCCTCTACATTCCATTCCAAATACACCTTACCTATATGGTGGTTTCTCTGCAATGGGGAACCTCTGAAGAAACTGATCCTCTCTGGGCAGACAGTGTCTTCAGTCCATACTCCATATTCATGTAGAAGATCACATGGTTTGGAAGATGCCTGTTTGTGTTGGAATATAACCTATGTCATCATCCTACAACAGAGGTTCAATCAGACTCGCGGCCCTTGTGTAACCTCCTACCCCTGCATCATCACTCCAGCTTCCTGCACTATCACTCCAGCCTTCTGTCTTTCCAGTCTCCTGTACCATCACTCCAGCCTCCTGCCCTGTCTTTCCAGCCTCATGTCCCCCATGTCTCAAGCCACCTGTCCCCTTATGTCTTAAGCACTTAGTCCCCTTGTGTCTCCAGCCTCCTGTCCTCTTCTGTCTTTCCATCCACCTACCCCCTGTGTCTCACAGTCTGAACCCCCTCCTCTATGTTTCTCAGCCTACCTCTCTGTGTCCCTCAGGCACCCCCTCACCCTGTGCCATTCAACCTCCCCATCACCCTGTCTCTTACCCGTCCCCTCACCCTTTGTCCCTCTGCCTCCCCCTCATCTTGTGTCTCTTAGCCTCCCCCTTATCCTGTGTCCCTCAGCCTCCTCTCAGCATCCCCCTCACTCTCTCTCAACCCTCCCTCACTTTCTTAGTCTACCCCTCACTCAGTCTCTCTGCCTCCCCCTCACTCTATGTCTCTCAGCCTCCCCCATTGTGTGTCTCAGCCTCCTTCTGTGTCTCTCAGCATCATTGCCCCCCATGTCGCTCAGCTGGGCACCATCATTCTCAGTCTCTGAAGCCTGATTCTTCATTTCCAGCCTCCCCAGCCCAGCCCACACATCACTCCTGCTGCATGATGAGAGTGCTCAACCTCATGTTACTTGTGGCTATGTGTTCGCGGGCAGCTCGGCTCCTCTTCAGTGTCCAGTGGCATGACGTCATGACATCAGGCTGCTGAATTTGCAGAACAATTGTGCTACCACTGGTGGCTGTCATGGCTCTGCCTCCTCTCTGTTCTTGTACCCTGCAGTTTGTCCCATTTTCATGTCAGACATGAAAACAGAAAATAGAATAAACTGTGTCCCAGCAGCAGTAAAGGTGGTAGTATAGCGTACTGGTTACTAATTTCTTAATGGTAAGCCATACCGCCATTTTTGCACCTCTGTCTCTACCCAGATCCCACACACAGCTAATTTAAGTGCATATGCATGCCATCCCAAATTTTGTACTTGTCAAATATGCTTCCACATCCTATATCCCATTATTACATATGACACGGGAGTAAGGTTTGGGGGGTCATATGTCACAAAGAAGGGTTGGCGGTATATGTAACAAGGAGGATTGAGAATTTATGAAAAAGGTAGTTGGTTGACCACCCACAGCTTTTGCGAGCGGCCAGGTAATGGCCTTGTGGTAGGGTCTCATCTGCCGCATGCCCCAGTGAGCTTCCTGCTCAAATAGAGCAGGAAGCTCACTACTGACATCACGAGTGATGTCAGTAGGGCCGCCCACAAACGGCAGGCGTTCCTTCAGGAATGCCTCCGTTTGACCAGCCACCCCCCCTCCCAGCCTCCAAAACGGGGCGAGCTGTCGATCAACATCAACAGCCGCCCCATTTGTAGTGAGCCCCGGAGTGAGCGAATTTCTAACTCGCTACGGGGCTTGCGCATGTGCGCGGCACGCGGCACCATCGACCCGCTTGCGAGCACATAGCACTTGCAAGCGGATCTGAATGAGGTCCAATATGTTGTCCACTTGCCACCAGTAGCATACCACATGAATAATACATTTAATATCATTAATTAACATTGTGCACCTCATTTACATGTGTCCCATATCCGAAATGCAGGAGAACGATTCTGTATGCCTGAATATCTTGCCTGCTTTCTTGCTGTCTTCATGTCATACAACTTTCGCATGCTGAATTGGTTGTCTGACAGCTGAAGCATTTTAAATGTTTTTGTTTGAGCCTGAAGCCAAATATATTAATATGTATTCCATTTACCTCTTGACTTTAGCCTCATTTGTAGGCTGTACATTTTGCAGCAGAAAATTAGTAGCTTTTCTGTGGAGCTGATTTAAATCCACACAGTGTTGATTTTTCCTATTTTTCTTTTCTGTGCTACTTTATTTCTGTCTATTTCACCCAGCCGATTGGGAAATCAAAATCTCATATCATCAGGTCCAGCCACTATAGAAAAAACTGTTTGATTTCTGCAGTTTTAGAATTCAATTAGAATGTCTGCAAATAACAAAATTATGACAGTTGTTTACTGCAGAGCTGGAAAATCTTTATATTTTGCAGGAATAAATTACTATCCTGCCATAATGAACTGATCACTCGGGATATAACTTCACTTTAAAAAACGAAAAGGTCACACATTTAGCATTACTATTCTCATAAGCAATAGTACCCTTTCCAGCCTAGCTATCAATACCTCTGGTTCTGCAGCTCTACCAGTGCACATTGCTACATACGTATTGATTAAGGAAAATAAATCAATCCTGCTCAACAATGATAAATAAACACTATGTTTATAAATATACATTATCATACATTATTTTTATAAATGATTATCGGCATTCTATGATTTTCCCACTTTGTGATAAGATTTTTTTGTATTAATCCTCCTGATTAGGAGTCATTTTAACACAGAACAGACAAGTTACTTGCATTGAGTCACCAGACTAATAGTTGATTGCAATATTTACCTTTGATTATCTGTATCCTGTCGTGTTCTATATGTAATTTGTACAGCGCTGTATTTGTGTTCCTTCCACCCCCAGTATAGCTACCATTTATATTTTAACCTGTTAATGATGAGATTTATTTTATGTTGTCATTTAGAATTTAAAACATTGCATACACTTGAATTTAATGGGATGTAGGTTAGGGTTAGGCACCAGGGAGGGAGGGATAGTATTAGGGTGCGGGGAGTGGCAGGTTAGGTTTAAGCACGGGGGGGGGGAGGGTTAGGTTTAGGCACTAGTGTTCCAACAATTTATATCCCAAATTCAAAACGGCAGCTGTCACAGTGGGCTCTGCATCCCATAATAAACAGCAAATAAAAAAGAGAGGAGTGGCGCACCATATAGAATTCAGTAAAAAGGTTTATTATACAGTTAATATACTATATTTCTAAAATTACATGGTGATGTTAATCAGCTAAAAACTGTTAATTAACAACTAGTACAAGCCTGAGAATGATATTATTGACAAGATTTAGTAATTTAGTAATAGATAAAATGTTCACTCTCTAAAAATCTGCATAGACATATAAATAAAGTACATTCTGATAAAGATTGGGTATACAGTATACCAAGGTAATGAAGTCCTATGAGGTTATTAGGGTGGAGGTTGGTAATTAGCCACACTATTTAATAAGTAACACTCCGCAGTTCACTGTGGCAATACGACTGAACGAAATAAGCAGTCACAAACCATGTTTCCAACTTCAATAGTCCCAAAATGATACTAAGTAGTCAGAGGACTTGTTTGTATTAGAAAGATAGTGAATGGTGTAAAATGCAGATTGTTGGTTAGTAACGGTATGTATACACGGCTAGTAATACTTGCGGGGATAGCGTGTGGATGGAGAGATTTATTCACTCGGCAGGAGATCCGATATATACCTTGCCAGACGCTGTTGGATTTATTCTCCAGTGGATTACATCAATCAGCACTCCAGTGGGGGACCGTCTCTCCACAATTTGGAGAGGACCCATCAGATGGCTCGGACACCTCCGCGCCGGTGTATGCTCCACTGAGAAAGAGCACTCTCTATCCGTCAGTGTCTCAATGCTCAGTTGTATGCTGTTGGAATCAGAGAGCGGCTCACAAGTGCAAAAGTAGAGCTGGCTGTCAGTGGCCGATGTGTACTCCGTTATAAGTGGTCTTTATGCAGCATAAAAGTGGATACTTGACGCGTTTCTCCGGGTAAAAGCTCACTCCCGGTTTCCTCAGAAGGCAAAGTATTTGATTGTGTTGGAATGGGGAATATATAGCACCACCCACGCCGTACGGCTGAAACACTGCAAAAGAGTAATTATGCTTGCTCAGGACTTAGGCCCTCATTCAGAGCCGCTCGTTAGCGGCAGTACGCTCATTCAGAGCGATGTTTGCACATCTGCGCATGCGTACGCGTTTTAGTACGCATGCGCGAACCAGTCAGTGCGGCCGAAAATCCTTTGTACGCTATATAGCGAGTGCCTGCTATTTTGAGTGACAGAATGAGGCATATGTGGGTGGTAACAGGGGAAGGTGCTTGAAAATGGGGAGTGGAGATCCGAACGCAGGCGTGCTTAAAGGTCAAAACGGGCGTTTTATGGGTGTGTATATTTAAAACAGCAGCGTCATTGACCACGTCACTGGGTTATTTTATAGCCAGAACTGCACGCAAATTTGTGGTAGCAAACACCAACCACAAGAATAGCGAGCAGTTCATACGCTGGTCGATGTACTCGATTAATCTAATAAATAGCGGACATGACGTAGGATGCGAGCGGCCAGGGGGCGTTTTTAAGAAATAAACGAGCGTATGTTTTGCACGCTCGTTCAGACTTAGAGGTGTGAACAGACAGCAATGTGCGTACGGATCATTTGAATAGCCACCCCTTGTTTTTAAACGAACGACCGCAAATAGCGAACGGCTCTGAATGAGGGCCTTAATTACTTAACAGCTGAGAGCACTTAGAATTGCATCTTAATGAATGGGTGGTGCTATATATTCCCCATTCCAACACAAGCAAATACTGCTGAATAAATCCAGAATGTACTTTATTTTGTATGTCTATCCAGATTTTTAGAGATTGAACATTTTATCTATTTATAAATCTTGTCAATAATATCATTCTCAGGCTTGTACTAGTTGTTAATTAAGAGTTTTTAACTGATTAACATCACCATGTCATTTTAGGAATATAGTATATTAACTGTATAATAAACCTTTTTACTGAATTCTATATGGCGCGCCACTCCTCTCTTTTTTAATACAGTAGATGCAACATTTTTGTATCCACCAAAACTCACAAAGTTATTACAAATACAATACACAAAGTATTGCATGCAGATACATAAATATAGTCTCAGTAATGAGTCATGACATGTACAAAATAGATAAACAAACTAGTAACACTTACACTATACTTTAGACCAATAACCCCAAAACACTGTGTTACATTGAGCTATATTAGAGACATTAGAAATAAATGGTTCAGAGCATGGGAGGACTAAGAACTTAAAGATGCCCATGAAAATATTCTGAAAGTGACCACATGTTGTAGATGGGGCCAGATTGGCAGTAGTAGGGGAAATGTTATGGGACGGACCAAGCGGAAAAGAAAGGGAAGGGGCAGGCAGGAGAGTGGTGGTGAATAGACATGGGGGCGGGGCCAAAAATAGTGTATGGGGGGCAGACTGAGCCAGTTCCTTTACTAGTGAATTAAATATATATATATATTGTGTATATATATATATATATATATATATATATATATATATATTAGGGGTGAGCGGGTTCGGATTTCTGAAATCCGAACCCCCCCGAGCCCCCCCGATCCGAGTCCGATCCGAGTCAGGCTCGACTTTTCCCGCCTGACTCGGATCTGACATCGAGGCAAAACGTCATCATCCCGCCTTCCGAGTCTCGCGGGTTTTGGATCCTATATAAGGTACCCGCGTCGGCGCCATTTTCTCACTCGGCTGTGGACAGTGAAGAGGGAGGGTGGGAGTTAGTGCTGTGTAGTGTAGTGTAGTGTAGTGCTGCTGTTGTCCACTACTTCAAAGTCCATAGGGGCTGGCTGTGTTGTGCTGTGCTGCTGTTGTTAATAGGGGCTGTGTCCACTACTTCAAAGTCCATAGGGGCTGGCTGGACTGTGTTGTGCAGTCAGTTCCAAAGTCCTGTGCAGTGTCCCAGTCCTAAAGGGGTGCTGTAGTGTTGTCCAGGGGGTGCTCTGTCCATCAGGGGTGCTCCCCCCAAGTGCTAAAAAAATAATATATTTTCTGTGTTTGTGAATTGTGTGCGCAGTAGCCGCACGTGCATCAACAAAGTAGTGCCAAGCGTGCGCCTGTGTCATAAGTAAAGGGCCGGCTGGCTTGACCGTTAAGGGTGCTGTAACCCCCGAAAGTACACTCCAGTCCAAACCAAAAAAAAAATTATTTTCTGTGTTTGTGAATTGTGTGCGCAGTAGCCGCACGTGCATCAACAAAGTAGTGCCAAGCGTGCGCCTGTGTCATAAGTAAAGGGCCGGCTGGCTTGACCGTTAAGGGTGCTGTAACCCCCGAAAGTACACTCCAGTCCAAACCTAAAAAAAATTTATTTTCTGTGTTTGTGAATTGTGTGCGCAGTAGCCGCACGTGCATCAACAAAGTAGTGCCAAGCGTGCGCCTGTGTCATAAGTAAAGGGCCGGCTGGCTTGACCGTTAAAGGGTGCTGTAACCCCCGAAAGTACACTCCAGTCCAAACCAAAAAAAAATTATTTTCTGTGTTTGTGAATTGTGTGCGCAGTAGCCGCACGTGCATCAACAAAGTAGTGCCAAGCGTGCGCCTGTGTCATAAGTAAAGGGCCGGCTGGCTTGACCGTTAAGGGTGCTGTAACCCCCGAAAGTACACTCCAGTCCAAACCTAAAAAAAAATTATTTTCTGTGTTTGTGAATTGTGTGCGCAGTAGCCGCACGTGCATCAACAAAGTAGTGCCAAGAGTGCCCCTGTGTCATAAGTAAAGGGCCGGCTGGCTTGACCGTTAAAGGGTGCTGTAACCCCCGAAAGTACACTCCAGTCCAAACCAAAAAAAAATTATTTTCTGTGTTTGTGAATTGTGTGCGCAGTAGCCGCACGTGCATCAACAAAGTAGTGCCAAGCGTGCGCCTGTGTCATAAGTAAAGGGCCAGCTGGCTTGACCGTTAAAGGGTGCTGTAACCCCTGAAAGTACACTCCAGTCCAAACCAAAAAAAAATTATTTTCTGTGTTTGTGAATTGTGTGCGCAGTAGCCGCACGTGCATCAACAAAGTAGTGCCAAGCGTGCGCCTGTGTCATAAGTAAAGGGCCGGCTGGCTTGACCGTTAAGGGTGCTGTAACTCCCGAAAGTACACTCCAGTCCAAACCAAAAAAAAAATTATTTTCTGTGTTTGTGAATTGTGTGCGCAGTAGCCGCACGTGCATCAACAAAGTAGTGCCAAGCGTGCGCCTGTGTCATAAGTAAAGGGCCGGCTGGCTTGACCGTTAAGGGTGCTGTAACCCCCGAAAGTACACTCCAGTCCAAACCAAAAAAAAAATTATTTTCTGTGTTTGTGAATTGTGTGCGCAGTAGCCGCACGTGCATCAACAAAGTAGTGCCAAGCGTGCGCCTGTGTCATAAGTAAAGGGCCGGCTGGCTTGACCGTTAAGGGTGCTGTAACCCCCGAAAGTACACTCCAGTCCAAACCTAAAAAAAAATTATTTTCTGTGTTTGTGAATTGTGTGCGCAGTAGCCGCACGTGCATCAACAAAGTAGTGCCAAGCGTGCGCCTGTGTCATAAGTAAAGGGCCGGCTGGCTTGACCGTTAAAGGGTGCTGTAACCCCCGAAAGTACACTCCAGTCCAAACCAAAAAAAAATTATTTTCTGTGTTTGTGAATTGTGTGCGCAGTAGCCGCACGTGCATCAACAAAGTAGTGCCAAGAGTGCGCCTGTGTCATAAGTAAAGGGCCGGCTGGCTTGACCGTTAAAGGGTGCTGTAACCCCCAAAGTACACTCCAGTCCAAACCAAAAAAAAATTATTTTCTGTGTTTGTGAATTGTGTGCGCAGTAGCCGCACGTGCATCAACAAAGTAGTGCCAAGAGTGCGCCTGTGTCATAAGTAAAGGGCCGGCTGGCTTGACCGTTAAAGGGTGCTGTAACCCACAAAGTACACTCCAGTCCGAACCAAAAAAAAATTTATTTTCTGTGTTTAGCCGCACGTATATATCAAATCGATATAACATAAATGGAGGACCAAACTTTCTCCGATAAAAATAAAATAGAGAAAGATCAAGAACCACTTCCTCCTAGTGCTGAAGCTGCTGCCACTAGTCATGACATAGACGATAACATGCCATCAACGTCGTCTGCCAAGGCCGATGCCCAATGTCATAGTAGAGGGCACATACAATCCCAAATGGCAAAGTTCAGGAAAATGACCTTGAAAAAGACATTTAAATCAGCTGAAGAGAAACGTAAACTTGCCAATATGCCATTTACGACACGGAGTGGCAAGGAACGGCTAAGGTCGATCCCTAGTATGTTCATGACTAGTGGTTCAGCTTCACATGACGATGGAAGCACTCCTCCCACTAAAAAAATCAAAAGAGTTAAGCTGGCAAAAGCACAGCGAAGAACTGTGCTTTCTAAGAAGATATCACAAATCCCCAAAGAGAGTCCAAGTGTGGTGGTGGTTGCGATGCCTGACCTTCCCAGCACTGGACGGGAAGAGGTGGCTCTTTCCACCATTTGCACGCCCCCTGCAAGTGCTGAAAGGAGCACCCACAGTCCACTTGCTGATATGCAAATTGAAGATGTCACTGTTGAAGTACAACAGGATGAGGATACTGGTGTAGCTGGCGCTGAGGAGGAAGTTGGCGAGGAGGATTCTGATGGTGATGTGGTTTGTTTAAATCAGGCTCCGGGGGAGACAGTTGTTGTCCGTGGGATGAAAAAGCCCATCACGGTCATGCCTGGGCAGAAGACCAAACATTCCACCTCTTTGGTCTGGCAATATTTCTATCCAAATCCGGACAACAACTGTCTTGCCATATGTACCATATGTAAAGGTGAAATAAGTAGGGGTAGGGACGTCAACCACCTAGGAACATCCTCCCTTATACGGCACCTGCAGCGCGTTCATAAAAAGTTACTGTCAAGTTCAGAAACTTTGGCTCAGACCGTAAGCAGTCCAGGGACACCTAAATCCCGTTGTCCTGTTGTATCCAAGCGCCTGCAAACCACACCGTCAACTCCCTCCTCGTCAATTTCCTCCTTAGTCAGGATCGGAAGTAGTCCTGCAGGCCATATCACTGGCATGACTGACTCTCCTATCCGGGATTCCTCCGGAGGATCCTGCATTGCTACGCCTACTGCTGCCGCTGCTGCTGTTGCTGCTGCTGCTGGGAGTCGTTCATCATCCCAGAGAGGAAGTAGGAACACCACTACTTTTACTAAACAATTGACCCTCCAACAGTCCTTAGCGAGGAGGATGAAGTACGACAGCAGTCATCCTGAAGCAAAACGTATAACTGAGGCCTTGACTGCTATGTTGGTGTTAGACGTGCGTCCGGTATCCGCCATTAGTGCAGTGGGATTTAGACAATTGATGGAGGTAGTGTGTCCCCGGTTCCAAATCCCGTCTAGATTCCACTTCACTAGGCAGGCGATACCGAGACTGTACAGAAACGTCAGAAAAAGTGTCCTCAGTGTCCTGAAAAATGCCGTTGTACACAATGTCCACTTAACCACGGACATGTGGACAAGTGGAACAGGGCAGACTAAGGACTATATGACTGTGACAGCCCACTGGGTAGATGTATCACCTTACGCAGCAACAGCAGCAGCGTCACCAGTAGCAGCATCTCAGAAACGCCAGCTCGTTACAAGGCAGGCTACGCTGTGTATCACCGGTTTCAGTAAGAGGCACACCGCCGACAACCTCTTAGAGAAACTGAGGGAAATCATCGCCCAGTGGCTTACCCCACTTAGACTCTCCTGGGGATTTGTGATATCTGACAACGCCACCAATATTGTGCGGGCATTACATCTGGGCAAATTCCAGCACGTCCCATGTTTTGCTCACACAATAAACTTGGTGGTGCAGAATTTTCTGAAAAGCGACAGGGGCGTGCAGGAGACGCTTTGGGTGGCCCGAAAAATTTCTGGCCACTTTCGCCATTCAGCGACTGCGTGCCGAAGACTGGAGCGCCAGCAAACACTCTTGAACCTGCCCCGCCATCACCTGAAGCAAGAGGTTGTGACGCGGTGGAACTCAACCCTCTATATGCTTCAGAGGATGGAGGAGCAGCAAAAGGCCATACAAGCCTATACATCCACCTATGACATAGGCAAAGGAGGGGGTATGCACCTGACTCAAGCGCAGTGGAGAATGATTTCCGTGTTGTGCAAGGTTCTTCAGCCCTTCGAACTTGCCACACGTGAAGTCAGTTCAGACACTGCCAGCTTGAGTCAGGTCATTCCCCTCATCAGGCTTTTGCAGAAGCAGCTGGAGAAAGTGAAGGAGGAGCTAAGACGGAGCGATTCCGCTCGGCATGTGGGACTTGTGGATGAAGCCCTTCATTCGCTTTGCCAGGATTCCAGGGTGGTCAATCTGTTGAAATCAGACCACTACATTTTGGCCACCGTGCTCGATCCTAGGTTTAAAGCCTATGTGGTGTCTCTCTTTCCGGCCGACACAAGCCTGCAGAGGTGCAAAGACCTGCTGGTGAACACACTGTCAGCTGAAGCGGAACGTGACACGTCAACGGCTCCTTCTTCATTTTCTCCCGCAACTGGGGCTGCCAGGAAAAAACTTAGGTATCCTAAGCAACCCGCTGGCGGTGATGCAGGGCAGGCAGGACCAAGTTTGGACATCTGGTCCGGACTGAAGGACCTGGCAACAATTTCTGACATGTCTACTGTCACTGCATATGATACTGTCACCATTGACAGAATGGTGGAGGATTACATCGGTGACAGCATCCAAGTAGGCATGTCAGACAGTCCATACCTGTACTGGCAGGAAAAAGAGGCAATTTGGAGGCCCCTGTACAAACTGGCTCTATTTTACCTGAGTTGCCCCCCCCTCTAGTGTGTACTCCGAAAGAGTGTTTAGTGCAGCCGGGAACCTTGTCAGCGAAAGGCGTAGGAGGTTGCTTCCACAGAATGTGGAGAAGATGATGTTCATCAAAATGAATTATCAGCTCTTCCAGGGAGACCAGCCTCCAGAAGGTACAGAGGGACCTGTGGTGGTGGATTCAAGTGGGGACGAGTTAATACTTTGTGAGGATGAGGATGTACACACTGAAGAGGGTGAGGAATCGGTGGATGAGGAGGATGAGGATGACATCTTGCCTCCGTAGAGCCAGTTTGTGCAGGGACACATTAATTGCCAGCTTGTTTTGTGGGGGCCCAAACGAACCAATCATTTCAGCCACAGTTGTGTGGCAGACCCTGGCGCTGAAATGATTGATTTGTTAAAGTGTGCATGTCCTGTTTATACAACATAAGGGTGGGTGGGAGGGCCCAAGGACAATTCCATCTTGCACCTCTTTTTTTCTTTGCATTATGTACAGTTTGGGGCCTAGTTTTTCTAACTGCCATCCTGCCTGCCACTGCAGTGTCACTCCTAGATGGGTCACGTGTTTGTGCCGCCCACTCGTGTCGCTTAGCATAGTCATCCAGCTACCTCGGTGCAACCTTTTGGACATAAAAACACTATTGTGAGGTGTGAGGTGTTCAGAATAGACTGGAAATGAGTGGAAATTAAGGTTATTGAGGTTAATAATAGCATAGGAGCAGAAAAACCTACAAATTCTGTGATTTTAGCTGTTTTTATGCTTTTTTTCAAAAAAATACAGATCCAAAACACAAAACCCAGAACCCAAAACACGGAAGGGTGGTTTTGGCAAAACCAATCCAGATCCAAAACACGAAGAAAGATCCAGATCCAAAACCAAAACACAAAACACGAAAAGTGGCCGATGCACACCCCTAATATATATAAAAATATATCTTTAGAGCCCGCACAGGAAAAAACAGACAAATAGCAATGATAAGAACATCCCTAATGTATATAATATACTAGAATGGGATGGGGTAATATTTTCCAATCCAAACCAACTTATACACCAATCCTAATATCCAAAGCTGGAGATAGATTTTTTGAGTTGGCGGTGCTCCCCTGAGTCAGAGTAATGCAAGATATATGAAAGTATATAGAAAAAAGAAGACTCTTGGTTGGGGGCACTCAAAATGTTGTATCAAGAGTAAAAACTAGTGATACTAAAACTTAACTTTTAATAATCAACATTTTAAAACGCTAGATACTCAACAATACAATACATACACCATACAACATAAAAATCTTCCACTCCACCGCTCAGGTAGGTGGGACAGATGGTGCACATGACACCAATAATTGATGTGAAAAGATAAGTTAATTAAGCTACGTTCAGGCGAATATTTATTCTTTGTTAGAATGAATCAGCAAATTGTGATTTATCAAATACTGTTTATGGATTCTCCTACAATTGCATATGACTAATCAGTTGCTCATATGAATGGGCATGCAAAAATCACCATAGCAGACGTTTAGCACAACAGTACATTGGAGTGTCAAGTTGGCGTATGTGTTAAGCCAGTATACCAAATGATAGCTAAAAGTTATATCAAGATTTCTGCAGCGGGTTTCCTAAATGAATATCAATCTGATACTATCTATTTAGCAAAGAGTCATAGTAATGTACACGTCGTGCTTTTCAGAATGCTATACACAGATTGCTTACTGTGTATAAATGATTGGCTGTAGAATTTCCTAGGACATAATATTAAGTGTAATTACAACAGACATTTAGTCACTGTGTCACCTAGATCAGGGAATGAAATACATATAGTTATCATAGGGCAAACCATAGCACAGGGGTATGTGAGTTCCTGTAAGCAGTACCAAAAAAGGGGCCCAGACAAATGTCTTCCCCGTTTCTGCTGTCACCGTGTCATGTGAAAACAGAGGACACGGGATGAGAGAACGGGGTTGGCAGCTGGTAGGAAGGAAGAGAAAGGACACCTCTGCTGTCAGTGTGCACCAGTTGTGACTCCCCTGATATCAAAAAGACATTGCAGGGCAGGTACAAGAGGCAGACTGATGAGAGAGTGCAGAAAATATTCTTTATTTATGCAATAGTCCTCTAACAATTTTCATACATCGAGGAACTACATGTAAATTGTTGCTGTTATAAGACATATATAATAATATTTATGCTTCTTGTATAAGATTTACAATTTCTTGAGCCACTATGTAGTCAATATTGGATCATACAGGAGCAAAGGTGAGTATGAAGAACCCTGATCCAGTTATTCAAAAGGGCAAACAGATAATAGGTAAAACATTTCCTGCAGGACCAGCCTGCAGAAATAGCTTGAACAGGATCTCCTCGGTGGCCCTGATCTAAGTTCCCTACGAACAGCATCCTATCAGCCTCGGCAGCACCCATTTCTCCTGAGTCCCGTCCTGTGTGCCCAGCAGCAGCAGTTGATGGGTGATGCGATAAGTCACCACGCAGGGTCTTTTTGGGCCTACATTTTCAAACTGCCATCCTGTCTGCCACTACATGCCACTCCTAGATGGGCCACTTGTGTTGGTGCAACCTTTTGGCTTAAAAACAATATTGTGAGTTTTGAGGTGTTCAGAATAGACTGGAAATTAGTGAAAATTAATGTTATTGAGGTTAATAATAGTACTGGAACAAATACAAAACAAAATTCTGTGATTTTAGCTGTTTTTATGCTTTTTTCCAAAAAATACAGATCCAAAACACAAAACCTGGAAGGGTGGTTTTGGCAAAACCAATCCAGATCCAAAACACGAAGAAAGATCCAGATCCAAAACCAAAACACAAAACATGAAAAGTGGCCGGTGCCTTCAAAGCAGCATATATTTTTCTATAGCCTTCCCCAGATTTGTGACTTGAGACAATCCTGTCTCAGAGGTCTACAGACAATTCCTTGGACTTCATACTTGGTTTGTGCTCTGACATGCACTGTCAAGTGTGGGACCATATATAGACAGGTGTATGCCTTCCAAATCATGTCCAATCTACTGAATTTACCACAGGTGAACTCAATTAAGCTGTAGGAACATCTCAAGGATAATCAGTGGAGACAGGATGCACCTGAGCTCAATTTTGAGCTCCATGGCAGTGAATACTATGTAAATGTGATTTCTTAGTTTTTTTTTTTTTTAAAATCTGCAAAAATCTCAATTTTTTTTTTACACGTAGTCATTATAGGGTATTGTGTGTAGAATTTTGAGGAAAAAATGAATTTATTCCATTTTGGAATAAGGCTGTAACATAACAAAATGTGGAAAAAGCTAAGCGTTGTGAATACTTTCCGGATGCACTGTATATATATATATATTTATATATATATACATATATATACAGTATACTGTGAGCGCCGCCGTCAGTATCTTGTTGCATTGCAGTGTAAGCCTTTTACCCAGGGAAGGGTGTACGTTTTTTCAATTATTTTACTAGTGGAGTGTCAATCTTCGTTTGTGTATTAGAGAGAGAGAAAGAGAGAGAGGGAGATTGTTAGAATGTCATATATCAATATTGACTTTCCTTTAATTAGTCACCTTACCGCTACCATTAAATACTGTAAGCCAAATCCCTTTTTATTCATCTTGTGACTTTTTAACACCTACTATAATGTTAACTTCAAAATGCTTTTGTCACACCTGAGGGGGAAATTCATTTAACCGCAATGAGCCACTTTTCCGCGAAAAACGGATTATTAAGTAAATTTGTACTTATTATGCAATCCAATTAGCCATGACTTTTTGAAGGTGTGAATTGTCCATACCATTTGTCATGAAGAGTTTTCACCACCTCCTTAATATGTGAAAAGTTGTGCAAAACCCTTATTTTTGACTAAAAATGTCAATACTTATGTTAGAATCACTGGGACAACCTCCTTAATGACTAATTTGGCAAAAATATATTTTTTTAATTAGCTTAATTTGGCCAATAATGATATGTTATTTTTGGGGTGAAAAGTGCAGGAAAATGGGTTAACTGATGTGAGACAGGTATATAGGGGTGATGTATGAATCGGACAGATGTTTTTAACAATGCAGGTAGATATAAGAGACATATTTTAAAGGTTTTTTAAAAATGTCTTTAAATGACACCAATATACAGGTTGAGTCTCCGATATCCAAAATGCTTGGGACCAGGGGCATTTTGGATAACGGAATATTCCGTATTTTGGAATAATTGCATACCATAATGAAATATCTTGGGAATAGGACCCAAATATACACACAAAATGCATTTATGTGTTATATACACCTTACACACACAGCCTGCAGGTAATTTTATACAATATTTTCAATAATTTTGTGGCTCAAACAAAGTTTGTGTACAAACGTAAAATTTAGTTATGTTTCATATACACCCTATACACACAGCCTGAAGGTAATTTTATACAATATTTGTAATAATTTGTGCCTTAGACAAAGTTTGTGTATATTGAACCATCAAAAATCAAAGGTTTAATTTTCTCAGTCAAGCCAAAAAAATTCCGTATTTCGGAATATTCCGTATTTCGGAATATTTGGATATGGGAGACTCAACCTGTATACTTGTAGGCATTTTAACACCCCCCAATTTAAGTATAACATTTATTTTGCCAAAAAACACTTGCTTTCTGACACTATTTCACTGTTTTAGAAAAATGCATATAACAGCAGTTTGACACAATACTTTTATTATGGCCACTATTACACTTTGATATTGTTATCCTATATCTTTTTGGCTTTTTTTGGGGTACAGGCAGCAAAATACACAAAAAATTATCACTTTGCGACTTTTGTAATAGGATTGTTCAAAAAATGCTGATGCGCATAGCCGCGAAAAGCGGTAAAATCCCACGAAGGGTGCTGAAACTTGGCAGCACGCAATAAAATTTTGCATTATCGTGGCTAATTGAATTCACCCCTCAATCTCCATTAAAGCAGATATAGACATCAGTAAGGGTAAAATAATCGCTGACTCCCTTTCATAGCAGTGCAGGTATCCCTTTTCAGGCACAGGGATTGCTGTGTACAGATCATGGAATTCCAAGGAAACAAGTGCAGTACATAGATTTATTCAAAATATCCAGGACCGTAACACTAATATAGCAAAATACGAAGGTGTTAGATATAAGCAATTGTAAGATATGATATAAGGGGTACTATTTAAACAATAGCCACTGCCTTGTTAGTTCTGACAATCTGATGGAAAATGATGGCTTATCAGAGATAAGATTAATGTGAAGGCCTACTGCTACAAAAACTGTGTAAGGCCCATATTGCAAAAATAGAGAATACTCCCTAAATACCTGTTGATAAATAGATACAAAGCCTTTCTTTCCATATCAGCTGCCTCAGCCTGAGCACTCCATCCTGGTTTATCAATTAGGGAAACTTTATGGCCCACTATGGTTTTCATCGGCATTAACAAACTCAAAAGATGGGTACACACGTAACTATGTGTGCACCCAGCGACGCAACGGTCAACTGCAACACTCACGTGCCAACATATCGGGTGTCCAGTACACATTACATGATCTAATGCCCGACCGCCTGATATGTAGGCACCAGCAGCGTCTTACTGCATAGGGTCGTCAGCTGGATTGTCTGATTGAGCTACATGTAGAGCCGATCTGACGATGTGACAGACAACCAAGTGGGAGCACTTTTGGTCGCTAGTAGTGTGGTCACACTGGCCGATGTCAAAGATTTGTTGGCCCAATCCTCCAGATCGGATAACATATCGTCTATATCGGCTAATGTGTACCCGCACTTAGTCATAGTCTTTTTAAAGGTAAGAACAACAGTTCGACTTCTGGCTGAACCAAATCTTCAATAAAGCAGATTGCTTCTGACAGTCTCTTTTCATCAACTGTTTGACACATCCACCCGTTATATTGAAGCATGACTTCTGAAGACCTACGTCCTGATAGAGAGGCACATTTTACAGTTCTGCATGTATTGAGCTCCTATTTAGACTTCATGTCACACATTTTTCAAACAATTTAATTTTCTTGCAACTGGTAACCCTTAATTCTGCACCTACAGTAGATTAATTTAATATAATTAGGAGGAATAGCTCCAATAATGATTTTTCTGCCTTTCCTACCCATTAGGAAACATGAAATAGCTATTACGAACTGGTCAAATTGATTTTCAAAAACATAGCTGCATGCATTATAAGTCTGGTACAAAGACATAGGTTAAAGACAGTGAACTTCAATATTTTACAGTTCCACTTTTCGCTTTCCAAACTGTGTTAAGTAAATATGAACTATTTTAGAAGATGATGAAGTTAATTTTCGACTGGAAGCATTAGGCGGCAGAAAACTGAAATAAGCATACTGTTATGCCTTTGAGCATTATAAACCACTGTTGTTACTTGTGGATACCATAGATCTGGACTATACATTATTATTGCTCAAACGGATATTCTATGTTGGAGGTCACCCACTCCATAAAGAAAGGTAACACAATGCAATAAACAAACAGTAAAAAGAGGGGTTATAGATCGGTGTGAGAATGTAGCATGCAATTCTTTTATCATGAATAAGGTGATCCCATGTTAATGGAAACAACAGCCCAGAAAAGAAATAAAGCTGAACTGAATGATAAATTAGTTTTAACTGTGCTTACCGTACCAAGTGCCAGCTAAAATTTGTATGAAAGATAAGTGTAATGATAAGGACTAGTGTAATTACAGTGTATCCACATAGACATTAGATTATGTGAAGCAGAAAGTGGTGTTCATCACTAGCCGGGAATGGAACTCGAGCGCGTGGCAAATGCTTCATGTGTGTCTTTTTCTGTGTGCTATAATTTATGTCGCCCTGTTTTGGTTAGCCTTGTAGATTACTTTACAATTGATGTCAGTTTTAAATAATTGTCCAATAGACACACTAGCCATAGGTACTAGTGGGGAAAAACAAACAAATATCCGTAGATAAGGAAAATGAGAAATAGATTACACTTTCGTGTATATAAATATGCAAATGGGTAGTCTTTGCTTTTACAGCTGCAATTTGTTTGCACAACAGGATTTCTTTTCCTATTATCCTGATGATTTACCACTCAAGTAATAAGAAAATAGTGTTACATAGATTAAAGATCTCATACGGACAGTATATCCTGGACATAATTCAATCATGTACTGCAAAACTGGCAGCATACCATATGTACTGTATTTTTTCATAAGGGTACTGACCAATGTGATACATGACAAGCAACATTTGTGCACCTATTTGCATGATGAGATTATGGGGCTATAGCAGAGTTGAACCCACTTCATCTAATTGCTCCCGCATTGTGTGCAGAAACAAAATTAGTATTTTTTCTCGTATGGAGTGGTACAACCACCGCAGAATCAATTGACTCTGGGCACTAGAGTGTGCCCGGAGTCTATTGCACATGCGCAGTTTGCTGGGGAAATGGCGTGACGCCATTTTCCAGATGATTTGCTCACAGCGCATGCGCAAAAAGGGGAAAAATGGCCATTTTCCGGCATTTGAGCATCGCTGGGAGACCCGACGCAGGACCTCGGAGAGGTAAGTTTTACATAATATGGGTGCAGGGTGTGTGGTGCGGTCCCCCCCTGGACCCAGGGGCCCGTGTGCACTGCACACCCTGCACCAATTATAGCTACGCCCCACCTTCATCATTATCAACTGTGAACTTGCACCAGCTCTATCCCCAATACAAAAGATCTGTCTGAAAACAGGCACAATTACACATACGCATGCTGGTTTACCATTACCCAGCACATTAATTACCAGAGGGTGTACTTTTCCAATCAGCCTTAGGATCTGCGAGGAAAGTCCACATAAAAATGCATCTCTGGTAATTATTGTATGGGTATTGTAAAATGACGCAGAATCTTTGGGTTACCGCGCATTATCAGCGGTTTTACTGCATAGGAAAAAAGCTGATTAATTGAATAGCTCCAGGCATGAAACCCAGAACTTTTCCCAGCACAGCAAACTCCACGCTTAAATGATAATGCTTATAAATAGGCTTGCCATATCATCACTTTAATTTGGGATACAAGTTAATTAAACAGGTTCTGTGGCTGATTAAAACCAGGTAAAATGGAGACTTGAAGTCAACCAGTCAATCTGTGTAATTCATATGTGTCCTGAATTAAAAGGATGATTTGGCAAGCCAATCCATAATATACTGAGTAGAGTACAGTATGTCGCAAAATATGTTTCCTTGTTCTATCATCAGTTTGTGTGATAAACTTATGACCAGAACATGTAAAAAAAAAAAAAATTATATTCTGGAAAAAGAGTACATGACAAAAAGAGACAACACAGTAACAACCTAAGAAACCATGCAATCTATTGTCCTTATAAAACAAACTACACACTAGACGACTTGCAAATGATGCGATGTTGTCAACGATTTCCCTTGAACTACCGGACAAACAATCTAGTGCATACATACTGTGCAATCTAACAAATGACCAAACGATATATCTTACATTGTTTGGTGGTTAGATCGTTAACTGTATAATGTAACCATATCGCCTGGTTGTTCGGTAGAGCATACACACTGCACGATCTGCGGAGAATAATTAACGAGTTTGACAGATCTTCTTGCATGTAGAAAATATCTGAAGATGTGATGGACGATGACACGGGTGTGTGCATAATGCGCACACGTAAACTTATATGTGTAACGTTAGAAAATTAATAAATGTACACTTAAAATAATGTCAGACATAATATCTGCTTACTGTACTTTCTTGTGCTATATAAAAAGCCAAATGAGGCTATGAACAATTTTTTCAGATGAACACAGGAACAGATAAAATTAATGAGAGAGTGAGATCCAAGTGAAGTGTTAGGATGTACTTTGAACTGACTTTCTGTGTGTCAGATTTTCAGAAACAAATGCTCAATGATGTAAAGTGCCTTATCCGATGGAGCAAGAAATTGGTCTCTGGGGTATAAAAAGATAAAGTACAAAAAAAAAATAAAAAAATTTAACCGAACACTTCACGGCTAATTTACAAAAGTGAAAATGTGCAGGTTAGCAACATAAAAGATCTTTTGTGACATCTTTCATACAAGTGTAAATGTAAGTTTTGTGGTGAAATGGATTTCCTTTTTGGAAGACGGAGACAATTTTTCTATGGATTTCATGGGAGAAATTCAGCAAATCAGGGACTTACCTAAGGAATATGAGCATCTCAGCTTTTGCACTGAATAAAAACAAACTTTCATCTTGTGGAATAAAATTATTTATATGAGCAAAAGGTACTTACATTAGCATATCTATAATGGGTGCCAGGTTATACTGACCTCTTTAGAGTCCTGCGTCGCTTGGCGCTGCAGACAGAAATCACAAGAAAAATGGTGTGGTGGTCATTTCCCCTGTGATTTGCGTATGGGAAGTAGAGGTCTTTGGGAGCACAGTGTGGGCGGCATGTTCCTGGAGATCTGCATATGTGCAGTAGACTCTAGCACAAAGTCAATCTACTGCTCTGTTGTTAAGGAGAGGGCCTGCTCAGAGGCTGGATAAAGGCCCCATTCTCTATTAAACTGCATACTTACCTATCCTACTGGAACATATGGGAGGCTCCTGAATAACGAGTGGCTCTCCCATACTCCGAGAATAGTAGGTAAGTCTCTTGCAGGTCCCACCCTGCTTCCCACTGCTACAAAGTGAAATGATCCGTCCAGGCAGCTTGATGATGCAATTCTCGCTGAATTTAATAATTTTGTCCCCATCTCCGGTTTGCATTGCTGAGAATCATGGCTCTGTAAAGCAGAAGGTGGGGCCACAAAGATGTGATTGTGGTGCCACACCCCACACCTGGCTGCACAAAGCCCTGGTCCTTGCCGCTAGCTGTACCATGACCCCTGCATTTGCCTCCCCACTCTTTCCATATGACAGCCCTGCTCCTAAATTGCTGGGATCTTGAATGTTCATGATGTGCTCAGAAATTCTCACTTTCAGTTTTCTCGTGGTTCTGCCTAAGTATTGAAGATGACAGGGACATGTTAATTATTAAATGACACCGGTGCTAGCTATTGCATGTTATATATTCTCTGATGTTGAACTCTTTCTGATTTTTATTAGACTTGAAAGAGGTTACCCTTCTTGTGGTTCTGGGTGTCAATTTGCAGTATTGACAGTTCCCACATTCTGATAAGAATGATATTAATTCACAGACACCTACCATTCCAGCCCATCTCCAATGGGTGGTTGGAGTGGTTTACTACAAGTCTACAAAGTTCATTCTCACCCAGGAACAATACAGTGAAAATTAATATCTCTTTATTACCCCTGTCCCCCACCCTCATTCTATATCTGAATATACTCGCACTTTAGGGACTGTGGCTCAGGTGATAAGTCATCTCAAAGCATGTACAGTATTATCAGTTACATAAGCAAACTGACACACCCCTATAACAAAACCATGACTCCAGCAACGAGAGGGCCAATAGCGAGGACAGGATGACATCACAAACTGGGAAGATAAATAGCAACAACAAAGACTGTTTACACTGATTGAACGTCATTGACCAGCCTCTCACGGATCACCGTCCACTGCTACAGTATTGTATTCAGTACTGTAGTTCTTATCCATGGAGCATTTGCCACCCAGTGGTTAAACTGTGTACTGCTTAGCTAGTTCTCTCGCGGCATACAGTACGCCACACCATAACGCCTATTGACATGCTGTGACAGGGAAGCCAGAATACCGCTCTATGAGCAAAGATGTGGCAGGACACATCTGTATATATTAGAAATTGGGAAAGGTTTGTTTCTTTGCTGTGCAAATATTAAGTGATCCTAGCTCCAGAAGCCGTGTTTGTTTCAGCTTGGTCACATTTTGCAAGGACTGAAAGCAGCAGCTCCAAAAAGGTCACAATGGGTTTGTGGAGAAAAATCATTGCCGCTTACTAGTGCCACTTTTCTGTGCCAAACACAAACAGATCCTGATGGAGTACAGAGGAAACGGCAATATTAGCCCTCATGACAATTAATCATTTGCCTCTCATGTCACTGTTTTATAAGGTAATTGAGAAGTATAAGAAAATGAGGATTGCCTGATTGTATACTCTCCACAATGCAGCATGAGGGGAAAACTTGCCAATAGAAATACAATTTTTGTAGCTGTCTGGGGTTTAAGTGTAACAGCTCAGTACATTCCACATGTGTATGTGTAAGAATTTAAGATGCTCAAATAATTCAATCCAGTTCAAAAGTCAACTGAATTTGACCAGCTCCGGGGCCTCCAACTTCATGGCATAATTGTGTATCTTCGATTTTCCTGTTCAAGTTTGCAGGCTTGCAGTACTAAAAAATTTAAAAATAAACTACTGTATGAAATGTTGCCTGTCTGACCTTAAAGGGAGACACCGTATAGTATTTTTTAGAACTTTTTTAATGTGAATATCAAATACTGTGCTTGAGCTCGAAGTTCAAGGGTGGCAGTTTGCATGGAAAGCTGATAAAACATTCTCACCATTATCTCCCCATTCTGCCCACTTCACTAGGAGGTGGGTGGGATGGAAGAGATTCATGGATGTGGGGGACTAAACTTCCGGGAGAGTAGGTAGGTATGATAGGAATACAACTCATGTTGTCATACCACCTCATTCATTGCTGAACCCCTTTAACTTATTTATACTGGAGTGCTTGAGGCCTGTGCTCTTTTATATAATCATTTATCAGCATTAAACAATTGCTGGTTTGAAGTCCAGTATTTTTTTGTTCCAAACTGTACTTTGGTTCTTGTTTCCCTTCCAGCATGAATTCCATTGGTATAGGCTAATTTCTTATGTACAAGTAGCGATAAGTGAATTTTCAAAATGATTGCATGTAATATTTACCTCTGTATTCATTTGGGTGCATAATTATAACTGTTTTCTGGCAAAGTTTGGATTTAAGTGTTCCCCCTTTAATTTCTGCCTACCCTGATTTCTCCTTTACAACCCCAATCACACCACGGAGCAGGATGAAATACCTGCATTACCACAACTTCATTTATAAACTATACAGAACTCTGTGGGGCTGGGCACGCTTTCTTTTTGTTGTATTTACATTCAAATACAAAATCAACTTTTATTATCATTCCTGTATAAAATAAGATAAGATAAAGTGACGAACACATAACGTAGAATAGTGTAGTTGTGTATAAGTGTGATAGATGTGTGATGGTAGAAAACCCACTAAGTGAAAGACAAAATATTTATAAGCAAATAAGAACAAGATTTAAATGTGAGACACACAGATTCAAATTGGGGCTACTCTACTGTTGCACCTAGAATTTATTGATCGTTTGTCAATATTGAAAATATTCAATTCTTATCAAAGAACAGCAACAAATGGTAACTCTGTAAATCTCTTAGATCAGTTTATATCTTAAACTTGTCTACAAGATATGAAGGGTGGGATACATGATGCATTGCATTGTGAATATGATGCATCCCGCCACTTATTGCAAGCATAACAGTGTTTTTTAACACCATATGTTTGAAAAACATCACAAAAGACAGTTCTCCCAGTAAGAGCTATCCTTTGCTATAGGAGGACTTAGAGATTTATGACCCAGAAGTCATTCTGCACATGCATTGAGTTAATCATGCGCCACAGCGGGTGCTGGGAAGGATAGGATTGGATCCTTCTCAAGAGTGAATAGAATAGAAACCCATAGACTTCTGTTGGACAACACCATATAAAGATGGCAATGAGCACTGCATCCAAGTCCCGGAATGTATTGCATTCCGGAGCTTGGTGCACATGTGATAAGCCGCCAAACTTCCGAAAATGTCATGTGCGGAGGTTTGACCGCAAAATCAGCATTGCTGCCTCCAGCCCCATATGAGATTAGTATACATCAGTGGTTCTCAAACTTGGTCCTCCGGACCCCACACAGTTTTCCAGGTCACGCAGCAGGTGCACAGGTGTATTCATTACTCACTGACACATTTTAAAAGATCCACAGGTGAACCAAATTATTTCACTTTTGATTCTGTGAAGAGACCTGGAAAACATGCACTGTGTGGGGTCCTGAGGACTGAGTTTGAGAACCTGTGGTATATATGGATAAATAAGTCATTCAAGTTACTTCGATGTACAGCAAATTGAAGATGATGATGGCCCTCCAGCAAACATGTGTTCAACTGAATTTGGGTGTAATTACTCATGAGCAATTGCTTGTGGCTCGTAATATCCCAAGTAGTATTTAATGAATAATTGTGAAGATATTTAAATTTTTTTTTTCTCCTTTACGTTCTGCTAAACCTAAACTTCTCCACCTTGGCATAATCCTAATTTCCTCCTCCCCAAATCCTAAACTACAAGATTAGTATTCTGAATGGATAGTGTGAACCCAGATTTGAGCGAGATAATATGCATCAGCCAGCAATTCTAGTGATTGAGCAGCCTTTTTTGTTTTTGTTTTTCAAATGTCTGTTAAGCAATTGGTAGATGGCAATGAGGTCCAGTTATCGAAATGTATCACAGTCCAGCAGGTTCTATTCTTATTTTGCCCTTTAACAATTTTAATAGTACCAGCTTATAAGAAAGTCTATCAAAGACCTGCAGAAAATAAAAAATATATGATTGTAACCTTATTCTTTTGTTTTTTTTCTCCAAAAAGGACACTGAGGTAATCTTTTTGAGTAACAGCAAAAAGTCTGTGTCACAAACCTCGGGTGGATAACGTGGATACTGGCTATACACTTGGGGTTGGCGTATACCCAGAACTAAAGTCCAGCATCTAATGTATCAGTGGCTTTCACCAGAGACCCCAGCAAAGGGGATCTAGACTTTGCTGTGCCTGATACACAAGTTGTGGCCCTTAGTCTGGTGGTGTGAAAGAAATGAGTTTCGGTGGAGAAAGGTCACTTTGGGATGAACCGGCGTATGGTTGTCAGGAATGGGCCAGAGCCAGACAACCAAAAGCGGTACCAGGGTGTGAGCAGAAATCAGGTCTAGGAATAGCCTAAGCCAACACCAAGAATCACTAGGAGCAGTACCAAGGCGTCAACAGAATCAGGTCAAATGGAATAGCAAAGGGTCAGAACCAGGAATCACAATAACTTGCATTGGGTAGAACGCTGGAGTCTAGGAATGCAGTATAATACGCTGGCACTGAAAAGTGCTAAGAGACGCCATTTTATAGTGAGGTGAGTTTGAATGTATAAATCTAAGAGGGCCAAGTGCATCACCAGGGGAGCCACTGCTGCCTGTCAGAGCTGCCAGGACCAGAGCCGCAGAAACAGCAGTCAGTGGAGAGGAGATGACAGCGGTCCGTGCAGCAGCAAGCAAAGGACCATTGGCAGCAAGGGAACCCTGTGATCGGTGCTCATATGTTAATGTTATCATTTACATGTACATATTGAAATAGTGAGTATAATATATCAATCACACATTTCCTTAAAAAAAAAAACAAAAACTATTCAATTCATAAATGAAGAGGAAAAAGTAATAATGTGAATTGGTCATTAATTTCAGCTAAGTTCCTACAGTAGCTTACACTGTTATTCTATGTCACATGTATCAAGCTAAGACACCTACTACAGAACATATTTTGTATTAATAAATATGAGAAATAGAAACTATTACATATCCCTGGTAAAGCATCCCACTATGCAAAAGACAGGCATAATAACATCATACATTGCTTCTTTTGATTTCCACTGTGGCTGACACTGACACATTCATATGACATTTGCAATAAAGAGATTAACGGTTTAGTTTGTAACTCTTTCTCTTACATTGTAATACTATACTGTATGTGTGTTGCACATTTATGTGTTAGGGGTAGCTAAGGTTACAGTTGTCTCTCGGGAAGTTCTGATCTGGAAACTAGGACAGAGCCTCAGTGCTAAGATGAGAAAGTGTGACTGTACTCCTGTACGTTTAATAAACTAGTTCTACTTGAAGAAGAGTCCTAGTGCTCTGTGTGTATGTATAAATATTTTGTCTCTTAATATATCTTATTCTAGCTTTTGGTGGTGTGTCCTTGGTCAGGAACATACTCTACATAATAAAGAACTGTAGCTAAATAATTATTTGTTAATTGTCACTCTTTGAAATGTTCTTCATAATGGTTTATGCAAATTGTGCTTTTTTAAAATCTATGTTTTACAGTTATATCAGAAGATGTACAAATATTAGTTTCTGTCATGCCTGTTACAGTGGCATCAAAAAGTTTTTTCCCCCTCCTGATTTCTTCTATTGTTGCATTTGTCACACTTATCTGTTTCAGATCTTCAAACAAAACTGAATATTAGACAAAGACAACCTGAGTAAACACAAAATGCAGTTTTTAATTGATCATCTCATTTATTGAAGAAAAAAGTTATCACCAAATGTGACCGACCCGCTCTTCTTTGCAGAATTGCTGTAATTCGGCCACATTGGAGGGGGTTTGAGCATTAAGTGCCTGTTCAAGGTCCTGTTCCTGCATCTAAATAAGATTCAAGTCAGAACTTTGACTAGACCAATCCAAAACCTAGTTGGTGTTAGATAACATTTTCCCTTAAATAAATGAAACACTGTATTTTGTGTTTGCTCCGGTTGTCTTTGTCTTATATTCAATTTCGTTTGAAGATCAGCAACAATTAAGTGTGACAAAAATAGAAATCAGAAAGGGGTATGCACCACTGCATATACACACAGCAGTGAATGATCCGTTTTTCAGATGGCATTACTTTTATTTATTTATATACATATATATATATATATATATATATATATGTATGATATCCCGGCTGTCTGGATGCCGCTGTTCAGAAAACCGACAGTGGCATCCCGACAACCAGAATACTGATACCCATTGGAATGCAAGGTAAGTTTTTTTCCCTACCCCTACCCTAACCCTCCCTCCCCGGTGCCCCTAAACCTAACCCTCCCTTCCTAGTGCCTAAACCTATCCTTCCTCTCCCTGCACCTTAAACCTAAAACCCCCTCCCTGGTGCCTAAACCTAACCTCCCTCTAGTGCCTAAACCTAACCTCCCCCTCCCCGCACCCTAATCTTAACCCTCCCTCCCAGTGCCTAACCCTAACCCTCCCCCTAATGCCTAGCCCTAACCCTGCTACCTAACTTTACCCTCCCCGTGCACCCCAATACTTACCATTCAGGGTGCCGACGTTTGGGATACTGGTGCCGGGATCCCGACCTGTCGGGATTTCAGCACCGGTATTTAGATCGTCGGCATCCAGCACGCTGGGATGCCGACTACATCCCATAAATAGCTGATAGCTGATATATATATATAACAGTCCACAATACTTATTCCCCATTAACATGTCAGAATTGTATTCTTTTACTCTGTTTCATTAGGAATGGAGAGAACATTTTTCGTAGGAAAGATATGATCAAAGCTGTGTCTGGTTATTCTCTGAATCACATGTGGTGTAAATTCATCCCAGACGCCTGGAGGCAAGTTATAATTTGGTGCCCCCCCGTCACACCCGCTGACACTGTAATGTAGCAATTTGCATGCAGACAGGCTATAGATGTACGAAGGCAGCAGCTGATGGTCTGAAATGGAGCTTTCCACTAGTGTATGGTGGCTTCTCAGGTGCCGGGAAGAGGTGCCATGTATTGGGCGGCCGTGACGGTGCACTCCGGGTACATAGTTACAGCCCTAAGTGGGGTGAATATGTTGTGGACAATGGAGGAGGTGCCCCTTCAGAGCTGGAGCCCGGCAGCAGATGCCTCCATTGTCTCCCATAGTTCTGTCCCTGATAACACATACACATAATCATGTGCTGGCAATAACTGCTAGTAAGGTCACATGTATGAATTCCTTGCCCTGTGAATGAACAAACAGCAGAAGATTCAGCAGAAGACACAATGTCAAGGTCATACGAGGTAGACAAACAGGAGACATATGTAGAGGGAAGCTGCACCCCACTCATTGGTTTAGAATGTCGACAATAAGGACATGACATAATGTCGACATTTTAACAATGTTAGGGTTACTCCTCTTTACCAATGCAAATTCACATGGCTGCCATGTCAAATGTTGATATTCACAATGATGACATTCTGGCACTGTCAACATTATGTCAATGTCTACATTGTGAATGTCAACATTTGACATGTCGACCTCCTGTCCATGTTGACATCCTGAAAATGTCAACATTCTGAATGTCAAAATATTGTACCACCCCCTTCTCATCCTTTACTCTAAAGTACCAAAATATTTCCACTGTTAAGATGCTCTATGGCAATTTAGCCACAGGATGCAGAGGATAGAATAACAACAATTTATTTATCTGATCCCTTCCTCTTGGATATGGATATAGTGAATAAATCTTCAGTTATCCTATCCTCACAGTGATCACTGATATAATAAAATTAAATAAGTGAAAGCCTTCTTTTTTTCAAAATTAGAGCAGACCTCTGCCACCTGATTGTACCATCACCCTTATTGTTCACACCTACCCTCTAAGAGATTTTTGTCACAATTTTTGCCACTTACACGTTAGGATAGGGATGAAGGAATCCCTTTATTTCAGTTACAACCCTCTTCACTTTTATAAAATTCCTTTTTATATATACTAATTCCCTTATTTATGATAATACTACTACTAACTATCATAACTGTCAATTATTGGCTTATATCACTGTCAGTCAGAACTGACACTTTTGATTGGTTTACATAAAACCAGATGTCAACAATGGAAAGCATTGGCTGTGCGGACTGTCAATCATTGGGCCCAAATGAATGGTAGGTTACCCAAAGAAATAAATGCCCCGCAGCCCTGCCTATAACCAGATGGAGAGGAACTCTGGACTAGCCTACCTGTGAACAAGCCCATGAACCGGCTCAATCCTGGTACCCGAGGTGCGCACACGGGATCTGCCAGATAGACTTTTTGGGTTTTAAGCAGGAGGTGTCAGAAAAGTTACCTACACCCACACCAAGGATCAGGCATCTTTAAATCCACGGTATCAGGTACTTTTCTCCGGTGCTCTCTCAACCAGCCGCAGACTGAACCGTCCCTGCAATGTCAATGATAACAGGGAAAGATTCATACCCGCAACCTGGACAGCAGAAGCACCACTAACTTTCTTCCAGTCTGTGCAGTCTGATACTCTCTCACCTTCCATTCACTGATCTCAGAATCACACGGAAAGGAAGCAGAGGTATCAGGATCACTGGTCTCAGACTGAGGTTTTCATGCAATAGATCTATATACTGTGGTGCCTGACTTATATACAATATAGAGGAATAGTTTACATTTATTTTTATTTATATACTATATGATATTTATTGCCTAAAATGCTGAGATGTGCTTGTATACTATATATTGAGATCTTCTGACTTATGACAAACAGGAATATGATCACATACTACTGTATTTATTGCCCTCTGTCTATCAAATAGAGCAACCTTCCATTTTTGAGCAATTTAGATACAAATCTATTATACTGAGATATTATTGCCTACAGCAATCGTGTCATGTTGTGTGAACTTATCATGGAGCAAGTTAATATTTGTGTTTGAAGTATGTGATGATGTGATATTATTGTGTATTGCAACCGTACCTCTAAACAACAGCCTATGTTTAGAATTACACAGAGAAGCTGCCGCTTCTGGGAAGCAGAGTTATATACATTGTGATATATTACTTACTCTGTATCTGACACCTCCTTCTGAATTTACATTAAGATGGATGGAAATGTAAAGCTGCTTGTGTGCGGCTCTGCAATTCCATCCATCTCTGAATTAGGCCCAATGTGTCTGATAAATAGGCCTGGGAAAAGGCAGTAGAGAAAGTCTATCTGCTGTTGCTCGATAACATTAAATTGTCCTTCAGGAAGTAAGGTAGTCAATACTTTCATTAAGGAAATGTACTTGGTAAAATGTTGGCTATGGCCCTCAAAGCACATAGGACGGTGTCCTATATCTACTCAATTAAGGATAATACATGGAAGTTCCACCACAACAACACTTTGAAAATTGCGGTTTCCTTTTGCTCTTATCATACTAAATTATATAACCAAGGCTGAAACAGGGCTATATGCTGCCCTAAACTCCCACCCCTTAAACCCATGACAAAATGACATCATACATAGGAGCCGCTGGGAATAGGAAGTAGAGCACTGCTCAGAGTGTCCTAAAGTCTTCCCTTTCCCAATTATGGGAGCGAGAAGACTTTGGGACTGACAATTTTACATACAGTCAGGTGCATAAATATTGGGACATTGACAGAATTTTCATATTTTGGCCTCTATTCACCACCACAATGGCTTTGAAATGAAACAAACAAGATGTGCTTTAACTGCAGACTTTCAGATTTAATTTGAGGTTAATTACATCCAAATCAGGTGAACGGTGTAGGAATTACAACGGTTTCTATATGTGCCTCCCACTTTTTAAGGGGTCAAAAGTAATGGGACAAACTAAACAGTCCTAAATCTAACTTTCACTTTTTAATACTTTGTTGCAAATCCTTTGCAGGCAATTACAGCCTGAAGTCTGGAACGCATAGACATCACCAGACGCTGGGTTTCATCCCTGGTGATGCTCTGCCAGGCCTCTACTGCAAATGTCTTCAGTTCCTGCTTGTTCTTGGGGCATTTTCCCTTCAGTTTTGTCTTCATCAAGTGAAATGCATGCTCAATTGGATTCAGGTAAGGGGATTAACTTGGCCATTGCATAACATTCCACTTTTTAGCCTTAAAAAACTCTTTGGTTGCTTTTGCAGTATGCTTCGGGTCATTGTCCATCTGCACTGTGAAGCGCCGTCAAATGAGTTCTGAAGCATTTGACTAAATATGAGCATATAATATTGCCCAAAACACTTCAGAATTCATTCAGCTGCTTTTGTCAGCAGTCACATCATCAATAAATAAAAGGGAACCAGTTCCATTGGCAGCCATACATGCCCACGCCATGACACTACCACCACCATGCTTCACTGATGAGGTGGTATGTTTTGGATCATGAGCAGTTCCTTTCCTTCTCCATACTCTTCTCTTCCCATCACTCTGGTACAAGTTGATCTTTGTCTCATCTGTCCATAGGATGTTGTTCCAGAACTGTAATGGCTTTTTTAGATGTTGTTTGGCAAACTCTAATCTGGTCTTCCTGTTTTTGTGGCTCACCAATGGTTTACATCTTGTGGTGAACCCTCTATATTCACTCTTGTGAAGTCTTCTCTTGATTGTTGACTTTGACACATATACACCTACCTCCTGGAGAATGTTCTTGATTTGGTCAACTGTTGTGAAGGGGTTTTTCTTCACCAGGGAAATATTTCTTCTGTCATCCACCACAGTTGTTTTCCGTGAACTTCCGGGTCTTTTGGTGTTGCTGAGCTCTCCGATGCATTCTTTCTTTTTAAGAATGTTCCAAACAGTTAATTTGGCCACACCTAATGTTTTTACTATCTCTCTGATGGGTTTGTTTTGATTTTTCAGCCTAATGATGGCTTGCTTCACTGATAGTGACAGCACTTTGGATCTCATATTGAGAGTCGACAGCAACTGATTCCAAATGCAAATGTCACACCTAGAATCAACTTCAGACCTTTTACCTGCTTAATTGATAATGAAATAATGAGGGAATAGCCCACACCTGTCCATGAAATAGCTTTTGAGTTGATAGTCCCATTACTTTTGGCCCCTTAAAAAGTGGAAGGCACATATAGAAACCATTGTAATTCCTACACCGCTCACCTGATTTGGATGTAATTACCCTCAAATTAAATCTGAAAGTCTGCAGTTAAAGCACATCTAGTTTGTTTCATTTCAAAGCCATTCTGGTGGTGAATAGAGGCCAAAATATGAAAATTCGGTGAATGCCCCAATATTTATGCACCTGACTGTATGTCAATTTTGTGACATTCAACATTTTATTTCATTGGTTGAAATGCACCTAGAAATGCGATTTCCCTTCTAATGATTTTCCTGATGGTGCAAAACTGAAAATATAAGCTGTGGTCTGGTTTCCACCATCTTTGAGAAACAAAACATTTCTTTTTGTAGGGAACTGAAATGTTATGTGGTTGTGCATCTTATACACCAAGCAAAACATAAATTAAAAATCATGTTTACTACAAGACATTAAAATGTTTTATGGAAGCCTTGTCTTTACCACTGACCAGCATGGTGGAACTCTGTGGCATGATATAAATTGAAAAGAAGAAAAGTAACAAAGTGTAATGTTATCAAATAGGGGGATCAGGTTTGTATGTATTGGATGGAAATCAAACTATAAAGGCCATGAACAGTAATTTGGCATAGTGCCCGCTGCATAGGTTGAATTTGCTAAAAAATCCAGACATGGGGAGGGTAGGGATAGTCCAAGTAACAGCATCATCACACACTCCTTACTTACCATGTAGAATGGAAGCAGCCATTCATATGGGTTGGGTACGGGATGCCGGCGCTCGGGATCCCAGTGGTCAGAATCCCAACACCGGCATCTCGACATGGTTAGGATACCGACACCTGTCGGTAAGTAGCCTAACCCTACCCCTAAACCTAACCCTCCGACCCACAACCTAGACCTAACCTCCCTCCGCAGCCTAAACCTCACCCTAGTGCCTAACCCCTAACCCTCCACCTAACCACAATATTTACCATCGAGATGTTGGTGTAGGGATTCTGACTGATGTCATCATTCCGGCATCGGCATTCTGGGCATCTGCATCCCAACTGCAGGGATATAAACTACATCCCATTCATATGCCTCTTGGGAGATGTGTCTGTTGTAACGTTTTCCTCCATAACAGATTATTTGTGTATGCAAATTATGATTATTAGCAGCATCAATCTTGCACTGGCTGTAATAAAATATATTTCACTCACCCTAAAAAAAATGAAAAACAGGTCTAGTCCTGCCAGCCTTAGACAGGTTTCAGCAAAATTACAGAGCCAAATAGCATGGGGTCCCCATGATAATGCCAAAATCAGCACTAGGCTATAACAGACAGGGCTGCTTGTGCTATAGCATGGAATCTGGTAGCATGCAGTCTCCCATAGGCCTTTGTGTAGTCAACCTTGGGGTTGTAGTCCTTAGGGCCCACCCATAAGAAGCTGAATGGTGAAAACATTAGACAAGCACAAAGATAAATGTACAAAGTATGGCCCAATGAATTATATATATATATATATATATATATATATCAGTGATCAATTAAAACAAAAATAGAGGTAATAATTGTTGTTAAAAGATTTGATACATATAACATTCATGTCATAAACAAATGCCAATATAAAATATCATTACAACAAGATTAACCAAAATAAAAGTGAACTAAAATAGTAGTTGCATTGACAGTTTGATAATGTCTAACCCTCATAATTTCAACTAATCAGAACTTCCTATTATTATTACATCCAGTTTTAAATGTTGTTACTTCACAAAACAAATGGAAACAATGCTCCCACGGTCTGAACATAATAAACATGCATATTTCATAGAAGCAGCCAAATTCCAAAATATATTGTAATATTAATCCGGCAAATTGCAGATACAAAGTAACAGTATTTTGTATGTGTTTCATTTATTGTCCCACTAGCAGCAGATATTAGGAGCATTAGCTCCAATCAGATGTCGGTTTATTTAGCAGTAATCCTCACAATTAAGTTCCAGTAACAGAGTAAACAGTTTATAAACAGTAAATGGGGAACGTTTGTGTTCAATCAGATGTTTCTGACAACAATCCTAAGAAAACGAGATTCTTCAAATGTGCAGATTGCTTAAAGCTGCAAACACACGGTACAATATTTATGAACGATATAAACAATAATGATATTGTTCAACGATATATCGTTCATATCGTTCATTTTTATGCAGTGACTGACCAACGATGTGTGTTCCCGCATGAACGATAATGATATCTGTGATCGTCCGTACATGCAGGCCAACTTGCATGATATTGTCAACTTTGCCTGTGCAGAGATGTGGCAGGATGACTTCACTGAAAGATATCTTTCAAGTCATTGGTGGTACAGATCGTACCGTGTGTATGCAGCTTTATATATAGGTATATGACAATAGATTGTAAGCTTGCGAGCAGGACCTTCCTACCTATATATCTGTCTGTTATTACCCTGTTTTGTTCTATAAATGTTTCCAATTGTAAAGCTCAACGGAATATGCTGCGCTATATAAGAAACTGTTAATAAATAAATAAATAAAATAAATGACAAGTGGAAATCAGTTCTGTCATCCACAAATAGGAAACATGTTCACAATTTGACATATTGTGACATGCACAACAACATTTGTAGTCCACATGATCAACTGTCCCTGCAGCAAAAACTACATAGGCAAGACAGACCGCATGTTAAAAGAAAGAATGTCTTTGCACAGAAGTGCTATCAGAGCAGCATTAGATAAATGTCACAGTGACCAATTGGTGGCAAAGCATTTCTTTCAGTGTATGTAGGATACAGTGCGGGTTACAGTGCAGGTCAAATACAGTGCTGCTTGGATACAGTGCAGGTTGGATATACCAGTGGTGCACTTACTGTGACAGAGGGGGCCGGCATTGTCCTTAGTGCAGAGGTGCCAGTGATGTTGGCTGTGCAGGGGTGCCAGTGGTGTAAGCCATGCGGGGGTGGCGGTGATGTCCTTAGTGCGGGAATGATGGTGGTGTTTACAGTTCAGGGGTGCTGGTGGTGTCGGCACTTTGGGGGTGGCAGCGATGTCCTTAGGGCAGGAATGCTTGTTGACAGTTCGGGGGTGCTGGTGGTGTCAGCAGTTCGGGGCTGGTGGCGATGTCCACAGTGTGGGAGGTCTGGCAGTGCCGGCAGTACAGGAGTACATACAATCTACGTGGATGCCATTCCGTTCTAGAAGTTTGCTATCAAGGAGGGCACCAGCACAAATTATTTCATAGAGCATGGGAGTTCCAGCTGCCATACACACACACACACACACACACACACACACACACACACACACACACACACACACACACACACACACACACATATATATATATATATATATATATATATGACATAGATATTCAAATTTTATTTTCAATTTACAAATTAACCTCTGGTATACCAAACCTAGCTTCAAGGATACTAAGCTACACAGTATTATAAAAAATATTCATATACAAATACAAATGATGCCAAACAATATTATTTTATTTATTTAATTTTGCTTGCTGATTATACTTTATCTTATTAAGTAAGGATCATATCAAAATAATTATTCTAATTATCTTCCTTAGAATAAAAATTCTAAGGAAGATAATTAGTTATGAAAATGCAGTAAGTGTAGAAAAAAACCCAAAGAAAAACAAAGATAAGCACAGATCTTAAAGAATCATCATATTTTTTAAATTCCAAACTACTGTATGTTTTTTCTGACTTCTCTCTCTAGAAGTGAGTCGGGAGCTTCTATGCATTCTGGAAACTTAAGATATGGCTAAATTGTCTTTAGAGTAGCATTTATCTCATAACAATCCAAAAAGATCCTGTTCCACAATTTTTTTTTGTCCACTGGAACAGTTTCTCCAAGTTTTAATTAGCTGTCCCGTTGGTATACTGTATTTATTTTTCAGGAATTATAATGGATGCTTCTTAAATCCAAGAAACCATTACATTTCATCTGTAAATGATACATTTTGGTAATAATAATATCATTACTGATGGAGAGGGCTATAACCAGAAAGCTATTTTCAGTGGGGAAACAAGCGGTAAAGATACATTTCAAACCAACTGTGTTAAAATTTAAATAATCTACAAATAATAAACTATACAGTAGATCTACCATAGAGCTTTGCAAATTTTTCTAGCTTGCTCATATTCAAGTTAGCAAAGCTTGGAGCAAGATGAGTATCCATTGCAGTCCCATGTGTTTGTAAATAAAATATAGAACCCAGGTTGGATTTTTTTTTTTAAATTGTAACTTCAAAGCACACAATGAAATTACCAAAATCTTGTCAATCTTGCCACTATTACATTTGGCAGGTTATTACATTTGGCCCCAGGTCTTGTGTGTTGCTTGCTTTATAATAAGGTTGAATACAGTATCAATGATATCATTACTAACATGTTTTCCTTTCAATCTTGGACCCAGGATATTTGCAATCATATGAATTGATTGACAATAAATTCTTCCCTTAGGTAAATAAAGTATTTACCTCATCCTTCTTCTTTATTTGTAAGTAGATATGTACTTTGTTCTAAGCAATAGCTTATTTTATCTGGGCTATATGATTACTGTAGCAATGGTTGACAGACTGTACTCGCTGATTCAGATACAGTAGCTGTTAAAGAAATTGGTTTTAGAAGCTTCAGGGAGTTCTACAGCTGAAGCCAGAAGACATCATTATAGCACTGTACTCCCAACACTTCTGAGTACTGTTAGATCCTAATTGTTACTTCCCTATAATCTCTGAAATGAGATCACATTTGGTTTTACTACATAGAACAAGCATTATTTTATTCTTTGCTTTCTTTTCTTCCTGCTTCTTCTTAAAGATCATAGCTACAATATGAGTATATTTTATGTTTAATAATTTATTTTACTCTTGTCAGTTATCCAAACAAATACTTTACCAGCTCCAATCATCTCTAGAGCTTTACCATTTTTTCTACTCCGACTTTGCTTCATGCCTGTTTACTCTTTTCAATGTTTCTGATTTCTTCATTCCACTCATTTGTCTATGAATATGTAAGTACTCTAAAACACTGTTCATTGTTGATTATCCCTTGCATATATTGCGTGACTTGTTTGCATTCTGACTGTAAAAAAGGAATATCTCCTTGGCAAAGAGTATGATGGTCTTAGTAATTTAAAAGTTCTTGCCAATTTCATTTACAGTGACTGACAATGGTATCCCAGAAGAATATATTATTGACAATGGTATCCCAGAAGAATAGGTTACCTTTGCAAAATCTTGGTGATTTGTTTCCCGATCTTTAGGTGTTATATTTTCTACAAATGAATATACTGAGAGTGTTTTGTCCACAGTTGGCCTGGAATGGGATTAGAAAGACCGTTGTCATGCCGGTGTCAAGAAGGACTTCTGGATTATGAAATAATGTTCAAAAGAGCTATTTACACTTTTCCTCATCATCTCATGATCATCATCAATATTATCTACCTTCTCACATACTCCAATTAGTGATATATGTTAATAAATACAATGATGTTTTTGGTCATCCGAAGTAATTTTTAAATATATATTCCACTTAAGAAAAGTTGAAGATCATTTTTCTTTCTCAATACTTTTGCTGTGTAAATTCTTCCAAATTGTAAATTAGTAGCATCTTTTTGTTGGGGGCAAAAAAAAAAAAAAAAGAATGGCTAATCTACATATACAAACAGTAAACTACAACATGTGCAGATTTAAGGTGGGTACACACCTGACAGATATATCTGCAGATCGAGTGATCTGATGATACAGTATATCTGCAGATGATGGTCGTTCATATACACTGAATGTCCATCATCTGATTGTGCCCTCAGGTCCCGGCAGCCGGGGGCGGGACTCGGTGGCCGGTGGGCCAGTCGAGGGCGTGTCCCACCCCCTCCTTGCGGCTGCCGCTGTGTGTGTACGGGCGGTCTGCAGACTGCCCGCACACACTTGCCGATGGACAGATATGTCTGCAGACATATCTGTCCATCGGCTGTGCAGCACAGCCAATGCGATATGTCGGTGAATGCCGATGTTCACCGACATATCGCGGGTACACCCTGGCCGACAGGCAGCAGATATATTGTCCGATCAATTGATCGGCCAATGTATCCGTCAGTGTGTACCCAGAATTAGTAATGGAGGCATAATAGGGGCCTTCATTTATATAACTGTGAATAACTTCATATCTATGCAGATCTCACATCATTGCTAAGGTTGGATGATTTCTTACAAAATATATTTATAGCAATTCAACTATGAAATCCAAAACAATGAATTTAATTGTGAATTAAAATGAAATTTTAATTATTACTTTTATAAAAAAAAGCTAAATTTCCTACGGGATGCCGGTGCTTGGGATCCTGGCAGTTAGAATCCCGACACTGGTATCCCTACAGGGTTACAATACTGACACTTGTCTGTCAGTATTCTACCCATACCCCTCCCCCTCTCCCTACCCTAACCCTCCCTCCCTGATGCTTGACCCTTCCCCCCCAGTGCCTAAACCTAACCTCCCCCTCCTTGCACCCTAAACCTAACCATTCCCCTTAGTGCCTAACACTCCCCCTTAGTGCCTAACCCTAAATCTCCCCCTAGTGCCTAACCCTAACCCCTAAGCCTAATGCTAACCCTCCCCCCAACCCGTTACTTACCTTTGGGATTCTGGCTGTCAGGATGCTGGTGTGGGGATTCTGACAAGTGTCGGGATTCCGGCGCTGGCATTCTGAGCACTGGAATCCCCGCTGTCAGGATATTGACCTCATCCCATTTCCTACAGCTCATTTATGCTGCTTCTGTACTTTTGGATCTGAATCTCAGAAGACTAGGAGAATGCTGATTCCAACTCCAAAGCTTTTGGACTTATTTTGTCTCTTTCTTCTGATGCTTTGAGCATGCAGTGCAATGAGCACCCTGCTTATAATCTCTGCAGAAGAATGGCAAGAATGGCAAGAATACACAAAATCCATCCTTCTCTTCCTGTGGAAAAGCTAATGCCCACTAGTGACAGAATGAGTCTTATATTTGCATTAGAAATTTGTACTGTACTATCTGTCATCAGTATATAGGAAGTGAAATCATCATCTAAATTAATGTTGCAGACAGTCTTTAAAAAGTGTTTCTACTGTATATCATGGTTGTACAGTACACTATATCATGGTTGGATAATTCCAATTCAAAAGCAGGCATGCCAATATATATGCTTACATGTTACAATAGCATACAGTTGTGGGTAGACAGTGTAAGCAGTAAATGCTACACTACTCAATTTACACATAGTATAATTTTTTATTGAAGTGTCATATACACTAAAGAATATTTTGCATTGACAATTAATAAAAGAGAAAGTTAAATTTTCAAAATAAAATGTAGCTAAATACAAACATCTCCATTTTTGTAGTTTACCTCTGTTAAATCATATATAAGTCTTCTTTTCTGTATTATTGCAAATGGAAATTTCAGCTAAGTAACGCAAATAAGTGGATATGATAATATAGCTGTGACATTATTGATTTAAGGTGCCTAGTTGGGAGCACATGCTCTTTATTAAATGTAATGCTCATGGATATGATTAAGCCCAATATGCTAACTCATCCATGATGTCTGTTCAAGCACATTGGTGCAAACAGTCTTGATTATTCTGTGAGATACTTCTTACCCGTTTGATGCCTGTCCTGACCGTTGGCTTTAGATTGAGACTACACTTTTCCTAAATGTGTACCTTACTGTATTCCTGTTACTGATGTTTGCGGTGAACTTGCCTTTATATTTAGAATTTTACTTTGTTTGCTTTGTTTAGCTTCTTGTCAACATTCCTGTTGTTAGTCACTTTATGCCTCAAAGAAAAGTTGTGGTGGAACATAGTAATGGTATACATATCAAAACATTAATGGAAATTAGGATTGCTACAGGTTCTCAAACTCGGTCCTCAGGACTCCAAACAGCGCATGTTTTCCAGGTCTACTCAAAGAATCACAAGTGAAATAATTAGCTCCACCTGTGGATCTTTTAAAATGTGTCAGTGACTAATGTATACACCTGTGCACCTGCTGGGTGACCTGGAAAACGTGAACTGGGTCCAGAGGACTGAATTTGAGAACCCCTGCTATAGATTAAGAACATAGTAGAATGGCCCTTGGTGTTTACAAATAAGTAGTGGCCCAGAGCTAACCAGATGGTTAGGATTGTATTAAACCAACTCTCTTTGTTAGGGCTCAAGCTGATTTTGGGGTATGCCTGTTTGATTAGTGTTATAAGCTGCCATGGTGACTAATTACTTCTGTGGGTCCTGGTCGTTGCTGGGCAGCTGGTATGCTGCATCTCCTTGGCCACACTGGTGCAGATGCAACATCTCCAGGACCCCTGGAGTGACTAAAATGGGAATTTGGGCCATGAGGCCATGGCCCCTACCCACGGGGTCACACACCCTTTTTGCCGGCACACTGGGTGTCACTATGGGGAAGGACGCCACTGCTTTTGTCTGCATCTAATTGATGCTGGTTCTAGGGAAAAGGTAGTCTTTTCCACAGGACTCTTGCCAGTGATAGCGGGACTTAGTTAGATTACCGGCGGCTGGAATGTCGGCTGTCGGAATCCCGGCAAAGGAAGTCAGACCTGGGACTAAAGATAAGCATCAAAATCCCGATACCTATCTTTAGCCCTATGCTGAAATCCTGCCAGCCGGCATACCGAACGTAGGTAAGTGGGGCTTTCTAGCTGGGGGAGGGTTAGGCTTAGGCAGCCCCAGTGGGACTTAAGGTTAGGCAACCCCCCAGGAAGTGTTAGGGTTAGGATAGGGGAAGGGAGTTGAAGGGTTAGGCACCCCTGTGGGGAGGTTAGGGTTAGGCACCCCTAAAGGAGGGTTAGGGGGGACATGGGAGGGTTAGGGTACTTACCAGCCCCTTTTGGGATGTAAACAGTTCATGCTTCCGGCGTCGGTATTTAATCCGGCAGCTAATGAGCTGCCGGCATTACATTCCGAATCAGTGATAGCTTATACTTTGGTATGTGTGTCTAGCTGGCCCTGTTCCTGTTACTTTGTGCCATAGAATACTGCTTCTACCTGTTTCTCATAGTGCTTTGTGCTCCTGGTTATTCTAGCCTATGCTTTGTTGCATATAGACCTTTCTCCATTGCTATTATATAGTTGTTAGGCTCTGAACAACTTTTACTCTGTTTGCCCCTGCTGCATTTACCACTTGCAGGCTACTCCACCATTAGCCCTGCTCAGCAAACATGTCCGATCATATACGGCTGTCTGGTTGCCTGTGTACAGCCCTGTAATTTACCTTTGTAACAATATGGCTGTGACTTACTACTGAGGTATCAGTCCTGCCTCAGTATTTGTTCTGAATTCTCACCTTCCAGCACATCCTGTGATCTCCTTATACTTATATAAGCCCCTACTGTCCTGAAGGTTAAGACCTGGCAGCTTCCTAAGTACCGATGAGTGTATCCACTTCTAAGGGAACAACAGGCATTTGTTATAGGCAGAAGCCCTTCCTAGCATGTCTCTAGGAGTCTTATATAAATTATTTCTGGAGTATCATAACAATTAATGTAAAATATGCAATTTTGCACTGCGCATGCCCACATAAAAAGGCATACACCTACGATCATATGCAAATGACTGACACTTGGAGCCAACATTTGGAGTTTCAGAAAAGGGGACAAAATGGGCATGAAAATACATAGAACAATAAAGGTATTTGCGCACTGACACAGACACATATGGTGACGCAGATACGTCTGTCAATAGCCGCATCACTTATGGCTTCCTGATGTCTGGTGCAAATACATCACCAGCACTATTTAGCTGCTTAGGTAGATTACAGATTTGCCACTGAAGCTAATTGACGTTTTTTCATTATTTGTGCTTATAGTATATGATGTTATGGACAGATTTGTTAATGATTTGTACCACTCACATATGAGAGAGTATACCTACTTCTTTTTTTTTAATGACTTAAAGGGTTGTTTTGCTATAAAAAAAGAAATGTTAATAACATTTCTTATGCTGACCCTTTTGAAGCATATTCATCCAACTCAGAATTCATCCAACTCAGAATTTGCTCCTATATAAAAGAGAGCCTAATCCAATGATTGGGCATTGTGTTTGTGGCGGCCAGGTTGGCAAATTGGATGTACTGTAGTTTGGATTGAACTATGTTATAGATTGTATTTCAGAGAATACAGTGTGATATAAAAGTAGTGTTAGAAAGCGTCAAACATAATTTTAAATTATTTCCAAAATATATTTTTATTTTGCCTTTAATGTATCATACTTTTGTGGACTTGTAATCTGTTAAAGGGTCTTGGTAACCTATTGACGAGTGTAGATTGAAGAAGCTGGGTATGGGGTAGAGGTCTTAGTGACTCTTTGACTAGTTTGCATTGTTTAGAATTATCTACTGGTTGCTGAAATTGTGATCATTGGTAATTTATTTATTAAACAGCTAGAAAATAATTTACTTGAAGCTAACATAGTTTTAAATGGGTTGGGTTTGATTGCCAACATGCAGAAAGGCGACATTCATTATATCGACACTATCAAGTCAACACATTCAGAATGCAGATTATCTCTAATTGCCTGTGTCGACATTGCCACTGTACACAATGTCAAACTGTTTGTTGAAATTATGGATGTCGACATGTTATCTGTTATATTCTGTTGATATTCTACTCATTTTCAGAATGTCATCAATCAGAGTATGTCAACATTTTGATTGTTGAGATTCTAAGGGGTATATTTACTGAAGTGAGAGTTATTAGAAATGGAGATGTTGCCCATAGCAACCAATCAGATTCTACTTAACTCTTATTTAGCACCTTTTAGAAGATAATATTGGTTGCCATGCGCAACATCTCCATTTCTAAAAACTCTCACTTTAGTATATATACCCCTAAATGTCAACATACTATTACTAAACAGTAGAAGACATTTTATATTGCTCTTAAACATATACATCCTGGCATCCGCTCGATCGGGACAGCCGTGGGGGGGGGGGGGGAGGGTTAGGTTTAGGGCTCCCGGGGGAGACTTAGGGTTAGGCTAGGGGGAGGGAGGGTTAGGGTTAGGCACCCCCGTGGGGAGGTTAGGGTTAGGCACCCCCCCAGGAGGTTAGGGTTAGACTAGGGGGAGGGAGTTTTAGGGTTAGGCACTTAGAGGGGGGATTAGGGTTAGTCATTGGGGGAGAAGGTTAGGGTTAGGCACCCTAAAGGAGGGTTAGGGGGTAGATTAGGTTAGTTCATACTTACCTAGGGACGATCGGGATTTCTTCCTCTGTTGGCCAAGCGCTGTCGGGATTTGAACAGCTGGCAAGGGGTCCAGCGGTAATTCATACAGATTCCGTTTTCAGAGTATCTCCATATTCAATTCCCTGGAGTTTTCGCCTAAGCAAAAACTCCATAGGCAAAACCAGGCGATACATTTTCGCCTGCAAAAGGCAGGAGAAAAGAAGTGCAAAATCCATATTTTTCAGGTACAAATGTGGGGACTTGGTTCAGAACCCTTTGGACACCCCCCTAATGACTAATAGGGCAAAAAATAAAACAATTAACTTAATTAACCCCAAAAAAGACAATGATGGAAAATGTTGGAAAATTTTTAAAAAAGTGGGGGGCCTGGTACTTTGGGGGGCAACATGGTTGGGACAGATGTTATTGGGATTGCATGAGGCTGCAGCAGGTGTATTTTTGAGAATTTATAAATCTTCATTTTAGAGTCATCAAAATATACTAGTACCCATTTTCAGGTACCCCAAATTTAACCTCGGTACTTATTTTTCAGGAAAAACATTGCTTTCTATCATTTTTCCACACATATGCAAATATGCATGTAACAGCCCATTGCAACAAAATAAGTTCACTAAATACCTTTATTAGGGCTACTAGACTATTCTATATTGTTTCCCAGGGTCACTGAAGCTTTTTATGGGGTACAGACTGATTTCCCCCAAAAAGAGGTCCTTTTCGCTAGTTTCGCTTTGGAGAACATTCACCTATCCGCGTTTTTTACAATTGAATAGGGTGAAAAGCAGGGATGCGCATGGAGAAAACATTGCGGCAAATCAGGCAAATGAAGCAAATTAAATACGCTTTTCGCCAGATGCCACTTTTCGCGGCTAATTGAATTTGGCCCTAAATGATTACATTTATATATGTACTGCTTATCTTCATGATATATATCAGTGTCTGTTGTCATGTTGAAGCTAAGTATCTAGTAATAGTCTTTAGTATTATGTCCTGCTTACAATTGCATGAAACACTTCACACATAATTTTCCTGACACACATATATACCAAAGAGGTAGCATTGAAGAACCTTAGCCAAACTTAGGACACAACTTATAATACCAACTCTTTTTAAGAAGGAAACCTTAATAATTCCATTGGGGTTCCAACAAAATAAGACAGTGCTGGAGCACCGAGCAAGGACATTGCACAATGTATAAAGCAGTTTTTCTATAGAACAATTAAGTAACATTAAAGATCTGAGTGCAGGGGAAAAATAATATAATAAGCACGTACAGCAGCATACTGCAATGGTCATGAAAAGTATTAGTAACCCTAAAAAATAATGACCTTAATTGTTCAGGGTCCATTCACAAGTATGCACTAATGTTGGCTAACAGACTGTAGTTTGACTTGAACTACTGTATGTTATAGATTGTCTTATTAGCCCCCAACAATATTATAAATGCAAAATAAAAATATATTTAATTTAAATCAAGTTTTTTACACTACTTTTTATATCACTATATTCTCTGTAAAGCGCTGCAGAATATGTGTGCGCTATATAAATAACTGGCAATAAATAAATATCACATTTAATTCTCTGAAAAACAATCTATAACATAATTCAAGCCAAACTGCCGCCCATTTGCCAACACTAAGAAATGGGTAAAAGACTATGAAAATTAATTGATAGTTTAGGTGCGTTTTAGTAATAGAGTTTTAACACATTAAAGCACATTAAAACACATTAAAACATTTAATGTTTTTCAACTTTTAATTGCTTTACTGATAGCACACGTTCATGCATAAAAATTAGAATGTGCTGTCTTCTAAACCTGTAAATGTGGCATTACATTATTTGAATGCAATGGTGTGAATGGGACTACAAAGAACATTAATCCTGTTTTTTTATTTTTTTATTTATATAATTTTATATATTTATTAACAATTATTTATATAATGCATAGTTGGCCGTTCACATCAGTCACTGACCGAACGGAGCTTACAATCTATATACTATGAATACCTATTAGTCGCTGCAAGTCGCTTAAGAAAGAATTGCTTTCCAGTCCAATCGTGTGGTTCCAAAGCACAAAAAGTTATTTATGTAAAAGGGATAACACGATGTAAGATTTAACAATTAGAGTAAAAGGCAATGAAAATAGTACAGCCCGATACATATGCACTGGTCCCAGTATACAGTCATCAATCCAGAAGACTGCGGTCGCAAGAAGATGTGTACACTGAGATCGGGACACAGCCTATATCAGTGGCAAACGCAGGATTTTTAAAGGGGGGTTTCCAAATGCATGTTTTTATGAGTGTGGCCAGTCCATGAAGAGAGCGTAATCAGCACTTATCCAACTTTAATATGCACCATACAAAGTGCTTTGAACTTTTGAGTGTCATAATTTTAGCATATACAGGATCAGTGATCACACCAAGCCATTAAATGCAGCAGTAGGGCCATCCTGTCTGAGCTGAATGTTTTTGTTTCAGATGTGGGCACCATTCCAGAGTATGGGAGCAAGTCCTGGAGTTGGGGGAGCAGCAGAAGAACCTAGCAGTGCCCTGGACATAAATACACTGGATAGTGTATTATTATATGGTATTAATAATTAACCCTATGGATGGTCTATAGCAGTGCACCCCTAACAGTGCATGTTTTCTAGATCTCCTAGTTGATGCACAGGTGTATTTATTACTGGCTGACACATGTTAAAAGATCCACAGTTGGTGCTAATTATTTCATTTGTGATACTTAGAAGAACATTCATCATTAGTAATATTCTATTATATTACTATTTTTATTGTGGTCATGGTGTGGGCTGGGGAGGGGGGTTTCCAAGTAACCGGAAACCCCCCCTGCGTTTGCCTATGTATATATAGGTTTCAGAGTTAACAATGGGACAAATTGACAGGTTCTCATTGGTTCTTGCTTCTGGTTAATCTGGTCATTGGTCAGTTCATACGGTGTCATCACGGGTTTGGCTCATTCTTCCAACACTGACATTGTGTAGCTTCCAGCCAAAGAACTGGTTAATACTGGCTACAACACTGCGTACAAGTAAAAACATTCTATTCAATAACTCCCTATCATCCATAACTAGCGGACGCATGATGCGATTTCTTTGCCGATAGAAACAGAGGTCTGCAAATAAACAGGGATTTAGTTTGATACCAAACATGACATGTCCACTGTATTCTGAACCTTAGATCTCGTTTAAGTACATATTACATCATAATTATTAGCTAACAAAACCTTTAATAACTTAATAACTCTGGTTATTAACTAAAATGTGTTTGAACCATTTTATATGTATGCATTCGCATATGTGCGTCTGTGTATTGAAATAGCAAATGTGCGTATGTATGTATGTATGGGAATACGCATATGAGCGTCTATGTGTACGTATGCGAATAAACATACGAGCGTCTATGTGTATATATATATATATATATATATATATATGTGTGTGTGCGTTATGTGCGTCAGTATATGTGTGTTGTGGATTCGCATTTGTGCGCATTGGATTGCGCGATGCAAAGTAGCGTCCTAGTAACACGTCATCCGACCATAGACAACAATATCGTCAGATAATAATGGTATGCGATCATATCCAATTATTTGACTTTGACAATACACATACATACACTAGGGTTAATCTTTGCTGGGAGTAAATCAACCTACTTGTATAGTTTTAGGCCTATTAACACGTTTAAAATCTAGTGACTGAAAAGTGCATCAACATTGGACAGATGTGAATGAGACCTCACAAGAAGAATGCTAGTGTGGTTTAAAAAAAAATAAAGATTATCTTTGAAAATAATAAAATGTTAAAATGTAATTAGTTTTGAAGATGTAGGAGCATTTTTCCTGTCACAAATAACAATGCATTTTCAGCCAATGTGGTAAGAAAACATAATGTCTATTGTCTCATTGCTTTCATCATGCTGTGAAGATTTGATTTAGTTTTCAAAACATCGTGGAAGAAAATACCAATTTTATCTGTTTTGAAATTAATCTTTGCATATACAATCTATACAGTAATCTTAATGTCGCATTAGGTAAAGCATCTGTGCTGATATTTTCATCTGCAACACATTAAGTGCACTGATAGAGAAGATAATTACTTGTTGAACTGTAATGTATTGGTCGTGTCAGTTTAATGCAAAGTGAGATCACAAGGTCTTGGAATATTTAATGCAAATATAGAGTTTGTACAAGAGATGAATTGTGATACTTGCTGACAGAGGGTAGATTGGATTTGTTTTGCTGGATAATGCATACCATTATCATCCATACTGATCAGCTTTTCAGCATCACATACTTGCACCAGCCTAAGGTGGGTATTTATAAAAGCTTTGAGAGTGACAAAACTGTGATAGATAAAGTACCAACCAATCAGCTCCTAACTGTCTTCAAACACATCCTGTAAAGTGGTACTAATTACCCGAGCATGGGCTTGTTGGAGAGGCCTAGCAGGGGCCGAGTTTGACACCGCACCCTCTTACCTGTCAGCAAGCCAGCACGCACTGCTGTGTGCTGGGCTGCAGTAGGAGACTGTTCGTTGCTGCTGAGCAGCTGTCTCCTCTTCTCTGCCTGTGGGAGGGAGAGATCATAGCGATTGCACCCCCCTGGATTTACACCGGGCTGAGGAGCTCACAACGCCCCCCTCCCCTGCGCACAGCGTTGCGAAGGTGCTGCTAATAGGTTTTCTCTTTTTATTCTTAACACTTCCTGTGCTTAGGCTATGCCCCCTTTCCCCAGGCCGGCTCTCTACGAACCTGTTTGGGGGTTACACTCAGGGGTGGCGATAGTAGTGGCTACAGATGTCGGTGGCTGTCGGGTGGAGGCAGTGACGGACTGGGGTTTGAAGGGCCCACCAGGGAATGCAATCATAGGGGCCCACTAAGGGGTGTGGTCAACCACCAGAGAGGAGTGGCAAGTTATTATAGGAGCGTCAAAGTATAGCATATAAAAGGGACACCTGGAGTGTTCTAAACTATATAAGAGGCACATGGAGGGGTTTGATACCATATAAATGGCATACAGAAAATAGGTAATATAGGTTTATAAACTTTATAGGTAATAAATAGGTCATATAGGTATATAGTAAAAAAGGTAGGTGACTGTAACAGAGAACCAGACTTAGGGGCCTATTCATCATCGATAAATGGGCCGGTAAACATGTGGAAACATTATTCATCATCAGGGGTCCGATAAGACCCCCTGATAATCAGCAAACTCCGAAAACTGAACACCTTCAGATGGCGCTTGCTCTCGTAGCCCCGCTCCTTCCTATGGGAAGGAGATCCAGGGATGCAAAAGAGATCTGAGCAGATCCCTCCACCGCCTTGTCACGGACTCTTCGGTGGCAGTGTGATCAATACTAAGTACAGCCTACGATGATGAATAGGCCCCTTAGACACTGAGGACTACTGTATGAACTATAGGCTATAAATGAATACTGGTTCATAATATCATTATTGGTCCATAGAAGATAAATGACAACTTGACAAGTGTTGATACCAGCACCTAAATAAGCATTAACCAGTCACATAGTATTGGTTGCCTTTTTTAAGTACGTTTCATAATATGTATAAATTAAAAAAAAATGTTTTTAAATATTTACAATCTGTTCACATTATGGACCTCATTCAGAGCCACTCGCAAAAAGTGAGCGCTCACTCTGAATGAGAGTGGCCGCTTTTTTTTTTAGCCGGCCTCCTGGCCGCTCGCTAAGCTGTGGGTGATCACCCACAGCTTTTGCGAGCGGCCAGGTGATGGTCGCCACCATCGGGTTTGCGACGAGACCCTTGTGGTAGGGTCTCATCTGCCGCAAGCCACAGTGAGCTTCCTGCTCTAATAGAGCAGGAAGTTCACTACTGACATCACTCGTGATGTCAGTAGGGCCGCCCACAAATGGCAGGCGTTCCTTCAGGAACGCCTCTGTTTGTCCAGCCACCCCCCCTCCCCGCCTACAAAATGGGGCGAGCTGTCGATCAACATTGACAGCCGCCCCGTTTGTAGCTAGCTCCGGAGCGAGTGAATTTCTCACTCGCTCCGGGGCTTGCGCACGCGCGTGCGCAGTGCCCCACCATTGACCCGCTTGCGAGCGCACTGCGCTTGTGAGAGGGTCTGAATGAGGGCCTAAGTGAATTGGTTGTCTCTAAGGAGCTGCATGTGAGTTTGCGAAAGCGAACCCGCATTATAAAATTTGCGCACATCCAGGCAAAGTGCACATGAGAAATGCGAGATTCACTTAGCAATGGCAAATCATGGGATACCGACACATCAAGGTCACATGACTATTCTACAAAAGGTGATCTGGGAGAAGTGCATTAACAAAAATGGGAAAATCATCTGGGACATCAGAAAAGTTACAACTGAGATAGCAGGACCATATAGAAGGTTAGAGGGCTTGATTCAGCACGGATCGCAATTGCGATCGCGGCTGCGTAATCGCACGCAATGAAGCTGCGAAAATATGCCAATGCCTGCCAGGGTTCAGCCAGCATAGAGACATCCCACTGCTGCTTTCTCACATCCATAATACCTCGTAGTCCTGCGTATATATCAGTAACATCAAAGGACTTCGGCATGTCACGCACAATTACAGCAAATCTGACCCGTCGGCGAAAGTCTCGGTGCACGCAGTGAGTACTCAAGCTGTGTATGCAATCGTAGTGGCTAATTTATACACACCCATGAAACAGCATTCGAACAGATTGGCACGCCTGTATTTCTCCAACCACTCCCACCACCCCCAAACGCTCACTCCCTGTCACTCACTCTGTATCTTATACGCATGAGCTAACAATCGATTGAACTGCGTACGCAGTTGCAATTGCGATCCCTGCTGAATCAGGCCCAGAGGCCATAAGGACAGTATTGAGGGTTCTTATATGTTGTCAAGTGGATGATTTATATATTTTTTTATTAATAGTGGAAAAAAAATAATCATGAGAAAGTGTTTTTCAGATATTTTCTCATATATCCAAGGGTCCCTATTTCAAAAACATATTTTTTTTAATCTCCCAAATAATTATCGTACATGTTATATTTGAAGTATATTTAATGTTTAAACAAATGACAAAGTGTAGGATAGTTAATAAAAATATGGGTTGGGTATGGGATGCCGGAGCTCGGGATCCTGGCGGTCAATCCGGACGCCGTCATCTCGGCAGGGTTAGGATACCGACACTTGTCGGTCGGTTAACTAACCCTCCCCCTCTCCCTACCCTAACCCTCCCTCCCCGGTGCATAAGCCTAACCTCCCCCCATACTGCCTAAACCTAACTTTATTATGACCGCACCCCTAAAAATATGTATATCATGTACAGCCATGTAAAATAGTTTTCTTTCGGTCAATTTTGAATGATGTGTGGGAAGTAAGTACACTGTTAATTTCTGACTCATTTATTTTTGAGAGCTATATGTGTACGCTTACCTTTCCACCTGCACCCGGACCGGTGTGATTGTGGAGTTCGCTGTGTTACCTCTCGTGGCCGCTGGCAGTCAAGCTGAGTTTGAGTTCATGTGTGGACAGTGCTCGCTGCAGAAACTGGGGCTGCCAGTCTCTGGAAAAGGTAGCCGATGGTTCTGTAAGCCCCTGAGAATGGGGGCAGGAGAGGGGGTGGCTTAGGAATACTGGAACATTGTGCCCACTGCTGCCCTAACTACTACAAGCATTACATACCAGCCCACTCCCTGGCACCCCCTTAGCCACTGCTACTCTACCCCCATCATTACATAACTAGCCCACTTCCTGGGATCTCTAGCTACTGCTGCCCTGTCTACCCCCATCATTACATACCAGCCCACCCCCAACTCACTGCTACCCTAACTATCCTTATCATTACATGCTGTACCAGCTCACCCCCTACTGACTGCTACCCTAACTATCCTTATCATTACATGCTGTACCAGCTCACCCCCTACTGACTGCTACCCTAACTATCCTTATCATTACATGCTGTACCAGCTCACCCCCTACTGACTGCTACCCTAACAACCCTCATCAATCATCATTACATTAAAAATTAAAATATCCCCTGCGAGTTGGACCGATAATAATCATGGTAGTACCATGATTATTGATACATAGACTCCTTAGGGGTGTATTTACTAAAGTGCAGGTTTTTAGAAGTTTAGCCCTTAGCAACCAATCAGATTCTAGCTATTATCTTCTAGAAGGTGCAAAATAAGTGATAAGTAGAATCCGATATGTTGCTACAGGCAACAACTTCACTTCTAAAAACCCGTACATTTGTAAATATACCCCTTACTGTAGCACAGTACAGCAGGACCAAGCAGGAACTCAGTTCCTGAACCTCCGATTAACTATGACGTAATGTCCTGGGCCAAAATGTATTTTCCATAACATAAGTTTTATTTTAAAGGCCCTTTTGAGTGCCTTCTTTTCTAAAAACTATATATGTATATACATAGTCTTTTTCTCCTTTCAAGAAATTTCGGCCTATCTTTCATTCCCTGAAGCATCTGAGATGACTGACCTGTCTGAGTATAAGGGTGACTACCCTGTATGAGGTTTCCTAGATCACTGCCATGTCCAAGATTTCTGCAAAGACTGGCATGATGGTTTATAGTAAGACTAGCCGCCCAGGGATTCTGTGATGATAGTCCTACCCAAGGTTTCTGAGATGACTGCATTGTGTTATGTTTATGAAACACCTAGCTAGCATGAGTATTTCTCAGACATCTAAATGGCCCATGGTCTCTGAGGGCCAGATTCAGCATCGGACGCAATGCCGATGTTTATGCAGATCGATCGATTATTTGCCATTGCCCATGCGTGTAAGTCACGCTGCGCATGTGTTGCAATTGCAATGTGATTACGTACACAAAGAAGATTAATTCTTAAAGAGAGTGTCATGTGGTCATTTTGGGGAGTTAACAAGGGGATGGTTAATTAAACGCAGGCATATCTTACAGTTTCAATGCTGTTTCATGGACATGCATAAATTAGCCAAAACGATTGCATTCGCAGCATGAGAACTCTCTGCCTATGAGGAGAACTGCAGTGTTTGTGGCTGGTCAGACCTTCAGAAGATGCTGCGTGATTGCTGGGTGTGTGTCAATGGTAACGATGTTTACGCATGAGTGCAACATGAGATATGAGAAGGCAGCAGTGGGCGTGTTTATGTTGGCTGTGCTTTGGCAGATGGGCTAACATCGCTCGGAGCAAACGAGCGGCTCTGAATCAGGCCTCTGTTCGACTCGGAACCCCAAAGTTTGGGTGTGCTTGATCTTCAGCAAAACCAAACAACTCACTCTAGTTTTAAGTTAACCATCTCTTCACATCTTCAGCAAATGAAGTATGCACAGATTATAGCGATCTGTGCAGCACTTCCTCTCCGCAGCAGATTGATGGCGGGTTTGCCATCAGATCTGCTGGGAATAGGGGGAAGAAGTCCGACGGGTATCGACATGAGCTGTAAAATGACAATGAATACGGATGCATAGAAAATGCTGGGGTGTTTTTTTTTTACTGCAAGCCAACGTAGATATCCAGCATTGTCAGATGGTTTTGAAATCAAGCCAAAACTGACATTTAGTAAATTTGCCCCCTGAACTCAGCAGAACTGGCACAAAATAATGTATTCTAAACAGCAAAGGACACCACTCTCAACCATTTATTATGACCGCACCCCTAAAAATATGTATATCATGTACAGCCATGTAAAATAGTTTTTTTTCGGTCAATTTTGAATGATGTGTGGGAAGTAAGTACACTGTTAATTTCTGACTCATTTATTTTTGAGAGCTATATGTGTACGCTTACCTTTCCACCTGCACCCGGACCGGTGTGATTGTGGAGTTCGCTGTGTTACCTCTCGTGGCCGCTGGCAGTCAAGCTGAGTTTGAGTTCATGTGTGGACAGTGCTTGCTGCAGAAACTGGGGCTGCCAGTCTCCGGAAAAAAGGTAGCCGATGGTTCTGTAAGCCCCTGAGAATGGGGGCAGGAGAGGGGGTGGCTTTGGAATACTGGAACATTGTGCCCACTGCTGCCCTAACTACTACAAGCATTACATACCAGCCCACTCCCTGGCACCCCCTTAGCCACTGCTACTCTACCCCCATCATTACATAACTAGCCCACTTCCTGGGATCTCTAGCTACTGCTGCCCTGTCTACCCCCATCATTACATACCAGCCCACCCCCAACTCACTGCTACCCTAACTATCCTTATCATTACATGCTGTACCAGCTCACCCCCTACTGACTGCTACCCTAACTATCCTTATCATTACATGCTGTACCAGCTCACCCCCTACTGACTGCTACCCTAACTATCCTTATCATTACATGCTGTACCAGCTCACCCCCTACTGACTGCTACCCTAACAACCCTCATCAATCATCATTACATACTAGCCCACCCCCTGGCATCTCTACTTACTGCTGCCCTATGTTTCCCTATCTTTACATACCATACCACCCACCCCACTCACTGCTACCCTAACTACCCCCTTCATTACATACCAGCTCACCCCCTACTCACTGCTACCCTAACTAGCCTCATCATTATATAATAGCACACTCCTAACCACTAATGCCCCCATCATTACTTACTAGCCCAGCCCCTGGCACCCCTTACCCACTACTGCCCTAACTAGCCCCATCATTACATACCAGACCATCCTCCTTTTTCCAGCAAGCAACTACTAACCTTAATGCCATTCAATCTGCTGGGTGTTCTTCCTCCCCGCTGAGTCCTCAGAGTGTCGGCCCAGACATGCTCCGTCCTCTCTGTCTGTGCATGGAGCAGCTCAGCAGCCTGCAGCAGCCTTGGCTCCTCCCCTGCTGATGTCATCACTGGAATTCATGTGTGCAGCTGCTGTCAATCACACATGGGTTCAGCCAGCCTCTCCCCGCCCCTCCGCCACTGACGTCACCACCGCTGTATTCTGTATGTAGCTGAGCAACTATAGTGCACAGCAACCTGCCCCCCTCCTCCTCCTCCCACTGCCGCATCGAGCAAGGACAGTCACAGCGGAGCTTAGAAGGGAGAAGCCTGTGATTGGCTCCTCCCCCGTGACGTCACTACTGATTCCAAAGGAAGGAATCAATGACATTAGAAACCCTGCAGTTCATTACATGATACTGCCTGCCGTCTGCCGCGCACAGCCCACCCCCGCACACCTCCCGCTGCACAGCTGCTGATCACCTTCCAGCAAGTAGTCAAAAACGGTGCCGGTTAGAGGGGCTAAGCCACGCCCTCCCACAAAAGTGGGTGTGGCTATAAGTCACTGGGGCCCACCGGGGAATTCCCCGAATCCCCGGCAGCCCAGTCCAAGCCTGGGTGGAGGAGTGGGCACAGACACCTGCGGTGGTGGGGAAATCCATAGGGATATAGCAGGTGTAGGGGGAAAAGTATAACTTTTCCAAAAAGCTAACTTCGCAAAAAGAGCAGCTTTACAGAAGTGATACTTTAACAGTGAGGCATGATGAACGGCTCCAAACAGTTTTTTAAACTCGCAGTGAGTTTAAAACATAATTAACACAACTGATAATTAGGTAATGATAAATAGACCCCTAAGTTAGGTAACAATCTAAGGGCCTGATGCTAAGTTGGATGCATCCTAAGAAATGGATGCAGTTCCCGACATCAATCCAACTGCCTATGCGTTTTAATCTGAAACCATGCTGTACACATGCACCACACACATCATCTGAAGGATCAACTAGTTTCACTTGTTTCGGTTATTGAGTGACAGGAAGTAAAGTTTATTGGATGTATTTGGTCGGCCACTGGACTATGAATAATGAAATGCACTGAGAGTCTGCATCTGATGGGAGTGTCGTGGGCATCTAGTCTGACTCCCATGCTCGTGTTAGGTGTTCGGATGCGGTTGGGATGTCTGCTTCAGATGGATCTTTTGCAGCCAGCATGGAGCTGGTGCAAGTGCATATACTAATGATGAAGGCTGCAGCATCGATGCAAAAAATCCCCAGTGAGTGATGTGACCAGCAAGCTTGAATATTAATAGATACACACATATATGGACAGGTAGCGTAATTAGTCCATAGATTGCTGCATACTAACCCCCCCAAGTGACCCGCTACTTCTCAATGTCTCAGAGAATTCAACAATTCTATAAATAACAATTATAACATTCATGAAAACATCTAAACAAGATATTACACTCACATTTTCATATATGTAATAATCAGTGTTAAAAAGATACAGGGTGGAACAAAAAGCCTTCATAAATAGGGTAAATTTCAAACATAGGGAACATAAACTCTTTTTAACAAAATGTAACTTTATTCACCCACTCACCCCACCTTGTTTTTACCTGTGTGGACACTAGAAAGCCACGGTGTACCAGGTAGAGATAGAAAACATGAATCACCTGTAGCAGTGGTGTCAAACTTGCGGCCATCCTGCTGCTGTGGAACTACACATCCCAGCATGCACTGCCACAATTTTGTTATTAGGGCATGCTAAAACTGTGGGAGGGCATACTGGGATATGTAGAACCACAGCAGCTGGATGGCCATAATGCATGCATAATTCGTGATGTCATTAAAATAATTCAGCATGAATGGGAGAGCCACATCTGTACTTGTCTTCAAAGCAATTGCAACTACAGTATATTGAACATATTTTCTAAATAAAGTTACATTTTGTTAAAAAACTGTTTTTGGTAGGACCAATGGTAGCTGTCACATTTCATCATCCAATTGGTCATTAAAGGTTAGTTATTAAAATCTATAAATTTACATTTACTATTTGGTACATATGGACTAATTCTCCACAGAGATGAAATTGCCTCATTTACTGTATATTTTCTTGGCCCAAATATTTTACTACATTAGTTTCTCTATCTTTTATTTTGTTAACAGATTTTAAAACTTTCAAACTGAATTTCATCAGCAAAGACTGTGGGACTAAGCTTTTAAGCTGTCTGTAAATTATTGCTTAACCTGTTGCGCATTCTGCCATAACTTCTTTTGACATTGCCACTAAATATGTTCAATGATCCAATTAACGTTTCATCCTCTAAAATACCTGCCTGAAATACTGTTTTTAGTGTGATGGTTATGTATTAGGATAATATAAACTTGGTACAACACCTTAATAAACAATGTAGCATATCTGTGATAATATACAGTATATATTTTACACATTATACTGTATATATACGTTATGTCAACTAAATGGTATTGTCTCGTAAAAATTCTTACAGTATCTGCCTCATTTGGTTTCTTGTTATAGGTACTGTACCTCTCAGTGACCAGAGGGAACAATGTAGACTTGTCAATAATGACATGGGTTGATTTGCTTGCTACAGTTAGTAAATGCTATTCAAGGTCTTACTTCCTATGCCCCATTGTGATTGTGTGTTGGCACAGTGCCTAGGAAGAACCTAACAATATGGGGTAAACTTACTAAAGATCGGGTTTTTAGAAGTGGAGATGTTGCCCATAGCAACCAATCAGATTCTACTACACATTTAACTAGCAACTTCTAGAAGATAATAGCTAGAATCTGATTGGTTGCTATAGGCAACATCTCCACTTCTAAAAACTCTCACTTTAGTAAATTTACCCCTATGTCCACTTAGGGATGTGAATTGTTGATATTTGTCTGCTAAGAAAATAATGGTTCTGTTTTAAGTAGCCATCACTCATCCACTGGCTGCCTGTCAGAAGTTGGAATTCTGGTGGACTTTGACCTTTATTAGTGCAATCCAACTGGAGGTGCTGCTATGTGTTGGACTTATGCTAACCTCATTTTTCAGGCAGAAACAGATTAATCTGTACCTGCTCTTCCAGCATCTACTGTAGTTCCAGAGGGTAGTCGAGCCTATGCTGTTACACAGTTTCCGTTTCTGAGTTCTTGTTTCTGTTACTCATCCTGATCCTTATGCTTTTTTTTTTTTTTTTTTACATAATTTGACACTTATGCATGAATAGACCTGTCTTATTTTAGACCACAATGTACCTTCTGCTCATGGGCCTTGACCTGCTACTGTTTATGCTTTCTTTGCCTGTCTTTGGATTTGTTGCATTTGAATCTATACTGGAGGATTACCTGCTTAATATGTGAGTACCACACTTGCTTCTGTTAATTGCCCTTGAGGTCTAGCATATGCTTTTCTTTGTGCATAAGAGATTTAGGAGCCTATGGGGTCTATTCATGATGTTAAATATTGTGGTTCAAACGGACCCAGATAATTAACATTCTAACTCGCCACGGACGCCGGAGCAATTCATCAGCTGTCCCCGCGAGCGGCTTCACTGCTCCTTTTGAAGCAGTGAATCTTTTAACTGCTCCTTTCAGAGCAGTGACACTACTGTGCATGTGTGACCTACAAGAGCACCGACGGCCGGAGGAAGGAGCCGGACAGGGACGGAGAGATCCAAAAGGATCCCTCTTCGCAACCCGGGACTCCTTCCCATAGGGAAGGAGCGGGTTGTGATCCCAGAGCGGGAGCACTCGCCATCTGATGATAGCGAAATCTCCAGCACTCAAGCTCTGAAAATATTGTATTTTCAGAGCTAGATGAAATCTGTCCCCATACTAGTGTATGGGGACAGCGGGCCATTCCGCAAGAGGAAGGTTTACCTACTTGATGAATGGCCCGAATACTTAATTTCTACAATTGAAGGTGAAAATGTGCATTGCCTATGGGGGCTCCATGGGCAGGTGAGAGATCTTGCAATCTCTCCCTCGCAGCCCCAGGCCGCCTCCGGATGCTGAGACTGTGCCAGCTTACTTGGGGTGAGCGGGTTCGGATTTCTGAAATCCGATCCCCCCGATCCGAGTCGTATCAGAGTCAGGCTCGACTTTACCTGCCTGACTCGTATCTGAAATCGAGGCAAAATGTCATCATCCCGCCTTCCGGATCTCGCGGGTTTTGGATTCTATAAAAGGTACCCACATCGGCGCCATTTTCTCACTCGGCTGTGGACAGTGAAGAGGGAGGGTGGGAGTTAGGGCTGGCTGGGCTGTGTAGTGTAGTGTAGTGCTGTGCTGTGCTGCTCTGTGCAGCTGTTGTCCATAGGGGCTGTGTCCACTTCTCCAAAGTCCATAGGGGTTGGCTGGGCTGTGTTGTGCAGTTTGTTGTCCATAGGGGCTGGCTGGGCTGTGTTGCAGTTAGTTGTCCATAGGGGCTGTGTCCACTCCAAAGTCTATAGGGGCTGGCTGGGCTGTGTTGTGCAGTGTCCCAGTCCTAAAAGGGTGCTGTAGTGTTGTCCAGGGGGTGCTCTCTCCATCAGGGGTGCTCCCCCCAAGTGCAAAAAAAAATATTTTTTTTTCTGTGTTTGTGAATTGTGTGCGCAGTAGCTGCACGTGCATCAACAAAGTAGCACCAAGCGTGCGCCTGTGTCATAAGTAAAGGGCTGGCTGGCTCGTCCGTTAAAGGGTGCTGTAACCCCCAAAATGCACTCCAAAAAAAAAACATTTTCTTCTGTTTTTGTGAATTGTGTGCACTGTACGTGCATCCTCAGAGCAGCAGCGCCAATCGGGCGTCTGTCTGTTAAAGGGTGGTGTAACCCCCAAAGTGCGCTTCACAAAAAATAAACAATTCTTCTTTTTTTCTGTGTTTGTGTGCGAAATGTATGCGCAGTAGCCGTATGTGCATCAACAAAGGAGCAGTGCCAAGCATGCGCCTGTTTCCCATAAGTCTGCTAAAGGTTGGTGTAACCCCCAAAGTGCGCTCCACAAAAAATAAAAAATTCTTCTTTTTTTCCAGTCTTTGTGAATTGTGTGTACTGTAGCTGCAAGTGCATCAACAAAGGAGCAGTGCCAAGCATGCGCCTGTGTCCCATAAGTCTGTTAAAGGGTGGTGTAACCCCCAAAGCGCTCCAAAAAATAAAAACCATTTTTTTTCTGTGTTTGTGCATCAACACAGTAGCAGCGCCAAGCATGCACCTGTGTCATAAGTCAAGGGCCGGTTTGGACATCTGGTCCAGACTGAAGTACGTGCCAACAATTTCTGACATGTCTACTGTCACTGCATATGATACTGTCACCACTGACAGAATGGTGGAGGATTACATTGGTGACAGCATCCAAGTAGGGATGTCAGACAGTCCGTACCTGTACTGGCAGGAAAAAGAGGCAATTTGGAGGCCCCTGTACAAACTGGCTCTATTTTACCTGAGTTTCCCCCCCTCTAGTGTATACTCCGAAAGAGATTTTAGTGCAGCCGGGAACCTTGTCAGCGAAAGGCGTAGGAGGTTACATCCACAAAATGTGATGTTCATAACAATTAATTATCAACTCTTCCAGTGAGACCAGCCTCCAGATCGTACAGAGGGACCTGTGGTGGTGGATTCCAGTGGGGATGAATTAATGCTCTGTGAGGATGAGGATGTACACAAAACTGAAGAGGGTGAAGAATCGTTGGATGAGGAGGATGAGGACAACATCTTGCCTCCGTAGAGCCAGTTTGTGCAGGGACAGATTAATTGCCAGCTTGTTTTGTGGGGGCCCAAACGAACCAATCATTTCAGCCACAGTCGTGTGGCAGACCCTGGTACTGAAATGATTGGTTTGTTAAAGTGTGCATGTCCTGTTTATACAACATAAGGGTGGGTGGGAGGGCCCAAGGACAATTCCATCTTGCACCTCTTTTTTTTCTTTGCATTATGTACTGTTTGTGGCCTAGTTTTTCAAACTGCCATCCTGTCTGCCACTGCAGTGTCACTCCTAGATGGGCCACGTGTTTGTGCCGCCCACTCGTGTCGCTTAGTATAGTCATCCAGCTACCTCGGTGCAACCTTTTGGACTAAAAACAATATTGTGAGGTGTGAGATGTTCAGAATAGACTGGAAATGAGTGGAAATTAACGTTATTGAGGTTAATAATAGCATAGGAGCAGAAAAACCCACAAATTCTGTGATTTTAGCTGTTTTTATGCTTTTTAAAAAAAAATACAGATCCAAAACACAAAACCCAAAACACGGAAGGGTGGTTTTGGCAAAACCAATCCAGATCCAATACACGGAGAAAGATCCAGATCCAAAACCAAAACACAAAACACGAAAAGTGGCTGGTGCACAAACCTACAGCTTACCCCGGGAAAGCCTTTCACTTCTGTGAAAGACTTTCACAATTTACCAGGGATATAACTCTCGGTGACAGCAGTCCCTGTGAGTTCCCCTTTGCACATAGTGGGGATATTGTCATTAAAAATTAAAATATCCCCTGCGAGTTGGACCGATAATAATCATGGTAGTACCATGATTATTGATACATAGACTCCTTAGGGGTGTATTTACTAAAGTGCAGGTTTTTAGAAGTTTAGCCCTTAGCAACCAATCAGATTCTAGCTATTATCTTCTAGAAGGTGCAAAATAAGTGATAAGTAGAATCCGATATGTTGCTACAGGCAACAACTTCACTTCTAAAAACCCGTACATTTGTAAATATACCCCTTACTGTAGCACAGTACAGCAGGACCAAGCAGGAACTCAGTTCCTGAACCTCCGATTAACTATGACGTAATGTCCTGGGCCAAAATGTATTTTCCATAACATAAGTTTTATTTTAAAGGCCCTTTTGAGTGCCTTCTTTTCTAAAAACTATATATGTATATACATAGTCTTTTTCTCCTTTCAAGAAATTTCGGCCTATCTTTCATTCCCTGAAGCATCTGAGATGACTGACCTGTCTGAGTATAAGGGTGATTACCCTGTATGAGGTTTCCTAGATCACTGCCATGTCCAAGATTTCTGCAAAGACTGGCATGATGGTTTATAGTAAGACTAGCCGCCCAGGGATTCTGTGATGATAGTCCTACCCAAGGTTTCTGAGATGACTGCATTGTGTTATGTTTATGAAACACCTAGCTAGCATGAGTATTTCTCAGACATCTAAATGGCCCATGGTCTCTGAGGGCCAGATTCAGCATCGGACGCAATGCCGATGTTTATGCAGATCGATCGATTATTTGCCATTGCCCATGCGTGTAAGTCACGCTGCGCATGTGTTGCAATTGCAATGTGATTACGTACACAAAGAAGATTAATTCTTAAAGAGAGTGTCATGTGGTCATTTTGGGGAGTTAACAAGGGGATGGTTAATTAAACGCAGGCATATCTTACAGTTTCAATGCTGTTTCATGGACATGCATAAATTAGCCAAAACGATTGCATTCGCAGCATGAGAACTCTCTGCCTATGAGGAGAACTGCAGTGTTTGTGGCTGGTCAGACCTTCAGAAGATGCTGCGTGATTGCTGGGTGTGTGTCAATGGTAACGATGTTTACGCATGAGTGCAACATGAGATATGAGAAGGCAGCAGTGGGCGTGTTTATGTTGGCTGTGCTTTGGCAGGCATTAGCATATTTTAGCAACTGCGATCCATATACACTTGCCTAATATGTCTGTCTTGCCTTATGACAAATTAGGTCCCCTGACCTCTGTTCTTAAGAACTAACATGCTTCTTTGGCCTCTGGCCTTAAAAACAAACTTAATGCACTGATATCAAGACCTGAGCACAAGCTTGCTGTTCTGGGCTATGCACAAAGAAAAATGGTAGTTGCTCAGATCAGCTTAATTGCATAACACAGGTGCTTGTAAAGGGCGGGGTTTACACTGAACACAGAAAAAAAGAGATTTGCCCTCCAGCACACTGCAGCAAAAACAATACTTAAATCCTACATGATAATAGAGATTTAGAGGTATTGGTTACACATATTTGCAAATATATGAATAAGCGCCAGGCCAATCGTCAAGGCTCCTCTATACTGGCGTCCCTAATATTAAGACTGGGCTATGTGCCTCCGGTTGTCACGGCCAAAAGACCTGAGGACACAGTCGTCTTTTCAAACCCCAGTACTGTACATGAAGGTGCCTAGAAATCACCAGAAATGAGGGAGGCACTGTAGTTAGAGTCCTGATGCACTATAAATTTTGGTGGTGCAGTTCCATACTACACCTTGAATTGCTGCAGTGTGTTTTATCCTTCAGACACTAACCAGCAGAACCTCTGTTTATCTTTTAAATCCTAGGAATTGGTTCCAAATAATTTGCTGAGCCTTTACTGCAACACTACTAACAGTCCTGGGTTCCTGTTCTTGTTGCTTGTGTTTCATCTATTATCTAACATCCTGCTTATCCATGTATTGACCTGAGTTATTTCAGAACACGTTAACCTTTGCTCCTGTTTATGCTTTATCTATCTGCACCTAGATTTGTTGTGTTTGACCCTATACCCCTTAGATTACCTTCTTAATCTGTGAACAACACCACACTTGTTTTTGTTATATACCTGTGAGAATTGGCTTATGCTTCTTTTTATGCTTGAAATACTTAGCCATTACTATTGCTCTGTTTACAAGGTTTATTTTCCTGCGTCTTTAAGCCTGTATTTTGATAGGGCAACACTTTTAGTACTAAAACATGGCCCTTTTAAATCGTATGCTTAAATACACAGATAAAATGACCATTGAACAAGTGGAGTCCTTTAAATATCTAGGGATTTTTATCTCGAATAATCTAACCTGGTCTATGAACTCCGCATTTTTGGTTAAGAAGGCGCAACAACACCTTTTTTTTTAAGACACTTAGGGGTAAATTTACGAAGATTCCCGCCAAATCCGCCAAAATTTGGGTGATTTAATCCCTTGTTTTTTTACCAAATTTACCAACAGGCAATTTGAGGCTAAATGAGTTGGTGAAGTAGAACAAGATATCTCTCTCCTGAGTATCTCGTTTTGCAGGAGATTACTCACCCGAGATTGCAGTGTTTTCTCTCTTCAAATCTCTCCTGAGCTAGCAGCCTGCACATATCAGTGAGATATGTGTTGGCTGCTTGTGTGTTAAGACTTGTTAAAAAGGGTTAACTGTTTTTTTCGAAAATTACGTGAGGTCCCCCCCAAAACACTAACTTGCCAGCCTGTCCTGGTTCTTAAATTACAGGGAAAAAAATGTGTAGGCTTCCACTGTAAATTTATGAACCAGCAACAGGCAGCATGGGCAGAGCTAGTTTTAAATATATGGAGAAAAAAAATGGCGTGAGGTTTCCCATATATTTAAAACCAGCCCTGGACCCTTTCTAACGTGGGACTGATGCCACAGTCAGGGGTGCCCTTTCACCGGGCCCCACAGCTGCAGCATCAGCCCTGACCATTAGTCAGCCCAGACCAGGGTCCCTGGGGAGTTGGGGACCCCCCCAATAAAGGGCTCACCCTCTCCAGGGCTCCCCTGGCCTAGGCTGATAGCCCGGGGCTATCCCCGGCACCCTAGGGCAGTGGGTGCCGGGTTGATAGTGTATGTGTAGTGTAAAAGAAAGGGTTAAATGTTGTCTTTAGTTGTGGAACAACATGTACCAGCAAGCCTCTCTCGCATACTGGTATTTGGAGAACCACAAATACCAGCATGCGGTACATTACGGGCCCGCTGGCACTTCTAGTTTCACAACCAAAGTAATACGTAATAAACACAACATACACCGTAACAGTAAAATTTTATTATAACATAAATGCACACTCACACTCACTATCACACTCACTATCACACATACTCACCTAGTATCTGAAGTAATCCATAGGGGTATCTATAAAAAAAATCCATACTCACCTCTTCTATGCGTAGGTCACGTCCTCTTCTCCAAGTAGGCATCCAAAGGGTTAAAAAAAAAACGAGTACCCGAATCCAAGTGGACCGAACAAAGCTAGGTGTTTTCACATAGCTTTACTCCGCGCGAATAACCGGAGCACACGTGGGCCCCATCATTGAAGGAGCCGCCAGCCAATCATCTCCGTTGGACCAGTTTGCGAATTGGCTGTGTGCGGTCAGCGTGTCTTCCCATAGACTTCTATGGGGAGAATTCTCCATTGAAGTCTATGCTGAGATCCGCGACATTGTATCTACTGCTGTAACCACAAGGTTAATTGAGGTCACCCTTGTGATTTTGACATAGTTTGCGCCTATCTCACCTGAGCTTGTCATCCTGATTCTTGGTAAATTTGAGAGATGTATGTTTTAGGTGAAAAGTACTTCCGATTTGGCCCGATGGAGATTTGATTCGAGATTGCTGTCTCACCCGAGTTTTACGAGTGAAATGAAAGAAATCTCTCTCTAACTCACTCGACTTTGCCTTTAGTAAATTTGCAAGCAGGAAAAAAATGAATACATCACCCGAGATGGTCATCTCGCCCTATCTCGATTCTTAGTAAATTTACCCCTTAAGATCAGCTTGTGTGATTGGAGGGACCTTGTTAAATCTCTACCAGAGCATCGTGGAGAGTGTCCTGACCATGGGATTGCCCTATGGTTTGGGAACTATATGGCTGCTAAACTTAAGGTCCTGGATCGGATGGTTAGAACGGCTGGTAGAATAATTGGTGTTGTGCTACCATGCACCCAGGAGATCTATGTAAAAAGAGTGCTGAATAAATCAAATTCAATCTGGGAAGATCCCAGCCATCCAAACCATGCGAACTTTGAGAGGCTACCATCAAACAGGCATTTTAGGTCTCTGCAATCATACACAAAATGGTTGCATAACAGCTATTTCCCTAGTGCTATGCGTGTGCTAAATGGTTGTATTGATCTTTGATTGATTTATATTGGAAATGTTTTATATTTTTTAAATTTGTAATGTACAGTAACTGCCACTTGTCTTATTATGTGGTAATATGCTATATGGCTTTTCGTTTACATAACCTGTGTTGTAAATGACAATAAAGTATTCTATTCTAAGTGGTAAATGAACCCCAAAGAGTCTTTTCTTTCACTTGACAGGTTACTATTCTAATAAAACACTTCCCTGAACAAAGAACTACCACCTTTATCAATTCTTGTGAGTTTGCAGGACAAATACCCATTGGGAACAGACCAGGTTTATAGAGGTACATTCCCAAATTATCATGAGAAATGCTTTTATGAGTTTGAAGCATCCTGAAACAATTTAAACATTTTTTTCTATGTCTGTAACGACCACTTCATACATCACATTATCTTCCTTACTTGCCTTATTTTGAAAGTGTACTGCTATTGCCAGGGGTGGTAAAAGAGGGGGCCCATGTGCAGAATACTCTGTGCCTCCTCCTCTCTATGGTGCATTAGACTTTGGCATTGTGTCAGAGTCTACTGTGCATGCACAGGTCTCCAGTAACTTGGCGCCCACACTATGGTCCTGAAGACATCTCTACTCATTTTCCCAGTGATTTGTGTTTATACTGCAGCGCCGCCACAGGACTCCGGAGAGGTAAGTATTAATAATGGGTATAGGGTGTTGGCCCCCCTAGAGCCAGGGGGCCGTGTGTACTGCACACCCCGCAACCATTAAACTGTATATATGCCAATGGTTGATGCTTTTCCTACAATAGACAACAAACGGTTTGCCAGATCCATATACACCACTGGTTGTTGCTTTTCCAAAAATAGAGATCAAACAGGTCGCCAGATCTAGCATTGGGCTTGTCAAAAAAAAAACAACAACAAATGTCGACAAACTTTGTGAATTTCATTCCATAAAGTATTTATAGAGAACTATTACCACCGAAACGTAATTGCTATGCAACAGCTTAGATTTAATGTAACAAGTTCCTGTGTGCCATGTTACGCAATTAGCAGAATGTACCATATTAATCACATTATCTATACAAGCAAATAGCTAAATCAGAATGTTTGACCTGCTCTGCAAAGAAGTACCAGGGACAACATCTGGTTCTTTGGCACTCTGCCACATGCAAGTCATATTTGCAGGTTAATTATTGTATAATGTGCATTTCACAGCAATTTGCCAGCCTTTCAAAAAGAAGATTTCAACGAGGCAGATGTTTCTGTAAGAGTTCATTTAGACATTTGACACCTTCATAATACTTTCATAAAAACAAAATCTCCTTTTGAAACTCATTGCTGGGAAGAGGGAATGCACAACAAAATGGGGACAACATGGAACATAATACCGTAATGACTCGTTATTTTATAGAGATTGGTGTCGTACTATTTCGTCTTTCATCCTTACACCTGAAATATATGTTTTGGTTTTTTTTGTATCAGTGAAGAGATGATTAAAAAGCTCCGATATGGAAGGAAAAGTACAGTTTTGTGTTGTTCATTTATTGAAAAACTTCCAAATGTTACAGCATTACAGGAGTGTTAGTGGGCTTCATTTTATTATTCACTGTTTGCCAAGATTTGTAAGTATCATTCTTCCTTTTGCTGCTTACTGGACCCAAGCCTAGTCAATTTAGTTCAGCTCACTGTGGCACTTCACACTTTCTTAAAACACTAGGCTTTCCAATTCTGAAGAACATTTATAGTATCAGAATAATTTGAAACAGGTGCTTAAACGTCTTTCTTGCACTTCGCAACAGAAGGCTTATGTATTTTTCATTATACACAGAGACAAAACACAGTACTTAACAGAATGACCATCTGTCTCAAAATTCATTGTGCTTAAAATGGAAGGTGAAATAAAGTTTTTCATGTTAGATCATCTTAGTATCTGCCTTGTAAAAGAAGAGACATTAGAAATATTGTAATGTTGAGCTGATGTTAAACTTTTTGATGAAAAATGTGATCAATGCTTTCTGCCCCCAAGATATCATCACTAGGGCATGGTCGTAACTACCATAGATGCAAGAGGTACAGCTGCTATGGGGCCCAGAACTTAGGGGGGCCCATTTTCCTTGTCAAAGTTACATGTGTAATATACATTTTTCACAATTGGGTGGTACATAGTAGCTCTAACAAACTTTGGCTATGGGGCCTTCAAATATCTCGTTACGCCCCTGACTAAGGGGTCTATTTATTTTATCATGTATCTGAGTGATAATGAATTAAGTACCGCTGCAATTCATGACCAGACACCCACCTTTTGATGTTGTCTATCTGTCTGTTTCAAGGAAGGGTTTAAAACTCTCACACACCTGATGCTCCTTGCTCCTGAAGCAGGACAAGCTGGCCAGTCGATAGGCCGGGGGTGGTGGTTAGCATAAGGGTTCCAGGACCTAGAAGGTCCACAGATATTGTTTATTTTCTGTTATGTTCCTGTGTGCATCCAGGCCTGTGCTCACATATGCTAAGGTGCAGTGTTTGCTGCCATTTAAAAGACACTGCTTCACCAAGTACCTGCCTGTCTGGAGTCCTCAGTTACATATATATATATATATATATATATTTATATATATAAATATATATAGCATTGCATGGGGTCTGGCTCTCCCAGGTAACATTAAACACGACCCGGTGCCTGCATGAAACAATTGAATACTTATCCTCCAAGATCGGCACTCAGGGTACTTGCAGTAAACTGTAATACATCAGGGTACACAGCAACAATTCAGTGCCTCCGTGTGGAAGGCTGTGCTGGGATCACGTGTTTGATCCCAGCATCAGCCGAGGTGCAGGGGCAGGCAGAAGGGATGTGTCCTCTGCGGGACACATCCGTTGCCAGGCGCTGGGACAGTAATGTCCCTAGCATCGGTGCAGATACCGCGGGCACCTGGTGAAGGGACCGCCTGGTCCCTTTCACCAGTGCTGGCGGTACTTTGGCGCCGGGAGAAGCTTGGCTCCGGGCGCAAGCTCAGCGGAGCTTGGCGCCCAGCAGCCAAGAAGCGGCGGGTAGCCGGCGCTGGGACAGAGTACCTGCTCCCAGCGCCAGTCAGGCATTGGGCGCGGCAGTCAGTGCGGCGGGCGTTTGGCTCTGGCCGTGAGCCAAACCTGGCTCGCGGGCCAGCAGCCAATCAGAGGCGGACGCGATGAGCCAATCGCGGCTCGCCGCGTCATAGCCCCGCCCACTCGCGCCGTCTTGTATTAGACGGCACCGAGCGGGAAAAGTCCGTTCGGCGGCGGAGAGGGAGGAGAGAAGACCTCCCGAAGAGCAGAAGATCGGCGCGGCAACAGGGGCGGCGGCCGCGGAAGAGGCCAGAAGATGCTGCTGTCAAGAGAGAAGACAGGCAGCGCCGGCTGGAAGAAGAGAAGAAGAGGCGGCGCCGCTGGCCAGGACGGGCCAGCGGCCGAAGAATGCGGCTGAGGACCGGAGAGGACTGCGGGGGTGGAAAGTGAAAGAGCGTCACGAAGTTCCCCCCTGCAGCCTCTTCCAACATCGCAGGTAGGCCCTCCGTGTGGCCCACCATATACCCCCCTCCCTAGACCGCCAGGGTTGTCGGGTGCTAGGCCCGTGGAGCATTGTCGGGCACTAGGCCCATGGGCAATTAGTCGGGCACAAGGCCCGGGGCACAGTAGCGGGCATTAGGCCCCATAAAAGGATTTTCCCCATAACTAGGTGTGAGTGGCCTGGGTACTAGGCCCAGGTCACTATATAATAAAGTAGGTGGGCAACTGCCCGAGCACCCAGAATATAAGGTGGTCTGGGCATTAGGCCCAGACCGCTATATGAGCCCCACAGACAGGCAGGCAAATAGGCCTGAGCCCCATAAAACGTGGTCTGGGCATTAGGCCCAGACCACTACCAGAGCCCACCGTTTGGCAGGCACCTAGGCCTGAGCCGCAGGTAAGACCCTGGGCGTTAGGCCCAGGGCCCTGAGCCCATTAGCTGCAGCGCTAACAGAGAGGCGGATGAGAGGTGTGAGCAGTGGTGGAGAGCTGTACGGCTTCCACCCATGAGGTAGTGGTTTCCCCAGTCACCGAGAAGAGGAGCTGGCCAGCTCTGGATAGGTAGGTAGCAGACATTTAAAGAGACAGTACTGTGTTTGACTCTTGTATATTTAGTCTGTGATTGGTGTTCCGTGCAGGGCAAAAGTTTAGTTGTTATATCTGTCGCACTACACACACTGTAGGTTCAGGGTGATGCCATTTTAGTATGTGTAGTTGCTTGACATAGGTTTAGGCCCTGCACGGCTGTGTTGTGTATCTCCTTACAGGGACCTGTAGGCGAGTGAGCGGACGAAGAGCAAGAGTGGACATGGTGAGGAATATCTGTGTGTACTGTCTCTCCCTGTTTGTTTGTCACTATCTATCTCTCCTTCCTTCTGGGCGGACGGTGAACCTTGCAACCCGGTGCAAGGACGGATCTTCACCTGGTGCGTGAGTACCGATAGGTGAAAATTCGGGATCTGAGGCCAAAAGTGCCAATGATGATCTTCACTTAAAACCTGAATTTATCCCCCGGTTAGGTAGGGCGCGTCGGTCGACGTGAGGAAGGACGGTACTCACCTCGTCTCCTTCCCCCTAGGTCATCGTGTCCGTGTTCTATTTGGAGGTTCCAGGACCGTCTGCTCAACACACGGCCTGGGGGTGAGAGGGTGCGATGCAAGGTAAGTAACAGACGTACACCTGCTCGGCAGCAGGCATTGCACCGCACTCACCCCTCACATCCGCACTACAGTATATCCAAACTAAGATGGATATAATGATACAAAACTTTCTTGACAGGGGCTATGATTCAAAGCTACTTAATGACGCTAAGCACTTAGCTTAGATAAACATAATACAATTACTAAACCCAAATCACTACCATGGGTAATACAGTTCAATACTGCTAGTGCGCAGATCAATCATACATCTAAGCAATTATGGCCAATGATTCATTTAGATCCTGAGTTGAAATTAGTTGATGTCAAGCTGATGGCTAGCTATAAAAGAGGATGCAACTTTAGAGACTATTTAGTCAAATCAAATATTAGTAGGCCTAACACCCCTAGTATCAGTCTTTTTCTCACTGGCAAAAAAGGTTGCTTCAAAGGTACATGCACAACATGTGGCTACCTGATCCCAGATTATTCTTTCTTTTACCTGCATCCAGGGAAAAGATATACCATCAATTACAAACTTACCTGTAATACTAGGTATACAGTTTATCAAATTATTTGCCATGCGGCCTTTCCTATAGAGTGAAGACAGAGCGTACATTTAAGGAACGCATGGCTGCACACAGGTCTGCTATACATGCAGCATTATTAAATGGAAACAGTGACCAACCAGTGGCACAACATTTTTGTCAAGCCCCACATCCCCTGTAAGAGTTATGTGTCATGGCCAGGGTTTCTCGGCATGGTACCTGACGGGTATTACCTGTGAGGTCGTTGTGGCGGGGGGTCTCTGGCAGCGCTGCTGGTGTTTGGCGAGGGGCATTGGCTGCACATGGTCCTGTGCGGGCACATTGTCACTAGGCCTGGTGAGGTCTGGTAGTGTTTTCGTTCCGTTGGCATGGGCGCCGCCATCTTGCCTGCGGCCATGTGATCCCAGCTGTCCAATCCTGGTAGGTCATGTGCTCATTCCAGCCAGTCACAGTGCGGCACTGAGTATTTAGGAAGGTACAGAGCCTTCCTTCCTTTGCCAGTGCAACATGTTTCTCAGCTGCGGCTGAGAGAGAGTACCTGTGCCTTACCTGCCTGTCTGTCTGTTACGCTACTAGCCTGAACCTTGCCTGCTCCAACCTGCTGGACTTACCCTGCACCCTCCATATACCTTCTTACCTGCCTGAGTACCTGAACCTGCTGTTTCCCTGCACCTTGCTTCATTTCACTCCCAGCTGGACTTCACTACCTCTGTCTGCATCAGTTACAGCTCACCAAACCTGCATTCACTTACAGCTCATCAAGCCTGCATTTTGTTATAGCTCATCATACCTGCATTCTGTTTTAGCTCACCATACTTATACTGGACTGTTCTGCCTCTCACTACCTGGACATTTGTTCATTAACCCTCACAACAGTTATCAAGTGCACTTTAGTGCTATACCTGGACTTTTGTTTGCCATTGCCATGTCTTCTCAGTCACTTATTAAAACCCCACTTTTTCATTTAAGTTTGCTCCTGTGTCTGCGTCTATCACCACCCCGGGTCCACAACAATTCAGAACCTCACATTATGTTATTGCATGATTGATTATATTCCCCAGTTCATCAGGGGGGGAGATTGTGCACGTAAATATAGAAGCCCAACCAGATGGTATATCACTGTAGCCCATTAAAACAGTCTTTTTCCTCCAGTGCAGGGTACTGGCCAAAAGTCTTGTCACCAACCAGGTGATGATACTCACTATGAGCTCTCTGTGCGATTATTTCTTTCTTCCACAGTATGGGAATTCAGCAGAGCATCTTTTTACTTCTCAGATGTGTGGAGAAAAAAAAAGGAGTTTTGTAACGAGTTTCCCCGTTTCACAGTATGTCTCAGAGGCTTCCTCAGACAGAGAAAAAAGGCTGTTTTAAAGGGCTACAGTGATATATATCATCTGTTGGGCTTCTATATCCCAATATAAACAACATAGAAGGATTGAAATATGTCTACATATGAGAGGTACCTCTATAAAGTGAACTGATATATGAGACTTTGTGAACTTTTATATATGCCCATAGTTATTTCCTTCCACTTACTAAGGAACTAAAGGCATTGTTATATAATCCTGACCAAACAAAGTGGGTATTGATAAAACTCACTATACCTGTGAGTATCTGAGTGCGGATTGGATATTAGATCTAATTCAGAGAACTGTCCACCTATTCAATAGGGTGGTTACTTTTCTTAGCATGATCCACAGAAAAATGGATAACTGAGTGGAATCAAGGCAACAGAGTGTACACATTGGTTTAGATGTTAAGTGTGCATATAAAGCAGTGTGGAGCATTACAACATAATATTGAATCCTTTTTAAGTTTTGGACATTTTTTTGCTGCTCGAAATAAGATGCTCAGAATCAGCCAGATCTATTTTTTATATTCATGTGATATCTGGGATATGTGTATTCTATTGTGTCTATGATGTGGCCATATTTTTACATAATAATAAAATGTATTGTAATTGATTGGTGTGAGTAATTTATCCAATTGGCAGCGTTTCCTATAAAAGTATAGATTTATTTTTCTAGTTTCAAGAGGTATGGCAATTACCTATATTAGGAAGCTGCAGCATTAATTGGACAAAGGGATTATTATTATTTTTTCCATATTTGATTAGGCGCCAGGGTGTGTGTTTTTTACATTTCTACTAAAGGTAGTGTAGCATGGTTTAGTACAAAGTTAAAAGCTGTATATTTTAACTGGATACACTCCTAATGCTAAATGAGGCCCATAGCCTCTACCCCCCTGTATACCTACTTTCACCTTCCCCTTCAGTAAACAAGAAAATATGCACTTCTAATTTTGGTAATTATTTAAAGACTCTGCAGAAGTCATGGCTGTATCTGTAATGCTGACCATACACGCTACAATTAACGTTGGCGATCCGCCCGATATCCGCGGATCGCCCGGATAATTGTAGCGTGTGTGCGGGTGACCGAGGGTTAAACATTGCTCGGTCGGGTATGCCGGATTGTCCAACATGCCTGTCCGATGCGATATTGAAGGGGTAAACTGTCGGCCGCATCGGGCAGTGTATGCCCAGCCGCGGCTGACAAAAAGACAACAGAGCAGGGAAATGTCTCCTCCCCCGGGGGCGGAGCACAGATGTCGGGGCTAATACACTGTGAGAAATCTCACAGTGTATGCCGTGACATCTGCGGCTGGCAGGCTGCCAGATAAAATGTCCGTCAGTCTGACAGGCATTTTATCTGACCGTGTATGCCCAGCTTTAGAACTGTAAGAGGTGCAATTTCATTAATTATTATATCTGCATAGCTACTGTATTTTGTAAGGGTGCTCGTCAATGTTCCATATCTGCTGGCAAATTAAGTTATTTTAGACCTACAGTAAAAGACTGAAAATCAATTAGGTTAGTTATATGTCCAATAAAAAAGGCACAATCAATATCCGATTGATATATACTGATTTTGAATGGGACAGTTGGAAAATATGATTAGACAATGATAGAATTTGACTGCGTGTTTTGTTATGACCTGCCTGCCCTAACTGTTCCCCATAAAATGAATCTGATTAGTCTGAGCAACAACATTTCACATTTGGCCGCACCCATGTACGGCTATAGTAGATTCAGTGACTTGCAGTTTGGGTTCAGCCTGTGCATTTGGATGTGATTGTTCCAGTCTACTTTATATCAATACTTAAATTATTGTAAGTCACACTAAAGGCTGCCACAACACCATAAACTTTATTATGAATTCTTGCTAGCATGTTGGTGTGACCTGACGGCGTATACGGCTGCTATAACAAGATAGCCCTTGGTACAGATCTCTATGGCCCCAACTGAAGTTTTGTGGCACTGGCTCAAATGACCTCCCTACAAATTAATGCTGCTGTACCTACCCACCTACCCACCATTTGTGGGGAGCAGATTGAAAAAGATAAATAAAAAAACTACCCATCCCCCAGTGTCAATATTGCAATCCCTAGCAGTACCATTATAATGCAGAGAGTGATGCGGTAACTAAGATAACTTAAAGCCTACAGTCTTAATACAGAGTACAGTATGATCAACATTATGGTATATCTCTGAAGTTTTTTTGTTACTATGAAATTTTTTTTTGCAAAGATGATTTATTTCAAGAAATACCAAAGACAAAATAATAATGTTCATGTATAGATGGATCATCTTTCTCTGGAGGATTGCAGCTAGAGTTCTGTCAGAAAAGAAAAAGACCCTCAAAAGAGTCTTCCTAAGAACGAAGGAACTTCAGGTGAAAGATTGTGCCTAGAATGAAGAAAACTCAGACTACTGCCTCAGGACCCATGGGGATCATGTATATACTGTAAGTGTAATATGGAGGATATTGTAACACATTCACGTTTTAACATTGGGGACTGATGACAGAGGAGTAGTTGTGTAGAATAAGATTGTGCACTCATATTAATGATATTATTTATTATTATACAGCCTCTTCCATGCGCTGAAATTCTCTATCACCACTGAGATGGAGGAAATCTGCTCAGCTGAGCATTACGTATGGCACTGTTCTGCAACAAATAAAATAAATTGGAGAACTATGGCTCTACATATATTTGGCGACGGAGCAACATCATTTGAGAGCAGTAAACTCATTTTCTCTATAGTTACATTTACATCAACATTTTTATTGTGATTTCAAGGCATCTTGAGCACTGTGAAACTTAAGTGGCCAAGGCATGTCCAAAAACACAAAAAGAAAACTTTTGAAATGTGTGAAATGTGGATGTGATTTAATTTCCAGTGCCATGTGTGAAACATAAAGCTTTGTTTGCCATGCTCCTAAACATGGGTTCAGTAATGAAATAAAAACCAAGCACAAAAACTCCAACATTTTTCGGGGGTTTTTAATAAATGTTTTAAACTTCACAGACTTGTACTGTACATTTTATACCCACCCTTTACCAAAAAAAGGAAAGCAGGACAAAAAGCTTAGAAATAAAGGTGAAAAACAAATACAGTATGGAATAAAAGGAGAATATTATGTTATTTTTATCTGTATGATAATATTTATTGTACATTTTATTGTATCTCTTCTGTTATTTTGTTCTCTTTTGCCTTTCATAAAATCCTTGTTGATTAAGTATCTCAGAATTTCTATTTACCAAACAGGGTTTTCTATCCTTTTAAAACATTTTACTGAGTCTTACACCAATGTGATAATGACGTCATTTACCAGTGCATTGTAATTTGATTGAATATGTGCTGATTGTCAGCAAAGTTACTAAATTTGTAACCCATCCCCAGCTGTGATTACTGTCTTAGTTACAGCTTGTGTCTTTCCCTAATGAGCATCTGTACTCCACTGATTCGTGAAATACCTTAAGCATCGTCTCTATTATTCTTAAATTAATTTACATATTATGAGTAATTATTTAGTCTAAACACATATGACACCTACAGTATTACATTACATGTACAAGCTACCTGAATTTAGACTGTGACTCACTGGCAAATCTATAATTAGGAAGTATCACTAGTGTGAAAATAGCTGCTGCTGTCCATGGTACTGTAGAGACAGACACATTGATTTAGTATGGATGCTTCTAGCTACCAGTTTCAAGCACAGTTACAGATACATACAGTGATGGAAAATGTTAGGCTTTGCAGTGATAATGCCAGGAAACTGATAATGTTGCTGTGTAGCAAGAAACACTAATGAAGCTGAAACTTGGCTACAGGGTGAACAACACCAGTGAGCTGTACACATTTTTGCAAGCCGTCATTTCCTGCAACTTTACTATGAAAACAAAATAGGGCATTCAAGAAACTCAATCTCAGTCACAACATTTTTAGTAATCCATGGTGGATTGCTAGTACATTAACATAATATATGATTACATGGTATTCTATAAATATAAATCATATACCATTTTATTTAGAAATTGCTCTATTTATCTGTTTTTTGTTCTTTAATATTTGTTCATATCATGCCAGAATACAATTTCTGTTAATTTTAAATTTATGTGATTTGTATCAGATTAGAGATATATACATAATTACTGGTGATATTTATTTAATTTATTATCAGCATGTTCTGTTTATTGCATGCTAGATAAGGAAAGGAAATATCTGATTGATTGCCATTGTTTATTGTAAATTTGTGAATGTGAGTAATGTTAGGAATTTCCGTCTAGTATGTTTTGCTGATCAAGGGAAGTAGCCTCTAATTCAATGTATGTATAAATTGTTTGGCTTAGCAAATAAACATTTAATATAGCTTAATGAGGGCATGGGTCAACTCTTGCCCCTCTGAATATTCCTGCTTCTTTGCAAATGATTGTTTCCATTGTCTAAGAACATCCCATTAACTGCATATATTTCTGGAATGTGACAAATATGTTTCCTGTGTTATGTCTTGTTAGAGTTAAATCAAGATGGTGTCTGTATTGCCAGATTTAATTAGTGAGGTTTGTTCAATATAATTGTTTGCAGTGACACAAGGGATGATGATGGGCTATCCACAATAAAAGCTGAGAAGGGAAAATGTGAATTTGAAAGAGAATTTCATGAACTATGGGCCTCATTCAGACCCGCTCGCAAGTGCTATGCGCTCACAAGCGGGTCGATGGTGGGGCACTGCGCACGTGCGGCGTGCACAATGCACGTGTGCGAGCCCTGGAGCAAGTGAGAAATTCACTCACTCTGGGGCTCGCTACAAACGGAGCGGCTGTCTATGTTGATCGACAGCTCGCCCCATTTTGTAGGAGGAGGGGTGGCTGGTCAAACGGAGGTATTCCTGAAGGAATGCCTGCCATTTGTGGGTGGCCCTACTGACATCACTCGTGATGTCAGTAGTGAGCTTCCTGCTCTATTTGAGCAGGAAACTCACTGGGGCTTGCGGCAGATGAGACCCTACCAAAAGGGTCTCGTCGCAAGCCCGATGGTCACGATAATCGTGACCATCACCTGGCCGCTCACAAAAGCTGTGGGAGGACACCCACAACTTAGCGAGTGGCCAGGAGGCCGGGTAAAAAAATAAAAGCGGCCGCCCTGATTCAGAGCGAGCGCTCGCTTTTTGCGAGTGCCTCTGAATCGGGCCCTATGTTTTTGATGGTGCCCCTCAGTCTGGGATAAGACAAAATCAGCCTCAGTTCTTATTTGTTTTAAGTGAAGAACTAACATCAAGTTATCTGTTGGATGTCACTCTGGCCGAGCCATTTAATGTCACAAAGATCACCTGAACATCATCTGATTTTTATTACATATACTCTAAACCACCCCCTGGACTAAACATTGTTACTTAAAACAAAGTACTTGCGGTAATATGCGCTCCCTGGGGTACTTCTCTGATCAAAAGTTCACGTAGTCCAATATAAAGTCCTTAAATCTCTTCTATTAGAGCGGAAATCCTTCTGTTTCCAATAGGTGTATTCTCAATACTCCTCCGTTTACAATAAAATATAAAACAGAAAAAAGGGTATATATGGTGAAGTACTATTTATTCAGGTTAAAAACATATCCATAAATGTACATGTAACAAACAGAGCCTCGTACCAGATAATGTGGGTTGCCAATTTCACACACCCAAGATCACATATAGGTATAGACAGTAACTGCATGGGTTAAGGTACTGGAACACCAAATGGCTGCAAGTGCAAAGTAGTCCCTCCACAAATATCACCTGGATGACCCTCTGTCTGTATGTACCACCACCACATTTCTACATTCTCAAGGTGTGTAGTCTAAGTTCTCAGATCAGCTTAATATACCCTTATGTCTATTATAATAGATTACCAGGAAGATCCTCCTTAATTAACCCATCTCCTTCCCTTTAATGCATTAAGTGTGTCTATCATGTGTTTCCTACCTTTCAGCATCATATATTCGTTCTTCTCCAATGTGGCATTTTCATAGAAGCCACAAAAAAAGACTAAAAGATTAAATTACTTCCGCATGCGTTCCACCCAGTTTGGTATGTTGGTAACACAGTTGTTAGGTTGTTGCACTAGGAATAAATATACTATAAAGTTGGTAACATAAGATTAGGCCCTTTATATAGATATATTGTATACTGTCTCGTATAAGTATTTTCAGTGGCATAATTTATGATATTTTGTAATGTTTTATGAATGTTATTGTCATTAAGCATTTTTTATGTGTGTGTTTAAATTTGTTTATGGAGAATTTGATGTAGTGTTTGCTACATTGTGATTTTAATGGTTTTCGTTTTTTGTATATGCGGGTTGCTATGGTGGTCTGAGCTCATACGTCACTTCCCTTGTGTCTGCCTGCAGGCACCGGAAGGGAGTAGTGGCGTCTCAGAAGCTAAAGGTATGGTGGCTTTATAAGGAGGGTAAGTGTTGTATTGTGTTATTACTCTTTTTGACAAAAGTGCGAATAAATGCACTGAAATGTTGCTAATCAGAAGCAATTTATTGTCCATTATTTACTCGTCTGGAGTGCCGCCGATTGGATTGTGTATTTACAGATTACCCCCGGAGGGGATCATCTGTGGAGGGCACCCGGCTAAGTACCTGTTTGTTTCCATGAGTGCTGGATCGTGGTATGCTATGTATATATATATATATATATGTAAAATTAATGTGTTTATATATATAAATAATGTAAGAATTATTTTTTTCACCTGATCTAGGTGATAAGATAGCCTGTCAAGTCACTTAAGCTCAAAAGCGTAAATCTACTATCAATGTGTGATGGTTTTAAAAACATATTCTCTCAGTGATCAATCTCACAGTTCAAAGATGATTCCAAAAAAGGAACAAAATACTGTGTTCTCTGAAAGTAATAAATATTGGGATATACTCAACTTCACTAAGAATAGAAAAAAACTTTTGCAATTTACTGTACATGTAAATGATATCCATCGCTTCCAATGTGATTAATTCATTGGCATTAATATTAACAGGAATATATTGCCCCTCATTAATAACTAATAATATTGGCCCTTTAAAAATTATAAATTATTATATTATAAATTTTAGATAATGTTTTACTTTTTATTATTTATTGTTAATTTTATTAATCTATTTTATTTTATAAACAAAGAAGGTCACAAAAAGACACAAAGATACATCCACCAAGAGAGCATACGTACATATCAAAGCAAATGGAGAATTACATTGCATATATACGTTGAGTACAAATAAGAGGTGGACAATACAATATCAATAAAACTCACAAATCATTAAAACTATTTTTACATATACAGTAACCAATATAGAGGAAAAAGAATGAAAGATGGAAAGGGTAATGGGAAGGAAGGGCAAGGGGGAAGCAAATGCTAAAACATAGTACAATACAAATAAGATATACAAAAAAATGAGTTTTTCCCAGGCATTACACTATAACTGGGAAAATCCAAAATCAAGAAGAGAGGAGAGGAAATATAAATGGGTCATGGCTAAAAGGCATATCCAATTTGTTCATAGAGAAATCATATTGTAGACTCAAAAGTTTGTAAATATGGGTCTGAGTTCGGTATCCAATGTATTATTATTATGAAATTTTAGGATTCCTTTTTAATAGCAGGGTGTGTGACATTCCGATGATAATATAGAAGCTGGAGGAGAAGCCATTTAACAGTGCTCGGTAGGGGAGGAATAGGAATTGTCCAATTTAGCAAAATCACCATTTTTGTCACTGTGACAATAGTTGTTAACAAGGGCAGGAAATGCTTGTTATGTGGTCCAAACTTAGAACATAGCAGTGCTAAGGGATCCATTAACAAATGCAAAGAGAACATATTGTTAATAAAGAACATAACTTTACCCCAGAATTTGTGTATTTTTTCACATTCTCATAAATTATGAAAAAGCATAGTGGTAGAGAAACAACATTTGGCACAATAGATGCCAGGTGTATGAGGACACATATATACAGTATATATTAAATTGCTTGGTACTTGATGTCCTGTATATACAGTACGCAGCTGTCCTAGTGCCTTTTAAGTATGTAGCAATGAATATCTCTACTTGGTTAGATGGCACTCCGGGTACAATTTATAAAGGAGCAGTTAACAATTGAAGAATAAGTTAAGCTTTGGTGCGCAAAAACAATCTTGCTGCTTCAAGGATACTAAAAAATGGAGTAATACCAGCTCCACATATAGACTGATATAGAAATATAAGTACCTTGATAGCGCTGATTGTGAATACACCTTTGATAGTCGGGATATATTAATAACTTACCCCACAGTGTAAAATTATACCAATTTATTCATATTGTACACAATAAACATAAAATAAACACACAATTTTTCATAGAAGAGAAAAGGGTCCCACAATAAGCTTCTCACCCAAACATGGTGCTGCGGTGGGCAAATGCTAATTTAGCAATGGGTCCCGGGCCTCAATAGCTCGGCACCACCGCAGATAGTGTATTTGGTCCAAAAAGCATGATAGGGTTCCCAAATAAGCGTCCCTTCTGTTCTTCAAATAATCACCTCGTTGCAATGTGTTTTGGATCACTTCAGGGATCCTTCTTCAAGCAAAGGTGACTTACACTCCATAGATGGCCCTTTTTATACCCTGGAAGAAACTCTAATTGGTCCCGGAATTTCCACGTGCTTCCGATGGATGTGGCGGTCGCGTCACTTCCAGTATTCGCCAGAGGTGTCATGCGTTCCACCTTACTCCGACTTCCTTTAGAACACCCGGAAGTCACATGCGTTCCACTTACTAGCGGGGAGACTTTCTTCCGGATTATCCAGTGTTTGCTAGAGAATGTTTGGACTCCGGTTGCGGCCATCTTGGTGTAGACTAAATTCACAAAATAGATAGCGGTATGGGAAAGTATTTTTCCAATATTATTAAAAGGGTGAGGATCCAAATTCCAAAATATCTTTCTATGTTCAGCTGGGTAAACTATACCGTACTGTGTATTCCGGTATTGTCCATCCCTAAAAAGCCAGCTGAACATTTTCCTTATTCGATCCCCCAACAAGAGATGAGAAAATAAACAAAATAATAAAAAAAGGATAAAAGAGAGATAAAAGGAGAGCAGGATTAGACATAATCACAATTAAAAATCACAATAAAATAATTTCAATCTAAAAACCACTTCAAAATCGAGGTTAAAGCCTTTTGGGGATAACGTTTCTAAATCAAAAATCCACTTCATCTCACTAGTGGCTAAACGTTTCTCTATATCATTGGTTCTCCAGTTATTTTTAATAAGTTGGATACCAAAGAAATTTTTTATTTGGTTTTCATTTTTATTATGAACTTTTAAAAAATGATCCGAAAAGGAGTGAGTATTAAGTCCTTTTCTGATGTTATAGATGTGTTCTGCCATACGGATTTTTAAATTTCTAGTGGTTCTCCCAACATAGAATAGACCACAGGTACACTCCAAAACATATACAACGTTTCTCGAATGACACGTGATAAAATCTTTTATTTTGTATGATTTTCCTTTTATGGTGAACTCTATGATCTTTTTTGAATTTCCATATGATGATACTGTAGTCCTACACATCAAACAGCTTCCATATCGGTGGAAGCCTTTTGTTCGCTCACTCCCTTGGTTCTTCTCAGAAAGAGTACTTCTAACTAATTTATCTCTAAGAGAAGGAGCCTTTTTATATATGTATACTGGTTTTGTTGGTAATACTTCCCCCAAAATGGGGTCACTTTTTAAAATGTTCCAATTTTTTCTTATAATATTTTCAATTTGTTTATGATGGGCACTATATTTTGTTATGAATGCCCATTCATAATTATTTTTCTTTTTTGGGGTATTTGTTTTTTCTTTTAGAAGATCTTCTCTCTTAACTTCTCTCACCTGTTGTTTTGCAGCAGTTAATTGGGAGTCAGAATAACCTTTTGTTTTGAATCTTTCGGTCATTTCATCAATTTGTACATTTAAAGTGCATTCGTTAGTGCAGTTTCTTTTCAACCTTTTGAATTGGCCGAGTGGTATATTTTCCAACCATCTGTTATGATGTTCACTGTTAGCTGCAATGTAGGAGTTGGAATCGGTCGTTTTTTTATGTGTTTTTGTACAAATATGACCATCATCAATATAAATTACCAAGTCTAAAAAGACTACTTCAATCTGACTAATATTAAAAACTAATTTAATGTTAAAAGTATTAATGTTTAAAAAGCAACAAAATTTCTTGAGATGGGTGGATTCCCCTTTCCAAATAAAAAATATATCATCAATAAAACGCCACCAGGACACCAGGTTTGCCCCTGCTTCCTTCACTGGGTAAATCGTTAGGATTTCCCAGTAAGCCATAAATAGGTTAGCGTAGCTAGGGGCAAACCTGGTGCCCATTGCGGTGCCTAAAATTTGTAGATAAAAGCCTCCATTAAAATAAAAATAATTATTCTTCAATATAAAAAAAATGGCTTCTAAAATAAAATCTTTCACATTATCACTATATGGGCTAATATCCAAAAAATATTTGACAGCCTGTATTCCATGTTCCTCCTCAATTATCGTATATAAAGTGCTTACGTCAGCAGTTATTAAAAAGCAATCTTCCGACCATTCAATTTGATTTAATTTTCTTAAAATGTCACCAGTATCTTTTAAAAAGGCCTGTGTTTGTGACACCAATGGTTGTAAGTAAAAATCAACAATCGCTGATAAATTGGAGGTTAGACTGTTAATACCCGATATTATTGGGCGACCCGGGGGTTTAGTCAAATCCTTGTGTATCTTAGGTAACATATACATAGTCGCAATATTGGGTTTCTCTATGTTAATAAAATCCATTTCATTCTTATTTAGAACACCATTCTCAAAGGCTTTTTTTGTAAGCGCCATTAGTGATACTAAAATCTTTTCAGTCGGATCACTTTTAAGTTTTTTATAAGTAAAATGATCATCTAATTGTCTATTGATCTCATTCATATAGTCATCCTTATTCATCAACACGACACTTCCGCCTTTATCGGCTGGTTTAATGATCAAATTATCATCATTTTTTAATGATTTTATCGCCAAAAACTCTTTCTTTGTCAAGTTCTGTTTTTTGCAAGTTTTTACATTTTTCAATTCTTTACCCACGGTAGTGATGCAAAGCAATCAATACTACCACTTTTTACATGTTTTGGATAAAACTTACAAACTGGTTTGTAAGGAGTTTTGGAACCAGGCATATTTATATCTTCATTTTTCCCAGTCTGTTGCATAAGGAAAAACTTTTTTATACTAAGTTTCCGAATGTACTTTTCTAAATCAATAAATAGTTCAAAATTATGAACTTTAGCTGTAGGTGTGAACTTTAACCCTTTTAGGAGGACTTTCATCTCACTATCAGTCAATTCATGTTTACTTAAATTAAAAACCTTACCTTCCTCAAAACTAATCCTGATAGCTTTGTTGATTATTTTTGGTGCAATTGATTTTTTATTTCCTCCCCTTTTACCTCTAGTGTTTTTTTCTTTTTTTCTCCTTTCTCCCTTTCTGTTACTATTCCCTCCTTGGGGTCCACGGATCCCATTGTAAAAAAGATGGATTTTCACCATCTTTTCGATTTTCCCTAAGTGGATTATATCTATTTCGTATTGGTACCCTATAGTTTGATTCATTATTTGATCTCCATTGTTGAAAATTCCTTTTATTTCTTATTGGAGGGTTATTGTTTGTTTGTCTTGAATTACTCCATTTTTGGTTATTCCATTTTTTCCATTTGTATGGGTCTCCTATTGTTTTTTCTTCAAAATTTCTTCTGGGGAAATGAAATGGAAATTTTTATTTTTTACATTTTTTTCAACTTGTTTTGGGGATATTAGTAACTCTTGATTTTCTAAATTCGATTCTCGTATATTAATATCTCTGAGGAATTTTTTATTTTTCTTTAATTTAAGCTCCCTAGTGTTTTTTTCTAATTTCTCTATAATTTTAATTTCTCTTTCTTTTACATTTTCTGAATTATAGAAAGGTGCTAACAATATTTTTAAAGAGTCTATTTCTTCATTAATTTCTCTTAAATTCAATTGTCTCTCTTTAATTATAAGGTCCATTAAAGCTTGTGAACATTTTTTTAATATAATGTTCCATTCTTTAAAGAAACATTCTTTATTTTTTCCAAAGGATGGTTCTTTCATAATTACTAGCCCCTTTGGTATAATTTGTTTATCCTGATAATGTTCTAAAGTAAAGATTTCCCACCAGAGACGATTTTCTTTTAACATAAGAGTTTCTAATTTATTCATAATAGATGTTACATCTTCATCATGTACATTAGGGTCTGGACTATCTTCAACAAAAAACATTTCTTTCATTTGTTGTAATCTGGTTTCACGATAGGTGAACATATTGCAGCAGTAAGCAAAACTCTGGTATTTTAAAAGTGCAGTTAACAATTGAAGAATAAGTTAAGCTTTGGTGTGCAAAAACAATCTTGCTACTTCAAGGATACTAAAAAATGGAGTAATACCAGCTCCACATATAGACTGATATAGAAATATAAGTACCTTGATAGCGCTGATTGTGAATACACCTTTGATAGTCGGGATATATTAATAACTTACCCCACAGTGTAAAATTATACCAATTTATTCATATTGTACACAATAAACATAAAATAAACACACAATTTTTCATAGAAGTCCCTGAAGTGACGCGACCGCCACATCCATCGGAAGCACGTGGAAATTCCGGGACCAATTAGAGTTTCTTCCAGGGTATAAATAGGGCCATCTATGGAGTGTAAGTCACCTTTGCTTGAAGAAGGATCCCTGAAGTGATCCAAAACACATTGCAACGAGGTGATTATTTGAAGAACAGAAGGGACGCTTATTTGGGAACCCTATCACGCTTTTTGGACCAAATACACTATCTGCGGTGGTGCCGAGCTATTGAGGCCCGGGACCCATTGCTAAATTAGCATTTGCCCACCGCAGCACCATGTTTGGGTGAGAAGCTTATTGTGGGACCCTTTTCTCTTCTATGAAAAATTGTGTGTTTATTTTATGTTTATTGTGTACAATATGAATAAATTGGTATAATTTTACACTGTGGGGTAAGTTATTAATATATCCCGACTATCAAAGGTGTATTCACAATCAGCGCTATCAAGGTACTTATATTTCTATATCAGTCTATATGTGGAGCTGGTATTACTCCATTTTTTAGTATCCTTGAAGCAGCAAGATTGTTTTTGCGCACCAAAGCTTAACTTATTCTTCAATTGTTAAATGCACTTTTAAAATACCAGAGTTTTGCTTACTGCTGCAATATGTTCACCTATCGTGAAACCAGATTACAACAAATGAAAGAAATGTTTTTTGTTGAAGATAGTCCAGACCCTAATGTACATGATGAAGATGTAACATCTATTATGAATAAATTAGAAACTCTTATGTTAAAAGAAAATCGTCTCTGGTGGGAAATCTTTACTTTAGAACATTATCAGGATAAACAAATTATACCAAAGGGGCTAGTAATTATGAAAGAACCATCCTTTGGAAAAAATAAAGAATGTTTCTTTAAAGAATGGAACATTATATTAAAAAAATGTTCACAAGCTTTAATGGACCTTATAATTAAAGAGAGACAATTGAATTTAAGAGAAAGTAATGAAGAAATAGACTCTTTAAAAATATTGTTAGCACCTTTCTATAATTCAGAAAATGTAAAAGAAAGAGAAATTAAAATTATAGAGAAATTAGAAAGAAACACTAGGGAGCTTAAATTAAAGAAAAATAAAAAATTCCTCAGAGATATTAATATACGAGAATCGAATTTAGAAAATCAAGAGTTACTAATATCCCCAAAACAAGTTGAAAAAAATGTAAAAAATAAAAATTTCCATTTCATTTCCCCAGAAGAAATTTTGAAGAAAAAAACAATAGGAGACCCATACAAATGGAAAAAATGGAATAACCAAAAATGGAGTAATTCAAGACAAACAAACAATAACCCTCCAATAAGAAATAAAAGGAATTTTCAACAATGGAGATCAAATAATGAATCAAACTATAGGGTACCAATACGAAATAGATATAATCCACTTAGGGAAAATCGAAAAGATGGTGAAAATACATCTTTTTTGCAATGGGATCCGTGGACCCCAAGGAGGGAATAGTAACAGAAAGGGAGAAAGGAGAAAAAAAGAAAAAAACCACTAGAGGTAAAAGGGGAGGAAATAAAAAATCAATTGCACCAAAAATAATCAACAAAGCTACCAGGATTTCTTTTGAGGAAGGTAAGGTTTTTAATTTAAGTAAACATGAATTGACTGATAGTGAGATGAAAGTCCTCCAAAAAGGGCTAAAGTTCGCACATACAGCTAAAGTTCATAATTTTGAACTATTTATTGATTTAGAAAAGTACATTCGGAAACTTAGTATAAAAAAGTTTTTCCTTATGCAACAGACTGGGAAAAATGAAGATATAAATATGCCTGGTTCCAAAACTCCTTACAAACCAGTTTCTAAGTTTTATCCAAAACATGTAAAAAGTGGTAGTATTGATTGCTTTGCATCACTAGTGGGTAAAGAATTGAAAAATGTAAAAACTTGCAAAAAACAGAACTTGACAAAGAAAGAGTTTTTGGCGATAAAATCTTTAAAAAATGATGATAATTTGATCATTAAACCAGCCGATAAAGGCGGAAGTGTCGTGTTGATGAATAAGGATGACTATATGAATGAGATCAATAGACAATTAGATGATCATTTTACTTATGAAAAACTTAAAAGTGATCCGACTGAAAAGATTTTAGTATCACTAATGGCGCTTACAAAAAAAGCCTTTGAGAATGGTGTTCTAAATAAGAATGAAATGGATTTTATTAACATAGAGAAACCCAATATTGCGACTATGTATATGTTACCTAAGATACACAAGGATTTGACTAAACCCCCGGGTCGCCCAATAATATCGGGTATTAACAGTCTAACCTCCAATTTATCAGCGATTGTTGATTTTTACTTACAACCATTGGTGTCACAAACACAGGCCTTTTTAAAAGATACTGGTGACATTTTAAGAAAATTAAATCAAATTGAATGGTCGGAAGATTGCTTTTTAATAACTGCTGACGTAAGCACTTTATATACGATAATTGAGGAGGAACATGGAATACAGGCTGTCAAATATTTTTTGGATATTAGCCCATATAGTGATAATGTGAAAGATTTTATTTTAGAAGCCATTTCTTTTATATTGAAGAATAAATATTTTTATTTTAATGGAGGCTTTTATCTACAAATTTTAGGCACCGCAATGGGCACCAGGTTTGCCCCTAGCTATGCTAACCTATTTATGGCTTACTGGGAAATCTTAACGATTTACCCGGTGAAGGAAGCAGGGGCAAACCTGGTGTCCTGGTGGCGTTTTATTGATGATATATTTTTTATTTGGAAAGGGGAATCCACCCATCTCAAGAAATTTTGTTACTCTTTAAACATTAATACTTTTAACATTAAATTAGTTTTTAATATTAGTCAGATTGAAGTAGTCTTTTTAGACTTGGTAATTTATATTGATGATGGTCATATTTGTACAAAAACACATAAAAAAACAACCGATTCCAACTCCTACATTGCAGCTAACAGTGAACATCATAACAGATGGTTTGAAAATATACCACTCGGCCAATTCAAAAGGTTGAAAAGAAACTGCACTAACGAATGCACTTTAAATGTACAAATTGACGAAATGACCGAAAGATTCAAAACAAAAGGTTATTCTGACTCCCTATTAACTGCTGCAAAACAACAGGTGAGAGAAGTTAAGAGAGAAGATCTTCTAAAAGAAAAAACAAATACCCCAAAAAAGAAAAATAATTATGAATGGGCATTCATAACAAAATATGGTGCCCATCATAAACAAATTGAAAATATTATAAGAAAAAATTGGAACATTTTAAAAAGTGACCCCATTTTGGGGGAAGTATTACCAACAAAACCAGTATACATATATAAAAAGGCTCCTTCTCTTAGAGATAAATTAGTTAGAAGTACTCTTTTTGAGAAGAACCAAGGGAGTGAGCGAACAAAAGGCTTCCACCGATGTGGAAGCTGTTTGATGTGTAGGACTACAGTATCATCATATGGAATTTCAAAAAAGATCATAGAGTTCACCATAAAAGGAAAATCATACAAAATAAAAGATTTTATCACGTGTCATTCGAGAAACGTTGTATATGTTTTGGAGTGTACCTGTAGTCTATTCTATGTTGGGAGAACCACTAGAAATTTAAAAATCCGTATGGCAGAACACATCTATAACATCAGAAAAGGACTTAATACTCACTCCTTTTCGGATCATTTTTTAAAAGTTCATAATAAAAATGAAAACCAAATAAAAAATTTCTTTGGTATCCAACTTATTAAAAATAACTGGAGAACCAATGCTATAGAGAAACGTTTAGCCACTAGTGAGATGAAGTGGATTTTTGATTTAGAAACATTATCCCCAAAAGGCTTGAACCTCGATTTTGAATTGAAGTGGTTTTTAGATTGAAATTATTTTATTGTGATTTTTAATTGTGATTATGTCTAATCCTACTCTCCTTTTATCTCTCTTTTATCCTTTTTTTATTATTTTGTTTATTTTCTCATCTCTTTTTGGAGGATCGAATAAGGAAAATGTTCAGCTGGCTTTTTAGGGATGGACAATACCGGAATACACAGTACGGTATAGTTTACCCAGCTGAACATAGAAAGATATTTTGGAATTTGGATCCTCACCCTTTTAATAATATTGGAAAAATACTTTCCCATACCGCTATCTATTTTGTGAATTTAGTCTACACCAAGATGGCCGCAACCGGAGTCCAAACATTCTCTAGCAAACACCGGATAATCCGGAAGAAAGTCTCCCCGCTAGTAAGTGGAATGCATGTGACTTCCGGGTGTTCTAAAGGAAGTCGGAGTAAGGAGAAACGCGTGACACCTCCGGCGAATACCGGAAGTGACGCAACCGCCACATCCATCGGAAGCACGCGGGAACTCCGGGACCAATTAGAGTTTCTTCCAGGGTATAAAAAGGGCCATCTATGGAGTGTAAGTCACCTTTGCTTGAAGAAGGATCCCTGAAGTGATCCGAAACGCGTTGCAACGAGGTGATTATTTGAAGAACAGAAGGGACGCTTATTTGGGAACCCTATCATGCTTTTTGGACCAAATACACTATCTGCGGTGGTGCCGAGCTATTGAGGCCTGGGACCCATTGCTAAATTAGCATTTACCCACCGCAGCACCATGTTTGGGTGAGAAGCTTATTGTGGGACCCTTTTCTCTTCTATGAAAAATTGTGTTTATTTTATGTTTATTGTGTACAATATGAATAAATTGGTATCATTTTACACTGTGGGGTAAGTTATTAATATATCCCGACTATCAAAGGTGTATTCACAATCAGCGCTATCAAGGTACTTATATTTCTATAACAATTTATAAAGGAGTAAAGCTGGTACACAACCTCCTTAGTACAGCATTTCAGTTTTTATAACTGACAAAAGTTTATAAAAACTGAAACGTTAAACTAAGGAGGTTGTGTACCAGTTTTACTCCTTTGTAAATTTTACCCATAGAGCTGCCTAAGTTGAGATATTCATTATATATACCCATTATTCAAATCAAGACTATTAATGTCATCAGTCTCTTTCTTATAAATATCTGTGATGTAACATTTCAAGCACTTTCCCCTAATTTAATTAAAATAATCGACCTAATTCGAAAGCAGAACACCCTATCTGTTTTTAGCAGTGAGAATGACAGTCTAAAAATGTGTTCAACCAAGCTTTGTGCATCTTTAGACATCGGTCTCAGCCATGAAACTTGCACCAGTCCTATGCTACATGCAGATCATGCATTTGATTAAGGCTTCCGATGTGAGCAATTCAGCGTTTCTGTATGCAACCACTTTCAGCAACACGCCCATGCCACTCCAATAATACACCAATGCGCTACATCTGCATTTGAATAGCCAACCCCCTGTAGCCGCTCCAGAAGTCCCGAAACATTTCTAATACACTTCATAGTGTGTACGTCTGAATCTCTCCTGCGACTCTGCACGACCACCATAGGAATGTATGCACAGTGCAACTCAGATGTTTCTGCACACAAACACATTACACAGGATAAAAATACTGTAAAACACATTGGCCTTGACAGGAAAAAACAAACAAACAGTTTGGCCCCTATACAAAAAGACAAACACATTGGCCCTCACAGGGATAAAAACAAAACACATTGGCCCATAGAGGAAAAACTCTAAAGTACATTGTCTCCCACAGGAAAATATAAAGCACATTGGCCCTAACAGAAGAAAATAGAACAAATTGGCCCCCACATGAAAAAATAAAACACATTGGCCCCCACAGTAAAAAAGTAAAACATATTGTCCTCCACAGTAAAAAAAAATAAAACACATTGGCCCCCACAGGAAAAAATACAACACATAGGCCCCCACATTAATTGCCCTAGTGCTCCACAAAGACTGAGCTATCAGGTGCTACAGGACGAATCAGCCAGACCCAACTGTTGGCCATTGTCATAGAGGAAACTGCTGTGCTCCCGGGTAGCCCATCTCGTGGCTACTAGCACCTGGAAATGTCCGCTAGCCAGAGCAGATGACAGCTTTTGGTTTGCAAACCCTGAAATTGCAGTAGCCGGCAGTCAGTATGAATCGGCCAAGCGTGGGATGGGAGAGGAGCCAAGGGCTGAGCCACTGAGGGGAGTGTAGGCCCAGCCCAGCGGGAACAGACCCATGCTTCCTTTGGCCAAATCTGCTCCTGGCATGTATTATTACTTCCAAAATCTAAACTATTTTGTCCACCCACCAATGCGTTTCGACTCCCAAAGAAGATGAAACACACTGGTGGATGAAGGAGATGAAACGCACTGGTGGATGGAGGTTTGGATCCAAACTACCAGAACTGGGAACAGGAACACTTGAGAGGTTTTCTGGAGATCCCTATAGCCACAAAAATAATTGAGATCTGGAAAAACTTTGGAGAGGTGATCCACACAGTATGAGGAGTTTCTGGTTATAATTATATATACTCTATTAACAAGAAGCCATACTGTAATCATAGGACCATATCAGTGAAGGTGGAATATAAAGGGCTATTTCCGGGTACCTATTTTTAGTGGAGTTTCACTATCCCCGTCTCATTACATCTGGTGACTGATTTACAACACCCTGCTTTGGAATGTGTGAGAAGTACCACAATCGGTATCAAATCATTACATTAATACGATACTATGACAAGTATTTTCTTTTCTTTTTCCCACATGCTCCTTAACCCACGAGACATATAGAGAACATTATGAGAATTTATTTGGGAAATGGATGGACAGCACTCTATAAATAGGCCTATCTTTCTTTACATAAATCTCAATTTGTTGTATCTTTTTGGCGATACTTAATAGAGATTTAGTGACCTGCCTATGTTTTATTGCAGAATTTTGTTTTCACAAATTATTTTACTATTGCTTATATTTCATACGATAACTTACCTATCCGGGAATTCCTGCCTTGCCTGTATCCCATCAGTGCTGGACTGATGGTGCATGTGCTAAGCAGCGGCTGGACTAGTAAGTAACACACATCACCATCCTTTGAAGGCAGTATGCATTAAGGGACAAACAACAAAAAACTCAGCTTTCTATTACTAATACCCCTTTCACACCGGAGCTAAAACCCGGATTATTGCAGGGTTAACCCGGGCAGCTCCCTGGTGTAAAAGGGGAGAGGGTTGGATCGCAGGGTCGAGTGACCCAGCAATCCAACCCAGGTAAATAGCAGGGTTCAACTCGGGCGCAGCCCGTAAAACCCTACTGTGAGAACAGCGCACTCCAGGTCACGATGACCGGGAGTGCGCTACTAGCCTGCTGATTGTTCCGGCTTCAGTGGCACTTGGAGATGACAATCTCCAAGCGTCCACTTTCACGCCGGGAAAGCCAGGTCTATACAGACCTGACTCCGGTGTGAGCTGCGCCGACTCGGGAATATCCCGAGTCGGCGCCGGCTAAATTCCTGGTCTGATCTGGATAGGAACTCTGGGTCTGATTCAGACCCACTTGCGAGCGCTATCAAGCGGCTCGATGGTGGCCCAGTGTGCATGATGGAGCCGGCTCCATCGTGCACATGCGCGAGACCCGGATAGCGATGGGCAAACCATCGCTCCGGGTCTCGTACCAAAGGGGATGTGCTGTCGATGTTGAGTGACAGCATGCCCCCTTTGGTGGGCGGGCCTGGGGCGTGGCTGCTCAGACGGAGGCATTCCCATGGGAACGCCTACCGTCTGGGGCCAGCCCCACTGACATCACAAGTGATGTCAGTGGGAGTGTTTTCAGCTCTGTTAGAGCCGAGAGCACTCTGGGGCTTACGGCAACGAGACCCTACCACAAGGGTCTCGTTGCAAGCCCCCTATGGTCGCGATGGTCTTGACCATCGCGACCATCTTCCTAGACGCTCGCTATAGCTGTGGGTGGTCACCCACAGCTATGCGAGCGGCCAGGAGGCCGCACTAAAAATATAGAAGGCTGGCCCTGATTCAGAGCGAGTGCTCTGTCAGAGCGTCCGGCTCTGAATCAGGCCCTCTGTTCCAACTCCAGGTCAGACATCAGACTCGGAATTTTGGTGGAAAAGGGGTATTAGTAAGTGCCCTATAACGCTTTGCCACCATAAGCTGAAGGTAATATACACTAGGGGTGAGCAGGTTCGGATTTCTGAAATCCGAACCCCCCCGAGCCCCCCCGATCCGAGGCCGATCTGAGTCAGGCTCGACTTTTCCCGCCTGACTCGGATCTGAAATCGAGGCAAAACGTCATCATCCCGCCTTCTGGGTCTCGCGGGTTTTGGATCCTATATAAGGTACCCGCGTCGGCGCAATTTTCTCAATCGGCTGTGGACAGTGAAGAGGGAGGGTGGGAGTTAGGGCTGGCTGGGCTGTGTAGTGTAGTGTAGTGCAGAGTAGTGTTGTGCTGTGCTGTGCTGCGCTGTGCTGCTGTTGTCCATAGGGGCTGTGTCCACTACTTCAAAGTCCACAGGGGCTGGCTATGGACTTTGTGCTGTGTTGTGCTGTGCTGCTGTTGTTAATAGGGGCTGTGTCCACTACTTCAAAGTCCATAGGGGCTGGCTGGACTGTGTTGTGCAGTCAGTTGTCCAGAGGGGCTGTGTCCACTCCAAAGTCCTGTGCAGTGTCCCAGTCCTAAAGGGGTGCTGTAGTGTTATCCAGGTGGTGCTCTGTCCATCAGGGGTGCTCCCCCCAAGTGCTAAAAAAAAAATTTTTTTTCTGTGTTTGTGAATTGTGTGCGCAGTAGCCGCACGTGCATCAACAAAGTAGTGACAAGCGTGCGCCTGTGTCATAAGTAAAGGGCCGGCTGGCTTGACCATTAAAGGGTGCTGTAACCCCCAAAGTACACTCCAAACCAAATAAAAAAATATTTTCTGTGTTTGTGAATTGTGTGCGCAGTAGCCGCACGTGCATCAACAAAGTAGTGCCAAGCGTGCGCCTGTGTCATAAGTAAAGGGCCGGCTGGCTTGACCATTAAAGGGTGCTGTAACCCCCAAAGTACACTCCAAACCAAATAAAAAAATATTTTCTGTGTTTGTGAATTGTGTGCGCAGTAGCCGCACGTGCATCAACAAAGTAGTGCCAAGCGTGCGCCTGTGTCATAAGTAAAGGGCCGGCTGGCTTGACCGTTAAAGGGTGCTGTAACCCCCAAAGTACACTCCAAACCAAATAAAAAAATATTTTCTGTGTTTGTGAATTGTGTGCGCAGTAGCCGCACGTGCATCAACAAAGTAGTGCCAAGCGTGCGCCTGTGTCATAAGTAAAGGGCCGGCTGGCTTGACCGTTAAAGGGTGCTGTAACCCCCAAAGTACACTCCAAACCAAATAAAAAAATATTTTCTGTGTTTGTGAATTGTGTGCGCAGTAGCCGCACGTGCATCAACAAAGTAGTGCCAAGCGTGCGCCTGTGTCATAAGTAAAGGGCCGGCTGGCTTGACCATTAAAGGGTGCTGTAACCCCCAAAGTACACTCCAAACCAAATAAAAAATTTTTTTCTGTGTTTGTGAATTGTGTGCACAGTAGCCACATGTGCATCAACAAAGTAGTGCCAAGCGTGCGCCTGTGTCCCATAAGTAAAGAGCCGGCTGGCTCATTTCTTAAAGGGTGGTGTAACCCACAAAGTGGACTACTCTCCAGCAAAAATAAAAAAATATTTTCTGTGTTTGTGTGCACCTTAGCCGCACGTATATATCAAATCGATATAACATAAATGGAGGACCAAACTTTCTCCGATAAAAATAAAATAGAGAAAGATCAAGAACCACTTCCTCCTAGTGCTGAAGCTGCTGCCACTAGTCATGACATAGACGATAACATGCCATCAATGTCGTCTGCCAAGGCCGATGCCCAATGTCATAGTAGAGGGCACAAACAATCCCAAATGGCAAAGTTTAGGAAAATGACCTCGAAAAAAACATTTAAATCATCTGAAGAGAAACGTAAACTTGCCAATATGCCATTTACGACACGGAGTGGCAAGGAATGGCTAAGGTTTTTCCCTATGTTCATGACTAGTGGTTCAGCTTCACATGACGATGGAAGCCCTCCTCCCACTAAAAAAATCTAAAGAGTTAAGCTGGCAAAAGCACAGCGAAGAACTGTGCGTTCTAAGAAGATATCACAAATCCCCAAGGAGAGTCCAAGTGTGGTGGTGGTTACGATGCCTGACCTTCCCAGCACTGGACGGGAAGAGGTGGCTCTTTCCACCATTTGCACGCCCCCTGCAAGTGCTGAAAGGAGCACCCACAGTCCACTTGCTGATATGCAAATTGAAGATGTCACTGTTGAAGTACAACAGAATGAGGATACTGGTGTAGCTGGCACTGAGGAGGAAGTTGGCGAGGAGGATTCTGATGGTGATGTGGTTTGTTTAAATCAGGCTCTGGGGGAGACAGTTGTTGTCCGTGGGATGAAAAAGCCTATCACAGTCATGCCTGGGCAGAAGACCAAACATTCCACCTCTTTGGTCTGGCAATATTTCTATCCAAATCCGGACAACAACTGTCTTGCCATATGTACCATATGTAAAGGTGAAATAAGTAGGGGTAGGGACGTTAACCACCTAGGAACATCTTCCCTTATACGGCACCTGCAGCGCGTTCATAAAAAGTTACTGTCAAGTTCAGAAACTTTGGCTAAGACTGTAAGCAGTCCAGGGACACCTAAATCCCGTTGTCCTGTTGTATCCAAGCGCCTGCAAACCACACCGTCTACTCCCTCCTCGTCAATTTCCTCCTTAGTCAGGATCAGAAGTAGTCCTGCAGGCCATGTCACTGGCATGACTGACTCTCCTATCCGGGATTCCTCCGGAGGATCCTGCATTGCAACGCCTCCTGCTGCCGCTGCTGCTGTTGCTGCTGCTGGGAGTCATTCATCATCCCAGAGAGGAAGTAGGAACACCACTACTTTTACTAAACAATTGACCCTCCAACAGTCCTTAGCGAGGAGGATGAAGTACGACAGCAGTCAACCTGAAGCAAAACGTATAACTGAGGCCTTGACTGCTATGTTGGTGTTAGACGTGCGTCTGGTATCCGCCATTAGTGCAGTGGGATTTAGACAATTGATGGAGGTAGTGTGTCCCCATTCCAAATCCCGTCTAGATTCCACTTCACTAGGCAGGCGATACCGAGACTGTACAGAAATGTCAGAAAAAGTGTCCTCAGTGTCCTGAAAAATGCCGTTGTACCCAATGTCCACTTAACCACGGACATGTGGACAAGTGGAACAGGGCAGACTAAGGACTATATGACTGTGACAGCCCACTGTGTAGATGTATCACCTTACGCAGCAACAGCAGCAGCGTCACCAGTAGCAGCATCTCAGAAATGCCAGCTCATTCCAAGGCAGGCTACGCTGTGTATCACCGGTTTCAGTAAGAGGCACACCTCCGAAAACCTCTTAGAGAAACTGAGGGCAATCATCGCCCAGTGGCTTACCCCACTTAGACTCTCCTGGGGATTTGTGATATCTGACAACGCCACCAATATTGTGCGGGCATTACATCTGGGCAAATTCCAGCACGTCCCATGTTTTGCTCACACAATAAACTTGGTGGTGCAGAATTTTCTGAAAAGCGACAGGGGCGTGCAGGAGAAGCTTTGGGTGGCCCGAAAAATTTCTGGCCACTTTCGCCATTCAGTGACTGCGTGCCGAAGACTGGAGCGCCAGCAAACACTCTTGAACCTGCCCCGCCATCACCTGAAGCAAGAGGTTGTGACGCGGTGGAACTCAACCCTCTATATGCTTCAGAGGATGGAGGAGCAGCAAAAGGCCATACAAGCCTATACATCCACCTATGACATAGGCAAAGGAGGGGGTATGCACCTGACTCAAGCGCAGTGGAGAATGATTTCCGTGTTGTGCAAGGTTCTCCAGCCCTTCGAACTTGCCACACGTGAAGTCAGTTCAGACACTGCCAGCTTGAGTCAGGTCATTCCCCTCATTAGGCTTTTGCAGAAGCAGCTGGAGAAAGTGAAGGAGGAGCTAAGACGGAGCGATTCCGCTCGGCATGTGGGACTTGTGGATGAAGCCCTTCATTCGCTTTGCCAGGATTCCAGGGTGGTCAATCTGTTGAAATCAGACCACTACATTTTGGCCACCGTGCTCGATCCTAGGTTTAAAGCATATGTGGTGTCTCTCTTTCCGGCCGACACAAGCCTGCAGAGGTGCAAAGACCTGCTGGTGAACACACTGTCAGCTGAAGCGGAACGTGACACGTCAACAGCTCCTTCTTCATTTTCTCCCGCAACTGGGGCTGCCAGGAAAAAACTTAGCTATCCTAAGCAACCCACTGGTGGTGATGCAGTGCAGGCAGGACCAAGTTTGGACATCTGGTCCGGACTGAAGGACCTGGCAACAATTTCTGACATGTCTACTGTCACTACATATGATACTGTCACCATTGACAGAATGGTGGAGGATTACATCGGTGACAGCATCCAAGTAGGCATGTCAGACAGTCCATACTTGTACTGGCAGGAAAAAGAGGCAATTTGGAGGCCCCTGTACAAACTGGCTCTATTTTACCTGAGTTGCCCCCCCTCCAGTGTGTACTCCGAAAGAGTGTTTAGTACAGCCGGGAACCTTGTCAGCGAAAGGCGTAGGAGGTTGCTTCCACAAAATGTGGGGAAGATGATGTTCATCAAAATGAATTATCAACTCTTCCAGGGAGACCAGCCTCCAGAACGTACAGAGGGACCTGTGGTGGTGGATTCCAGTGGGGACGAGTTAATACTCTGTGAGGATGAGGATGTACACAACACTGAAGAGGGTGAGGAATCGGTGGATGAGGAGGATGAGGACGACATCTTGCCTCCGTAGAGCCAGTTTGTGCAGGGACACATTAATTGCCAGCTTGTTTTGTGGGGGCCCAAACGAACCAATCATTTCAGCCACAGTCGTGTGGCAGACCATGGCGCTGAAATGATTGCTTAGTCAAAGTGTGCATGTCCTGTTTATACAACATAAGGGTGGGTGGGAGGGCCCAAGGACAATTCCATCTTGCACCTCTTTTTTTTCTTTGCATTATGTACAGTTTGGGGCCTTGTTTTTCAAACTGCCATCCTGTCTGCCACTGCAGTGTCACTCCTAGATGGGTCACGTGTTTGTGCCGCCCACTCGTGTCGCTTAGCATAGTCATCCATCTACCTCGGTGCAACCTTTTGGACATAAAAACACTATTGTGAGGTGTGAGGTGTTCAGAATAGACTGGAAATTAGTGGAAATTATGGTTAGTGAGGTTAATAATAGCATAGGAGCAGAAAAACCAACACATTCTGTGATTTTAGCTGTTTTTATGCTTTTTTAAAAAAAAATACAGATCCAAAACACAAAACCCAGAACCCAAAACACGGAAGGGTGGTTTTGGCAAAACCAATCCAGATCCAAAACACGAAGAAAGATCCAGATCCAAAACCAAAACACAAAACACGAAAAGGGGCCGATGCACACCCCTACTATACACTGTAGAAAATCTCTGATTTCTACACAGTGAGCCATTTAATACATTTTAGAGAAGTGGTAATAACCCCATTTGTAGCAAGAACACAGAGAAAAGGGGTTATCATCTTTTGATACTTATAGCCCCTTCTCCTTATGTAATTGTCATGTTAACTAATGTATAGTTCAGTATTGTAGCTTATTTAACTCATTTTCCATGACTAGCAATATGATTGTTGCTGAAAATGTTTATTAAATATATTTTCCCCAAAAAGTTTTTGAAAATGAATTGTAATGGAAACAGCATTGCAGTCAATTTTATTAAGAAAAAAAATGAAGACATACAAATCAGAACTTTTAACAGTAGTGCAGTAACATAACAAATAAACGTCCAGTACAGTGGTTCCCAAACTTTTTTGAATCACGGCGCCCTAGGGTGTCAGCAATGTTTTCACGGTACCCCTAAGTCAAAAGTTTGTTTGAGAAATTCAGAATAAATGTACAGTAGTCAAGTGAAGTAAATTGTGCTGACCTGTCATTCTTAGGTTTACTTATGTGGTGGTGGACAGGTTTGCACTTCTTTTTGTCCACATATTTACATTACATTGACCACAAATAATTTGATTTGGTGCTGGACAACCAACCTGAGGCACCCCTGCAAGTGTCACGATTAACTCCAGGGTGCCGCGGCGCACAGTTTGGGAACCACTGGTCCAGTGTAAGCAGATTCTTAGGGGTAAATTTACTAAAGTGCAGGTTTTGAGAATTGGAGATGTTGCCAATAGCAACCAATCAGATTCTACTTAACATTTATCTAGCATCTTATATAAGTTAATTGCTAGAGATTGGTTGCTATTGGCAACATCTCCACTTCTAGAAACCCACACTTTAGTAAATATACCCCTTAGAATTCTCCTCCTCCACCTACAGTATTTCTCTGTCCTGAACTTTTTCTATTTACACACACAAAGTACAGTATTATATAGACACCTTTAGTTTTATTTCTGAAATGCTGTTTGCAATAATGTAATTACAAGTTTGAAAAATAATTTAAATTATTATATTAAAGCTACACTGTTCATTACTATCGTTTGTTACAGGGTTTGTTAGGGAGACCATTTCTGGAGATTTTTATAACAAATTATCCAAATGAAACTTAATAACCTGTCAGCCACATATGATCCCACCTAAATATATTAAAATCTACCACAAAGTTGTAATATTTTTATCATTGCTTTCTACACTTTGCATTTTATTTGGGTTACGTGAATATCTAAATCTTCTAATCAACTAACTAAATTACTTTAAAATCAATAAGTAAAATCAATTAAACAATCTAAGGCCATGCGCTGACAGTTTGTGACATGATCTGATCTTTCACTGTAATTGATGCCAAGATGCTGGTTTCCCTGTAACTAAGACAGTTTATTACCAAAGATTAATTTGTATGATGGCATGCAAACCCCTTCCAAGCTGCCGGTAGCACATTTTGGCAGGGCAGAACTGGGGACTGAGTTTGAACATACACAAGCTGTGCTACTGTAAAAATGTCAGTTACAGTAAGTCAATATTCAAAGTTGCAACTTGTATATCATGTAATAATATAATTTGGCACAATACAATGTTCAATTAATGGTTACACACTGCAGTTATGCTGTAATTTTGAATTATGTAAAAAATATACTCTATTATAGCATTAAGGGACAGATGTACTAAGGTCTGGAAAGTGATATACTACCAACCAATCAGCTCCTAAATGTAATTTTTCAAACACAGCTTGCAACATGACAGTTAGGAGCTGAGTAGCTGGCAGTTTATCACTTTCCAGAGCTTATTACATCTCCCTGTAAGAGATTTAAGCTACAAAAAAAGAGACCTCTGAGTTGTTATATGGTATCTACCCTGAATTTGATGCAGAACCTGATACAATGTTATTGCCCTATTTATACCTGTATGATAGGAAGCATTGCCCTAATCTCTAAACCTGTATGACATGCAGTGTTGTCCTTATCTACACCTGTGTGATATGAAGTGTTGTTGTCCTTATCTACACCTGTGTGATATGAAGTGTTGTCCTTATCTATACCTGTGTGGTATGAAGTGCTTGCACAGGTCTCCGGGAAAATGTAGCCTGCTCCTTATTCCTGGGGACATCTGTAATGCGAATGCACAAGTCACCAGGGAAATGCCCGCCACCATTTCCCTGATGACCTGATGCTGCAGAGCAGCACTCTGGAGACTGCGGACAAGTAAGTACAACAATATATGGGTGGAGGGTGTGCGGTGTGGGACCCTCTGGGCCCACCGGCATTATGTGTACCACACACACTGCACCCATTATAGATACACCATTGGCATGCCTTATCTATACCTGTGTGAAATTATGTGATGCCCTTATCTCTACCTGTGTGACATGAAGTTTTGTCTGTATCTATACCTGTGTGACATGAATTGTTATCCTTATCTATACCTGTGTAATATGACGTGTTGTCCTCATTATACTTGTGTGATATGAAGTGTTGTCCTTATTTATACTAGGGGTGAGCGGGTTCGGATTTCTGAAATCCGAATCCCCCCGAGCCCCCCCGATCCGAGTCCGATCCGAGTCAGGCTCGACTTTTCCCGCCTGACTCGGATCTGAAATCGAGGCAAAACGTCATCATCCCGCCTTCCGAGTCTCGCGGGTTTTGGATCCTATATAAGGTACCCGCGTCGGCGCCATTTTCTCACTCGGCTGTGGACAGTGAAGAGGGAGGGTGGGAGTTAGGGCTGTGTAGTGTAGTGTAGTGTAGTGCTGCTGTTGTCCACTACTTCAAAGTCCATAGGGGCTGGCTGTGTTGTGCTGTGCTGCTGTTGTTAATAGGGGCTGTGTCCACTACTTCAAAGTCCATAGGGGCTGGCTGGACTGTGTTGTGCAGTCAGTTCTCCATAGGGGCTGTGTCCACTCCAAAGTCCTGTGCAGTGTCCCAGTCCTAAAGGGGTGCTGTAGTGTTGTCCAGGGGGTGCACTGTCCATCAGGGGTGCTCCCCCCAAGTGCTAAAAAAATAATATATTTTCTGTGTTTGTGAATTGTGTGCGCAGTAGCCGCACGTGCATCAACAAAGTAGTGACAAGCGTGCGCCTGTGTCATAAGTAAAGGGCCGGCTGGCTTGACCGTTAAAGGATGCTGTAACCCCCAAAGTACACTCCAGTCCAAACCAAAAAAATAATAATTTTCTGTGTTTGTGAATTGTGTGCGCAGTAGCCGCACGTGCATCAACCAAGTAGTGCCAAGCGTGCGCCTGTGTCATAAGTAAAGGGCCGGCTGGCTTGACCATTAAAGGGTGCTGTAACCCCCGAAAGTACACTCCAGTCCAAACCAAAAAAAAAATTATTTTCTGTGTTTGTGAATTGTGTGCGCAGTAGCCGCACGTGCATCAACAAAGTAGTGCCAAGCGTGCGCCTGTGTCATAAGTAAAGGGCCGGCTGGCTTGACCATTAAGGGTGCTGTAACCCCCGAAAGTACACTCCAGTCCAAACCAAAAAAAAAAATATTTTCTGTGTTTGTGAATTGTGTGCGCAGTAGCCGCACGTGCATCAACAAAGTAGTGCCAAGCGTGCGCCTGTGTCATAAGTAAAGGGCCGGCTGGCTTGACTGTTAAAGGGTGCTGTAACCCCCAAAGTACACTCCAGTCCAAACCAAAAAAAAAATAATTTTCTGTGTTTGTGAATTGTGTGCGCAGTAGCCGCACGTGCATCAACAAAGTAGTGCCAAGCGTGCGCCTGTGTCATAAGTAAAGGGCCGGCTGGCTTGACCGTTAAAGGGTGCTGTAACCCCCAAAGTACACTCCAGTCCAAACCAAAAAAAAAATTATTTTCTGTGTTTGTGAATTGTGTGCGCAGTAGCCGCACGTGCATCAACAAAGTAGTGCCAAGCGTGCGCCTGTGTCATAAGTAAAGGGCCGGCTGGCTTGACCGTTAAGGGTGCTGTAACCCACGAAAGTACACTCCAGTCCAAACCAAAAAAAAAATATTCTCTGTGTTTGTGAATTGTGTGCGCAGTAGCCGCACGTGCATCAACAAAGTAGTGCCAAGCGTGCACCTGTGTCATAAGTAAAGGGCCGGCTAGCTTGACCGTTAAGGGTGCTGTAACCCCCGAAAGTACACTCCAGACCAAACCAAAAAAAAAATTATTTTCTGTGTTTGTGAATTGTGTGCGCAGTAGCCGCACGTGCATCAACAAAGTAGTGCCAAGCGTGCGCCTCTGTCATAAGTAAATGGGCGGCTGGCTTGACCGTTAAAGGGTGCTGTAACCCCCGAAAGTACACTCCAATCCAAACCAAAAAAAAAAATATTTTCTGTGTTTGTGAATTGTGTGCGCAGTAGCCGCACGTGCATCAACAAAGTAGTGCCAAGCGTGCGCCTGTGTCCTAAGTAAAGGGCCGGCTGGCTTGACCGTTAAGGGTGCTGTAACCCACGAAAGTACACTCCAGTCCAAACCAAAAAAAAAATATTCTCTGTGTTTGTGAATTGTGTGCGCAGTAGCCGCACGTGCATCAACAAAGTAGTGCCAAGCGTGCACCTGTGTCATAAGTAAAGGGCCGGCTAGCTTGACCGTTAAGGGTGCTGTAACCCCCGAAAGTACACTCCAGACCAAACCAAAAAAAAAATTATTTTCTGTGTTTGTGAATTGTGTGCGCAGTAGCCGCACGTGCATCAACAAAGTAGTGCCAAGCGTGCGCCTCTGTCATAAGTAAATGGGCGGCTGGCTTGACCGTTAAAGGGTGCTGTAACCCCCGAAAGTACACTCCAATCCAAACCAAAAAAAAAATTATTTTCTGTGTTTGTGAATTGTGTGCGCAGTAGCCGCACGTGCATCAACAAAGTAGTGCCAAGCGTGCGCCTGTGTCCTAAGTAAAGGGCCGGCTGGCTTGACCGTTAAGGGTGCTGTAACCCCCGAAAGTAAACTCCAGTCCAAACCAAAAAAAAAATTATTTTCTGTGTTTGTGAATTGTGTGCGCAGTAGCCGCACGTGCATCAACAAAGTAGTGCCAAGCGTGCGCCTGTGTCATAAGTAAAGGGCCGGCTGGCTTGACCGTTAAGGGTGCTGTAACCCCCGAAAGTACACTCCAGTACAAACCAAAGAAAAAATTATTTTCTGTGTTTGTGAATTGTGTGCGCAGTAGCCGCACGTGCATCAACAAAGTAGTGCCAAGCGTGCGCCTGTGTCATAAGTAAAGGGCCGGCTGGCTTGACCGTTAAAGGGTGCTGTAACCCCCAAAGTACACTCCAGTCCAAACCAAAAAAAAAATTATTTTCTGTGTTTGTGAATTGTGTGCGCAGTAGCCGCACGTGCATCAACAAAGTAGTGCCAAGCGTGCGCCTGTGTCATAAGTAAAGGGCCGACTGGCTTGACCGTTAAAGGGTGCTGTAACCCTAAAAGTATACTCCAGTCCAAACCAAAAAAAAAATTATTTTCTGTGTTTGTGAATTGTGTGCGCAGTAGCCACACGTGCATCAACAAAGTAGTGCCAAGCGTGCGCCTGTGTCATAAGTAAAGGGCCGGCTGGCTTGACCGTTAAGGGTGCTGTAACCCCCGAAAGTACACTCCTGTCCAAACCCCCAAAAAAATTATTTTCTGTGTTTGTGAATTGTGTGCGCAGTAGCCACACGTGCATCAACAAAGTAGTGCCAAGCGTGCGCCTGTGTCATAAGTAAAGGGCCGGCTGGCTTGACCGTTAAGGGTGCTGTAACCCCCGAAAGTACACTCCAGTCCAAACCAAAAAAAAAATTATTTTCTGTGTTTGTGAATTGTGTGCGCAGTAGCCGCATGTGCATCAACAAAGTAGTGCCAAGCGTGCGCCTGTGTCATAAGTAAAGGGCCGGCTGGCTTAACCGTTAAAGGGTGCTGTAACCCCCAAAGTACACTCCAGTCCAAACCAAAAAAAAAAATATTTTCTGTGTTTGTGAATTGTGTGCGCAGTAGCCGCACGTGCATCAACAAAGTAGTGCCAAGGGTGCGCCTGTGTCATAAGTAAAGGGCTGGCTGGCTTGACCGTTAAAGGGTGCTGTAACCCCCGAAAGTACACTCCAGTCCAAACCAAAAAAAAAATTATTTTCTGTGTTTGTGAATTGTGTGCGCAGTAGCCGCACGTGCATCAACAAAGTAGTGTCAAGCGTGCGCCTGTGTCATAAGTAAAGGGCCGGCTGGCTTGACCGTTAAAGGGTGCTGTAACCCCCAAAGTACACTCCAGTCCAAACCAAAAAAAAAATAATTTTCTGTGTTTGTGAATTGTGTGCGCAGTAGCGGCACGTGCATCAACAAAGTAGTGCCAAGCGTGCGCCTGTGTCATAAGTAAAGGGCCAGCTGGCATGACCGTTAAAGGGTGCTGTAACCCCCGAAAGAACACTCCAGTCCAAACCAAAAAAAAAATTATTTTCTGTGTTTGTGAATTGTGTGCGCTGTAGCCGCACGTGCATCAACAAAGTAGTGCCAAGCGTGCGCCTGTGTCATAAGTAAAGGGCCGGCTGGCTTGACCGTTAAAGGGTGCTGCAACCCCCAAAGTACACTCCAGTCCAAACCATAAAAAAAATTATTTTCTGTGTTTGTGAATTGTGTGCGCAGTAGCCGCACGTGCATCAACAAAGTACTGCCAAGCGTGCGCCTGTGTCATAAGTAAAGGGCCGGCTGGCTTGACCGTTAAGGGTGCTGTAAACCCCGAAAGTACACTCCAGTCCAAACCAAAAAAAAAATTATTTTCTGTGTTTAGCCGCACGTATATATCAAATTGATATAACATAAATGGAGGACCAAACTTTCTCTGATAAAAATAAAATAGAGAAAGATCAAGAACCACTTCCTCCTAGTGCTGAAGCTGCTGCCACTAGTCATGACATAGACAATAACATGCCATCAACGTCGTCTGCCAAGGCCGATGCCCAATGTCATAGTAGAGGGCACATACAATCCCAAATGGCAAAGTTCAGGAAAATGACCTTGAAAAAGACATTTAAATCAGCTGAAGAGAAACGTAAACTTGCCAATATGCCATTTACGACACGGAGTGGCAAGGAACGGCTAAGGTCAATCCCTAGTATGTTCATGACTAGTGGTTCAGCTTCACCTGACGATGGAAGCCCTCCTCCCACTAAAAAAATCAAAAGAGTTAAGCTGGCAAAAGCACAGCAAAGAACTGTGCTTTCTAAGAAGATATCACAAATCCCCAAGGAGAGTCCAAGTGTGGTGGTGGTTGCGATGCCTGACCTTCCCAGCACTGGACGGGAAGAGGTGGCTCTTTCCACCATTTGCACGCCCCCTGCAAGTGCTGAAAGGAGCACCCACAGTCCACTTGCTGATATGCAAATTGAAGATGTCACTGTTGAAGTACAACAGGATGAGGATACTGGTGCAGCTGGCGCTGAGGAGGAAGTTGGCGAGGAGGATTCTGATGGTGATGTGGTTTGTTTAAATCAGGCTCCGGGGGAGACAGTTGTTGTCCGTGGGATGAAAAAGCCCATCACGGTCATGCCTGGGCAGAAGACCAAACATTCCACCTCTTTGGTCTGGCAATATTTCTTTCCAAATCCGGACAACAACTGTCTTGCCATATGTACCATATGTAAAGGTGAAATAAGTAGGGGTAGGGACGTCAACCTCCTAGGAACATCCTCCCTTATACGGCACCTGCAGCGCGTTCATAAAAAGTTACTGTCAAGTTCAGAAACTTTGGCTAAGACCATAAGCAGTCCAGGGACATCTAAATCCCGTTGTCCAGTTGTATCCAAGCGCCTGCAAACCACACCGTCAACTCCCTCCTCGTCAATTTCCTCCTTAGTCAGGATCGGAAGTAGTCCTGCAGGCCATGTCACTGGCATGACTGACTCTCCTATCCGGGATTCCTCCGGAGGATCCTGCATTGCTACGCCTACTGCTGCCGCTGCTGCTGTTGCTGCTGCTGGGAGTCGTTCATCATCCCAGAGAGGAAGTAGGAACACCACTACTTTTACTAAACAATTGACCCTCCAACAGTCCTTAGCGAGGAGGATGAAGTACGACAGCAGTCATCCTGAAGCAAAACGTATAACTGAGGCCTTGACTGCTATGTTGGTGTTAGACGTGCATCCGGTATCCGCCATTAGTGCAGTGGGATTTAGACAATTGATGGAGGTAGTGTGTCCCCGGTTCCAAATCCCGTCTAGATTCCACTTCACTAGGCAGGCGATACCGAGACTGTACAGAAACGTCAGAAAAAGTGTCCTCAGTGTCCTGAAAAATGCCGTTGTACACAATGTCCACTTAACCACGGACATGTGGACAAGTGGAACAGGGCAGACTAAGGACTATATGACTGTGACAGCCCACTGGGTAGATGTATCACCTTACGCAGCAACAGCAGCAGCGTCACCAGTAGCAGCATCTCAGAAACGCCAGCTCATTACAAGGCAGGCTACGCGTTGAATCACCGGTTTCAGTAAGAGGCACACCGCCGACAACCTCTTAGAGAAACTGAGGGAAATCATCGCCCAGTGGCTTACCCCACTTAGACTCTCCTGGGGATTTGTGATATCTGACAACGCCACCAATATTGTGCGGGCATTACATCTGGGCAAATTCCAGCACGTCCCATGTTTTGCTCACACAATAAACTTGGTGGTGCAGAATTTTCTGAAAAGCGACAGGGGCGTGCAGGAGAAGCTTTGGGTGGCCCGAAAAATTTCTGGCCACTTTTGCCATTCAGCGACTGCGTGCCGAAGACTGGAGCGCCAGCAAACACTCTTGAACCTGCCCCGCCATCACCTGAAGCAAGAGGTTGTGACGCGGTGGAACTCAACCCTCTATATGCTTCAGAGGATGGAGGAGCAGCAAAAGGCCATACAAGCCTATACATCCACCTATGACATAGGCAAAGGAGGGGGTATGCACCTGACTCAAGCGCAGTGGAGAATGATTTCCGTGTTGTGCAAGGTTCTCCAGCCCTTCGAACTTGCCACACGTGAAGTCAGTTCAGACACTGCCAGCTTGAGTCAGGTCATTCCCCTCATCAGGCTTTTGCAGAAGCAGCTGGAGAAAGTGAAGGAGGAGCTAAGACGGAGCGATTCCGCTCGGCATGTGGGACTTGTGGATGAAGCCCTTCATTCGCTTTGCCAGGATTCCAGGGTGGTCAATCTGTTGAAATCAGACCACTACATTTTGGCCACCGTGCTCGATCCTAGGTTTAAAGCCTATGTGGTGTCTCTCTTTCCGGCCGACACAAGCCTGCAGAGGTGCAAAGACCTGCTGGTGAACACACTGTCAGCTGAAGCGGAACGTGACACGTCAACGGCTCCTTCTTCATTTTCTCCCGCAACTGGGGCTGCCAGGAAAAAACTTAGGTATCCTAAGCAACCCGCTGGCGGTGATGCAGGGCAGGCAGGACCAAGTTTGGACATCTGGTCCGGACTGAAGGACCTGGCAACAATTTCTGACATGTCTACTGTCACTGCATATGATACTGTCACCATTGACAGAATGGTGGAGGATTACATCGGTGAAAGCATCCAAGTAGGCATGTCAGACAGTCCATAGCTGTACTGGCAGGAAAAAGAGGCAATTTGGAGGCCCCTGTACAAACTGGCTCTATTTTACGTGAGTTGCCCCCCTCCAGTGTGTACTCCGAAAGAGTGTTTAGTGCAGCCGGGAACCTTGTCAGCGAAAGGCGTAGGAGGTTGCTTCCACAGAATGTGGAGAAGATGATGTTCATCAAAATGAATTATCAGCTCTTCCAGGGAGACCAGCCTCCAGAAGGTACAGAGGGACCTGTGGTGGTGGATTCAAGTGGGGACGAGTTAATACTTTGTGAGGATGAGGATGTACACACTGAAGAGGGTGAGGAATCGGTGGATGAGGAGGATGAGGACGACATCTTGCCTCCGTAGAGCCAGTTTGTGCAGGGCCAGATTAATTGCCAGCTTGTTTTGTGGGGGCCCAAACGAACCAATCATTTCAGCCACAGTCGTGTGGCAGACCATGGCGCTGAAATGATTGGTTTGTTAAAGTGTGCATGTCCTGTTTATACAACATAAGGGTGGGTGGGAGGGCCCAAGGACAATTCCATCTTGCACCTCTTTTTTTTCTTTGCATTATGTACTGTTTGGGGCCTAGTTTTTCAAACTGCCATCCTGTCTGCCACTGCAGTGTCACTCCTAGATGGGCCACGTGTTTGTGCCGCCCACTCGTGTCGCTTAGCATAGTCATCCATCTACCTCGGTGCAACCTTTTGGACATAAAAACACTATTGTGAGGTGTTCAGAATAGACTGGAAATGAGTGGAAATTAAGGTTATTGAGGTTAATAATAGCATAGGAGCAGAAAACCCCACAAATTCTGTGATTTTAGCTGTTTTTATGCTTTTTTTAAAAAAAATACAGATCCAAAACACAAAACCCAGAACCCAAAACACCGAAGGGTGGTTTTGGCAAAACCAATCCAGATCCAAAGCACGAAGAAAGATCCAGATCCAAAACACAAAACACGAAAAGTGGCCGGTGCACACCCCTAATCTATACCTGTGTGATATGAAGTGTTATCCTTATCTCTACCTGTGTGATATGAAGTTTTATTATTATCTATACCTGTGTAACATGAAGTGTTATCATTATCTATACCTGTGTGATATGAAGTTTTATTATTATCTCTACCTGTGTAATATGAAGTGTTATCCTTATCTATACTTGTGTGATATGAAGTGTTGTCCTTATATATACCTGTGTGACAAGAAGTGTTGTCCTTATCTATACCCATATGACATGAAGTGGTGTCTTTATAATATGAGATATAAAGTGTTTGCCTTATATACAGTATATATTGTAATAGGATCGAGGTAGGAGGTCCCTTTACTGGGGTAGATGGACACCTCCAAACACACAGCACACCAGTCCAGGGATTTCGTGCAAGCTAGCCGGAGCTAGTTTTTATTGTGCAATATAAAAATAGAAAACAGAAAAATAAATCCTAGCCCATCTTGGCACTAACTAAACAACAGATTCCCAATCTCATAATGGTAGGGCCTATTGCCCTCACCACAAACATAGGCATATGCATAGTACTTACAACAAGTAGTACATCACAGTGTCCCTGAACAAGCCTGACTGCGTGCTCTCCCCAGGTAATGACACCCTGAGCCAAATCCTGATACAGCTTATATTGAGCCTCCCACAGCTGCAGGTATTAATTAGCCTGCTCTCAAGCTGAAGGCCAAACCAGCTTTGTGGATGGAGCCCTCCCTTCACTCTCACATCCATACCCCCCAGGACCCATTATCCGGCTTTTTCTTAAAGTCCAAACTCTCATCAAGCATAAACAGACATTGCCTGGGGGTTTAAATAAAACCTTGGATAAATATATTTGCCATTTAACAATTTACCAGTGCTTCTATGACAACATACTGTATATCTGTGTGATATGCAGTGTTATCTTTATCTATATTTCTGCGATGTGATGTTTTTTTCCGTATCTATTTCTCTGTGATATGAAGTGTCTGCCTTGGTCAGATGGAGAAACTGCACCTGCCAAAGTGTTGGTGCAAGTATTGCTTGTGCTAAAAGTGGGTATCTCAGTCCTGCGGCTGTGTACTCAGCTGCTTGCATTGACACGTCCAGGACACTCCCATAATATGCTCACTGGACCATTATTGCATGCACTACTAGCCACTTCCCAGTCACTGCCCAGAAAAACATTTCTGATAACGTCTCTCTCAGTCACAACAGTCTGTCTCGATCGCTGTCTTGAGCACCTTTGTGTGCACACTCTTCGTAAATTCAGTGCTGTAGGAGTTTTTAGGAATTTTTGCACATTTGCAAACAATTGCGTAACTACATGAACATTGCCATTGCATGCACATTGCTTGCATCTCTGGATCAGGTCCTACGTGTTTCCTGAGGGTGTGGCGTAGCACATCATGTACATCATATTGCACTAAGGAAAGGCCATTGTTCTGACACAAAATGTTTGCTCTTTTCTTAGATGTCTTTCTGGACATCTGGTTGCACTAATAAAAATCTCATACTGTACGAGCTGTTTTTTAGAAAAATTTAATTTGTTGGCATGTAGCCTTGTCCTCTATTCATATTTCACATGAAGTGTTTTACCTGTGTGACATGAAGTATCTGCCAAGTGGTCTATTTTACCAATATAATATAATATGACATATAACACCTATTCCATGTCTAATAGTTAGCACTTACTTTTCTTGAAGACTCAGGGTAACCTGGAACCTGTAATTTGCAGTAGCCTCATCATTTTAGATGCTGGCATTCCCTGCCCTCCACCATGTGATCTTAGTATTCTATTAAGAACATGCATACCCTTGCTAAATTTCTGATTTGCTTAGACATGCACATACAATTTGCTGCTGACACCAGGGAGTAGATTTACTAAAGTGAGGGTTTTTAGAAGTGGAGATGTTGCCCATAGTAACCAATCAGATTCTACTTAACACTTATTTAGCACCTTCTAGAAGTTAATAGCTAGAATCTCATTGTTTGCTATGGGCAAAATTTCCACTTCTAAAAACCTGCACTTTAGTAAATATACCTCCAGGTATTTTGTGACTTCTGTTTTAATTTTCTAATTGCTATCCTTATTACATGTTACTGGGCTTGCATGGTACGCAAGGGAGCTGTAAACTGTAGTTGTGTTGCAGCAAATTCCATCTCCTTTATGTGGTCACTGGTGAAGACGGGTAGCAGCCAACAAAGTATCAGACAGCAATGGAAATGAGGCACAGCTGTGTACTCATTCACCTAGCATTTTGCACCAAATTATATGGCCCCTATAGATGTCATTGATATCAAGGTTTTTAGGGCGGGATGCATGACGCATCGCATTCGTGATGCATCCATCCACTATTCGCATGCATGCCGACAAGGCTTCCATCAGAAATTGTGGGGCCCGGTACGGACAAAATAGTATTAGTGCTGGATAGGTAGGGAAGAGAAAAAGTAAGCAAATATGTGAATATTTACATGAAATGTATTTAATAACTAATTTAAAACTGATATTTATCCAGATGATGTAGTGGTGGGGGCATGGACAGAGGGCTATCTAAGCAAGGCTATTGCTATTGCGAGTGTAATGTGCCACTCAGAGAACTATTTTATGTTACGTCAGCTTCTGGCCCCAGTCTTCTGCTGGATACCTGTTTTAAAGAGGTGGTTCTCTCCTTTTACATTGATCCCAAAAGCTTCTACATCAAATGAAAAGTCTAATAATTCAAAAACATCAAACAAAAAGATGAAGTCAACCCTGACCTGATAGTCTTATTCCCCACAACTACTTGCTGTAACATTAGTCCAAGTCCTATATGTGAACTTAACACTAGAACTAACATTAGTTTATAGTACCCACACACTGCAAAAGATAAAAGTCTGTAATTTTTTTTATAGAAGAAATCTCTTTTTTTTATAGTGATGTAGCTGCACAATTTATTTTTACATTTTTCCTAAACGCATGATGTCTCATTAATTAACTTTTCTAGGGACAAGAAACTGTAGAGTAACTGGCAGTATCTCTTTAAGGCATGTGTTTAACATTAAAAAGAAGACAAAAAATGTATGGAGTGACATCACCATTACAACATAGGCAAATATACAGATCTTTATTGATTTTGTTTTTGTGCTCACTCTCTCTCCTCCAAACACCTCCATATTAGTATTGATTTGCTTCTATTTTCTGCCTGAAGGCTGACAGAAGGACATTTGACTTGACTGGGGTAAAACCCTGATGTATTGTGTCTTTTTTTTTTCTATGACCGAGCCAGTTGGGTATTGAGTTAACTAATGGGGAGCTTGCCCCAGACATACAGTATGTGCCTTCTTAAAGACACCACCACCATCCTCATGTTCTTGTTTTAAAGAGTGGCAGGAGTGAGCATCAGATCAGAGATTAGCCATGCTGAAGTATGGTATATTCTCCATCTTAGAAGGGCATTGGCTGGCATATACTGTAACTGGGGATCAACGATACAACTCTGCTGGGTGGTTCATCCATTAGGTGTGATAAGAATGTTTAGGCAGAAACCATTGTAGTCACTGTTAGGTTGCAATATGACAAGTGATTGGACTCCCATGCTTCTGTATGGGAGACCCTAATATTTTTCTAGTAGTAGTGCAGAAACTTTATCACCAGTGTTGCCATAACTTTGACAGTAAAAATAATTTTCTTATCATTCCTGATACACTATACAGCCTCTAGCTGTGCACTACCTATACCCAACCCTCCCCTCTGGTGGCATGCCCCACACAGTACTGTAGATGGTGCTGAACACGTCCATAGGCAGTCTACATATAGGTGGAGCTAGATACACTCCTTGGGATGCTAGCTACAGTAGGTGTTATTTGCACAATATTCCTGCAATTACTTTTCAAGAGTAGCTAAGTATGTCATTTAATACTAGTCTAATGAAACAGTATGTACATATACTGTGATCTTTCATTAAATCAGAATGCCCTTTTATATTTTTCAAAATACCCCATACAAACGCTTATTTCTGAATTCCTTCTCTCACAATACCACTAAGTGCATTTGAGTCATTTGGTATTATAATACTGTTTATATCTGTAATTTCACCTTTTTTTTAAACAATTACATGCCAACACAGTATAATTTTCTATATTCCTTTTCATGAAGATGCCAAATCTTATATTGCAGCTGGTTTAATTGCAATGAAGTGGCCTTCCCCCAGCTGATATTTCCGTCTTGTAATAACAGTTCAAGAACAGTGCTGGTGTGCAATTAGTTGTCAGTGAATCTTCATCATATGAACTGTGAAGTTGGCCTTTAGTACTGGAAAAATCCAATTCACAAGTCAATCAGCTCCAACTTTCCAGCACAAACAAGGTTCCATTCCAATCATATTTATTGCATTTATATTTGTTTGCCACATGCAGCAATCTTTCTTTGCTTGGAAATGACATATTTTAAATTGCTTATATGATGTATTCTACTGTGGGCTAAAAATCATGATACATTGTCATCCAAATGTCATTTGCACATTCAGGGTAGTTGTGTGAAAAAAAATGTATTTTTGGTAGTAACTCAATTTCCAACAAGCTGTCAAAAGCAAAAATTATTTTCCAAAAGGGCGTTATATGGACTGTATTCATTAAGTCCTACTTGGCATTCTCTTCTTGTATTCTGATTTAGTGACTCTAAATCCACCTTACGTTAACCTCCTCCATTCCCTTCACCTGGCAGAGAACATTTTCAGGGCATTATGTCAGATGTCTTCTTTTGTATACCCTCTATACTTCAAATGTTGTTTGCATTTTGCAGTGATGTTCTATTTGCATTTATATTATGCTCACAACATCACAAAGAACAATGAATAAAAATGGAACATGTTGCATGGAGAATTAACTGTTCCTTGCTTGCATTGTGATTGTGCAATCTCTAAAACAACATTTAACCTTTATTGCATTAATTTACCTCAAGACTAGTTAATGACAGTGTTGTGTGCTTATTTTTAAAAAGACAGTTGAACAACAACAAGTACGGAGGTTCCTCAAGCAAAATGTATTTTACTTTGGCTATAGCAGGGAGGGTCCCAGTATACCAACAGTCCCATTAGGTGTGGGCTGTACAATTTATCTGTCTCGTTTTCTTATCTCGTCCTCTTTTATCTGACCACCATACCTTGATCTTAGTTTATCTAGGACTGTAAGACTTAACATTGCACAATTAACAGATGGGGACTAATTGTAAGTCCTTACTTCCTCCCATTTGTCTGAAAAATATTGCAACCTTATATTGCACAAACACTAACAGTAGCCAGTCACCTGTAGTAAAGAATCCTAGAAGAGTGATGTCTGGAGAGTAAGACAGGAAATAAAAACAGATCCTATAATCTACGTTATTACCACATGTAAGGCTCTACTTTATTACTGTAATGTTTACAATTGAAACCAATATGTCAGCTCTTTTTCATAGAAGTTATTGTATAAAATGGTACAAAATTGCCTCCAGGTCTTGTACAAGAACTATAGTCACTAATTAGCTAATAACTTAACTTACTGATAGTAAGTAACAGAGACTAGTCTCACAAACAGGTCAAATTCATACAAGCAAACCAGTACAAAATCAGCAAGGACAAGTCTAGGTTAATAAACAAGCAAATGGTCACTACAGGCAGGGCCGCAACTAGGGGGGGGGGGGGGGGGGCTAAGGGTGCATGTGCACTGGGTGCCAGATTTGAGTGGGTGCCGAGAGCTCAGAGATGTCTCATCCGATGATGAGGTAGTATGCGTTCTAGTCACACTCACTGTCCTGGTTCCCTGATTGCTGCATACAGTATATTACTCCTATGCTGTCACTGTTACAGCAGTGCCTCCTGGGTCTGTCACTTAGTTGTCTGCCTGGCTCAGTCCTCAGCTTCCCATGCTGGCTGACAGAAGGAATTCTCCTGTTCACAGTCCTGACTCCTGGCCGCAGGTGGCGCGCTCCCCGGATTTATGCGCAGGGTCCGAGTTCACAGACCATCTCCAGGCACAGACCCCAGGGGCCGGCCACAAGTTTCAGGACGAGGCCGCTCTGTACTACTGCGACCTGTGCTGCGGGTTTATCTTTTCTGGGAGCTGGCACTGATCAGGTTAGGGAGCTCCTAGAGCAATTTCTGCTTGTTATACTCAGACACTCATTTAGCTTCCGGGGGCACAACTGTGTTGCACTTCTGTGACAAGGTTACCATGCAGATCACCAAGAGATGGGCACAAGTGCCTCTATTTTATACAAGTTTCAGACCAGTATCAATATGTATTGTCTTGATGATTCAGTGCTATCTAAAATTATGTATACTGTGTCATAGCCATGATCAGAGTAATCTTGTATTCACTAACAATTTAAAGCAGTTAATCCTGCATGCACATTGACATGTGTATCCTGAAAACCATTTTATTGTGTAGGTCAGGGCCGGGTGCCAGATTTGAGGAGTCAATAGAAAATGGCGGGGGGGACGCCAAATTGCTCTCTTGCCCCGGGTGACAAAAATCCTAGTTTCGGCCCTGCTACAGGTGACAAGAAACAGTGTTCAGGAAATAAATAATACACCCAGATAGACAATAACACCTAGGATTGAAAACATTGATGGTGTCAAGCCTAGACTTTTATAGACACAGAGTGCCGATATACTATAGGAGAGCAGGGCCGGACTGGGACTAAAAATAGGCCCTGGCATTTTAAAGCACACAGGCCCATCTTGGGGGTCAATCATATTAGCCGCGATGATCTCACCGGCGTGAGTCATCGAGGCAGTGGCCGCACTTTACAGCAGCCCGGATTTGCCTAATATTGCTTGCAGCCCCTTAGGGCTCTGAACAAAATTATGCGAATCCTGGCTTGGGTAGCGAAGGGTGCGAGCTGCGGTGCCGTTGGCGGCGTTTAAATGCCATTGCAACGACACATCGCACCTAGTAGGATTGACCCCTTGGTGTCAGCGTCCTGGTTCCTGTCACAGACTCCTCCCCTTGCTATTCCTAACTCTTCCCACTGCTTAGTCTATGCTCGTACACATATAATTAATATTAGAACAACATAAAAGTGTACATTATTCTCTGTATTTAGTGTTCACTCTAGGTCCAGCAGTAGGCAGGGTGCCGGCAGCAGAGATAGGACACTTCTGCGCGCGCTGAAGGCACGCGCGGCCGAAAAGGGGGTGTGGTCACAGAAAAGGGGGCGTGTCTTTATGACGCATCCCCATTTCGTCACTCCTGGGGCACTTAAGTGCCAGGCAGTCCCCAAGCGCTACGGTCACTGTGAATGGATGCTGGGTGCACCAGCGGTGACCGCAGCGCCGCTGTTTTGACCACACGTGGGACACTGTGACTCACGGGTGAAGACAGTTCCCACAGGCTGTCTCAGTGGGCCACCGCGCTGGAGGGCAGGGTGCTTTCTGCCCTTCAGAAATAGGGCAGGACACGGTGCCCCTCTGAAACAGTCTAGTGGGAACGCTAGTATTACAACACACACAACTGTGGACATTCTGCAAGGGATTTAAACATGTGCCACAACACAGATGAGGGCTGGGACACTGAGGGATGATTCAGGGAGGGTGAGGGAAGGGACACTGAGGGGGGTTACAGATAGGGTTAGGATGGGGACACTGATTGGGGGTTACAGAGAGGGTGGGGGCTGAGACACTGAGGGAGGTTACAGGGAGGATGAGGGCTGGGGCACTGATTTGGGGTTACATGGAGGGTGAGGGCTGGGACACTGATTTGTAAGGAAACATTGTTTCCTATACACTACTGTCAAGCAGGGACGGCATGGATACAGCACGGCAGCCGTCCTGCTCAGTGGATATTCCCGGCTGTAACATGACGACTGTGCCGTGTGAAAAGAGGCACCTGTTTTCAGCCACCAATATTTTTCACACCCGGCAAAAAAACGGACAGCCTTTTGTCATCCAGTCAAAACCGGCATGTGTGAAACTGGCCTGAGTTTGAGGGAAGGGACACTGAGGGGGAGATACAGGAAAGGTGAGGGCAGGGAACTGAGGGGGAGATACAGGGAGGGTGAGGGCTGGGACACTGATTGGGGGTTACAGGGTGGGTGAGGGCTGGGGCACTGATTGGGGGTTACAGGGAGGGTGGGGGCTGGGACACTGATTGGGGGTTACAGGGAGGGTGGGGGCTGGGACACTGATTGGGGATTACAGGGAGGGTGTGGGCTGGGACACTGATTGGGGGTTACAGGGAGGGTGGGGGCTGGGACACTGATTGGGGATTACAGGGAGGGTGTGGGCTGGGACACTGATTGGGGGTTACAGGGAGGGTGGGGGCTGGGACACTGATTGGGGATTACAGGGAGGGTGGGGGCTGGGACACTGATTGGGGGTTACAGGGAGGGTGGGGGCTTTGCCACTGATTGGGGGTTACAGGGAGGGTGGGGGCTGGGACACTGATCGGGGATTACAGGGTGGGTGAGGGATGGGAAACTAATTGGGGGTTACAGGGAGGGTGGGGGCTGGGACACTGGGGGTTACAGAGAGGGTGGGGGCTTTGCCACTGATTGGGGATTAGAGGGAGGGTGGGGGCTGGGACACTGATTGGGGATTAGAGCGAGGATGGGGGCTGGGACACTGATTGGGGGTTACAGAGAGGGTGGGGGCTTTGCCACTGATTGGGGGTTACAGGGAGGGTGGGGGCTGGGACACTGATCAGGGATTACAGGGTGGGTGAGGGATGGGAAACTAATTGGGGGTTACAGGGAGGGTGGGGGCTGAGACACTGGGGGTTACAGAGAGGGTGGGGGCTTTGCCACTGATTGGGGATTAGAGGGAGGGTGGGGGCTGGGACACTGATTGGGGATTAGAGGGAGGGTGGGGGCTGGGACACTGATTGGGGGTTACAGAGAGGGTGGGGGCTTTGCCACTGATTGGGGATTACTGGGAGGGTGGGGGCTGGGACACTGATTGGGGATTACAGGGAGGGTGGGGGCTGGGCCACTGATTGGGGGTTACAGGGAGGGTGGGGGCTGGGACACTGATTGGGGGTTACAGGGAGGGTGGGGGCTGGGACACTGATTGGGGGTTACAGGGAGGGTGGGGACTGGGACACTGATTGGGGGTTACAGGGAGGGTGTGGGCTGGGACACTGATTGGGGGTTACAGGGAGGGTGGGGGCTGGGACACTGATTGGGGATTACAGGGAGGGTGTGGGCTGGGACACTGATTGGGGATTACAGGGAGGGTGGGGGCTGGGACACTGATTGGGGGTTACAGGGAGGGTGGTTGCTGGGACACTGATTGGGGATTACAGGGTGGGTGGGGGCTGGGACACTGATTGGGGATTACAGGGAGGGTGGGGGCTTTGCCACTGATTGGCGATTACAGGGAGAGTGGGGGCTTTGCCACTGATTGGGGGTTACAGGGAGGGTGGGGGCTGGGACACTGATTGCGGGTTACAGGGAGGGTGGGGGCTGGGACACTGAGGGGTGTTATAGGGAGGGTGGGGGCTGGGACACTGAGGGGTGTTATAGGGAGGGTGGGGGCTGGAACACTGAGGGGGGTTACAGGGAGGGTGAGGGCTGGGACACTGATTGGGGGTTACAGGGAGGGTGGGGGTTTTGCCACTGATTGGGGATTACAGGGAGGGTGGGGGTTTTGCCACTGATTGGGGATTACAGGGAGGGTGGGGGCTGGGACACTGATTGGGGATTACAGGGAGGGTGGGGGCTGGAACACTGATTGGGGGTTACAGGGAGGGTGGGGGCTTTGCCACTGATTGGGGATTACAGGTAGGGTGGGGGCTTTGCCACTGATTGGGGATTACAGGGAGGGTGGGGGCTGGGACACTGAGGGGTGTTATAGGGAGGGTGGGGGCTGTGACACTGAGGGGTGTTATAGGGAGGGTGGGGGCTGGAACACTGAGGGGGGTTACAGGGAGGTTGGGGGCTGGGAGACTGATTGGGGGTTACAGAGAGGGTGAGGGCTGGGAAACTGAGGGGGAGATACAGTGATTATACAGTATAAAGCTGTCTGTCATTAGGGTAAAGAGCAAACAGATTTAAAAAGTAAATAAAGTGCACACACTTACCTGATAGTGTTTGGTAGTGCGCCCTCTCCTCTCCACTTCAGGGTCGCATTGGGTCTCCTCCTGCTCCTGTAGAAGCGTGCTGCTCCTCTTCGGCACTTCCAGCTCTTCACAGAAGTTCACACACAGCAGGCAGGGGGGCGTGTCACACAGTACCTGTTACTAGAGGTCCCGCTGGTCCTCTAGTGTTTGCTGGCAGACCATGGCAAGTGGACACTAGAGGACTAGCGGAGCCTCTAGTGTCATTACTGTTCTTAATGTGGAAAAAATGTCTTCTCTCCGGCGGCGGCCATTTTGGGAAAGACATTTTGTATGGCATCCAAACGAATGGCCCGACCAGCCCACTTGACCATCGGCCCTTCTGGCATTTGCCAGAAGTGCCCGATGGCCAGTCCGGCCCTGTAGGAGAGTATCATCCCAGAGTGACTAGACTTTTATAGACCTCATCCTAGACTTTTATATAGATCTCATCCTAGACTTTTATAGTTACAGAGTGCATATATTCTGTAGGAGAGTATCATCCCAGAGTGTACGGTGGCTGAACAGTTGCTTTTATGACCATAACTGCCCAGACACACAGGTTTGGCAGGCACACCTAAGAAGAGGCAGATCTGTTAAGGACCTCATTCTACACACATCACTGCAATAAAGTTTCTGCATATATTACATCTTGTAATAATACATTTGTATTTACTACTGTGACTAAATCACCACTTTTCAGATCCCAGTGGTAAAAGTAAAAATGTTTGCTTTCCCTGGGTCCCCTATTTCTGCTTGCACCTAATTCATAAGTGACGTCCCATATTAGATTTAGTTCTTTACCAATAACTACTGTGAGATGTACAAGATCAGTCTTATTGGTATATTTACTAAAGTGCAGGTTTTTAGAAGTAGAGATGTTGCCCATAGCAACCAGATTCTAGTTATTATTTTCAAAAAGGCGCTAGATAAATGTTAGTAGAATTTGATTGGTTGCTATGGGCAACATCTCCACTTCCAAAAACCTGCACTTTAGTAAATATACCCGTACATGTATTAAGATCTTTAATTAAAATATAAACCCTATCCTAAATTATTACAAAGTAACAGCTGTTTTGAAGGACATACCATTTACACTGCTTTAATGTGATCAATGCATATTGTATTGGTCAAATTGCATTTTTCACTTTGTCTCTAAGTGAAAAAAAAATAGACTGAAAAAGAATGCAACTTTAGCGTACAAGTGTATTTTATTAGTACAACAACATCAATAGAATTTACAGTTTTATTATGAAGCTTCATCATTAGAGGATATTTCTGTTCCTGCCTAAACATTTCTTGGTAGAGTTTCAGCATAATTAAATTTTTAAGAGTTCAAAAAGTCTTATGTGAATGATTTACACACTCTTGTATATTGCAGATAATTGCATTATTCTTCATAGCTTTATGAAAACATTACTAGTAGAATTTTACACATTGTACGTTGAACTGCAAAACGCATTGTCCATTATTGTTATTGCATTTTTATTTGGTACAAATGGTCCTAATGTAGGGTCCTGGTTTTGCCAGCTTTCAATCTCTGTTTGCTCAAAAATGACAGATTTTAAATTGCTTATGTGATACATTGCACTCTGAGCTAAAAATCACCAGGCATTGTCAGCCAATTACTCATTCAAACAAAGCACTTCAAGGATAAATTGTCTGTTGCCCGGCACCAAGGAACGCACTCATTGTCTATTCACATCACATGTTTAAATAGTTATCCACATAAATCATGCATACTGTATCTCATCACCTTAAGAAGCCTGGTATGCTACTTTATAGAATGACGACACTTCTCCTGCACTCATATTTTCAACCTTCAATATCATAACCCAACGCTGAGTTCAGATAAAGGCCAAAGGAAACAATGGATGTTGACAAGAATTTATCTATCTTAGGAGTAGATGTTACATTTACAAGACATGATCGTATGTTGCTTGTGCCATAGCAATCAGAACGTTATTGTCTTTCATGCCTTATTTATGCTGTGACGCCATACACTACCATGTCTGTGAAATATAGGGCTCCTGCACGTCCCTTTTATGCTCCAGTAAATGACTGATCCAGAATGCATATCTTTCTACAAGTCAAATAACTGAGACTTCGGAGTGTCCCAGATTAGTACTAAAAGTTACTTATACCATTTCACTGTATTGGGCATTTCAAATAAAGAATGGGATGGTTCATTAAATCTTATATCACAGGTGTGCCCAAATGTTCTGTTTCACATTTATGCAACCTATAGTATAATCATATGGTACTACGATATAAGCTACTGGAGTGATTACATCAAAATTACCACTAACTACACAATTTGGTCCTTAATGTCTTCTCATTTAAAATATCTTCAAGATCAAAGAGAAACTGTCTAAACCTCCAAGAAGGAATAAGCATAGGATATTGCAGTCTTTACTGTAAATGAGGGGTCTATTTACTAAGCAGTGTTAGGAGACAGAGTGAAAAGTGATAAGGTGCCAGCTAATCAGCTCCCAACTGTCATCTCACAGACTGTGCTTTCCAAAGCTCAGCTGGCATAAAGACACCCACTGCTGCTTTCTCACAACCGTCCAATGTTGCTCTTTTGCGTAACCATCGGTACCATCGACGCACATCGCACAGGTATGCAGCATTTACACCAAGTCTGACCAGCCGCAGAAATTGCAAGTCTCCTCACACGTAGTGGGCTCTCAAGCTGCGTATGCAATCACAGTGGCTAATTTATGCATGTCCAAGCAACGGCATTCAAACGGAAAGGCACTCCTGCATTTTTCCAACCACTCCCCCATCACCTCCCCCAAATGCTCACAGCCTGTCACTCACTCTGCGATGGATTCCTCTGTGCATGCGTAATCGCAGTGCAATGGCAGCGCACATGCAGAGAGGCTTATATGCATGCGCAATGGCTAACAATCACCTGATCTGCGAACGTAGCTACATTTGCGATCACTGCGGAATCAGGCCCTAAGTGCTTCTGTGCAGGTCATAGTGATCTATGAAGACTTCTAATATCCAGAACAATGTGCAGTATGTGGTGAATTATTCTTTATCTATAAGTGTTTCTAATAAACACTGAAGCAAGTGGCATCCCTCCACTGGGTGACACCCGGTGCGGGCTTCTGATCTCCATCCCTAAGTGCACGTGGCAAAGTCGTGCATGAGTAAAAAAGGGGCATGGCCTCACTGTAAGGGGGCATGGCCTCGCGGGTAGGTGTATTGCCATGCACCCCAAATCCTACTGTTTTAGTCTCTTTGTGGGGTCCCGGAGGTGCGTACTGCCCCGGGGACCAGTGTATTTGCAGTGCCGGCTCCCTCACTGTGTCAGGAGCCGAATGCTGCACGTAATGCTACAGTGCAGCACCCAGCTCCTGTCACTGAGTCACTTTGTTGTCACCCCTCAGCGGGTGACACCCGGGTGTGGCCTGCACCCTACTTTTGATGCCGCTGACTGAAGTAGCTTATTGTTTACACAGATAATATCCACACACATCACTTGTCTATTACAAAGGGTAAACATAAATGTGATCTGAGGATGTGGTCTGTCTTGCCAAAAAAAATAATTATTGAGAGGTATGGATAAATACCCTTCTAATGAAAAAAACAAACAAAAGAAAACAAAACATACTGTTTCCTGACATGTATTCAGGGAACTCTTTTTATTTACCAGAGATTGATATACAGTAAACAAGTGCTGGTGAGGCTACAATATTGGGACGAACACTATACATCAGAAGTGACCAAACAGCCAATTGCAATCTGCCAGTATCCAGTTAGTTGGTAGATGGCAAGAAACTGATGAGTGGTTCGGAAATCTGACAGAACCGAATTTAGGGTTATCAAAAATGACAGAGTCATGCCTCAAATCTACACACCAAAATTGGACCTCTTTACAATTGGATTCAGCTTTAAGCATGAGTGCACATAGCAGCGCTAAGTAAAATTACTGTGCAATAGGCACTTTAATTGAAGCCCTGATAAACAAAAATTTTACCACAGCTAATTGAATTCCCCCCCTATAAATTATATATAGTTTTTTAATCTAGTAATTGAAGTCTTTCATCTACTCTGCATAGGTGTGACAACACTGTTACTACAACTTTATACATGATCAAACCATGTTTCTGAGATATGCTAGATCACAAAGGATTTACCTCCTGCAGAGCAGATCACTATGTCTCAAATTCTAGCATCCCATGGATGCCCATCTCTGACCATGTGTGAGTTAGGGGACAATAGCAAAATATCTAAGACCCTGTCTAGTGCTGCGGAAAATAACACTTTACTGTACATGTTTTTTTTTAATGATTTTATCCAGTCCAACAAAAGTTTTTCTGAAGCGGAAAGGACACTGCGATTGCAGTCCCAATCACGGTACAGTCTTCATGCACGCGCACTTTAATGCATACAAATGCGCAGAATGCAACAATCAGCCGATTGTATGCGTTTTCGCAGTTGCAATCTCTAATGAATCAGGCCCTAGGTTCTATTTTAAAAGCCTCCCCAAAATAGATTACAACCAGAACAATGCTGATAACTATTGGAAAAGACTCAAAAAGATAGTGCTGTATTTAAAATATTAATATATGCAAGTCAATAATATGAGAGTGGGCACATTGCTCTAAACCTGCAGGACTTACGGGAAGAAATCCTACCATACATCATTTAAAAGGTGTTGTTTAAAAATAAACACTTACAGTATATATTGATATAACTTCTGCCGCTTCACATTGTCTTTCATTTTATTAAAGGTCACACTCAGCAATGAAAAATATTGATAATTACCATTGGTGGCAAAAGCACAGAGATTCTGACTCCAATTTTAGGTACAGTAAAATTACTTAAAAGGGAAGTCACATAGCACAGGAAGAAAAACAAATAAATCAATTTATCAGTGTAATTGGCTTTGGTGGAGTCAATCACTCAAGTGAAATATATACCTATTTGCATCCTGTGAAAAATGAATACCTACTCCAATTCATCATGTCCCATGAAATTATTTTCTTAGCAGTTTATTGTGCTGCACAATTATCTGTTTGACTAATGACAAGTTCAGAATGACTTTACGACCAGACAAAGGGGTGCATATGAATATAGATATCGATGAGCTGTGAACTAAACACTGACCACATATAAACATAAACCAAAGATCTGGGATATTCACTGTGCTACAGTTTGAGTGCATACAGTAGATCTTAACTTTGCACTCAACTATCAATTCACTTGTTTTTCACATACTGGATAATACATCAGGCATGATTCATGATAATCATTATATAGGAAAAATGATGAAGTCTTTTATATCCTGAAAAAAACAGAAAAACCTAATAATTCAAGAATATGGTTTGTTCCAGTTTATCTCTGAAGTTACATAATCAATCTGTATTAGCATGTTGACACTGCCAGCTACTAATCACAATAGCAGCTTTAGACCTAGGCAGATCAGGCCTTGGGTATTGCTCTATACAAGTATCTGTCACTTCTTACACTTACAGATGGAGTAGATAATTGTATGGCAGTTTTGGTTTAATAAATTATGCAAGGATTCGAAATTCCTCAACTGTTCAACAGCCACAGGCTGTAAACACTTGTAGTAAAATGTAATGTGATATAATGTCTGATTCATGGTAATTTGTATAGGGATTTGTATAGGGACGCCCACCCAGAGAAGTAGCGTGGAACCATGGCGCCTCCCTGTACTGAACTGTGCCAGTGGGGTATGGCCAGCCTGCAGGGGAATACTGAAATGAAGAGAAAAACAGCAAACCGTGGCAGTATGACGCTGGGCATTGAGGTCCTATTGGGGGAATAGAACGCTTTAGTGATGCGCTATCTGACATTAAGGGGTAGCTCCTTTGGCACTGTTTTATTTATGTATAGCACCTAGGATCTGATTTTTATCTCCTTTGAATCATTGTTATCAGTCAATAGAGGAGATTGTATTATATATTCTGATCATTTAACTTAAATTGACAGAATACATGTGCTAGAGTGAAATTCCACAGAGCGCACAGCTTATGACTGGAATTACGGCCACAAGCAGCTTTCACTGGAGTAGGAACACTTATTGGAAGCTCCCTTCTCAGCTTTGCTCCAACTTCTCATATATACATTGCACCATATTAATGTGAGTACTACTAACCATGTCATGTTCTGTCTACCACCATTATTATTATTATTCCAGGTCTCCAAATAATATTTTTAAAAATCCATAACTTATTTATGATATAGAGCATGGGTTCCCAACCACGGTCCTCAAGGCACACTAACAGTTCAGGTTTTAGGGATAGCCATACTAGAGCACAAGTGACTTAATTAGTACCTCAGTTATTTTGATTTAACCATCTGTGCACAATCATGGATATCACTAAACCCAGGACTGTTAGTGTGCCTTGAGGACCGAGGTTGGGAATCACTGATATAGAGCAAACTAGACAAAACTAACAGGCGGCCATCATACTATGTAGCTCCCCATGAATTCCGGAACTCTGGATGGCACCCTCTGTCCATTTTGGTGCCCGGAGCTCATGCTCCACTGGAACCACTCTCGCTACTCCCCTGCGCCCACCGGCTGCAGTGCTAATCTCCTGCTGTGCTTATAAGATGCACCATTGACCACACCATCAGTCGCACCATTGAACACTGCATCAGCCCTATGGTATATGACCGTCTTTGTCAGTACAACTGCGTCTTAAGATGCAGCTGCTGACCACGACATGCCAGCATTTTGTAGGGCATGTGCAAGACATATGCAAGGCTTGTGGGGCCATCTTCACACCCCACTCCAACTGGACTTGCCACTTGACCCTCCTGTCCTTGATTTCTCTTTGGTGAGGTCCTAAAAGTCAGCAAATATGCATTGAGTGTTAAGAAAGTGTGCAGTGTGATTACAACGCTCCCTCTGTTCCTCACACAGTGCACAGTATAGGTATTAGCCTTGCTCTAATTAGCCCTGTGCTGGAGTGGAATAGGAATACAGCAATATGTGAGGCTGGGTGGTGAGGATGAATTTAAACAATTTTGAATTCTTTTAAAAAAAAATCTAGTAAAAAACATGTTCAATTGTTTTACATTTTAAATGTAATTTAAAACAAAAAAAGGTCAAGCACAGGAGTTCTAATAGGAAATACTAAGTGTAAAACATATCATAAGATAAGATACAATGTCAGGATGTGAATTAGGGTTTATTTGGCCCTAGGCCAATTTTTGGGGCCACCCCATGCCTATTCTAATGACCATAGAATCTCAATTGTAGAAAATAACTAAGACAATGGTAACATGTTTTAAATGTTTATACTATACATAAAAATGTATCAGTAATATACAGTACAAAATAAATGGAATAAAAAAAACAAGGATGTGCAATAAAAGCAAAGTGCCACTCCAGCACCTTTGTTAATCTAGGACCAGGCAAATTTGGATTTTCACAAATCTGCAAACTTTCACAGGGGCAAACAGAGTCAGGCTGATGGTGAGTTGGATTTACACAAATTTGTGTAGACTAAAATATGCAAATTGGATTTAGCCATGCCCAGAAATCCATTTGTGATTGGAGAGGTGAGACAGGGAGGGAAGTGTCACTCTAACATTGGCTAAGGACGGTAAGGCCATGTTTGCATAGATGGGGAGGGAAATGGAACTTGAACATTGGCTAAGGATGGTAAGGCCATGTTTGCATAGATGGGAAGGGAAATGGAACTCTAACATTGACTAAGGACGGTAAGGCCATGTTTACATAGATGGGAAGGGAAATGGAACTCTAACATTAGCTAAGGACGGTAAGGCCATGTTTACATAAATGGGATGGGAAATGGAACTCTAACATTAGCTAAGGACGGTAAGGCCATGTTTACATAGATGGGAAGGGAAATGGAACTCTAACATTAGCTAAGGATGGTAAGGCCATGTTTACATAGATGGGAAGGGAAATGGAACTCTAACATTAGCTAAGGATGGTAAGGCCATGTTTACATAGATGGGATGGGAAATGGAACTCTAACATTAGCTAAGGATGGTAAGGCCATGTTTACATAGATGGGAAGGGAAATGGAACTCTAACATTAGCTAAGGATGGTAAGGCCATGTTCGCATGCAAACATGTACAGATATCCATTTATGCCTGTAAAAGCTGTATCATTGGCAGGGCCTACGGGCAGATACAAATACATGCTGGCAATGATGAAGGCTGTCAACGCTATCTGTTTCACATAGACATGGCTTTTTAGCATTATTTGTTTTAAAACATTGGTGCTACTGGCGTATACCTGTATTTTCAAGTAAATTACTGATACCTACACTTCTCTTAACTTAAAGAACCAATTTCTCCCTATTTCCTTGTATATACTGCATACATTATTTTTCCAGATGAACCTTCTTGTATAAAGAATTATTGTGTTTCTCCTGATGCCATCTCTCATCTGCCCTCCATTCTCTTAGAAACAGGCGTGTACACTAGTATACTCAATAGAATAGTTCAAGTGGAATGCGGACCACCCATCAAGAAAAAAGAGACATGTAAGATAACAACCTCATTAGTGTGCATATTATAAGATCTGCTCTGATCCATTTTCTGAATTATTGCTAATAAAATATGTGATGGGAGTCCGAACACACAGTCCTTTATGGGACAAGATGAGTATATTTAGAGAACAGGATGCTCCAACAATGTAATGTCCCCCCAGCCTTATGTTAATACAATATACACATTTACTCCCAATTAAAGTTATTTCCTGAAAATCACACTAGCTGTTGGCATTTGAGCACTATGGATGGATGATGCTGAGTTGAAATACAACTGTTTGCGGAGAATATATTGTGTTTTCACTGCTTCAGAACTGTGGGAACACAAGTACAGGCAATGGAGTAGTAGTATTTCGGTCAAATCTTTACTTATTACTGAAGAGTTGTAACCACCTGGGTCATATTATTTCTACCAAACCAACTGTTGTGTTCAACTAGTATTATAAGGGAAACACCAGCATTTTTTCCTCTATCAGAACATCCAAAGGAATTAATAAACACATCATCTAACAGTTTACTTTTGCTTTTTACCATTCTGATCTTCAACAGCATACTGTACATTACCTAAAAGAATCTGCTAGCTTGTAGGCCTAAAGACACAGAACTTCCTCCAGGCATGTCAATTAATATGCACCTGGGGAATTAGCTGATGAGAATTGGCTTACATATGGGAAAATGGAGTGCAAGAGAAAAAGTGACCGCACCCCATGAAAAAAGCTTAGTTTGTGTATAACATCTGTGTGATTCCTGGAGGCAAAGTATGCAGAGCATTTCTCAGATATTTGTCAATCATTGCTGGGACTAGACACAAGGGAAGACTAAGGCATTGGTCAGCTTACCAAATCATTGCAATATTTCGGAACAAACATTTCCTGATTTGAAATTAAATTAGGGGTGAGCGGGTTCGGATTTACTCGTTCTTATCGCCACTTTACCGCAAATTCGGATTAGTTCGGATTTATTTTATTGGCTATCCAAAACACGTGATAGCCGATAAAATGCCATGCTGAGGTCCGAGTAAAACCGAGTAAATCCGAACCCGCTCATCCCTAAATTAAATACAGTTTGGCTATAAGTACTGTAGGTGAGTGCTGAGCATGCTATATATAATATATATATATATATATATATATATATATAGTACAAAATCCAGAAAACCTGGCACTCTCAGACTGGGGATAATGAAAAACACTTGCTAGGGTGCCTCTCCGGAGGTGCGGACTACCTCTATGTAGACAATGGAAACAGGATGGCACTCCATAGACTGAAAGTATACTTGTTAAAACGGTCCTTTAATGACGTTTCGGGGTTTTCCCCTTCCTCAGAGACAGCAATACATATAAAACACACACATTGCAAGTATATAAAGCCATATACTTGCAATGTGTGTGTTTTATATGTATTGCTGTCCCTGAGGAAGGGGGAAACCCCTAAACATCATTGAAGGACCGTCTTAACAAGTATACTTTCAGTCTATGGAGTGCCATCCTGTTTCCATTGTCTATATATATATATATATATATATATATATATATAGTCAGGTCGATAAATATTGGGACATTGACAGAATTTTCATATTTTGTCTTCTATTCACGACCACAATGGCTTTGAAATGAAACAAACAAGATGTGATTTAACTGCAGACTTTCAGATTTAATTTGAGGGTAATTACATCCAAATCAGGTGAACGGTGTAGGAATTGCAACGGTTTCTATATGTGCCTCCCACTTTTTAAGGGGCCAAAGTAATGGGACAAACTAAACAATCCTAAATCTAACTTTCACTTTTTAATACTTTGTTGCAAATCCTTTGCAGGCAATTACAGCTAAAAGTCTGGAACACATAGACATCACCAGCCGCTGGGTTTCATCCCTGGTGATGCTCTGCCAGGCCTCTACTGCAAATGTCTTCAGTTCCTGCTTGTTCTTATGGCATTTTCCCATCAGTTTTGTCTTCATCAAGTGAAATGCATGCTCAATCGGATTCAGATCAGGGGATTGACTTGGCCATTGCATAACATTCCAATATTTAGCCTTAAAAAACTCTTTGGTTGCTTTTGCAGTATGCTTCGGGTCATTGTCCATCTGCACTGTGAAGCGCTGTCCAATGAGTTCTGAAGCATTTGACTGAATATGAGCATATAATATTGCCCAAAACACTTCAGAATTCATTCTGCTGCTTTTGTCAGCAGTCACATCATCAATAAATACAAGGGAACCAGTTCCATTGGCAGCCATACATGCCCACGCCATGACACTACCACCACCATGCTTCACTGATGAGGTGGTATGTTTTGGATCATGACCAGTTCCATTCCTTCTCTTCTCTTCCCATCACTCTGGTACAAGTTGATCTTTGTCTCATCTGTCCATAGGATGTTGTTCCAGAACTGTAATGGCTTTTTTTAGATGTTGTTTGGCAAACTCTAATCTGGTCTTCCTGTTTTTGCGGCTCACCAATGGTTTGCATCTTGTGGTGAAACCTCTATATTCACTCTTGTGAAGTCTTCTCTTGATTGTTGACTTTGACACATATACATCTACCTCCTGGAGAGTGTTCTAGATTTGGCCAACTGTTGTGAAGGGGTTTTTCTTCACCAGGGAAATAATTCTTTTGTCATCCACCACAGTTGTTTTCCGTGGTCTTCCAGGTCTTTTGGTGTTGCTGAGCTCTCCATTGCATTCTTTCTTTTTAAGAATGTTCCAAACAGTTGATTTGGCCAAACCTAATGTTTTTGCTATCTCTCTGATGGGTTTGTTTTGATTTTTCAGCCTAATGATGGCTTGCTTCACTGATAGTGACAGCTCTTTGGATCTCATATTGAGAGTCGACAGCAACTGATTACAAATGCAAATGTCACACCTAGAATCAACTCCAGACCTTTTACCTGCTTAATTGATAATGAAATAACGAGGGAATAGCCCACACCTGTCCATGAAATTACTTTTGAGTTGATAGTCCCATTACTTTTGGCCCCTTAAAAAGTGTGAGGCACATATTGAAACTGTTATAATTCCCACACCGTTTACCCGATTTGGATGTAATTACCCTCAAATTAAATCTGAAAGTCTGCAGTTAAAGCACATCTTGTTTGTTTCATTTCAAAACCATTGTGGTTGTGAATAGAGGCCAAAATCTGAAAATTCTGTCAATGACCCAATATTTATGGACCTGACTGTGTATATATATATATATATATATATATATATATAGTGGGTGTATGGTTTCGACGTTTCAAGATATTTAGGGGTCTGCTTACTAAGCTGTGTTAGGAGATAAAGGGAACGGTGATAAGGTACCAGCCACTCAGCTCCTACAGTGACTGCCATTATTCAAACTAGGGGTGTGCACCGGCCACTTTTCGTGTTTTGTGTTTTGGTTTTGGATCTGGATCTTTCTTCGTGTTTTGGATCTGGATTGGTTTTGCCAAAAACACCCTTCCGTGTTTTGGGTTCTGGGTTTTATATTTTGGATCTGTATTTTTTTGAAAAAAAGCATAAAAACAGCTAAAATCACAGAATTTGTAGGTTTTTCTGCTCCTATGCTATTATTAACCTCAATAACCTTAATTTCCACTCATTTCCAGTCTATTCTGAACACCTCACACCTCACAATAGTGTTTTTATGTCCAAAAGGTTGCACCGAGGTAGCTGGATGACTATGCTAAGCGACACGAGTGGGCGGCAAAAACACGTGACCCATCTAGGCGTGATACTGCAGTGGCAGACAGGATGGCAGTTTGAAAAACTAGGCCACAAACTGTACATAATGCAAAGAAAAAAAAGAGGTGCAAGATGGAATTGTCCTTGGGCCCTCCCACCCACCCTTATGTTGTATAAACAGGACATGCACACTTTAACAAACCAATCATTTCAGTACCAGGGTCTGCCACACGACTGTGGCTGAAATGATTGGTTCGTTTGGGCCCCCACAAAACAAGCTGGCAATTAATCTGTTCCTGCACAAACTAGCTCTACGGAGGCAGGATATCACCCTCATCTTCCTCATCCACCGATTCCTCACCCTCTTCAGTGTGTACATCCTCATCCACACAGAGTAGTAACTCGTCCCCACTGGAATCCACCACCACAGGTCCCTCTGTACCTTCTGGAGGCTGGTCTCGCTGGAAGAGCTGATAATTCATTTTGATGAACATCATCTTCTCCACATTCTGTGGAAGCAACCTCCTACGCCTTTCGCTGACAAGGTTCCCGACTGCACTAAACACTCTTTCGGAGTACACACTGGAGGGGGGGCAACTCAGGTAAAATAGAGCCAGTTTGTACAGGGGCCTCCAAATTGCCTCTTTTTCCTGCCAGTACAGCTATGGACTGTCTGACATGCCTACTTGGATGCTGTCACCAATGTAATCCTCCACCATTCTGTCAATGGTGACAGTATCATATGCAGTGACAGTAGACATGTCAGAAATTGTTGCCAGGTCCTTCAGTCCGGACCAGATGTCCAAACTTGGTCCTGCCTGCCCTGCATCACTGCCAGCGGGTTGCTTAGGATACCTAAGTTTTTTCCTGGCAGCCCCAGTTGCAGGAGAAAATGAAGAAGGAGCTGTTGACGTGTCACGTTCCGCTTCAGCTGACAGTGTGTTCACCAGCGGGTATTTGCACCTTTGCAGGCTTGTGATGGCCGGAAAGAGAGACACCACATAGGCTTTAAACCTAGGATCGAGCACGGTGGCCAAAATGTAGTGGTCTGATTTCAACAGATTGACCACCCTGGAATCCTGGCAAAGCGAATGAAGGGCTTCATCCACAAGTCCCACATGCCGAGTGGAATCGCTCCATCTTAGCTCCTCCTTCACTTTCTCCAGCTGCTTCTGCAAAAGCCTGATGAGGGGAATGACCTGACTCAAGCTGGCAGTGTCTGAACTGACTTCACGTGTGGCAAGTTCGAAGGGCTGGAGAACCTTGCACAACACGGAAATCATTCTCCACTGCGCTTGAGTCAGGTGCATATCCCCTCCTTTGCCTATGTCATAGGTGGATGTATAGGCTTGTATGGCCTTTTGCTGCTCCTCCATCCTCTGAAACATATAGAGGGTTGAGTTCCACCGCGTCACAACCTCTTGCTTCAGGTGATGGCGGGGCAGGTTCAAGAGTGTTTGCTGGTGCTCCAGTCTTAGGCACGCAGTCGCTGAATGGCGAAAGTGGACAGAAATTTTTCGGGCCACCCAAAGCGTCTCCTGCACGCCCCTGTTGCTTTTCAGAAAATTCTGCACCACCAAGTTTATTGTGTGAGCAAAACATGGGACGTGCTGGAATTTGCCCAGATGTAATGCCCGCACAATATTGGTGGCGTTGTCAGATATCACAAATCCCCAGGAGAGTCTAAGTGGGGTAAGCCACTGGGCGATGATTTCCCTCAGTTTCTCTAAGAGGTTGTCGGCGGTGTGCCTCTTACTGAAACCGGTGATACACAGCGTAGCCTGCCTTGGAACGAGCTGGCGTTTCTGAGATGCTGCTACTGGTGACGCTGCTGCTGTTGCTGCGTAAGGTGATACATCTACCCAGTGGGCTGTCACAGTCATATAGTCCTTAGTCTGCCCTGTTCCACTTGTCCACATGTCCGTGGTTAAGTGGACATTGTGTACAACGGCATTTTTCAGGACACTGAGGACACTTTTTCTGACGTTTCTGTACAGTCTCGGTATCGCCTGCCTAGTGGAATCTAGACGGTATTTGGAACTGGGGACACACTACCTCCATCAATTGTCTAAATCCCACTGCACTAATGGCGGATACCGGATGCACGTCTAACACCAACATAGCAGTCAAGGCCTCAGTTATACGTTTTGCTTCAGGATGACTGCTGTCGTACTTCATCCTCCTCGCTAAGGACTGTTGGAGGGTCAATTGTTTAGTAAACGTAGTGGTGTTCCTACTTCCTCTCTGGGATGATGAACGACTCCCAGCAGCAGCAACAGCAGCAGCGGCAGCAGTAGGCGTAGCGATGCAGGATCCTCCAGAGGAATCCCGGATAGGGGAGTCAGTCATGCCAGTGACATGGCCTGCAGGACTACTTCCGATCCTGACTAAGGAGGAAATTGATTAGGAGGGAGTTGACGGTGTGGTTTGCAGGCGTTTGGATACAACAGGACAACGGGATTTAGGTGTCCCTGGACTGCTTACGATCTTAGTCAAAGTTTCTGAACTTGACAGTAACTTTTATGAACCCGCTGCAGGTGCCGTATAAGGGAGGATGTTCCTAGGTGTTTGACATCCCTACCCCTACTTATTTCACCTTTACATATGGTACATATGGCAAGACAGTTGTTGTCCGGATTTGGATAGAAATATTGCCAGACCAAAGAGGTGGAATGTTTGGTCTTCTGCCCAGGCATGACCGTGATGGGCTTTTTCATCCCACGGACAACAACTGTCTCCCCTGGAGCCTGATTTAAACAAACCACATCACCATCAGAATCCTCCTCGCCAACTTCCTCCTCAGCGCCAGCTACACCAGTATCCTCATCCTGTTGTACTTCAACAGTGACATCTTCAATTTGCATATCAGCAAGTGGACTGTGGGTGCTCCTTTCAGCACTTGCAGGGGGCGTGCAAATGGTGGAAAGAGCCACCTCTTCCCGTCCAGTGCTGGGAAGGTCAGGCATCGCAACCACCACCACACTTGGACTCTCCTTGGGGATTTGTGATATCTTCTTAGAAAGCACAGTTCTTCTCTGTGCTTTTGCCAGCTTAACCCTTTTGATTTTTTTAGTGGGAGGAGGGCTTCCATTGTCATGTGAAGCTGAACCACTAGTCATGAACATACTAGTGATCGACCTTAGCCGTTCCTTGCCACTCCGTGTCGTAAATGGCATATTGGCAAGTTTACGTTTCTCTTCAGCTGATTTAAATGTTTTTTTCGAGGTCATTTTCCTGAACTTTGTCATTTGGGATTGTATGTGCCCTCTATTATGACATTGGGCATCGGCCTTGGCAGACGACGTTGATGGCATGTTATCGTCTATGTCATGACTAGTGGCAGCAGCTTCAGCACTAGGAGGAAGTGGTTCTTGATCTTTCTCTATTTTATTTATATCGGAGAAAGTTTGGTCCTCCATTTATGTTATATCGATTTGATATATATGTGCGGCTAAACACAGAAAATATTTTTTTATTTTTGCTGGAAAGTAGTGCACTTTGTGGGTTACACCACCCTTTAAGAAATGAGCCAGCCGGCTCTTTACTTATGGGACACAGGCGCACGCTTGGCGCTGCTCCTTTGTTGATGCACGTGCGGCTACTGCGCACACAATTCACAAACACAGAAAATATATATTTTTTGGGTTTTGAGTGTACTTTGGGGGTTACAGCACCCTTTAAGAAATGAGCCAGCCGGCTCTTTACTTATGGGACACAGGCGCACGCTTGGCGCTGCTCCTTTGTTGATGCACGTGTGGCTACTGCGCACACAATTCACAAACACAGAAAATAATTTTTTTTGGGGTTTGGACAGGAGTGTACTTTCGGGGGTTACAGCACCCTTAACGGTCAAGCCAGCCGGCCCTTTACTTATGACACAGGCGCACGCTTGGCACTACTTTGTTGATGCACGTGCGGCTACTGCGCACACAATTCACAAACACAGAAAATATTTTTTTTTTTGGTTTGGACTGGAGTGTACTTTGGGGGTTACAGCACCCTTTAATGGTCAAGCCAGCCGGCCCTTTACTTATGACACAGGCGCACGCTTGGCACTACTTTGTTGATGCACGTGCGGCTACTGCGCACACAATTCACAAACACAGAAAAAATATTATTATGATTTTAGCACTTGGGGGGAGCACCCCTGTTGGACAGAGCACCCCCTGGACAACACTACAGCACCCCTTTAGGACTGGGACACTGCACAGGACTTTGGAGTGGACACAGCCCCTATGGACAACTGACTGCACAACACAGTCCAGCCAGCCCCTATGGACTTTGAAGTAGTGGAGACAGCCCCTATTAACAGCAGCACAGCACAACACAGCACAGCACAACACTACTCTGCACTACACTACACTACACTACACAGTCCAGCCAGCCCTAACTCCCACCCTCCCTCTTCACTGTCCACTGCGAGTGAGAAAATGGCGCCGACGCGGGTACCTTATATACGATCCAAAACCCGTGAGACCCGGAAGGCGGGATGATGACGTTTTGCCTCAATTTCAGATCCGAGTCAGGCGGGAAAAGTTGAGCCTGACTCGGACCGGCCTCGGATCGGGGGGGCTCGGGGGGGTTCGGATTTCAGAAATCCGAACCCGCTCACCCCTAATTCAAACACAGCCTGTGACATTACAGTTAGGAGCTGACTGCCTGGTACCTTATCACCATGCACTATGGGGTCTATTTACTAAGCAGTGTTAGGAGACAGATTGAAAAGTGATAAGGTGCCAGCCAATCACCTCCTAACTGTCATTTTTCAAACCCAGCCTGTGAGATGACAGGAGCTGATTGGCAGGTACCTTATCACTTTTCACTCTGTCTCCTACCAGTGCTTAGTAAATAGACCCATCAATCTTTAATATTTTCATCAGGAATACAAAACTTAAAATGCATAGTACATACCTTTATACCCATCACCCACACCCCTCGTGCAAGACCTTCCGGATGCCTGTCTGGGAATTGATGATGTGGTTCCAAGGTGAATAACCCTGTCCAACATCACATCCACTCCCAAACAGACCGGACCGGTCACCATCACCATAGAAACAGACAACAATTACAATGGTCACATGTAGAGCCAGCAATGCAGCATTATATTATCCTCCACAGGGCCGGCAATGCTGCTGTATACATGACGGGACAACTCCAACTTCCCGCGACTGCTGCTAAGCACACACTCTGGGCACACAGTCAATAGGCATGCAGCTCTTAGGAGGATGCTGTAAATGTGATGGTAATGCTCTCTTGGTATGTCAGGCTGGGAGATCTGGGAGTTGTAGTCCCAGACAGAATAGTTGCATAAACCTTCCGGCGGGGGTTGCATGCCTAGCACATACTGATGGGTGGTGGTGGCAGCGGCACACTGTCATACAGGGGCTGGCTGGCAACTTTCAGCCTGATGAGCAAATGTAAGCAAGTAGGTGTGAACCAGCATTGTGCAGCCGGGGTCGATGATTTGATTCAATGCAAATCACGCCATAGGCCGTTTGTGCACAGCTGGGTGACCCCAAACCTGGGAGACTTGTCTACCTTTCCGGGTGGCCGGGAGCGCCACCCGATTTTCAGGAGCCTCCCGGCCATTACTGGAAAGTAGACAAGTATGCTCAAATAGTGTAAGGCAGGTGCAGGTACAAGCTAGTGATGATGGCTTGTAATAAGCCAGATAGATATGCTGCTCATGCAGAAACATCCTCATCCTGAGATGCACACAACTCTGCAAATGTGTGACAATAAGTTATTTCTCCAGACATGCTAATTTTACATCCAACTCTGCATCAGCCCCATTATGTGTGACACTTTATATTAAGGCAGCCTGGAAGTCACCTCTCTGAGCTTAGGGCCTGATTCAGCAAGGATCGCTATTGCTAATGCGTACGCAGTTGTCCAATTGTTGCATACTGCGCATGCATATGCATCGCAGTGAGGGAAGGCGCCAATGTGATTGCACTGTGGCCCTGATTCAGAGCCGGACGCTCTGACAGAGCGCTCGCTCTGAATCAGGGCCTTCCCTCTGAATTTTAGAGCGGCCTCCTGGCCGCTCGCATAGCTGTGGGTGACCACCCACAGCTATAGCGAGCGGCCAAAAAGATGGTCACGATGGTCAAGACCATCGCGACCATCGGGCTTGTGACAAGACCCTGTGGTAGGGTCTCCTCTACCACAAGCCCTGGAGTGCTTTTGGCTCTATCAGAGCCGAAAGCACTCCCACTGACATCACTTGTGATGTCAGTGGGGCCGGCCCCAGACGGTAGGCGTTCCCATGGGAACGCCTCCGTCTGGCCATCTACGCCCCCAGCACGCCCACCAAAGGGGGCGTGCTGTCACTCACCATCGACAGCATGCCCCCTTTGTAGCAAGACCCATAGCGACGGCTTGGCCATCACTATCCGGGTCTCACAAATGTGCACGACGGAGCCGGGTCCATCGTGCGCATGCACACTGGCCCAACATTGACCCGTTTGCGAGCGCTCGCGAGCGGGTCTGAATCAGGCCCTGTGATCATGGAGACCACGCATTGCAGAGTGATTGACAGACAATGAGCATTTGGGGGTGGTGATGGGGGAGTGGTCGGAGAAACGCAGGCATGCCTGACCATTTGAACGCTGTTGCATGGGTGTGCATAAATTAGCCTTTGCGATTGCATACGCAGCTTGAGTGCTCACTGCGTGCAATGAAGTTAGCCATTTCTAAGTAAGGTCAGGGCTGCTGTAATTCTGCATGAGAGACCTATGGTACTCGATGTTACCGATGTTTATGAAGGTTTGCAAAGTATTACGAATGTGAAATAGTGGTAGTGGGAGGCAGTGAGCGTCTCTATGCTGGCAGTGCGATCATTAGCATATTTTCGCAGCAGACCTGCATGCGATTACGGAGCTGCCAAGGCCCTAATTCATTCAGGGGTTGACCCAAATTAGATGGTAGGCACTTTACTAATGCTGGGCATATGCTATAAAATTATCTGGTAGATATCTATCCAATATGGCTGGTTGGCAGGGCCGGATTATAGAGAGGGCAATAGAAGCGATCGTCCCGAGGCCCCCACAAATAGGGGGCCCCCACTCACTGTCCCCGTCCTCAATCTATTTTTTTTCTGTCATCGGAGCCATCTGCCGAGGCCCGCGATTAAGCCCGCTCCTGTCATTTGGCTCTGCCCCCTTCTGCTGCTGCTGGCCAATATGCCTTTCCCTGTCTCTGAAGCAGTATATGTGTACTATGTGTGAGTGTGTTTGTGTGTATGTATATGTATGTATGTGTCTGAAATCGAGGCAAAACGTCATCATCCCGCCTTCCGGGTCTTGCGGGTTTTAGATACTATATAAGGTACCTGCGTCGGCGCCATTTTCTCACTCGGCTGTGGACAGTGAAGAGGGAGGGTGGGAGTTAGGGCTGGCTGGGCTGTGTAGTGTAGTGTTGTAGTGTAGTGTAGTGTAGTGCAGTGCAGTGTTGTGCTGTGTTGTGCTGCGCTGTGCTGCTGTTGTCCATAGGGGCCACTACTTCAAAGTCCATAGGGGCTGGCTGGACTGTGTTGTGCAGTCAGTTGTCCATAGGGGCTGTGTCCACTCCAAAGTCCTGTGCAGTGTCCCAGTCCCAGTCTCAGTCCCAAAGGGGTGCTGTAGTGTTGTCCAGGGGGTGCTCTGTCCGTCAGGGGATCTCCCCCCAAGTGCTAAAAAAAATATATTTTTTCTGTGTTTGTGAATTGTGTGCACTGTGGCTGCACGTGCATCAACAAAGTAGTGCCAAGCGTGCGCCTGTGTCATAAGTAAAGGGCCGGCTGTCTTGTCCGTTAGAGGGTGCTGTAACCCCCAAAGTACACTCCAAACAAAAATAAAAATTTTTTTCTGTGTTTGTGAATTGTGTGCGCAGTAGCCACACGTGCATCAACAAAGTAGTGCCAAGCGTGCGCCTGTGTCCCATAAATAAAGGGCCGGCTGGATTGACCTCTAAAGGGTGCTGTAACCCCCAAAGTACACTACAAACAAAATAAAAAAATATTTTCTGTGTTTGTGAATTGTGTGCGCAGTAGCCGCACGTGCATCAACAAAGTAGTGCCAAGCATGCGCCTGTGTCATAAGTAAAGGGCCGGCTGGCTTGTCCGTTAAAGGGTGCTGTAACCCCCAAAGTACACTCCAAACAAAATAAAAAAATATTTTATGTGTTTGTGAATTGTGTGCGCAGTAGCAGCACGTGCATCAACAAAGTAGTGCCAAGCGTGCGCCTGTGTCATAAGTAAAGGGCCGGCTGGCTTGTCCATTAAAGGGTGCTGTAACCCCCAAAGGGCACTCCTAACAAAATAAAAAAATATGTTTTTCTGTGTTTGTGAATTGTGTGCACTGTGGCTGCATGTGCATCAACGAAGGAGCAGCGCCAAGCGTGCGCCTGTGTCCCATAAGTAAAAGGCCGGCTGGCTTGTCCGTTAAAGGGTGCTGTAACCCCCAAAGGGCACTCCAAACAAAATAAAAAAATATATTTTTCTGTGTTTGTGAATTGTGTGCACTGTGGCTGCACGTGCATCAACGAAGGAGCAGCGCCAAGTGTGCGCCTGTATCCCATAAGTAAAAGGCCGGCTGGCTTGTGCGTTAAAGGGTGCTGTAACCCCCAAAGGGCACTCCAAACAAAATAAAAAAATATATTTTTCTGTGTTTGTGAATTGTGTGCACTGTGGCTGCACGTGCATCAACGAAGGAGCAGCACCAAGCGTGCGCCTGTGTCCCATAAGTAAAAGGCCAGCTGGCTTGTCCATTAAAGGGTGCTGTAACCCCAAAGGGCACTCCAAACAAAATAAAAAAATATTTTTTTTTGTGTTTGTGAATTGTGTGCACAGTAGCCGCACGTGCATCAACAAAGTAGTGCCAAGCATGCGCCTGTGTCCCATAAGTAAAAGGCCGGCTATATTGACTGCTAAAGGGTGCTGTAACCCGCAAAGGGCAGTCCAAACAAAATAAAAAATTATTTTCTGTGTTTGTGTGCGCCTTAGCCACACGTATATATCAATATAACATAAATGGAGAACCAAACTTTCTCAGATAAAAATAAAATAGGGAAAGATCAAGAACCACTTCCTCCTAGTGCTGAAGCTGCTGCCACTAGTCATGACATAGACGATAACATGCCATCAACGTCGTCTGCCAAGGCCGATGCCCAATGTCATAGGAGAGGGCACATACAATCCCAAATGACAAAGTTCAGGAAAATGACCTTGAAAAAAACATTTAAATCATCTGAAGAGAAACGTAAACTTGCCAATATGCCATTTATGACACGGAGTGGCAAGGAATGGCTAAGGTCTTTCCCTATGTTCATGACTAGTGGTTCAGCTTCACATGACGATGGAAGCCCTCCTCCCACTAAAAAAATCAAACGAGTTAAGCTGGCAAAAGCACAGCGAAGAACTGTGCGTTCTAAGAAGATATCACAAATCCCCAAGGAGAGTCCAAGTGTGGTGGTGGTTGCGATGCCTGACCTTCCCAGCACTGGACGGGAAGAGGTGGCTCTTTCCACCATTTGCACGCCCCCTGCAAGTGCTGAAAGGAGCACCCACAGTCCACTTGCTGATATGCAAATTGAAGATGTCACTGTTGAAGTACAACAGGATGAGGATACTGGTGTAGCTGGCGCTGAGGAGGAAGTTGGCGAGGAGGATTCTGATGGTGATGTGGTTTGTTTAAATCAGGCTCCGGGGGAGACAGTTGTTGTCCGTGGGATGAAAAAGCCCATCACGGTCATGCCTGGGCAGAAGACCAAACATTCCACCTCTTTGGTCTGGCAATATTTCTATCCAAATCCGGACAACAACTGTCTTGCCATTTGTACCATATGTGAAGGTGGAATAAGTAGGGGTAGGGACGTTAACCACCTAGGAACATCCTCCCTTATTCGGCACCTGCAGCACGTTCATAAAATGTTACTGTCAAGTTCAGAAACTTTGGCTAAGACCGTAAGCAGTCCAGGGACACCTAAATCCCGTTGTCCTGTTGTATCCAAGCGCCTGCAAACCGCACCGTCAACTCCCTCCTAATCAATTTCCTCCTTAGTCAGGATCGGAAGTAGTCCTGCAGGCCATGTCACTGGCATGACTTACTCTCCTATCCGGGATTCCTCCGGAGGATCCTGCATCGCTACGCCTCCTGCTGCCACTGCTGCTTTTGCTCCTGCTGGGAGTCGTTCATCATCCCAGAGAGTAAGTAGGAACACCACTACTTTTACTAAACAATTGACCCTCCAACAGTCCTTAGCGAGGAGGATGAAGTACGACAGCAGTCATCCTGAAGCAAAACGTATAACTGAGGCCTTGACTGCTATGTTGGTGTTAGACGTGCGTCCGGTATCCGCCATTAGTGCAGTGGGTTTAGACAATTGATGGAGGTAGTGTGTCCCCGGTTCCAAATCCCGTCTAGATTCCACTTCACTAGGCAGGCGATACCGAGACAGTACAGAAACATCAGAAAAAGTGTCCTCAGTGTCCTGAAAAATGCCGTTGTACCCAATGTCCACTTAACCACGGACATGTGGACAAGTGGAACAGGGCAGACTAAGGACTATATGACTGTGACAGCCCACTGGGTAGATGTATCACCTTACGCAGCAACAGCAGCAGCATCACCAGTTGCAGCATCTCAGAAACGCCAGCTCGTTCCAAGGCAGGCTACGCTGTGTATCACCGGTTTCAGTAAGAGGCACACTGCCGACAACCTCTTAGAGAAACTGAGGGAAATCATCGCCCAGTGGCTTACAACACTTAGACTCTCCTGGGGATTTGTGATGTCTGACAACGCCACCAATATTGTGCGGGCATTACATCTGGGCAAATTCCAGCACGTCCCATGTTTTGGTCACACAATAAACTTGGTGGTGCAGAATTTTCTGAAAAGCGACAGGGGCGTTCAGGAGACGCTTTGGGTGGCCCGAAAAATTTCTGTCATCTTTCACCATTCAGCGACTGCGTGCTGAAGACTGGAGTGCCAGCAAACACTCTTGAACCTGCCCCGCCATCACCTGAAGCAAGAGGTTGTGACGCGGTGGAACTCAACCCTCTATATGCTTCAGAGGATGGAGGAGCAGCAAAAGGCCATTCAAGCCTATACATCCACCTATGACATAGGCAAAGGAGGGGGTATGCACCTGACTCAAGCGCAGTGGAGAATGATTTCCGTGTTGTGCAAGGTTCTCCAGCCCTTCGAACTTGCCACACGTGAAGTCAGTTCAGACACTGCCAGCTTGAGTCAGGTCATTCCCCTCATCAGGCTTTTGCAGAAGTAGCTGGAGAAAGTGAAGGAGGAGCTAAGACGTAGCGATTCCACTCGGCATGTGGGACTTGTGGATGAAGCCCTTCATTCGCTTTGCCAGGATTCCAGGGTGGTCAATCTGTTGAAATCAGACCACTACATTTTGGCCACCGGGCTCGATCCTAGGTTTAAAGCCTATGTGGTGTCTCTCTTTCCGGCCGACACAAGCCTGCAGAGGTGCAAAGACCTGCTGGTGAACACACTGTCAGCTGAAGTGGAACGTGACACGTCAACAGCTTCTTCTTCATTTTCTCCAGCAACTGGGGCTGCCAGGAAAAAACTTAGGTATCCTAAGCAACCCACTGGCGGTGATGCAGGGCAGGCAGGACCAAGTTTGGACATCCGATCCGGACTGAAGGACCTGGCAACAATTTCTGACATGTCTACTGTCACTACATATGATACTGTCACCATTGACAGAATGGTGGAGGATTACATTGGTGACAGCATCCAAGTAGGCATGTCAGACAGTCCATACCTGTACTGGCAGGAAAAAGAGGCAATTTGGAGGCCCCTGTACAAACTGGCTCTATTTTACCTGAGTTGCCACCCCGCCAGTGTGTACTCCGAAAGAGTATTTAGTGCAGCCAGAAACCTTGTCAGCGAAAGGCGTAGGAGGTTGCTTCCACAAAATGTGGAGAAGATGATGTTCATAAAAATGAATTATCAACTTTTCCAGGGAGACCAGCCTCCAGAACGTACAGAGGGACCTGTGGTGGTGGATTCCAGTGGGGACGAGTTAATACTCTGTGAGGATGAGGATGTACACAACACTGAAGAGGGTGAGGAATCGGTGGATGAGGAGGATGAGGACGACATCTTGCCTCCGTAGAGCCAGTTTGTGCAGGGACAGATTAATTGCCAGCTTGTTTTGTGGGGGCCCAAACGAACCAATAATTTCAGTCACAGTTGTGTGGCAGACCCTGGCGCTGAAATGATTGCTTTGTTAAAGTGTGCATGTCCTGTTTATACAACATAAGGGTGGGTGGGAGGGCCCAAGGACATTTCCATCTTGCACCTCTTTTTTTTCTTTGCATTATGTACAGTTTGGGGCCTAGTTTTCAAACTGCCATCCTGTCTGCCACTGCAGTATCACTCCTAGATGCGGCACAAACACGTGACCCCCACTCCTGTCGCTTAGCATAGTCATCCAGCTACCTCGGTGCAGCCTTTTGGACATAAAAACACTATTGTGACGTGTTCAGAATAGACTGGAAATGAGTGGAAATTAAGGTTATTGAGGTTAATAATAGCATAGGAGCAGAAAAACCAACACATTCTGTGATTTTAGCTGTTTTTATGCTTTTTTAAAAAAAAATCCAGATCCAAAACACAAAATCCAGAACCCAAAACACGGAAGGGTGGTTTTGGCAAAACCAATCCAGATCCAAAACACGAAGAAAGATCCAGATCCAAAACACGCAAAAAAGTGGCCGGTGCACACCCCTAATATATATATATATATATATATATATATATATATATACATATATTTACATATACAATGTCTGTGTCTATATATATATATATATATATATATGACACACATGCATTAGATATATATGGACAGTATGTGTGTTTGTATATGTAAATATATATATATATATATATATATATATATATATATAAAATGCGTGTGTGTGTCTAAATTTATATATATATAGAGAGAGAGGGGCTCCCACACGTTTGTTGCCCAGGGGCCCCCACAGACCTTAATCTGGCCCTGCTGATTGGCATGCAAATCTGGTAATGTATGGGAGCAAATGACAATCAAACATTTGTTCATAAACAGTGGAAAACAGACAAATAAGGACGTTCAGCAAAACTGGTTAAATAAAACAAATTTAACCAATTTGAACAATCGTTTTTGTCTGTTTTCCAGTGTTTAAAACCATATAATTGATTGTCATTTGCTCCCATACATTACCAGGTTTTCATTCCAACCAGCCAGATTGGACAGATATCTGATACCCCTTTTACACCTAATTTCCGGGTCTGACCCAGAGTAGGAACAGGGTTCCAATACTGGTCAGACCCGAAATTTAGCCGGCATCGACCCAGGACATTCCCGAGTCGGCGCCGTTCACACCGGAGTCGGGTCTGCATAGACCCGGCTTTTCCGGTGTTGAAGTGGTCGCTTGGAGATGACATCATCTCCAAGCTCCACTGAATCGGCCGAATTGCGGCACACTCCAGGTCATCGTGACCCGGAGTGCACCGTTCACACTGCAGGGTTTCACGGGTTACTCCCGTGTTACTCTGCAAGTTACCTGGGTTGGTTTGCCGGGTCACTCGACTCCCCGGTCCAACCCTCTCCCCTTTTACACCAAAAAGAACTACCCGGGTTAACCCTGCAATAACCCGGGTTTTAGCTCCGGTGTAAAAGGGGTATTTCAGATAATTGTATAGTGTATGCCCAGCATAAGATGTCTTTTTATGACCAGCACATTTATTTCATAGAAGCCCATAGAAAGCAAATGATTTGCTTCGAAAACCACCATAAAGCATAGTGAGTATGTTCCAATGTATGTGATTGAGCATGTTTACCCTGCACCTTGGCTTTTTAAAGTCCGTTAATGACCATCAATGTGTGCTATTTAGTACAAATGTGCAAAAATCTACATTAACTAACCAGTAATTATCTTTTATTGCCTAACCTGTGCGAAATCAATAAAAGCTAATTGCTAATTGGTTGAATTATTGTAACTGTGTGCTTTGTCAAAAACAACAACAATGAAAAAAACAACAGGTTCTATATCTACTACACTAGGAAATAAAAGGACAACTATCTGAAACAGTTCTAAAACAAAATACTTAATGAGGCATGATAGCTTAAGTGCTGTTAATGTCAATGTAGGGAATTTTATTTAAATATTATACAACTATGTACCTTGTGGCTATATTCCCAAAACTGCATCAAATGCACATTGACCATTGTGTGGCTCTATTATAAATAATGTAGGGGTAAACTTTTACAAATATTTATCAACTTTATCTCTCTCTTGGACCTGATTCAGACCTGCTCACTAGGATGTGCTTGCTCATAGCTGACCGATTTTCGCATTGTGCACATGCGAATGCATCCAAGTGCACGTGTGCAAACCAGTGCGAGAGATCGAGAAGCGTGCGCTCGCTGCGCATAGACAGCCCAGCAGAGTGAGTGATAGGAGAAGCCGTTTGTGGGTGGTGACAGGGGCTGGACATTATAAATGGGGGAGTGGAGGTGCGAACGCAGGCCTGCCTGAGCGTCTTAATGCCATTTCAGATGCGTGCAAAAGTAAAAGGCAGCTTCATAGTACACGTCACCTGGCTGGATTTTACACTGAAGTGATTGAAGTGCTTGCGGTACGCAGGGCCGGTGCTAGGCTTTGCTGCGCCCAGCGCCGTCCTGTGTTGGCGCCCCTTCCCTCCTCCGCTCCATCCCCCTGAAGCTACATAATCACTATAGCGCCAGGAGGGTGGGTGGGCGTTTCCAGCACCCGCCGGATACAATGGCGCTCCAGGTGATATCCCGGCTTGCCCGGGCCTAGAGCCACTACTGGCGGTATGGTATGGTCTGCCTCAAGCACTGTTATCGTATCCGATGGTGCCCGATGTACCTATGGTTGCATACACTTCCTGGAGATGACGTGCACAAGTGGGCGTCTTAAGACAGGCTGGTGGGCATCTGCATACACAAAGCGATCGCACGGAAAGACAGAGGGCTAATGCCTTGCCGTGCGATCGCCTGCCTTGGTGTGGGTTGGCCGGATTTGCAAATGTTGGGTGCGTGCGAACGCATCTAGTGAGCGGGTCTGAATCGAGCTCAAAGGTCCAACCAATCAGTTTCTTGCTTTCATTATACAGCCTGTGCTAGACAAATAACAGTTCAGGAAGTGCAACAAGAGGTTGAGGGGGATATTTGTGTACTTCAGACGATAATGAGGATGTTGAAGATGAGGATGTTGTTTGTGTAAGTCAGCCACCAGTGGCTGCAGTTCTTGCACATGATACAAAGAAAGCCTTTGTCATGCCTGGGTATAAGACCAGAAAAGCCACCTCTTGGTTGTGGAATTATTTTTACCCAAATCCTGACAACATTTGTGAAGGCATCTGTACCATTTGAGCAGGCCAAAGTATTACAAGTCGCGGTCATGACTTGTTTCATTCCGGCAATTTACTTCCTTCTGGTGGTGCTGTTCTAGTTCCATCAGTTGCTAGGTGATCTGGACACTACAGGATGTCACATGTTATCCACAACACGGCATGATTGGTTACTTCCCCTATTTGTGCATGCTGACCTTTGCCGCATTGCCCACTATAGCATTCCTCGTGGATCTCTTGGCTCTGCTGCATGGTCATCATTCCTGTAGGTTTAGCCTTTTGCATTGTATCCAGCAATATCGGCATCCCAGCCTCATCACTAGCTCCCAAGCTGCTACCGGCTTTGTTGCCACTCCATCGGCTTCCCAGCTGCACCACCAGCTCCCAAGCTGCTATTGGCTTTGTAGCCGCTCCATTGGCTTCCCAGCCACACCACCAGCTCCCAAGCTGCTACTGGCTTTGTTGCTGCGCCATCGGCTTCCCAGCCACATCTCACCACCAGCTCTCCAGTCACACTACCGGCTCTCAAAGCCACATCTTGCCACTGGCTCACAAGCCACACTACCAGCCCTCAAATCTGCATCTCACCACTGGCTCACAACCCACACTACCAGCTCTCAAAGCCACATATCACCACCGCCTCACAAACCACACTTCTGGCTCTCAAAGCTGCATCTCACCACTGGATCCCAAGCCACACTACCAGCTCTCAAAGCTGCATCTCACCACCAGCTCACAAAGCACACTACCGGCTCTCAAAGCCGCATCTCACCACCGGCTCACAAACCACACAACCTGCTCTCAAAGCCACATCTCACCACCGGCTAACAAGTCACACTACTGGCTCTAAGCCGCATCTCACCACCGGCTTACAAGCCGCATCTCACCACTGGCTCACTAGCCACACTACCGGCTCTCAAAGCTGCATCTCACCACCGGCTCGCCAGCCACATTACCAGCTAATGCATCTCACCACATGCTCCCCAGCCACACTATTGGCTCAAAGCTGCATCTCTCCTCCAGCTCTCCAGCCACACTACCAACTCTGAAAGCTGCATCAACTCTTCAAATTGTACTACCATCTTTAGCTGCATTATCGGCGCTCATAGCCACAACAGCGGCTTCCTAGCCATACTACAGACTTTTCTCCCAGTTTCCAGTATCGTTTGCTATTCTCTGGTTTCCAAAGGTAACCAGTGTAAAACTCTACTATTTCAAGTCTTAAGTCCAGGCGGCCACTTAAGTACCGGTGAACATCTTCCAGTTCTAAGGGAGCAGCGGGTGGCTGTTAGTGGCTGAAGACCTCACTAGCCTGGGTTGTAGAGGTTTACATGGAACATCCTAGGAATCCGTAACAAAAAGTTAATAGAGGTAGGTATATTAACCATTTAGGCAAATCCTCCCTGTTATGTCATTTGCAGTGAGTTCATGCAATTTATATAACAAAATTATAATAAATTGTAAAATAACAGTGAGCAGTTCAGTATCAGTTTCCAGCAGTTTGGACCAGCACATGCAGTCTCCACCTCCAACACCCTCATCGTTAATGTTCTCCTTAATGATCAGAGGTAGTCCTTCAAAAAAATTGTTTTGTGGGGGCCCAAACAAACCAAGGACTTCAGCCACAAAATTGGCAGTCCCTATCGCTGAAGTGCTTGGTACGTTGAACTGTGCATGTCCTGTTTAATATCCAACATTTTCATCTTGGACATTTTTCTTCTCATGATGGGCTGTATTTTTCTGGGGCTTAGGGGACGATCTTTTTTACATAGACAAGCATTTTTATTGGTTATTGCTCTTATACATTACTACACATTTTTAAAACAAAACAATACTAATACAAAGTTAAATAGCCAAGGATTCCCCACAAGGGTTAGAGTACATGTCACAAATATGAGGAGGCTCCAGCTGGCCATACTACCCCCTCTTCCCTCAAACATTTTCTTTGTCAATAATAACATTTAAATAAATTAACTAATTAATCATTCCTTCCTTTACCTGCCTTCCACTACATACATACTCCACCTTTATTTCCATGTACTGCCCTACGGTCTCTGATCTAGTTCTTGATTAATGAAAACATTTTTGGTTTCTATGGGGGTCATATAATTTAAACTGCCATCCTATCTGCCACTGCTATGAGGCAATGTTTCATAGATGTGCTAGATGTATTTTAAACTACCATGCCACTTAGTTTAGTTAGCCATCCATTGGACAATATTGGTGAACAAAATTGTGAACTGTGAGGTGGTCAAAATTGACTGGAAATGATTGGAAATTAATGTTATTTAGGTTAATAATACTGTAAGAACAAAACCAGGCCCAAATTACATGATTTTAGCTATTTTTATGAATTAAAAAAAAATACAAATCTAAAATCTGAGGGTGGTTTTGAAAAACCAAAACTTAAAGATGAATCCAAAACCAAAATATGGGGATCTGCGCACATCTCTAATAGTAATAAGTGATGGAACACTATTTCATAATACTAAATGTACATATAGAATGTGCACTTATTAACAGTTATAAAATGCATTTTATTTGAATTTATATAGTTTGTGCATCTAATGATTAATACAGAAGTTACTTAATCAGCAGCTAAAGTAACGATAAGCTTATTGATTGTGCTATTATAAAAAAAAACAGAAGTCTCTGTATAGAGTCAATTGAGAGTTGATTGTGTTATACTGTAGAAAACTGCAGACATTTGAGTCATATGAAATCACTGTGTGATAATTATATCTTTATTCACTTTGTATTTGTAGCTTAAATGACTGGAGTCTTGTCTGCAGCAGTAAGTCATTTTGGTGCTAGAGAGTTTATTAACATATTCATGAGCATACTATTGTTTCCTGTTTTCTTTGTAACCACCAGCCAAACACATATTATTCCTCAGGCCAAAAAAGTTACAAGCATTTGATAAATTGTCACAAAATAATTAGAATCATACTGGAACCAACTAATGCCATTGGAGCAGCACAAATGTTAGAACCTTTGATCAATTTGAACTACACAGTTGTTTCTACATAGTGTACAGTATACTTACAGCTCTGAATGACTGGAAACATATTATTATAAGGGTAAATTAACATGCAGTCTAGGAAAATGTGTAAAATGAGGACCTCACATATAAAATTATTACCTAACAAGAAAAATGTTAAAATGAATTTTCTTCAAGGAACAAAATTAAATAAAAATATTTGACATTATTCTAAGGTGTTTATTGTTAGTTTTTATGAAACACAAGCCCTGATTTAACCAACCCTCGCATGTGTAAAATTATATGTTCTAATACTTTGTTGCGTTTCTGGTTTTGAATAGAGCTAGCAATAGCAGTAGGGATAGCAAAAGCACAAATCTATTAACATATCAAAAATGTGTTCTTTATATAATATATATTAAATATCCCACTTTGATGATTTTAAATGATTATGATCCTACTCATTGGAACAGCTATTTTCTTTTTGAAAAACAGTACAGTGCTCACTTTTTGGGTGGAGCTAATGTGGCTTTGTGTTATTCAAATTAAATTGAATGATATAGGATGAATCAGAGGGCCCGATTCAGACCCGGACACTAAGTCGCGGACGCACGCTATGGACTATTGTCACCCGTCTGCATCGCAGTGCATGTGTGCGAACCAGTCATTACGATCGAGAATTTTGCACTCTTAACACAAAGTAAGGCCCTCATTCAGAGCCGCTCGTAAGCGGTCGTACGCTCGTAGTCATCTGATGTTGTTAAACCACGCATGCGTCGGTGTAACAGTGCGCATGTGCGTACGGCTGATTTGCGATAATTTTTTCAGTCATTCGTCGAATAGCGAACAGGAAGTGAAATGTCAAATGTGATTGACAGAACTGTCCGTTTTGGGGCGGTGACGGGGGTGGAGATGGGAAAACGCAGGCGTGTCGAGGCGTTTTTTGGATGTACATAAATTATCTGTTGCGAACGGCCAATGTAAACAGAACAAGTGTTACGTCACTGTCTGATCCACTTTCCATTAAAACTGCTCGCTCAGCTTGTGGTCTGGTATTCCCTACCGCAATGACGATGGTCTCTTCGTTCTTTCCGAGGCTCATCGATGGTTTTCCGATTTATCAATTGAGGCCTCAAAAACAATCAGTTTTGATTTGCAAAAATGCTTGTAAGGTGTTTAGCCAATAGCCTTTTTTTAGTAGCAAAAAAACGAACGCAGGTGAACTACTCAGCTGCTAATTTCTGGGTTAGACAATCAATTAGCTTACAAATTTATTTTACATTTGCGTGTTTTTGCCAAATTTTTTTTTTTTTTTTAGGGCAACAATATTGTACGCATGTTTGTTGTTTTTCTTCATTTTTTAGGGGCCAAGAAAACAATCGTCCTTTTGTTTTTTGCTAAGTGTTAAGTAAAACTCAGAAATTGTTTTTAACCCTTGGTTTTTTTATTCAAAAATAATGTTTAGTTTTCCGTTGTATTGTTTGTAATGTTGTTTGCGGGATTACCTTTTAACCAGTTTTTGAATAAATTAACAATTGAATTGTGCAGATTTTCAACTTTATTTTATTTTTTGTTGTTTTTTTTCTAAAAAATTTTGGGGAAATAAAAAAAACTTGATAACGTAAAAACAAATAACAAATGATTTTAGAAACACACAAACAAAATAAGTGGCATTTGAATCCACAAACAAACACAATTAATAAAAAATTCACAAGAAAGGAGAGGGAGGTTTTGGCCATTAAGGAATATGGAGCAAAAACTGAGGATTGTGGGAAAATTAGCCAGTGCTGTCATCGCCTTTTGGCCCGTTTGGCCGGGGTAGGGAGGGAGCCTGAACGGGTCCAGGATGTCCTTCTGCTGGCCTGGCCAGAGGCAGATGTTGTGGCCTCTGGACTAGGCATAGCGCTAGGCACATTTGGAGGGATGGCTGTTGTTGTGCCAGAGGTAGAGGGTTCTGATGTTCTGGCAGGAAGGGAGGCCGGCTCCAACATGTGCTGGCGAACGAGCTGCTCCAGGGCATTTGCTATTCGCACATTGGCCCCAGTATTTTCCGCCAGGGCCTTAGCAATGGTCACGTTGGCGGCAGCACTTTGCTCCAGGGCGTCCGCCACCCGTAGCAGATTGGCGTCCATCCTCAGCAGAATCTCGGTCTGCTGATCCGTTTTAATATTGAGATCAGCGAGGAGGCCCACTGCCTGTGAGGGGGAATGCCCTGGACTGTCTGCCACAGGGTCCCCAGCCGGATCTACTGCTTCCTACCCTGCAGAGCCAGCAGAAATTCTGGAGCAGACTCATCCGCCTGTGTCTCTGTGAGAAAAAAGAGAAAAGAGTAACATTATAATCTAGATATTGTCCCAAACACATTTCTGAGTTGTTAACATTACAATATTTACCTGGGGCAACATGAGGAGCCGCAAAGTCTGGCATGTCGGTATCCAAACACCTCCTCATTGTGCACACACCCCTGGGCCATCTCCTCCAAATCTGTGAGATCCAGTGACACAGGGGTGGGACCCCCACCTGTCCCCCCTGCATGCCTAGCCCTATCAGCCAGTTTTTGCTTAAGACGATATTCGAAGTCGCTCCATCTGTGGGGTAAAAAGTTGGCATTATTCCGGCAGTATTTGGACCTGTAAACACTTTTTACTAAAATGTAGTTTTTACGTACCGGCGTTTGACCTCCCGGGTTGAACGTTCAAAATCACCCACCCTATTGACACCACTGGCTATGTCATCCCACATTTTCCATTTCTGGCTTGCACCCATATTCCTTGCTGCCTGTGGCAGGTTGTCATTGCACATTTGCACCAAAACCTCCATCTCCTTTCTTGTGAATTGTGGCTGCCTTTTTTTTTTTGTTTAGTTGGCCTACTAGGCCCAGCAGCCTCTTCCATGGCATCCTCAACACCTTTTTTGAAAATGGGATTAAAATTTATAATGTAAAATGTTCCCAAAATTATTGTTAAACAGAATCCTTTTTCACAAAAAAGAGAAATACTTACCTGGCGCCTCTTGGCTACTGCTTTGCTGCTCTGTAGTCATTTTGGACTTTCAGGTCTCACTACAGCAGACCGATTTGGCTTTTCAGTGACGTTTTTATACATGCGTCAGCATTATTCGGCCGCATCATTGACTGTGCGCTCCTATTGTCCGTCCTTAATTTGAGCGGGAAAATAAAGACTATTTATGGCTTGGTGTGACTGGAGTCGATGTGGCATGTTGTTTGTTGGAGGTTTGGCGTTGGAGTGGTTTTGAGGCTTAGTGAGTAGAAGGAGGACATTTTCGGAGCGATATTTTGTTTTTTTTCTAGCTTCTTTCTTTTCCGTTGGTTATTTTTATTATTGTTTGGCTATTTTTTTGTGATTTTTGGAGTAAGTATTGTAAAAAACCACCGTAAAAAATAATAGTAAATAGTTTACAAATGTTTTTAATATTTTTTTTTTGCTTTACAGTTAGTTTGGCATTGCCCCAGTGAAGTTTTTGAACTTTGGGAGATTTGTCTGTTTTTGGTAAGTGTTTTTGTTTTCATGATTTTACAAATTAGATGTGTATGTTTTCTAATCTAGGCCTAAGCTGGTTTGATTTAATTTTTACATTACCCACAAAAATTTTTAACAAAAATTGCTGTTAATTCTACAAACCTATTGCTATTGTTAGGTGTTTAATGTGCCAGCTTACATACTTACTTGAGCTTTCTACAATCTAATTTACATTACTTAAAAAATCATGCTACAATAGTCGACATGTAAGGTTCAACAATCTAATATTTACAGACAAGGAATGAGACTTTAATAAATCAAAATATATTTTATTTTTTTTAACATTTTTTTTGCGAAAAAAAAAAAAAATAGTGGTGCTGGAGCGCCAACAAATGATCCAGGACCACTAGCATGCTTACTACATGGCCCCTCAAGCTCTGCAAGCCAGAAAACAGTTCTTGGTTCTGCCTCTGGTCCTCTGTGGGTTAAAAAAATGTGTGGATTACTAAAATGACACCTTAATTTATATGTTACCAAACAACTTAAAAATCAGACTATACTTAAAAAAAAGAGAAAAAAAAAAAACAACACCAAAGTAATGGCAAACGCAAAGATTGTATAAAAAAAACTAAAAATAAAAACATAAAAAAACACAAAAAAAGGGAGAACTACGCAAAAATACTACATTTGTTGGTAACGTAAACAAGAAAGACACAAGTATGAGTGTTTGGACATGTGTCATATGTGTAAAGGGAAAACATCCTAGACATTGTTTCACAAAGATATATATCCAAAACATTAGAAATACTTAACAAATTTAAAATGCACAGGCAAAAGGACAACATCAACCGAAAACAAAATAATGCAAAAGCAACCATAGTTTAAAAGGGAAACATACCGGTCATAATGATGACTGGGCCTGGAGCCCCGACATCGTCCTCCTCAGAGGTGGGCCAGTGCTGCTCGGATGGAGGAGGGGTGATTTGGCTGGAAGTTGAGGGTGAGTAAAAGAGAGGGGTGGGTGGAGGGGAGGGTGATGAAAAGAGAGGGGGGTGGAGGGGAGGGTGAATTTTGAGGGATGGGAATGTGATGAGAGGGAGGGGCATCGTGGTCTGCCAGGTCTGGGGTGGAGCGGGAATTTGGGGAAGGTTGGGGAGAGGATGTTTGGGTGGGAGTGGGGGATAGGGGATGAGCCCGACGTCGTTGACATCGTAGTCTGCGCTCAGCCCCTAAATGATGGATAAAAATTTATCTTATTAAATATTTATTATTTTTATTAAAAAATGTACACACCCCCCCAAAAAAAAGCGCTATATGGGAAACATGCACACGCAGGTATGTCCAAAATAAAGAAACAGGGCTAGACGGAAAACACGCACACGCAGGTATGCTTACATTTAAAATGTTTAAAAAAAATACACTTACTTTCCAGAATTTGCTGACACAAATTGGCCAAAAGGCGTGGGGATCTGCGGCGTAGATCTGACCATCGTCTTTCGAGCTGGCCGATATTGCGGCGGTAGCCCAACGTACGCAGCTGGCGCCGCACCTCCGCATAGGCTTGCCGCTTGCGGAGGTTAGTGATGGGGCCGGATGCTCTGTTATTCTCCGGTCCATCACATCTGTGAGGACCTGGAGTTCGCGGCAACAAAATGCTGTGGCTCTCATGATGGCAATGATTTTTTCAACACAAAACAGTTTTAATAAAGGTCCCAGAAAAAATATGATTGGCTAATGTACTTTGAAAATTAACAGAAAGCATTCTATTGGTTATTGTATGAGTCATGTGACCTACACCCTCACAAATATAATGTGAGTTATGATAGGCTTGATGCAGTGACATGCGTAAGCTAATTTAAATATTATTAATAAAGATGAAAAATCTGCATATAAACAAACGCAAAACAATAGTAGCATTCAAACAAACTTTAAAATGTGAAAAACCATCCCCTTGCTACAAACGTATGTATTCTGCGGAAGGAATGACACACACGAACAAAAATAAAGTTTATTGACATTGTAAAAAAAAACGGATTGCAAAGATGTGAATACCAATTAAGCTAATGAATATACTGATTGCTATTAATCGATTCAAGTATGTTTGCAGAATGAAATAGCAGGCAATCGAAAAATGACAGGCCCACTTCCGGATTTGACTTGTGCGAGCGTTCCCTGCAACCAAAGAGGAGACGGACGGTTGCTATTTTGAATGTTCGCTAGCTAGAGGAGGGGTGGGGCGAAAGATTAGCTGTGAACGAACATACGAGCGAACGCTTGATTTTACATTTTTTTGCTCGTACGCCGAACGAACGGCCACTTGCGTCCGGGTCTGAATGAGGTCCTAAGAGCGCTACTTTGAGTGACAGGGCTGTTTGTGGGTGGTAACAGGGAAGGTGCATGAGAACGGAGGAGTTGTGCTGCGAACGCAGGCATGTCTGGGTGTCAAAACTGAGATTTATGGGTGTGCATAATTACCATCGGAGCGTCATTGCACACATCACTTGGTTGTATTTCAGCCTACAGTGATCACAGTGCTTGCAGTGGGGTAGGGTCTACCTCAAGCACTGCGTGTAGCTCCGATGGTTCACGATGGACCTGATTAATCATACACTTCCTGGAGATGATGTGTGCTAAGAAAGAAAAGTGGACATCTTTATACTGGCGTGCGCTCACTCTGCCGTCGCTTTCTAAAACATAGAGGGCGTCCTTACACCAGACAGTGCGATCGTGGAATTTGCATACCCGGCCCATTTTGGCAGCGAGAGAGCGCAGTTTAGCGTCCGGGTCTGAATCGACCCCAGAATCATATAGCAGACAATGAGAAATGTTAACATTGGTGAACAGGAAAACCATGTCATCACAAGCATGTCAGTAGAAAGGCTTATTTCTCCTCAGAAAACAGGCAAGATGTGGTGTTCTTTAGGGAGTGCGAGAACAAAATAATTAACGTAGAGGAGAGGGAGAGAGGTTGGAATTATGTAAGAAAAGGGATGGAGTGTCCAAAGCCAAAAAGGGGGTCAAGAGGTACAAGGTGGAGAGTGAGGAGAGAAGAATATGGGTGAGAACACAAACAAATTGGGAATGGATGAAAGGGTAGGGAAGGGTGATGGAAGACATAAAGATAGAGGTGCGAGCAAGAAATAACAGATGGGAAGTTGAGCAGGCTGGGTGACCAAAACTTGGAACCAAAGCTCAACAGGCAAATGCCTGATTACATGGTGCCTGAGGGGTAACATTATACCTTGAATAACATGGGTCCCAGGTAGCATGGAAATTGTCATCAGTGTTGTTTTGATGGCTGGTGACATATTCTATTCTGGAGATGAACTAAATGCGGTCACAGTCTCTGAAAGTGAAGGGGCATCAGGATGTTTCCAGCTGTGTATCTGGTATGTCGAAGCATAGGAAATATGAAGAATCAATTTATTGGTCCATTTATTAAGGTGGCATACTGGAGCACATCATTTTAGGTTAATCATGGACAAAGCAGGGAACAGGTCAAATAGGAATGAAAAAAGTGAGGTAATTGTCATCCAGAGGGGGGATAGTTTCGGACAAGCCCATCAAATGTGTCAGGTTGGCACTTTGCACCAACACCTATCTGTGCTAGAGGCAATCAGATTCTGTATTTGTTGTGGGCAAAGAACTGGGACCACTGGTCAAAATTGGTGAGAACTGGTATAAGTTAAAACTTGATGCATGGATAATGCCTTTACTCATAGGTTATGCTACACAGGAACAGGGAAGCAGGACCAGTGGCGGAACTAGAGAGTGGTGCAAGAATATTCTTTGGGCCCCCCCCATTCCTGACAATTTGCACCCCAACATCTGAGCCTACACATATCCTTCTCTCCTCCACTTGCACTGTGCCCCCGTCGCCGGAGAGACAAGGCAGGCTGACATATGGTGGCACATATGATGGCACTGTGCAGCCGGCAAGGGATGCACAAAGCACAGGTTGCTCCACCTCTGTACCCCCTGGCCACACACACACTAACCTTTGTATGCACCCAGCGCCACACTGCAACTCCTGCACTCCAGCCACAACAACAGCATGCATGCCTTCTGAGCACACATCTTGCCCGAAGCAGCCAGGCACTCAGTATGTGGGTAATAAAGCGCCGGTTATTCTCTCCTTCTCCAGGAGAGTGGCTGCTGATGTCACATCAGGGCTGGCCCGAGCCAATGTTTTTTGGTAAGAGGGTATAGATTTTGGCACCCTCAGTGGACCTTCATCCTAGCTCACTCATCCCCCCCATAGAGCCCCAGTCAGCACAGCCCCCTCATCATAGCCCCTCTCACTCCCCTCATCACATCCCCCATATCCCCCTCATCACAGCTCCTTATATCCCCTCTTCACAGCCCCTCATACCCCCCTCATCACAGCCCCTCCATCACAAACCCTCATTTCCCCTCAACATAGCCCTTCTCACTACCCCTCATTACAGTAACCTCCATCACAGCACCTCCATTACCTCCATCACAGCCCCTTAATCCCCCTCATAACAGCCACTCCATCGCAGCCCCTCATGTCCCCTCTTCACAGCCCCTCCATCACAGCCCCTCATATCCTCTGTTCACAGCCCCTCAACATAGCCCATCTCATTCTCCCTCATTACAGTCACCTCCATCACAGCCCCTCCATTACAGTCCCCCTCCATCACAGCCCCTCTCTATCACAACCTATCCATTACAGTCCCCCTCCATTACAGCACCCCACTCAGACTTACCTGCTGGCTCCAACAGCGGCAGCATGGACAGGTCTGGCAGTGATGCTGGCAGGTGCCCTCCTGAGCACTGCAGCTCACCTGTGCAGGCAGCTGTTTCACAGTGACACAGTCTGCCCAGAGGCCGCTTTGCATGTCACTGGCCGTGGCCGGGTCAGGGCGCCCTCCTCTTGGTGGTGCCCTACTCGGCTGCATAACGAGCGAATATGTAAAACTGGGACTGCGTCATATAACCTGTCACCTGATCCCAGCCCATCCTGCGTAGGTCTCAGTGCAGCCAGCACTGCTCGGATCAGATTACCAAAGTAATGATCCTCGGCCAGCTGCTGGGGTTGCAGCTGGCCATGGATCATCACTTTGATAATCCAATTGCTTCATCACTCTATAGATGAGAGGGGAGGAGAGCGGCCCCTCCTCCCCCTCCAGTAGGGACTCGACCCTTCAGCTGGGTCCGGGACCCGTACTTTCAGCAGCGGTTCTAATTCTGTTGGGCCTGGCAAACACTGGCAGCGGGTGAAGTGGCTATGTGCTCCTGCACCACAGCAGTCCCCGGTGCAAGGCACCGGTTACACCGCTGCTAGTTCTGCCACTGAGCAGGACCTATTAAACCTAGGTAGAGGCACTGGTGAACTGCCTGACTAAACACTGCCAATACCTAGAACAAAAGAAGATGTGTGGTGCTTTACGAACCAAGTGTTAATCCAGTGAAGAACAGAATACACTCTATTACATGTGCCCTCTGCAGGTAGGATCGGCACTGAAATCTGGATGTCTGTATACAACACAGGCGCTGCAATGCAATCAACCAGCTGGAGTTTTAGCTGAAGTAACAGCACACAGAAGTGTAGTTAGGAAGTTGCACTGTATTAGTAGATGATGGTAGCTGTTTGCAGGAATATACATATATATAATGAAGACTGCGTACAGGGAATCGGCAAGTCCATGGGTTGGTAAGAGCAAAAAATTCCAGGATGATGGTACAAGCTACTGGAAACCTTGTCACATTACCTTATACACAGGTAATGTGACAAGGTTTCCAGTAGATCTAGGTAAATGCAGGCAGGAGCACACTGCTGTATGGTAAGGCTGCACACCACAGGAGAGTTTTAACACAGTGCTGAGGATATGCAGAAATGCTGGATACACTCAGAGAGCAACAGACAAGTGAAGAAAGAAGACTAATGGTGCATACACACAGGACGATAAAAATGCATAATATGAACGATAACGATATCGACCATATCGTTAGTTCAGATCGTTAATTTTTTGGTGCCAACCAACCCTCAAATGACCAGTGATGCACAGACATGTATGGACCATAACAATATCGACCATCGCCCATGCATGCAGGCCAACCTTGTCGATATTGACCGGGGGTCGCTGGCCCATCGTTGGTGGGTTGGTGGTGTGCTGGATGAACGATAACGATCATCCAGCACACTGGGAAGGTGCAGGATGATCAGTCAGTGATATCGTTATCGCTGACTGATCATAACGTGTGTACGCACTATAAGACCCAGAACCAGGAACTCGCTGTGAGACATGTTGTACTGGCAATGTGCTAGTGAACTTGGGAAATTTAATTAGGGCACTACAAAAGCAGATTGGCTGGAAAGGTAATGTGGAATATCAGGGTCTCGGAATGGAGCAACAGGATCATGTGATAAGACATTTTGGCGGCATCCTAGCCGCACTGTGTCTCGGGAAACGCTGTTACCCGGTATCAATGTTTGGAAGGACAAGTGGAATCTCAACGGCAGGAGCGTGCCATGAGGAATAGTGACAGCATGAGGTAAGCGAGTTTGAAGAACTGTAACGTGACAGTTATATCCTGTGCAGCTAGTCTGGGACTAAGGACCTCATTCAGAGTCGGTCGCAAGCGCTGATGCGATCGTAACTGACTCGATGGTTTGGCCTGCGCATGCGCAGCAGCTGCACTGCGCATGCGCAAGCCCCGGAGCAACAGAGAAACTCTGTCACTCTGGAGCTCGTTACCAAAGGGGCGGCTGTCGATGTTGATCGACAGCTGCCCCCGTTTGGTAGGCGGGCCGGGGGGTGGTTTCCAAAACAGAGGCATTCCTTTATGAATGCCTACCATTTTGTGGGTGGCCACACTGACATCATCAGTGATGTCAGTGGGGAACTTCCTGCTCCTTCAGAGCAGAAAGCTCCCTCGGGCTTACGAATGCCCAGGCCCTACCCTAGGGTCTGGTCGTAAGCCCCGATGGTCGCGATGGTGATCACCATTGCGACCATCAACCTGGTCGGTCATTAAGCTGTGGGTGACAACCCACAGCTTAATGATCGATATGGAGGCGGCCGTTCAGGATGCAAGCGGCTGCCCTGATTCTGTGCGACCACTTGCATCTGATGACCGCCTCTGAATGAGGTCCTAAGTACCATCTAGTGTTCACTTTGTAGGAATTTTTCTTAAAGAACATACTAATGGAGCATTTGAAATATTTTCTCTAATGATGGCCCAGGTCCCTGGTGTAAAGGAGAACCCAAATCAGATTCCCATGATAAATTATGTGCCAACAATGGTGGAGATTCTGGCTCTAGGATGGCGTGGTACAAGAAATATATAGTTCCCTTGTCAGTTAAATGGTAGATGCAGTAATGATTTATAGAAAAGGGTTGATGAGGGAGCTCATAGGGAGGGATGTGTGGATGAAATGTCAAAGTTGAAGTTATAGGGAAAATTTATCCTGTGAATATTTCTCACAAAGGTCTGCAATGAGGAAGGCACAAAATCTCCAATAACATGATGAAAACATTTGTTGACTGTCTTACACAAATCAGACAACATAGATGACTGCTCCTCTGGAGGACAGAGGTGGTGGTTTAAGATGAAAATTAAAGGGAAGGGTACTCAGACAGTTGGTGGGATCTGTTAATTGCGTCCCAAATGGAAAGTGTGATGGCCACTGTTGGAACCGGGGAGATGGTGGTAAATCTATATTTGGTCTGAAGGCAGAAAAGACAGGAAAGATAACTCACACATACTAATTTGTTTTCCAGGCCTACCCATAATTTTGTATGGGCTGGGAGTGCCATGAAACTATCTGACTTACTCGAGAGGCGTTGTAGTACCTATGGAAAAGAAGACCAAGGATACCAGTGAGAGTGGAACGAGAGAGGATATCCCTTCAAAGACATGGGTTGGTAATATTCCAAATGAATCAACCACACAGAGATTGAAGGGAATTAAGTGACCTAACAGGCACTGGGATGAGAAATGTCTGAAAGAAATATAACTCTTTGAGAAGGACATTCATTTTTATGGCATTGATACAGCCACCCCAAGAGATAAGGGGGAACCCAAATCAGATTCCCAGGATAATTCATGTGCTAACAATGGTGGAGATTCTAGTGCTAGGACGGCGTGGTACAAGAAATATATGGTTCCCATGTCAGTTAAATGGAAGATACAGTAATGATTTATAGAAAAGGGTCAATGAGGGGGCTCATAGGGAGGGATGTATGATTGAAAATAATGAAAATATGCAATAAGAAATAACAACACTCACAATATGCAATCTTTAAAATTTGCTTTTCTGAAATTCAATGGATTATTTGCCACCAAGCAGAAAACTACTGTAGATGAGCCAAGTCAGGTAGTCCAAATGTTTCCGGTCACAATTATATGTTTTTAAGAATGTGATTAGTGACTAATTTGATGGTCACACCGCCAAATACAGTACACAAGCACCAGCCTGTTTTTCTAGATACTGTAGCTTATAGGTGCTAGGTATGCATACCTGGCACCTACAGTGTATAAGCTACAGTATCTAGCTTGGTGCTTGTTTCTTAGCACTTGAGAACCACGTTTTCCAGGCCAGCAGAACACATTTTGTGCTTCCCTTATTTCTTCCCCATTGTATTTTTGTGGGCTAGCAATCACACTGAGGAGACTGCATCTGTGCAGAGTGGGCCTGATTCAGAGCCGCTCGTAAGCGGCTGCTCGTTCGCTCCGAGCAATGTTCGCGCATCTGCGCATGCGTATGGGTCGTAATGCGCATGCGCCAACCAGTCATTGCGGTCGGAAATCGAGCGCTCGCTAAATAGCAAGTGCCTGCTAATTTGAGTGACAGGATGAGGCGTTTGTGGGTGGTAACAGGGGAAGGTGCTTGAAAACGGGGAGTGGTGATCCGAACGCAGGCATGCCAAACGGTCAAAACGGGCATTTTAAGGGTGTGCATAATTAACAAAGCAGTGTCATCGACCACATCACTTGGTTGTTTCTTAGCCTGAACCGTTCGCATGATTGCGGTAGGAAAATCCTACCACAAGCACTGCGAGCAGTTCAGATGCCTTTCGATGTACTCGATTAATCAAATAAATAGCGGAGACGATGTATGATGCGAGCGGCCAGGGAGCGTATTTACAAAATAGCGAGCGCATGTTTCGCTCGCTCCGCTCAGACATAGAGGCGTCAACAGACCGCAAAGAGCGAGCGCTCAATTTAAATAGCCGGCCCCTTTTTCTGAACGAGCGAGCGCAAATAGCGTCCGGCTCTGAATCAGGCCCAGTATACAGTATTTAAGTAATTCCCTGAATGTCTGAAATATTTGGTATTATTTTTTTATAGAAGAAATAAACTTAGAGCGAATAACATTCCTGAAACAATAGATAATGTCGCCTTTCCATTTATCCAAAACCCTGGTTACATACAGTATATAAATTCAGGAATCTCTAGTTCAGAATAGATTAGACAGATAACCTTATAGTGTTCAAAGGGATGACTCCAGGGGGCCAGAGCAGTACAGTCACAAAACACACATCTGGTAGAGTGGGATCTGGACTGGTCAGAGGCAGAGCCAAGTACATGATAAAAATATTCAGCATTGGGGTATTGTCAGACTCTTATATAGGTCTTGGAGAAAAAAACAAATGCTCTAACGGACAGCGAGGTACAGAGGAACATAAGTCACAGGACAGAAGGCAGCACACTTTCAGACAAATTGTAATATAAGGGGAGTGAGCAACAACATAATCTAGCAGTCTGCTGTCTGCTGTCTGATGCACTCTCTGGTAATATAAGGCACAAAAGGATTAAGCAGTATTGTAGTATCCAGGACCGACCCATGTCTGCTAGCACCCTGTACGTGAAATTTTGGAGCACCCCTCTTCCCCCCTGATCTAACTATGGGCCTGATTAATGTTTGGAAATACAGTCAGATAGTGCAAGTAACTGAGCACCTGGACAAACCATGTTGCAATGCAAGGGGTACAATTACATACATTTCTTTTGCATGTGGGGTAGACTACAAACGCAGGACAGCTTTATTTTTACACCACAATTTAGATTTCAGTTAGGACACACCCCTCCCAAATCTAATTCTCTCTGCACATTTTACATCTGCCCCACCTGCAGTGCAGCATGGTTTTACCAAGATGCACAGTTACTTGTTCTATCTTACTCTATTCCCAAATCTGAATTAGGCCCAATAGCCATAATTAATACTTTTATTAACCGGATTTTAGCTAGATTTTAATCAAACTAATTATTCAATAGATAAGAAACAAAGAAATACCAAGGAGTCAAGCCCCCACATAACACACATTGGCCCTCATTCAGAGGCGCTCGCTCTGAATGAGGGCAGCCGCTTGACTTTTGAAGTGCGACCTCCTGGTACCTAGCTAAGCTGTGGGTTACCACCCACAGCTTTAGCGACCGACCAGGTCGATGGTCGCAATGGTCAAGACCATCGCGACCATCGGGGCTTGCGACAAGACCCTAAGGCTGGGTCTCGGCAACCACAAGCCCCAGGGAGCTTTCTGTTCTGATTGAGCAGGAAGCTCCCCACTGACATCACTGCTGATGTCATTGCGGCCGCCCACAAAACGGCAGGCGTTCCTTAAGGAACGCCTCCCTTTTTGAAACCACCCCCCCGCCATGCCCCTTTTGTAGTGAGCTCCGGAGCGAGAGAATTTCTCTCCAGCTCCGGGGCTTGCTCAAGCGCAGTGCGGCCGCTGCGCGTGTGCAGGGCCTAAACATCAACCCGGTTGCAAGCGCTCAGCACTTGCGACCGGGTCTGAATGAGGTCCATTGTCCCTGAAAGAAAAAAAACACACACATTGACCCCCACAAGGAAAAAAAACACACTTATTGGCCCCCACAGGTAAAAAAAGCATGCACTGTCCCCCACAGGGAGAAAACAAAAACACATATTGGCCCCCACAGGGAAAAACAAAAACACATATTGGCCCCCACAGGGGGGGGGGAACACAAATTGGCACCCACAGGAAAAAAAAAATAAAACACATTGATTCAACGATTGCCCCCACAGGAAAAAAAAAAATGGAGCATACACACGGTCGGATTTGTCAGATTTGTCAGATCTGTCAGATGAACGATTGAACAATTTGAACGATTTGAACAATTTTACCAAAGATTTGAACGATTTGAACGATTTGAACGACTGAATGATTTTTGACTGCATTAAAATGAATGGAATCATCCAAGTGTAACTACAAACACATCAGATGTCAGATATCATTATCTGACCATCGGGAACACGCATCGTTCAAATCGTTCATCTGACAGAAATGTCAGATATATCAGATTTTTCCTTCAGATATGAACGATTGAACAATTTTTTAAATCTGAAAAAAAATCTGACTGTCTCCATAAAACTCACATTTATAATTTTTTCCAGTGAGGGCAATGTATCAAACACATTAGCTGCAGAGCTAATTGCAAGAGACCAACCTCCAGACCAGCGTGCCTTTACTCGCTCCAGAAAGTGCATACCAGTGAGTGCCTAACTCCAAAGAGTCTAGACAGACCAGTGTGTGCCTCCCTACTGAGAGTCCAGACAGAACATCGAGTGCCTCACTCCAGAGATTCATGACCAGGTCAGAGGGTTGAAACTTTCCTCCCTCACAAGGACCCTAGCTCACAGCACCTCATCACTATCCTCTGCCCTCAGCACCTCATCACTGTCCTCAGATTCTCATCAGCTTTATCACCTCCTCACTGTCCTCAGCATCTCTTCACCTCAGCGCCTCATTACTGTCCTCAATCTGTTAGCACCTCAGCACCATCATCAGCCCCTTATCACATAAGCCCCTGATCATCATCCTCATTCTTTCATCACCTCAGCTCTCAGCCCCTCATCACCTTAGTACCATCCTGAGCCCCTTGGCACCAATCGCAGCCTCTCACCACCTCAAACCTCATCATCTCAGCCTCAGCCTTTCATCACTTCAGCCCTAATCACCATCTTCAGCCCCTCCACACCATCCTAGCCCCTCATCACCTCAGCCCCTCAGCCCATCCTCAACCCCTCAGCACCGTAGCTGCGCAGACTGCCTTAGTGTCAGTGACTCACTCACTGTGCGTGGGCTGGGATGATATGCAGAGACGTGACATATTATTTCACGCCACTTCATCACCATCTGTAGGGGTCACCATGTCTGAGCCATCTGGAGGAGCCCAACACTTCCCAGGCCAAGCTACAAAAATGCAGCATGGTAGGCGTGGGTCCTGAATAGTGGGCACTGTGCCCACTCTGTGGTGGTGCCCCTGGGTGGCCACGCAGCTGAAATGGGTCAGGATGCAAAGCTGCAGGTTTGTCACACAGTAACACAGTCAGGAACACAGAGTAATGCACAGCTAGATGTTATAATCTTCAAAAAGTTGAACATCACCACAGATGCTAAGATCCACTTGCACCATCGCAAAGCTGCAGCAGCCCCTTGCCTCCAATGTACCTAATCACACTCTTCTGTATCAACTGTACATAGCTCTATGTAATCTAATAGAGGCTCTTACTTTCTTTTTTAGAAAAATGTGTCAACTTGAGGTACTGTATGAACAAAGTATTTTTTGTCGAGATAAGCTTTCTCCACCAACAGGATGTCTCAAAATTAGAGATGTTTCGATTATCAGACTTGAGAACAGCTTCAAAGCAAATTTTAGCAGCTTTTGTCTCGACTAAAAAAAATAAAAATAAAAATAATAACAACAACATTGGCCGCAGTGGTGTCAAACTCTGGCCCTCCAGCTGCAGTGGAACTACACATCCCAGCATGCAGTGGCACAGTTTTGCTATTAGGGCATGCTAAAACTGTGGCAGGGCATGCTCAGATATGTATCTATAGATTGTAAGCTTGCGAGCAGGGCCCTCTTATCTTTTATGTCTGTCTGTCTGTCTGTCTTTTATGTATGTCTGTCTGTCTGTCTTTTATGTATGTCTGTCTGTCTTTTATGTATGTCTGTCTGTCTGTCTGTCTTTTATGTATGTCTGTCTGTCTGTCTTTTATGTCTGTCTGTCTGTCTGTCTTTTATGTCTGTCTATCTGTCTGTCTTTTATGTCTGTCTTTTATGTCTGTCTGTCTGTCTTTTATGTATGTCTGTCTTTTATGTCTGTCTGTCTGTCTTTTATGTCTGTCTGTCTGTATTTTATGTCTGTCTGTCTTTTATGTCTGTCTGTCTGTCTTTTATGTCTGTCTGTATTTTATGTATGTCTGTCTGTCTGTCTTTTATGTATGTCTTTTATGTCTGTCTGTCTGTCTTTTATGTCTGTCTGTCTTTTATGTCTGTCTGTCTGTCTTTTATGTCTGTCTGTCTGTATTTTATGTCTGTCTGTCTTTTATGTCTGTCTGTCTGTCTTTTATGTCTGTCTGTATTTTATGTATGTCTGTCTGTCTTTTATGTATGTCTTTTATGTCTGTCTGTCTGTCTTTTATGTCTGTCTGTCTGTCTTTTATGTCTGTCTGTCTTTTATGTCTGTCTGTCTGTCTTTTATGTATGTCTGTCTGTCTTTTATGTCTGTCTGTCTGTCTGTCTTTTATGTCTGTCTGTCTGTCTTTTATGTCTGTCTGTCTTTTATGTCTGTCTGTCTGTCTTTTATGTCTGTCTTTTATGTCTGTCTGTCTGTCTTTTATGTCTGTCTTTTATGTATGTCTGTCTGTCTTTTATGTCTGTCTTTTATGTCTGTCTGTCTGTCTTTTATGTCTGTCTGTCTTTTATGTATGTCTGTCTGTCTGTCTTTTATGTATGTCGTTTATGTCTGTCTGTCTTTTATGTCTGTCTGTCTGTCTTTTATATCTGTCTGTCTGTCTGTCTTTTATGTCTGTCTGTCTGTATTTTATGTCTGTCTGTCTTCTATGTCTGTCTGTCTTTTATGTATGTCTGTCTGTCTTTTATGTATGTCTGTCTGTCTGTGTCTTTTATGTCTGTCTTTTATGTCTTTTATGTCTGTCTTTTATGTCTGTCTGTCTGTTTTTTATGTCTGTCTGTCTTTTATGTCTGTCTGTCTGTCTGTCTTTTATGTCTGTCTGTCTGTCTGTCACAACTAAGTAAAATGTTGATTCAAATCGTAAAGCGCAACGGAATTTGCTGCACTATATAAAAACTGTTAATAAATAAGTAATACAAATAATGTAGTCCCACAAAAGCTGAAGGGCCGAGTTCGACAGTGCTGAAATATCTGTGGCAATGGAAACAATTTACATTTATTGAAAAAGTTTAGTTTTGCTGTAACAAGGCAATTTTTACTCAACTCTACAGTAGTCAATGATTTCAGTCAGGCGCAAAGGCATTTCTCATTTGCCAAAGAATGGTAGAATATCACAGTTTTCCTTATATTAACAATTCATAAATGTTTTAATATTTTGAGGAGAAATATGTACTTTGCCGATATAAATGGTGAAGATTTTATATAGCAACTATTATTGTGTGCTACAGCAGTGGTTCCCAAACATTTTTGAATCATGGCACCCTAGAGTATCAGCATTGTTTTCACGGCACCCCTAAGCCAAAAGTTTGTTGAAGAGAAATTAAGAAACAAATTTAGTAAAGTAGTAAAGTTAAGTAAATTGTCCTTACCTGTCATCCAGATTTAGTTATGTGGTGGTGGACAGGTTTGCGCTTCTGTTTGTCCATATATTTACATTACATTGACCATTAATAATTTGATTTGAGAAACCCCTGCAAGTGTCCCGAGGCACCCCAGTTTGGGAACCACTGTGTTACAGGATTAAAGTCAACATAACATGCAAGTACATCATAGTATTACTACATTCTATAGTTACATCAGGGAGTAATTTGTTTCTAGTTCTCATATTTTTTTTTATAAATTGAATCAAATGCCGCCTAATAGCAAAGAGGTTGACTTGTAAGAACATTTCCTGAGTTACGTTATAAGCTGATTGTGATTTTGTGCAAGTACATTATCTTCTTGAGCTTAGGGCACAATAAAATGGGATTGTAAGGTCTTGTAAGGTAGCCAAAGTGCTGATGACAATCCTGTACACCATCACTTACACCGTCAAGAGGATAAAGAATATGATAAATGTTTGTCGTTATTACTAACATTTATAGTAGGTCATGTTGATGAAATTGCAAAGTGTCCCTCTCTTTTTTTGTTGCTTTTTATTAATGCAACCACATGATGTGTGCCCTGTATGAATTATACCAAAGCTAACATTACATGTATTAATGTAAACACAATTTACATTGCTATAAGTCATATTGTAACAGTGTGAAATATTAATGTACATGTTTCCATAGCCTGACAGCATCTTTGATGTTTGCCTTTATTTTTGATACTTTATTTTATCTAGCTGCAGGGATGGGGAACCTCATATAAGGCCCCTGGAATCATTTGGTCTGGCCCTTGTAGCTTTTTTCTGCTAGCCTCATCTGGCTAGCAGGGTGCCTAGAATGGCACCCTGTAGCCAGAATCTATGCAGCAGTGTCGCCTGGAGCATCCTTAGGACGCTGCAGACGGTCACACTGCTGCTGTTCCAGCTCCCCGGAACATCCTCAGGATGGTTCGGGCATTGCTGTAATGGCCCTGTCCCATGTGATGTCACATGGAGGGGGCGTGGTCTGCATCAGGCCACAAATAATGTTATATGTATCAAAATAGCCATCTGCAGAAAAAAGGTTCCCCACCTCTCAAGCTGAATGCAAGTTGTTAGCTTCTACAGACTTCTCTAACATACTTCTTGACATGCAAATGGTTACACTTCATCAGAAATCACCATAAAGATAGCTTGGCTTTGGGGGCATGGCCTGACAATCATCTCTGCAGGACATATTTTGGTGAAGCTTCTGCTTCACCATTGGCATTCTGCTCATTTGGAGCGGCATGGGTCCCGTTTACTGCCCAGGACTAAGGTCACCTAGCACACCTCTCTGTTCTGTCCCTGGCATCACTACATAGCCCAGCATGGCCACTGATTCCTGCGGTCTACACTACTGAGTTCACACCTCCATGTCTGCCCCCACTTTTCTGCCTGGAGCCGCAATCTGGACATGCCCCTTTTGAAGTCATGACCGGTGCACACTACTGGCACTTACCTGGCTCCTGATTTTCCGTGGCTGGCCCCTCCTACCAAGTCTCAAGATGCGACCTGTTATATCCTTGTGCTGCCACTCATGTTTAAAGTAGATGGCGCCATGTTCTAAAACAGAATTATTGTAAATGTAATCAGGCTGGAATGGCCATCTGGCAGTTCTGTTAAATGCCAGAAGGGACGATGGTCTGATGGACAGGTCTGGACTGAAACCCTGGCCGAGCAGCTTCACCTCCTGATGCACTGCTCGGCTGGGATACTGAGAAACAGGGGCGTCTGACAAGGCCACGCCCGTGTGATGAGACCACACCCTCATGTGGTGAGGTGACGTCCCCTTTGCATGAGCGCACAGATATTCATGTCAGGGCTGGTCTGGAGCCTCAGTCTGTTCCTGGATGCAATGGCCGGTTGCCTTCTCTGTCTCCTGGAAGAAAGAGTCCTGCTAATTTAAAGAGTAATGCTAATGCATAGACCTAGTCGCTGCTTTTTCTGCATTAGTGATTTTGAGGTTGTTGTTTTATATTTTGTGTTTCTCACATCACAATATGCTTCCAAAGAGATCTAAAGTTTTCCTACCACTCCTGGTGAAATTTTCTAACATGAAACTGACTCAGAATTTTGACCCAGTATCTGGGTGGTCCACGAATGTACTTTAGGGCTCAGGTGGATTTTGACTCTGAGGTTCTGATCACAGTTAAAACCTTCTGTCAAGAACTCTCAGCCTTGAAAACTGAACTATCCAATGACCTCACTGCTTCCATTTGGGAGGATACCTGTAAGTCTGATCTGACAGCTATTGGGAACTGCACTGACAGCCTTCAAAACATTGGCCCTCATTCAGAGCCGTACGCTCTGAGCAGAGCGCACGCTCTGAATGAGGGCCGGGCTCCATGAAAATGGAGCGTCCTCCTGGACGCTCGTATAGCTGTGGGTCACCACCCACAGGCTATACGAGCGTGCATTGTGATGGCCGCGATGGTCGTGACCATCGCGACCATCAAAATTGCGAGCCGGAGCCTGCGGTTGAGGTTTTCAACCGCAAGCTCCGGAGTGATTTTGGCTCTATCAGAGCCAAAATCACTCCCACTGACATCACTAGTGATGTCAGTGGGCCGGCTTTTGACGGGAGGCGTTCCCGTGGGAACGCCCCCGCCAGGGAGGCACGCCCCCGGCACGCCCACCAAAGGGGGCGTGCTGTCAATCAACATTGACAGCACGCCCCCTTTGATCGGACACAACGAGCGAAGGACTTTCCTTCGCTCGTCGCGTCTGGCGCATGCGCACGACGGAGCTACCTCCGACGTGCGCATGCTCAGTCCATAACATCGACCCACTTGCGAGCGGACAGCCGCTCGCGAGTGGGTCTGAATCAGGCCCATAATGGGTAAATTGGTTGCTTCCCATAAAGATGTGATCACTGCTAACTATCACCTTTTTGGATAAAATGACTGACATAGTGGATCGTTCTCGCCAAAACAATATTAAAATTCAGTGTATTCCCAACTGTCTCCAATGCAGAATTACTGGACTATGCTATGTCTCTATTTTGTAAATTACTACCAAACCTCAATTACAAAGGCCTCCTAATTGACCATAGCCACCATCTTCCCAGGTCTCGGTTGTCCTCTCGTACTGTATCCCAGGAACAATCTCCTCTGGGTCCTATTTTTCCCCATCAAGGAGCGAATTTTGAAAGTGGCATGGGTGGTTGGAGACCCAGACCTTTCCAGATTTCACTGCAATAACCATTGCTAAAGGTAGGGCTCTATCCCCTATCACTACAGCTCTCCATGCTCAAGAGTTCCCTTACCGGTGGGAAATTCCTGTGAATCTACTTGTCCATTATGAGGGCTCTGCATATACCATCTTTTCTTTGGATGTCATGATTAAACTTATTTCTGATTAAGAAATCTTTATTGCCCTGGCGCCTGCTAAGAAAAGCAACCTGCTGTGTCTGGCTGGTCCAAGAGGTGACTTTGTGTTTTGTCCCATTTCACACTACTCCTTTTTCACTTCTACTTGGACTGTTACATGTACCTCCAGTCTGCTGCCTTTTCCCCCTGGACTTAGGGTCTGATTGCCATTTTCATGCCATTTGTTTGAAGTTTCTTACTTTAAGGATATGTGAGTTTGTATTGGGACATTGATATGTCTGCTATGTTTGTACTTTTTATGCTACTATGGTCACCAGGTTTTATTGATATCTTCAAAGCTGTTTTGTTATTTTGTTTAGGTCCTTGCCTCTCTGTTTTCCAATGTCTCTAGATGTTATACATGGGTGGTGACATTAATGCCACTTCCTCCACTTTTTTCATTATACTGTAATTTCTTTTACTCCTGCAGTAAATGGCCCTGGCCCAATGTACCAGGTAATTTAAGTTTTCATCCTTCCATATGAGTGTAGCTTTTATTCCTTAGCTTTTATTCCTGATGTACTGTACTATGTTTATTTTTATATATTTTGCTGGTGTTCTGTTTTTGTTTAAATGGTTAGAAATTTCTCTGAGTGGTAAGTGTAGATTAGCACTGTCTACTTCTCATAAACAGCGAGCTGACTTGGTAGCTTTGCAGGAGACTCACTTTTCCTCTTTGAGACCATCAATCTTTCGTGATATATCCCCAGGAGTATTATTCTAATGGTCCATTTAAATAAAATGGCATGGCTATTCTCTTTTGGGTTAATATATCTTTTGTCTTGCATGCTATGGTAGAAGATAATTCTGGACATTATCTTATATGGACAGGTGGGTCACTATTGTGGCTGTTTATGCCCCTAATTCTAATCAGGTCTCTTTTCTCAGAAAGGTGTGTGTGGAATTGCATAAGGTAAAGTGGGGACACCTTGTTGTTCTTGGTGATTTTAATTTGGTCCTCAACCCCAAATTAGATAAATTCTGTAATCCATCTACTTCTGTCTCTCGATCAATAGCTGGGCCCTCCCTTGCCTTCAGTAACCTCCTGGCAGAATTTGATTTATATGATGTTTGGAGGACAGCTCGGGACTAAACCTTTTTCTCCTCTGTCCATAACTTATACTCCAGGATCTATTTAATTATGTCTGATAAATGGACACTACAGCAATCTGGGCCTGTATCTATACTCCCAGTTACTTGGGACTTCTCTCTTCCCTAAATGATCCAATGTTCCTGGAGATGCTCACCCCATCTTTAGTCTGATATGGATGATAAGCAATCTCTAGAAAATAGTCTTTAGCTGTATTCTAACACTAATTCTCCCTCTGATATGTCCATCTATACATTCTGGTACGCTCTTAGGGCATATTTCAGAACTGGACGCTAATGCAATTGCAGCTTTGATTCTGCACAGAACGCAGCTACAAAAATATGCTAACTCTTCCAAAGCTTACCTGAGCGTAGGGACGCTCACTGCTGCCTTCTCATATCCATCTGATGATGTGCAACAGCATAAACATTAGTACCATCGACACACATTGGGTGTCACGCAGCATATAAACCAAGAGAGAGCTCTAATGCTGCAAGGAGATCACAATGGTTAATGTATGCACATCTATAAAATGGCGTTTAAACACGGTCAGACACGTCTGCGTTTTTCTAACCACCCCCCCATTACTACCTCAAAACGCAGACAACCTGTCACTCCAAACATAATTGCAATGCAATTGCTGTGCATGCGCAGTGCAGTGTTCACACATGTGCAGTAGCAACCAATCGCTCAATCTGCGAAAATATCTGCATTGCATCCGCTTCTGAATCAGGTCCTTAAAGTGGCAGTTTTAAGTGCGGCTGTTTAAATTGGTGCTCACCTTAAACATCAACATGCCCAATTACAGTCAGATTTAGAGGCCTGATTTAGGGAGACCAAAGATATATAGGCGACCCTTCTCAGGCCCTACATTATGTACAGTAAAAAACTCTCCTCTATCAACAATCAACTACAAAAACGTATGTTATTCTATGGGTAATATAGCTGGGAATCTAATACTGTAGCTCATAAATTGAGGGTTTGCCAAGTCTGGAATAGGATTAAACATGTTATCTACCCCGAAGGAACTAAGATTATTAACCCAGCTGAAATTTCTAAACAGTCCACTGCCTATTATGCAAAATTCAATAATTTATCCACCCACCTCTCAACTCCCCAACCCTCAGATTCACTCCATGGACGTATATTTAGTAATTAAATCCCTCCCTGCTGACAAAGACCCTGTAAAAATGATCACCTTATAGTCCTTATGGATAGTGGCCCTCATTCAGAGCCGTTCGCTATTTGCGGTCGTTCGTTCAAAAACAAGGGGTGGCTATTCAAATGATCCGTTCGCAAATTGCAGTCTGTTCACACCTCTAAGTCTGAACGAGTGAGCAAAACATACGCTCGTTTATTTGTTAAAAACGCCCCCTGGCCGCTCGCACCATACGTCATGTCCGCTATTTATTAGATTAATCGAGTACATCGACCAGCGTATGAACTGCTCGCTATTCTTGTGGTTGGTGTTTGCTACCACAAATTTGCGAGCAGTTCTGGCTATAAAATAACCCAGTGACGTGGTCAATGACGCTGCTGTATTAATTATGCACACCCATAATACGCCCGTTTTGACCTTTAAGCACGCCTGCGTTCTGATCTCCACTCCCCATTTTCAAGCACCTTCCCCTGTTACCACCCACATACGCCTCATTCTGTCACTCAAAATAGCAGGCACTCGCTATATAGCGTACAAACGATTTTTGGCCGCACTGACTGGTTCGCGCATGCGTACTAAAAACCGTACGCATGCGCAGATGTGCAAACATCGCTCGGAACGAGCGTACTGCCGCTAACGAGCGGCTCTGAATGAGGGCCAGTGATCTTAATATTTACCCTAAGATAGTTGCCAACCACCTTGGCCTTCTCCTCCCCTCACTAATTCACTCTGACCAGATGAGGTTCATGTCAGACAGACCTCAGACAATATGTGTAGGGTTTTTAACCTAAATGATGTTCTTTTTGCATTGGAGACAGGTTTGGTTGAACCTTAGCTCTATAAAATGCCCCTTCTTTTCGAGTGTTCAGGATTGGATTTCTGTCTGATGTATTCCCCATAACTAATGGCTCTTGCCAGGGGTTGGTTCACTCTTTCCCCTCTCTCATTTTAATTTTGACTATTTAACATCTTGCTGCTAAACGTCGTGCTGCAGGGGATTTCACGTGGCCACTCAAACTTTGTCTCTTGTGAATAAAGTTATTTTTGTTATAGAGCCATTGACCTCATTGCCTTGCCTGCATGATCTGTTAGGTTATAGTTGATCTTCCTATTACAAGCTAAATACTAAATTGGAAGCTTTATCCACTAACCTCTCAGAGGACACTGTACTTCAATTCTGTACTAGATTTAAGTATAATTGGCAATCAGCTATATTCCTCTATTTCAGTATCCAGATCCCTCAGGCTTTGCCGACGGTTTCTGATTTCAATATACAGTATCACTCCTTCTTAGTCAGTTATCATTCTTTACTAAATCCTGGGTTTTCTATAAACATCTATGTACAGATGTTTAAACCACTGTGAAATGCATGTTAAGTTACTTATAGGTTATACCTATGGGGAAGTTGGGCACATGTTCCACATTTTCTGGTCTTGCTCTCTTTCATCTTTATCTTCCCCAAGTTCTTTCTCACAAGCGATATGTACAAGGTTACATTTTCAATGAAGCACGTGCAGCTATAGCCCAATGCTGGAAAGATTTCCTCCTGTTTCTATACTCAAAGTACAAAATCACTATGTTATGGAAACTGCTTCTGTGCCTTATTCATCTTATTCATCTTCAATAATGAAGTGGTTTGGTTGGCATGAATATGTCATGGACGGTGAGGGCACCCTGCTGCTTCATAAGCTACACTTGCCTAACCCCCCCTCAAAGTGATTCTCCTTAAACTACCAGTTTTCATATCTATTGTATGATTTTGCATTTCTTTGATTTATTTACATTAATGTCTGTTTATTTTTCATGTGTATTTTGTGTATTTGATCTGCCATATGTCCCCTTCCTTCACCCTCCCTTTTTCCTTTTTTGTACCCCTGAATTTTGTTATATTCATTAATAAAAACTACTTATGTAAGAGAAGATAACTTGACATCCTGCACGTAAATGGCTAAATTTAATGTGGGACACCGATATTATACTTCAATACTCTCATTAGATTAATTTCTGACATGATGCTAGGTTGGATGCTAGCTTGGATCTAATTGCTAAGTCTATGGCAGGTGAGTTGAAGGACAAATCATGTATTTCCATGACAGAATAGGAGATTGTCTTACTGGCAGTTTATATATACCTAGGTGTACAATACTATTCCTTTAAACCGGGACACTTGCATGCAATGCTGATTCAGCTCCTAATAGAGCTTTTCCACCAAATTTCCGGGTCCAACCCGCGACATTGAACACGGGATTCAAGCCATGTCACAGCATCTTGAACGCCGTTTATACCACAGGCTGGATCCGAGATAATGCCTGAGCTTACCTCTGCCGGTGCTTGGAGATTACATCATCTCCAAACGCCCGGAAATGTGTCTCTCACTATGCTGTGATTGAGGACCTGGGATAGCTGTATTCACTGAGCCTTGGCCCTTACCTGGGTCTTACCCGCATAAAACCCTGCTCAAGAAAAGGAAAGGAATGTCGGGTCAATCGACTCAGGATTTGCTCCTAGGAGCCTTTTCCATTGATTTGCACCTGAGTTAACATGGCAATAACCCGAGTTTTAGCGGTAATGGAATATGGGTATTATTTACCACCTCCCATCTTTAACACTTTCTCTCTTACTGAAACAACTTAAACTCTTTGAATTCTTGTACAGTTTGAACATAACTGAACCTTATACAGAAAACAAATCAGCCACATTGGAGGTATAACATGCAAAACATGCAAAATACACGATTCATTACTTTTCAATAAAAATCACAGTCAGCATATATTATATGGAATTAGCATGTTTCTTAAACCAAAATGAAATATTTACTTCAACACATAAGTGCATACCATTATCTGCAAAGCTGTACATCAGTATAAACCATCTGTCTACTTACAAATAGAGTCAGCTGTTCACTGGAATTTCTGTCCATTCATCCTGGTCAAACTTTCAGCTTAATGTCAGAAAACCTAGTCATACCCAATATCCATCTGCAATGTCATGTGTTACCTTTTATGCACACAATACTTTTGATATTAAAAATAAAGACAAAATACTACATTTTTAATATCACTAGTGTCTAATTTATTATGAAGAGATCTTGCATAGTGTGCCAAAGGTAACCAGTGAATGATTTAGGAGCTCTATAGAATACAAGATTGCTAAACTACCCAGGGTGATAGATACTGCTAGTAAGAGCAAATGCAGGATTTACATGGGCGGGGGTCATACTTGCCTACTTTTGAAAAAGCATTTCAGGGAGATTGTGAAAGCAACACCTATGAGCGCAGTTGTAAAGTGGGTGTGTACTGCTACATCTGAGAGGCGTGTCATAAATGTAACTTACATCCAAATGTAAACGAGCCCCAAAGCAGATATTAAGATCATGTAGCCATAGGGATCATTGTGCCTTATAACCAATGCAGGAAAATGATAGTAATGATCCCATTTGAGTGTATATATCCAGAGCCGTAACTAGACATTTTGGTGCCCTGAGTCAGAAAAACCAGTGGCGCCTACCCCTTTTTTAAATTAGCGTAATAAGACGTGCGCCCCAGGGTTGTCTTAACCGCAGTGTGGCCTCTGGGCAAATCAATGCCCTGGGGCCCCTACCCACCCGTTCATGGAAAAAAAAATGTAAAATGGTCAATAGCATTAAACCCTCCTGCATGCCCATCAGAACTCCAACACATGCAGAGAGACTGGTCTGAAGCCGGCAGATGAAGTGAAACTGGGACTGAGGTAAGTACTCATCACCGGAGGGGGGGGATGGGATGGGGGAGGATAGATCAGAATACAGTGCACCGGCAGCCGGCTTATAAAAATATCACAATTTATTAACTGGCCGCGGCTGCAGAGGGGCGGGTTGGCGGGCCCCTACAAGCTTCGGGCCCTTTGGCAACTGCCCAACAAGCCCAATGGAAGAGATGGCCCTGGTGCACCCGGAAAAGGGTTTGTGGCCTCATAGGGAAGGCAAATCTGATTTGTCTCAAATGATGATGAATGGGTACCGATCCCGTTGTACCACTGTTATCCAGGTGTCACTGGATACAGTGAGAATCAAATGGCTGCAGTAATGACACACAATAATTCTGCAGTATAACTCACCAGCTCTAGAGGTAGGAGAGCGCTGGTGAAACTGCACCTGCAGCAGGTTTTGTCCATCAGAACAGCCGTGCATAAGCCTAGAGTCAGCAGTGTAGATCACCAACTGAAGGTACATATAGATTGCTACAGTCTTGTAGAGTATATGCAGCAAATATCAGCAGCAGGGAGATCTGGGTATGTACCCTACGCCAGCAGCTGTACTCACCAGAAAGGGTACTTGAGGCATGCTGCTACAACCTGGGTCAGGAATTAGTGGCTGTGTTCAGTGCTGCCATCAGAAATTGTGACGCAGATAGCTCCATGTGTGAGGTGTTTGACTGCCATGTGAGAGGTACTAGGTTTGAGTCCTGGGTATGACAATATTTTGAAATGTGTGTGTTAAATAAAAGAGGATGTGACTGAAGGTGCTCAGTGGGTGGCCAGATGGAGGGGGAGTCAGCCAGGGAGGTGATAGGGGCAGCCATGAGATCCCAGGGAAAAAAACGAAAGGGAGCTACAAATGAGAATGATTATAAACGGAAAATTGACAGGCTCAAACAGCGCCCCCTGTCCTATGCTGCACATGCCACACCACCCTAGTTACGGCCCTGTATACAGTATATCTCTGTTTTTTTTATATATATATATATATATAACAGCTTCATAATGGGGTAAGGTGTAATTAGGGAGATTGCTAGACTCTTCAGGAAGTCAGGGAGATTGCTACTATTTCAGGCAGTCTCCCTGATAATCAAATCAGGGAGAGTTGGCAAGTATGGTGGGGGGAGGTTTGCTTTTCCAAACATGTGTGTGTGTGATATTTGAAGAAGTGATAGATGTATATCAATTAAATACATGTATCACTATATACATATATATATATATATATATATACACATTATATATATGTATATATATATATATATATATATATACACACACATATACACATAAACATACACACACACATATATATATATATATATATATATATATATATATTAGGGGTGAGCGGGTTCGGATTTCTGAAATCCGAACCCCCCCGAGCCCCCCTGATTTGAGGCCGATCCAATTCAGGCTCGACATTTCCCACCTGACTCGGATCTGAAATCGAGGCAAAACGTCATCATCCCGCCTTCCGGGTCTCGCGGGTTTTGGATCCTATATAAGGTACCCGCATCGGCGCCATTTTCTCCATCGGCTGTGGACAGTGAAGAGGGAAGGTGGGAGTTAGGACTGGCTGGGCTGTGTAGTGTAGTGTAGTGTAGTGCAGTGTAGTGTTGTGCTGTGCTGTTGTTTTCCATAAGGGCTGTGTCCACTCCTCCAAAGTCCATAGGGGCTGGCTGTGTTGTGCTGTGCTGCTGTTGTCCATAGGGGCTGTGTCCACTCCTCCAAAGTCCATAGGGGCTGGCTGTGTTGTGCTGTGCTGCTGTTGTCCATAGGGGCTGTGTCCACTCCTCCAAAGTCCATAGGGGCTGGCTGGACTGTGTTGTGCAGTCAGTTGTCCATAGGGGCTGTGTCCACACCAAAGTCCTGTGCAGAGTCCCAGTCCTAAAGGGGTGCTGTAGTGTTGTCCAGGGGGTGCTCTGTCCATCAGGGGTGCTCCCCCCAAGTGCAAAAAGAAATAAAATATTTTCTGTGTTTGTGAATTGTGTGCGCAGTAGCCGCACGTGCATCAACAAAGTAGTGCCAAGTGTGCGCCTGTGTCATAAGTAAAGGGCCGCTGGCTTGACCGTTAAAGGGTGCTGTAACCCCCAAAGTACACTCCAAACAAAATAAAAAAATATTTTCTGTGTTTGTGAATTGTGTGCGCAGTAGCCGCACGTGCATCAACAAAGTAGTGGCAAGCGTGCGCCTGTGTCCCATAAATAAAGGGACGGCTGGATTGACCGCTAAAGGGTGCTGTAACCCCCAAAGGGCACTCCAAACAAAATAAAAAAATATTTTTTTTTGTGTTTGTGAATTGTGTGTGCAGTAGCCGCACGTGCATCAACAAAGTAGTGCCAAGCGTGCGCCTGTGTCCCATAAATAAAGGGCCAGCTGGATTGACCGCTAAAGGGTGCTGTAACCCCCAAAGGGCACTCCAAACAAAATATTTTTTTTTTTCTGTGTTTGTGAATTGTGTGCACTGTGGCTGCACGTGCATCAACAAAGGAGCAGCGCCAAGTGTGCGCCTGTGTCCCATAAGTAAAGGGCCGGCTGGCTCATTTCTTAAAGGGTGGTGTAACCCACAAAGTGCACTACTCTCCAGCAAAAATAAAAAAATATTTTCTGCGTTTGTGTGCACCTTAGCCACACGTATATATCAATATAACATAAATGGAGGACCAAACTTTCTCCGATAAAAATAAAATAGGGAAAGATCAAGAACCACTTCCTCCTAGTGCTGTTGCTACTGCTGGGAGTTGTTCATCATCCCAGAGAGGAAGTAGGAACACCACTACTTTTACTAAACAATTGACCCTCCAACAGTCCCTAGCGAGGAGGACGAAGTACGACAGCAGTCATCCTGAAGCAAAACGTATAACTGAGGCCTTGACTGCTATGTTGGTGTTAGACGTGCGTCCGGTATCCGCCATTAGTGCAGTGGGATTTAGACAATTGATGGAGGTAGTGTGTCCCCGGTTCCAAATCCCGTCTAGATTCCACCTGCATCCTCAAAGCAGCAGCGACAAGCGTGCGTCTGTCTGTTAAATGGTGGTGTAACCCTCAAAGTGCGCTCCACAAAAAATGAAAAATTCTTCTTTTTTTTTCTGTCTTTGTGAATTGTGTGGGCTGTAGCCGCACCTGCATCCTCAAAGCAGCAGCGATAAGCATGCGTCTGTCTGTTAAAGGATTGCATCGGTGACAGCATCCAAGTAGGCATGTCAGACAGTCCGTACCTGTACTGGCAGGAAAAAGAGCCAATTTGGAGGTCCCTCTACAAACTGGCTCTATTTTACCTGAGTTGCCCCCCCCCTCCAGTGTGTACTCCGAAAGAGTCAGCGAAAGGCGTAGGAGGTTGCTTCCACAAAATGTGGAGAAGATGATGTTCATAAAAATGAATTATCTACTCTTCCAGGGAGACCAGCCTCCAGAACGTACAGAGTGACCTGTGGTTGTGGATTCCAGCGGGGAAGAATTAATACTCTGTGAGGATGAGGATGTACACAACACTGAAGAGGGTGAGGAATCGGTGGATGAGGAGGATGAGGACGACATCTTGCCTCCGTAGAGCTAGTTTGTGCAGGGACAGATTAATTGCCAGCTTGTTTTGTGGGGGCCCAAACGAACCAATAATTTCAGCCACAGTCGTGTGGCAGACCGTGGCGCTGAAATGTTTGGTTTGTTAAAGTGTGCATGTCCTGTTTATACAACATAAGGGTGGGTGGGAGGGCCCAAGGTCAATTCCATCTTGCACCTCTTTTTTTCTTTGCATTATGTACAGTTTGGGGCCTAGTTTTTCAAACTGCCATCCTGTCTGCCACTGCAGTGTCACTCCTGGATGGACCACGTGTTTGTGCTGCCCACTCGTATCTCTTAGCATAGTCATCCAGCTACCTCGGTGCAACCTTTTGGACATAAAAACACTATTGTGAGGTGTGAGGTGTTCAGAATAGACTGGAAATGAGTGGAAATTAAGGTTATTGAGGTTAATAATAGCATAGGAGCAGAAAAACACACAAATTCTGTGATTTTAGCTGTTTTTATGCTTTTTTAAAAAAAAATACAGATCCAAAACACAAAACCCAGAACCCAAAACACGGAAGGGTGGTTTTGGCAAAACCAATCCAGATCCAAAACACGAAGAAAGATCCAGATCCAAAACCAAAACACGAAAAGTGGCCGGTGCACACCCCTAATATATATATATATATATTTATAAAAATAAATCTCTGGCCATGCATAAAGGCCAACAATCAGACAGACACACACACACTTTCTCGATCGTAGTCACAAATGGTGCTGAGACAAAAACATAGCTGTCTCCATCTCAGAAAAAAATATTTGTCCATTAGTGGGGTTTCTGGATACTCAGAACCCCCTCCCCTTACTTGCGCCGCTGGCTAGTGCTGACAGATATGGCAGATCATAAATCGCTTTGCTCCATGCTGTCTCTCCCTCACTGCCAGGTCCCGGACTCTGGACCTCATTCAGAGACGGTCGTTAGTTGCAAGCGGTCGCACTGAATCAGGGCGGCCGCTTGAATCCTGAACGACCGCCTCCTTGTCGATCGCTAAGCTGTGGGTTAACACCCACAGCTCTAGCGACCGACATGGGTGATGGTCGCGATGGTCAAGATCATCGCGACCATCTGGGCTTACAACCAGACCCTAAGGTTCGGTCTGGACACTCGTAAACCCCAGGGAGCTTCCTGCTCTGATCGAGCAGGAAGCTCCCCACTGATGTCAGTGGGGCCGCCCCCAATGATGTCAGTGGGGCCGCCCCCAAAGGCAACCATTCCGGCGGGAACGCCTCCATTTGGACAGGCACGCCCCCTGCCCGGAATCCCAAATGGAGCAAGCTGTCACTCACCATTGACAGCTCGCCCCGTCTGCTGCGAGACCCCTAGCGACGGAGCGTCCGTCGCTAGCCGGGTCTCACACATGCGAACGACGGAGCCGACTCAGTCGTGCGCATGCCCAGTGGGGCAATATCGAGTCGGCTGCGATCGCTCAGCGCTTGCGACCAACTCTGAATGACCCCCTCTGTGCCTAGATGGAGGTGTGCTGATTTTACAGCATGACCCAAGTGTACTACTGTGCATGTGCGGCCAGTCTGCACATCTCTCTCCATCTTCCATTGAGACAGGACGTGTCCCTGAGTGTCTCACTGCACTTGAGACTGGATTACATAGATAGAGGCACTACAGATACCACTGTGCCACCACCTGTCACTATAAAAGGGCCACTGCCACCACTGAATGTACACAGAGGTGTGTGCTACCCTAAAATGCACACCATCTGCATTAAAACCATAATCTCCTACCTGGTACTGCTTTTACCATTATATATGAATATCTGCATTATCCCAGTGCTACCTTGCATACTGTTATATGCCAGTTAATACATCAGTAAGTCTGGTTAAGCATTCTACCATGTCGACTGACCACCATTGCACACCGCTGACACCTATCAACTCCATAAGTTTTGCCAATACACTTAACCTGGTCTAGCATTGCCTGATCCTGGGTGCCTGATAGTGATAGTGTATTGCAAATACAAGCCAATAGTGATGGTCTTTTAACAGGCATGGTCAATAACAATTAAAAAGATTACAATTAGATTATTGTCAGGCATTATATTTATATGGGACCACACACACAGTAATATCAAACCAGTTACCCAATATAGCTAATAATATTCCAGCCTGGGTGGCCTGCATTAGGTATCTATAATATGAACTGTAGCGATATCTGCTTGGCCACAACTGACCTTCCTTGAATGTATTATTGTGATAGAGGTAATCTTGGGCTTAAAGAGGAAAACAACTCCTGAGAAATCCATCTTCCAGGCATATACTGTATGTAATACTAATGCTCCTAGATATGATAACACATCTGACGTACGCATATTATCATATTCAATGCACAAGGCTGAGCTTATCTATTGTCGAAGCCAATGATAATAGATGACAGTTTTCTTTCTGATGGTCGTGTTTTTGTTTTTATTCTACGCTTTCCCCATATATATGAAATGTACACTAATTCATTTTTAGTGAGGTCATCACAATGCCAACACACACAGCATTATGTCACCACAACATCCTGAGAAATGCTGTATGGAAAACTGCAACACCATCATATGATGGACAAGGTTATGTTTCTGGATGTTGTGGATTGGGAGACTAGACAAAAATAATTTGGAGCAGATAGAAATTTCAGACCAAAACAACATACAGTTTGGGGCAACTCCATTAAATATGCTTGAGCCTTGAATATACCAATTTGTCCACAGTCTCTTGAGCAGAATTTGGTTGTGACAGTATAGATGACATGCAACCAGGAGGGGACTAGATACATCAATAGTAGATTTTATATACTGTATATTAATGCAGACACATATCGAGGAATTAAAGAAGAACCTTTGAATCGGATTCTGATTTTGTATTTGAAGTCTAGGACCACCCTCACCTCAAATTCATGTTTAATGTGCCATACATAGTGGCTAAGAAGCTTTTGGAATTGTATTGAAAAAGGCAGAAAGCACCAGAATTGCATTGGAGATGGCAGCACCGCCGCATAGCTGACTGCAAGGTCTCACCTGGCCCGGGTGACGGATCGCATCTGACCAACCTGGCAGTGCGCAGTGATGCCAGGGCCATGATACAAGAGAGATGTGCAGTGATGGGTATGGGTCACGGAGGCGCCCGCACTGCGCCGACTCAACCATAGAGTCCACAGCCCCATTTTGTTCCCCTGTGGACCTCTGGGCCCCTCTGGATCTCGGGGCCCAGTACAGGTGTCCCCTTAGACCCCCCTGCCATTGGGCCTGTATAAGGGGCATACTGCATGATGATGTATGCAGCACTATACTCTGCTGATTAAAGTGGCTGTGTCCAGACTCACAAGTGGCTGTGCTGTTAAAGCAGGTTTGCCTACCCTCCCGATTTGGTTTGGAGCCTCCCGAATATCGGGTGCTGCTCCTGACACCCCGGAAAGGCAGGTAAGCCTCCCGGCTGCCGTCTTCCCCCTGACTACCTACTAGAAACCCCTGCAGCGGGGGGCCTGGTGACGCGCTGAATCGCGTCATCGTGGCTCTGCCCCTGCTTCACAATGTCATTATTTTTGGCATTGTGAGGAGCGGGCGGGAAGGCCATGATGAGGCTATCGTGTGGCCCCACCCTGGCCCCGCCTCCAATACAGACCAATTGCCCGGCCACACCCCCCTGCTGAATGCAGGCATTCAGCACCCTCCCGGAAGGAGGGAGCTGAATGTTGGCAAGTATGTGTTAAAGTGACTGTGTATAGGGGGCACACTGCAAGCTGATGTATGCTGCGCTATTCTCTACTGATTAAAGTGGCCATGTCCAGACTCACAAGTGGCTGTGCTGTTAAAGTGACTGTGTATAGGGGGCACACTGCATGCTGATATATGCTGCACTGTAGTCTGCTGATAAAAGTTGCTTTGTCCAGACTCACAAGTTGTATGTGTGTACAAGACATGCTGAAGTATGCTGCGCTGTACTCATGTCCATCTGCTCCAGTGTAGAAAAAACTAAAATAATATTCTTAAAAAAAAGTTTAAAAAAGTAAAAAAAAAACTTTCAAGAAAGTTAAAAGTTTAAACAGTAAAAAACACACTTTTTTTTGGTGCTGTATCCCACTGTGTATACAAGCACCATGACTCCTTGGGCCATATCCCACTGTGTATACATTTACTATGACTCTGTTGGCCGTACCCCACTGTGTATACAAGCACTGGGACTCCTTGGGCCGTAGCCCACTGTGTATACAAGCATTGTGACTCCTTGGGCCGTACCCCACCATGTATACAAGTACTGTAAATCTGTTGGCCATACCCCACTGTGTATACAAGTACTGTGCCTCTGCTGGCCGTATCCCACTGTGTATACAATCACTGTGACTCCTTGGGCCGTAGCCCACTGTGTATACAAGTACTGTGACTCTGCTGGCTGTACCCCACTGTGTATACAAGTACTCTGGCTCTGCTGGCCGTACCCCACTGGGTGGGTGGGAGGGCCCAAGGACAATTCCATCTTGCACTACCTTTATTTTGTGCCATTGCTGTGTGGCAATGTTTCATAGATGTGCTTTAAACTGCGGTGTCTGTGCCGCTGCTCTTTTGCTTAGTAACCAGTCAGCCTACTGCAGTCTTTGGTCAATAATGGTAAAAACTATTTTGTGAGGTGGTCTAAATTACTGTAAATGACTGGAAATTAATGTTATTGAGGTTAATAATACTCTAGTTTTTTTGTAAATATTTGTAAAAAATCTAAATCCAGTCACAGTGTTTTGGCAATTCCAAATCCAAATCCAAAGCCGGACGACGAATCAGAGCCACATCCAAATCCAAATCCAGCAAAAATGGTCCGGCGCACATCTCTAATTCCTACAGGTACAATATAATTCATGAAGTCAAGGATAGAATTAAGAAAGTCTGGAAACTATTCCCCAGATGTTACAATACAAAGAGAGGAAATGCTTGTTGATTGAGCCAAAACTGTTTTCTGAGTCTGTCAGAGGCAACCTATGCCATCTGAATATGACGTTGATTCCCAATGCCCTGCTACTTCCTATGGGAAGGAGGTCCAGGTTGCAAATAGAGATCAGATCCCTTCGGGGAACTCAGGCCACACACGTGCATGAACACTACTATTTAGGCAAAATAACAGTGGTTAGTGCCAGAGCAATTCAGTATTGCTATAGTGCGGGGATGGCTGTTCTGAAAAGCCATTCCCGCGTCGTAGCAATATTGAGTTGCTCTGGTATCCACCTCCACAACTAGCAGCGAGTTGGATGCTTCATTATCGGGGGTCAATCAGTACCTGGTAATGAATAGGCCCCTTAATGAAGTAATGATTATAAGGGAACATCTTTAATATTTTCATTACCATTTCCCATGTAAATCTAACCTTATTGCTGAAAAAGTAGTCCCATTGATAATATAAGCTGATGTTCAGTTACTGTATTACTGAGGAAGAGCCACATTTTATATAATTTTGATGTGAATTCAAAACAAATACTATTCCTACATGCATTCAGCAAGGATTGCACAGTATTTGACCAGTCTGACAATTGCTGCCTGTCTGGTGTGAGAGGGATAGCACCACACAGAACACAAATGCTGACAGTCATTTTGCAGGGTTCCTTTACCTGCTTTTAGTTTCTCATACAATAGATTTGACTCAACTGCTCTGGAAAACTGAAAATAATATTAACACTTTTTGAACAGTCTTTCCATTCTTTCCCTACATTGTTTCAAAGAAAGAATGTATACTTAGAGATTTGCTTTCTACTGCTTTGAGATGTCTTCTTGTTACTTGAGGTTAAAAATTCCCAGTTTAATATTATTTTTAGAAATGTAGGAGTAGTTTGCAAAATTTATCATGCAGGAAAGTCCAACTGCTATAGCAGACAGACATTCGTATAGGATATGTTGCAGACAAGACTGTGTGAGATCTGAGTAAACGGACAAATACTGTATGTTGCAATTAAATTGCCTCTCGGGGCATGTACAAAGGAGACCAATCACATAACAGGTGGCCAGGAGTGACCACGGATGTGTGCGTCTGCTCAGAAATGTCCCTTATTAAATGGAATCTCTGAAAGGAATGAACTATGTAAAGCATGCGTAGGCACAACTCCCTGCTGAATATTGCTCATTATTATAATATTCAGTTATTCATGATGAAGACAGCAATATACTATACCGAGTAATATGCATGACATGTTTGATCAAGGGAAGAATTATCCATCACGTGTATATAAGGAGAATTAAAATTTAATGCTGTGTGATGAGCCTTTGATGATTGATGGTTTTAGCACACAACTGACAATCTTATGATATTACAGCTACATAAATGCAGATGATATAAACACAACCAGGTAAGCAAAACATTCTGCATAGGACAAAAAGACATAAAACATTTCCAAGGACTGTAAAATAAAAATCCCTTGATCAATCAATGAAGTTTCATTCTCACAGACATTGAATCAGCAGCATCCTTATTTTTCTCCATAACATCTGAAAAGGATTTCACTAAGCATCTATAAAGACACTTGTGACATTTAAAAAGCCACATTTTTACATTTGCAAACAGATCCCCAATACTGAGCAGAATAATTAACGGATCAACAAATGCTGAACGCTGCCATTGAAGTAAAATAATTATAGAAAGGTCATACAATCCAATTAAATGACACATTACACAAATTAAGAGCTAGTACACAGGAAAAGCTATCTTTCTGCATTACTCACTTTACAATGTATCACAATCACAGATACATCGATTTGCAGGGACAACCTGAGGCAGTGGAGATGCAGTTCATTGCAGAGTCTGATGGTGTCATCATGTAACCATGGTATGGAATTGGTGCAGTGCGTGTTTCTACTAAGGCACTTAATACATTATTCTGTAATTTTTTGTCTTGGAAGTAATGAGGCCTGACAGCTTTGGCTTGTGCATGATAACAATCCCACACTGGTATCTTCAAAATTCTGCATTACCAAATTCATAAAGGAAGATATGACTTCTGCAAAATGACAGTAAACATGCTTCATTTTATAAGACATTTGTGGTTAATAACCTGAAACAACAGAGTGTTTCCTGAGCTACAGCTAACTTAATTTAGGTTACATTAAACGTACTGATCTGGAAGCTAAACCACTTTTTGCGAGGATTTCTGAAAACATATACCGTTTAATTCCCCTGTACTGCAGCTAAATATATATTTGTTACAACTAAAAACAAGTGCTGTTGATATTTACAATGGCTGCAAAGATGCTGTTTACAAATACTGACTGTTACAAGATAGAATTTTGTTTAATACCAATACAATGGTTTTCCTTCATATACTGTATCTTTCAGTTATGTAATAACTTTGGCATTAAATAGTTCCTACTGTTAGGCTCATTATCGGAGATTCTTGTCAAGCTGATGACAGAATTCAGACTTTCTTTTCTATTTAATGGATATGGGTCAGCCAGATGTATTCACAAATAGACATAATCTAAATAGCTGTAATCTATTCTGCAGAGAGTTTCCTAAATTGGCTTCATTACTTGAATATTTTGCTGACTTGTACAAAGCAAAACCTTTTTGTGCAGAAAATTTTGTTTCCCTCGCATAATTTTATTTGACTTTTATATATAATTGCAATTATTGCAATTTTAATTTTTACTCATTTTATGGTGCCATCATTTCTTGAAGCTTTCACTTAATTTTGGAGTGGATATTCAAACCTGAATGCAATTTTAGATATATTATTTTTACTTATACTATTAGAATAGCTATTGAGTTTACCAGGAGGTGGGCAAAACCAAGCAAACAAACTCTCCAGCATAAACAAATGACAGCAATTTACACATAGCCATCACTGCTAAACAATTATATGACTACAATTAGTGACCAGTGAAATAATGTGAGTGAGGTCAAGCAGGCCAAGTCCTACACAAAATAATGGAATCCATACAAAGGTCAGAATGCATGACAAATGTGATGCACCCTGACACTCATCACAAACATAGTGGCATTTACTAATGCTGTATACTTGAAGAAATAAACAAAGGACAGCTCTCCCGGTAAGAGCTGTCCTTTGTGATAGAAGGATTTCCGGGTTAAGAACCCGGGAGTCCTTCTGTGCATGCATTGAGTAATGCACCCACCACTGGGGTGCTGGGGGGGATTTTGATTTCATCCCTCTCAGGGGGAAGTGTGAATAGAAGCCCATAGGCTTCTATTGGGTAACACTGCACAGAGCATCCACGCTCTAGAATGTATTGCATAGCAGAGTTTGGTGCATATATGTTAATCGACCAAACCTCCGAAAACGTAATTTTCGGAGGTTTGACCGCAAAATCTGCTTTGCTGCTTCCTGCCCAAGGTAAATTAATGTCACCAAGATAATCATAGTTAGCAAGCACTGTTGGTCAGCAACAAAATCAAGTTGAACAACAATGATACAATAAGACAAACGTACCCAGGTCAGGAATTAAAACCTACAGTATAACAGGCACTGTCACTTTAAGGCAAGAGGAGAAGTTCCCCATAGTAACCAATCAGCTTCCAGCTATCATTTGTCAAATACATTACAGTATATAGAATCACATTTTCCATTTAAAATATAATTAAAAACAAGCACTCCAATGCAGAGGTGGATCTACTGTGAAACTAATGAAGCTTAAGCTTCAGGGCCCCTAATCCCCAAGGGGCCCTGAAGCAAACTTTTATTAATGAGAATTTGTGTTATTAAAAAAAGGGTATTTTAGTGATAGGATCATAAGCCAATGGGTTGAAGTACTTAATATTGACCTTTGACTATACTCTACAATCAGAGCCGGCCCTAGCCAATTTGGTGCCCTAGGCAAAATTTTGGATGATGCCCTGTAGCAGATAATTCCACCAGCAAATATATTATATACAGAGACCTGTATGACCTGGCTGTCGCAGGGCTGGCTTAAGCTTAAATTATTTGGTAAGCGAAAAAGATTTTGGCACCCCTTAATAAATAAACCCTTATATTTATATGCTTAGATCGCATTTTGGCATGCATAGCCGATATAAATAGCTGTGCAGTTTGTAATAATCTTGTTCAAGGTGGAATTGTAATATAAATTTGGGCTCCCTTTTCAAAAGTGTTCCATTACTATACATAATCCTTAGCAATAAAATACAATGGCCTGCAACAGGAAAAAATAAAATACATCAACCCACATAGGAAAAAATAACCAAACAGTGGCCCAAACACATTTGCCCCGATAAGAAAAACAAAAACACATAGACCCCCCACAGAAAAAAAAAATAGATTGGCACAGATAGGAAAAAAATTAATAAAAAAATGGCCCCTACAGTACTTACACACACATACAGGCTGGGTTAAATATAGAGACACACACAAGATGGAGGCTCTGGTTGAGTAAACCGTGGGTGGCTGAGTAATACATGGTGGGTGAAATGGTTGGTGAGCGCATGTGAGACAGTGGATGGTGAGTAGAGGTGGTATGCAAGAAGCTCTTAGGACATATAGAACTGCCTAGACCATTAATTACATCAAGCTGAACACATTCTCTCTCACATGCCCACCCTTTCAATTGCATGGTCCACCTTCCCAGAAGATTTTCACTCAAAATTCTGTCTGACCCAGGTTTCCCCTGACATGCCCCTTTTGCAGCCAGGTATTTCTCACCTGTATGCCCTAAATACCCCCAGCATCTGCCACCATCCAGCAGTGTGTTTTCATCATGCCTCTAAGTGCCCAAAATGCTCCCAACATCTGCCTCCCTGGCAGCATGTTAACCACATGCCCCCCTGTACCCTAAATGTCTGTGACATGTCCCACTTTGTGCCCCCAAATAACCATAGAATCTTCTCCCCACATGCCCCCTGTGCCACATATGCCCCTAGGATCTTTAACAAGCTCATTCCACAGCAGGTTTTTCCCCAAATCCCCCAAACTTCCCCAGCATCTGTCTCCCACAGCAGCATCCTCCCCACAATCCCCTGTTACCAAAATGCCCCAGCTGTCCCCCAACTGCATGCTCCACATATGCCCCTGTGCTACAAATGCCCCAGCACCTTTTTCCCTATCACCTATGCCCCAAAAGTCTATTATATGCCCCTACACATCAGTGTGTTCACCACATTCCCCACTTTGTGCCACAAATGTCCCCAGCCCCCACAGCAGCATGTTTCCCAAATACATAGTCTGCTGACATGACCCTTTGTGTGCCTATATGCTACAAGCATTTGCCCCCCATCTGCATGTTCTCAACATGTCCCCCTATGCCATGCACCCTCCACAGCAGTAGGCTGGCTCTCCCTATGTCCCACTTCCCTGTCAGCTTCTTACCTTACTCCACTGTCTTGATGAACTTGACAGCAGACTAGAAAGCTATGCCGCTGCAGCTGCAAGACCCGTGGGGACACTGAGATTGGTCACAGAGACTGATCACATGATCGGATAACATCCTTAACATGGAGCTTGTCTGTAGCCCCATTGCATTTCCCCACTGTCAGGGCTGCTGCATGGGAATGGTAGCTGCGCTGCCTTCTCACTATGGCATGCTGTGCGGCCGCGTATCCAGCGCTAACAGCTGCGTATCTGGCGCTATGGTCGGGCTGGCCCTCACCGTGACTACAGAGTCACCTGACAGGCTTCGCTGCCCGATCGGAGCTGAGCTCCGATCGCAGCAGTGGGGGGGCGGGGGAGCTGCAGAGCCGAATGCCCCTTGGCATTCAAGTCGCTTTAGGCATTTGCTTAGAATGCCTATACCTAGGGCCGGCTCTGTCTACAGTAGTGGATGTAGGGAGGGTTTATGAGTTCCCAGAAACCTTCCTGATCAGTACTGGCCAGCAGACGCTATATCTACAGCTCCTACCAATGGATGGCTCTTATGAGCAGACTGGGCGCAGAATAGAGAGCTGTTGTCAGTGTCACTGCTGAGTGCAGTACTGCCAGGTGCCACTAGATGCTACCATCTCCATTTGTGCTGTCTAATTTGCCAGTAGTCGGCCCTGCAGTGCTGACCACAAACTGAAAGCTGAGCTGACTGAGGGATGGAATGCAGTTCAGAGACGGGAGAGACCTGACTCCAGAGATCCCACTGAGTAGGATCCTACAGAGGAAGTGAGTAAGTTTTGGTTTTGTATGTGATTAATCTGTAGTCTCTCTTTCTCTCTCTCTGCGGGTTCTACATCTATCTATCTATCTATCTATCTATCTATCTATCTATCTATCTATCTATCTGTCTGTCTGTCTGTCTGTCTGTCTGTCTGTCTGTCTATCTATCTATCTATCTATTTATCTATAGCCATAACTAGGGTAGTGCGACCTGTGCCATGGCTAAGGGCACCACAGGGCTGAGTAACCCTATGGTTAGGCAAAATGTCTGTCTGAGCTGAGATGCTGACGCCATATTTTCTGCTTCTGGAATCTCAGATATACGCAGATATATGCCCTGAAAATGGTTATGACATGGTAGCATTTTTGCTGCCACTCCCTGTTACCTCCCACAAAATGGCCCCGTCTGTTAATCATTTGCGAATAAATCCTCATTAGTCCCACTTGATTGCAAGTCAATTGCTGCGTAAGAGCATTGCAACCAAGGGCGTAAACATCGAAATAGTGTCCACGTCTGAATCAGACTCATTGGGCCTGATTCAGAGCCTGACGCAATTAGCGCTCGCTCGTCCAGAAAATAGGGGTGGCTATTCAAATCAACCGTTCGCTCTTTGCGGTCTGTTCACGCCTCTAGGTCTGAACGAGCGAACAAAACTTGTGGTCGTTTTTTAAAAAATACGCCCCCTGGCCGCTCGCATCCTACATATTGTCCGCTATTTATTAGATTAATCGAGTACATCGACCAGGGTATGAACTGCTCGCTATTCTTGGGCTTGGTTTTTGCTACCACAATTTTGCGAGCAGTTCTGGCTATAAAATAACCCAGTGACGTGGTCAATGACGCTGCTGTTTTAATTATGCACACCCATAAAACGCCCGTTTTGACCTTTAAGCACGCCTGCGTTCGGATCTCCACTCCCCGTTTTCAAGCACCTTCCCCCATTACCACCCACATACGCCTACTCCTGTCATTCAAATTATCAGGCATTCGCTATTTTGCGAGCACATGAATTTCGGCCGCACTGACTGGTTCGCGCATGCGTATAACGATCCGTATGCATGCGCAGTTGGGCAAACATCGCTCGGAGCGAACGAGCGGCCACTTACGAGCGGCTCTGAATCAGGCCCATTGTCAGTATTTACTATAGTACATTATTCCACAATGGAATTGACTGTTTCCACTCACACTAAACACGCATTTACTTACACATATAACATGTAAACATTTATACTACGGTAGCATATTTTGTAGTGCATGTAAAAGGAAAGTAGGACCACTTATGACCAATAATTCAACTCAACTATTTTAAAGACTACTTTATCCATAAATTATATTTTCATAGCTGTATCAGAAAGGTAAAATACATTATTCAATGTTAACCTGACTTTAACTGCTGTTAAAAAGTAATGTGGAATGAATCAATTGCCCTATCCCTAGATATTATGACACAATAACTCACATGTTCATTTGACTAAATATAGGCTTTTATATGTTAAAAAAGTGACTATCCTTGCTCTGTAACACTTTTTTCCCTAGAGAACAATTATAATTGGATAATCCAACAAGATTCACCTACTTCATTACGCCCGTGGAAACATTCATCTGCGTACATTTTAGCAGACTTATACAATATTATTACAGGCTTATAAAGTATTACATGGTGGAACAATTTAATAGACTGCTTGTTACAGTTTTCACTTAAAGTATTATTTGTAAGTACGGATCCCATCTCTGCCTTCTCTTTTTAAATAATACATAGCACACATACAGTAAGTGTTAGTATGGTGCTTGTTCTACAAATACTAAAAAAAAATCTAAATATTCTATATATTTTATTAATTTATGATAGAGACTATTTATGTCACTTAATAAAATATATCAGTAAAGATAAAAGAACCAATCAGAATGCAGGAATTCATCACATGGTTCTATGGTGCTTGACGTTTCTCCTTAAATGTTTTATTGTAGAAGAGTAAAAAACAAAAATAAAAGTAACTTTGTACTTGGATAGCCAGCATAACCTAAATGCAGATAACGATTTACAGTTTTCTAAAAAGTGCACCCTTTAAAGTAACAATCAAAAGGCTCACAATCCTCTTTGGTCCTCAGCTCCACATATACAATGAGAAATATTTATGCCCACCAAGATTCTCTACCAATAGAATATTTAAGGATTTTTCTCTGTAGTACTTCGCAGCAGCGTTGAGTCTCTGAGCTAAAAGCAATTTTCCTCCAGTAGAGATCTCACAGCAGCCAGAAGGCAATGCAAACCTTGCTCCAATTCAGCTGGGTCATCATAATGGAAATGTCGGCATTTTAAAATTGAAACTTTTGCAGTAGATATTTATCAGGTACACATAGTGGATTGTTATGAATGCTAGCATCCTCTACAAGTAATAAGACATCATTTTAAAACCCCAGGGTTCATAATGGGCATATAGACTTCATGTCTGAAGTCTTGAAAATTTAATTTCTGTCAATATGTGGTAACAATGCAGAATATAGACTTGATTGCACACAGACTGGCATTGCTACTTATACCCTTTTCAGACATACTGAGAATCCCGGGAATTTGGCCTGCCTCAGCCAAATTCCTGGGCTCCCGCGTATGTCTGAAAGGTACCTACCCGGGAACAAGTTCCTGGGTAGCCGACCCTTCAATCGACCAGGGAATTTCCTGGGACTTATGTCCCAGGAAATTACCCTGCTTATGTCTGAATGGTGCTCCCCGGTAGTAGCAAATTTACTACTCCTGGGCTGCACCAAGCAGCTATTACATTGAGTGGGCAGCGCAGAGCGGTAGATTGCGACACAGATCACCCCAGCCGGACGCCGGGGACACCCGCCAGCGCTGGAGACCGCTGGCAGGTCTCTGCCACAGCGGGCCACCCGCACTCCTGCTGGACCACCAGGGTAGTACATTTATGGAAGGGGTTCTATCTCTTCCCCTTTGGGGGGGGGGGATGGCCAGGTGGGGATGGCAAATAGGGAATAAAACAAATAATTTATTATTAAAATAAAACAACAAATGGCTGGATTGGGATTGGATGGCTGATGACCCTTCCAGGATAGTTCTAGGCTCCAGGTCTCACTCCCTGTGTCCTGTTATCTTGGCTTCAATGACTTCTATGTGTTACATCAAGGGCTACTCGCTGTTTACCATCCTCAACTATCCTATATCGATCTCTGTGAGCTGTTATCTGCATTCTACCTGCCACTGTGTATCACCATCATCTACCAGTGCTGCAGCCTCCACGCATCCGTTACCGAGCCGAGATGTGCATCTGCAGCTCATCCCATCTGCTACTGTGTATCACCACTTGTATCGTCTCCGTGGATCCCGCTCTATGTTGGAGCCGCTGGCTGCTACCATTGGGACAGTGCATGCAAGTTACCTATATTCTGATACCTATATTCGCGCTCTGTAGTTCACTTTGGGTTAAATGGCTATACTATTGTGCTGACCTTGTATTGGTTTCCCTGTGCTGTGTGCTATTGTTTTGGGCTGGCTCTGAGTAGGGTGCAGATTCCAGGGCTAGGTTTCAGTGTGTAGTATACGGTCTGTACACTAAGGTGTCCAGTAAGTTGTATTACCGATCCTGACTCTCAGTATCGGAGTTCTTCACTGGGTTCTAGTTCCAGGCTTTCTCTTGCGTTACTCTGATTACATAAGACTCCGATTGCTGGCCTGAGTTCTGACAGCAATATAATAATCTGAGTTCCGGAGGTCACCCCTGGAGTGTGTCCGCGGTCTTGCCGGCCTTCGCAGGTCACTAGGCTAGGGGCAGCCCAGAGGATCTGTACTGTTTACTCCAGTTCTGTATCCATGCATATCATCAGTCTGTGGTTCCTACATACAATAGTCACTAGTGTGCCTATTCTCCTGTGTAGACTCATGAGTCAGAGTATCATCAAGCCACCATATTTTCTGTGCACTTCAGTCCTACCCAAGTATCTCAGGTTGGATCTACAGAATACTAAAACCGTAACAATCACTATGACATATTTCGATTTCAACCCTCATAAGGGCTGATTCAGAGTTACACACAAGTTGGCTGCAGTTGCAGTTGCGTTGCTTGCATGGAAGTAAATGCTTATATTCACTTCTATACAGAGTTGCACACATCTATGCATCCACACCGCACCGCCCCCATTTTTAAGTTTGATGAAGTAGCCGTCAGTACCAGTGCCTTGCACCAACCTTCCTTCCTAGCGCAAGAGATACATCCGAAATCAAGTGGATCTCTGTGTACACTAAACTGAGCATAACCTGCAATTTTGTCTACAAGCCCATGAAACCTCATGTGAACAACCTGCTACTAGTTACTGTAACCCATTCAACTGCAATTGGAGATGCAACTGAGTTGTGTACAACTTGCTCATAGATGGGATGCAGTCAGGAAGCCGACGGTCGAAATGCCGACTGCCGGCTTCCTGACTGTCAAATCCCGGCAAGGTACTAATGACAGGCATTGAAATGCCGATGCCTGTCATTAGACCTACTGTACACCGGGAGACCGATGCCCGGGATACCGAACCAAGGTAAGCCGGGCGCGGACAGCCGCTCAAGGGTGTTAGGTTTAGGCTAGCAGAAGGGGTGGTTAGGGTTAGGCATCCCCCGGGAGGAGATTAGGGTTAGGCACCCCCCCGGAGACTTCGGTTTAGGCTGCGGGGAAAGGGGGGTTAGGTATAGAGGTATAGGCACCTAGAGGGGGGGTTAGGGTTAGGCACCCCTGAAAGAAGGTTGGCAGGGGTAAGGTTAGTTAATACTTACCTTTAGAGCTGTCAGGATCTTCACTGGTGCCGGTCTTCCGGCGTCGGGATTTGAACATAGGTCTTTTGGTATTTCATACCATCCCTCATAGATGGGTACACTTAGCCACAGTGCTAAAAATCATAAGAACTGTCCACAAAATGGCGTAGCGTGCGACTCTAAATTAGCGTCTATCGTCTCTCTATTCATAAAGTTTAGAAAAGCCTTTTATAACATTTGCTAACAAGGCTCTTCACTGCTTCCATCCACAGAATGAGTTACTGTGGAGAAGTCTCAGATTTCTCCAGCAGTCTCCATAATTAGTGCTGGGGTTTCCTGTGAGCACTAGGCCAGCCCTGTGGAGATTTGATGCACGCGGGGCTTGATCGCATTCAAACAGATAATTCGTTCATGAATGGTTAGCAGTATGTAGTTTAAATTCACATTATTTTTTGTTCATTTGTCACCTCCATCTTTCTTCACATTTTCGCCATATACCTATCACCTCAATTTGGGAGGTGGTCACTTTTATCATCCTCTTTAGCCTTTCAAATATACTATATATCTTTCTCGCCCACAATATAGATAGATTTTATCATTATTATTTATAATTTTTTTGTCTCATTTTTTAACATAAGTGCCAATTGTAAATCCCCCGTGGAAAATGTTGTTTATTACATATTTATATGTTTTGGTGTTCCATGTCATTGCAGTGCTAAATGTTTTTTTTTATAACATCCTTAATAAAAGTTAATCTTTAAACGTCCTTGTGCTATACCTAAGGAGTAGAGATTTGCTTCTCTTTTCTTTAAATATCTTACTAATTTGCTCTTGGGTGTACTTCATGGTCATACAACATGTAATGAGAGCATTTATTGGTGAAATATTTACATCCCTAAGTATATCAACATTTTGTGACGTTAATTCAGCTCCAGTGCAGCCTCTATTTCCTTCCTCTCTTCCCTTAGACATTGTCTAGTGTGTACCGGTCTTTACGGTCTACTGTGAGGAGAAAAGTTCAGAATACACCAGCAGCACCTGTGGTCGCACAGAGGTACTGCTGGCCAGATACAAAATAAAGGAGTCCTAACACTGGGCCTGATTCATTACCGGTCACAACTGCGATTAGGCACGCAATCGGCCAGTTGTTTCATTCTACGCATGCACATCGTAGTGCACTTGTGCAAACCGGCCACTACGATCGTAACTGTGATCACAGTGACTACGCAGACCCATCGCAGAGTGATTGACAGGAAGTGCCGTTTGTGGGAGGTGACGGGGGGCTGGGGTTTGCCGAAATGCAGGCGTGCCAGGGTAAACACTGTTGCAGGGATGAGCATAAATTAGCCACTGCAATGCCTTATGCAGCCTGAGCGCTCATAGCATGCGATGAAGTTAGCTATTCCTGAGTAAGGTCAGAGCTTATGCAAGTGTGCGTGAGGCTGCGATGGTACTCGATTGTACCGCTGTTTTTCAAGTCTTGCTAAACATTACGGATGTGTGTAAGGTAAAGTAGGCATTCTTATGTTATGCTGCGATGGCATAGTGATCGCAATGGATTAGTATATTATCACAGTGAGACTGCGTGCGTAATCGCTATTACAATCACAGTTGCAATCGGTAGTGAATCAGGTCCTCTGTCATCATGTGCTGCTAGGATGCCAGTGCATTTTATGGGAGAGTTGGGAGCTGCTGCTGACTTCCGCAGAACCTGGTTGCAATTATATGGGGAACCTGCTTTGTTGTTTGTGCCCTGTGTGTTGTTGTCTCATTGGCTCAGAGCCCTAAAAATAGAGTTGTACGGGTCCAGTTCTCAGAGAACCGTCAACAACCGAATTTAGGGGTTCAGAGTTGAACCGAGTCTCAGTTCGGAATGATTTTCGGGTACCGAGTCGAACTGAGTCCTGTTTCGGATCTTACCACAGTTCGGAACTTAAAAACCGAACTTGGATTTTGGATTGCATGCTAGCAGGTCAAAATGACGTAATTTTAGCTTTTTTACATTTTTAATATTTAAAAAAAAATACAGATCCAAAACCTAAACACGTGAGGGTGATTCTGCAAAATCAAAACCCGAAGCTGAATCTGGATCCAAAACCAAAACACAGGGGTTAGCGCACATCTTTACCTAGAAAGCCCCTTTTCTGGGCATGCATCTATGGCATGCACAAATGTCCCTACTTGGTAAATCGCAAAAGTTTGGCCACCCCTGCTCTAAGCACTGAGAATATTGATAGACAGAACAAATATGATAAACATTACAAATAACATGGAGTATAAATGAAATTCTTAGTACATGTTTGTTCAAAAATGCATGCCCATATATCACAATGAACTCCATCAGATGGGTCCCTAATACTGACACATTATATGAATTTATTCTTGACTTACCTATAATAATACCCATTCCAATGTGTACACTGCAATGCAAGGACCTGTACTAATTAAAATCACCTAGAGGCACTACAAGTGTACACTTTAAGGTAGAGACTCCTTCTACCTAGTACTAGCAGACAGAAAAACAATCAATTTAGCCAGTCTTTTAAGTTTAAGGAAGCTGCCATGGCATTGGAGACCATTGCATTGTGCCATTTTGAACACCAAGGTAAAAAAACGTGGGATCATTTGTTTTGTGTGTCCATTTTGATTCTTGTCCTCTCTTTCCATCATTTACTTACAAAATCTATCCAGGTAACCTGCTGATACGTGATATTTTTTATTGAACATAGATGTAGGGACATACAGTCAGAGTAGACAGGGGAGGCAGAGCTCCTATCAAACTCCTGAGATTTGAAAAAAAAAATAATATCAATTATCAGAATAATACAAAGAAGATCTCTATAACTTATAAACACCTTTGTTTATTGTAATCATTTTTATAGTTAACACTCGCCAACTTTGTGGAGCTCCCTGGGACTGCAGGGAGATGAGAGAAGAGGCAGCAATAGCTCAGCCTCGCTTCTGTATAGTCAGACACTGATTGCAGAACTGGGGATTTGGCCACACCATGGGCAGTAAGCTGCACCGAAAGAGAGCTATCAATGGACACTGAATCTTAGTATAGTGAGGGGAGAGGTACAGTGAGTAGGGGGTGAGACAGGCTCTCAGCACTCAATCCCATCTTCATGTGTGCCTCCCCAGCCATTGACCCCATCGCATGTCACTGCATAGATGTACAGTAGAATAAGAATTTTAAAGCTACCTTTTATAATAATGTTTTGCTCAGTTTTCTACTTTTTTATACAGTATAAAACTGAAACATAAAAAGTAGGGTATCCCATATGGTATTGATATGGTATTGATTGCAAAAGTGGGGGCAACACTGAGTTTCAGAAAAGCATGATATAGATACAGTAATAAGGATAATTGGTTTATTACTGGCTATTTTGTCTAGCAGCACTGAATGGCTAAGTGGACCATGATTACTTTGTGCTATTTTTTCGATAAACATTAGGATTACAACAGTATTTTGTATGTAGGTTATACCGGGATTATGTTAACACATGATACATTTTAATGTTTTTCTGCAGTTCTCATACAATAGAAATACTCTAACTTGTTTTGCTACTTGTCAAAATAACACAAAATCCATTAAAATAACCCATGAAAATGATATCTGTTTACACAAGTGTTTCCTAAAGTCGGTCCACAAGGCACTCTAGCAAAACAGGTTTTAAGACTATCCATGTACTAGCTAAGGTGACTTAATTAGTACCTCAGTAAGTTTGATTTAACCATCTGTGATTAATTGTGGATACGTATCCTTAAAACCTGGACTGCTAGGGTGCCTTGAGGAATGACTTTAGATGAACCCGATTTACACAACTGCATTGGAAGTGAGTACAATCCTGCACCAGAAATTAAACATATAATATTGCTTTCATAATAGCAGGTCCTAAAAGAGAACAAATAACTTCACCTACTGGACAAAACTCTGGTGCATGAACTGTGAAGTGTGGTTGCTCAGCTCATTTACTTAAAAAAACTGTATTATACTTACTGTTTTATTGTATATGTGAAAAATTTTCCTTAATAAACAGATTTATTAAAAAATCAAAACTTCTCAACTTTTCAGTGAATACTTAATAAAGCAAGCAAGACGTATGTAATATGCACAGTGACAAATGAGATTTATTGACCATCACAATGACAATTCAGTTGCTTTCTCAAAACCTTTTGCAAGTGACACAAGTCTGTACCCCTAGGAATATTATTCTAGCCAACGTCAGCTGGCGTCAACTCAACACCATTTGAAAGCTGGATCTACTTGTGGTCAGGACCTTGATAGCCATGCTACTGTCAGCCACAGGTGTTCGTGTTCTTTACACTCCATTTCCACAAGCATTATAGCTGCTGTTCCCGCATACGTAAATGATATCTGTGGTGCGCCTATATTGATTATTATAAAACATGAATGGCGTGACTACCCGTATAAAAAGCTATAAAATATAAACCTCATATCACAATTCATCAAAGATAATATTTTCATGACCATGTTAGGACACATATCATATACTCAATGCCATAGTAACACGTGTAATATACTGTAATCAACAATTTTGTTGTTGAATTATATTTACTACTTGTTTTCTTATATTCTCTATCAAACTTACCTCAGCCAGATACCTCCTGGATAGTCAGAATGGAAAAGATACAGAGACAATAGGGGAGATGTACAAAGCCTTGGAGAGTGATAAAATGGAGAGAGATACCAACCAATCAGGGGTTTATGTATCAAGCAGTGAAAAGGGTGGACAAGTGGACCAGTGGAGAAGTTGCCCATATCAACCAATCATCTCTTACCTATTATTTTATAGACTGTACTTGATAAATGCTACTTCAGATCTGATTGGTTGCTATGGGCAAGTTCTCCACTGGTCCACTTCTCCACTGTTTTCACTGCTTGATATGTACATCAACCCCTGTGTTTGAAAACTTACAGGAGCTGATTGGTTGGTACTTTATCTACATCCACTTTATCACTCTTCACGACTTAGTACATCTCCCCCCATTCCTGTCCCAAACCACCGATAACAAGAGCAGTAGATTTTTTTTTCTCCTCAGCAGTGATAATAATAATAAAGGATGATAGAATTGTTATCTTTTCACATAGATGAATGAGAGCCTATACCTCAGTGTTATTTGCAAAAAGTAGTCCTATCAAGAGCACTCCTCAACCCCATGCTGTGCCATTTGTTGTGTATTGCCATTGATTTTTTTAAAAATAATACAACTAAAACATCTCAAGTAATCATGGATATAAGTCTTCACTACACTTGCGTAAAGTTTTCTCCTGGATTATTACACATGTTGAATTTTGGATAAATAATGTATGTAAATGAACTAAAGGTCAACTAAGACATTGGGGTGTATGTATCAAGCAGTGAAAAGTGTGGATAAGTGGACCAGTGGAGATGTTGCCCATAGCAACCAATCAGCTCCTACCTATTATTTTATAGACTGTACTTGACAAATGCTACTTCAAAGCTGATTGGTTGCTATGGGCAACTTCTCCATTGGTCCACTTTTTGACGCTAAACAAATTGCTTCTACTTTGTTTCATAAAGCAACAGCAAGGACAGTCTGCCATACAGGCTTTAAGCTGGGTAAACATTATACGATATGTTTACCCAGCAACTGCCGACCCCCCCGCCGACGGGCTGACATACTGGGCGGCCAGTACACACTAGATGATCCAGTGCCCGAGAGCCCGATATGTCACCCCCTACCGCATCCTGCTGCATGGGGTTGTCAGTCGCATAGTCAGGTTGAGCTGCATGTAGAGACGACCTGCGATGCTGCTGACGACCCCACAGAAGCGCGCAACAGCCGTCATAGTGAGTATACACTACACTAATTGGATGATATGCTGTTCTGATCCGTTGGAATCGGGCATATCGTCCGAGAAATCGTATAGTGTGTACCAGGCTTTAGAAGAAGAGGTTCCAGAGGAGCATGCTTAACAGCAGACAAGGATGGAGGAAGAGTAAGAGAAGGAGCTAATGGTTATGGAAGAGGCTTGCCAGTTCTGGGATAATCCAAATAAAGGTAACATCTTATCCTAGCTATGAAACATAGTTTATAGTTTGTAGTGTGTATACGACAATCTAGACAACAGGTTTTAAACATTCGGCCCTCCAGCTGCTGAGTAGCTACATATCCCAGCACGCCCTATATACTGTATGCTAAATTTGTGACAGGACATGATGGAATGTGTAGTTTCACAACAACTGTAGGGCCGCATGTTGAATACCCGCCTTAGATGATTCAGTGATGACTCAATGTTGGTCAAGCAAAACGAGGGTCTGATTCAGACATGTACGTTAATGCCACCGCAGCTTTGTACGCAGAGGCAGTGCGGAAATGTGCAAATGTTGCAGATGCCTAGATTTGTATTGAGATGCCTACTGGCGGCTTCTTAAATCCAAGCATCTGCTTATAAAGACGCAGTATTGGATGCAGATCCTTAGATCGGCCTTCTGAGTATCACCTATGGTCTCACAGAATGGCCGCGTGTACTGAGAATCTGGAGCCATTTTTATTGCATCTGGGATCACAGATCAAGGCTGAGACACGCCCCAAAAATGGCATCAACAAGCCTGCATTTTTATTGCTACTCTCCCGTAGCCTTCCCCAAATGCTCCCTGACAATAACACTGCGGGTAAATAGACACTGCGAATGATGACGGTATTGTACTTTGACGCATACGCAGTTTATGATAATTGCTCATATATGTAAACACTGGAAAAACTAACATCTCTGCATCAGGCCCTGAGGGTGTATGATTCATTTCTGAGAATATATCAGTCTTTTGTTAATTTAACTATTTTCTTATGATTTAACTTTGAAGCAAAAAAATAATCCCCAAGCTCTATTTGCTTACAGCAAAAAAGTCAGGCACAATTGTTTTTATTTTGTAACAATCCATGAAGATTGCATTATCTAAAAGGCGATAATCTATAAATTAGAAAAATTACTATTAAAAAAATTAATTAGTGAAGGACAGGTATGTTAAAACCTCAATTATTAACAACGATGACTATACCCAATGTTTAGGGTATGATTAATTAGAGATTAGAACTTTATCACAATTACACCTTTTTTGTATGCGCCTATTTCAAGAGTTATATTTGCAGCATATGTTTCCAAATAAGTATCAGCCAAAAACTGAAATGTGATTTTCAGACACAAACAGCCATGGCATTTCACACTTCTATATAAAGGTACTTAAGATTTTGAATTGGTGATATGAGGATTGCCAAGTCAAACTTTCATACTGTGAAAAGCACGAGACAGTCAAGTGTGTGACAAGGCTAGGATAGTGACAGAAGAGCTAATTTTCCACATAGCTGACTTTTTAGGTTTATGTTTAATTGGGTGAGTTGGCCTGCTTTCTTGCCTTGAAAAGAATAGTTAATATCATAGAATGAATATTGCTGTATTTATCACACAGACCATCGTATTGCCTTTTTATTGCAAGATAAAAGAAAGTATCTTTAATGAGGCTGTAGAGAAGAAATATTTTGCGATAGGGATTCTGAATGTAGGGAGGGCTGAAGAGTAGATATTATTTAAATTTCATTTTGACATTGACAGATAGGTCTCTTCCATATAACATGCCTCGGCATTGGCTGAAATAATTGCTACATGCTGAAGACAGACATTAACTGCAAAAAGTGTGTGTGCATCTAATCATTTGCATAACTTGCATCAAAATGTCATTCAAGTTCAAATTGAAACTGATGTGTGCGTCAGAACAATTAAAAGTCTTGCATACAAAAGCATTTTTGACATATAATGAATATATAAATTGTTTCACTATATGGCCAGTATAGCATTTATTAAAGTCAAGAATACTATTGCTAATATATATATATATATATATATATATATATATATATATTATATATATATATACACACATATATATTGGGCTTTCTGTAGCGTTGGATGCAATTTGGACTCATTCAGAGTTGAAAAAACTAAACGCAAGTTGCAGCTTTTGTTCTCAGCAACTTGCTGTCCTTTTGAGTGAGCATGTGCATAGATTTCTGATGCACGTCTTTTGTCCTAGTGACTTAGAAGAATTTTGCACTTAGATCTCCCTGTGCAAAGAGAGCTGGGCCATGCGTCGGAGTTGTCATGTAGATGCACAGTATAATAAGAGCATGTTGATATGCATTGAATCCCAAGATGGCCTCCTAATAGGTGCAAATGAGCCAGTTTGGAGTAGGGGTGAGCGGGTTCGGATTTCTGAAATCCGAACCCCCCCGAGCCCCCCCGATCCGAGTCCGATCCGAGTCAGGCTCGACTTTTCCCGCCTGACTCGGATCTGAAATCGAAGCAAAACGTCATCATCCCGCCTTCCGAGTCTCGCAGGTTTTGGATCCTATATAAGGTACCCGCGTCGGCGCCATTTTCTCACTCGGCTGTGGACAGTGAAGAGGGAGGGTGGGAGTTAGGGCTGTGTAGTGTAGTGTAGTGTAGTGCTGCTGTTGTCCACTACTTCAAAGTCCATAGGGGCTGGCTGTGTTGTGCTGTGCTGCTGTTGTTAATAGGGGCTGTGTCCACTACTTCAAAGTCCATAGGGGCTGGCTGGACTGTGTTGTGCAGTCAGTTCTCCATAGGGGCTGTATCCACTCCAAAGTCCTGTGCAGTGTCCCAGTCCTAAAGGGGTGCTGTAGTGTTGTCCAGGGGGTGCACTGTCCATCAGGGGTGCTCTCCCCAAGTGCTAAAAAAGTAATATATTTTCTGTGTTTGTGAATTGTGTGCGCAGTAGCCGCACGTGCATCAACAAAGTAGTGCCAAGCGTGCGCCTGTGTCATAAGTAAAGGGCAGGCTGGCTTGACTGTTAAAGGGTGCTGTAACCCCCAAAGTACACTCCAGTCCAAACCAAAAAAAAAATTATTTTCTGTGTTTGTGAATTGTGTGCGCAGTAGCCGCACGTGCATCAACAAAGTAGTGCCAAGCGTGCGCCTGTGTCATAAGTAAAGGGCCGGCTGGCTTGACTGTTAAAGGGTGCTGTAACCCCCAAAGTACACTCCAGTCCAAACCAAAAAAAAAATTATTTTCTGTGTTTGTGAATTGTGTGCGCAGTAGCCGCACGTGCATCAACAAAGTAGTGCCAAGCGTGCGCCTGTGTCATAAGTAAAGGGCCGGCTGGCTTGACCGTTAAAGGGTGCTGTAACCCCCAAAGTACACTCCAGTCCAAACCAAAAAAAAAATTATTTTCTGTGTTTGTGAATTGTGTGCGCAGTAGCCGCACGTGCATCAACAAAGTAGTGCCAAGCGTGCGCCTGTGTCATAGCCGCACGTATATATCAAATTGATATAACATAAATGGAGGACCAAACTTTCTCCGATAAAAATAAAATAGAGAAAGATCAAGAACCACTTCCTCCTAGTGCTGAAGCTGCTGCCAGTAGTCATGACATAGACAATAACATGCCATCAACGTCGTCTGCCAAGGCCGATGCCCAATGTCATAGTAGAGGGCACATACAATCCCAAATGGCAAAGTTCAGGAAAATGACCTTGAAAAAGACATTTAAATCAGCTGAAGAGAAACGTAAACTTGCCAATATGCCATTTACGACACGGAGTGGCAAGGAACGGCTAAGGTCAATCCCTAGTATGTTCATGACTAGTGGTTCAGCTTCACATGACGATGGAAGCCCTCCTCCCACTAAAAAAATCAAAAGAGTTAAGCTGGCAAAAGCACAGCGAAGAACTGTGCTTTCTAAGAAGATATCACAAATCCCCAAGGAGAGTCAAAGTGTGGTGGTGGTTGCGATGCCTGACCTTCCCAGCACTGGACGGGAAGAGGTGGCTCTTTCCACCATTTGCACGCCCCCTGCAAGTGCTGAAAGGAGCACCCACAGTCCACTTGCTGATATACAAATTGAAGATGTCACTGTTGAAGTACAACAGGATGAGGATACTGGTGTAGCTGGCGCTGAGGAGGAAGTTGGCGAGGAGGATTCTGATGGTGATGTGGTTTGTTTAAATCAGGCTCCGGGGGAGACAGTTGTTGTCCGTGGGATGAAAAAGCCCATCACGGTCATGCCTGGGCAGAAGACCAAACATTCCACCTCTTTGGTCTGGCAATATTTCTATCCAAATCCGGACAACAACTGTCTTGCCATATGTACCATATGTAAAGGTGGAATAAGTAGGGGTAGGGACGTTAACCACCTAGGAACATCCTCCCTTATACGGCACCTGCAGCGTGTTCATAAAAAGTTACTGTCAAGTTCTGAAACTTTGGCTAAGACCGTAAGCAGTCCAGGGACACCTAAATCCCGTTGTCCTGTTGTATCCAAGCGCCTGCAAACCACACCGTCAACTCCCTCCTCGTCAATTTCCTCCTTAGTCAGGATCGGAAGTAGTCCTGCAGGCCATGTCACTGGCATGACTGACTCTCCTATCCGGGATTCCTCCGGAGGATCCTGCATTGCTACGCCTACTGCTGCCGCTGCTGCTGTTGCTGTTGCTGGGAGTCGTTCATCATCCCAGAGAGGAAGTAGGAAAACCACTACTTTTACTAAACAATTGACCCTCCAACAGTCCTTAGCGAAGAGGATGAAGTACGACAGCAGTCATCCTGAAGCAAAACGTATAACTGAGGCCTTGACTGCTATGTTGGTGTTAGACATGCGTCCGGTATCCGCCATTAGTGCAGTGGGATTTAGACAATTGATGGAGGTAGTGTGTCCCCGGTTCCAAATCCCATCTAGATTCCACTTCACTAGGCAGGCGATACCGAGACTGTACAGAAACGTCAGAAAAAGTGTCCTCAGTGTCCTGAAAAATGCCGTTGTACACAATGTCCACTTAACCACGGACATGTGGACAAGTGGAACAGGGCAGACTAAGGACTATATGACTGTGACAGCCCACTGGGTAGATGTATCACCTTACGCAGCAACAGCAGCAGCGTCACCAGTAGCAGCATCTCAGAAAGGCCAGCTCGTTAAAGGCAGGCTACGCTGTGTATCACCGGTTTCAGTAAGAGGCACACCGCCGACAACCTCTTAGAGAAACTGAGGGAAATCATCGCCCAGTGGCTTACCCCACTTAGACTCTCCTGGGGATTTGTGATATCTGACAACGCCACCAATATTGTGCGGGCATTACATCTGGGCAAATTCCAGCACGTCCCATGTTTTGCTCACACAATAAACTTGGTGGTGCAGAATTTTCTGAAAAGCGACAGAGGCGGGCAGGAGACGCTTTGGGTGGCCCGAAAAATTTCTGGCCACTTTCGCCATTCAGCGACTGCGTGCCGAAGACTGGAGCGCCAGCAAACACTCTTGAACCTGCCCCGCCATCACCTGAAGCAAGAGGTTGTGACGCGGTGGAACTCAACCCTCTATATGCTTCAGAGGATGGAGGAGCAGCAAAAGGCCATACAAGCCTATACATCCACCTATGACATAGGCAAAGGAGGGGGTATGCACCTGACTCAAGCGCAGTGGAGAATGATTTCCGTGTTGTGCAAGGTTCTCCAGCCCTTCGAACTTGCCACACGTGAAGTCAGTTCAGACACTGCCAGCTTGAGTCAGGTCATTCCCCTCATCAGGCTTTTGCAGAAGCAGCTGGAGAAAGTGAAGGAGGAGCTAAGACGGAGCGATTCCGCTCGGCATGTGGGACTTGTGGATGAAGCCCTTCATTCGCTTTGCCAGGATTCCAGGGTGGTCAATCTGTTGAAATCAGACCACTACATTTTGGCCACCGTGCTCGATCCTAGGTTTAAAGCCTATGTGGTGTCTCTCTTTTTGGCCGACACAAGCCTGCAGAGGTGCAAAGACCTGCTGGTGAACACACTGTCAGCTGAAGCGGAACGTGACACGTCAACGGCTCCTTCTTCATTTTCTCCCGCAACTGGGGCTGCCAGGAAAAAACTTAGGTATCCTAAGCAACCCGCTGGCAGTGATGCAGGGCAGGCAGGACCAAGTTTGGACATCTGGTCCGGACTGAAGGACCTGGCAACAATTTCTGACATGTCTACTGTCACTGCATATGATACTGTCACCATTGACAGAATGGTGGAGGATTACATCGGTGACAGCATCCAAGTAGGCATGTCAGACAGTCCATACCTGTACTGGCAGGAAAAAGAGGCAATTTGGAGGCCCCTGTACAAACTGGCTCTATTTTACCTGAGTTGCCCCCCCTCCAGTGTGTACTCCGAAAGAGTGTTTAGTGCAGCCGGGAACCTTGTCAGCGAAAGGCGTAGGAGGTTGCTTCCACAGAATGTGGAGAAGATGATGTTCATCAAAATGAATTATCAGCTCTTCCAGGGAGACCAGCCTCCAGAAGGTACAGAGGGACCTGTGGTGGTGGATTCAAGTGGGGACGAGTTAATACTTTGTGAGGATGAGGATGTACACACTGAAGAGGGTGAGGAATCGGTGGATGAGGAGGATGAGGATGACATCTTGCCTCCGTAGAGCCAGTTTGTGCAGGGACACATTAATTGCCAGCTTGTTTTGTGGGGCCCCAAACGAACCAATCATTTCAGCCACAGTTGTGTGGCAGACCCTGGCGCTGAAATGTTTGATTTGTTAAAGTGTGCATGTCCTGTTTATACAACATAAGGGTGGGTGGGAGGGCCCAAGGACAATTCCATCTTGCACCTCTTTTTTTTCTTTGCATTATGTACAGTTTGGGGCCTAGTTTTTCTAACTGCCATCCTGTCTGCCACTGCAGTGTCACTCCTAGATGGGTCACGTGTTTGTGCCGCCCACTCGTGTCGCTTAGCATAGTCACCCAGCTACCTCGGTGCAACCTTTTGGACACAAAAACACTATTGTGAGGTGTGAGGTGTTCAGAATAGACTGGAAATGAGTGGAAATTAAGGTTATTGAGGTTAATAATAGCATAGGAGCAGAAAAACCTACAAATTCTGTGATTTTAGCTGTTTTTATGCTTTTTTTCAAAAAAATACAGATCCAAAACACAAAACCCAGAACCCAAAACACGGAAGGGTGGTTTTGGCAAAACCAATCCAGATCCAAAACACGAAGAAAGATCCAGATCCAAAACCAAAACACAAAACACGAAAAGTGGCCGGTGCACACCCCTAGTTTGGAGTAGTGTGTCTTCTGGATAATTGTGCAAATTGCAAGCTGATGACCATGACAGACAATGTCAGTATTAAATTACGTCCTCCTAGACACACTCAGTGATGCAAATAGAGTATTAATGCTGTGGTTGCAATCTAATTATACAATGTACTCATATACTCATTCTTAAAAATAGAGCATGTTTCCTCCTCAATTTGGGAAGGAAAGGCTGCTGAAATGTTTGTTAGTGTGGACTATAAAACAAGTAAAAATTTTATATTTGCATCTTGTTTGATTTGCTTTTAACAAGTGCCACATGACTTGGGTACTTATCAACTACCCTTTGTGTCCACTTATTGTAATCTGTCTCTAAAACCCCTTTCACACAGAAAATGAAATAACTGGGTAAAGCACTTTTACCCAGTAATTTGCAGATCAACACAGGCATTTTTTCTGTGTGAAAGGGTCATCCCTGGTCGAAATTGCTGGGTCTCCGACCCTGCTTTTGTACTGGGTAAAAGTGCTTTACCCGGTAATTTAATTTTCTGTGTGAAAGGGGTATAAGACTAGAACCGGCAAACCCATCCGGCACTCAAATGCCGGATAAAAGCCGGTATTTCTGTGTGCGGTATGAATCAGGCTCCAAAAAAGTGTTGATTTAAAATGTGCTTGCAAAAATGACACAATGGTGTACAGTATGTATACTGATCTGCATGTATGTTAAAATAAGAGAGATTTAGGGGTATATTTATTATTTACTAAAGTGAGAGTTTTTAGAAATGGAGGTGTTGCCAATAGCAACCAATCAGATTCTACTTAACATTTGACTAGCACCTTCTAGAAGATAATTGCTAGAATCTGATTGGTTGCTATGGGCAACATCTCCACTTCTAAAATCTCTCACTTTAGTAAATATACCCCGTACTATGTTAAATGGTTCTGCTGCATGAATATGGGGTTACACTGCATGATATATGCGGTAGAGACACTGGCCATCATCAATTGGTAAGGATAATGATCAGTAATGTATATCAAAATTAATAAACAAATAATATAAAATAACTTGCAAAAGTGATTTGAGCCCAGCGTTCACAGCCTACAGTATGCTGCTTGCAACAATTGTGGGAGGAAGAACATGTTGACATGTAGTTAAATGGTTAAACGCTACAAGCTGTTTCTTAACTGTGTGCATGACTCATCTGGCTCAATAACATCACATGTCTGTGCTATTGTGTATGACTCATCTGTCTCATGACAGGGTCACCAGACTTAAAGGTCATGTTAATTACTCTGCAGGTGTACTTGGCTCTATAAAAGGATCTGCATGTGGCCAAGCCTGTGACTGTGTTATTGGAGAATCACAATGCTGTACAGCTGTACAGTACTTAGCCCAAAAGGGATTGAATAACTTTTCATATTGACTGCCATTTTTCTTCTATCACCTGTATCCTGTTATCTTCAATAAAACACACTCTGGTTTGGAATCAACATGTGGACTAAACTTCTTGTTCGCATCTTCTACGCACCTACCAATTTGTAGGCATCTGCCAATAGAACAAAGGGAAAAGCTGGTTGCAACTTTTGTGGTGTATTGCCCACAAAATCTGTAACCAGCACCAAGCTATGAATGGCTGGACTAGTGACACTATAATAGGTAAACTGTGGTCCTCCTGTCATAATGTTACACAGTCCCAGGAAGCCATAAACTGTATATTTATGCTACTGCTTATAGAAACTAATAGTGACCTCACTACTGGATCTGCAGTAGCAAATACGGTAGACTGCAAAAAGAAAACAAAAAATCCTGAAACAATAGAAAAATCCAGGTTATGAGTATTGCAGCTTTTCAATTCCTTTCCATGATATGTAAAATTATTTCTAGGATTTGCCATTGAATGGTTCACAATTGATGGTGCTATCAGCACTTTACAGGCTGTTTCCCCATAGAATTAGCCCCATGCCCTGTGTTTGTGTCACATTGTGATAGGAGGACCCAGGCTGTGATTTCCCTGTTTTAGTTATACCAGCCCAGCCTGTCATAGGGCCTGATTCTGAGTCTATGCCAATATACATGCAATGGGTCAATAGTTTTCATTTGCATATGCATCTAAGTTGCACAGCCCATGCGTCCCATGGTGTTAGCAAACAAAGGGGGTGATTCAGTAGAGGACAGAATTGCAAAGCTACATGCAAGCAGCTTTGCATTTCTGTCCTTACAAATATGTCTGACATTCCCTGCTGCATTTGTGATCCCAGCACTGAGACTGAGGACGCAGGCTGGTATAACCATCGTGACCATCGTTCGCAATGGTGGATGGTGCTGGTCAGCTGTGTAAGCCTCGGCTTAGGTAGGCTGGCTGGCTGGCTTGCGAGGCCAGGAAACTACGTCCATGGACACATATCCTGGCTTTGCCACTCCCGGAAAATGGGGGTGACATATCCCTGTTTCCGGGATTGCCGATCATCCCAGCCTCCGCACAGCCCTTTAAATGCCTCTGCCTGTCAATCAGGGGCATATCATGGGCTGCGTGCAATCGCGCAGTATGGGTCTTTTGCACACAGAGATTCCCGATAATCGTGAATCTGCTGAATCAGCCCAAAAGTCAAAGGGCCTATTGAGACACACGGTTTCAAAAATGTATTGGGCGTTCCTGGGTGGTGAGTGGGAGGTGGCTATTCTGACGCATGAAGATGCTCAACAAGTGGTGTTTGAGCATCTATAGACACACCAACTGATCAAAGAGAGCATCTTAGTCCTTGTACACTCAGATGCACAGATGTACACCAGGGAAGGGATTGTAGCTGTGTGAGGGGTGGGTGCGGTGCAAAGCATGCTGCCGTGCAGGTGTACGTCTGTTACTTACCTTGCGTCGCACCCTCTCACCTTCAGGCCATGTGTTGAGCAGACGGTCCTGGAACCTCCAAATAGAACACGGACACGATGACCTAGGGGGGAAGGAGATGAGGTGAGTACCGTCCTTCCTCACGTCGACCGACGCACCCTACCGAACCGGGGGATAAATTCAGGGTTTAAGTGAAGATCATCATTGGCACTTTTGGCCTCAGATCCCGAATTTTCACCTATCGGTACTCACGCACCAGGTGAAGATCCGTCCTTGCACCGGGTTGCAAGGTTCACCGTCCGCCCAGAAGGAAGGAGAGATAGATAGTGACAAACAGGGAGAGACAGTACACGCAAATATTCCTCACCGTGTCCACTCTTACTCTTCGTCCGCTCACTCGCCTACAGGTCCCTGTAAGGAGATACACAACACAGCCGTGCAGGGCCTAAACCTATGTCAAGCCACTACACATACTAAAACGGCATCACCCTCAACCTATGGTGTGTGTAGTGCGACAGATATAACAACAACTAAACATTTGCTCTGCACGGAACACCAATCACAGACTAAATATACAAGAGTAAAACACAGTACTGTCCCTTTAAATGTCTGCTACCTATCCAGAGCTGGCCAGCTCCTCTTCTCGGTGACTGGGGAAACCACTACCTCATGGGTGGAAGCCGTACAGCTCTCCACCACTGCTCACACCTCTCATCCGCCTCTCTGTTAGCGCTGCAGCTAATGGGCTCTGGGCCCTGGGCCTAACGCCCAGGGTCTTACCTGCGGCTCAGGCCTAGGTGCCTGCCAAACGGTGGGCTCTGGTAGTGGTCTGGGCCTAATGCCCAGACCACATTTTATGGGGCTCAGGCCTATTTGCCTGCCTGTCTGTGGGGCTCGCCTAGTGGTCTGGGCCTAATGCCTAGACCACCTTATATTCTGGGTGCTCAGGCAGTTGCCCGCCTACTTTATTATATAGTGACCTGGGCCTAGTACCCAGGCCACTCACACCTAGTTATGGGGAAAATCCTTTTATGGGGCCTAATGCCCGCTACTATGCCCCGGGCCTTGTGCCCGACTAATTGCCCACGGGCCTAGTGCCGGACAATGCTCCACGGGCCTAGCGCCCGACAACCCTGGCGGTCTAGGGAGGGGGGTATATGGTGGGCCTCACGGAGGGCCTATCTGCTACGTTGGAAGAGGCTGCGGGGGGGAACTTCATGACGCTCTTTTACTTGCCTCCCCCGCAGTCCTCTCCGGTCCTCAACCGCATTCTTCTGCCGCTGGCCCATCCTGGCCAGCGGCGCTGCCTCTTCTTCTCTTCCTCCAGCTGGCGCCGCCTGTCTTCTCTCTTGACAGCGGCGTCTTCTGGCCTCTTCCGCGGCCGCCGCCCCTGTTGCCACGCCGATCTTCCGCTCTTCGGGAGGTCTTCTCTCCTCCCTCTCCGTCGCCGAACTGAACTTTCCCGCTCGGCGCCGTCTAATACAAGACGGCACGAGTAGGTGGGGCTATGACGCGGCGAGCCGCGATTGGCTCGTCGCGTCCGCCTCTGATTGGCTGCTGGCCCGCGAGCCAGGTTTGGCTCGCGTCCAGAACCAAATGTCCGCCGCACTGACTGCCGCGCCCAACGCCTGACCGGCGCTGGGAGCAGGTACTCTCTCCCAGCGCCGGCTACCCGCCGCTTCTTGGCTGCCGGGCGCCAAGCTCCGCTGAGCTTGCGCCCGGAGCCAAGCTTCTCCCGGCGCCACAGTACCACCGGCACTGGTGAAAGGGACCAGGCGGTCCCTTCACCAGGTGCCCGCGGTGTCTGCACTGACGCTAGGGCCATTACTGTCCCAGCGCCGGCAACGGATGTGTCCCGCAGAGGACACATCCCCCCTGCCTGCCCCTGCACCTCGGCTGATGCTGGGATCAAACACGTGATCCCAGCACAGCCTTCCACAGCTGTATTAGCATAAAGTCACAGAAGCAACTGTGACAAAAGATGCACCCACGGAATCAGCCCTATAACCTGGTACTGTTTTTGGCTTTTATGGGAGGACCTTGCTAGAGCTATTTTCTTTTTGTAAAGTGATTTGTAAATGTTATGATTTAAGACTCAGCTTCTTAGCAAAGGCAGATTGTTCTGGGTTGCACTGAACAGTGTATCTGTACTGAAATGCTTGAAGTTGGAGTTCTCATTAGTCTAAAATTAGCTGCGAAAAAAGCCACGTTTTGGCAATAAGTGTTCACAGGAGCAAACTTTTCGCACAAAACTGCGTATCATGCAATCCTATTGCCGAAGTTTTCACATGTGCAAAAACTCCATGGACTGTTTTCACCGGGTTGGGTATGAGTTCCCGGTGGTACGGCTGTCGCTGGTCAAAATAATGACAGTGGCAGTCAGAATCCCGACACCCATAGGTAAGTATACTACCACTAACCCTAATCCCTACCCTAACCCTCCCTCCCCAGTGCCTAAACCTAACCTCCCGCCTAGTGCCTAAACCTAACCTCCCCCTCCCTCCACCCTATACCTAACCCTGCCCCCTTAGTCCCTAACCCTCCCTCTAGTGCCTAACCATAAGACCTAAATCTAACCCTCTCTTAACCCCCGATACTTACATTCGGGCTGCCGGTGGTCGGGATACTGGAGCCGTTATCTCAACGCTGTCGGGATTCCTGCGCTGGTATTTAGACCATCGGCATCCCACACGCAGGCATGCTGACTACAACCCAATTTCATCATCTCGGTGCAAGTGAAAAAATTAGCAAAACCCTATCTTTGATAAAAAAATGTGTGGACTTGGGGCCTTATTCATGGTGGGAGGACTGTGCATGTGCAGGAGGTGTACTGCGCATGTGCAGCACTCCGTCTGCAAGTTCGCTCGCAGTGTCTCCCAGCTGCAGCTTGATTGACAGGCTGCAGCATTTGGGAGGAAGGCAGGGGGCATTCCCTGGCAGCGTTCCCTGAAACAGGGGCGTGTCGCCCCCGTTTTCTGGGAGGGACGAGGCCAGGGTCTGCGTGTGTGCATGCAGCCTTCCTGGCCTCGCAAGCTGCTAGGAACCGGCCAGGCTGCCGGAAGCTTTACCACTAATACACTTTTATAGTTATCAAAAGTCACCCATGTTCATATTAAGAGCTTCCTGATGATTCTGAGTTGTGTTAGATTTACATAACCAATACACACCTGCCAACATGAATCTCCTCCCTCTCCTGGGGTGCTGCGCTGGGACTGCAATTATTCCCTGTAGCGCCTCATTGAATTAACCTGGGTTTCATGAAGTCATTGACCTAAAGTAAATATGTACATTGCAGAAATTATTTATTTCAGGCTTTGTTATTTAGCTGGAAACTAAGGGGGTCATTCAGGACGCTCGCAAGCGGGTCGATGTTACCCCAATGCGCACGACGGAGGGAGCTCCATCGTGCGCATTCGCGAGACCCGGACAGCGATAGCCAAGCTGTCGCTCCGGGTCTTGCACCAAAGGGGGCGTGCTGTCGATGGTGACTGACAGCATGCCCCCTTTGGTGGGCGTGGCTGCCAGACGGAGGCATTCCCATGGGAACGCCTACCGTCTGGGTCCGGCCCCACTGACAGAGTGATTTTGGCTCTGATAGAGCCAAAATCACTCCAGGGCTTACCGCAGGGTCTCGTCGCAAGCCCGATGGTCACGATGGTCTTGACCATCGCGACCATCTTTTTGGCCACTCGCATATGCTGTGGGTGGTCACCCACAGCTATGCGAGCGGCCAGGAGGCCGCTCCATTTTTAGGTAGGAGGGCACTGATTCAGAGCGAGAGCTCTGGTCAGAGCGTCCGGCTCTGAATCAGGCCCTAAGTGAGAAAAATGAGATTAGGACACTTTGGAGTAGATTCTGCAGTAGATGCTCCTGCTTTTCGTGCTCAGAATAAAAGCGTATAATCACATGCAGCGTTGTATGTATGCAGAGTTGTATGTATTTTTGTGAATGGACTAACCCTAAGGACACAATAGTGTTAAAAATGTAACTTGCTATGAAATGTCTATTTCTGGGTTGCACTGTACAGTGATTTCTTAATAACAAAGTGGAGTCCTCTTTAGATGGAGATTTTTAACTTTCATTTCTAAATCATTCCGCCTAGATGGAACATTGATCACAACGTACTTTGGCTCAGAATGCTAAAGCAGAGACACAGTTATTGTGTATGGACAACTAATTATAAATACAATTGAAGTAGAACTTCCTTAGGTGACTGCCTGACTTACTTCCTTTTACTTAATATCAGCAGCTGTGCTCCATTTAATTAAATGTTTTGATTCATTTTAACAACCACTATCTATGTGTATAAATCATGACTAGGCAATTCAAATATGCAAACACTTTATATTTAAGTCCTGCTTAAATATAAATATAGTATACCATCTACACATTTGTGACACATACAGTACAGCTCATATTTCTTCAGCAACACAGCTCTGAGGCCACAGGCTTTATTTTTGAAGCAGTGGCTTTGTAAGCAGCATGTATGTATTCTATGCATAAAGCAGTTCCATTTTTGGACACAGCTGCTGTGTGCAGGGGCGGATTTACCGCTAGGCATCATAGGCGGCCGCTTAGGGCCCGGCGAGTCTCAGCGGGCCCGCTGACAGGGCTACCTAATGGAGGCTTGCATTATAAATTCCTGGCATTCCAGCTGACTGTCAGCACATTGGACAGCAGCCGGATGCCGCTCTGTCTGGTGGCTCACTGTGTCCTCTGCTCTGTGTGCTGCGCGTGACGTCTTACACACACAGGAGAGGAGGAGCCGAGATGTAACCTAGAAGGCAAGGTGCGTGTGTCCAGAGTGGGTCCATTGTGGAAATACAAGGTAAGTCCCGTGTCATCGCCCTCCCCCCGTGGGCCCCCCCACCCCCGCTCCCCTCCTCGTGGTTACAGGCAGGGAAAGTAATTAAATAAAGGCAAGTGCCGCCTGCCCCCCCCCTCGCGGCCGCCCCTCCCCCCCCGCTCCCCTGCTCGTGGTTACAGACAGGGAAAGTGATTAAAGGAGGGCAAGTGCTGCCTCAGGAGCAGGGTTAGGGGTAGTATAGTGTGTGCAGAGAGTGGAAGCAGGGTTAGGTGTAGGTTAGGTTAGGTGTGAGCGGGAAGCAGGAGCAGGGTTAGGGGTAGTATAGTGTGTGCAGAGAGCGGAAGCAGGGTTAGGGGTAGTGTCGTGTGAGCGGCAAGCAGGAGCAGGGTTAGGGGTAGTATCGTGTGAGCGGGAAGCTGGAGCAGGGTGAGGGGTAGTATAGTGTGTGCAGAGAACGGAGCAGGGTCAGGGGTAGTGTCGTGTGAGCAGGAATCAGGAGCAGGGTTAGGGGTAGTATAGTGTGTGCAGAGAGCGGGAGCAGGGTCAGGGGTAGTGTCGTGTGAGCGGGAAGCAGGAGCAGGGTTAGGGGTAGTGTCATGTCAGCGGGAAGCAGGAGCAGGGTCAGGGGTAGTATAGTGTGTGCAGAGAGCGGGAGCAGGGTTAGGGGTAGAGCAGTGTGAGTGGGAAGCAGGGTTAGGGGGTAGTGTTGTGTGAGCAGGAAGCAGGAGCAGGGTCAGGAGTAGTATAGTGTGTGCAGAGAGCGGGAGCAGGGTCAGGGGTAGTGTCATGTAAGCGGGAAGCATGAGCAGGGTTAGGGGTAGTATAGTGTGTGCAGAGAGCGGAAGCAGGCTTAGGTGTAGTGTCATGTGAGCGGGAAGCAGGAGCAGGGTTAGGGGTAGTATAGTGTGTGCAGAGAGCGGAAGCAGGGTTAGGTGTAGGTTAGGTGTGAGCGGGAAGCAGGAGCAGGGTGAGGGGTAGTATAGTGTGTGCAGAGAGTGGAGCAGGGTCAGGGGTAGTGTCGTGTGAGTGGGAAGCAGGAGCAGGGTTAGGGGTAGTGTCGTGTGAGGAAGGAGCAGGGTTACGGGTAGTATAGTGTGTGCAGAGAGCGGGAGCAGGGTTAGAGGCAGTATCGTGTGAGTGGGAAGCAGGAGCAGAGTTAGGGGTAGTATAGTGTGTGCAGAGAGCGTGAGCAGGGTCAGGGGTAGTGTCATGTGAGCTGGGAGCAGGGTTAGGGGTAGTGTCATGTGAGCTGGGAGCAGGGTTAGGGGTAGTGTCGTGTGAGCTGGGAGCAGGGTTAGGGGTAGTGTCGTGTGAGCGGGAAGCAGGAGCAGAGTTAGGGGTAGTACAGTGTGTGCAGAGAGCGGGAGCAGGGTTAGGGGTAGTGTCGTGTGAGATGAAAATATAGTGTTATGGATTGTTTTAGAAAGGGGGCCCCACATTGGTGTCTTGCTTAGGGCCCCATGAGGCCTAAATCCGCCTCTGGCTGTGTGCATATATGCTATTGCTGCAGGAGGTGTTTGAAGGAAAAAGACACCTCCAACCAGCATCTCAGATCCGATGCCTGCGTCCAAAGACACAGGATCGGATCAACATCACAACCATCGGTCATCTGAATTAGCCTAAGACTACTCAGATTGGCCACCTCATCTGCGCTGCCCAGGCCAGTAAATCTCTGTTGGAAGATGCAGGCGCTGGCCTCAACACTCCCTCAAAACAGAGACGACACGCCCACGTTTTCGGGAACACTGCCCAGTTCTGCCCCCTCCACGCCCCCAAATGGACGCAACCTATCAATCAGGCTGTAGCTTAGGGGGCACGGAGAGTGATCTCACAGGACCTGTTCTGCACATTAGCAGAATGCATCCTGTGCATGCGCAGTGCCTCCACCATTGGAGATGTACGCAAACCATCGGGTTTGGGTACATCTTTGCATTAAGGCCCTAGATTGTAAGCTCTTACTGAGATGAATAACTAAAATGTTATTATTATTAATAATAATAATAATGAAGATATCTTGCCTTCAATATTTAAAATTTTATTGTCTTTCCTTTACAAATGTCAAGAGGATACAGCCAAGATTACCTGCACATTTATATTGTACAGGATCAGTATAAATAACAGATCTTCTTGTGTAGAAGTGTAATTATGTATTTAATTGAAAATTACATTAGCATGAGATTGCAAGGTCTTCTCGCACATTAACTTAACCACATGAAATAGAATAAAAATAACAATTTCAGCTAGCATTTACTTTTTTATAATTACTAAAAATGCTCTTTATTCAGTAAATATTATAACATTGTCCAGGTGAGAAGTCCCAGCAAATTAAAACTGGAATGTTTGATGTAAATTAATGCATGCTATAGGTTTCTATGTTATATCTCAGTAGCAGATGTTGTATAATGTTGGACATATTTTCTCTGGAGAATTAGGTGCTTTTTAATTGCCTGAGTTGACTATAGTCAACTCAGGCAATTAAAAAGCACCTAATCCTCCAGAGAAAATATGTCCAACATTATACAACATCTGCTATCGAGGTATAACATAGAAACCAGTCTCAGTGTTTACTGTTTACAGTAATTTATTACGTTTGGTCCATAACTACTATTTTTAAACTGTTTATGCCACAAACACAAGAAAAGTTCTAAAACACAGAAGTGTATTTTTTTTAAATAAATAAAATAAATAAACAACCTTTTAATGATAGTTTTGCCAATTTTGATGGGTGGGGGGTACAGAAAGCAAGAAGGGAGGGGTAATGTATAACTCATTCTACATGCAAAATAGTAGCAGATATAAAATTGACTCAGGTTAAATAATAATGGAATAGTCATATAGCAGAAAGTGAGAAGTGCAGGATATTCCTGAAAGAGTGAGGGGTTCAGGCCAAGGTGGGTCATTTCTGTATGCCAAAGCTTAATGGCGGGGGAGCTCAAAAGTAATTTAAGCAAGGGGACCATATATCTATTTAGTATACACCCCACAACTTCTCAAAGATGTAGGTTAGGGAAGGGGAAAAGATCTCCTCCAGTGGGAGATAATAGCAGTTCTATTAGCATTAAAAAATATGCCAAAACAATTTCTGTGTGTTTTGAGGTGTTAGCAATTGGATACAGGAGAAGAGAAAAAGTTAATTACTTTGAAATTCATTCATTTGTGATATCATAAATTAGGTGGTGGCCCTTTTTACATAAAAAGGGAAATTTAGGAAAGGACATACAGGACATGGTAAATTCCACAGCACAGCATCTCTACCAGAGGTTCCAGGGGTATATTTACTAAAAATCGATTTTGGATTTTGTTCGATTTGCTATTCGATTTTGACATTGAAGATTTACTAAAGTCAAAATCGAAGGGCAAATTGAACATAAAACCAATTTCAGTCAAAATCGAATATAGACAAAACATTGATGTTTTCCCATAGTCAAATATAGGATCTCTTCTTTACTAACATTCGATTTGCAAATTGAACGTAAACTGAATTCAAAATTGAACTTCAAATCCCCAAATAAATAGAATGAGAGACAATTGATTTAAGCTTCTAAACACCACTCTATTGGCTGGAAATTGATTGTGCTGACTTTAGAAGTCCCCAAAAGCATGTAGGGCAGTCTGGCTGTAAGAATTATGGCTGCTCAAGGCTATGCTAAGCTGTGGGCCTACCTGCAGTATGCAAATCCCCACCTGACTGCAGAACCCAGGAGCATCAATCAGCAACATCAGCAGCTTCATGAGGTACCCCACAACCTAAGCAGGCCTAGGTTCTTTCACTGTCAGATAAACCTCAATGCTTTGTCTGCTGGTGAGGTCATACAGATGTTCTGACCCTCTCTCATTCCAACATCATGATGCTGCATGACCTCATCAAAACTTAACTCATATCAGGCCAGTCAGTTTTAGGTAGAGTGCTGGATATTTCCCAGCCTACCTTTAGCAGGAACCTGACTCAAGTCATGCAGGCTCTGAAACACCTACATCTGCTTTCCCAGCCAAGAGTCACACTGGCATGGACTTAAGGTAGCTTTCTAAAGTCTCTCAGGTATGCCTAATGTTCTGGGAGCTTTAGATTGCACACACATTGGGCTGAGACCACACAGGAATACAGCACATGTCTTGACCAACAGACATCATACATATTTTTGAGGCGGACCAAATGCCAGATGGTTGTTGAGTAAGTTACCTATATGTGTTAATTAAGCAGCTAATAATACAAGTTACTATACTGTTCTATTTTTCTTTTACCCCAACAGTTGATTTAGGCTATGGCTGTTACTCCTGGCTTCTTTCTCCATTGTCAGATATGCAAACTCCTGCTGAGCATAAGTATAATGAGGCACAAATAGCCACCTGATTCATGATAGAATGCACATTTGGGCTATTAAAAACAAGGTTCAGGTGTGTTGCTAAATCGGGAAGCATATTATATCATCCGGCAAAAGTGTCCAATATTGTGCTCTGTTGCTGTCTATTGCATAATCTTGTATTAAATCAACCACTCCCCCCAAATTATGCAATAGACAGTGAGCAGGCAGAGGATTTTTTACCAACAACTGACTATGTGAGCACAGAAAGTGGAAGGCAGATTAGGACTACACTTATTCACATCATTTCAGCTGTAAGGATTTGTTTTTATAAATGAAATACCACAAATTCAGACTATTGGCGATCAGTCTCCACCTGATTAGACACAGCAAGTGCAGGAGCATTCTCCTCCACCCCCCCCTGCTGCCTTCTCTTACTCCCATCAGCTACCATACTGGATATAGCACTATCTGCACTTTGCACACACCTGACAACTCCCTTTCACTTTTCTAGAGTGTGCACAAGTGTTTCCAATTTTTCCCCTGTTAATTAGTGTGCATGTGATACATTTGGCCCAAGTAGTTAGTAATGAGGAAGTTGAGTTAGATTTTGCATTCGATTTTAATGGGGATTTGAGGTTCAATTTGGAAAGGATTTCATAAACTGAACACAAAATCCCTTCCTAAAATCGACCAAAATCTAATTTGATTTGAAAATCAAATGCAAATTTGAATATTGGTAAATTAGGGATTTCTTAAGGAATTTTGCAGTTCGATTTAAATTTGATTTCAGTCAATTTTATTGATTCATAGACTCAGATACCAAAGCAAACTTTAGTAAATTTACCCCCAGGTGCTCTTTGAAAATGTATAAATTTGTGCAGGGAGTAAGTGCAAAGTTTCTCGTACAGTATTCATTTCTCTTGTAGTTTTAGACCATGTATGTGTATGAAACCTAGCAGTGCCCCCTGTCTGTTACTATCTGTTCAATCATTGCAGCCAGAAATTTAGCAAGGCTTATAGAGGCAAAACTTTTTTTTGAAGAACACATACAGTATTTAATATATTGCGTCCTTAAGTCCTTCATAGTACTGTACAGGAATACTGGCAATACTAGAAAGTAATTTTTTTTAAAGTTCTGGATGTGCAGACATTTATACAGTTGTTACTCTAAGTGATTGCTGAAATGAGTGTTTTCGTATAATATGTTTAGGCCACAAATACAAGTATACTACTCTGAAAATGCTGTGGGCAGTTGGAACAGTGACCCAGTTGCTTTTGTGCCTCTGTTCAGCTGTTTAGCTAGGCAGTAGTGTTACCTTAGAGCCAGAAAAAATGCTGGGGTATCATGGGAATTTTTTTTATTTTGCACCTGGATTTAGAGCAATGGACAGCAAATTGTGGTGTGGTAGATGTTGTGTGTGTGAGGGTAAAGGTTGGGGCAGCTTTGGCAAGTCGGAGGCATCAGGAAGGGGGCAGTGCCATGAAAGGGGGAGACTAATAATGTGCCTAAGGGCAGCCTGACCCCTAAATCCACCCATGTGGCTACATGCATGCTAGGTTCTCTGTATCCAGGAATGGGAGTTACTGTGTGTTAACTGAGTGGCTACCATGCGACTACATGCAAGACATCAATTTCATAGGAGTGTCGTGGCTGTTTAGCCAGCGTTCCATGCTTTTATGAAGCGCATGTAAAGTGAAGGGACGTCTGTCTTAGATGGATCTTTTACACCAAGCATGGGGTAGGTGTACGAGCCAACACTGAAAATAATTGTTGCAGCTGCAGACTGAAAAGCAATGGGCAGTGCGACCATGAAGCCACTAAGGATGCACGCATTACCATACAGTAGTAAATCTGGCCTCCGTGACCATCCAGACTTGTGCCCACTTTGCATGCAACTCAGAATCAGGCCCAGTATGAGAAAATCCTGCCACCCAAAATGATGCCTGTCTAATTGAGCGCTAAATGAAATAGCTAAACTCGCAATAATGTAGAAAGTACCATAATAAATAATTTGCAAGTAAGACTCAGTAGACTAGTGAAGTCAATTAAATCCTGGTCTGGTTTAATGATCATTAAGTGCTGGAAAAAATGCTCCTTGTTCTAATGGAAAGCTGAGAAAGAGACAAATCTATGATCCTTTGCTATATGCACAGGATTTCCTAAGGAATCACATTTCTAAGCACACTTTATTGAATATTTCTATCGAAAACACAGAGCAAAGACAAATGCAATATCAAGGGATGAACAATGCTGTAAGGACTGGTGTGAAGTAATAAAGACAATAAAGAGTGTGAGCTATAAGGTATTTTAAATACAGATATAAAAACAATAAACATACAATGCTAAAACCTATCAACTGATCCCTTTTGGAGGTGAAATATATATATTATAAAGGCAGTCTTATATTAATGCTGACTCGAAAAAAAAAATGCATTCTCCCATAGAGAACTCCTGACGGGGATACATGGTGTTTAAGGAGCTACACCTCAAAAGCTATTGGATGTACTGAGCTGAAATTTGGCACGGACAGGTAGAACTGTCTCTCAGTGCTGCATGCCAAATTTCAGGGCAAGAACATAAAAAAAAATAGGATTTGGAAGTAATCTAAAGTTCAACTGTCATTTTTCTCGAACACTCAGGACCACTTTTCTGCTGTTCTCTATGGGGATTTTTGGGAAGGCATAACTCGTGGTAGAGGGTGAATATAGACTTAAGGTTTGCTTTATTAGGTAGCTATTGTTCCTGGGTAGGTGCTTTTGGGGTTTATGTAATTGAGAAAGTCACAGTTTTTAAACTACTACCTCACAAATGCCCCTTTACATTGATAGGGAACTTCAACTTGTTGCGCAGCTTCAGGAGGTGCCTTCAGCAGGTTTACTCACTGTGGGGCGGCTGTGAGGGCTACAAGACCCGGCGGCGGTGTGAGTGGCAAGACATGGCAGTGGCAGACAGATGCAGCATGCACGGATCAGGGAGATCCATGATGCCTGCATCTGTGTGTGATAAAAATAAACAGATGCACGGATGGATCAGTGAGATCCGTCTGTGCTGCTGTAATTAAAAAACTGAAAGTGTTAAAAAAGTTATTTTTTTTAAACGGTGTGGCCCCTCCCAAAAAGAACAACCAGCACTGGGCATTGCAGGCCCAGTCATGGTGGTGCTAAATACAGGGGAAAAATTATGTAAGGGTCCCCCATATTAAGCACAACCAGCACTGGGATATTCAGAACCAAAATATGGGGGACAAACAATGTAGGGGTTCCCCCATATTAAGCACACAGCACTGGGTTCTGAGCTGGTCCTGGTTCTTGAAATACAGGGGAAAAATGCATAGGGTCCCCCTGTATTACCGAGAACCAGCACCAGACTTTTTCAAGCAGGAGGCTAATGCCACAGCCAGGGGAGCCAATTCACCGGGTTCCCCAGCCAAAGCATCAACTCTGACCGCTAGTCAATCCAGGCCAGGGATCCCTGGAGAGCTAAGGACCCCCACAGTAAAGGGATCCCCCTCTCCAGGGCACCCCAGGCCTAGGCTGACAGCCCGGGGCTATCCCTGGCACCTCTGGAGCAGTGGGTGCCGGGTTGATTCGTGTAAAAGTGTAGTGCAAATGAAAGTTAAAATATTGTCTTTTGCAGTAGAACTACAGGCCCCAGCAAGCCTCCTCCACATGCTGGTACTTGAAGAACCACAAGTAGCAGCATGCAGGACATTACAGGCTCGCTGTTACCTGTAGTTCCACTACAAAAGAAATATTAAAAAAAGACATAACACACACCATTGACAGTAAAATTTTATTAACACATACAAGCACACACTCATGTACACACACTACTATCTCACATACACACCTATGTATCCCTGTAACCCATTGGTTCTCATTGGTTTTCTTCTCCAGTAGAATCCATAGGTACCTGTACAAAAAATCCTTACTCATCTCCACTTATGCATGGACCACATCCTCTTCATTCCAAAGTAGGCCTTTTTTCCTGTAGTGAGGCAAACAGACTACAATATTTAGTTATGGGGAACTTGTGAGAGTGCCTGAGGCTTCACCTCCCCAGCACCCACCACTTAATGCATTCATTTAAGGCACTAGTTTCAAATAAATCATAAATGAGCAGTTATAATAAAATTATAGCCACTGGAGTTTTTCTTTAAGTGCTCCTCTTTGATCTTGTGATAATAATGTACAATATACAACAGAAAGATCATGTACAATTTAAAATCCTTAAAAACAGTATAATAAAAAATCTATTATTATACCACTCGCAAACTAACAAGTACAATTTTGATACATTTGTAATATAAATAATAGGGTATATATCTAGTTACATATTAGGATTCTACTAACCCAACAATATCACTTTTCTGTATGTGAAAATGATAAATTGGCAAGTAGTAAGTTACAATTGTACAACTTTGGCCCTTATACAAATGATCATATTAATCTTACACAAATATTGTAGTCTGTTTGCCTCACTACAGGAAAAGACAGACATACATCATTAATCATTATTATAATTCTTTTTGATTCCCGTCTTTATACTCATCACAGAAAAGATTTGTACAAGAAGCATATAGTCAAAGAGAATATACGAATAGCCTCACTGCTGAAAAAGATTGTATTCAGAAGGAGTGGGAAAAAAAGCCAAAAGGACAAAACCTATATTAAAATCCCCAGATTTCCACAAAAAAATGTAACATTATCTAATGTAATTATACTTCATCATAGTAAAAAACTTAATTCTGTGTAAAAGTCTCTAATTCACACTTGACGATGAACCAATCAATTTTCAGATTTTCATGTATAATAATAAAAAAGTTGAAATGTCACTCAACCTTCTGTGCCAGCACAATAAGAATAAATATGTGATTGTACAAATATAATGCAAGCAAGTTCCAAAATAGAATTTCGATTTTATTTCTGGGAAGAACACCATCCATCTTTTCATGTGCGGCAGCCATTCTTCAAAATGGAACCAGTTGACTGCCTGGTAAATTATCTAACAAACAAAAGTGAGAATAGTAGCTTAGAAACCCAAAAGTGAATACTCTTATAATACAAAAAAGTGGATTTGTACCATATGTAAATAAAAATATATGTTCTTCTGTGTATACATTTTTGGATACAAATATATTATGTTTCTTACTGAATATCAGCAATATAGCCATATATATTGCCAAAGAAAACTGATCAAAATATAATACAGTATGTTTACATTGTTTTTCTTGTTTACACAATAATAAGACATATGCCAGTTTGATGTGTACATCGGAAGTCTGGTTAGATGGAATGTGCATTATCATTTTCAAATGTATATTATTTTATGAAACTCAATGTAAAGAATCTGACTGTTGTTTTGGAAATGTGGATTAGTACTAAAACAAAGACCAGCAGTATTTATTGGTGGGGTAACAAAAAAGCATTTTTTTTTCAACTTTTTTTAGAATATTTTTGCTGTATGAGAAGAAATAGGCATATCAATGCTATTTTCAAGAAAGTCATCCATGAAAAAAAAAAATCCTATTTTGTAGTTGGAATTTGATCAAATTCCAAAAATAGGCTCAGCATCGAATAGGTTAATATTTCATGCACATGTCTATATTACCAGATTTTATATGTTACCACCTCTAATGTCCTAGATTTTTTATATTTTATATATTTTTTTATCCCTGTACATATAAAAAAGTTCAGGATATTATATCTATCTGTATGTAAAATACATATTTTCAATGTTTTTGGCAGCTTATAGGCTTTGGTATGGGTATAATTTGCATAATTCAGTTTTTTATACCTTAGTTCCCTGGATCAATCACCCCTAATGTCCTCTACTGATTACAGCGACATATACCATTTCTTTTAAGAAAGGCATGCAAATCAATTTTAAATTCTGTAAGAGAAGGTAAATAAATATACTGCTTGACCTCTTTTACAGTAAAGAATCCATCCCTTTACTATAAGTAATACTGTCTTAATTCCAATGACAGCTGATGATCCTTTGTCCTCCATGGTCATTGGTATGATAAACCTGTAAGACAAATCTTTGGATTCACCTTGAATATATTTATGCAAATGACTAAGGTCACCTCTTGACTTTTGTTCCCCACAAATTAAACAACCTAGTTAAGTATTGTCTTATTTTGTACAATTATTTGATATATCAATATTTAAAATACAACTATTAATTGATGTATATTTCAATAATCACTATATTAGTACAGTTCAGAGTTGTGTGTAGTTCTCTAGCTATATTGTAAAAATATGTATGATTGGATTACTCTAGTAATGTGAACGGTTATACATTTACTTGTAAACAATGCTACTGTAATTATTATTTGTAATCCTTTGTTTTTTATTGAGTGTTCACTTTATACGACATTCTCCTGCGATGCTCCATCAGCTAGCAGCTGGCGGCATTATTTTCATACCTTTTTTACCAATAGGTATTTATAGAAGTTGGCAATAGTTGGCTGAAAAAGCAATCTCTAAAATCTGCACTGCATTTGCTGACATTCCATAATGTAAATTCACAGTTCTCGCTGCAGATCATTGAAGTCTAAAACAGCCCTGTTTTAATTTAAACAAAGTTTGGATGGCAAATCTCAATTAGTCATTTCAAGTTATGTGGTGGATGATGAGTAAGATATGAACCAGACTAGGGGCGGTATTCAATTATTTTTGCCTCCGCGATAAAGTTCCACCTGTCCAGCTATTTGCCTGCATCACATGTTTTGGACACGGAAACTTATCGTGCGCGACACCGCTATTCATCGCATTCAACTGCAAAACATTAAAAACCGGCAAGCGTCCAAATTTAGAACAGGCGGAAAGTGCTGTCAGAATTGGGGAAATCAGCCTGAACCCCCCCAAAAGACGCACTAACATTGGGGATCAATGTAGATGTGTCTGAATAGGCCTAATACAACTATTTGGGGTACTTAAGTTGTTTCAATAGCTTTTTATTAGAGTCTTTGCACAAGTGGTGAAGAATGGCATTAAGCAGTATTTTTTGGTTAAAATAAGTAGTCCTATGAAATTTGGGGTACTTGAAAATGGGTGCTAGCATATTTTAATGCCTCTAAAGTGAACCCTCATACATGCACCTGCAATCCCAAAATCACTTGGCCCCTCCTTACAGCACCCCAAGAAGTCTATTTAGCTAGTTTTTAAGCTTGTCCCCCCACTTTGCTATTTCGCCCCCAAAATGAAAGTACTTTCAGCGCTGGCAGCTGTGTGTTTGTTATACTAATGTAGTGCAGACTGCACATATGTGAGGTCCGCACTACCGCCCTGCTTGCGTGACTAAGAGATGCTAGAGGTCCAGTAGGACCTCTAGCATCTGTCTCCTCCTAGGCAGCGGCCATTTTTGAAGGGCCATTTTCTGCAGATTCCATGCGGACGGCTAGTCCGCATGGAATCTGCAGCCACCTCACCCCACAAGCCCCCACGCCCCCAAGCCACAGCAGGGTCTGCAGGGGCTGTAGTTATGCCACTGCTCCCATTGTGCTAGCCTGTATTCCTCATCCACACCAATCTGTCTTTACCCATCTGCGCTGCTCTATCTTCCCGCATCCATGCTATTCTGCATTCCTCATTCATGTTGCTCTGTTCTCACAAACCGTGCCACTCTGAATCCCCCCATGTGCACCACTATTTTCAACCCATCTGCATCACTTTGGCTCGCCCCCATCTGTACTGCTTAATCTTCCCATCTGCACACCTTTCTGCAGGAGCGTAACTATACCTACGGGGGCCCCATAGCAAATAATTTTACAGGCCCCCTCTCAGCCTGTGGACCCCCCTTGGCCTGAGGCCCGCCCGCACCCTCCTCACTCCCCGGCTTACCTGATCCATGGTCGTGCTGTGCAGGGCAAGCGCACCTTCTCTCCCGGTAGGCTCCATCTCACTGACTGACGCTGGGAGGAGGTGACCACGCCTTCTCCCAGTATAATTCAATGGGGAGAGCCAGAGGTGGAGCTGACTGGGAAGACACGACCACGGAGCAGGGGGGCCGTGACCACGGAGCAGGTAAGTGAAGTAGAGGGGAGTGAGGAGAGTCCTGGGGGATAGGGGAGTGCGGAAAAGAGGGGCACGGACAGAGGCCCAGCACTGTAGGTGCAGGGAGAGGCCCGGACCCAGTTGGTCCGGGCCCCATAGCAGCTGCACCCCCTGCACCTACGGTATATGTATAATATATATATATATATATATATATATATTAGGGGTGTGCACCGGCCACTTTTCGTGTTTTGTGTTTTGGTTTTGGATCTGGATCTTTCTTCGTGTTTTGGATCTGGATTGGTTTTGCCAAAACCACCCTTCCGTGTTTTGGGTTCTGGGTTTTGTGTTTTGGATCTGTATTTTTTTGAAAAAAAGCATAAAAACAGCTAAAATCACAGAATTTGTAGGTTTTTCTGCTCCTATGCTATTATTAACCTCAATAACCTTAATTTCCACTCATTTCCAGTCTATTCTGAACACCTCACACCTCACAATAGTGTTTTTATGTCCAAAAGGTTGCACCGAGGTAGCTGGATGACTATGCTAAGCGACACGAGTGGGCGGCACAAACACGTGACCCATCTAGGAGTGACACTGCAGTGGCAGGCAGGATGGCAGTTAGAAAAACTAGGCCCCAAACTGTACATAATGCAAAGAAAAAAAGAGGTGCAAGATGGAATTGTCCTTGGGCCCTCCCACCCACCCTTATGTTGTATAAACAGGACATGCACACTTTAACAAATCAATCATTTCAGCGCCAGGGTCTGCCACACAACTGTGGCTGAAATGATTGGTTCGTTTGGGCCCCCACAAAACAAGCTGGCAATTAATGTGTCCCTGCACAAACTGGCTCTACGGAGGCAAGATGTCATCCTCATCCTCCTCATCCACCGATTCCTCACCCTCTTCAGTGTGTACATCCTCATCCTCACAAAGTATTAACTCGTCCCCACTTGAATCCACCACCACAGGTCCCTCTGTACCTTCTGGAGGCTGGTCTCCCTGGAAGAGCTGATAATTCATTTTGATGAACATCATCTTCTCCACATTCTGTGGAAGCAACCTCCTACGCCTTTCGCTGACAAGGTTCCCGGCTGCACTAAACACTCTTTCGGAGTACACACTGGAGGGGGGGAAACTCAGGTAAAATAGAGCCAGTTTGTACAGGGGCCTCCAAATTGCCTCTTTTTCCTGCCAGTACAGGTATGGACTGTCTGACATGCCTACTTGGATGCTGTCACCGATGTAATCCTCCACCATTCTGTCAATGGTGACAGTATCATATGCAGTGACAGTAGACATGTCAGAAATTGTTGCCAGGTCCTTCAGTCCGGACCAGATGTCCAAACTTGGTCCTGCCTGCCCTGCATCACCGCCAGCGGGTTGCTTAGGATACCTAAGTTTTTTCCTGGCAGCCCCAGTTGCGGGAGAAAATGAAGAAGGAGCCGTTGACGTGTCACGTTCCGCTTCAGCTGACAGTGTGTTCACCAGCAGGTCTTTGCACCTCTGCAGGCTTGTGTCGGCCGGAAAGAGAGACACCACATAGGCTTTAAACCTAGGATCGAGCACGGTGGCCAAAATGTAGTGGTCTGATTTCAACAGATTGACCACCCTGGAATCCTGGCAAAGCGAATGAAGGGCTTCATCCACAAGTCCCACATGCCGAGCGGAATCGCTCCGTCTTAGCTCCTCCTTCACTTTCTCCAGCTGCTTCTGCAAAAGCCTGATGAGGGGAATGACCTGACTCAAGCTGGCAGTGTCTGAACTGACTTCACGTGTGGCAAGTTCGAAGGGCTGAAGAACCTTGCACAACACGGAAATCATTCTCCACTGCGCTTGAGTCAGGTGCATACCCCCTCCTTTGCCTATGTCATAGGTGGATGTATAGGCTTGTATGGCCTTTTGCTGCTCCTCCATCCTCTGAAGCATATAGAGGGTTGAGTTCCACCGCGTCACAACCTCTTGCTTCAGGTGATGGCGGGGCAGGTTCAAGAGTGTTTGCTGGCGCTCCAGTCTTCGGCACGCAGTCGCTGAATGGCGAAAGTGGCCAGAAATTTTTCGGGCCACCCAAAGCGTCTCCTGCACGCCCCTGTCGCTTTTCAGAAAATTCTGCACCACCAAGTTTATTGTGTGAGCAAAACATGGGACGTGCTGGAATTTGCCCAGATGTAATGCCCGCACAATATTGGTGGCGTTGTCAGATATCACAAATCCCCAGGAGAGTCTAAGTGGGGTAAGCCACTGGGCGATGATTTCCCTCAGTTTCTCTAAGAGGTTGTCGGCGGTGTGCCTCTTACTGAAACCGGTGATACACAGCGTAGCCTGCCTTGTAACGAGCTGGCGTTTCTGAGATGCTGCTACTGGTGACGCTGCTGCTGTTGCTGCGTAAGGTGATACATCTACCCAGTGGGCTGTCACAGTCATATAGTCCTTAGTCTGCCCTGTTCCACTTGTCCACATGTCCGTGGTTAAGTGGACATTGTGTACAACGGCATTTTTCAGGACACTGAGGACACTTTTTCTGACGTTTCTGTACAGTCTCGGTATCGCCTGCCTAGTGAAGTGGAATCTAGACGGGATTTGGAACCGGGGACACACTACCTCCATCAATTGTCTAAATCCCACTGCACTAATGGCGGATACCGGACGCACGTCTAACACCAACATAGCAGTCAAGGCCTCAGTTATACGTTTTGCTTCAGGATGACTGCTGTCGTACTTCATCCTCCTCGCTAAGGACTGTTGGAGGGTCAATTGTTTAGTAAAAGTAGTGGTGTTCCTACTTCCTCTCTGGGATGATGAACGACTCCCAGCAGCAGCAGCAACAGCAGCAGCGGCAGCAGTAGGCGTAGCAATGCAGGATCCTCCGGAGGAATCCCGGATAGGAGAGTCAGTCATGCCAGTGATATGGCCTGCAGGACTACTTCCGATCCTGACTAAGGAGGAAATTGACGAGGAGGGAGTTGACGGTGTGGTTTGCAGGCGCTTGGATACAACAGGACAACGGGATTTAGGTGTCCCTGGACTGCTTACGGTCTGAGCCAAAGTTTCTGAACTTGACAGTAACTTTTTATGAACGCGCTGCAGGTGCCGTATAAGGGAGGATGTTCCTAGGTGGTTGACGTCCCTACCCCTACTTATTTCACCTTTACATATGGTACATATGGCAAGACAGTTGTTGTCCGGATTTGGATAGAAATATTGCCAGACCAAAGAGGTGGAATGTTTGGTCTTCTGCCCAGGCATGACCGTGATGGGCTTTTTCATCCCACGGACAACAACTGTCTCCCCCGGAGCCTGATTTAAACAAACCACATCACCATCAGAATCCTCCTCGCCAACTTCCTCCTCAGCGCCAGCTACACCAGTATCCTCATCCTGTTGTACTTCAACAGTGACATCTTCAATTTGCATATCAGCAAGTGGACTGTGGGTGCTCCTTTCAGCACTTGCAGGGGGCGTGCAAATGGTGGAAAGAGCCACCTCTTCCCGTCCAGTGCTGGGAAGGTCAGGCATCGCAACCACCACCACACTTGGACTCTCTTTGGGGATTTGTGATATCTTCTTAGAAAGCACAGTTCTTCGCTGTGCTTTTGCCAGCTTAACTCTTTTGATTTTTTTAGTGGGAGGAGTGCTTCCATCGTCATGTGAAGCTGAACCACTAGTCATGAACATACTAGGGATCGACCTTAGCCGTTCCTTGCCACTCCGTGTCGTAAATGGCATATTGGCAAGTTTACGTTTCTCTTCAGCTGATTTAAATGTCTTTTTCAAGGTCATTTTCCTGAACTTTGCCATTTGGGATTGTATGTGCCCTCTACTATGACATTGGGCATCGGCCTTGGCAGACGACGTTGATGGCATGTTATCGTCTATGTCATGACTAGTGGCAGCAGCTTCAGCACTAGGAGGAAGTGGTTCTTGATCTTTCTCTATTTTATTTTTATCGGAGAAAGTTTGGTCCTCCATTTATGTTATATCGATTTGATATATACGTGCGGCTAAACACAGAAAATAATTTTTTTTTTGGTTCGGACTGGAGTGTACTTTGTGGGTTACAGCACCCTTTAACGGTCAAGCCAGCCGGCCCTTTACTTATGACACAGGCGCACTCTTGGCACTACTTTGTTGATGCACGTGCGGCTACTGCGCACACAATTCACAAACACAGAAAATAATTTTTTTTTGGTTTGGACTGGAGTGTACTTTGGGGGTTACAGCACCCTTTAATGGTCAAGCCAGCCGGCCCTTTACTTATGACACAGGCGCACGCTTGGCACTACTTTGTTGATGCACGTGCGGCTACTGCGCACACAATTCACAAACACAGAAAATAATTTTTTTTTGGTTTGGACTGGAGTGTACTTTCGGGGGTTACAGCACCCTTTAACGGTCAAGCCAGCCGGCCCTTTACTTATGACACAGGCGCACGCTTGGCACTACTTTGTTGATGCACGTGCGGCTACTGCGCACACAATTCACAAACACAGAAAATAATTTTTTTTTAGGTTTGGACTGGAGTGTACTTTCGGGGGTTACAGCACCCTTAACGGTCAAGCCAGCCGGCCCTTTACTTATGACACAGGCGCACGCTTGGCACTACTTTGTTGATGCACGTGCGGCTACTGCGCACACAATTCACAAACACAGAAAATAATTTTTTTTTTGGTTTGGACTGGAGTGTACTTTCGGGGGTTACAGCACCCTTAACGGTCAAGCCAGCCGGCCCTTTACTTATGACACAGGCGCACGCTTGGCACTACTTTGTTGATGCACGTGCGGCTACTGCGCACACAATTCACAAACACAGAAAATAATTTTTTTTTTGGTTTGGACTGGAGTGTACTTTCGGGAGTTACAGCACCCTTAACGGTCAAGCCAGCCGGCCCTTTACTTATGACACAGGCGCACGCTTGGCACTACTTTGTTGATGCACGTGCGGCTACTGCGCACACAATTCACAAACACAGAAAATAATTTTTTTTTGGTTTGGACTGGAGTGTACTTTCAGGGGTTACAGCACCCTTTAACGGTCAAGCCAGCCGGCCCTTTACTTATGACACAGGCGCACGCTTGGCACTACTTTGTTGATGCACGTGCGGCTACTGCGCACACAATTCACAAACACAGAAAATAATTTTTTTTTGGTTTGGACTGGAGTGTACTTTCGGGGGTTACAGCACCCTTTAACGGTCAAGCCAGCCGGCCCTTTACTTATGACACAGGCGCACTCTTGGCACTACTTTGTTGATGCACGTGCGGCTACTGCGCACACAATTCACAAACACAGAAAATAATTTTTTTTTAGGTTTGGACTGGAGTGTACTTTCGGGGGTTACAGCACCCTTTAACGGTCAAGCCAGCCGGCCCTTTACTTATGACACAGGCGCACGCTTGGCACTACTTTGTTGATGCACGTGCGGCTACTGCGCACACAATTCACAAACACAGAAAATAATTTTTTTTTAGGTTTGGACTGGAGTGTACTTTCGGGGGTTACAGCACCCTTAACGGTCAAGCCAGCCGGCCCTTTACTTATGACACAGGCGCACGCTTGGCACTACTTTGTTGATGCACGTGCGGCTACTGCGCACACAATTCACAAACACAGAAAATAATTTTTTTTTTGGTTTGGACTGGAGTGTACTTTCGGGGGTTACAGCACCCTTAACGGTCAAGCCAGCCGGCCCTTTACTTATGACACAGGCGCACGCTTGGCACTACTTTGTTGATGCACGTGCGGCTACTGCGCACACAATTCACAAACACAGAAAATATATTATTTTTTTAGCACTTGGGGGGAGCACCCCTGATGGACAGAGCACCCCCTGGACAACACTACAGCACCCCTTTAGGACTGGGACACTGCACAGGACTTTGGAACTGACTGCACAACACAGTCCAGCCAGCCCCTATGGACTTTGAAGTAGTGGACACAGCCCCTATTAACAACAGCAGCACAGCACAACACAGCCAGCCCCTATGGACTTTGAAGTAGTGGACAACAGCAGCACTACACTACACTACACTACACAGCACTAACTCCCACCCTCCCTCTTCACTGTCCACAGCCGAGTGAGAAAATGGCGCCGACGCGGGTACCTTATATAGGATCCAAAACCCGCGAGACTCGGAAGGCGGGATGATGACGTTTTGCCTCGATGTCAGATCCGAGTCAGGCGGGAAAAGTCGAGCCTGACTCGGATCGGACTCGGATCGGGGGGGCTCGGGGGGGTTCGGATTTCAGAAATCCGAACCCGCTCACCCCTAATATATATACACAGTATATACACATATATATATATATATATATATCCATATACACATGCAGAAATATAGATACAGACACTATGCACACATACAAATATATCACATTACAAATATTAAAATAATATGGTCAGTGGCAGTACACTCACCAGGGAGCATACCATGTTCAGAGGCACTACAATCAGGCTCCAGGATGCCATGTTGCTGATCAGCTGCAGCCTGTCCCTGAACAGCAGCAGCAGAAGCCAGACAGCTTGTTACCTTTCACCTGAACCACCTTCACAGAGCTGAGCTTCAGCTTGTTTGGCATGATGGTAGGGTCCCATCGGTGAAGGGCATTTTAATGCTGCCATGATGGTAGCCGCGCCGGGGTTGCGGCATCAAGTGACGTCATGCAACAGAGGAGGAGACAAAATAACAGAGCACAGTGCAGGAAGAGCTTATGAAGCCCAGTCCCACTGCCAGTATCATTCAGTAATCAGTACACTCTACTTGAACCGCCGGTCAATGTGCAGGAGGGGGTTGCGGTTTCAGTGGGCTGCCGCTGGCCCCCAGGCTAAACTACTGTAGCAGGGTGCAGGGGTTGCTTGCTTGGCCAGCGGGCCCCCTGATCTCCCGGGCCCTATAGCAAGTGCACCCCCTGCACCCTCTATAGTTACGCCACTGCCTTTCTGTCTTCCCCATCAATAATGCCCTGTCTTCTCCCCCCATCCACCATACTCTTATCTCATCTGTGCAGCTCTATATTCTGCTAAGACCTCAGTTGCATAGACTGCATGTGTGTATTCCAATGAGCACACAATTCTGTGAATTAGCAGCTCCACCATTTTGTCAGCAATCTCACTCTGTAAGAGTGCTGAATCTGCAGTTAACCACTTGGTGTCATGGCATACCATATCTGTATTACACAAGGAACACATCCATTAAGGCATCAGCCTTAATGAATGTAATTTCAATGCTTTTTGGAGTTTGAGTGACAGAAATTCAATAGGTTTGTGAATTTTCAGATTATGTGAAACCGTAGGTTTTATGTCTATGGAATTTCATAGCTTTTTTAAAATGTATTAACTATCAGGGTTTGGATGAACAAACCGGGCCACCTGCAGGGGAGAAGGGCAAAAAAATGGTAAACTAATGCAGGTGGAAGAGTAGCCAGCACACAGGAGGTGGTTTGGGAGGTGCAGAGTGTGAAACGGCTGCAGGGGCAGGCTGTAGGCATGTAGGGTAGCGGCAGCAGTGGTGTTGCAGAGCAGTGCAGCAGGGCAGTGCAAAGGGGGCATCAGCAGGTGACAGAGGGCTCACTGGTAGTGCACATGCACCTGAGAAAATAAAATCAATAAGTCACAGATGCACGAATGCAGCAGTGAGATCCATCTATGCCTCTATTTTAAAAATTAAATGTGTAAAATAAAAAAGGCTTTTAACAGCCAGCCCTGGTTGTGTTTAAACATAGGGGAAAAATGACGTAGGGGTCCCATGTACTTAAGCACAACCAGCACTGGGCTAATCAGAACCAGCCCTGGTTGCCAAAATATGGGGGACAAATGATGTAGGGGTCCCCCATATTCAGCACAACCAGCACTGGGCTCTGAGCCGGTCATGGTTCTGGAAATACATGGAGAAAAAATGCATAGGGTCTCCCTGTATTTACCAGAACCAGCACAGGACTCTTTCTAGCGGGGGGTGATGCCACAGCCAGAGGAGCCCTTTCACCGGGCTGGGGATTCCTGGGGAGCTGGGGACCCCCTGCAATAAAGGGGTTCCCCTCTCCAGGGCACCCCAGGCCCAGCCTGATAGCTGGTGGGTGCCGGGTTTATTGTGTAAAGTGTGCTGCAGCCGGGATGCGAGGGAGAGGGGGTAGAGGTTAGCTGTGACCAAGAAACAGGGATGTAGCGGGCATTAGCAGTGGTGTAGCAGCCGTTAGGACCAGGGGGAGGTGGCAGAACACAGATGCAGGCTCGGATCTGGAATATCCGTAATACCTGCTTCTGTGTTTTAAAAAAACAAACTCAGAAGCATGGATGGGTTAGTGAGACCCATCTGTGCTTTCTGTGTTTAATAAAAAAAAACCTGTGAATGAAAAAAAAGTGGCATGACCCCCTCCCCAAAAACAACAACTAGCGCCGGGCTTTGGAAAGCCAGTACTGGTTGTGCTATATGTAGGGGACAAATGACATAGGGATCCCCCGTATGAAGCACAACCAGCACCAGGCTTTTGAGAACCAGTCCTGGTTACCAAAATATGGGGGACAAATGATGTAGGGGTCCCCCGTATTCAGCGCAACTGGCACTGGGGCTCTGAGCCGGCCCTGGTTCAGGAAATATGGGCAAAAAAATGCATAGGGTCCCCCTGTATTTACCAGAACCAGCACCGAACTCTTTCTAGCAAAGGGGTGATGCCGCAGCCAGGGGAGCCCTTTCACCAGGCCCCCCAGCTGAAGCATCATGCCTGACCACTAGTCAGCCCAGGCTGGTAATCCCTGGGGAGCTGGGGACCCCCACAATGAAGGGGTCCCCCTCTCCAGGGCACCCCAGGCCCAGGCCTATCCCCATCACCCCTGGGCGGTGGGTGCTGGGTTGATTGTGTTGTGTGGTGCATATGAAAATATATAGTCAGGTCCATAAATATTGGGACGTTGACAGAATTTTCAGATTTTGGCCTCTATTCACCACCACAATGGTTTTGAAATGAAACAAACAAGATGTGCTTTAACTGCAGACTTTCAGATTTAATTTGAGGGTAATTACATCCAAATCAGGTGAACAGTGTAGGAATTACAACAGTTTCAATATGTGCCTCCCACTTTTTAAGGGGCCAAAAGTAATGGGACTATCAACTCAAAAGCTATTTCATGAACAGGTGTGGGCTATTCCCTCATTATTTCATTATCAATTAAGCAGGTAAAAGGTCTGGAGTTGATTCTAGTTGTGACATTTGCATTTGGAATCAGTTGCTGTCAACTCTCAATATGAGATCCAAAGAGCTGTCACTATCAGTGAAGCAAGCCATCATTTGGCTGAAAAATCAAAACAAACCCATCAGAGAGATAGCAAAAACATTAGGTGTGGCCAAATCAACTGTTTGGAACATTCTTAAAAAGAAAGAATGCAATGGAGAGCTCAGCAACACCAAAAGACCCGGAAGACCACGGAAAACAACTGTGGTGGATGACAGAAGAATTATTTCCCTGGTGAAGAAAAACCCCTTCACAACAGTTGGACAAATCAAGAACACTCTCCAGGAGGTAGAAGTATATGTGTCAAAGTCAACAATCAAGAGAAGACTTCACAAGAGTGACTATAGAGGGTTCACCACAAGATGCAAACCATTGGTGAGCCACAAAAACAGGAAGACCAGATTAGAGTTTGCCAAACAACATCTAAAAAAGCCATTACAGTTCTGGAACAACATCCTATGGACAGATGAGACAAAGATCAACTTGTTTCAGAGTAATGGGAAGAGAAGAGTATGGAGAAGGAAAGGAACTGCTCATGATCCAAAACATACCACCTCATCATTGAAGCATGGTGATGGTAGTGTCATGGCATGGGCATGTATGGCTGCCAATGGAACTGGTTCCCTTGTATTTATTGATGATGTGAATTCCGAAGTGTTTCGGGCAATATTAAATGCTCATATTCAGTCAAATGCTTCAGAACTCATTGGACGGCGCTTCACAGTGCAGATGGACAATGACCCAAAGCATACTGCAAAAGCAAACAAAGAGTTTTTTAATGCTAAAAAGTGGAATGTTATGCAATGGCCAAGTCAATCCCCTGACCTGAATTGAGCATGCATTTCACTTGATGAAGACAAAACTGAAGGGAAAATGCCCCAAGAACAAGCAGGAACTGAAGACATTTGCAGTAGAGGCCTGGCAGAGCATCACCAGGGATGAAATCCAGCATCTGGTGATGTCTATGCATTCCATACTTCAGGCTGTAATTGCCTGCAATGGATTTGCAACAAAGTATTAAAAAGTGAAAGTTAGATTTAGGATTGTTTAGTTTGTCCCATTACTTTTGGCCCCTTAAAAAGTGGGAGGCACATATAGAAACCGTTGTAATTCCTACACCGTTCACCTGATTTGGATGTAATTATCCTCAAATTAAATCTGAAAGTCTGCAGTTAAATCACATCTTGTTTGTTTCATTTTAAAGCCATTGTGGTGGTGAGTAGAGGCCAAAATATGAAAATTCTGTCAATGTCCCAATATTTATGGACCTGACTGTAAATATTGTCTTTTGCAGTAGTACTACAGGTCCCAGCAGGCATCCCCACATACTGGCACTTGGAGAACCACAAGTACCAGCAGGTGGGGCACTAAGGGCCTGCTGGTACCTATAATACTCCTGCAAAGGAAATATTAAAATAAAACAAACAGACACCATTTTAAAAATATTTTATTTAGCAGCACCTTGGGGGTGGCAGCCTTTGAGCTATTTTTCATGGCTGCTGCTCCCCCAGGACTTCTACAGCGTCTTCACCTGGAAGGCGGAGGCCATTAATCTCTTTTTCCCAGCCACCGCCCATCCAGGCTTCCGTGGTGTCTTCTGTCTTCAGCAGCTCTTCTCTGCTGCCTCCTGGCCGATGACTGAGTGGACAGCACCTCATGCTGGCTGTATTTAAGCCAGCTGAGGGGGTGGGGCGATGATGTTGTGAGCTGTGATTGGCTCGCCGTGGCCATCTTTGAATTTCAAAAATGGCGTTGAGGCACCATTTTTGAAAAGGGCATGCTCGGTTCTCACCATTGAAGTCAATTGTGAGAACAGCTCATTGGCTGAGTGGCAGAAGGCTCGCCTCTTTCAGCCAATGAGCGCTCCACACCAGGATTTCTTAACTGAAATCCCGGGCGGAAATGTCATTCGGGTAGTAGTGTCCTTAGAGGACACTACTAATGTTCATGTGTCTGGGTATTTAGCATTTTTTATTTATGCCATGACCCTGGATTGCCTGAAGAGGACAAATCCATGCATAGGAGGAGATGAGTATAGAATTTTGATTACAGGTACTCCATTGGATTGTCTACTGGAGAAGAGGACAGATTGGCTTCAGGGATACTAGGTGAATATGTGAGATAGTGTGTGCATGTGTGAGTACATATGTGTGTGCATGTATGTTTTAATAAAATTGTACTTTTCTACGGTGTGTGTTCTGTGGTTTTTTAATATTGCTTTTGCTGTGGAACTACAGTTACCAGCAGGCCCGTAATGCCCCTCATGCTGATACTTGTGGTTCTCCAAGTACCAGCATGCAGGGGGGGCTTGCTGGTAACTGTAGTTCCACATCAAAAGAAAATATTTTAACTTTACTTGCACAAAACTACACTATCAACCCGGCACCCACCACCCAAGGGTGCAGGGGATAGCCCCGGGCTATAAGCCTGGGCCTGGGGTGCCCTGGAGAGGGGGACCCCTTTATTGGGGGGGTCCCCAGCTCCCCAGGGATCCCTGGCCGGGGTTGACTAGTGGTCAGGGGTGATGCTTTGGCTGGGGGGCCCGGTGAAAGGGCTCCTCTGGCTGTGGCATCACCCCCCCCGCTAGAAAGAGTCTGGTGCTAGTTCTGGTAAATACAGGGGACCCTACTTATTTTTCCCCCTGTATTTCCAGAAGCAGGGCCAGCTCAGAGCCCATTACTGGTTGAGCCGAATACGGGGGACCCCTATGTCATTTGTCCCCTGTATTAAGCACTACCAGTACTGGGTTTCCAAAGCCCGGTGCTGGTTGTTGTTTTTGGGGAGGGGGCCAAGCCTTTTTTTTTTTACACAGGTTTTTATTTTTTATTAAACATAGAAGCACAGATGGCTCTCACTGACCCATCCCTGCTTCTGTGTTTGTTTTTTTTAAACACAGATGCAGGTATTATGGATATTACAGATCCGAGCCTACCCCCTCTCCCCCGCATCCTGGCTGCAGCAAACACCTGCTTCCTTCCCCCTGGACCTGGCCCCCGCTACCGCCCACAAACAATAGCCATCTTGGTACACCCAAATGAAGCCACATTGAATACACCTGCTGGAGGCTCCTACTGCAGCTGCGCAACAAGTTGAGGTAATAGTTTCAAAATTGTAATTTTCTAACTTACCTGAACCCCAAAAGCACATACCCAGGCACAATAGTTACCTAATAAAACAAACCCCAAGTCTAAATTCGCCCCCTACCCTGAGTTATGCCTTCCCCCAAAAAAACCATAGACTACAGCAGAAAAGTGGTCCTAATTGAGAATGTCAGAAAAATGTGACAATTGCAAATTTAGATTACTCCCAAATCCTCATTTTTTATGTTTTTGTCCTAAAAATTGGCATGCAGCACCGAGCAACAATTCTAGACGTACACGCCAAATTTCAGCTTGGTACCTCCAATAGCTTTTGAGGTGTAACACCTTAAACACCCTGCCCCCCTCCATAATTCCCTATGGGAGAATTGCAGTTTTTCCATGCAGCCTTAATTCAAGGGTACGACTGTGCCCTTATAATACACAAACACACACAAATATACTGGTTGAGTCTCCGGTATCCAAAATGCTTGGGACTAGGGGTTATTTTGGATATCGAAATATTCTGTACTTCGAAATAATTGCATACCATAATGAGATATCTTGGGAATGGGACCCAAATCTAAACACAGAATGTATTTATGTTTTATATACACCTTATACACACAGTCAGCAGGTTATTTTATGTCATATTTAAAATAAATTTGTGGCTCAAACAAAGTTTGTGTACACACATTTAATTAATTTATGTTTCAAATACACCTTATACACAGAGCCTGAAGCTAATTTTATACAATATTTTGAATAATTGTGTGCTTTAAACAAAGTTTATGTACATTGATCCATCAAAAAGCAAAGGTTTCACTATTTCAGTCATGCTAACATTTTTTGTAATATTCCGTATTTCTGAATAATTGGATATGTACATTTATTGGATGTGTATATATTGTAATAGGATCATTGGTAAAGTGGTCGGTGGCAGGTACATTTGTCCCAGATTCCTGTCTTAAGTGTTTTAAACCCCCAGGAGAAAGTCTGCAGTGTAGCAGGCTTGAGTTTCGGTTTTTTGAAAAGCCGGTTTGGGACCTGGGGGTTGTGGGTGAGAGGAGAGGGAGGGCTCCACCCACGGCCACTCCAGGTTTTGGTTCTCGCAGCCTGGTAACAGGCTTGTTAGGGTTTCCACCTGAGAGTGGCCAATATAAGCCTAGTGTGTTGAGGGCTGATTGTCTCACCTGGGAGAGCAGACAGGGAGTTTGCTCAGACACTTGAAAACCTAACTGTAAGTGTTGTGCTGTGCCCTTTTTGCTGGTGAGGGCATTAGGCCCTGCCACGTTCTGGTAGTGAGGGAACTACCTGTAAAGTTAGTGCCCCGACAGGATTTATGTTTATGTTTTCTTTATGTTGTTTCTGACATTGTACAATAAAGACTGGCGCCGACCAGCTTGTACTTGCATCCAGTCTGGCGTACTGTTTCCCAGCTGCTGTGTGTGAAAGGATGGAGTCCTCTTCCCAGGAGAGGGACCCCCTAACCTAACTGTGTCACAATATGGTGGAGAATGCAGGCAACCACACACACTGAAGTTGCAGCAAGAGGAAAACTTTCCGTTTAAAAATTAAAGGGACAGACACCCAATTTGTGAGTGTGGAAATAACACTGTGTCCTTGGAGTCCCATAGAGGAGGTGTCAGCCAATGCTCAGAGAGGCAAGGTTCAGCTTCCAACCTACACCCCAGGACAAAATGGAGGACATTATTAAGGCCTTGCTCCAAGCTACAGCAGCTCAGCAGGAGACAAACAAACTTCAGCAGGAGACGAACAAACTTCAGCAGGAATCTACCAGGGCTCAGCAGGAATCTACCTGGGCTCAGCAGGAATCCACCAGGGTGCAACTGTTGGCCTTGGAGACAGCCCAGAGGCAACATCAGGTCGCCATCAAGGAAACCCGCCAGGCCTTAGCGGAAAACAGCCAGGCCATAAAAGAGGTGGTACAGCACCTGGTCGCCCGGCCCAGAGATGTTGCTACTGGTCCTCCCACCACCACTCACTCCGTACAAGCCAGTCACTTCCTCCAAAAGATGACTTCGGGCGATGATGTGGAGGCCTATCTCGCCGCATTTGAAAGAACGGCAGAAAGGGAGAGTTGGCCCAAGGAGCAGTGGGCAAGTCTGGTGGCCCCTTTTTTGTCTGGGGAGCCACAAAAGGCCTATTTCGACTTATGCCTGGCTGATGCCAAGGACTATAAAAAACTAAAACAGGAGATCCTAACTCACTTGGGAGTCACCACCTTTGTTCGTGCCCAACGGGTCCACCGCTGGGAGTTCCATATGGACAAGCCTCACGTTCGCAGATGCATGACCTCGTCCATCTGTCCTCAAAATGGCTACAGCCCGAGACGCTGACAGGACAACAGATCGTGGAAAGGGTCGTGATGGACCGGTACCTGCGATCGTTACCTGTGACTCTGCGCAAGTGGGTGAGCCATGCAGACCCTAAGTCCGCGGACCAGTTGGTCGAGCTGGTGGAGAGGTATGTGGCGGCTGAGGAGTTGATGAGTATGCCCCACCGAGCCCCAATGGCGCACCGGCGAACTCCCACAGACACTAGTAAGACTGTTCCAGGGGAGAAGGGTGCTGGGCGGTGGAATGTACCTAAGACTGAGGGTGTAAAACCTGGAGACAGGCCTGCCAGGCCAGGACGGTTCTTGCCCCGTAAACGACTAGACATTAATATGACTCAGTGTTTCCGATGTGGTGGCTTTGGCCATATTGCCGCTAATTGTTCACTTACAACTGAACCTATGCAATATGATACTGCTCATGTCTACCGCAGGGGGTCTTTCTTTGCACAGACAGCCTGTACGGCTGACCGGCAGGCTGAGACTGATAAGCAAATGTGTGTACTCACTGTAGATGGCAACCGAGTAGAGGCACTGTTAGACTCTGGTAGCTTGGTGACACTTATAAAAGCTGAGCTAGTGAACCCCTTGAGGCATACAGGTAAAACTGTTGGTGTGACCTGCATACATGGGGATACTCAATATTATGTTACGGCCGAGGTGAACATCGAGACACCATGTGGCTCTGCTATAGTTTCTGTGGGTTTGGTGCATGGTCTGGTGTACGATGCAATATTGGGGAGAGACTTTGCTCACTTCTGGAAGTTGTGGGAAAGCCGTTTTGTTCCAGAGGTGAACAACCCCAATCCATTTGAGAAGGTTGTCGATGTAGTGGAGGAGGGAGTTTCTTCTGAGTCAGAGTTATTCCCTTTTTCTACTATGGTTGGCAAACTAGAGAATGCGGAACGTGACGGTGGCCCGCCAACTGATGTGCCTCCCATTGAGGTGGGAAGTGTTGTTGGGCCAGGTGATCATCTGCCTGATTTAGAGGTCAGAAGAGAGGTCTTTGCCGTGGAGCAGTTGAATGACCCTACTTTGGTAAAAGCCAGGGAGAATGTAAAAGTAGTTGATGGTAAACCCGTAGACCCTGATAGTCCTTTGTCCTATCCCCACATGGCAATGTGTCAGGATTTGTTATATCAGGTGACTAAGAAGGGGGAAGATATTGTGGAACAACTAATAGTTCCCAAAGCCTACAGAAGAACAGTGTTGGATCTGGCCCATGGTCATATAATGGCAGGCCATCTAGGGGTAGAGAAAACCACTGAACAAATAATGCAGAGGTTTTTCTGGCCCGGGCTTCATAAAGAGGTGTCTGACTTTTGCGCATCCTGCCCTGAGTGTCAGTATCATGCTCCCAGGCCACATTTTAAGGGTCCACTACTTCCATTGCCTATTATAGAGGTGCCGTTTGAAAGAATAGCGATGGATTTGGTTGGACCCTTAATGAAGTCTGCCAGGGGACACCAGTATATTCTGGTCATAATGGATTACGCTACCAGGTACCCGGAAGCGATCCCGTTGCGCAATACATCAACCAAGACCATTGCCAGAGAGCTAGTTCATGTCTTTAGCAGGCTGGGTATACCCAAGGAGATACTAACTGACCAGGTTACACCGTTTATGTCAAAAGTCATGAAAGAGTTATGTCACCTGTTCAAAATTGAACAGTTAAGAACTTCGGTTTATCTCCCCCAAACCGATGGGCTGGTCGAGAGGTTTAACAAGATGTTAAAACACATGCTTAGGAAAGTGGTCGACAAGGATGGTAGGGATTGGGATTACTTATTGCCGTATTTATTGTTGGCCATAAAAGAAGTTCCCCAGTCCTCCACCGGGTTTTCACCCTTCGACTTGTTGTATGGGAGACACCCAAGGGGGTTACTAGACATTGCCAAAGAGACATGGGAGGGGCAGCCTAGTCCTTACAAAACCATGATTGAGTATGTTTCTCAAATGCAGGAGAGAATTGCTGCCATAGTGCCGATAGTGAGAGAGCACCTGGAACAGGCTCAACAGGCACAGCAGAGGGTATACAACCGCAATGCTCGGTTACGCAGCTTTGCTCCTGGGGACAGAGTGTTAGTATTGGTTCCCACTGTGGAAAATAAACTTTTGGCTAAATGGCAAGGGCCCTTTGAAATCTTAGAAAGAGTGGGGCAGGTCAATTACAAAGTTTACCAGCCGGGGAAAAGAAAGCCAGAACAGATATACCATATAAATCTGTTAAAGCCCTGGAAAGATAGAACGGCACTGTCGGCCGTCCGAGTCCCTCCAGTAAATCCAGGGCCCTTAGTTCCTGAAGTGACAGTGGCAAAAACCCTGTCGGCAATTCAACAACAAGAGGTCAAGGAGTTTCTGATCAGAAATAGGGTGCTGTTCTCTGACGTACCTGGGAAAACCTCGGTCATTAAACATGACATCATCACTGACCCAGGGGTTAAAGTTAATCTAAAGCCCTATAGGTTGCCAGAAGCACAAAGAGAATCGGTGTCGAAAGAAATTAAAAATATGCTAGAGTTAGGGGTTATTGAAGCATCACATAGTGAATGGTCAAGTCCCATTGTGTTGATTCCAAAGCCCGACGGGAGTGTGCGCTTCTGCAATGACTTCCGAAAGTTGAACAGTGTTTCAAAATTCGATGCCTACCCGATGCCAAGAGTGGATGAATTGATTGAGAGACTAGGGACGGCAAGGTATTTAACCACTCTTGACCTAACCAAAGGGTATTGGCAAGTACCGTTAACCGAGAGCACCAAACAAAAGACAGCTTTTTCAGCACCAGAGGACTTGTTTCAGTACAAGATGTTGCCCTTCGGGCTACATGGGGCACCTGCTACCTTCCAAAGAATGATGGACAGGATTCTAAGGCCCCATAGATGGTATGCGGCTGCTTATCTGGATGACGTGGTCATTCATAGTCCTGAATGGCAGTCTCACTTACCCAGGGTACAAGCAGTTTTGGACTCCATCTATATGGCAAGTTTGACAGCCAACCCAAAAAGTGTTGTCTAGGCATGGAGGAAGTAAAATATCTGGGATACACCATTGGCAGAGGCCTGATAAAGCCTCAGCTCAATAAAGTTGATGCCATACAAAACTGGCCATGGCCTCTGAATAAGAAGCAGGTGAGAGCCTTCTTGGGAATTATGGGGTACTACAGGAGGTTTATACCCAACTTTGCCACCATGGCAGTCCCACTGACTGACCTGACCAAAGGCAAACAAAAAGTCATGGTAGAATGGAGTCCTGAGGCGGAGAAAGCTTTTCAGGAGTTGAAAGTAGCGTTGTGTTCCCAACCAGTCCTGATAACTCCTAATTTTGACAGGGAATTCATAGTACAAACCGATGCATCAGAAGTAGGTATAGGAGCGGTCCTGTCCCAGAACAAGGAGGGTGAGGAACACCCTATTTTCTATCTAAGCAGAAAGTTGAATGTACATGAGAGAAACTATGCCACAGTGGAGAAGGAGGCATTGGCCATAAAGTGGGCATTAGAGGCTCTCAGGTACTACTTGGTTGGAAGAAAGTTCAAATTGATCACTGACCATGCCCCTTTGAAGTGGATGTCCGAAAATAAAGACAGTAATGCGAGAATTACGAGATGGTTCTTGGCGCTACAAACTTTTAAATTTTCAGTGGAACATAGGCCAGGAAGCAAGCTGGCCAATGCTGACGCGTTGTCACGCGTTCATTGTTTCTGGGCTTTAATTGTTCCGCCCCACAGGTCGAAACAAAGGGGGGATATGTGATAGGATCATTGGTAAAGTGGTCGGTGGCAGGTACATTTGTCCCAGATTCCTGTCTTATGTGTTTTAAACCCCCAGGAGAAAGTCTGCAGTGTAGCAGGCTTGAGTTTCGGTTTTTTGAAAAGCCGGTTTGGGACCTGGGGGTTGTGGGTGAGAGGAGAGGGAGGGCTCCACCCACGGCCACTCCAGGTTTTGGTTCTCGCAGCCTGGTAACAGGCTTGTTAGGGTTTCCACCTGAGATTGGCCAATATAAGCCTAGTGTGTTGAGGGCTGATTGTCTCACCTGGGAGAGCAGACAGGGAGTTTGCTCAGAGACACTTGAAAACCTAACTGTAAGTGTTGTGCTGTGCCCTTGTTGCTGGTGAGGGCATTAGGCCCTGCCACGTTCTGGTAGTGAGGGAACTACCTGTGAAGTTAGTGCCCCGACAGGGCTAGGATTTATGTTTATGTTTTCTTTATGTTGTTTCTGACATTGTACAATAAAGACTGGTGCCGACCAGCTTGTACTTGCATCCAGTCTGGCGTACTGTTTCCCAGCTGCTGTGTGTGAAAGGAAGGAGTCCTCTACCCAGGAGAGGGACCCCCTAACCTAACTGTGTCACAATATATATATATATTCAGAAAAAGGTAGTACACGGCGCTAAGTCCTGAAAAGGTTAATGAAATCCCAATGCAATTTCAATAACAGTTCATCAAAAGACGCACTCTCCAGATGTATAGGGTGGCTGCTCCTACTCCCATATACTGCTGCCCAAGCAGCGTCAATATCTGTAAAACAAAAGGGTGGAGAAAAGGGCGCCTCCTAGTGCATTAAATAAGTAAATGATGTAACCATCACCAAAGATAATCACCCTCTGTGTAGATGGGGGTGTACCTTATATAGTGGAATTCACCACTTATTCAACAGCAATCTTAATAATTCCTTATTTGTCCAACTTCTGGAAACCCTCAGGCTTTTCCCTCCATACAGACCAAAGTGAATCAACACATAGAGAAAAATAGAAAGACAATAGTGTAATTCTATACACACAAATTTATTCAACAGAAAATAAGCATATCAAAATGCCCGTACATGAAATATAAAATGTTCAAGCTTATCTGCATAAGAATGTCACTGGTAGAGGATCATACCACACACCACCTCAACGTGTTTCGTCCATCAAAACGATTTTAGACTTCATCAGGAGGATAATGGAAGGTACTGTACATGGTCCATATATACCCCAAACTATTAGTCTTAATTATGGGCGTGTGTACCGCCTAAAACGGACTCCGTTGCATGTGTTCTGCCAACCCGGAAATAGTGAGCGCTTGCGTTCCACTGTGCGGAAGCGGAAGTTCCGCCCTCTCACAGGACACCTAATGTCTCAAAGTGCACTGCCCTAATTGTTCCCCATATATATTAAGAATGCCCAAGTGCGCAACACATCCACTTAAGAGCATAAAATATATACAAATATAGTCCAGTATTAAAAAGTCCTAAATAATGGCGATGTACTGTATGTGTTGCCATCCTCTTATTAGCCTCACCACAGGCCAAATAGTATCAATCATGAAATGAAAAAAGAAGACAAGGCGCATCCACGTGAGTAAATAAAACAATCACTTTTACTAAGTGTAATAAGCTCACATACATTAAAGTAAACAGCGTATATACTGTACATACAGTAGGGGCCAAATGTAATAGGGTGAGAGTTTAGAAAATGTGAGAGGTTAGCAGTAAACTCTCACACTTTTTAAACTAAGATAATGTAATAGTGTCTGAAAAAACATGCAAACTCGCATGTTTGTAGACTCAAAAAACTCCCACGATTTAAACTCTTAGTCAGATGTTTTTCCATTTTGAAGCTAAAACTTAATGTGAGAGTTTACTGATAAACTATCACATTTTCTAAACGCTCACCCTATTACATATGGCCCTAGATTATAAAAAACATAGTGTCTGCAGATTTCTAGAAGGTTAGGATATGAATAGCAGACAATGTTAAGGGTTGAACCCTAGATGACACCAGAGAGATTCTAGATTTCACACCTATACATCAAACTCCCACTGAATCTGAATATGACAATTTACCCCCATCTGGCTCTTTTGAATTACCTGGTACAGGATCCAAAAAGGGTGTCTTAGGTATAGGAGAACACACCCGAAGAGAGTGGGTGGGGAGGAAGAGGCAGACCCAGGGGATATGGGGTTCAAGTATTTGATTTTCAATCTATCTCAATGTACCCTCAATGAGGCAGAATATTCATTAGTTTCAAAAGGATTAACATTTATTCCCACTTGCAAGTTTGATTATTTTCAGTGGTCAGAAGACCATTTTAGGATTGGTCATAAATTGAGACTTAGGGAAATTTTTGCAAACAAACCAACAATGACATTACATTTGAACCTATATTGTCTAATGTGAGTTTGAAAACTTTTTTTTAGAATAATTAATACTAAATTTATGGATAATTTCCCTAGGAATAATACTCAATTTGACATTTGAACTCATATGGAGAGAGTGGCTCTGAAATCACTACTGAATGACAGTACTATTGTTATAAGGACTGCTGACAAGGGCAGGTGGTAATCCTACAGGATTTTTTTAAATATGATGCAGAAATAAGAAGACAATTATCAGATCAGTCAAAATATTTAAAATTAACCCTATGCAAAGGATAAAGAAAGAAGTAGATCATCTCATCGATCAGGTATTTACCATCTCCTGGATTAATGAAACAGTTCACTCATTCCTCTCCGGAACATCCAGTTTGTCCAGTTATTTACATTTTGCAACCAATCTCACAATATGTTGATTTTGGTCTCCAAGCATTTGTAAAAAAAACACAAAGAGTTCCTTTCATGATACTAGTAATTTCGTATCATATTTTAAATTGATTGACAAATTACCACCCAATTGTATGCTTGCAACACTTGACGTTTGCTCCCTATACATAGTAATTCCTCATGATGCTGGTATTAGGTCTGTAAGAAAATCACTGATATGAGGGGCATCCAATTTAATTTATGATTGATTTGTTAAGTAAAGTACTTGAACTTAATAATGTTTCTGTATCAGGATGAGTAGTAGATCAAAGTGGCTAGAACCGCTATGGGTTCATATTTAATGCCAGCATCTGCGAACATTTTCATGAATGAATATGAGCAGAGACACATTCTTAGTGTAAATACTGACATTAATGAATATCTTAAAAGATTTATCAATTATATTTTTATCATCTGGAGGGGTAATGTTGAACATTTTTATGACATGGTTCAGGAGCTAAATGCCTTGGACAATCCAGTTCATTTTACTGCTTCAAATGACATCACTTCAATTGACTTTTTGGATATCACTATGATTAAGAATTTCTCAAGACTTGATTTTACTCTTTTCAGGAAACCTACAGACAGAAATATACTATTGTGGGCTACAAGCCATCATCCGGATTCTTTTAAATCAAACTTAACAGTCTCACAATACCTCAGAATATTAGGAAATAACTCTGACACTTCTAAAGCAGAAGAGCAACTCAAAGAGTTTCCAGAGCATTTTAGTGAATGTGGGTACAACAAGCCTGACATTTAGAGATGCCTCACCAAGGCTAAAATAATCTATCTTAAAAGTGGTGAAAGGACTAATGGGGCCAATGAGATTGACCAAGTAATCTTAGAAACGAGATGTGATTCCAGTTTACACAATGTGCAAAAGACAATAAAGAGCAGTTGGTTGATTGTTAACTCAGATCTGGGCTTCAAAAGATTTGGTAAAAAACCTCCACTCCTTAGTGTTCAACAAGGACCAAACCTCAAGGAACTACTGTTTAGTCCTATGTCACAACCAGAAGAAACTGCCAAAGTAAATAGGTTAGCACAACGGAATGGTTGCTATAAATGTTTGGGTTGCATGACATGCAGGCCCTTATCACAAGATACTATATTTGCCATCCACATAATGGAAAAAAGATTGGTTAATTTGACAATTTGATAACATAGTTTACTATTTAATCTGGCCGTGTGGTTGAATGTACGTGGACAAGACTACAAACTTTTAGAAAACAGATGACACAACATAGATCATCTATACACCTGACATTCACAAATAATACAACTGACAAACCAGTGGCAGCACATTTTTATGCAAGAGATACAACACATTTCATCTTTATGCTAGATGATGATTGACTGGGCACCCCCAGTGAAGAGAGGGGGCAATCATGGCTTGATTCTTCTAAATTGATTCACCTTTTGGGTACAGTGGCTACTAAGGGTTTGAAAGAACTAAACCCCCTTAATATTTTTTTATAAATAGCTCCTGTGATGAATCTATGGTTGAATGATTTAACATTTAAGCAATACCCCTATCTTTTGAAGAAGAAGAATTTGGTACACTATATATTTTTTGTGTGATATATTCTGTCATTTTTGAATATATGGAGGACTATATTTTGTTAGTATTTATTGGTTTTTGGAATATATTTTGGTCCCTTTGGTTACTTAATGCCTGATGATCCTTAAGGATGTGTAAATAGGCAATTGTAATTTGTTTTATTAGGAATTTTTGTATTAATGTAGGGTAGGAATTTTGGGTTATTTTTTTGATGAGCTATGAGTGCTATTTTACAATGTATGCTATGCAATAATATGGGTAATCCTCCTTTCACCCATTTAATTATGCAGAGATGCTTAGAGGTGTTTTATACAGTCATGGATTAATTGGATTTATTTATAGACCATTATTTCTAACATCATTAGCTTTCTATATTTATATGTGGGATTTTAATATAGCTCTGATAATTTGATAGTATTATACGCAAAACTATTTTTTATTGTTACAGCTGGAGTAATATACAGTATGTGGAACACTTTTTCCATGCTAGAGAAGTATCCAATCAGGCCTATAAGCCTACTCCTCAACATCCACACATGCCAACAATGGCCAGATGACTGTGAGCCTGCCCAATATGCTAAGAAATTGTGCCATGAAGCATTTCCAGTTTTGCTTTCCACAGGTGGAATGCAAACTGGAAGTTATAGGGGCAGACCCAGCCATGATCAGCAGCTGGTGGTGGGAGATATTAGGAGTTAAGCTACTGTACATCTGGTGTGTCTCCACACTATGGGTCAAGAAGTCAATGTACTTCAACATTCTGATTATAGTAATATGGAGCCAAAGATGTATTATATTGAGTGACGGTGCCACTTCCGGTGGCGTCCACACATGGTTGGTAAGTGGGGCAGTATACTGGTATTTATAGTTCCATAGCTCAGACAAAGGTCCCAGAGACGACTGAAATGTCAACCATGTCTCAATTGTTGCTGGTATGAATAAATTGATCTGGTACTGCAACTTAGGTGGGGTGCATAGAATCAAGGGAGATAGGGCCTCATTCATGCAATCAATCGTTCTGAAACAGGGCGGCCACTTTCATCCTGAATGGCCGCCTCCATGCCGGTCATTAGGCTGTGGGTTAACACCCACAGCTCTAACGACCGCTAAAGGTGATGGTCGTGATGGTCAAGACCATCGCAACCAACAGGGCGAACGACGAGATGCTAAGGTAGGGTCTTGTCAACCTTAAGCCCCAGGGAGCTTCCTGCTCTGTTTGAGCAGGACGCTCCCCACTGACATCACTGATGATGTCAGTGGGGCCGCCCCCAAACGGCAAGTGTTCCGACAGGAATGCCTCCGTTTGGGCCAGCAAATGGAGCGAGCTGTCACTCAACATCGACAGCTCACCCCGTGTGCTACGAGACCCCTAATGACGGATCACCCTTCGTTAGCCGGGTCTCGTGCATGCGCACGACGGAGCCGGCTCTGTCGTGCGCATGCGCACTGGAGCAACATAATCCGGTTGCGAGCTCATAGAGCTACTGACCGGGTCTGAATAAGCTCCATAATCCCTTAGTACAAACAATAAAAAGAACCAGCACTCTTCAGTTATCGGTGGAAATAATTTATATGGTTTTAATCTGACATTTCAGTTTTTAAAGACTTTTTTCAAGGACACAAACACCAGCTGACCATGTCAGAACTAAATACCCCCATCACCTACAATCAATTAACAATCAGTGAGTGTAACACCCACCTCCAAGGAGGTGGGAGATTACCATAAAAAGCAACACAGAGAAATAGAAATATATAAACCTGTAAACCAGATAAATTGTTTCAGCCAATGTCTGGAGATTGCTCTTTCTATTGTTTGTATATATACCATAAGTCTGGGCGGTTATTAAACAGGTACGTTGTTAATTGAGGAGCATCTGATACACATGTCTCTCTCTCTCTCTTTATATATATATATATATATATATATATATATATATTATACAGTCAGGTCCATAAATATTGGGACATTGACAGAATTTTCAGATTTTGGCCTCTATTCACCACCACAATGGTTTTGAAATGAAACAAACAAGATGTGCTTTAACTGAAGACTTTCAGATTTATTTTGAGGGTAATTACATCCAAATTGGGTGAACGGTGTAGGAATTACAACAGTTTCAACATGTGCCTCCCTCTTTTTAAGGGGCCAAAAGTAATGGGACTATCAACTGAAAAGCTATTTCATGGACAGGTGTGAGACATTCCCTCGTTATTTCATTATCAATTAAGCAAGTAAAAGGTCTGGAGTTGATTCTAGGTGTGACATTTGTATTTGGAATCAGTTGCTATCAACTCTCAATATGAGATCCAAAGAGCTGTCACTATCAGTTAAGCAAGCCATCATTTGGCTGAAAAATCAAAACAAACCCATCAGAGAGATAGCAAAAACATTAGGTGTGGCCAAATCAACTGTTTGGAACATTCTTAAAAAAAAGAATGCACCGGAGAGCTCAGCAACACCAAAATACCCAGAAGACCACGGAAAACAACTGTGGTGGATGACAAAATAATTATTTCCCTGGTGAAGAAAAACCCCTTCACAACAGTTGGCCAAATCAAGAACACTCTGCAGGAGGTAGATGTATATGTGTCAAAGTCAACAATCAAGAGAAGACTTCATAAGAGTGAATATAGAGGGTTCACCACAAGATGCAAGCCATTGGTGAGCCACAAAAACAGGAAGACCAGATTAGAGTTTGCCAAACAACATCTAAAAAAGCCATTACAGTTCTGGAACAACATCCTATGGACAGATGAGACAAAGATCAACTTGTACCAGAGTGATGGGAAGAGAAGAGAAGTAAAGGAACTGCTCATGATCCAAAACATACCACTTCATCAGTGAAGCATGGTGGTGGTAGTGTCATGGCGTGGGCATGTATGGCTGCCAATGGAACTGGTTCCCTTTTATTTATTGATGATGTGACTGCTGACAAAAGCAGCAAAATGAATTCTGAAGTGTTTCAGGCAATATTATATGCTCATATTCAGTCAAATACTTCAGAAGTCATTGGACGGCGCTTCACAGTGCAGATGGACAATGACCCGAAGCATACTGCAAAAGCAAACAAAGTTTTTTAAGGCTAAAAAGTGGAATGTTATGCAATGGCCAAGTCAATCCCCTGACCTGAATCCGATTGAGCATGCATTTCACTTGATGAAGACAAAACTGAAGGGAAAATGCCCCAAGAACAAGCAGGAACTGAAGACATTTGCAGTAGAGGCCTGGCAGAGCATCACCAGGGATGAAACCCAGCGTCTGGTGATGTCTATGCATTCCAGACTTCAGGCTGTAATTGCCTTCAAAGGATTTGCAACAAAGTATTAAAAAGTGAAAGTTAGATTTAGGATTGTTTAGTTTGTCCCACTACTTTTGGCCCCTTAAAAAGTGGAAGGCACATATAGAAACCGTTGTAATTTCTACACAGTTCATCTGATTTGGATGTAATTACCCTCAAATTAAATCTGAAAGTCTGCAGTTAAATCACATCTTGTTTGTTTCATTTCAAAGCCGTTGTGGTGGTGAATAGAGGCCAAAATATGAAAATTCTGTCAATGTGCCAATATTTATGGACCTGACTGTATATATATATATATATATATATATATATATTATATATATAATATATATATATATATATATATATATATATATATATTAGAGATGTGTGCCAGACCATTTTTTGCTGGTTATGGTTTTGGTTCTGATTCGTCTGCCTATTTTGCCATAACTGTTTTTGGTTTTGTATTTGTTTCCAAAAATTGGCAAAAAAAGCTAAAATCACATAATTTTAGCCCTTTTATTGTTCCTAGAGCCAGATAACATTAATTTCCAGTCAATTTTGATCACCTCACAATATTGTTTTCATGAGTTTGCTGCAAATGACCTAAGAGCAAGGGTGTTCCTAGTTTGTTACCATCCCTACCTTTACTTATCATGGTTTTACAAAAGCTACAGATGGCTTGACAATTATTGTCAGGATTTGGGTAATAACAATTCCACACATAAGATGTGCATTTGTTGGTCCTATGCCCAGGCATGACAATGGCCTTCCTCTTATCATGGCCAAGAGCTTCCACTAGTGCCTGACTTACACAAACAACATCCTCATCCTCAACATCTTCATTAGTGCTGGCTACACAAATATCCACCTCATCCTCTTGCACTTCCTTGATGGCATCCTCAATTTCTATGTAATCAGCTATATTTTTGCTGCTCATCCCCACTTTTGCAGAGGGAGCAGAAATGGTGGAAGGTGGCTTATCTGTGAGAACAACAGTATCAGAAAGGTCAGGTATACACATCACACTTGTGGACATACTTAGACTCTACTAAGGGATTTGTGACATTTCTTTTTCTAAATGCACATTTTTTTATACTGCCTTAGTGGTTTTCATTTTATTTACACCTCTTCTACATTCTGAGTGATAAGGTCTTGCATCATCATGAGTGGTAGAGGAAGATACCTCACTGACACTTGCAGAACCACCACTCATAAATAAAGGCCAAGGCCTCAATCTTTCCTTGCCACTGCATGTGGTGAATGACATTCTGGCAAATTTATGTTTTTCTGCACCACACTTTTCCTTTATTAGATGTGTTTTTTTTCTTTACCACTGTATATTGTTCTTTTATGTTAGATGCCCTGACTTATACCCTCTATGCCCTTGAGCATCGGTATTAGTAGATGACGTTAAAGGACTAGCATCATCATCATTACTGGTGGCAACAGCTGCAGCAACAGTATTTGGTTGCTCTTCTCTATCCATTTTTTCAATTCGCAGATCACTGTGTGGCTTATATATGCATGTGAACAAAATGCACCAAACTGTACAAACAATACAATTTTTTTTTATTTTTTTTTGATGGTGCAACTTTATTCCTGCATGGACTGGAGCCACAAGGCTTACCTTATATAAGCACATGAACAAAGCACACCAAACAGTACAATTATAAAAAAATTTGTTTATGTAATAGCTCTATTCCTGTGTGGACTAGAGCCACAGGGCTTATATATGCACATGAACAAAGTATACCAAAAAGTACAAACAATTCAATTATTTAATTTAATTAATTTTGCAGGTGCAGCACTATTCAAACAGCATGGACTAAAGTCATAGGGCTTATAAATGTATGTGAATGTCTTACTGATGGACACATCACTGCCAATACAGCAGAGTACAGCACATCATACAGCAGCATGCACTCCCTATACACATTGACTAAGCAGCACAGCCACTTGGACACTGGACACAGCTTATACAGCAGAGTAAAGCAAAGCAGCATGAACCCCCTCATACACATTCACTAAGCTGTGTCCAGTGAGTCTGGACACAGCACAGCCAATACAGCAGAGTTAAGCACAGCATACATCAGAATGTCTGACAAGAATATGGTACCGAATCCTATCCATGGTGCCTTATATAGAATCCAAATCCTGTGAGAATCCAACACTGCAAGGATGACATTTTGTCTCAAAAAGAAATCCGAGTCAGACAGGAAGACCCGAGCCACTCAGATTTACTTGGATTCCCTATTTTTGGGCAGGTTCGGATTCCGAGGAATCTGAACCGCTCATCTCTACTATATATATATATATATATATATATATAGGACTCCAGAGCACATAGTAAAGAGGGTAGCCACCACCTGAGGAGACCCATTACAAAAGTCTCTGCTGTTCAGAGACCCTTTATATGCAGTGATCGGTGGAGCTCCCTGTCATCTGGAGAGGCATGATCACATCTGTCCTCAGTGATGAGAATACTGGAGGGTAGCCACTGAAGAGAACTGAGGAGCTCTTTCAGTACAAGTCCCTGTGCAGGAGGCATGGCTCAGTACAACAAAGCTGGTGTCCAAGTGGCAGAGATCACCAGAGTGCAGCTCAATGAGGAAGGGAGCTGCCTGATTAGAGAGAGACAGATCACTTACTACCACCTGAGTGGAACCAGGTACTGCAGCTAATATATATTATGAATTCCTAATGATCTATACACCCTAAATGTCGCTATTTTATTGTAAGTCGCACAAGAAATAATTGCTTTCCCGACTTTGATTGTGGTTCCAAAGCACAAAAAGATATTATTCACCAAAAAGCATATAGTTACATGCTGTGATCTAAATACAATTAGCGCAAACAAATTATACAATCACTAGGTACAGTCGAATACATATGCATGCACTCTGGATCCAGATTTCTGGCATCAAAGGTGAAGCCTCCATCAATAGCAAGAAAATTATGACTAACTACCAGATCCATGGTGCTTGCATTTAAACTCTTGCAGAGATAAACATTACAATAGAACAAGTTGGCATAATCCCATTGGTTCTTCTTCATGGTTCTTCTGTTACAATACAAACTGACCTATGAACTGTATCGTAATAGTTCAGCCTCCAACAGTCCTTTGTGTCCGTTTTCCCGCCAAAGAACAAGTCTAAACTGGCTAAGAAAATTACATTAACAGAGTACATTTCAATGCCTATCTCTCTATGATCCATAATTCCCAGACGCATGTTGCGAGTTCCTTGCAGATGGAACTGGAAATCTGCAAATAAACAGTGGTTCAGAATGGCACCAAACACGGTCTGTTTATCATGTACTAAACCCTAGATATCAAAATAGCTGCATTTCACAATAGATTTGATAACATATAAAACCGTTAATATCAACCTTAATGCTAGGGAACCTTTCTATGTAAGTGTGCAATACATTAGTGTAAGGATATTAAGAAAAGATGCTAGTTAGTGCTGTGCATCTATGTGTTTGTGTAGTACACCATGGTACGTGTTTTGCAGGATTGTTCATATTATATGTTTTAGTAAATGTATGTATCTATATAATGAGGACTTTTAATAGTGTTCTATTGTGTGGGAATCGCACGATACTAAATAATAACATTGCCGTATGTACTGATATTGTATGAGATTCGCTAAAATGACGCTGGGCGGCCATTCACAAAATGGCATCTTGTGGCCAGTCGCAAAATGGCATCGTGCAGATTTTAATTTTAACAGATTCTGTCTCAGCCAGTCATCTGGCTTCGACAGTGTGTATATATATATATATATATATACACACATATATATATACACAACACAATGCCTACAATGCGTTAAAAATATAGTAAAATTATACAAAATAATTAAATAAATTATATATATTAGTATAGGCTGCTACCCCAAGTTAAGTCCTTTGCCAGGTCAGGAACAAAAAATTCTATGGATTGGGGGGGTCTTAAGGTGCGCCAACACAATTTGTTTATAATAGTTCAATAACACCTTAGTTGTCCTGTTAAGTCTTTCAGTGCTCTTTTAGTTGTCAAAGTTGGAGGATGAGGTTCTTCTTATTGTTTCTACAATGAGACCCTCACACCAGAGTTCACCCAAATATGCAATAATCAGTTTCTGTATACTTGATTCATAGTTATTTATTATAAAAATTAAAAAGGTTAAAAATCTTATATAGCACATGCAGAGTGGCCTATATGGGCTGGATGTTAGCAACTTGATGTCCCTCCTCTTCAGGAGTAAGAGCTCTTTAACAGCAAGTTAGCCCACTTTTGGTCACTTTTGCATTATCACCCAACGTGTTTCATCAAATATCGACTTCTTCGGGGGTGGTTAATATCCGAACAGATATGCCCAATAGATACTTCTTTATCTGGCCACCACTGGTTTAAATAAATAACTCCTTTTTGATATGCTTAATTTCCAAAGAGTGTTTCGAACTTTCTTGAGGCAATGGTTTTGCATAAATATTCCTCAGATGTACTCGATTCAGTGAGGATGACTGTTCTCTGCATGTGTGCTCAGTTCCCTTGTCAGACTTTTACTGCCTGACAAGGAAACTGTGTTGGTGCACCTTAAGACCCCCCAATATATATATATATATATATAATATATATATATATATATATATATACACACACACACACACACATAAATACTAATGTCCGCACTCAAAGCCAAAATTGATCAACAGTGTGGTGCTCCTCAAGGATCCAAATAGGTATCCAAACAATAGGGAAAACACAAAAAGGCACTCACCAGGTATTGTAATAAAAAATTTAAATCACATCTTTTTTACTTATCCTTTAAACATAGAAAAAGTCGACGTTTCAGTCCACATCAAGACTGTCTTCAGGATATACACACATGGAGAAACTCATGTGTGTACAGATGTGCCCAGCTAGTTTGTTGTTCAAGGTGCACCATTCAGGGCACTGAGTCGCGCCATGGAATGTTACGTGATGGCTGGACTTGTGGTGTACTGTGGAATTCTTCAACTAAGGACACGCTACACCATGTAATACAGCACTTAACCTCTGGGTTTCTAGTGCTCCACTGTTGTAGTTTGTACTGAATACCATACTGTTAATTTGGATGTATATCACATTCACGCACTGTACAGTATTTGCATGTTCGCACAACCAATATTTTTAATATCACATACATAGAGTAAGGTCTTAGAATGGGACGCAAATCAGTACACATACTGTACATAAGTGTACAGTAATGAAGTTACCCGAGTTGTTATCATGGTATAACCAATAATGTAGATTAATGAGATGCATGCACAGCTTTCATTAAGATGGGATGAATTATTCTCTAATGGTGGGGTACTGTGTATATATGTACTGGTACTGTATAATATTTGGAAAGGAAGGCAATTTTTGTATTAAAAAGAGCAGGTGGGTGGAGTGCACAAGGATGAGCCAGCTATGTGCTGTTCTTAATATAGCTGGCTTGTGGGCTAGTGGTTAGGTGATTGCTTTGCAACAATGCTGGTCCCGGGTTCGAGCCCTGGAAAAGAATAATTTTTTTCTGGCACTGGACATTATAGTGAAACTACTGTAGTAGTGGTGTTGTCTAAAGGCTGTTTAAAAGTAAGGCATTACAAACTGTGCATTTAAAAAGTGCAAACTTGCATCAATGTCTGCGCTGGTGTGGCTGTCAGCTCCGAGGGGTTACAATGGGATTTCTGGTGCATGCCCAGTGGAGGGGTTACAATGGGATCTGTTGTGTATGCCCAGTGGAGCCAAGCCATACGCCATGCAACGCTATGCCATGGCGTATGGAAGACCATCACTCCACATGCTCAGTTGTCTGTATTACTATGCGGTTGAATTTTCACACTAGCGCCACTCTGCACTGTCCCAGACTTGTACACTTTAGTGATTTCATGAGTTCAGTAACTGGTAGTGGGCTCTCTATGAGAGAGAGGTCTCTGCATTACAAACTGACTGTGCATTTAAAGTGCAAACTTGCATCAATGTCATCATGGTTGGCACTGTGGTTGCTGTCAGCCAGCTCCGAGGGGTAAGTGGGCTCTGTTTGAGAGAGAGGTTTCTGTATTACAAACTGACTGTGTGCTAAAAGTGCAAACTTGCATCAATGTCAACATGGTCTGTACTTAGTGGCTGTGTGGCGGTCCTCCATGCATGTTTTCTTGTCATGCACAGCACCCCATTCAACGTGTCCTTTTTCCGGTTCAGTTCCTCTTTTCCAATCCTGAATCTTGTCCAACATATTGAGAGGATATCTTCTTTTAAATTGTTGGGAAATGGTACTTTCTTCCGACTGCCATCAAAGTTCACACGCTTGGTCCAATTGCAATAGAGGTCATAGGGTTCTTGATATATTGCCTGTGCATATCGATGCATCTCACCATTGCCAGCTCTGTAAAGTTCATTGTCCTTCTCAACAGTGATTACAACCAGTGGTATATCTGGCAAGGGTGTTCCAAATACAGTCTGTGGTGCTGGGGTGCTTGACATGACAGGTGTTCGTGGTGAAAGTACAGGCAAGCTTGCATTGTTGATCCTCGATTCTTCAGCTGACCATTCAGGCAGGCTATACGATGCCACTGGTGTACTCTCACTGAGGCAGGCTGTATGATGGCACTGGTGTCATGTCCAAGTGCTCTGATGCTACTGTAGTGTCCATGTCTAGCAAGTGGAATGATGGGTCAGTCTCCAAGTTGAAATCTTCATGATCATGTTATCCTCAGGCTCAAATTCATCAGGTGTGACCATTTCATACTGTACTACCTGGTCATGTCTGTTCCTGGTATGCTGGGCAGCGGCCTCTGGCCATTCTTCTTTAGTTTGCCGGATTGCTTCTTTCATTGCTTCTGCAATGGTGTCCTTCAGTCTGGGACAGTGCAGAGTGGCACTAGTGTGAAAATTCAATCGTATAGTAATACAGACAACTGGGCATGCGCAGTGACGATATTCCATACACCATGGCATAGCAATACATGGCATATGGTTTGGCTCCACTGGGCATGTGCCACAGATTCCATTGTCATTGTAACCTCTCCACTGGGCATGCACCAGAAATCCCATTGCAACCCCTCTACTGGGCATGTGTCAGAGATCCCATTTATAACCCTTAAGAGCTGGCTGAAAGCCACCACACCACCAACCATGCAGACATTGATACAAGTTTGCACTTTAAATGCACAGTCAGTTTGTAATACAGATACCTCTTTCTCTCAGACAGAGCCCACTACCAGTTGCTGGTCATGAGAAATCACTATAGTGTCCAAGTCTGGGATAGCACCGACATTGACGCAAGTTTGCACTCTAAAGTATGTACAGACATCCTGCTTTTGCTGCGTTTGACTCCCGAAGCACTGGGCATGCGCTCCACATGTATTGAATACTGAATACTGTAAGTAAAGATTTAAAAAATAATAAAAAAACCCAAAAACTATATTTTCAAGAAGATAGGAGAAGCAGTGAGACTAGGCATTAGACCGCTAGGCCACACTCTTCACCCATTACTACAGTACTGTAGTACCTAAAGTAATGAAATCACTACAATGTCTAAGTCTGGGACAGTGCCGACAGTACTTACATTGGCGCAAGTGTGCAATTTCAACCGCACAGTCAGTGTGTAATAGAGAGCTTAATGATTTAAAACTTTATCAGACATTCTTCTACTGCTTTATTATACATTCCTGATTCCATGTGAAAAACACTGTACTACTGTATAGTGTATCGAATCACCACTTCTGTCAGCCAATCATTGGGCAGTGATAGAGAACATACAATGGAAATCAGACGCATGCACTATGTAGTTTGGGAAAAGTGACACCTGGTGGGCAAAAAGTTGTATTACACATTATGACTTTTTTCCAGCGCTATGCTACATTATGAAACTTTCTGTTTGGCGCGACTTATGGCATGGTGTGTGGCGCACCTTGTGTGGCACGTTTCATAACGTATGGAGCAATAAACTAGCTGGGCACATCTGTATGTCCTGAAGATGGTCCCGATATGGACTGAAACGTCAACTTTTTCTACATTTTAAGGATAAGTAATAAAGAGTGCCCTTTGTCTATTTTCCATATATATATATATATATATATATATGACTCTAAAAGATGAATAAGATATTGGGGGAGCCACATAGTGCATCATCCAAAAAAGTTTTTAATAGACAGTTTAAAAATATATATGATATGCGTACCAATGATGGCAGTCACAACCACCGCAAGTTAGCAGAGCAGAACAAATCAATCCTCCATAGTTGCTCAAACTATACCACGGTCAGTCAATTGCACGGCAGGCCATGCAGGCCATGCCGTGCAATTGATTGACCGTGGTCGATTTTGAGCAACTATGGAGGACTGATTTGTTCTGCTCTGCTAACTTGCGGTGGTTGTGACCGCCATTGTTTGTACGCACATTTTTATGTATTTTTAAACTGTCTATTAAAAACTGTTTTTGGATAATGCACTGTGGTGCCCCCTATATCATATTCATGTTTTAGAGCCAAAACATTATACCTGTGAAGTGAACACGGGAAAAGAAGGGGAAGACGCCAGTTTTTAAGAATCAAAGTGCTAGTGTGACGGTTGTGGAGACTAAGACCCTCATTCAGAGGCGGTCGGAGGATGCAAGCGGTCGCTCAGAAGCTGGGCGGCCGCTTGCATCCTGACCGGCCGCCTGTTTCGGTCGTTAGGCTGTGGGTTTACACCCACAGCTCTAACGACCGCTATGGTGATGGTCGGGGCTTACGACGAGACCCTAGGGTAGGGTCTCACTTGTCGTAAGCCCCAGAGAGCTTCTGGCTCTGTCAGACATGGAAGGTCTCCACTGACATCACTAGTGATGTCAGTGGGGCCTCCCCCAAACGGCAGGCGTTCCCATGGGAATGCCTCCATTTGGGCTGCCACCCCCCCGGCCCGCCTTCCAAATGGGGCGAGCTGTCAATCAACATCGACAGCTCGCCCCCTTTGGAAAGAGACCCGCTACGACCGGCCCTGTCGGTCATAGTGGGTCTCACGCATGCGCACAAAGGAGCCGGCTTCCTCATGCGCATGCGCACTGGACAAACATCGAGGCGGCCGTGCAGTCGTAGACCATATGGCCGCCTCTGAATGAAGCCCTAAGTGTGTATAGCTATACCCGTCAGCATTAGAACATATGACAGTCATGTGTGGGACTTGTTGTTCCACAGAGAGACAATTGTGAAGTGGATGATACCTAGCGCACTTATCCTTTTTGGTTTGTTCTAATTCTATATATAATTATATATAGTTCACACTTTACACATATACAACTATGGGGAAGAGATACCAAACAATGGAATAGGGGTAAAATTAATTTTTATTGATTTTTTTTATTTTCATAGTAAGCAATCAATGTATCTATGACAGTTACTTCAGTTCAGTCTCCTACCTACTGGCACCCATAGCTATGCACTGCAGTAACTACACTCTCCAGTTTCTGAAACCACACTGTCAGACAGACTTCTCCTTCAAACAAGTACAAATATCAGATGGCGTTGTCTAAAAGCTGCTGGTTCAAGGAGGATGTCACTCTCCTGACTAGTAAGGACAACAAATAATGAGAGAACCTGCGCTAGAATCTTATATATTTCAAATGATTAAGTCTTAATCTATTAGTCACATTCACAAATCACAATAAATAGTGAAACAATGATGCTGGTATGGATATATCTTTTTAGTCAATGTCAAAGGCAACTCCACAAATATCAAAAAATAGTATAACATGAATACTAATAGTAAGTAGATAGATGTATAGGCTTGATTGACGGTAAAAATTCATTTAATATGCATGTCATAACATGCCAATAAAATACACAATAATGCACAGATAGTTACAATGGAACAGTACCATGAGAAATAAGAAAAATAAAAAAGAAAAATAATGAAAATAATTTAAGAGAATAAAAGTCACAAATGTAGAATTGAGAAATTCTCAGTCCAAATGGCCTGGTGTTAATAACCATTGATAATCCTCAGAAAAAATGGAATCCAGAATAATGTCCAGCTAGAAATGTTAAGTTACCAACTGATTAGAAGCATAGGTCCTGACGAGTAGGTAATGAGCCCACAGATGAACCGAAGCAACGTGGTTGGAGAAATGGAAAAAACCGGTCTGGAATCCACAAGCCACAAGGAGGTTTTCAATTAGTAAAGGCCATTTTTTCTGCCGATTATCATTATTATCATTATGTCATGTTACATCATGTCCGCAATCAGAAGCAAAAAAGTATATTTGGGGCACAGAGCAGCAGTGTGGCACCTTAGCTCCTCCGCTGTTCTATTCTACAGCTGCAAGTGCAGGACAAGGAGCGGGGGCTTTCGGGCTGTGGAATCTGAGCCTGAGACAATGAAGGAGCAGTATCCCCATCAGGGCAGGTGCACAGAGGTGAACAACTCTATTGTCTCTGGCAGTTCTGCCCCTGAGAAAGGGATGGATAGTGTGTATTACAGAAACATCCTACCTTGGCAAAATGTACACAGCCTTATTCTCTCCATTAATACTTCCTATGTGTTTATAGGTGTCACACAATTAACAACTAAGCCAGGACTTTGGTTTATTAACCAGACAACACAGGGTAACTATTTGTATGTACAACAGGTACACAATGTAGGTATATAATAGATGCAACAGGTCCAGCCAGGAATGTGGCAGGTGGTGTGTGGGTAATGGGAAACACACCTGAACATGTACTGTACAAATAGTGGTGTCATTGGAGTATGCACACACTTACATATAGCAGTGGTAACACTGTGGAATATGTAGGGTCTATCCTGTGCATCTCTCTGCAGTCAGGATTGCTTTTGTCCATATCTCTATTATCCAGATCCATATCACTTAACATAGTTCATGTCTTCTCAATGATTGTGCTGTTTGCCTATCACTCACCCCATTCTGCTAAGCAATTGGTGCTGGATGCCTTTCATTTTTAGACAGATAGTTGGATCTTTATTTTCATATTATCCACTATTGTCAGACTTCAACAATTTTATTTTCAGGCCTATTTGAGTATTCAGTAGACTCGTACTCTGCAATATTGCTTGTTACTTCACTTTTAGCTTTCAGGAAGTATACATGTATCATATGTAGCATCAATCATCTATGAGCATCATGAAGTATCAGTTTGCATCCACACACATTTGTGTGCACTAGTTCCAGTGGTGCTTTAGCTCTAGATGCTGACTTTGGAAAGGGGCAACATGTTTGGTTACCCTTCACCCAACTTTCACATTCTAGTCTTTTTGGGTTATTCTCTAGCATCCCTGTCACCATGCCATCTAGAAATGTATGTTCATTGTCATACTCTAGGTGACCTATTCTCCTATGCCATTGCAGCATAGACTGTTTGGAATCTGTAGCCTCCATTGCACATCACTCCTCAGTGTCTAGGATGTACAGTTGTTGGCACCGGGTTGTAGTTGCAAATACAGTCCCTCTATTATTGTACACAATGAACTGTCCCTTTGAGAATTGGATCTTGTATTTCTTTTGCTCCAGTACACTGATAGCATTCAGATTGGTTCCTAGATCTGGTGCAACTAATACATCACCTATGTCTGTGACAACTGTTTCATCCTTGATTCTAAAGTGCACAGTAATTGTCCTGATTTTTGTGGCATTTAGGACCTTATTTATTGCCATATATCCTATTCCCTTATGTTTACAGTATCTTACTACTTTACTGACTTAAACCAACTTTCATCACAGCTGAAGTGCCTTGTGGCTCCTGAGTTCATGTTTCAGCAATCTTTATGGTGACTGTGGTCTACATTTAATGTTAACTCATTCTTTCTTTCATGCTAGCATAATGAGGTACCACTTGGTTCACATGCTTTACAAGCTGAGGCTTTGTCCTATCTTGTGACACTTGAAGGATTTGTAGTTGGGCTTTTTGGGTATCATGCCGTTTGATAGCAGAGTATAATTCTCAGCATTGGTCTCAACAGGAATCCACTCTTGAAACTGCAGTAGCTTGGCCTGTACAATCTCCGTTGATAGCTTGGCAGCGCATGACTCCAATGATACTACTATAAAATCACACTCTGGCTTTTGCAGCATCACCATTTCAACCTCCTCATCATCTACTTGAATGCCTTCTGATCTAAATTGCTGAGATATAGACAGCATCCTATCTATATATTAATTCATAATATTGGACTCAAGTTAGTGCCGTACAGTGTGCCTCAGGTTGATTCTTCTTATTAAGCCGTTGTCTTATAAAACATCTGCAATGCTACCCACATTTTATGCACTGTCACCTTCCTATGAATAATGGAATATACATGCTGCTCTGAAGTTAAGCCTATGGACTCCATGGCTCTATCCACGCCATCTGGATTGGAAATCTTACCGGGATCAGTAGTGACTTTCCATAACTTTTCTCTCTTTAACTGCATCTGAATGGTGAATTTCCATGTAGTGTAGCCCTCTGAGTCTACTAACTTGGCAAAGGTCATACTGGATCCTGCACTGTACATCTTCACCCTTAGTATGAATGAAGGACTTTTCTGTACTCACTCAGGTCCTTTTATTCAGTTTTGCTGCAGCAACTTTCTTGGTTTCGTTATTCTTCACATGCTGGTTGCCTGGGCCCATAACCTATTGGCAGACCCTATAGTGGGCCTGATTCCCTACGGAACGCAGTTGCTTATATGCAAACAATCGGCCAATTGTTATGTACTGCGCATGCATATGCATTGCAATGCGTATGCACAAACTAGAAATTGCAAAGGGAATTGCGTTTGCAGAGGCTACACAGACACAGAGCAAAGTGATTGACAGGAATGGCCATTTGAGGGTGGTGACGGGGGGGTGGTTGGGCGAATGCAGGCATACTAGTGCATTTCAATGGCACTGCAGGGGCATGCATAAATTATCCACTGCGATACCAGATGCTCTCTGAGGCATCATAGTGTGCGCATAAGTAAGTAATTCCTGAGTGAGGTCTGGGCTACTCTAACTGTCCGATGTTACTCAATGTTACCGATTGTTTCATTATGTTGGTCAAGTATGTGTTGATGTGAGTAAGGGGAAGTGGCCGTCCTTATGTCAGGCTGCCTACGCAATGTGAATGCAAGCATTAAAATAATACAGCTGATATTAGCAATGCAGTTGCTTGCGTATAAGCAGAATAGCAATCCCTAGTGAATCAGGCCCAGTGTTGATAGGTGTCAGTGTTTGTGATGGAGGTCAGTCCACATGATGAACAACTTAGCCAGGACTTTGGTTGATTAACCAGACAGAACAGGGTGCAGGATAACACAGAGTTAATTTTGGTAAGTACAACATATACACAATGCAGTTTTATAATAGATTAAACAGATCCAGCCAGGAACGTATGGGGCAATGCAGGTGGATAACAGGAAGCACACATCTGTACATTCACAAATAGTGGTGGCATTGGGCTATTGACCCACTTACATAAAGCAGTGATGGCTCAGTGGAATATTTAGAATCTCTCCTGTGCATAAGGCTGTCTCGCTGCAGATACTCTCAGAAGCACACCACTCCTCTCAGAAGCACACCACTCCTCTATGGAGGATGGAGCTGAAGATGTGCAGTAAAGACATACATGTGCAGTAGCTCACTAATGTTCGAGGACATGCCACTGGCCCTGCGGGATCCCTGTAGCTGGGATAGAGGAGACAGTGCTGTGTAATATCCACTAACAAGATATTGGGGTTTTCTTCTGTATTTTATATGGGGTACTTATTGCATTGTTCAATTATACTTTTAATGGAAAAACACAATTCTAGGTTCTGTACACTTAGACTATTGTATAAATAATTCTAAAAATCTTTCAAACAATAACATTACTCATAACAGCAATTAATTTAAGGCATAAAACAACCCTAAACATAGCAGGAAATATAGATTATATATATATGTATCAACTTGTTACAGTCTTGCCCCAATTTTCATCCACAAAAGATACATTTGTAGAAGCTCACCGGAGACGAAATACAGTAAATATAGGATCAATTAAACATTGCTAAAAACTGAGTTTACAAAATCTCTAGATATTATCAGTGTTTTAGAAACAGCTTGTATTTTCAGTTTACTTTAACAATATCCATGTGCATAATTAGTTCTGAATGCCAGCCTTGTGGACTTAATTATTATCAAATATATGTCCTAATTAAGAGTTGCAGTTAGAATTGAGCTTTTGTAATGGCCAACGCATATGGCTGCTTGTAGTACTAAATACAGTTTGAGAATTCTCCAACTCATGTGTACTGTATATTTTTACACTAGAAACGCTTCACTAATTAGCCAACATCACCATTTTCTTCAGATCTGTCCCTTGCTTGATTTTTTTTGTTGAGGAAATCCTCGAGACCTGAATCTCATCCCTGACTGAAGCAGCTGCTGGTTTTTATATGCTGAATCAACGTATTGCAAACTAAGGATAGCAGAACACATAACCCAGCTTTAACCCATATTGTATTTCAAATACTGTATATCAAGCTAATGCTGAATATGAGAAAAGATGATGTGCAAGGAAAAAAAATCCCACATAGGTTTGGAAATTATTAGGACTGCAAAATGCTTAGGCTGGCTGAACAAGCATGATACACCCAGCAGAAACACAGCCAACAATGTGTATTGAAATGATCAGTTATTCAGACTGTTCCACAGTCTATAAGGGTTATCAGAAGGAACAAGTAATGTCTTATACATAAACATTCAGCTTCTTATACGAGAAAACAAAGTAATCTTCTTCTTTGATCATGAAAAATTAAATCAGCTTTGACCTATATGATAAAATTATACTTAGGAAGACAGTTAACGTACATGAAATTTTATAGAAGTGTGGAGTGCAGCACAAATAAGTGTAATATTAAATATATTCAGACAATTTATAATTAAACGGAGTACATTTATCAAGCACTGTTTGCGGTTTATAAACTGCTAATTTGTTAAAGGCAAAACCACAAGACAAGCAATGCCAAAGTATAATTTTCAAACCTGATAAGGTACAAAGCTCCATGCTGATTTTTTACATATTTAAATACATATTGTAACTACAGTAGGATTGTGCGCGCAGTGCCACCCCCCAGGGCACAGGGGACGGCACTTTCACTGCCCATCAGCACCTGTATTTGGTTTGAAGGATGCCTAGAATGATAGCCTAAAGCCAGTAGAGCTGCTGCAGGATTCCACTGGATGCTCCAGGCAGATACCCTGCTGCCGGTAGTGGCGCCCAGAGTATCTAAATGCCGGCCATACACTATACAAATATCGGGGCGATATGCCCGATATCAACGGATCCTCCAATAATTGTACAGTGTGTGCGGGTGACTGAGGGTAAAATATCAATCGGTCGGGCATGCCGGATTGTCCAGTATGCCCGTCCTATGCAATATTTTGTAAGTTAAATGTTAGCCGTGTCGGGCAGTGTATGCCAAGCCATGCCAAGCAACAGCCATTTCCCTGTTCCCATGGAAGGAATGGGGAAATGTCTCCTCTCCGGGGGAGAACAGATATCGGGGCCAATATACTGTGAGATATCTCACAGTGTATGCCTGCGATATCTGCAGGGTGACAGGTTGCCAGATAAAATGTCTGGTGGTCTGACAGACATTTTATCTAGCAGTGTATGCCCAGCAAAATTTTTTCTGTGCAGTGATCTTCTTCCTGTGTCTGGTGGCCCTGCCCCCTCAGCTTGACATATTGGCAAATCACCCTGCTCCAGCACTGATCCTGTCAGAAAAAAAGAGGTGGATCTAGAAGTTGAGATTGCTGAAATTGAACACCGCTGGCCTTTTGGGGCCTAGGAAATGTATAACATATTACCCACACTTCTGTGCAAATGTGTTTGTTGGGAACCTTCAGGAAGGCAGCATTATGTGGTGAGGAATGTGGAGGAGGTGGGCTGGAAGAAGGAGGAGCCACAGCACCAGGATCCACATTGGTACTATTCTGTGGGGAGATGTGAATTTTGGATATGCTGCTGGCTTCAGAAAAGTTCTGTTGTGACTGAAACATCGCTATAGATTTAAGCATGACTTTGAATAAATAACTCCTTTTTGCTACATCTTTCTGGTGAGTGCCTCCATTTGGATTAATATTTATATACATATATACAGGCTTGTACTGGCCTTCCAGGGATTGGGGGTATTCTCCGGTGGGCCTCAGTGAGTCTAAGCCCCTCCCCCTACCATGGGAGGGCAGGGCCTATAGCGATGTCAGTGTCCACCAGGTTTATCCCTTTCATACAACAAGGATGCAAGGCAGGGGGCCCCCAACAACGGTAATACTGTATGTTGTTTGCATTTTCTTAAAAACCCTGGGACTCTCACCCATGCTGCACCCTGCAGCACTCGTTTGGAGGTAGCAGAGCCTTCAATGTTGGGGGGAGTGGCCACTGTTCTCTTCTGCCTCTGACTATTCCTGTTGGCTGCATGCTTGGTTAGGCAGGATGTCACAGAGGTGGGGGTGGGCTCTGACTGATTGACCAGCCCGGGAGATTTCTAAATTGAGAGAGCATCAGCACTGCCACTACAGGGAGACAGGAGCAACCTCGAAGAGCTTACTATCAGCCAGGAAATGGAGATCTACATGCCAACCCCCTGCAGGGATGAGTGTATAGTATACATTCCCATCTCCCTCTCACCCCACCCCCTGCAGCTCAGTGTCAATCTGTACCACAGGGAACAACACAGGGACAGTGTGGGATATTAGTATTAGTAGTTACCCTGGCTGACTCTCTCTTGTCCTCACCTCTCTCTCTCTATTGTCCTCACATCTCTCTCTCTCTGCCATCACCTCTCTATCTATTGTCCTCACATCTCTCTTTCTCTCTGCCATCACCTCTCTCTATTGTCCTCACATCTCTCTCTTTCTCTCTGCCATCACCTCTTTCTCTTGCCCACAAATCTCTCTCTCTATTGTCCCCACCTCTCTTATCCTCACCCTCCTCGCCCCCCCTCTCTCTCTCGTCCTCACCTCTCCCTCTCTCTTGTCCTCACCTTTCTCCCTCTCTCTTGCACTCACCTCTTTCTCCCTCTTTCTTGTCCCCATATCTCTCTCTTGTCCCCACCTTTCTCTCTCTTTCTTTCTCTTGTCCTCAGGGACAGTGCAGAACACTACTGGGGTGAGCTGTACTAGTAGTTGCCCTGGCTAACTCTCTCCCTCTTTTATCCTGACCTCTCCCTCTCATTCTCTTGTTCTCACCTCTCTCTCATGTCCTCAGGGACAGTGCAGGAGACTACTGGGGTGAGCTGTACTAGTAGTTATCCTGACTGACTCTCTCGTCCTCTCCTCTTTCTTGTCCCCAGGTTTTTTTCTGGGGTCTATTCATGTAGGTTTTGTAGTATGCATTGCTACTTTTCACTATATATCACATTGGTTTGATGAGATATATAGCTGAGTTAAGTAGCAATGCATATATTCTTACCTTCCGGTGAAGCGATGCAAAATCCAGGGCAACGGTGATCCAGTCTTCAGCTGCAGTCCTTGGAGACTGCAACGTTGAATCCAGGATCTCTAGTGCACATGCGCTAGCAGCAGAACAGGGACAAAGGGGAAAGAGTGGACTGACAGAGTTGAGGGCAGCAGGGAGTATAGTCTGAAGTGACCCAAGAAATGCTGGGTCACTTCATTAAGCAACACAAAGAACAACGCTCTGGCAGGGTGGGGGCAGTGTGGCCAGCTGTAAAGGCAGCAGTCTGAATGGACCCGGCATATGCCGGGTTTCTTCAGCTATATACAAAACAGTAGGGGGTGGGGCTAGGGGCAGAGCGAGCAGGCAGCGAAAGCACCAGGCAGACCAGTTAAGCAAAGTGAGGTGACCTGGCATATGCAGGTAACTTCACTATTATACTCTAGTCTCTGGGAATGTCCACAGTCCCGGTAACACACAGGGAGAAGGGGGCTTTTTCTCCCTCCCACTTTCTCCCTGGCCACTGCTGATTGGCCAGTGTTAGGGAAGAGGGGGCACAAGAAGGCCGGGAGACAGCTGTCTTTCCTGCTCTTCTCCCCTCAGGAGGCTGTCTACACCATCCTGAGTTGGAGAAAAGATGTTTAGATTTGAAAGGTAAAGTTGAGCTTTCCATGCTTCTATGAATCGCTCTCCCCATACTCGTGTATGGGGAAGTGATGTCTATACTAGTCAGGGGCACTGCTAGAGAAATATGAGATTTCTCCATGGTAACCTCTTCTATGAATAGGAGAAAGCAGTGAAAAGCCCTGTTATCACTGATAAAGGGCTTTTCACTCTCTCTCTTGTCCTCACCTTTTTTCTCTCTTCTCCACACCTCTCTCTCTCATCAACACCTCTCTCTCTTGTCCCCATCTCTCTCTCTGGTCGCCACCTCTCTTTCTGTGGTCGCCACATCTCTCTCTTGTCCCCACCTCTCTCTTGTCCCCATCTCTCTCTCTCTGGTCACCACCTCTCTCTCACTGGTCGCCACCTCTCTCTCTCTCGTCACCACATCTCTCTTGTCACCACATCTCTCTCATCCTCACACCTCTCTTGTCCTCATCTCTCTTTCTGTATGTCGTCCTCATTTTTCTCTGTTTCTCTCTATCATCCTCATATGTCTCTCATTTTCGCTCTCACCCTCATTTCTCTCTTTATCGCTCTTATCCTCATTTCTCTCACTCTCATCCTTATTTATTTCTCTCTCTCTTGTTCTCATGTTTCTTCCTCCCTTTTCCTCATGTCCCTTTCTCTCATTAGTTCTCATCTCTTTCATTCTTATTGTTCCCTCTCTCTTGTCCTCCTCTTTCTTGCTCTCTCTTTTGTCCATCTAGCTCTTTCTTTCCCATCTCACTCTCTCATCTCATCTTTCCTCCCTCCTGTCTATTATTTTTTATTTTATTTTTGGATTTAGGATTGTTGTATTTGTGATGGAATATTTTAACCTCCTGTGTGTAATGGCAGTGGTGGCCCATTTATTTCAAAGTGAATGATAAGGGGCTAGAGAGCTGCCTCACATTTGTTAAAATTATACCCAGGCCCCTTTTATTGTGGAAAGAAGTGTCATTCAGATGAGGTGACCCAGGCAGTTATTCTTCTTTCCTTCTGGTAGCTGGCATCTCCACCTCCGCTTTGTGCTGCCACCCTCCAGGTGGGCCCTACCATTGCATTTCCCCTGTGGGCCCTTCATGCCCACACTGTCCGACACTATATTATATATATATATCAAAACTGCTGGATAGAAAATGTGTGTCTTACATGTTTCATTGATTTCAGTGATCCAGCCTGCTGCAGCGGAAAGCATGTGAGCAGGTAAACAGTGCAGCTGTGAGGGACTCCCTTAAGAAAGCAAGAAGGGAGTGTTATTTGCCTGTCAATCTGGGAGGGGGAGGAGGAGTTTAAGGTAAAAAATGGCCGTCTGAGCCAGTTATCTATGTGACTGATGCTAGAAAAGCGGGCCGGTTGCTAGAGAGAATGTCTCAGTTAGTGATAGGGCCATTTCAGAAGTTGTATGAAGCTGACATCCTTTGTCAATAGCTCGTGTGAGCAACAACTGTATATTGCTTACTGGTCTATGATCATCTTGACAAAATAAATAATAGTGAACAAGCCCAGAGTCAGTGTGTACTTCAATACTTCAACTACACAGCTTCCTTGTCAATAGTGGTGTAAGTGCATGGTATGCTAAGGGAAGCTAGTTTCCGCTTTCCAACCCACAAAGAAGCCAAAATGGAGGAAATAATACAAATGCTCATGAGCAGGCAGAACAGAGTCAGAAGCAGCAGTTTCAGCAGCAGCTAATTCAGATGCAACAGCAGCAAAAATTGCAGTGTAAACAGCTGCTACTGTAGTGTCAGCAACAATAGCCGGGACTTAAAGAGGAGCCCAAGCTGCAGAAAATATCAGCTGAATATGACATAGAAGCCTACATCACCACCTTCGAGAAAATGACAAATAAGGCAAAATGGCCACCGGAAGTCAGGGTGGAGAAGCTGGCACCATACTTGTCTGGTGAGGCCAAGTGAGATTATATGGACCTTGAGGAGAGGGAGTCATCGGTGAACTCAAACTTAAGAACAGAGATACTGTCTTGTGATGGTATTTCCGAGCCAGGCCAAGCACAGCGCTTCCAGGAGTGGCGTTTCTCCAAAGAGCCTCCAGAACTCAGTTGGCTGCCTTAATCACAATACTGAGGAAGCGATTGAATCCAGAAGAAAATTTGCCCCATTGGATGGTGTAGCTGCTGGCAATTGACCACTATATCTGGACTTTTGGACCGGACTGCAAAAGTGGGTGATGCAGGAGCTCACCATGCTGGTGGAGAGATTTGGGGCTTTGCAGCAAATGGCCAAGCCCGTTGGCTTTGTGCCAAAACCTATGCCAAAACAAAAATTGGGGTTATCCAGGAACCCCCTGGGGCAGACAGTGAAAAACCATGTAGATAAAGAGGTGAACTCGAAGCAGGCTAAGATATGTTTTGAATGTGGGGAACCTGAACACATCAGTGCCGCACCTCATCTCTCCAGACCACACCTCAGCACCAGTACCACACCTCGGCCCTCAATGCCACACCTTGGCACCAGTGTTGCACCCTTGCCCTCAAATTGGCATCTCGGCTCTCAAGGCCGCACCTCAGCACCAGTGCCTGTCGAAGCTGAATAATTGGCTAAGACAAGTTCAGTTTAAAATTTAATCGCAGCGACGCCATCTTGCGAATGGCCACAAGACTCCATCTTGAAAATGAGATCGCAAGACTCCATTTTGCAAATGGCCGTCTAAGCGCCATTTTAGATAAACTCACATTTTAGTACATGTGGCGATAATACTAATAGCACCATGCGATTGCATTTTTCATCATTTCCCATACACACATTAATACACACATTGCACTGTTAACTAGTCGCATATTAGCGAATGCATAGGACTTTGTATGAAACTGCTGTTTTATTAGCTTTATGCGCACGCATCTGCCCCAAGTTAACTAGCGTCCTTATTTCAAACCCTGAATACCCATACATCACATTTTCACACATAAGGTTCAATAAGCTCTAAAGTATATGATTTAAGTTGGTTCAGTTAGTTTACATGCTGAGAAATAAAGATATTTGATAACTAAGGTATTATACATGATAAACAAGTCATGTTTGGAGTAGTACTGATGCGTATACTTTTTACAGTATTCCGGTGTTATCGGTGGGTAGATCGCATTATGCATTCCTGAGTTATGGATCGCAGAGCCTACAAGCAACAAAATGTATATTTTAGAAGCAACTATTAGGATGCTACGAGAGGCATGAAGAGGAAGACCCCCAGCTGTTAGAGGCAGGTAGAGTCTGTTTGAACCAGCCTGTTAAATGTGTTGTAACAGATGCTTCACCCCTGAGAACCAATGATATCAGAAACAGACTCCCCTATTGTCCTGTATATTCTGGGGGGGTATAAATATGAGTGCACGAACGCTGGTTCTGGGTCTTAATGCTGAATGACGAGAGGTCTCTTGCTGATGCCTATCTCTGGGTCCGGAAGTGTCTGCGTACGTATACTGTACTTGTGGTCTGTATAATTTCCTTTTGCACCTAAATTGTGTCTTGATCAATTGCGTGTAACTGTCTGAACTTTTACCTGAATATCACTTGTGCTTTGGAACCACAGATTCCATGTCTAAGTCTTTATTTATGGTATGACTGCGTACGCAAATTAGCATCATCCTTAGAAGGTATAGGCAGGACATTAGAAGGTATAGGCAGGACATTAGAAGGTATAGGAAGGTGTGTATAGAGGTTCTGATCCAGTATTGTTAGTTGGGGGCTCGTAGTGAAGTCACTTACCTGCTCACATGGTACATAGGGTCATTGATATTTCAGCAAAGGGTGGAGTCACCACATGCAGGGTTTGCCTGCAACCGCTTTGTGCTGAAAGATCGCTATCCGTCTCCATGTGAATCAAGGGAGCTGACTAGAATCCAGGGACAAGAGAGGAAAAAGTTTGTTTTCCTCTGTTGATAGAACCTTACGTTTAAAGGGGTGTCGCAGTACTGAGTGCGCGACTAAGTCGCAGGTTTGCGCATAGCAAAAAAGATGCACTTTTGTGAACGCAGTTAAAAAGCCATTATACGGTTGTGTGGTAGTCGCATTATTGTGTATGCGACTGGTCGCACAATAGCGTATACGTACTTCCGGATGTGCTGCCACATGTTTGAACAAAGCCATTGAGGTTTTCATTTTTTTCTATTTCCAATATCTGGGTTAACGTGTATTTTTCTGCGCAGGAAAAAAGTGTGTAACAGTGAATACTTGTTGAACTAAGTTAAGGGTATCGTATGATCCTTAAGGGCTAGGTGCAAGGGTAAGCAGCTTTACCGTTCTATACAGTAGCAGGTGTACATGTTGTCTTTGTTGTAGAGAGGTGCGTGAGAGTAGCCGACATACAAACTCTCATAGGTGTGGAAGTTGCCTTACTAAATCTTATCCGGGTGTGGAAGTTGCCTTTTTCAAATCTTATCCAGGTGTGGAAGTTGCCTTACTAAATCTTATCCAGGTGTGTGGGCGCCGCCGACTTAAATCGTCCACAGGTAAGTGAAAGTGTCTTGATTGTCTTTCACTGGCTTAAATCTTTATTGAAAAGCGTAGGAGTTGTTTCAGAATGGGAGCCACGCAAACAGTAGAGATGTTAGGCAATGATGTGCTGCTAATGGAGGCGCCACTCGGATCAAGTACGGTACTTATGCAATAAGGTATTGTGATTTATGGTTTAATATGATGAGGAAGAGTGTTAGACCGTTTCCCACAATTGGTAGTTTTGATAAAAATGTGTTAGACAATGTCCGGGATCACATCAGTTTGATGCGCTCCCGAGAGAAAAAGGTTAAATATTTTGAATGTTTAAAACTGTGGCAGCATGAAGGGGATGCGTGGCTTAACAATGTGCAAATGACGCAAAATAGCGTCGCGAGCACACTGTCAGAAAATACATCCGTGATGCTAAATTGCAATAAGGGCGAGCCGCAAAATGGTGCACAAGTGCGACAAGGTAGTGTCGTAGAGAGTATTGCCAGCAGTTCATGCTCACCTCCCCCACCTTATGTGGATGGAGGTGCAAGTACAGTAACCAAAAATACCCATAAAAATGTAACAAGCAACTTATACCTCTCTTATGCAATTATAAAGAAAATTTTCATGATGCGGATGATGAGCCTATTGTAATGTCTGCCATTTCCCATGCTGTGCAGATGATAGATGCTGCATCACCACAATCACGAGTGGTGCCGCCATCTCCATCGGTAACAGCAAGGGAAGTGTTAATGCCCTCTGCACCCGTAGAGGAAGTTGTTCATACCATACGCAGCAGCAGCAGACTAAACCCCAAGCCAGGTAACCAGGTCACAGGTAGCAGCGCTACCGGTCTGCATCCCATTCGGACAACAACTGTTCCAAATGGAAATGCAGACGCAAATGGTATAGTGCCCACAAGGGAAGTAGTAATGCATTGTCCTTGGACCAGAGCAGAACTAAATTCCATCATAAATGATTTCCCCGATCCCAAAAAGGAATTAGCCAAATGTCAAAGATTTTTGAGGAATTTGGATATTTCACATGAACCCACTAATAAAGATTGGCATGTAGTGTTAAGGGCCTGTCTGCCACGCAATACCGACTTGACAAAATTTATCACGGATTGTGTATTGGATGATGATGTTCCCTTAACAGACCAAGTAAAGAAAGGTAACATTTCCCGCATTGTAACTCAATTGGGTATATATTTTCCAGTAGTAGTTAATTGGAACTAAATTTTCACCATTAAGCAGAAAGAGTGAGACTGCAGAAGATTATTGCGATCGGGCTCTGCAGGCTATCACCCAGTACACTGGGATAGAGGATATTAAAGAGAGCACTCACCACAGGGGGATGATAGTTATGGTACTTGTGGACGGTCTGAAAGAGTTTAAAAACTCGGGTTCAGACCTCACAGCCTGGCTGGCGGGGACTTACAATAGATACCCTCATAGAAAACACCATTGAACATGATAAGAACATCTCCAAAAAGAGAGAAGCCCAGAGCAAGAAACTAATGGCTGTCTGTATACAAGCTCTGGAGGGAATGACGGTAACATCACAGCCAACAGACACACATGCACTTGCACACACACTCACTTCTGAACAAGTATGTGTTCTCATTAACCCCACTCAACAACAAACACAACTCTATCCCACTAACCCGATGCAACCACAGGTCCCAGGCTATCCACCAACTTCTTATCCCCCACAATACCCTTACCCTCCCTATCCTTACCCATATCCACCACCTTTACCCTCTGTGCAAACCTCACAACACCACATCTCTTCACCCGAAACACAAACCTGTTTTAACTGTAAACAAACAGGACACTTAAGTAGAAACTGTACAGTAAAAGGAGTAGGGATCCCACATCAGGTAAGACCTAGATATCCCCATAAGGGATATGCACAGAGGCCAGCAAATGTTCAGCAGGCACCAGCTACAGTTGTAGCCGTAAATGCTTTATTGGAGAATGGTAGCCAACGCTAGGGGTCAGGTCATACCTGTAGTCTACAGATGGTCAGGTCAACGGGAAGTTCTAGGGAAGAACCGGTCATGATGGTTGATGTAGCTGGTACTGAATATCCTTTTCTTGTAGACACAGGGGCGACCAGGTTGGTGATAAAATCTCCCGTTAATTTACAGGTGACCAACGAGACAGTACCAACAATGGGTGTAACAGGTAAAGTGGAACATTAACCTATAACAAAGTCCACAGAGGTTACTATTGGGCCGTTGCATACCAGACATTCTTTTCTCCTGGCTGCTGCGGCTCCTACTAACCTATTGGGCAGAGACTTGTTAAGTAAGATGGGATGTGTTATATATTGCACCCCTGATGGTGTATTTGTATATATCCCAGAGAATGGCATACGAGGTGCGGGATATGTTAGACACTCCTCAAAGGATAATGTATCACTCTACAGTTTTAAATGAAACTCCATCACAGGTAGATGAAATGTTGTCCCTAATTCCAGATTCCCTTTGGACTAAAGATGGACAGGACACTGGATTAATGGCAAATGTAAGCCCTGTAATGGTAAATTTAAATAGCGGAAGGCAAGCTCCAAAAATTCCCCAGTACCCACTAAAGCAGGAGGTAGAACTAGGGGTTTTTCCAATAATTGAGCGATTATTGCAACAGGGAATTTTAGTTCATACAGCTAGTGTAGCCAACAGTCCCATCTTTCCAGTGAAGAAGAGTGGTGGGAGGGGTTATAGGCTGGTACAAGACCTTAGAGGTGTTAATAAGGTAGTAGAGAGCCAATTCCCCGTAGTGCCGAATCCAGCTGTCATTTTGATGCAAATGCAACCCATTTCACTGTCATTGACCTCTGTTCAGCTTTTTTCTCTGTGCCTCTCCATCCTGACTGTCAGTATCTATTCGCATTTACATACAGAGGTTTACAATACACATGGACATGATTACCCCAAGGTTTTATAGACAGCCCCAGTATCTTCTCCCAGGCATTGCACAACTGTTTACAATCTTTTCAACCTGCCAATGGATCTGTTCTAATTCAATATGTGGACAATTTATTGCTATGTTCTGACTTGTTTATGTCATGTTTGAATGATACTAAACTTTTGTTACTTCATCTCTCACAAACAGGACACAAGGTGGCTAATGGCAAACTACAGCCGTGCCAATCCAGAGTAAAATATTTGGGACACTGCCTAACAACAGATAGAATCCAGGCCATACAAAACATGACACTGCCACAGAATCAACAGCAAATTCGTACCTTCTTGGGAATGTGTGGATACTGTTGAATGTGTATACCAGGTTTTTCTATTTTGGCCTTACCTGTACAGGAATTAGTCTCTTCCTCAAAACCCGATCATGTCATACAGACAGAGGAAACAGAACAGGCTTTTCTTAATCTTAAGGATAGTCTGACAAGAGCTCCTGCATTGGGAATACCTGATTATGAAAAACCTTTTGATTTGTATTGTACGGAAGCTGATGGTTGTGCTGCAGGTGTCCTTACACAAAAACATGGTGATGCCAGTAGGCCCGTAGCATACCACAGTGCCCAATTGGACACGGTAGCAAGATCACTCCCCACCTGTTTGAGAAGTGTAGCAGCTACTGCTTTATTGGTGAGTAAAAGTGAGGACATAGTATTGGGCCATGATATGATTGTCTACACTCCCCATGCTGTATCTGCTCTGTTGAACTCAGCTCAAACCAGACACATCTCCTTGGCTATGTTCACCAAATGGGAACTAGCTCTAATCGCTCCTGCAAATATTACTGTTAAACATTGCAGTATGCTGAATCCAGCAACATACCTACCATATGTACAACATGATGTACAAAGGGTGGAAGGAGAGGAGCTGCTGGTGGGAGGTGAGTTCGGCAGACATAATGATACGCATGATTGTATGACATATCTGAATCAGACCTTTACTGCTAGACCTGACATACATGACACACCTTTAGAGAATGTGGATGTAACTTTTTATACGGATGGGAGTTGTCATAGACAAACAGACACAGGTGAATTATGTACAGGTTATGCAGTTGTAAATGACAGACATCATAGAAGCTAAACCTCTCGGTCCTCCTCAGCCCAGGTGGCAGAGTTAGTAGCACTGACTAAAGCATGTGAACTGGCAGCAGGCAAATCTGCTAACATTTACACTGACTCGAGGTACGCGTTCGGGGTGGTGCACGATTTTGGGGCTCTATGGCATCCGAGAAATTTTATGACAGCAGCAGGCACACCAGTTGCACATTCCCGAAACATAAAACATGTTTTAGAAGCAATCCAACTGCCCAAAGCAGTGGCAGTAATTAAATGCAAAGCCCACACATGTGAGAATGACCCGGTGCCACTGGGCAACAACAGAGTTGATGAAGCTGCAAAATGGGCAGCAGGGTTAAAAATGTTTCCTCCAACTGAAACAATTATGTCATTTCAAACTATTGATATGCTGAAATTAATTGAGATACAAAATTTGTGTTCAATTCTGGAAAACTCCATTTGGAAGTCCAAGGGGTGTGGGGCAAGAGTCCTCTGGGCTCTGGAGGGACGGACATGGTAAGCCAGTAGCCCCCAAGGCATATTACCCCAGCCTGGCTGAGGCAGCACACGGTCTGACTCACCTGGGTAAACAGGGTATGTGCAAGTTGGTGAGGGCATACTGGTGTGCACCAGGTTTTTCTTCACAAGCAGAGAAGTTATCAATGTCCTGTCTGACCTGCTTGAGAAAGAACATAGGGTAAGCGATCCCTACTGAACTGTCCCACATTCCACTGACTGCTGGACCTTTACAGGTGATACAAATTGATTTCATCCAATTACCACCCTGCAGGAACCTTAAGTATGTATTAGTGTGCACTGATGTACTTTCTAACTGGGTTGAGGCTTACCCAGTGGCCACTAATACTGCTGCGTTTACTGCCAAGAAAATAGTTCAGGAATTTGGATGCAGGTACGGTATTCCTTGAATCATCGAGAGTGATAGGGGTACCCATTTCACAGGTGATGTTTTTCAAAATATGTGTTAGCTGATGGGTATTAATAGTCGACTTCACACCCCCTACCGACCGCAAGCCAGTGCCAAGGTAGAGAGGATGAACGGGACTATTAAAAATAAGCTAAGTAAAATCATGGCAGAGACTGGACTAGGATGGCCAGAAGTGTTACCCTTGGTCCTACATAGCATAAGGACCACTCCTAGACCTCCTCTGAATCTGTCCCCATTTGAAATACTGTTTGGTAGACAACCTCATTTCATTATAAGTCCACAGGAAGATCTAAAGAGTAACAACGAGGTAACTGTGAAGTATCTTATATCAATGAGTAAGCAGTTAAAGCAACACCAGCAGAAACTGAAATTGTTGATTAATGATATGCCTGAAACAAACTGTCATGATGTTGAACCAGGAGAATATGTAATGATCAGAAATTTCTTGCGTTCAGGTTGTTTGACTGATCGGTGGGAAGGTCCATACCAGGTGCTGCTGACGAGTACTAGATCTTTGAAGGTGGCCGAGAGAGATACCTGGGTCCATTCCACTCACTGCAAAAATGTCAATCAACCGGTGGAGAAACAAGTCGGAGACAAAGCTGATAGCATGGATCTGTCGCTCGCGAGCTTGTTCTGGGAGGATTGAAAAGGTCGTAGTAAGATACCTGAACTGAGAGAATTTTGCAAGTCTTGTTGTGACAATGGATGGGCCTGCTGTGTTCATTTTCATATTCTCTTTTAGAGTGTTCACCATCCTGTTCAGTCCGCGGATATCCAGTGTCTGTGATGGGGGACCGATTGAGGAAACGGGAGCTGATGGCAGTGCTGATGGAGTGGAATCAGGAGGAGTGCAAGGCCAATTAGGGGAGTGTCTTTCCAATCTTAGTTCTGTTATTGTTAAAAGAGCTATCATTCTGGATACTCGGGGAAGGTGTGGAGGGTTATTGTCTGAAGATTCCTGTATTTGTGAGCTTTGTGGGTCCCTAGTTGATGAGAACTGTAACGAACGGTGCCAACCTAAATATAATCCGTACTGGGGTGGGTATCCTCTAGAGGATTATCATAGCATGGTAGGCAAAGTGTTAAATCAAACTGATTGCTGGGTGTGTTCACATGTGCCCCAGGGGCAGCATAACGTAGGGTTGGTGCCATTTCCTCTGAATAACACGCAAATTTTAGAATTACAAAAAGGGAAAACATTGGATGGAAAATTCCTCTCATCCAAACCACCTCATTTCAAACTCTATCAATTCCAAGTAGATAGATCACTTTTGTGTTTAAACATAACCAACCCCAATAAACCCGGGAGTTGGGAAGTGATGGTGAATAATCAGACGATGACCTTCTCACAAAGAGCTGATAATGAGTCCATAAACCATGATTTATTGCGCTCCATTAAGTCTGGTGGGAAACATTTTAGGTATCGGTATACATTGAGTTCCACCAAAGAAATTATTGGTAAGGTGCCAAATGGTTATTGTGCTAAAATAATACAGCCAGAAACTTGCATGTATCAGATGGAAGAACCAGAAATAGGATTGTTTGCAAGGGAAATGTGCTTAATGATAATTATGCATACCATTCCTTATGTTCTCCCTGATAATGTATATTTCATCTGTGGAAGAAAAGCGTATAAATGGCTCTCCCTGAGTTCCAAAGGTTTGTGTTACCTGGGAAGAGTAGTCCCAGAAGTTAAGACCCTCACACATGTTGAAATGCTGGGTATACATAAAAACACACAGTCACCATATCTTCACACACAATATGAACACAGAGGCAAAAGAAATATGGTACCTGGTGATATACATAAAGCCAATCTGTTAATCAGTGAGACAACTGGCTTTCAAGTTCTGGTCGCATTGGACCCCACCATCATCGCTCGGGGTACATAAAATTTTAGATATATCAAGGAACTTGCTAAATTAATAGATAATATCACCGAGATGTACGATGACACATTCAGGTATACAGGGAGAGAATTGCAAGCGTACAAGAAAGAACTGGTGCAATACATGCTTGTGTTGAATTATTTAACTGCTGTTACTGGAGGGTATTGCGTAACATTGGCCACCCAATTTGGAGTAAAATGTTTCACCTATATCACCAATGATACCAGCGACCCTAAGGAGGTGATAGACTGGAAGATGGATGATATTCTGCAGCTAAAGTGGGAATTTAGCAAGAACCTTGATGCTTCAGTGGCTGAAGTAGGGGAATAGATAGAAGGATAGGTGCCATGGCTGAACCCAGTGAAATGGTTCTCAGGTCTAGGGGAATGGGTCCAGGAAGTGATCGCTAGCATAGGCAAATTCTTAATCCTTATACTGATTGTAATCATAATAATTGGCATATGCGTCCGGTGTGTTCCTATTGTGTTGAAGTGTGGAAAATGTAAAAACAGAGTGAAACGAAAGAATGAAACTATGATGGTGGTCAGTAATGACAATATGTATACTGAGGTAAATATAGAACTGCATTACAACCATGAACTAGGAAATACAAGCGTTTGATGTATTATATTTAGACATGCATAGAATGTATTATTGAAATGTTATTCATAGAACACGTCAGATAATGTAAAGTCTCAATTCCCCTTCAAGACTGCTATTATTAGACTGGTGCATTCCCACACCTTTCAGATGATCTCCCAAGGTCCGCGGTGTGCGTATAATAGTAGTTTTATGTCCCCACCCAGAGATACATTATTGATGGATAAAGAACCACCTTGTGCCATCCCATAATAACACCAAATAATATGTACATGTAAGCCTAAATTAAATTCTAATAGCAGATTGTGATAGCATGTTTGCTATCAAAGGGTGGACTGTCAAAGCTGAATAATTGGCTAAGACAAGTTCAGTTTAAAATTTAATCGCAGCGACGCCATCTTGTGAATGGCCACAAGACTCCATCTTGAAAATGAGATCGCAAGACACCATTTTGCGAATGGCCGCCTAAGCGCCATTTTAGATAAACTCACATTTTAGTACATGTGGTGATAATACTAATAGCACCATGCGATTGCATTTTTCATCATTTCCCATGCGCACATTAATACACACATTGTGCTGTTAACTAGTCGCATATTAGCGAATGCTTAGGACTTTGTATGAAACCGCTATTTTATTAGCTTTATGCGCACGCATCTGCCCCAAGTTAACTAGCATCCTTATTTCAAACCCTGAATACCCATACATCACATTTTCACACATAAGGTTCAGTAAGCTCTAAAGTATATGATTTAAGTTGGTTCAGTTAGTTTAAATGCTGAAAAATAAAGATATTTGATAACTAAGGTATTATACATGCTAAACAAGTCATTTTTGGAATTGTACTGATGCGTATCCTTTTTACAGTATTCCGGTGTTATCGGTGGTTAGATCGCATCATGCATTCCCGAGTTATGGATCGCAGAGCCTACAAGCAACAAAATGTATATTTTAGAAACAACTGTTAGAATGCTACGAGAGGTGTGAAGAGGAAGACCCCCAGCTGTTAGAGGCAGGGAGAGTCTGTTTGAACCAGCCTGTTAAATGTGTTGTAACAGATGCTTCACCCCTGAGAACCAATGATATCAGCAACAGACTTCCCTATTGTCCTGTATATTCTGGGGGGGTATAAATATGAGTGCACGAACGCTGGTTCTGGGTCTTCGTGCTGAATGCTGAATGATGAGAGGTCTCTTGCTGATGTCTATCTCTGGGTCCGGAAGCGCCCACGTACGTATACTGTACTTGTGGTCTGTATAATTTCCTTTTGCGCCTAAATTGTGTCTTGATCAATTGCGTGTAACTGTCTGTACTTTTACCTGAATATCACTTGTGCTTTGGAACCACAGATTCCACGTCTAAGGCCCTCATTCAGAGCCGTACGCTCTGAGCAGAGCGCACGCTCTGCATGAGGGCCGGGCTCCATTTTCATGGAGCGTCCTCCTGGACGCTCGTATAGCTGTGGGTCACCACCCACAGGCTATACGAGCGTGCATTTTGATGGCCGCGATGGTCATGACCATCGCGACCATCGAAATTGCGAGCCGGAGCCTGCGGTTGAGGTTTTCAACCGCAAGCTCCGGAGTGATTTTGGCTCTATCAGAGCCAAAATCACTCCCACTGACATCACTAGTGATGTCAGTGGGCCGGCTTCTGACGGGAGGCGTTCCCGTGGGAACGCCCCCGTCAGGGAGGCACGCCCCCGGCACGCCCACCAAAGGGGGCGTGCTGTCAATCAACATTGACAGCACGCCCCCTTTGATCGGACACAACGAGCGAAGGAAAGTCCTTCGCTCGTCGTGTCTGGCGCATGCGCACGACGGAGCTCCCTCCGTCGTGCGCATGCTCAGTGCAGACCATCGACCCACTTGCGAGCGGACAGCCGCTCGCAAGTGGGTCTGAATCAGGCCCTAAGTCTTTATTTATGGTATGACTGCGTACGCAAATTAGCGTCATCCTTAGAAGCTATAGGCAGGACATTAGAAGGTATAGGAAGGTGTGTATAGAGGTTCTGATCCATTATCGTTATGCCGGCGGCACTTTGGCCCAAAAGGCAGCACCTCATCACCAGTGCCGTATATCAGCTCTCAAGGCTGCACCTTGACACCAGTGCTGCACCTCGGCCCTTAAGGCCACATCCTGTCATCAAAGCCACACCTTGGCTCACTAGGCTGCATCATGCTACCAAATCCACACCTGAACCATCACTAGCCGCGTAACATCTTGTAGTCATCAGGATAGCCATGTAAGCCCCTACTGTCCCGAGTTTCAGACCAGATGGCCACCAAAGTACCAGTGAGCATAACAAGCTCAAAGGGAACAGCGGGTGGCTGCTATTGGCAGAAGATCTCGCCTGCGTGACTCTAGGGCTCTTACATGCGTGATTCCTAGGAGACCGTACCACACAGCCAAGCACTGGATCACCAAAACCTCCTTGTCCTGAAGCCATCATGGGAATACCCCAAAAATAATCCAGATTGTGGTGATAAAATAGGGAAAGTGGAATGTATGCAACAGTTACATAATACATGTAAATAATATATAAAAGCACCATATATAAAAATATGGAATAAATCCAATGAATAAAATACATTTGCCTATAATCTTATAAATAAAGTGCATATATATTTTTTTGTGCATACAGTATATTATTGAGCGCAGATACCTAATGACAGGGGGATACAGCTGCAGTACTACACTGATCAGGTTCAAATGTCTGTGTCCTTCCAGCTGCTGTTCTCTCTTTTAAATATATATAGGATGATAAAATATAAGCATGAAGAGGACATAAATTATAAAAATACATTTTATAAGAACTACTTTAGTTCGAAATCATTATTTTAATCCTTTGGGTTCTAAAGCTTGCATCTCATAAATTAATTGCATCTCCGCATTAGCCAAGAATCTTTCTCTTCCTTTGGTTCACCAGCCTTCGATTTTCTTAATACCCACCATTTTTCTAATCCCTTTTATACTAGAAATACGATGGTTTAAAAAATTCTTAGATAGTGAATGGTTGTTAAATCCCCAAGTAAATGTTCAGCTCAACGTTTTTTAGTGTCCTGGATGTTCTCCTTATGTACTCCAGTCCACATTCACATTGTATTAGATAAATGCAATTTTTGCTCTTGCATCTTTAAAAGTCTGCTATTGTGATTTCTTCATTTGTTTTATGGGACACTACCTTTTCAATTTTACTGTCTTGTTTTTTATGAAATTTGCAAACATTGCATATTGCAAACATTGCATAACCCGATGGTTAGCGCACATCTCTGATAGTGACTCCTCTGTAGCGGCGCATGACCCGTATGTGCTGAATGGGTCTGTGATCCTGCACACAAAGCGGCAGAAGACTGTCTGTGATTGACTGTCTGCTGCTGTTTCTGGGTGAGGAGTGGGCAGTGATGGCCCCCGTTTCCCAAAATAGAGGCATATCATCACCATTGTGGGGAGGGAAGTTGCCTGGATGTCCGTCGGCTGATGGATATTTCCTGGCCTCTTTTGTGTATCTGCATCAGTTGGCTAGAGTTTGTATCCTGGCTTCTATGGTGTTTCTGCGTCTGCCAGCCGAGGATCATGCAGAACTCATACTCTTCTAGCTGGGTTGGATATGATATCCCTGTGGCTTTTCAGATGCCCGAAGCCCGACTGTTGAAAATCCTTACTATGGCTGGTAAGTACCCTAAGCCTCCCCTTCTCCCCCCTAACACTAACCCTCCCTTGGTGGTACCTAACCCTAAACCCCCCTTCCTGCACCATAAACCTAGCCTTCCCAGGGTGGTGCCTAACCCTAACCTCCACCTGAGGGTGCCAAACTCCCCCTCCCCACAGCCTAACCCTAACCCTCCCAGGGGGCTGCCTAACCCCCCTCCCTGCAACCTAACCCTAACCTCCCCCAGGGGTACCTAACCCTAATCTCCCCCGGGGGTGCCTAGACATAACCCTCCATCCCTGGGCTAACACTAAAGGTAAGATGGATGCTTACCTTCAGGATACCTGTGGTCGGGATGCCGACCGTCTTCAGGAAGATGTCATTGGGATCTTCGTCCTGTTCAGGGTTCCGGTGTCGAGATATCTGCAGCTGGCATCCCATCTGCCAGCATCCTGACTACATCCCCTTCTAGCTACCCTAATAAATATCAATAGGATATGTCACGGTCCTGTGGGCTGACCCTCAAGATATGCCAATCTGTGAATCACCACCCAAGAATTTTACAGGTTACCTCAGCATGTGTGGTTAACTAAACTGGTAACTGCCTCCAGAGGAAGAAAACTGTAATGCTAAAGCTTAAGGCAAGCTTCTGCTCTCACCTGCATACACAATTGTCAATACTTAGTAAAAATTGGTAACATGAGCCATATGAGGCCTTGAGTAATAAAAACACAGATCCAGAACCAAAATTAATGTTTAATTCAAGAATATCTTCAAAGCTTATGTACAAAAAGTTACAAAGAATATACTAATGTTACAAAAAAGAATCAGTTTCTTACAAATTCCAGAAAATAAAATAAAATAACAAATTGGGGAAACAAGGCTCTCAGTTGGATTGAATAGTTCTGGGATGAGGTCTTCCCAATGATAAACTCTGGATCGTCTGTATCCTTCAATAGCCTCATGCAGATGAACAATAAGGTAGGGTTGAGTCACATATTTATGCCTGCTTTTCCAGGCACCCCCTCACCACCTCCCTATGGTAATTTTAACTCTTTTCAGCTCAGAGTGGATTGTCCAGCTGGCTGAAGCTTAGGGTTTCCTGCCCACATGAGCAGGGTTTTTTTAGTTACACATTCAGCTCTCTCTGAAGTTGGTAAGTAGGCTGCTAAGACCAGTGTCTTTCTGTGTAAACAACTATCTTTTGATTGCTGTCCCCAAACAGGACACAGGGCTCTTAATGACTGGTTTATCAAGGGTCTGGCTAGCTGTCCTATAATTTCCATGGACATACTTCTTTTATGTCCTATACATTGCAACAGGTTTATGACTGACCCAGGAAGACAGACATTCCTATAACCTCTCTTGCCCAACTTCAAAAGGCTTGTCATCTTTCCACACACAAATGACACTACATAAATATACAAGGGAAAATGACATGTTTCTACCAAACCAATATCATGTGCAGTTATACTTTTCTGCTACACCTCCCCCTTTAAGATCAGCATGGGAGCAGTGACACATCATGCCGCAGTCTCCCATGCTGTACTCTGACAGCTGTCATGATCCTGCCTGGATGGGCTGCTGTCACCTCCCTGTGGAGACAGACCATCGCGTTTGCCATTTTGGGACCCCCTTCAGTGCTGGATGGTGAAGTTGTACTGCTTCAGTAACAAACTCCACTGGAGCTACTTTCCATTGTCACCAGAGACGCAGTGTAACCAGTTTAACAGGTTATGGTCCGTTATCACAGTGAAATCGCATCTGTACAGATAGAACTGCAGTTTCTGGAGGGCCCAGACTATGGCGAGGCACTCCTTTTCAATGGTTGCATTTGCTACCTTGCAAAGAAGCAGCTTCTGGCTTAAAAACATAACTGGGTGTTCCCCACCTTGGTCTACAACCTGACTGAGCATGGCCCCCAGCCCAAAGTTAGAGGCATCCGTTTGCACTATGAACTTGTGTCGGAAGCCAGGTGCCTGTAGCACTGTTGCTTCAGACAAGGCTGTTTTCAACATGCAAAAGGCCTGTTAACAAGCCTTAATCCAGTGTACCAGTTGCTGAAGCTTCTTTTTGTGAGATCTGTCAGGGGCTTCTCAATTGTGCTGTACTGGGGTACAAACTTGTGATTGTACCAGGGTTATCTTAACAGCAGTGTGGGCCCTGGGCAAAGCAATGCACTGGGGCCTCTATCCACCCATTCAAAGGAAAAAAATTTAAATGGTTAATAAAATTAAACCCTCCTGCATGCCCGTCAGACCTCCGACACATACAGAGAGACTCTGTCTGACTGGTCTGAAGCTGGCAGATGAAGTGAAACTGAGACTGAGGCGAGTACTTGTGGCTGTAGAGGGGTTGATTGGTGGGCCCCTACAAGCTTCGGGCCCTTGGGCAACTGCCCAACAAGCTCAATGGAAGAGATGGCCCTGGATAGTACCCTGCAGTCCCCAAAAAGGGCATGATCTGTTTCTTGGTTTTAGGGGCAGGCCATGTAGCAATCGCTACCACCTTCCCTGGCTCTGGGAAGAGGTTACCTCCACTACTCTGTGCCCTAGGTACTGTACCTCTCACATGCCCAGCTGGCACTTCTCTGCTTTAATGGTCAGTCTGGCCCCAGTGATCTGTTTTAATACATCATCCAAATGGATCAAATGTTCCTCCCAGGTCTGACTGAACCCGTGTGCCCCTCTCGGCCCTCCAGCAAGTCATTAACCAGGTGCTGGAACAAGGCTGGGGTATTTTTCATCTCAAGGGCATGACTAAGGATTCATACAGCCCAAATGAGGTGATAAAAGCAGACTACTCACAAGCCTCGGGTGACAAAGGGATCTGCCAGTACCCTCTGCTGAGATCCATGATGGTGACATATCGTGCCAAGGCCAGCTGTCTTAACAGGTCACTCATCCTGGGCATGGGATATGCGCCAAATACCCTGGCCTCTTTTAACCTTCGGCAGTCCATGCAGAATCGAGTGCCCCCACACTTCTATGGGACCAACACTACGGGTGCAGCCCATGAACTACAGGATTTCTATATTATTCCTAATCTCAGCATCTCATCCACCTGCCACCTCATTGCCTGTAACACCTCCAAGGTACTTCTGTATGCTGGCTTTCTAATGGGGGTTTGGTTGCCCGTGTCTACGTGATGTGTGACTAGGTGTGTTCTCCCTGGCTTTCCTGTTAAGCAGGTCTGGTAGGGGTGCATGGTGTCAGATAGCTGACTCTGCTGCACCACTGTTAACTCTTTCCAATACTGGACATCTGCCAGGGTGCCACCTGATGCAGCTGCTGCAGTGAGGTCCAGCAGTGGGTCCGGTTCCTGTTCCTCTTCCGGGAGGCTGCAAACTGATAGCACGCAGGTGTCCCTGTCCTGGTAGGCCTTGAGCATAATCACATGATAGACAATATGACTCTTTCTGCCCTTCTCTCTGGAAATAACATCATTTATGCACTGGACTACCGTGTATGGGCCTTCCCATGCAGCCTGCAGTTTGTTCTGCTTTATGGAAATCAGTACCAGGACCTTCTTCCCCACTTCAAATATGCTCTCCCTGGCGTTATGGTCATACCAGAGCTCTGTCTGGTTTCTGCAGCCTTAAGGTTGCTCTGAGCCAACCCTATCAAGGGCAACATCTTTTCCCTAAACTGCATGACATAATGCATGACAGATGTCTCGGGGGTGGCTAGTTTCTCTTTCCAGCCCTCTCGGATCAAATTCAAGGGACCACGCACCTTGTGTCCGTACAAGAGTTCAAAGGGTAAAAAGCCAGTGGATTCCTGCGGTACATCGTGGTACGCAAAGAGGAGGTGCGGCAGGAATCGCTCCCAGTCTCCACAAATGTACGGAGCATTTGCTTCAGGGTGGTGTTAAACCTTTCCACGAGTCCATTCCCACCTGCATCCTTTTGCAGAGGCTCTGCATGAGGCTGGACATAAACTGCAGGCCCTGGTCCATAATCATCTCCTTAGGGAACAATCCCCAGGAGAAGATGGTGATAAGGGTGTCCGCTACCTTGTCTGCTCTAATTGAGGAGAGAGCCACAGCTTCTGGGTACCGGGTGGCGTAATCTACCATGGTCAGGATGTATTCTTTCCCTGAGCTACTGGGAATTGCAAGAGGTTCTACAATGTCTATGGCCACTCGCTCAAATGGTTCTGAAATAACGGGGAGGGGAATGAGGGGGTCCTTCCCTAAATCTCCAGATTTCCCCACTAACTGGCAGGTATGATATGACCGATAGTACTTTAGTATGTCAGTCAGCTTTTCTGGCCAGTAGATCTTTGGTGTCAAGCGCACCTTGGTCCTTTTAATGCAAAGATGCCCTGCCAGGGGTATTTCATGTGCTACCCTAAGCAGACTCTCCCGATAAGTTTGGGGTACTACAAGCTATCGCTCAGTGGCTTGCCCTGGTGTCATACCAGGGACAGGGCATTCCCAGTATAAGCAACCATTTTCCCAGTACACCCTGTGTGTGTGGTTTGCAGTGTCAAGTTCATCAGCTGCTGCCCTTAGGGTGAGTAGGGATGGGTCAGTCCTCTGCTCTGCTTGGAATGCTAAGCTCCCTAATGCACTCTCAGTGGATGGGTATTATTCCTGTGTTTGTGGACTGCTCTCACAGGGGGAGTCAGGGGGGAGAGATGCTGCAGTGTGTCTCAGCTCTCCCCCGGACTGTGCTTTCTGAGTGCGTGTAGTGACAGCACACAAACGTATGGCACCATCCTCAGCAAACATATTATTAACACATACAGCCTTCCCTTAGTCACTCCCACACATAGGCACACAGACAGGTGTATGGCTGACCCATAAACACTACATAAATATACAAGGGACACTTACATGTTTATACCAACCCAATATCATGTACAGTTATGCTTTCCCGCTACAGGCTAGACAAGACAAAAGCACAGAGAAAAAAAATAACTATCCTATCATTCACACTACACATAAATAACACTGTCAATAACCAATCCAAAAAATTTGAGATGAGTGGTTCGGTTGAGGCTGAGCTCTTCCCGCCAAGTTCAGATCTCAGAATGAGACAAAATGTCATCTTTGCTGAGATGTCTGTGAAAGATGACATTTTGCCTCATTCTGAAATCTGAACTTGGCGGGAAGATTCGAGCCAAGACCGAACCACTCATCTCTACAAAAAATACACAATAAGTTTCACACAGGAGAACAATGTATAAGACAAAACACAGGTACCAGATAAATCTCTCAGTAATTAATAGGAAACTTACAACACTCTCGTTACTGTTCTCTGTCACCATTCACTTCTAAAACATCTATTATCTACAAAAAAAGCAGTAACCAGTCATACACAGTGCAAGTGATGTACATATGTATCCTCACTTACTGGGCATCTACTGTACATGCCATGTCTTGCAAGACGTCTGGTGCAACAGAGATAGGGAGCATTGCAGATAACGGGGTTTGTCAGCCCCATATTCTGGGCTTGCCTAAGTCAGTGACTGCATCCTAGCAGGCGATGTACGGCTTTTACAAACCCCATCCAGAAAATGCTCCTCCATAAATTTGCAGCTAGTGAAGAAGTGGAAAGGTGCAAAGTGAGAATGGAGTTCCTATAATACACCGTTCTGTGATTTGTTCAAAATAATGCTAATTCATAAGAACAACTAGGGATAAGGATATACTGTATTTACTAAAGTGCCCATAGCAACCAATCAGAATCTAGCTACAGTATTATCTTCTAGACGGTGCTAAGTAATGCTAAGTAGAATCTGATTGGTTGCTCCGGGCAACATCTCCACTTCTAAATATACGCACTTTAGTAAATATACCCCCTACAGTCTATGCTTTTTGGCATGTGAGGATTAAATGGATTTCACAATGGAAACTTGCTACAATATTCTGTAAATTCAAATAGACTTTTTAAAGTATCACATAGGTATTTCTTTCTATGAGGCAAATTCAGTGACTTTATAAAGATACAATTCATTCAAACAATTGTGGAAAATTGTTCTCAAACTTTTTTGCCTGTGACCTAAATAATCTCTGTAAATAAGATTATTGCGGATCATGATTTAGGTTTTAAATAACACAGAACTTCCTTTTAATAACTTTACTGTTGCCTATGAAAGAATGATGTTGTTAATAAATGTAACAAATAGTAAAATGGAGACATGCACTCAATAATAATAACAACAACAAAAATAATAAGATAAATAATTAGATTTACAGTAAATACACAAAAAATATGATTATCGCAATACATCTGAAATGGATTGAGGACCATATTTTGGGGTTATGACACCCTGGATTAATGGCCCCATATTAACTTAGACATTATTTTTGTTATGTATCAGCAGTTTCTTTTTTCCACATAACAATTGGTACAGTATTGATAAGATAAACTATTTATTATGAAATATGTTTATCGTAAAAAACAAACATTTAATTAAATATGAAGGAAATTTCCAAAACTGTTAAATGAAATTATTGCCTAACTCTGCACCTCTGTTACGATGCAATCAGCCAATCACAAGCAGCTAGTAAATGTTGCTAATCGTCATCAGTATTTTGCTTTACTGCACCAGCCCTCCAGCACCTTTAAGAGATACAGTATGCCTCCTATAAGGTGTATGTTTGTAGGTCTACCTCAGCACTTACATGAATACTTTTACGTTCATGGCCTACTTTATTGGCAAGGGCGTAACCAGGTATTTGAAGGCCTCATAGCAAAAATTTGTAAAGGCCCCTATGTACCACCCAATGGTGAAAATGTATATAACACATGTGGCTTTGACAAGGATGATGGGTCCCCCTGAGCTCTGGGCCCCATAGCTGCTGCACCCTTTGCACCTATGGTAGTTATGCCCATGTGTATTAGTATATGCATGCCAGCCCCCTCCCTTTACATTTCAATTCTCCCGTCACAGGAAGTTGCTAGTATAAGATGCAGCAACATTTTTGGTATACATGGGTAATGCGGCAATTTGCATTTTACACAAAGAAAACAAACATACATACAACTTTACATTAACCCCAATTTTTCTATTTATTATGCAACATATCTTATCTCCTGCCAATACATCTTTCATGGGAGTGAGACAGGGCTTTACCAAATAGTGGAATTAACATTTAAATAAATTTGATATGTAGATATTGAAATATGCAATGCTTCCTTTAACCATACAGTAGATACTACTACTACTACACAGTGGCATCACAAGGGGGGGTGCGGACCGCACCTGGATGACACCCGCTGAGAGCTGACACCAAAGTGCCGACTCCTCCTCAGTGACAGGAGCCGGGTGCTGCACTGTAGCATGAGGGGGCCGGCACTTTGAAACAGACTTGTCCCCAGGGGCATCCTGCATCTCCCAGACCCCGGAGTGACTTAAACAGGGGTTCAGGCCACGTGCCCTACACACAAAGCCATGCCCCTGTCCCATGAGGCCACGCCTCCTTTTAGCAGACGCTCAGCTAAGCCGCGCAAACAACTGCTCTCCCCGCCCCTACCTGCATCGGGTGTCACCTCATGGAAGATTACTACTACTACTACTACTACTAATATTAAAATGGGGATTATTATTTAAAAATAGCCAAAAACAGTACAGATGCAACATATTCCAATATGCCATCAACATGTACTAACTAATCCATACAAAGTGTGTACTGGCATTAATCATTTAGAAATAATGAATGTGCAACATTTTTGGAATTTATTGATTCATAAATAATGTGTCTACCAGGAAACATAATTATGATTCTCTTACATGTTAGTTAATGAGGGTAATAAGCTGAAGTTTCTAAATACAGAAGAAATGCCATACAAAGAGAAAACAAACAGGCTCTTATCACATTCATCCAGTTCTCTGTTAGAGGAAAAACACTCTAGAGAGATAAACCTTATAAAAAATATAATTCCATGTATACACAGTAAGTAGCAAATACAAAATAGATATATACATGTGGCACTTCATATCCTAAAATTCAATCACATTTTCTAATATGAAATTTGATATAACAAAGTCTAGCGGAACTAAAACCATATATTCAGACTGAACTTTTACTAAAGTAATATGCAATTAAATTTTATACAGTATAGATAAAATTTAATGAAAATTATACAATACAAAAGATGAGAGATAGGTAACATGGGACTTCAGCCCTATTTGGAGTGAAACTCCCAAATTTCACTGACATTCACAGTACAGATAATATGGGGGCGATAGAATTACAGGCGATGTACGGTATGTGCCATTCCAGAATGGCACATCACATCCATCTACCTCATAAATTATGCCTCACACCCCATAGAGGTGCACAGGAAAACTTGCAATGTTACCAATGCTTGGCAGCGCATAGTCTATAATGAATTGACCCCTATAAATTTACAAGGTTTAGTAACAGAAGTATAAATCAGTCATAAATTAACTAACAATAACTTAGATTAGTTAGGATAACTTATTCCTATGTACTGTAAATTATAGGTATATCATAAGGAGTCAATGAGTTCCTTGAGCATATACAGGCCATATGTTAAGTACTATTAGAATTGTCACTTAGATTTATGGTATTGTATAATATTAATTTAATTTATGGTAGCATTTACATTATTTCTCATTATACACGTTTTCCTAATACATGATGAAGAATCAGAAGCAATGACATTAGAATACACGATACTTGCCTACATTCCTGGAATGGATTGGATGCTCCCGAAAATCGGTACTGGCAGCCGATGACACAATTTGCGCTGAATTGTGTCATCGTGACTCTGCCCCCCATTTCACAATGCCGGTAATTGCAGCATTGTATAGCGGGCTTGCGACTACAATGATGTCATGCCCCCAACCCGCCCACCTCCACCGCGCCATGCCCCCCACCAGGGCTGTAAATAGGGTAGTGCGGCCGGTGCCCTGGCACAGGGCACCATAGGTCAGGGGGCACTGTTTGGGCCTGTCAATTTTCTGTTTATTATCATTCTCACTTGTAGCTTCCTCTTATTTCATCCCCAGCATCTCCTGGCCTCTCCTATCTCTTCCCTGGCCCTTCCCCCTGAGGTCATTCCCCTTTTATGGGTCGTTATGTCCCTATTTTGAAAAATGGGCGGCGCCAATGCTCTTTCTGGCACAGGGCACCAAAAAGTCTAGTTACGGCACTGCCCCCAGCAATGGCCCTGGAAGGGGTAGCCAAAAAGTCGGTAAGTCAGGAATGCACTTGTAATACAGTATAGACATGGATGACCATGCTTATATTACAATGCTTATATACTAATTAATTGCACCTACTAAAGTTTTGTCTTTCTTATATTTCAGTCTTTTTTTTACATCTTTATTTAAATAAACACTTAACAAAACATATAATAAATAGAGATGTGCTATTCCGTTTTCTTGAAATTTGAACACACCCTAACTTAGGGGTTCCAAGTTGAATTGAGTCCTAATGCAGAATCACTTTGGGGTACTGAGTTGTACCGAGTCCCGGTTCAGTTCTGCAGTCAGTTCGGACCTGGTTTTAAAAACCAAACTCGGTTTTGCATTGCATGTAAACAGGTCCAAAATAGTGTTCATCGATTTTTAAGTAATCCAAATCCAAACGAAAACCAAATCCGAACCAAAACACTTGAGGGTGGTTTTGCCAAAACCAAAACACGATGATGAATTAGAACCAAAACCAAAACACATGGGTCTCTAATAACGAATAATCTTACATGTTATTTACCAAAATATGGGAAGGAAAGCTATTTTTTAGAAATATATTTTGCATAACATCTCAATATATTCAATATAGAAGTCAATGCCTTTATGGCTTTGCTAAATGCCTGTCAACTTAGATTATATAATAAAAACAGCTAAAAATTGAAGTGAAGAACGTAATCATTACACCTACACCTGTGCCACTTGTGCCATTTCATATCTCCATTAATGTCACAATCCTCTAAGCAAATCTCTCAAGGCTGTCCATCAAATGCTTGCATAAAATACTTTGTTCTTCTCCTTTTGTGCTATTCCCAGTCCAATAACTTAGATTTAAACACAGACTATTCTCTTCTTCTCAATATATATTGAGTTACAAGGTCCAGTCACACGGGTTTATTTTCTGCAGTGACACAAATTATCTGGAAATGACAGAACTTTTGTAGATATTGATACAGGTCATGCTGTCCACCGAGAGTGACACTGCTGTGGAATGTATCTGCCTTTGCTATCCATGGTGAAGTAGCACACAAATTAGAGCGATAGTGTAAAGCAACTGTTTGAAAGGCAGATGAGTAATGTTACAACGGTGCTTCTAGTAACTGCACTTCTCAACATCAAAAATGCAGAGTGGCTCTATGCACAGCAAAGCAGAGTACACACTGGGTTCTTAATGCTGGTATCAATATCAATGTTATTATGACAGTAACCCAGTGTTTCCATTGCATGTTACAAAAGGGCATTAGAAGTGTTTGATAGATGTGGGTTTGATAGATGACTGTGCCACGTTTTTATTTTATTATACACAGAGCCGCATAAATACAGTATAAGCTGAAAGACCACTGTATACAAACTAACACATATCATAGCTTACTCATACTTGCCTACTTTTGAAAATGCATTTCAGAAAGAATATGAAAGCAACACACATTTCAGGGCTTGCTCATGTATTGAGTTTTACAAGGGGTTCCTTATAAATGGCCAAGAGAAACTTTATATGAATGCATGTAGCCAGGGCCGTAACTAGGGTAGTGTTGCCTGTGCCATGGCACAGGGCACCGCAGGGCAGGGGGCGCTGTTTGGCCTGTCAATTTTCCTGTTTATTATCATTCTCACTTGTAGCTTCCTCTTCTTTTATCCCCAGCAACTACTGGCCTCCCCTATCTCTTCCCTGGCCCTTCCCCATGAGGCCATGGCCCTTTTTCAGGTGCACTATCTTATGTTCATATTTAATACGCTCTCAGGCATAGGGCACCAAAGTGTCTAGTTACGCCTGTGCATGTAGCCATAAGGATCATTGTGCCTTATAATCAATGCAGGGACATGGCCCTGATTATCCCATTTGAATGTAAATATCTCTGAATTCTTTTTTTTACCCCCGAAGTATGTACCATCTCTTTAGGGAGTCAGGTAGATTGCTACTGTATCAGGGAGTCTACCTGACTATAAGGGAGAGTTGGCAAGTATAAGCGTGCTATATAAAGCAACACAGAACTAACATAAATAACAGCTTTTTGGGGAGATGTATTAAGTCTTGGAGTCGGAGAGAGATGAAGTGGAGAAGTTGTCCAAAGCAACCAATCAGCTTCTAACTCTCATTTATCTAGCACAGGCTGTAAAATGAAAGTAAGTAGCTGATTGGCTGGCACATTATCTCTCTCTTAAAGTTGATAAATATTTTATTTTTAAAAGCTTACCCCATCATTATTTATAGTAGAGCCACACAACTGTCATTTCAAAGACTGTGCTAGATAACAGTCAGAAGCAGATTGGTTGCTTTGGGCAAATTCTTCACCTCCAAGACTTGATACATCTCCCCTTTTTTGAGTTTTTATAGAAATATTGTATTTAGAATATGGATATTAGTTTCTAAAAGGCAAAAGTAATCATAATTTCAAAGGTAGAAATTAAGGGTGTGCACCGTCCACTTTTCGTGTTTTGTGTTTTGGATTTGGATCTGGATCTTTCTTCATGTTTTGGATCTGGATTGGTTTGCCAAAACCACCCTTCCGCGTTTTGTGTTTTGGATCTGTATTATTTTGGAAAAAGCATTAAAGCAGCTAAAATCAAAGAATTTTTTTTGTTCCTAAGCTATTATTAACCTCAATAACATTATTTTCCACTAATTTCCAGTCTATTCCGAACACCTCGCACCTCAAAATATTGTTGTGAGGTGCACCGAGGTAGCTGGATGACTATGCTAAGCGACACAAGTGGGTGGCACAAACACGTGGCCCATCTAGGAGTGGCAATGCAGAGGCAGACAGGATGGCACTTTGAAAAACTAGGACCCAAAGAGTACATTCTGCAGCGCCTTACAAAGTACATAAACAAATTATTTGGCAACTGACTTACAGTACAAAATAGGACAAGGACATGGATAGTATACATTGATAAATAAGTGACCATAACACCTAGATGTGCAACAGAGCATAAGCAACCAAGTGTTAGGTGCCCTGGTGGGGGGTAAGAAGCAGGTGAAAGTAAAGTAAGGAGAAGCACAAGAGGGTAGAGGCCCTGCTCATAAGAGCTTACATTCTAAAGGGGAGGGACAGACAAACAGGTGTGACACAGATGGGGTAAACAGAGGAAGGAGCACGTGGCAGCAAGTTAGGAAGGGAGCTGGAAGGCTTTGATGAAGTAGTGGGTCTTGATAGCCCGTTTGAAGGATTGTAAAGAGGAGGAGAGTCTGATAGGGAGAGGTAGTGATCCAAAGGTTGGGAGCAGCACGGGCACATGACAGTAGAGCAAGAACCACATGTTGTAGCTGCCGGCAGCAGTCATGATGATGCAACGTCCTCGTCCTCTATGAAGGCTGATGCCCCAGGGCTTAAGTCAGGCCATGGACATGGAAAAGCAACTACTTTTACTTTATTAAAGAAAAAAAAATCTAAAGCCAACTTTGGCAATATGCCATTCACTACAAGAAGTGGCAAGAAAAGAATAATGCCTTGGCCTTTACTTATGCCCGGTGGTTCTAGTGATGATAGCCCTTCTGCTTGTTGGAGTGGTGGTACTATAAAAAAAATGAAAGTTGTTAAGAAGAAGACAAGGAAGACAGCTCCAGAAGAACCAACTGTGTGCTCCGAGAAATCAAAATCACAAATCCCAGAGGAGAGTACAAGTGTGTCCACGGTTGCCATGTGTGAGCCAGACCTTTCAAATAGTGTACTTGAGGATCTTCCTTCCAACATTTGTGTGCCCTCTGTAAATGTGGGGAAGGGCAGTCAACATATTTCTGACGTAGTCATCGAGGATGCTTCTGTGGAATTGCATATGGAGGAAAAGGAGGATATTTCGGTAGTTGCCACTAAGATGATGAGGATGTTGATGCCGAGGATGTTGTTTGTGTAAGTCAGGCAACAGTTGTTGCCCATGGTATGAAAAGCCCATTGATGTTGTCATGCCGGGGCAAATGACAAAAAAATCCACTTCTCACGTGTGGAATTATTTCCACCCAAATCCAGTTGTCAAGCCAGGTAGCAACTAGTTGGAATTCTACCCTCTAAATGCTTCAGCGGATGGAGGAGCAGCAAAAGACCATCCAGGGCTACACAACGGCCTATGACATAGGCCATGGAGCGGGAATGCACCTTACTCAATCGCAGTGGAGAATAATTTCCGTGTTGTGCAAGGTTCTCACACCCTTTGAACTTGCCACACGTGAAGTTAGTTCAGACACTGCCAGCTTGAGTCAGGTCATTCCCTCATCAGACTTTTGCAAAAACAGCTGGCGAAACTGAAGAAGGAGCTGAAATGGAGCGAGTCTGCTAAGTATGTCAGACTGGTGGATTAAGCCCTTGATTTGCTTCGCAAGGATCCAAGTGTCGTCAATCTCTTGAAATCAGATCAAAATATTTTGGTGACCATACTTGATCCTAGGTTTAAGTCATGTCTTGTGTCTTTTTTTCCAACAGACATAAATCTGAAAAGATGCAAAGAGCTGTTGGTAAAAAAAATTGTCAGCTAAAGTGGCACGTGACACGCCATCATCTCCTGCTTCAGTTTCTGTGGCGGCCAAGAAAAAACAAAATTTTCCCTACAGAATCCCTGCTGGTCATGCAGATCAGTCACCAGAAAATGATATCTGGTCGGGCCTGAGAGAACTTCCTACTAATAGTGACATGTCAACCGTGACTATTTCTGATATGGTCACCATTCACAGAATGGTGGATGACTCTTTTAGGGATAACATCCAAATAGGCATGTCCAAAGCACATTGGCAGCTTGTTTTGTGGGGGTCCAAACAAACCAATCATTTCAGCCACAATTGGCAGTCCCTGTCACTGAAATGATTGGTATGTTAAACTGAGAATGTCCTGTTTCATATACAACATAAGGGTGGGTGGGAGGGCCCAAGGACTATTCCATCTTGCACCTCTTTTCTCTGCATTATGTGCTGTTTGGGGCATTGCTGCCTGACATTTTGAATTTGATTGTTTAGGAATGTCCAGAAATTGTAATGGCCACACTCAGCATCTCCTGTATGGCCCTTTCATTTTTTAAAAATGGCCACATTAGTGCCACCTACTGCTGTCTCTTAGTTTAGTCAGCCAGCTAGCTGGATGGAACATTTTGACCCTAGGCCTAACCTAGATAAAAAAAAAATCAATATTGTGAGCTGTGAGGTGGTCAAAATTGACTGCAAATGACTGGGAATAAATGTAATTAAGGTTATTAATACTGTAGGAACAAAAACAAGCCCAAATTATGTGGTTTTACCTGTTTTTATCATTTTTTGAAAAAAGATCCAGATCCAAAACCGAAACACACAAGGGTGATTTTGCAAAACCAGATCCAGATCCAAAACACAAAGGAGATATAGATCCAAAACAAAACACGGGGGTCGGCACACATCCCTAATTCAGAGGTGCACAAAATTGCAACCACATGCTTGTCCAAAAGTGTGTGCGCAAGTATACAGATGTGTCTTCATACATCCAGCCTGAATATGCCATGTGGTACGAAATGCCTGGCATGAGTGAGCCACCAGGTCCCGTGCAAATCTGCTAGTCTCAGATGTCTTTTCACCCAAAATTGCATCTTAGTCGCAATATCAAGTACTAGGACACAGCAGGAGACTGTGCTGATTAATTTGATATGTTACACCTATCTATTACCATTTACACAAAATCCACAAAACACTTATTAATCCACCAGGTCGCCCGATTATTTCTGGTGTGGGTCTCTCACTAGTAATCTTTCTTTTTTTGTTGACACACATCTACAGAAGTACGTGGTGTCCCTTCCTTCATACATAAGAGATACGACTCATTTTCTGAATTTAATTGATAAAGTACAATGGAAAGACTCTTATCATTTATTAACATGTGATGTCGAGTCTCTATATACTAACATACCACACAAGCAGGGTCTTCTTGCTACCAATTATTATTTGGCTAGTGATCCTATGGTGGAAGGGACATCACGTGATTTCATCTTATCCAGTATTAGATTTATTTTAGAGCACAATTATTTTTCTTTCGATTCACAATTTTTTCTTCTGACACGGGGGACTGCCATGGGAACCAGGTTTGCCCCGAGTTATGCCAACCTCTACATGGGCAGGTTTGAGGACCGATACGTGTGGCGAAGGGGATTCGGGGCGAACCTGGTTCTCTATGGCAGATATATTGATGATTTATTTTTTATTTGGGACGGTGATTCGGCATCCATTCATTCCTTTATTGATCACCTTAACACTAACACTTTTGGATTAAGATTCACGAGCACTTTTAGTTGCACCACGTTGAATTTTCTGGATATCACTTTGACAATAGTAAATGATCGTATTGTCACTACCACGTATATTAAACCTGTGGACTGTGGGAATTATTTGAATTACACTAGTAGTCACTATAAGCCATGGAGGGATAATATCCCTAAGGGTCAGTTCCTACGTATTAGGAGGAACTGTTCATCCTTGGAATCATTTCAATTCCAGGCTTCAGGACTATATAACACCTTTGTGAGACAAGGATATCCTTGTGCACTGTTAGATAAAGTACTGGAAGAAGTTACTCAAATTGACAGAACTAGTTTACTTAAAACACAAACAAATTGTCCACTATATACGAATGATTATACACAGAAAAACGAACGAGCAACTTTCATAACACAGTATAACACGGCAGCCTTTGCCATTAAGAAAATTTTCTCCAAAAATCTTTCATTATTGAAAGCAGATAGAGTTCTGAGCTCGGTCTTAGACAACCAACAACATATAGTCTTCAGAAAGGCATCCAATTTGAAACATAATTTGGCTCCTAGTCTTTTTAGGAGGAAAATAAAAGATCAAGTTTCCAGTATGCTTTCATGGTTGCCCCCTAAACCCCTAGGTTACTTTAAATGTGGTGGTTCTAGATGCCTGACATGTAAGGTCTCAAAAAACAAAATGGCTGATGTAACTTCTTTTCAGAACAAGAGACAGTTTAGGATTACTAGTTTTTTGAACTGTAAATCTACTTATATTATCTATGTTATCCAATGTATATGTGGTCTACAGTATGTAGGGAGGACGACTCACCCCCCCATATTTGATTCACGGAACATAGGCGTAATATAATGAAAGGGATTATGAACCATAGTTTGTCTAGACATGTAACCCATTGCCAACAGGGGAAACTGGATGGATAGCATTAGAACAGATCCCCTCAACTTCCAGAGGGGGAGATTGTTTTCAGAGACTGTGTAGAAGAGAAGCCTTCTGGATCTTCCAGTTGGACACTTTGATTCCTTTTGGGCTAAATGACACAGTAGAGCTTAATCATCTGTAATCAGTTTATGGTCCATATTTTACCACATTTTCCCTTGAATAGTTTGTGACACTTTGGGTCCACATTGGTCCTTGCTCTTCATTAGGTGATTTTGTGTTTATGTCACTTAGTCTCATTTTTGAGGTCTTATTGTCCTCTGGTTATATCCTCTGTGTGTTTGTAATTTTTTGTTATCTCCTCTCTCCCTATCAGTGATCTATTTCATATAGCTATTACATAGGTCCCTTTGATTTATGTTAGGTATATTATTTTTTGGAGTTTTACTGCATGCCCAACACTATGGGTTCTGATCTGTTGTCCTTGGATCTTTTTCTGCATATGTGTCAATATATGCAATTGATATGTTATGTGCATTTATATGTGTACATTGGGTGCGTATACACACATGTGTTTTATATATGTATGTCATGCATGTCTCTGTATACATGTGTATGTTCATGTGCTTCTATATTTAGATTTTAGACCGATTTAGTGTATACTTAGGAGTTCTTGGTTGGTTAGTGGAGTGATTTATCGATTTCCACTGATCTCCTTGCTGGAATTCATTGTTTTATTTGTTTTATGCATGCATGTGCATGTATATGTGTGTATACATGTGTATATGCATATATATGTTATATGTTTATTGTATTGTCTCCTCCCTCTTTTTGGTTGTGTTGAGTACCAATTTTTAATTTATTATTATTATTTTTTATTTTTTTATTTTGTATTTTTATTTTTCAATTGTTTTTTTATTTTTTTTACATTTATTTATTTTTCTTTATTTAATTTCATTTATTTTTATCCTACCCATTTTCATTGATATCTTATCGACCTACTATCGAAGAAGTTATGACATTAGTGACTAGTTTCGAAACCATCAATATGAAGTTGATGCTTATCAGTGATGTATTACTAAGCAATATGCGTTATATATATATTTTTTATTTTTTATGTCTTGGATTTTCTGTTTGTACAAGTGTCCAATTCGTGTTCTAATACATGACATATTTTATGATGAACAGCTATCAGTTTTTTTTATTATTTATTTTTTATTCTTTATTTGTGTATAACCATAGATGACCAGCTGGGTCTTTTGGTTGCTAATTTGTACTATCAAGTGTTATCAATTAGATTGTTTCAAACTTGTTTAAATACTGGTCTTTCAGACCAGCTAGCCACCTCTGATGAAACGGCCCCTCTGATTGGCTGAGAAACGAGTCAGGTGACAAGTTCATTATCTGGACTGAGAGAGCTTCTGATTGGTCAGGGCTCCACTTCTCCACAGCAAGCCTGCTCCACCTTGTCAGCAGGAGATGCAGCTGTGCACACCCAGCTGCTGAGATCCATATGCGGTGGACACCCGCATCCCAGCCTGCACTTGCACTACTCAGCGCCTCATACCCCGTCTGGAGATTTTCACCTCCACACGCAGCCGCCCGCTATCAAGTGGATGAACATCACGCTCACTGTTTACCATCGCTACAGGTATCCATTTCAGTGCTGACTAACCGGGACGCCGGTACTCAGCGGGACCGCACACTGGTGATACTGTGAGTCTATATGAGAGGCGCTTTTGACTGCTATACATATGTGCAGGTTTAATTAAGTTTATGGATTAATCTCCATTAAATCTTCTTTCTGCTGGGTGACTGCATGTGCATTTTACTGTGATCCACAGTGGACATTTTTATTTCTTCCCACTAACTGTGGATGTACTAACATACGAGACTTCTCTATTCTCATGATCTTGCATGCACTAACAACCGCTGTGTTACGTTCATATCACAATACTAACTATCTGCTTGACCTACTAGGAGCTCCCATCTATTAATTATTATTAGTCTGGTCCGATCCTTTACTTAGGATTATTTATATTTATTTTATTTATGTATCAAGTAATTCATTTATTATTGAGCTATACATTTTGTAGATTTTGTATATTTATATTTATTGTATGTATGTTATTTTATTTTTCATGTGATAATAAATATAAACATCAGTGTCCAGCGCTCTCCCTATTTTTTTCTTTAATTTGATATGTGACACGGCCGCAGCCACTGCATCATAGCACTTCGTATACAGATTCAGAGACTTAGTTACACACAGATATACAAGTGTTACATCAGCCTGATCTCCTGATCTCCTGATGCATCCTAGTCACGTCACATTGGGAGTAAGGCACATTTTCAAAAAGACACCTGGCACTAACAGAGTCTCACTGAACCTGGAGCACCAATATGGGTTATTTGGCGTGATTGCAGCAAGAATGTATTTGGACACATCTGTATAAACATGAAAATATAAATCAATGTTCCCCAAAGGAATCTATGCAAAAACATACAGATGCCACACAGGCCCACCCTACAGCTGAAATAGTACATGTTCGAACCCACAACTAGGGCAGCACAGACTGTGTAATGATTAGCATTACTGCTTCACAGCACTGAGGTTGTGGGTTCAATTCCTACCATGGCCCTAGCTACTGTATGGTGAGCTTGTATATTCTCCCTGTGCTTGCATGGGTTTCCTCCGGGTACTCCAGTTTCCACCCACACTCCAAAAATGTACCGGTAGACTAATTGGCTCCAAACAAAAATTAACCCTAGTATGTGTATGATAGGGAACATAGATTGTTAGCTCCACTGGGTCAGGGATTGATGTGAATGGCCAAATATTCTCTGTAAAGCACTGCAGAATATGTGTGCACTATATAAATAACTGGTAATAAATAAATAAAAAGTATCATGCACAAACGCACATGCATACATCTGACACTAGCAAAGTACAGTACAAACCACACATTTCATTGCTGTCACAACCAGGGTTTCCCGGCATAGGGGACAACAGGTATTACCTGTGAGGGCACTGTTGCGTGGTTCTTCTGGTGGAGAAGCTGGTGTCTGGCAGCAGCCATTGGCTGTGCGAGGTGTTCCGCAGGCACTGTGTCATTCTGGCTAGGGTAAGCCTGGTGGTGTTTCCATTCCATTCTGGTATGGGCTCCACCATCTTGCTTCTTGTCATGTGACTTAGTTGCTCCAATCCTGGCATGTCACATGCTTTCTCCGCCCATTCATGATCCTGCACTGAGTACTTAAGGGAGTTCAGAGCTCTCCATAATTGCCAGTGCAACGTGTTTCATGGCACATGCTGTGAGAGAGTTCCGGTGCTCCTGAGACCTGTCTGTTTACTGCTCACCTGTGCTCTTGCTGGATCCCAGCTTCCAAGCAGCCTACATTGCTCTGCCTGCTCCCAGTCTCCAGCTGGAACCACCCTGCACCTTCTATTCACCCTCTCCCTGCCTAAAGACCTGAGTGTGCACTTAACTCTGTCCTTACTCTGCCTCCAGTTACCTAGCTCTTTGCAGCTATCCAGTTTCTACACTGAGCCATCTCAGTACTACTCATCAGTTATTCAACTTCTCCATAACCTCTCTGGTTTTCATCTTACCAGTATCAATTTATAACCTGATATCCTGTCTGCAGCCTTGCAGTAACCATTTGGATTACAAAGACTTTTTATTATTTCTGTCACTACTCGGACATTACTTGACTTCAGTTTTAAGTCTTCACCTCCCTATCTATATTCAGGACTTTATATTATCAGTGTACATGTCTTCAAGTTCACCCATTAAAAAAAACACTTTTCACTTTAAGCCTATTCAGGTGTCTGCTCCTATTTCTACCCCGGGTCCACAACAAACTCAGATCCTCACAGTTTGCACTGGCCCAATGGACACGGCCGCAGGACAGGAATCCGTAACGGATTTAATTCGGTGCATAGCAGGCTGTTTTGAATACCTGGAAGCTATGCAGCAGCAAATGGCCCAGTTCTTACAAGAAATGACTAAATGTCAAAATATTCTGCAAACTTCTTTGACTACTTCAAATATAACAGTGGTTAAACCTGCTCCACTGTCTGATAATAAAAGTTACAGGACATCCCCCCGGCTGCACCTACCTTTGCCAAGCAATTTGGACAACAGTGCCAAGCTTTGCCGCAAATTTCTTAATCAGTGTGATGTGCATTTGACTTTGCAGCCAGATAACTTTCCTTCTGCCAAAACTAAAGTGGCCTATATTGTGTCCTTATCATCCGGCTTAGCTTTGGATTGGGCTTCTCCACTCTGGGAGTGTTCAGACTCCCTTCTGGACAATTATACTGAATTCCTAACATCATTCAAGAGGATTTTTGATGAGCCAGGAAGAACCGTTTCAGCCTCATCCAGTATTATGACTCTAAAACAGGGAACCTGTCCTGTCAGCCAGTATGTTGTACAGTTTCAGATTTTGGCATCAGAGCTCAAGGTGAATGAGGAAGCCCTTACCTCAGCTTTTTGGCACGGACTTTCTGACCAATTAAAGGATGATCTGGTCACCAGCGAGCTTCCAATTAATCTTAATGATATGATTTCTCTCTGCAATAAAATAGACCTATGCTTTAGAGAATGTCAGGCTGAGAAGCATAAAACTGACTGTTACAAGCCACTCCCACTGTCATCTCCTACCTGCCTACCTCCTTCTCCTACAGATGAAGAGCCAATGCAGGTGAATCATGCCCATATTTCTAAAGAGGAATGGCAGATAAGAATAGTAAAAAACCTCTGCCTATATTGTGGAGATTTGGGTCACCTGGTGGCCTCCTGTTCCTGTAAGTCAGTAAATGCCCATTCCTAACTGGTCCCAGGGACATCAAGTTATGTGTAATAAGTCCGTCCCCAAAAGTTAAAGATTCAGTCTTAGCCGTAGCTTTAGACTTGACGCCTAAACCTGTTTTCATCACTGCTCTGTTAGATTCTGGAGCAGCGGGAAACTTCATGACCTCTAGTTTTGTGGACAAGTTACAAATTCCATGTACATCTCTTGAACACTCTATCTCCCTGACCTCTGCAGATGGGCAAACTATCTTAAACAGAACTGTCTCTAAGGAAACCCAGCCAGTATTGGTTCATATTGGAGCACTCCATTCTGAGCATCTTAGGTTCCTAGTTATACCCAAGGCTTCCCATGAAGTTATTCTAGGATTTCCATGGTTACAACAGCACAACCCCTGGATTGACTGGTGCACAATGCAGGTCCTCTCATGGAGTACAAGTTGTCAGGAATCTTGTTTTCCCAAAGTACGACCTGTGAGGAAAATAGCATCGATAGTATCTCCAGCAATACCTAAAGAATATCAATCCTTTGCTGATGTCTTTTCTGAAAAACAGGCTAATGTCTTTCCACCTCATAGAAAATGGGATTGTCCAGTCAATCTACTACCTGACAAGATGCATCCTCGTGGTCATGCATATCCTTTGTCCCTGCCAGAGACCAAAAGAAGTCCTGTCTCATCTGAGGGAGAACCATCTCTACTGTAAATTGGAAAAATGTGTCTTCAGCGTTTCAAGTGTACCATTCCTTGGATATATCATCTCCGGTTCCAGCCTGGAGATGGAGCCTAAAAAAGTTCAAGTGATTCTGGACGGGTCTCAACCTCAGACATTGAAGGCTGTTCAGACATTGCTTGGATTCACCAATTATTATAGATGCTTCATCAAGGGATTTTCATCTTTAATGGCTCCCATTACAGTATTAACTTCCAAAAATGCCAACCCTCCTCTGTGGCCTCCTGAGACAGAAACCGCTTTCCAACTTCTGAAAGAGGCTTTCATAACAGCTCCAGTCTTAAAACAACCTGAGTTGGATAGACCCTTCCTATTAGAAGTGGATGCATCTTCAGAGGTAGTGGGAGCTGTCCTCTCTCAGGATAATCAAATCCATCCATGTGGGTTCTTTTCTAAGATGTTCTCTCCAGCTGAGAGGAACTGCGCCATAGGTGAACAAGAACTGTTAGCCGTTTAGTTGGCATTAAAAGAATGGCGATACCTTTTGGAAGGGGCTAAATTCCCCTTTACTGTCTTCACCGATCATAGGAATCTTATTTCTTAAAAAATAACCAGTGCGTGAGCCCTTGTCTGGCATGCTGGGCAATATTTTTTGCTTGTTTTCAAGTTACTTTAACTTTCCGCTCAGGAGCTCTCAACAAAAAGGCTGATGCCTTGTCAAGGTCCCTATCCTGTGATAACAATTCTGAGATTTTATGTAGTACCACGGTGCAAGAGTCAACAATATTTGCTACAATCCAACTACAAACTCCTGTTCGAAAAACCTTTGTGGCCCCGGAGTTAAGGAAGCAGCTACTTACATGGGCTCATTCTTCACGGTTTGCAAGACATTCTGGTATTCAGAAAAGTCTGGAGTTCCTAAAAAGGTCTTACTGGTTGCCATCAATGAAAAGTGACATAGTGGAGTTCATTTCTTCCTGTACTTCATGTGCTCAGCACAAGTCTCCTCATCAATCTCCTGCTGGTGAAGTATTACCTCTACCCATACCATCTTGCCCATGAACATATCTCTCCATGGATTTTGTAACAGATTTGCCAAATTCTTATGGCTATACCACCATCTGGGTTGTGCAGGGCTGGATTATAGGCAGGGTGACAGGGGTGGTCATCCTGGGGCACTCACATATAGAGGGCCCCCACACACTGTCCCCGGCCACATCTCCCTAATAATTTTTTTCTTTGAACGGAGCCTGCTGGGGACTGTGAATAAACCCGCCACTCCCGGCATTTTGCACAGTGGAGCTTGCCATTCGGTGTGTCACTGTGTAGCTCTGCCCCTACAGCTCCTCCCCTCATTGAGAAGTATGACATTTCTTGCTGCTGGCGCCCACATGGGGTGCAATGCCTGCTGGTTGAGCACTGCTCCCCTTCAGCTAATGCTGGACCCAGCCGAGGAGAGACAGCTGAGTAGCAGCAGCCACAGCGCTAGTGGCTCAGGCAGTCCAGAAGTCATGGGGTGATTTCAGCATCGCGTCCTGTGCAGAGAAGCAGGAAGTGGGGCTGAATGGCTCAGACCAATGTGCAGCCTCTGTCCATGTCTAAGAACCGGACCCGCCTAGGGAGCAGTGCAAAGACTTCGGCAAGACTCCGAGGAAGGGAGCCAGAGAATGTAGCAGAGCCACAGGAAAGTGACAGAGAAGGGCCACAGCAGGAGGAGGAAAAAGGTGACATATATGTATATCACAGGCCTATCTTTTACTGTGCAAATACTGTCCTCCTTCCCTGTCACTATTTCTGCACTGTCTCCCCTCCCTGCCACATGTATATACAGTCCTCCCCTCCCTGTCCCCCTGTGTATATACAGTACTCCCTCCCACCCTGCCCCCATGTATATACAGTCCTCCCCTGCCTATCCCCCTGTGTATATAGTCCTCCCTCCCTGTCCCCCTATGTATATACTGTCCTCCCCTTCCTGTTCCTATGTGTGTGCTGTCCTTCATACATTATATATATATATATAATATTTAAACTTTTAATGATGGGGCCCCTCACACGTTTGTTGCACAGGGGCCCCCACAGACCTTAATCCAGCCCTGGGGTTGTGATAGACCGGTTTTCAAAAATGGTTCACTATGTTCCTCTGAAGAAATTACCTTCTGCATTGGATCTGGCTCAACTTTTTGTTCATCACATATTTCGTCTCCATGGACTTCCTGCCGAGATTGTCTCGGATCGTGGTGTTCAGTTTGTAGTGAAGTTTTGGAAAGCTCTCTGTTCTGTTTTACAAGTGAAGTTGAATTTCTCTATGGATCAGGATCTCGAGACCTTTTTAAGAATCTTCATGTTCTCCTCCCAAGATAATTGGTCTGAATTTCTTCCTAGTCTGAATTTGTGCACAACGCTTCTCACTGTGTCATTCTGGCTGGGGTAAGCCTGGTGGTGTTTCCATTCCGTTCTGGTATGGGCACGGCCATCTTGCTTCTGGTCATGTGACTTAGTTGCTCCAATCCTGGCATGTCACATGCTCTCTCTGACCATTCACGATCCTGCACTGAGTACTTAAGGGAGTTCAGAGCTCCCCAATGTTGCCAGTGCAATGTGTTTCACAGCACATGCTGTGAGAGAGTTACTTTGTTCCTGAGACCTGTCTGTTCCCTGCTCACCTGTGCTCTTGCTGGAACCCAGCTTCCAAGCAGCCTGCATTGCTCTGCCTGCTCCCAGTCTCCAGCTGGAACCACCTTGCACCTTATAAAGTGTGCAGTTAACCCTGTCCCTACACTGCCTTCAGTTACCTAGCTCTCTGCAGCTATCCAGCTTCTACACTGAGCCATCTCAGTACTACTCATCAGTTATTGAACTACTCCATAACCTCTCTGGATTTCATCTCACCAGTAACAATTTGTAACCTGATATCCTGTCTGCAGTCTCGCAGTAACCATTTGGATTACAAAGACTTTTTATTATTTCTGTTACTACCTGGACATTACCCACTCTTACTTCACTTCAGTTTCAAGTCATCACCTACCCATCTATATTCAGGACTTTATATTGTCAGTGTACATGTCTTCAAGTTCACCCATTAAAAAACCCACTTTTCAGTTTAAGTCTGTTCAGGTGTCTGCTCCTATTTCCACCCCGAGTCCACAACAAACTCAGATCCTAACAATTGCCATCTGCATGCATCAGTAGGTCTCTAATTAAACTTTTGAATTATAATTTTATTTGTTCAATTACCCATCTAAGTAAACCAATTAATAGACTTAGGGCCTGATTCAGAGATGTATGCTAACCCGATGGTTAGCTTACATCTTTGATGTTTAGGGGTCAGGGCAGGCTGAGGCCAGATTCAGCTTACGTATCCTGGGCAAAGGAGCAACGATCTTGAACATTTGTCATGATGGTGATCCACAATCCACATCTACGGACACTGCACTTGTATCATAAATGCAGCAAGGAGGTGTCTATTTCATACAGACACCTACTGCTGCATTTACATTTTGTTGGACGGTATTGTACAGCCGCTTCTGTGTGGCTGTGCAATATTGTCCATCTCTGAATCAGGCCCTTAATACATAAAGAAGAACAATCATTGCCTTCATGCTGGGGCACTGAGTGGGGGGGGGGCAGGTAATGTGTACTTGGGCCCAGTGGGGACCTGGGTCAGCTTCTTAGGAGGATCCCTCAGCAGAGCTGCAGTGGGCACCACCATGTGGTCATGGTGAGCTGTATGGTTTCAGGGATATTCATTGTCCCCCTTTGCAGCAGATCAGCCCCTCCCCCAGGGACCTGATTGGCCAGGAGATCGAAATGTGAGTCACATGTCGCATCATTAAGTGACATGTGAGTAAGACCCACCACTCCAAACCCAGCTCTGTTCCACACACCACCCCCTGTTAGCTCTCGGCAACCCTTGCACAACTTGCAGCGCCCCCTTCAGCTTTTGCGCCACTGCAAGTATGTTTTAGTGTATTTTTCTTTGGAAAGGGGACATGGCCCAAATTTGCCATGCACCCTAATACCTGTGTCTGTTCCCACTCTCGATGGCCCTGTTTTTCCAACCATGTACCTAACTTTAAACATTTATTCCCTAATCCATGTGTGGAGACACTGTAAAAGAGGGTTAACAAACCCAACCTCTGCGCATCCAAACAATGAATAAATATGCACTAGGCAAGATATACAATGTGATTAAAGAAATATGCACTTAAGCAAAATATACAATAAAGAACGAATATGGGTAGTGAGTAAGTGAGACATAGATGGAATAATAATGACCTGGAGTAGATGATAGAGCGGATTAATCCTCAACAGGTCACTGATGTCCAAATCCAAAAGGTACCCCTGTATCCTGCTGCCACCCAGGTGGCAGCATTTATGTTTTTAAATAAAAAATAAAATGATTGAATGGTTTGTGACGGACAGTTTTCATTCTACTCTATATCGGTACTACCCTTCTCCTATTTGGGACATGAGGAAGAGATACCACATAGACTACAGAGGAACAGGACCAGCTGACTCTAAAGATACCTTTACGAGCATATGCACCCATTTTAAGTATGAGATGGGGTATGCCCATCTTTATATACCATATTTCCTACTCCACACTGGTGAGCACTATTATTGGATAAATCGCACATTGGTGACAATAACTTCCCAGTCAGTCAAAGATACCTTTATATGAGGAATCTGTAACACCATTACGTGAGTGCGATACGGCTACTTTTTACACTCAGGGGAAGAAGTCATGTCTCATTATTTTATATGGAAGACTCTGTTATGAACTACTACACTATTTTGTTTTTTTCTTTTTTCTCTTTGTCTATAAGATTCCATATAAGAAGAACCATTACACCATGTACCACGTCGAACATTCTTTATCTGCAGGAAGATAACGACCACAAGTTTGGTATTTGTTCTTTATTGTATATTTTGCTTAAGTGCATATTTCTTTATTCACATTGTATATCTTGCCTAGTGAATATTTATTCATTGTTTGGATGCACAGAGTTGGGTTTGTCCACTTTTTGTATTTGATTGTATCTATTTTGGTGGTTGGTGATCACCCCTTGGTTATTTCCCACTTTGCTGCTCCTGTTGCGCAGTTGTCCGCCGTATTTATTTTTCATTCACTGTAAAAGAGGGTGTTTGTGTTATTGAGTTAAACTTATTGCATTTTTATACTCTTATCATTACATATTATTTTTGAATAATGTATTTAAAAATTAAAATAAAAATGCTGTTTGTTTTTTTTTTTTAATGAAAACACTACTTTATTTGCTTTACATGTGCCTTATTAAAATTCTGGAACCATAATGTAATTTTTTTATTTGTGTTTTGTCTATATAAAAACATCAGATAATTGGCACCCCCAGGCCCCCTGAAAAAAAGGGAAAGTAAATTTTGTACCACTAAGGGGGTATGAGGGTGACACCATCCGAGGGGATGATACCAAAATAGGAGAGTTGTTCTGCTATTTTGGTTTCACCCCCTGAGATGGTATCAACGAGCGGTGAGCACCAGTGATGGATGACGCATACATGAGTGCGTCATCCATTACACCCCAAACCCATGGACCTAGAAACATGAAAATCGGGGAGTATATTCCTTCCATTACATAGGCACCCACTAAGCAGGGATTTTTCAAAATTTGATTCCTAGGGGTCTAAAAAGGGCTAAAATGTTTCCTCCCCATGTGCAATGCCCTGACTGACTGACTCATTGTGGCTGCAGTACAGTTCAATATTCAAACTCCAGCTGTCACCCAAAATGCTGCCAAACATCACTGGCAATTGGTGTAGCTCCCCTATTTTACTACAGAGGTGAGAGAAGAAAATGTATTACAACAGCAGTGAGAAGGGAATGTGTTACTATAGAGGTGAGGGCAGGGAATGTGTCACTACACAGATAAGGGAGGAGAATGTGTTACTATAAAGGTGAGGGAAGGGAAAGTTTTGCTACACAGGTATGGGAGGGGAATGTGTTACTACAGAGGTGAGAGAGGGGAATATGTTACTATAGGGGTGAGCGGCGGTAATGTGTTACTACAGAGATGAGGGAGGGGAATAAGTTACTACAGATGTGAGTAAGGGTAATGTGTTATTACAGGTGTGAGGGAGGGACTGTATTTTTACACAGGTGAGGGAAGGGAATGTAGAATGTGTTACAACATGGTGAGGAAGTGGAATGTGTTAGTACACAGGTGAGGGAGGGTAATGTCTTACTATAGAGGTGATGCATTACTATAGAGGTGAAGGATTAATGTGTTACTGGAGTGGTGAGATGGAAATGGAAACAGTAAATATCTAAGGTCTACCCGGGGGTAGATTGGGATGGAAAACCAGCCCAAGAAATTTCAGGATGCAGCCTTAATAAGTACAAGTCTGTTGAGGGAATGGGTCTGTGGAGTGGGCGATATCTGTGGAGAAGGGCAGGATACTCCCTTCTCATAGGGCCTGGAGGAGCTGTGGCTAGCCTCTGAAAGGTGCAGGGCTGGTAACAGAAATTTTTGGGGACTATAGACACTTTTTGCCCCTCATCCCTCCACACTAGGAACAGGTCCATTGGTCTGAAATTCTTTTCTTACCTATATGGTATACCTCACTGGCCATGCAGTGTCTTCAGCTGGTTTTCACTATTCATATAGGAGACTGTATTTTATGGAAGATGCCTATTTACGTAGAAATATAACCAATGTCATCATCATATAACTGAGGTTTAATCAGATAATACATAGTAACAGAAGTCTTTGTGCAGGGTAAAATGTGAATTTCCCTGATCAAACAATTTCTGTCTCTTCCCAGACCCTCCTGTATCTTTCTATCTCCAGACCCCCCATGTGTCTCTCCAGGCCCCTCCCCTTTGTCTATCCAGGCCCTCCCCTGTGTATCTCCAGGCCCCTGCATCTCTCCAGCCCCCCCACGTCTTTCCATCTCCAGACCCCTTTGTCTCTCTCTAGACCCCTGCATCTCTCCATACCCAGATACCCCCATTGTACACTACCAACACCCAGAAACCCTCCTCATACTCTACCAACCCACAGACACTCCCTTCATACACTACCAATGCCCAGAGACTCCCTTCATACACTAACAGTAACTGGACACCCCCCTCATACACTAACAGCACCCAGGCACCTCCCTCATACACTACCAATACTCAGACCCTCCCTCATAAACTGACAGCACCCACACCCCCCCTCATACACTACCAATATCCAGACACCCCCATCATACACTACTGATACCCAGACACCCCCCTCATACACTAACAGCACCCATATACCCCCTCATATACTAACAGTACCAAAACACCCCCTCATGCAGTACCAGAATCTAAACACTGCCCTCATACAATACCAGCACCCAGACACTCCCCACACATACTACCAAAACCCAGACACCCCATCATACACTGACAGCACCCAGACAGCCCACTTATACACTACCAGCACCCAGGCACCTTCTTCATATACTAACTGCACCCAGACACCCCCCTAATACACTACCAATACCCATACACCTCCCTAATACACTACCAATACCCAGACACCCCCCTCATGCACTACCAACACAAAGACAACCACTCATACAGTACATAGTACAGACTATACTAAATACACTAGTTTAAAAATATATAACCAGCAACCATGCATCTCAGCCTTGCCTCTCAGATAATTTCTGCCATAGCCATGATAGAAAATTGGCAAACAAGCAAAGAATCTGGAGAGAGGCACCACATACAGTCATTAAATGTTCTGAATGGTAATGCTTCCTATTATGATATATATGCTCATTCCTACTGGATGGCACAAGGGCTATATGGGTGCCATCCATAAATCCTACAGTGTATAGAAAGCCTTGAAATTGCCAAAAAACTGCTGCTTTGCCACAGCTATGAACTCCTCATCCAAAGACATGTGTAGAAATTGGTTGATGTGAACCAAGTAGGCTCTTGAAATGTGCTTCAGGATCTTTCTGAAGGCTGGCTCCCACCTGCCACAACCATGGTGGTCTGACATGAACCTAAAGTGTAACACTAACAATAACTGTGTCAGTGGTAATATTGCTGCAGGAATGTCTATTAAAGACTCCAGCTCACTCTCCACTATGTGGAGAGTTTCCAAAATGCCTTGAGGTAGAAGCCTAAATCTAAGCATGCTCACACTCCCCAGCTGGGAGGAGCTGCTCAGCCTCATCAGCAGAACCCTCCTCCACAGCAGGCTAACTCTCTGGCATCATTCCACTACCTCTGACTGAGATGGCAGCTCCAAGCACTATCAGGGATAAGCGTCTGGTTTGGAGGCTGGCCAGCCTCAGCATTACCCCCCCCCCCGACAGACTACTCCTACTCAGAGTTATGGAGGAAAGGCTGCTGCCAGTCTCTCTGACCCAGCTCCAACTCTGCCTGCTGTCACTCAGTCCACAGAAGACTCCCACTGTGCAGCCGATGACACAACACTCACCGCTGCTGTGGTAAGTCTCACAGTGCGGGTCTCCCTCTCAGTTTGCTCACCTGAGGACTTCCCTCCAATGGCCAGTGGGTCTCCCTTATATAGCCTCTGGATTGGTGCCCCAGATTATTTCTGCTCTGTCTGCAAGACACTGTATAGCTGGCATGTGGTGGTCAAGAAAATTCATCTGCATGATGGCCCCTGAATCAGTCTCTCATATACACTGTCAACAATGTAAAATAGTGCATTCTTGCAAATAGGTGCTGCTAGAGTCCCTCAAGTCCTGCAGGACTGCATTAACAATAGAGTACAGGGGAATCACAACCAGGACCACAGAGAGCCGGGCTGAGCCCAGGGTAAGGGTGCATGGCCTAACCGTGGGAGGCATGGCCATGTCCCCTTAGAAAAAAAAAGAAAACCTTTTTGCAACTGCACACCGTGGAGGGGGGAGCTGTGAGCCCCTCAGCCTGGTGCAAATCCAGGGAGGGTGTGATCAGTGTGATTGCTCCCCCCCACAGGCGCCGGCAGGTGTTGGACCCAGATTCCTGCTGGGTCCCTCAAGCAAGCCTGGGCCTGAGTGATTAGTACACATTCCATTCCCCTCTCTGTGCCTCTGATCACAACCAAATTGAAACACAGCAGCACGTTCTAACAAGATCACCTGCTGAAGCATCTCTCTGTCACCTCCCAATGGTCTCCACCTCGGGAATTAACACAGGAAGGCAGAAAACTCCACAGAGCAGTAAGACACCAATAGGCAGAGGTGCAGGACACCTTTCTCTGCCCATCAGGCTTTAAGCATTATACAAACTGGCATGAGCTACTACAGGTAGTGCTCCAGCCCAACTTACCTGTATCACTTTCATAGATTGCACCTGTTGCATGCACTGTCCAGCTATATCACTTTTTGTCTGCTAAGTCTTAAGGGCGTGTCAGTGAACTTGGATGCATTTTCAAATGCAGAGCCGTAACTACAGAGACCATGCTTAGAGAAAGTTCAGAAGAATATACTGCGCAAGCCATGGGGCATTGCACAGTAATTGTTGATGGTCATTGCAATGGTGCGCTAATGGTGGAGTGTTTGAGTACACTGTCTACGGACATTGAAAGTGGGCATCTCAGTACTTGCTATCTCCAGCGCTCACAATTATAGAAAGGTAAGACTGCGAATTGCATTGCATATTATCGCAGCTGCGAATCCATAAGAAATCACAGCCATACAGGCACCTTTGAATCTGGGACCTCATTTAAAGCCGCTCGCAAAATGTGAGCACTTGCTCTGAATGAGGGCGGCCACTTCTCTGTAAAGAGCTGGCCTCCTGGCCACTTGCTAAGCTGTGGGTGACCACCCACAGCTTTAGCGAGTGGCCAGGTTGAAGGTCGTGGCTTGCAAAGAGACCCTTGCGGTAGGGTCCCGTCTACCGCAAGCCCCAGGCAGCTTCCTGCTCTAACAGAGGAGGAAGCTCCCTACTGACATCACTGGTGGCCACCTACAAATGGCAGGCATTCCTTCAGGAAAGCCCCCGTTTGTCTGGCCACCCCCCCACCATGCCTACAAAATGGGGAGAGCTGTCGATCAACATCAACAGTCGATCAACATCGACAGTTAACTTATAGGGTGCTGCAGGGGTAGGGGGGGTTAAACAGAGAGGGGGGATAAATGGGGGTGAGGAGGGGTATTGTATGGGGTAGGGGGGTTAAAGCACAAATAAACAGATGGTGGGGCACAAACAGTACATATGAAGGGGGGGCAGTGAAGAACTTACAGATGGGGGAACTTACAATAAGGAACATAAATTAGGGTTGTGACTAGATCTCCTTCAGCTACAGGACCCTGACATCATCAGTTACTATCCAGGTGGAAATAAAGTGGGAATACGTAGTAATGTGTTGGCAAGTGAAGCGCAGTGAGGGCATGGACTCGCACTTCCGCCCTCACTCAATGTCACGTCCGAGTCCTGAAGAGCTGAAGAGGAAATAGGATCAGCCATACAAAGAGGTGGTGAAGTGCACATGAAATAACTTACAGATGGGGGAGATGAAAATATTAATAAGCAACATACATGGGGTGATGATAAGTACATTAAAACACAGGGGGTCATTCAGAGTCGGTCACAAGTGCTGAGCGCTCGCAACCGACTCGATGTTGCCCCACTGGGCATGCGCACGACGGAGTCGGCTCCATCATGCACATGTGCAAGACCCGGCTAGTGATGGACGCTCCATCGCTAGGGGTCTCGTAGCAGACGGGCGAGCTGTCGTGGTGAGTGACAGCTCGCCCCATTTGGGAGGTGGGCAGGGGGCGTGCCTGCCCAAACGGAGGCATTCCCGCCAGAATGCTTGCCGTTTGGGGGCGGCGCCACTGACATCATTGCTGATGTCAGTGGGGAGCTTCCTGCTCGATCAGAGCAGGAACCTCCCTGGGGCTTACAAGTGCCCAGACCCAACCTTAGGGTCTGGTCATAATCCCCAATTGTCGCGATGGTCTTGACCATAGTGACCATCACCCATGTTGGTCGCTAGAGCTGTGGGTGTTAACCCACAGCTTAGTGATCGACAAGGAGTTGGTCATTCAGGATGCAAGTGGCCGCCTTGATTCAGTGCGACCGCTTGCAATTAACGACCGCCTCTGAATTAGGTCCACGAGTATATAGACAAGAGGGAGCACATTATAGAACATACAGATGGAGGGGTGAATAGCACAGTGAGGAACATATTAGGCGGGGAGAACAATAAAGAAAATACAGATATGGGAACAATAACATCAAATAGGGAGAACACAATACAGAACATGGGATTGAAGGTAGCACAATAGAGGACATATTGGTGGGGCACATATAGACATATACGACCACATATGAAATAGGCACATATGGGCATAGAAGGACACATACGGGCATAGAAGGCCACATGTGGGCATATGCACATACAGACATAGAAGGCTACATATGGGCATAGGCACATATGGCTATAAAGGGCCACATACAGACACAAGCAGATAAGGGCATAGAGGACCACATATGGACATAGGCATATACGGGCATAGAAGGCCACAAACAGACATAGGCACATATGGGCATAGAGGGCCACATACGGACTTAGAGGGCCACATATGGACATAGACACAGAGACATAGAGGACCACATATGAAAGAGGCACATACAGACATAGAGGGCCACATATGAGCATAGGCACATACAGACATAGTGGGCCACATGTGGGCATAGAGGGCCACATAAGGGCATATAAGGCCACATATGGGCATAGGCACATATGGCTATGAAGGGCCACATACAGACACAAGCAGATAAAGGCATAGAGGACCACATACAGACATAGGCACATACAGACATAGAGGCCCACATACAGACACAAACAGATAGGACCACATATGGACATAGACACATATGGGCATAGAGGGCCACATACGGACATAGGCACATACGGGCATAGAATGCCACAAACGGGCATAGAGGGCCACATATGGTGATAGGCACCTATGGGCATAGAGGGCCACATATGGATATACTGTAGGCATATACGGGAATACGACATTCAGGCATGGAAGGCCACATACAGACATATGGAAGGAGAGGACAAAGAAAGAAAATATAACATGGGGAGAATGGGATGTAGTCTGCACTGGAATACTGAAGGAAAGTATCGGGGGTTAGGGGGAGGGTTAGGGTGCAGGATTAGGGTTAGGCACAAGGGGGAGGGTTTGGCACTAAGGGGGGGAAGGATAGGTTTAGAGTGCGGGAAGGGGGGGTTTAGGTTCAGGCACTAGGGGGGAGGTTAGGGTTAAGCACCAGGAAGGGATGGAGGGTTAGGGTAGGGAGAAGGGGAGGGTTAGCACAACGATCAACAAGTATTGGTATGTTAACCCTGTTGGGATCCTGGCAACGAGATTCTGACCACCGGGATCCCAACTGCCGGCAAGCCACACCCAACCCTCGAAGAATAATCTAAACAGAATACATATAATGATTGCATTAGTATAAAAGCTATTCATTGAAATATATTAACCTCAAAATATTTTATGGAGAAGATAAAAGTGATCTGTATACAAAATAGACAATTACCAATTATTATTACTTGTAAATATTCTCTTCTAAGTATAGAACCCATTTGCTTTCTCTATAAGATTTTTAGAGGGTTATATAATATATACTCTATTTATGTGTACTGTATGTAATTATACATATGTGTTATTTTTTTTAATCATTGCTTTTTGGAAACCCTGCTCTAGAACTACATATCCTGTTTCCCGGATTTGAAATACAGCAACAGCATGGAAGGCAGTGGGAGGAATGAACAACAATGGTAGGACAATTTAACAAAATAAATACAAATTTTATGTAATGTTATATGTAAGTTTTCTTCCAGGGGGGGTGCCAAATTCTAACTTGTGTCATCGGATTATGTTACGTCCCTGGATACCACCACACCATGCTGGAAGAGGAAGAGTGTCAGCATGAGGCAGAAGAGAAAAGCTCCATGAAGGCGGTCGCCTTAAGACGGAGTATGTATTACATTATGGCTATCCCCGGGGTATTGCATTGCTACCGAAGCCTGGCCAAAGGGGCAACCATCGCGACTGATGGTTGCCATGGTGATCTCAGGCACACAATAGGATGTTCATAAATTTCAGCTCCAGGTCCATGTGGACCTTAATCTGGCACTGCCCAGCAGACTGAATGGCCTTAAGCCATCCCATCAAGGTTAGTAGTTGTTGTAATAAAGAGTGGACTCTGGAGGAAATGTTTAATTTTATATTTAATGTACATGGCAGGTTAGGTTACTGAGAAAACAGGTAGTGCCAATGTCAGGGGAGAATGCATTAGATCACATTCTATAATGCTTGCCTACACAAACTATTTCATTAAAAGATGTTTTGTTAATTCTGTTTCCCCAAAATATAATACAAAGGATTAACTAAACAGCTATTTAATTTAATAGTTTGTGTCAGAAAGCATAGTCAATGTTTCCCAACCTAAGCCATTTTTAAAGTGTATTTGATTTTCCTGCAGTCCCCAGAGTACCAGGTTTATTATTAGTACTGGTACTACTGTTAGGCAGGTACCCACTAGCAGGAATGGATTAAGGCTTGTGGGTGCCCAGGGGCAACTACAGTAGGTTATGTCGCTCCTATAATGACTGGCTACTCATCTCTGTGGCCCCTTTAAGCAACTGGCCACACCCCTTCGTGGGCCTCTGTGGTTGCATTACCCTGGTGGGCCCTTCATGCCCCAGTCCGACACTGTTTACGGTTCATATGAGGGTGTGCATTCTTTCTAAGGTGTTACAGAATTTCACACCTTGACATATACAAAAAGTTGTAAACTAATAAACAAAACATTAAAAACACATATTAACATGAAATGCATCAGTGTACTTGTATTTGGACAATATACATAAATATAAGTCAACCAAAGTTTATATGAAATATGTACACGTGAATCCTTACTTTATATTGGACCACCGTGTTTTGGTTTTGGATCCGGATTAATCATCGTGTTTTGGTTTTGCAAAACCACCCTCACGTGTTTTGCTTTTGGAACTATATTTCTTTTAAAAATTAAATAAAAAAAATAGCTAAAATGATGTAATTGACTTGTGAGCATGCAATCCAAAGCCCAAGTTTAGTTTTTAAATCCAAGTTCCAAACCACAGGAAGATCTGAACCAGGACTCGGTTGCACTCGGCACCCCAAAGTGATTCCAAACTCGGATTTGGTTGGACTCGGAACCCCTAAATTCGGTTGTTGTCGGTTCTCTTAGAACTGGACCAGCACATCTCTACTTTATATTGACAAGGTTTTATTTAAAAAAGGACAAATAGGTTTCATAGAGAGCATAAAGTAATTGGGCGATAATTACAGCCACCTCAGAAAATGAGGTTTTAATGCTGCAAGGATTAGGACAATTAATAATCTTGTAAAAAGAAAGTACAGGTTGAGTCTGCCATATCCAAATATTCCGAAATACGGAATATTCGGATATACAGAATTTTTTTGGCATGACTAAGAAAATGAAACTTTTGATTTTTGATGGTTCAATGTACACAAACTTTGTCTAAGGCACAAATTATTAAAAAATATTGTATAAAATTACCTTCAGGCTGTGTGTTTAAGGTGTATATGAAACATAAATGAATTTCATGTAAGTACACAAACTTTGTTTGAGTCACAAAATTATTGAAAATATATAACGGAGGTTTGGGCTAGAACCGATGGCACATAAACTTCTAGCCAGGGATAGAGGGGGTTAATAAAGTTAAAGATGTTTGTTTGTTTGTTTGACAGCAGGTAGGCAGATGTGATAGGGCGATAGGTTAGGGGTCGTGTTATGTGAGAGGGTGTAGGGAATCTGCTGTTGAGAAATCTGCCTCTTTGAATTTTGATCTCCCACCCTCCCTCCCCTATTGTGTCTTGTGTCGGCTTTATTTCATAGCAGGGAAAGACCAGCAATATTGAAGCATCCATCTTGAGGCAGTAATAGCGGTGCGCACCCCTTCAATGCACTGATAGGCTGATTTCACCATATTGGGATCAGCGGCACCTCTCGACCGAGCAGAATGAATGGCGCATTGGCATGGGTGTTGGGACTGCATCACTTGCTCTGAAAGGGAGTGTTGGCCCTTGCAAGTTTTAAGATCACCCTACCCTTGTCTGGGATAGTTGGCCCTCATAAACTGTTGCCTAAGACAAGTGGACGCTGGTTGTTTGCCGTTCTTTCTCCTGCCACCATACCTACCTTGTAACTAAATAAAGCTGACCAATTATATTAAACGGCATAACTTGGTCTCATGTGTTTATTTTAGTTAAGTTTTTAGTTTACATTTATGGGTCACATCTATCATCTGACGATAGAAAGTTTAATTGTATAAAATTACAGGTTGAGTCTCCCATATACAAATATTCCGAAATATGGAATATTCCAAAATACAGAATTATTTTGGCATGACTGAGATAATGATACCTTTTATTTTTGATGGTTCAATGTACACAAACTTTGTCTAAGGCACAAATTATTAATTATTAAAAATATTGTATAAAATTACCTTCAGGCTCTGTGTATAAGGTGTATATGAAGCATAAATTAATTAAATGTATGTACACAAACATCGCTGCCATCAGAAATGGTGGGGCCCGGTACTGACAAATTATGCAGGGCCCCCCTTGCCCCGGGGTGTGGGGCAGAAGTGGGTGGAGCTGTGGATGTGGGTGGAGCTACTTTGGGGGTGAGAGACAGGGAGGGCTGGACCTATTGGGGGCAAAGATTAATCGTTCGTAAGTGCTGTTATTTTACTAGCTGTGCTCACATTTTTATTTGCATGTTTTTAATTCAATATATCTAAGCACAAGATGTTTTGTGTGTGTGTATATATAAAAATATATATATATGACATACATACAGAAACCAAAGCCTCTGGTGCTTAGCTATATTAAATTAAAAGCATGCAAATGTAAGTGTCAGCACAGCTAGTAATATAACAGCACTTTAACCCACATGTATGTGTATGATTATATATATATATATATATATATACTGTATATAATACAGAAATTAGGGACTCCCTCCCTACAACAGAGCCCAAACTTACCTGGACACTAGGCCATCTCCGTGACTCTGGCAGCTCCCTCAGCGCAGAGTGATGTGAGGTACCGCGTGTCACTGGTGGAATGCACCGGCAGCTGCCAGAAAAGAGAAGAGTCTCGGTGGCATTTAATACATGGAGCTGGTCGCAAGCCAATCACGGCTCGTGGAACGGCAGCCAGCCAATCAGCAGCGGCCGCTCCTGATTGGCTGGCTGCTGTTACACGAGCTGTGATTGGCTCGCGGAACTGCAGCCAATCAGAAGCGGCCGCTGCTGATTGGCTGGCTGCCGTTCCGCAAGCTGATGTAATTGGCTTGCGGCCGGCTCCATGTATTAAATGTCACCAAGTCACTTTACTTATTTGGCTGTCCCCGGTGCATTCCAGCAGTGATGAGCAGTACCGCACATCACTGCATTTCACAATTTTACACCTCCGCTACCCATGCCCCCTCTCTCTCTGGGCACGGGACTGGAGTCCCCGCAGTCCCCCCTTGATGGCGTCCCTGTACACAAACTTTGTTTGAGCCACAAATTTAAAATATTGTATAAAATTATTTGCAGAGTATGTGTATAAGGTGTATATAAAACATAAATGCATTCTGTGTATATTGGGGTTCCACTCCATTCCCAAGATATTTCATTATGATATGTAAATATTCCAAAATACGGAATATTCCATTATCCAAAATACCCCTGGTCCCAAGCATTTTGGATATCGGAGACTCAACCTGTAATACATGTTGCAAATATTATGACACATGCTACTACATTTGAGTGGACTAATTGTTTTGTATTGGAAAGTCATTGTATTAGTCTAACATATAAATGGGCTTCTAATAGCATTATTAATAATCTTACCTGATACAAATGGAGTTCGCTGAGGTCTGATTATCAATGGATTGGACTATCCATCATTAGTATCATGTTTTGCACCAGCACTCATCTACTGTAGGTGCAGAGTTTGTGCTTGTTGCAGCTCCACTATGCTCCATGCACATGCCCATGACACACCCACTTTCTTGACATTTAATATGCACCCTCTAGGATCACGCCCACTTTCCACCTTCCAAAACTCCACTGAGTGCTCCAGGTTCACAGGTGCTGAGAACTGTGGTGGTGAGTGGTTTGGATACTTGTGTATTACGTGAACTTCTGTATCAGGCCTATACTCTTCCCATTCACCTCATAATAATTATTTTGTTTCTTAAAAGGAAACATTTCTCTTGTATGTCTCCAAATAACAAGGCACACTGGCGTGTCTATTCCACACTTTGCTAGGAACACTTATGCGCCATTCAACTCCTTCCATTCACCAGTGTGCAAATGCCACCATATTGTTCAATATACCCAGACATCTTGTGCTGCATAAATTACTCCATTGTGTTGTATTAGATGATGAACTGTTCTGTCTTATACCTGTAGTTCTCAGAATATCAAAGTAGCTCTTTATGCAGTGAGAGAATCTAATGTATTATTAACTGTTAACTGGTGTGGTCATATTTCTAAGAAAGACCAAAAACAAAAATGAAAACAACCATATTATCAGCAAACTATGCTATAATACGCATTTTTATTGTATAGAGAGTATTTATTCCTATTTGGGGAAACATAAGTATTAAAATTTTTATTTAGTGGTGAATAATATAAAGAGTGCATAAACCTTATACTCAACATTTTTTCCAGGTGAGTGTTTTACTGTGAAAATGCATTCTTCATTTCGTATTTGTATTATAGAAGCATCAGCAATCATTTATATGTTAAGACTAAAGAGTGATAGATCTAACAATCAGTATATTTGCAGTCATATCCAGCTCCCCATTCCTTAATCTACGCCTACAATAGAGCATCAATTTTCTACTCTAGGCTTGGAATCTCACAAGCTGGGGTTGTGAACCATATTCATAAGCTAAGTAAGTACTGCTTACTCTAGCGAGCAATAATTGTAACATTCACACCTTTGTACAACACATATTATAATAAACCACATTTTGTGCATGCATAAATAAATATTGTCCTACAGTAAGTGTTAAGAGACACATCATTGATTTTAAATGTAACTAGTATGTTTCATACATTAATGCACAGCTCATGCTGTATTTTAAAGAAATATATGGCTGGGTTTTTAACATGTTGACCTTCACTTAAATCTTATATGTGATAACATATTTTACTAATTTTACAGCGTTATATGTGGGGCACAAAAAGGTCTTAGAATATGCACAATGTTATGATTTTATTTTGTTTTATCTCTCATTCTCTTATACATACATTTTATTGTCCTGTTGGATCTAGAGATTTCAAAGAAAAACAGGTTGTGATCCTTATTGTTTCTCTTTGCACTGTATTTGTACATTGATATGTGCCTATATGCTGGGCTGTCATCAGAAATTGTGGAACTTGGGACTGACAAAATTGGGAGGGCCCCCATATTATATATTACAAATAAATAAAAGCCAGAACCACATATCATACTTTGAAAAGCCAGATCGACGTAAAATACACTGATATAGCATGGCTGGTCTGGGGGGAGGGAGGCATAGGGCAGAGAAGGCAGGCTGGTCTAGGAGGGGGACAGGGAAGACTTGGTGGACTAGTGGGGGATGCACAGGGCAGAGGAGGCTGGCTGGGCTGTGTGGGGGGCAGGACAGGGAAAGCTGGCAGGACTAAAAGGAAGACATGAAAGGCTGGCTGGACTAAGGGGGGAAGCACAGGGCAGGGAGGAATGGCTGGAATGAAGGGGAAGGGCTCAGAAGGCTGGCTGGACTGGGGGGACAGGGCAAGGAAGGCTGGCTGGACTAAGAGGGGTTCAGGGAAGGCTGGCTGTACTAGTGGGGGAAGCACAGGGCAGGGACGGCTGGCTGGACTGTGGGGGCAGGACAGGGAAAGCTGGCAGGACTAGGAGGGAGACAGGGAAATCTGGCAGGACTAAGAGAGGGAAGCACAGGGCAGGGAATAATGGCTGGACTGGGGGGAACATGGCAAAGAAGGCTGACTGGACTAAAAGGGGTTCAGGGAAGGCTGGCTGGACTAGTGGGGAAAGCACAGGTCAGGGATGGCTGGCTTGACTGGGGGGGGCACAGTGCTAGGGATTATGTATATTGCTGCTGTGGCCACTCCTGATTGGCTGCCATTCCACAGGCTCTGGCTGGCTCACAACCGGCACCATAAATGCTGCTAGCATTGTATATCAATTCCACCTGGCTGCCAGTGCAGCACCATTGCACTCGGGCCCCCCACTCTTTCCACTCTCTCTGGGCCCGGCAGTTCCCCCCTGATGGCGGCCCTGCCTTTATGCACTTTAAGGTGCTGTTTATTTCTTCTCCTACAACACATTATCAAAGGTGTGGCTTACCACCACATGATTACTGAAGTATAGCTGCCACCTATTAAAGTAGGGAGTGCTCATCACACTCAATTGTTCAAATGTTGTGTGTATTCAGTAGTAGTGTGTCTAGATCCAGGCATTATATCTATCTATAACTATATATATATATATATATATATATCTATATAAATCCTCTTCGGTTGCCACAAAAGGATTACACCAGCACTCCAATATAAGTGCAAAAAATCAAGATATTTAATATGCCATAAAATGCAATTAAACAGCCATGTACTCATGAAGCAAGCCCAAAAAGAGTCAGAACATAATGTATCATCAGACAAGTAATCATGTTCTACTTAACATTGAGTCTGGAAGTCATATCTGTCATGCCATTCACCGACAGCTGTTTCGGTTTAACACCGTTTTCAAGAGGCAGCATCCAACACATGAAGGGAAAAACAAGCTTATATAAGCGGCATGCTTACCTAATCAAACACCTGTGGTACTGCGCACCCACCTCTGTCAGCCCGCGCTGCCTGGCACATCCTCCAACAGAACGGCACAGCCACGGCCCGCCAAACCGGAAGTGATGCCGGAAAGTGGAACTAAGCCGCATCGTCCAGTACACTGGGAAGACCAAGGCATGCGCACACCCGGGAGTGACCGCACAGTAACCATGGTGATTGCATTAAACAGAAGTGCACACATATATACAGAACATACAATACATGAAAATCACATAAAATGCTAAACCGATATAAACTAATATACTAACATCAAGCATCCATTAATGTCAAAAAGACATGGATGGCATGAAAACACATGTAAATAAAAATACAATACCAATGATGAAATATCATATATAGAAATATCATATATAAAGATCATATCATACATAGATAAATTCCAGCACATGTAGTCTCATACCCATCAAATGCAAACCAGCAATATCACAAAAATGTTGACAAGCAGAATTCCTCGTTTAAACCCATAGGCACCAAACTGTTGAGCCTATGGATATATATATCTTCAAGAATATAACAGTAGGAAGAACACAACCATGGGGGACACAAAAGAAAGAAACCTTCCAGAAAACTTCAACTTACAGAAGAGAACCTTTACTGAAGCAACACCTTCAAATACCCAATACTTCCAGAAATTACAAACCCTACAACAAAGAACTTCACATATACAGAAAGGAATCCATACAAATGAATTAAACAATCATTTTTACGTGGGACAGAGGAAGCACGTGAAGAAGAGAAAGAAAGTCATCATGGTCTGTTAAAGAGAATTGAGAAAAAAGGCCAAGAACAACAGGAGGAACATAAAAAGAAACCACTGAAAATGATCTACCAAGACAACATAGAAAGTGAATATAAAGATGACAAAGTTTTCTATAGATAGTGTGGGCCCAGAAAACCCCCCAGTCATTGTTATATCAGCACAGAAAAAGATAAAGAACAACTCCCAATACGCAAGCATGGAACAAGGGGGGTCAAGAAGAAAAACTAAATAACAACCCTGACAACTGAAGAAATACAAACAGAGATGGTCTTTAATCTAAGCAAAAAGATTCTAAAACCAGATTAAATAAATGTACTGAAGAAAGGGCTAAAATTTGCCCCACATTCAAATATCAATAAATTTGACGTCTATATCGACACGTATAAATTCATAAGATAATTATGCATCAAAAATTTCTTCAAGAAAGACCCAGTAACAAGGCACACAACAGCATTTGCAATAGAATACAAACATACTAATTTCAGACCTACATCAACATTCTTTCCCAACCACATTAAGGGTTCAGCAATTGAAACATTTCAACGTTTACTGGAAAACGTCATCTCAAAACTACCAGAAAAAACAAAAATGAATTACAACTTTATGGTAGGAGAAAAGAGAGCACTGAATGATTTAAAGAACAACTCGATAGTTACAAAGCCTGCAGACAAAGGCATTTGAGTTGTCATCCAAGACAAAGAGGCGTTAAAACTACTAAGCGACAGAGAGACTTACATAAAACTCAAGAAAGACCCCTCAGATGAATTCCAAACTATGCTGACACAACAACTACATGAAGGCTTGGAAATGGGAATCCAAGTACATCCATACAGAACATCCAAGAATCCCAATGTTCTACCATCTACCGAAGGTACATAAAGATTTAAATAATCCACAGGGGAGAACGATAGTCTCCTGCATTGGATCAATCACAACAAACCTCTCAAAATATATCGACTATTTTCTACAAGACCAGGTTGGGAAACAACATAGTTTTCTCAAAGACACAATAAGCATCTTACAGGTTCTGAACAATATAGAATGGCAAGATGCCTACACTCTCTGCATGCACAAGCGACATAAGATCCTTATATACAGTGATCGATCATATAGAAGGATATGAAGCAACTTGTCATTATTTATCAAACCAAACCAACCTGTCAAACAGCCAAATCAACTTTATAATGGAAAATATATATTTTATTTTACAACATACTTTTGGTATGGGGGAATTTTAGAAATGTGGCACAGCGATGGGCACACCCTTCACACCCAACTATGCCAACTTGTTTGTAAATGGGAACAACATGTTGGCATACAATAGCAACCACCAGACAGTGGATAGAGAACATACCCTTGTCTCCCCAATTCTTAAAAAAACCCGCCCTTAATCCTAACACTCTCTCCAACTACTGTCTTATCTCTCTCCTCCATTTTGCCTCCAAGCTCCTTGAGCATGTTGTTTACAACCACCTTACTACATTTCTTTCCTCCCTCTCCCTCCTTGACCCTTTTCAGTCTGGCTACTGTTCTCTCCACTCCACTGAGACTGCACTCACAAAAGTCAAAAGCAGTGACCTCCTTGCTGCTAAATCCAAGGGCAACTACTCTCTGTTCATTCTCCTTAACCTCTTTTGACACTGTGGACCACCCTCTTCTGCTGCAAATCCTTCACTCCCTTGGTCTACATGACACTGCTCTCTCCTGGCTATCCTCCTACCTCTCTGACTGATACTTCTGTTTCCTCTCATGACTTGCCTTCCCCCCACAAACTCTTACAGTAGGGTTTCCCCATGGTTCTGTTCTTGGACCTCTCCTATTCTCACTCTATACATCCTCTCTAGGTGAACTCATCAGCTCTCTTGACCTCCATTATCATCTCTATGCTGATGATATTCAGATCACTCTTTCCTCCCCTGACCTCTCCCCCTGTCTCCTCACTTGTACTGTATCTTCAACTGTCTCTCTGATATCTCTTCCTGAATGTCCCAGTGATTTCTTAAACTTAATATGTCTAAGACTGAGCTGATCATTTTCCCACACTCCAACATTGCTGCAATTCCCACCATTTATTTATCAATTGATGGCACAACTATCTCCTCTAGCCCCAAAGTGTGCTGTCTTGGAGTTATCCTGGACTCCTCCCTTTCCTTCAAACCACATATCCAGAACTTCTTGCAGTCCTGTAATTTCTACCTTAAAAATATTTCCAAGATTAGACCCTTTCTCACCCAGGATGCCACTAAAATCCTCATACACTCACTGATCATCTCCAGATTGGTCTACTGTAACCTCCTATCTGGCCTCCCCAACTCCCATTTCTCTCCTTCCAGTCTGTCCTCAATGCTGCTGATTGGCTCATCTTCCTCTCCAAATGATCTACATCTGCCACTCCTCTCCTACAAGCCCTCCACTGGCTCCCCTTCCCTTTCAAAACCCAATTCAAGGTTCTTACACTTGCTTGCAAAGCCCTCACCCATTCCTCTCCAATTTACATATCTCCCTTCACTACCCTGTCCACCCTCTTTGTTCAAATGCATGCCACCTCTCATGCCAATTGATTACTTCCTCCCATTCCCGCCTCCAAGATTTTGCCCACGCTGCTCCCCACCTTTGGAATTCTCTCCATCTTCCCATAAGACTCTCCACCTCTCTACAATACTTCAAACGGGCTCTCAAGTCCCACTACTTCATCAAAGCCTAACAGCTCTCATCTTAACTTCCTGCTAGATGCTCCTGCCCCTCCCCTTTAGAATGTAAGCTCTTACGAGCAGGGCCATCTACACCCTTGTGCTTTCCTGTACTTTCATCTACTTTTTACTCCCCACTAGAACACATAACACTTTGTTGCTTATGCTCAGTTGCTTATCTGGGTGCTATGGTCGCTAATGTAGCAATGTATATTATTCTTGTCCTCATCCTGTATTTTATTGTAATGTAAGTCACTGGTCAACCTAATTGTTTATTTAATTTTTAAGGTGCTATGGAACACTTTTGGTGCCATATAAATAAATGTTAATAATAAATATCTGGACTACAATATCATCGGTTAAGACGAAACTGTACCGAAGATCCAATTTTTGAGGAACAAAGTAAGGAAATGAAGAAGTTCATACAAATGGCCTAAAGAACCATTCCTACAAGAACAGCTTAAAAGTGTAACAAAACTAAACAGAACATATCTAATCACCTATAAACCACATAACAACTGGACAATCAAGTCCCTTTCATCACCCAATTTTAAGGACATAGAAACATTTTTAAACACGCATCGGCATGTACTGCTACTCGATGAAGAATAGAAGAAGAAGATTCATCCAAAACCAAACGCAATTTATCGAAAAGCAAAGAACCTAAAACAACATCTTACACGAAGCTGCCTTCCATTACAAGAAAAACCCAATGTCCAAATAAAGGTTTCTAATTCTTACTGAACTGCCGTGGCTGTAAAAACAAAAAAACGAATACAAAACCTGTACAAACATTCCAGTCAAGGAATGTTGACTGGAATATACCAATTCCTTATACCAATAAGGAATTCAAAATTAAAGGTTATCCTGTGAAACCGAAGGAGCCAGTATGTGGGCCAAAGAAAAAGAAAAACCAAGACTCATGTAGTTGAACACCTCTATAATATAAAAGAAGATTGAAAACTCACAGCATGTCAGCAGATAAACAGAATATGGATACTACTGATCTAAAATTCTTTGGAATCCAAAAGATAACCCTCCATTGGAGAGGTGAAGATTTTTCTTAAAAATAAATGAGATGAGATGGATCTATCAATTAAAAACTCTGGAACCTCAAGGATTGAATATAGACAGTGGATTAAAAGCATTCCTTTGAGAAAGTGATTTGTTACCTCATATTATCTACAATTCCACTGCGTTTCACATCTTTTAAAAAAAAGTTTTACAATTTTTTACAACCCCATCTTACACATTTTATCACAAAGATTTTACTCACACATCCATTTTTCAACTTTTTTTATACTGGCATACAGGAACATGTGGTTTCCACTTTTTAAACTGTGCTTCCTGTTCCAGCCATAATTGTTTTCAATAAAGTTTTCCCTATATATAAAGGACAATCCCATTATGAACAAACCATCCTTGAAAATGCATCTGCAGTGACGTGAAATGTTTGAGAAAGAATAGAGCATGGACTGGGACAAGATAGACAAGAAGCGAGTAGAGTTGCCGATGTCTAACTTCATCAGAAGGTGCCGCGGCATACTCCATTCAAGTCCCCGCTGAAGTTCACCAGCAGACATGGAAGAGAAGAATAGCGCTGAAATAACACCAAGCAATCCACAGGTAGGGTTGTTTTATGGCTAGCAGCCACCACATCCAAACTAAGGGCACTGTGGATTCTTCGTTTTTTACCAGGCACCAGACCTCCAATTGCCTTCCTGCTCCCAACACTAACAAAAGTCTATAAACATTGAGTCTAGTTTTTATTGTTGATGCTTACTTTTTGTTACCTTTTTTATTATTTAAAATTTTTACTTTAACTCTTTTTTTATTGTTTTATTGTTTTACTACACACTTTTATGCTTTTATTTCATTTTATTATTTTACCTCATGTACTACACACACCAGCACTTCGTTATGTATCGGATGTGCCAGGCAATATGTTTATTGAATTCTTCATTGCTAAACAAAAATACATTATTTTGCTCGAACATATAGATGTTGGCGTATGACGGGGCCACACTGGACCCCATTGCACATGTGGCTTTCTGCCTGTAGTAGCAGTGGAGTAACTTCATCCCAGTTGCCCAAAGGCAAGATAAACGTTGGTGCCCCCCCAAATTTAAATGTGCTGGAAAAACAAAAATTATATACATATGTGTGTGTAGCACTGGAGGTGTATCTGATCTGCCTTATTATTACACTATTTCTATACTATCTTGCTATTTAAATTTATCATGACTGAGTGATAAAAAAATATGCTCTTTAAAAAATATGCTCCATCACTTTCTTCAAATGTGAATATGGAATGCCTCCTCCCCCACCAGCACCTACCACACTCCCATAGGACTTGCACTTACCATAATGTTATTCAGCCACTGCTTATCTGATGGCTGCTCTCCTGGCTCCCATCAACTGCCCACAGTGACAGCCGCCGCGGTGACTCTCATCCACTCCCCACAACGACAGCCGCTGCGCAGGCCTCTGTATGTACACCCGACTGCACTGACTCTGGGCTCCCCAGTCAAGCAGGCTTAGGGTCGCAGTCACATGTTACGTGACATCCGTGACCAGAGCACAGAGTCCAGGTCACGGAGGAAGAGCGCCACTGATGTTGATCGGCAGGGGCGGATTGGGATATAATAACAACCCTGGAAATTTATGGAAGCAGCGCTAATGGGGATGGGGACTGTAGAGGTGGTGGGGCCTGTTGAATGGACAGGATCCCTTCTCATAGGGCCTGATTTTCAGTTGGATGCAGTTGCGACTTTCCTTGCATCTTTTGCAGCAGTTGCATCTGTGACTGAAGGCCAATGCCCTTCCCTGGTGTACATCCAAATATGCATTGACTGAGATGCCTACTTCCAGTGTCTACAGACACTGCATTCATGCTTTGTACTCTTTAGATGCCACCATCACTCCGACCATTAAAACTTTCACCAGCCCTGTGCTAGGTGGTGCATGTCACCCATCTGAGTATAGCCTCCAATGTGAACAATTCAGTGTCTATATACTATACACAAGCAATGTCATCTACACACCCATACTACGTTAAATCTGCATCTGCTTAGCCAACACCCTATAACCACCTAGGAATGCCAAAAACACATTTCTAATATACATGTGTCTATATCTGTAATACAACGCTATATGAAGCATGCACAGTGCAACTCAGCTGCATTCGCAGACAAAAAAACATTGTACAAGAGAAAAATAAATAAACACATTGGCCCCCACAGGAAAAAATAAATACATTGGCCCACACAGAAATAAATAACCTTAGGCCCCACTTAAAACAATGAAACACACTGGCCCCCATAGGAAAATAAACACATACATTAGCCCCCACAGAAAAAAAACCACATTGGCCCACACACAAAACAATAAAACACATTGGCCCCCACAGGGAAAAAAAACCATTGGCCTCAATAGGAAAAAAAAACACATTGGGGCCCACAAGAAAAAATAAAACACGTTGGCCCCCACAGGAAAAAAACTAAACAAATACATTGACCTAAATAGGAAATAAAAAAGCCCTTTGCCCCCACAGAAAAATATAAAGGACATTGGCCCCCACAGAAAAATATAAAAGACATTGGCCCCCTGAGGAAAAAAATAAAACAAGCAAATTGGCCTGGATAGCGTGGATAATGTATGTCCCTGGGTTGGGGGGGCTGTGTCTAGGGGGCCCGAGGGGTAGGGTAGGGAGTGTAAGTCCCTAGCTATGGGGTGGGGGTGTCATAGGGTGGATAGTGTATGGAACCAGGGCTGGAGGGTAAGGTGGTCAGTGTACATCTATGGGGCCAGAGAGAGGGTGGATAGTTTATGTCCCTGAGCTGGGGGATACAGTTTATATAGGGGGCCGGGGGGTATGATGGGTTACAGGTATGTTCTGTGGGCAGGTGTAGTGGTTAGGGTGGGCAAGCGGGTAGGGTTAGCCTTTTACCCCCAATAGAGCCAGCACGGAGCACAAGCTCCATACACTCCGAGGCCACTGGGGTCAGAATGGGAGTAGAAGAAGTGGGAAACAGGGGGTCAGGATGGGAGTAGTAGAAGCAGGAACAGGGGGCAGGATGGGAGTAGTAGTGGGAAGCAGGGGTTTCAGGATAGGAGCAGTAGTGGGAAGCAGGGGGCAGAATGGGAGTAATAGTGGGAAGCAGGGGTCAGAATAGGTGTAGTAGTGGGAAGCAGGGGGCAGGATGGAAGTAGTAATGGGATGCAGTGGGCAGGATAGGAGGAGTAGTGCGAAAGAACTCACTGGGAAGTAGTCCTCTACAAAGCACCCGGGTTCTGGCCAGTGCCTCATTGTTCTCTTCCTGGGGAGAAGCGAGAGGTGTCTACTGACTGCTGAGGGGTTAATGTAATGTGCATAGTCCAGGGCAGCAGCAGGGAGACTGCACCAGCTGCCAGGAACTAGCCACTGACACCACCTAGTGCTGCTCTGTAAGGGGCCAGCTTCATGTCTTTATTGCTGCCTCTGGTGCACAGGCAGCTGACATCACAGGAAGGTGCTCCTGTAACATCCACAGAGGCAGGGGGTGTACATGGATAAGTGTCAGAGGCTCAGGGAGGGGACACAGGAGCCGGGAGTTTCCAGTTTGCATTCCACAATGGAATGGAAGTTACGAAAGCACTGCAGCCAGCCCTTGTACTGCAGACACATGAATCTGCCTGGGCTGACAGGCGTTCAGCTCAGCAGTTCCTCTGTTACAGCACTGCAGCAGGAGGACATGAAATGGGGGACAATGGAGGAGTGGAGGTACCTCCATCAGGGCTGGCACTTGGCAGCAACTGACTCCATTGTCTCCCACAGTTCCGCCACTGTGTAGTAGCTTCCGTCATACCAAAAGTAGTTCCTCATTAGGACTAGTCTTAACAACTGCCTCATTCAGTTCAAATGGTTCCTGTAAATTTCTCAGAAACATACAAACTGCGGCAAGGCCTTCATCGTGAGGGATGGATGTATATAAAGAACAAATATCCATGGTACATAGGATGACATTCTCCTTTAAGTTAACAAACCATGACAGATGGTTTTAAAAAGTAGTTGCATCCTTTAGATACATAGGCTGACTTGTTACGTGAGGTAGTAATGATACATCCAGAAATTCTGCCACCAGTTGGAATAATAATCCCCTGGCAGAAATGAATTCTCTTCAGGGGGATATATATTTATATCGAACTAACACTGTTGTGGAATAATTCTTCTTATATAAGACCACGAGCGCTGCTTCTCCTTGTGTGTGTGTATATATATATATATATATATATATATACACATATAAAGATAGATACTGTAGATATTATAAGGGCACGGTCTGAATAGAAAAAAGTGGAAATCTCCATAGAGAACTCCAAAGGGGGAGAAGGGTGTTTAAGGGGATACACCTCAAAAGCTATTGGAGGTACCAGTCTGAATCTTGGCACGGATGGGTAGAACTGTCGCTCAGTGCTGTGTGCAAAATTTCAGGGCAAAAACATAAAAAATGAGGATTTGGGAGTAATCTAAATTCCAACTGTCACTTTTTTCTGACATTCTCAATTAGGACCACTTTTCTGCTGTTCTCTATGGAGGATTTTTGAGAAGGCATAACTCAGGGTAGGGGGCAAACTTAGACTAGTGGTTTGTTTCAATAGGTAGCTATTGTTCCAGAATAGGGCTTTTGGGGGTTCATGTAATTGAGAAAGTTACAGTTTTCAAACTATTACCTCACAAATCTGCCATTATACAGATAGGAAGTTTAAATTCCTTGCGCAGCCACAGTAGGAGCCTTCAGCATGTGCAGTCACTGTGGCTTCACTTGGGTGCAGCAAGATGGCTGAACCCTGTGGCAGTAGCGGGGGCAGGGTTTGGGGGGGAAGGAGGCCGATGTTTGCTGTGGCCGGAATGCGAGGGAGAGGGGGAAGGGATTAGCGGGCGTTAGCTGTGACCAGGAACCGGGGATGGTAGCGGGCATTAGCGGCGGTGTGGGTGGTGGTGTAGCAGGCATTAGGAATCAGGGGAGGTAGCTGCACACAGATGCAGGCTTGGATCTGGAATATCCGTAATACCTGCATCTGTGTTTAAAAAAACAAACACAGATGCACGGATGGGATCAATGAGACCCATCTGTGCTTCTGTGTTTAAAAATAAAACCAGTGTAAAAAAAAAAATGATGTGCCCCCCCCAAAAAAAACGACCAGCTCCGAGCTTTGGAGCCCCAGTACTGGATGTGCTAAATACAGGGGACAAACAATGTTGGGGTCACCCGAATGAAGCAGAACCAGCACCAGGGTTTTCAGAACCAGTTCTTGTTGCAAAAATACAGGGGACAAATGATGTAGGGGTCCCCCGTATTAAGCGCAACCAGCACTGGGCTCTGAGCCGGCCCTGGTTCTGGAAATACAGGGGGAAAAAATGTGAAGGGTCCCCCTGTATTTGCTAGAACAGTTGGAACTTTAAATTACTCCCAAGTCCTCCCAATTCCAATGAGCACACAATTCTGTGAATTAGCAGCTCCACCATTTTGTGAGTGACAGCAATCTCATTCTGTGAGAGTGCTGAATCTGCAGTTAACAACAGACTGTGATGGCATACCATATCTGTATAGGATCTGTAAGGAACACGTCCATTAAGGCGTCAGCCCTAATTATCGTAATTTCATTGCTTTTTTTAGTTTGAGTGGCACAAATTCAGTAGGTTTTGTGAAATTTCAGATCATGTCTAAGAAGCCTTAATGGGACATGTAAAACCGTAATGTTTTTTGTCTATGGAATATATATATATATATATATATATATATATACATATATGTATATATATATCAAACTGAGGAGTACACACAAGTGATTTTTTAATAGATAGAACAAGGATAGGATAAATTTATTTTATGGGCATTTGATACTAAAAAAAAGGAGCAAAAATAGATATTTTATCATACATGTTTATTCTCCTAGTTACTATTGCTTAGTTAGTACTTCCTTAGATATGTATCTTACGATGTAGTTCTCCTGAGTATATGGATGTCAAATGTGGTATAGGATCGCAGGAAAAAGGTCTGCTTTTGTATTTTAATTACAATGTACCTGCATTTATGGCTGAACTGGTTTTGGCAAAAGTGAGATGTGCTAATTCCCACCCCGCCCTCCTGCAAAAAAGTTCACCTGTGCAGGGATGGATTAAGAAAGGAGAGGGCCTGTAGATGTGTTGTATATCAGATAAGACTCATGGACTCATGGAGTGCAGAGTAACACATTTACTTCAAATAACAGAAGTAACTGAACTGAGCACAAACAGGAACTCCCTCCCAGCATGCATAGCCCCATGGAAAGTCTCATCCTGCTGGGTCCTAGAAGGATACATATCTATATCCCTCCCTTCATAAACATGATAGAGATGAGGTAACACATAATCTGGGAATCGGGAATTGGGCCTTCATACATGTCCTAACTTGGTGGTATGCATGTTCGGAATGGGAGCCTGGTCATTGCAAGAGATATCTGTTGGTGTCGTAGAGTCAGATGGCGGTTCATTATCAATTGAGGAAGCCCCTGGTTCTGAAAACCCTGGGCTTGGTGTGATGTGAAAGGGGTTTTTGCCATCCACTATTACATTAGGCGCAGTAATAGTCTCCTCAGATACACTCAGGAGGTGGTGATGATTACGCTCGTACACAGCTCCATCTACTTGAACAACATAGCTGTTGGGCAGGTCGGCTTCCTTTAGAACAGTAGCAAGTTTGTCATATCATCGAGCAGTTTGTAGTCCTGGGACTAAAAGAGGGAGTGTGCTATACGGTCATAATTCCTATTATTAGACATACGCTTAGCAGCCAGTACTGCCTGCACTTGTGTCTGTAATTGAGGCTGTAATTGTTGTTTGGTAATTGGGATTTGGGTTCTGGTGCGACGTGATAACAACCATTGGGCAGGGGATGGTAATCCATCTCGCGGTATGTTATGTAAGTTAAGGAGTGCCAGACAAACGTTGGTCTGGTCTCGTGCGCATTTCTCTAACAGATGCGGAATGAACACCCTCCAGACCAGGGTGGCCTTGGTGCAGTTGCTTGGTGTACTACTTTTGCAATGTGTAGGGTATAACAAATCTCTGACCTCGCAAAACTCATCTTGCATGGCAATGAATGGGCATAAGACTTGGGGTAGCTCCCTGGAAGACTGTGGCCAGCCTCGTAGGATAACCTGAGAGAGGCGTTGACATAACTCATCCACCAAAGATTCTGTACACAGCTCCTCCATTCGGGCAGAGGACAGGAATCGCACAGTCATTACATCATAGTCATCATAAACCTGCAGTCAAGCAGGATGGGGTAGGAATGCTCTGGAGAGGGCATCAGCCACGAACATTTTTTTGCCATGCTTGTAGACGACATCTAGGTGGTACCCCTGTAATTTGAGCATCATCCGTTGAATACGGGCAGATGCATTGTGCAGCAGCTTTCGCAGGATGGTAATGAGCGGTTGGTGGTCAGTTTCGATGGTGACCGGCCGCCCGTAGATGAAATCATGGAATTTGTGGCAAGCAAACACCAACAGCTCTTTTTCAATCTGTGCGTAACGTGACTCTGTGTCCATCAGAGCCCTGGAATGAAAAGCAATTGGTCCATTGTTCTGGAGGCAAACTGCACCCAGCCCGTGCTGTGAGGCATCAGCTGAGATTGCCACCAGTAAGTGTACATTGAAGTATTGCAGAATAGGAGGGCTGGTGAGTATACATTTAAGTTTTGACACTGCGGAATGTTGCTGTTCCAACCAACACTACTCCGTGCAGAAGATGCCGCAGGGGTGCAGTGATCTCACTGTAAGTGGGGATGAGTTTTGACAGGTAGTTAGTCATCCCTAAGAAGCGTTGGAGGCTAAGTTTGTCCACAGACAAAGGAATGTGATGGATGGCTGCCGTTTTGTCAGGGTTGGGTTTAACACCATGGTTAGTGAGGAGGTGACCCACATATGGGACTTCAGCCACTCTGAATCTGCACTTATCTGGGTTGAGCTTTAAGTTGATAGCATGTATTCTGTCCAATACCTGGCATAGACGCTCGTCGTGCTCTTGCATAGTATGGCCCCAGACGAGGATGTTGTTGACTATAATCTCACAGGGGTATCCAGCAAACACAGCTAATGCGAGCAGCCAGGATGATGGTCGCGATGGTAAAGACCATCGCAACCATCGGGCTTGCGATGAGACTCTTGTGGTAGGGTCTCGTCGCAAGCCCCAGCGAGCTTTCGGCTCAAACAGAGCTGAAAGCTCTACCACTGACATCACTTGTGATGTCAGTGGGGCCGCCCCCAGATGGTAGGCATTCTCATGGGAACGCCTCTGTCTGGGCAGCCAGCCTCCTGGCCCACCCACCAAAGGGGGCGTGCTGTCACTCAACATCGACAGCATGCCCCCTTTGTTGTGAGACCTAGAGCGACGGAGTGCCATTCTCTGTCCCAGTCTCGTGCATGCGCATGACGGATCCGGCTCCATCGTGCGCATGCACTCTGGGCCACCATCGACCCAGTTACGAGCGCTCAGCACTCGCGACCGGGTCTGAATCAGGGAATGAGCACAAACAGGAACTCCCTCCCAGCATGCAGAGCCCTATGGAAAGTCTCATCCTGCTGGGTCCTAGCAGGATACATATCTACAGTGCCCAAGTGTAGTACCCCCCTCTCTCATGATATCCAGATGAAGGGTCGACAGACAAAAGGTCAATAATGTGTAAATCGACACCAGATCGTTGACAGTCCACAGGTTGACAAGTATAAATGGTCGATAGGTGAACATGGTTTCTGCCCAAAACCGATTGTCTAGGCCAGTGCCTTTTAGCATGCATCTTGCTCTCTCTACTAGTGTACAGTTTGCTCATTCACTTACACCATTTTGCTCAGGAGTATAGGCAATGATCAATTGATGCTCTATTCCATATATTCTCAAGAATAATTTCACCTCTCTGTTTATATATTCTCCACAATTATCAGATCTCAGGGTCTTGTCTGTGACTGGTTGATTTTCTACCAGTCTTTGTAGTTTTCAATCTTCTTTGCTACTTCAGATTTCTCTCTGAAAAAGTGTATGTGTGTCATACTTGTGAATTCATCTATGAACGTCACAAAGTATCTGTATCCACTTACTGACTTTACTTCCATTGGACCATACACATCTGTATGCACTATCTCAAATGGCTCTGTTTTCTGACTTTGGAAATGGCTGACTACTTTGTTTCCCTTATATAGAGCTCATTTGCTTAACCACTGGAGTGGTTTTATTGGTGTTATATGAGATACAGCCATACTTACTGTTATACACTGGTTTGATGGAGCGAAGCATGGTGATACACTAAGCGACTGGTGAGTTGTATATCTGGTGACTGGGTAATGGTACAGGGATGCTGGAAATGCCAAGGTCTCTCTGGGGGAAGCAATCGGGAAGCCGACTGCCTAAATACCGGCATCCGGCTTCCCGACTGTCATATCCCGGTAAGGGTGAAATGCCAGGCGTCTAGATGTAGACGCCTGCATTTCCCCAATGCTGGGAGACCGGTGCCCGGCATCCCGATCGTAGAGATGCCGGGCGCCGTGAGTGGACAGGGGGGGGACTTAGGGTTAGACACCCCCCTGGAGGGTTAGGGTTAGGCTAGGGAGAGGGAGGATTAGGCACCCCGGGGGGGATTTAGGGTCAGGCACCCCCCCATGGGACTTAGGTTTAGGCAGCGGGGAAGGGGGTGGTTAGGGTTAGGCACTTAGAGGGGGGATTAGGGTTAGGCACTTGGGGGGGAAGTTAGGGTTAGGCACCCCTAAGGAGGGTTAGGGGAGTTAGGTTAGGTTAGTAGATACTTACCTATCCATGATCAGGATTTCCAGTGCTGTCGAGCTTCCGCTGCATGCGGCCGGCGGTATTTCATACCCATTCCCTCTCTGGAACAAAGAGGGGGATTACTGTCTCCCACTGTGACACAACACAGATGTTAAATAGATATTGCCACACATGCGCATTAGCTAAGTCCAGTGGCCATCTTGGAACAGGGAATTAAACCTCCCTGGAGGAAGGATATGGAGTGTGTGCAGTAGCACTCTACACTTTCAACAGGGAATGCTGTTTGTGCAGTTGTTTTTATACTGTACAGTATGTAACATTTTACAACCAATGCTGAATTTTGTTATTTGTGCAAGCAAGGATTTTGCTAGCTATATGTGATTTTTGGTCTAAAATGATTAACCATAAGATGGCATGGTAATAATTCACTTTTAATTTATTATTTTTTCAACTATACAATGGTTTGTGTTGAGTAACCATCAAAGGGAGACAAGAGCATTATATATCATGAAACCATGATAGATCTCTGAACAAGAGTAACTGGATCAATTCACATACTGATTGCAGAAGAGGTTTGATCTTATTCTCTTTACAGACTTTGACCCATATTTTATGGACTTTTCCATTTCCACTTGGAAATACAGTAGTAATTAATCAAAAAAGCCAATTTTTCCTCCTTGACTGACGGTTCTTCACATATACAATATCAGGAGATTCCATGCCTGGGTTATTGATCTGCTTTGATTGATTGATTGATTGATTTCTCAACTTCAGGGTAGAGATATATTGTTTTCTCTATCCAAACTATTGCAGAATTTGTACTTTCATTAACTGACACTTGTATAAGACTTGTGTATACTGGGATTAGTCAATGATGCTAGTTTTGCTGTACACATAACAAAACCAAAGTGACACAGACCTTTCATGTCCACAACGTTAAGGTATGTGACAGCAGCTATCTCTTGGACTGAAGTATTAGAAAGTATTGATTCTCTATCTGTCCACTGGTACATTTCCCATATTATTCATGTATGCAGTAATTACTCTATTCTGTAAAATACAAATTCTTGCAGATTACAGACTCATCTTTCAGTTCCTTGCCTGTCCAAGCATCTTGAGAGGCTTGTGTACACTCAACTTACATGATTCCTTTCCTCACACAACCTATTGGGCCCAGTTCAGTGCAGTTTTCCTTCCTAACACTCCACAGAAACTCTACTAACTAAGCTGATCAATGATTTGATTAATGCTATATCTAAAAGCCATAACTCTTCATTCTCCTAAACCATTCTGCTGCATTTGACATGTTTCTCCACTCAAACTCAATTCAATGTATTACATGACCTTGCTCTTCAAGACACTGGGGCTGATTCTGATTTGCACACAAGTCGCAATGTCCACAGATCTTGTGGATTTCAGCCAACTGAACATGTGCCAATAAAAGAAATTGGGTTCTGCACATGTGTCAGATCAGATATTTGCACATGGTTGGAGATCGCTATTACATACAGATTGATCCATCTTTTGATGGACCACACTTTCAATGAAATGTTTTTTTTCTGGGTGGTAAATGGGTGGTGACCATGCAATGGCATGGAACTCTTCTGTCTCATGAGAGTGTTTATTATTGCCTTTGGAGTGAAAGCTGACTTCCTTGCTCAATCATAGCATGCAGCCAGAGATGAGGGGGTATGATGAGGGTATATATTTACTAAAGGTCAATTTTGGTTGATTTGTTGGCAATTTTTGTATTTATGGGTCTAAATCATACATTTACTAACAGATGATATTTGACAATTTTTTTTAAAACATTGGTCAAAAATTATCTGTAGTAAATGTGTGATTTAGCGTTACAGTATATTTACTGAAAGTCGATTGGGGTTGATGTTTGGTCGATTGTTGGTTGATTTTGTTTTTCTGGGTTTAAATCACACATTTACTTAGAGTTGATTTTTTTACATTGTTTAAAGAAAATGAAACACAAAATCAACCAAAAATTAACCAAACATTGACCAAGAATCAACCAAAATTGACATTTAGTCAATATACCCTGAGATGTCTGTTTCAGCCAGATCTTTTGCACCCAGTTTGGGGTTGGTGTAAGTCCAGATACTAATGATGATGGCAGCTGTGACAGCGGTAGAAAGGACAGAAGACGGGATAGGCTTCCTCATGCAGTCGCATGTATTTTTACTATACAAAGGCGGACACCGGCTATTACTTACCAGGTCCAGCCGCACTGGAATCCCGGTCGGGGGAGGACAGCGGGCACGGAGTCCCCGGTGCCTGCTGTTGATGTGTATGGTCCCGCCATTGTGCGGCTGCTAAGTGCAGATGGCTGCAGCTCTCCTAGGAGCATGTGCGCCGACCTGTAGGGAAATTTAAAGGCATAGGCGCGCCAAATGTGAAGACACGTTTGGGCATGAATTGAACTCCTCCCTGTAAGAGGGAGTCTCTAACAACAGACAGGTGCGAGATTATAGGCTCAATTACCTTTCTCCAGTGTTCCTGTACATACCTCATTACCTGTTCCTGACCTTGGCTTTGTTCGTGACTCCGATTTCATCTGATCCCTGGTACTGCATTGGTAATCTGATTCTGACCTTGGCTATCCTTTCATGAACTGCATATGTCTGCTCCCTGGTACCATCTTGTCCATTTGGTTCTGACCCAGCCTGTCGACTACACTGAAAGTCTTCTCCGCTGCATCCAGAGTTCACCAGCACATGTGTGTCAGATGCAGCCAAGTCCATACCTTCTTGCGAGGGTCCCTGGTGAACATCGCTGGCACATTAGACTTAGTATCTCAGAAATAGGTTACGCCAATCCTCAAATACGGGTTATTACATCCATTACCTATCCGAGAGTTGCGACACTCGCATTACCATAATTTCGTAAGAAGACCTCCATGCCAAACGGAAAAGAGGCCCCACATTCCTATCTTGGTTCTCATCCTATTTATCAAACCATTCATTTAGTGCTCATTTCTCTGGATCCACTTACTCTCTGTTTCCTCTATCAATTGGAACAGCACAAGATTCAGTAATCTCTATCTATAACGCTTCTCTTGGAAAATGAATAAGCTCCTTTAAATCTCAATATCAACTCAATGTGAATCATATCCAAATCTATATGTCAATCCAGATCTCTCACAATCTGCATTGACTCACATTACTGAATATTTTATTGACATTTAGCCATGGCACACTGGTTATTATTGTTGCCTCACAACATTAGAGTCTTGGTTTCGATGACCACAAAGGCCCTACCTGTGTAGAATGATCTTTCCATGACTGTGTGGTAGGTTAATTGGCTTCTAAAATGGACCCTTGTATGTGTGTGTTTTGGGGAATTTATACTATAAGCTCCCATAGGGCAGGAAATTATGTGAATGATTACTTCTAAAAGCAACTGAGCGCACCCTCTGCAATAATATAAAGGACATTGTCCAAGAGAGAGAGAGACACCATATAAAAAATACATTATTATTATGTTGGCTCATCTCCTAAAACTTAATACTGTATTAGAAAAACGTATTTCTATTCCCATTAGTCAACAGAAGCTGCCTACCTGGTATCTCTATATCTGTGGACAACACAAAAATAAACCCTACCTATCAAGCTAGGTGCCTACATGTCATCCTTGCTCCCCACCTTCAGTCTTTATCCTAAACCTATTATTTACATCTACGAAACATTTCCAGAATAAGCACATTTCACAAATAACCACTGTAAAAACTATAATACATGCACTGTAATCTCCTGCATTGACTATTGTAATTCACTCCATACTGGTTTACCTGCAATTTTTCCCTTTACAATCTATTTTGAATGCAGTGGTGAGAATAATTTTCATTTATAATATTTATGTTGCTGCTCTGCTCAATCAGTCCCTACAGTGATTGTTGAGTCAGATACATAAAGCAATATATCACCTTCTTAACCTTTCCAGATGTTTCTAGCAGATTACTGAACACCATGCTACACAATTCAAGCAAAATTTCATTTATGCAGCTTCTGTCCCATGATTGGCTCACATTGGGCCTGATTCAGAGCTGAACGCTCTGACCAGAGCGCTCGCTCTGAATCAGGGCCCTCCTACCTTTTTTTGGAGCGTCCTCACGGACGCTCGCATAGCTGTGGGTTACCACCCGCAGCTATAGCGAGCGTCCATGATGATGGTCACGATGGTCTTGACCATCGCAACCATCGGGCTTGCGACGGAGACCCTGCAGTAGGGTCTCGCTGCTGCAAGCCCTGGAGTGATTTTGGCTCTATCAGAGCCAAAATCACTCCCACTGACATCACTAGTGATGTCAGTGGGGCCGGCTTGAGATGGTAGGCATTCCCATGGGAACGCCTCCATCTGGCAGGCACGCCCCCGGCACGCCCACCAAAGGGGGCGTGCTGTCAATCAACATCGACAGCACGCCCCCTTTAGTGCGAGACCTGGGGCAATGGTGAGCCCGTCGCTCGCCGGGTCTCGCGCATGCGCACGACGGAGCTCCCTCCGTCGTGCGCATGCGCAGTGGGGAACATCGACCCGCTTGCGAGCGTCCTGCCACTCTCGAGCGGGTCTGAATGACCCCCATAGTCCCATTAAGCACTTAGGACCTCATTCAGAGTCGGTCGAAGTGGCCGCACGGTCGTATGGGAAAAGGTGCCGCATATGCAAATGATTCCCTCGCAAGTTGCGTCCCTAAGTTCGGATCGGTAGCTGGCCGACCAAGGGGAGGAAGCGGCCAGAATTAAAAAAAATATGCCCCCTTCTCGTACGCATTGCACGTCATCTCTGGGCATATAAGGATTAATCGAGATCATCGGGAACCATCGGAACTGGTCGTAGAGCTTAAGGTTGACCATACCCTCTTTAGCTCTACGATCATGTCAGTGTAAAAACCTCCCATGTCACATGTGCCATGACGCTACTTTGTTAATTATGCACTCCCATAAACCGTATGCACTCCCATAAAACGACGTTCGCATAATTAGGCACGCCTGCGTTCGGATCTCCACTGCCCCGTTTTCAAGCACCTTCCCCTGTTACCACCCACAAACGCCTCCATCTGTCACTCAAACTACCGACCTGGCTGTGTTCAAGGAGAGAGAAATTTCTGATCGTAGCGGCTAGTTTGCGCACGCGCATTGCGAACTTTACGCATGCACAGTATAGCGAACATCGGTGGCATACGACCGTGCGGCCGCTTCGACCGACTCTGAATGAGGTCCTTATTTCCATTGCTACCTAGCTCATCCAATGGCACTTATCCCCATGTATCAAACTCCTATATCCAAATACATTGTGTCTATAGGGCATGGCCTTTTACTGCTTTTACATGTATGTTAATAACCAGTCTTGTTTAATTACTTTTGTCTCCCATAGTAAAGCACTATGGATAATGCTGACACTTTCTATATACAGTAAATATTAATTTCTGCATGAGAAATGCAAGCATATGGACATGGAATGAGAAAACCAGATAAGGCCTTTAAAAAATCTTTCAATTCCATTTACATCCCATCTCTGACAGGGTTGGCTCAAGACCTTGCAGAGCTGAGGGTAAAAGTTTCCTTTGGTGCCCTGAGATTAGGGTGTGTGGCCTTCATATGGGTGTGGCCAAAAAATCTATGTGCTGCACGGGGGGGGGGGCACTTGCTATATTCTTACCATAACTTGAAGGCAGGAGAGTCCCTCCTCTTTACTGCTGCTGCTCCTCCATCCTCTTTCCCCCGCAGCCACTCCCAGAATGCCATATGCAACAATGTCACGCGGATTGACTTCACGTCCAGCATCGGGATTCTGAGAGACTGGGACTCCCAGTGGGAGGGAATAAAACAGCGCACATTTTGGGTGTAGAGTGCCAGCCACAGTTAATAACTATAAAAGCAGGGGGTAAGAGCGGGCAGGCACCACTTAGATTAGATGGTTGACTGCGGATGCATCCTCAGGCCGCAGCGCCCCGGACGATAGCCCTGCTTGTTCGCTCTTATTACCACCACTGATCTCTGAATGTAGCATAGAATCCCAAACATAATTCTAGTGTCAATTACCTTAGCATGCTCGGAAACAGACTCTCACATGTGTGTATGCAGATTTGCACAAATCTGACACTTACACCTGCTTATGATGGGAAAGGAAGGATTGAGACATGAGTACAATAGGGCAAGTCCACATACAGTGGGGCAAACAAGTATTTGGAAAGCCACCGATTGTGCACGTTGTTGCACTTCAAAAGATGATAGAGGTCTGTAATTTCCATCATAGGTACACTTTAACTGTGAGAGACAGAATCAGAACAAAAAATTCCGGCACTCACATTGTATGATTTTTATACAATTTATTTGTATATTCTTTCTGAAAAAAAAATATTTGGACAATCAAAACGTTTAACTCAATACTTTTGTAAAGTAACCTCTGAAGGCAATTACAGAGGTCAAATGTTTCCTGTAGTTCTTGACCAGGTTTACACACACTGCAGCAGGTATTTTGGCCCACTCTTCAATGCAGATCTTCTCTAGATGTGGCATGTTTTGGGGCTGTCGCTGGGCAACACGGACTTTCAACTCCCACCACAGATTTTCTATTGGGTTGAGGTCTGGAGACTGGCTAGGACAATCCAGGACCTTGAAATGCTTCTTACAGAGCCACTCCTTAGTTGCCTGGGCGGTGTGATTGGGGTCATTGTTATGGATACCCCTTAATAGCTATTCAGCGATTAAGTCACTAAATTGAAATAATTGCACTTCAATCCAATTGTGGTTCCAAAGCACAAAAAGTTATATTTTGCAAGGAAAAGTATAACGCACTGTAATCTATACAATTAGCGCAAAAAGCAAGTAAAATACAAGGTACAGCCGATACATACACTAGGGCACTGAATCCAGTTCTCAGTCATCAATCCTGAAGCCTGCGGTCATCAAAGAAGGGAAAATGACTCCCTTATGGTGTCCAGGGCAGTAACCTATATGCCTTACAGGTCACAGATAAAGCAATAGAGACAAGCTGGCTTGATTCCATTGGACCTTGCTCCAGGTAATTCTGGTCATTGGTTAGCTCATATGGTGTCATCAGGGGTATGTCCTAGTTCTCCAACAGTTGCTTTGTGTAGTTTCCCGCCGAAGAACTGGATAAACTGGCTACAGACACTACATACAAAATATTAACATGCTAACCAATAACGCTCTATAGTTTGTAACTTGCAGACGCATGATGCGATCGCCTTGCCGATAGAACCGGAGATCTGCAAATGAACAGTGATTTAATATAATACCAAACATGACATGTCTACTATGTTCTAAACCTTAGATCTTATTTACGTACACATTGCATCATAATTACTTGTTAAAAAGACCTTTATTAATTTATTGTAACTAGGAACCATTATATACATATGCGTTCGCATATTTGTGTCTGTGCATTGATGTAAGCAATGTTCATATGTATGTATGTATGTGAGGACGCACGTGGGTGTCTATGTGTACGCATGTGGTTACACATACGAGCGTCTATGTGTAAGCCTACAAGTCCATGTGTGTGTGTTATTTGAATCAATGTATGTGTGTGGTGGGTTCGCAGTTGTGCGCATTGGATTGCATCGACGCAAAGTAGCGTCTGATTTACCCTTTATCAGAGAAACAGATGACTAGATTGTCAGATAATAATTGCAAACGATAATCCTCAATTATATGACCTCGACAGGCCACCTTTTGATAGCAAACATAAAACTATCACATTCTGATCTTAACCTTTCCAGTCATGCATAATAATGTATTATTCAATGTTCTAAACGGTGTGACACAATTCAGTCATTGAACCGTTAACAATGCATTTCAATAGGTAGAACAAGCCTTATACACACTCAGCGGATCTATACGGGACCATGGGTAGGATGTGGGATCTCATCGAACCTATAAAGGAAGTCTGGGGGAATTGAGACTACATTATCTAGGATGTTTAATGGAACATTTACAATAATTATTATTATACATGACTTAGCCTATTAGCATATTATTATCTGAAGGCACATTCAATGTCAGGATCATAATGCAGTTGTTTATTAACCTTTGTACCAATATCACCACCATCCACCACCATTAAGATTTCATTTTTACTGTTCACCTTAGTGGTACATTTCCACACTTCAACACAGCAAAGACACACATGACACATAAACCAATTACTAAGATGACAAGTATAAGGATAAGGAGCTTACCTACACTAGCTATCATTTCCTGAGCCCACTCTCCTAGACCGGAGAACCATTTTACAGGGTTCAACCATGAGAACCACTCTGCTACCTTCTCCTCCATCTCAATTAGTGAGGAATTATGGCTCTTTTGAAATTCCAATTTCAGCTGGAGAATTTCATCCATCTTCCGATTAATCACTTCCTTGGGGTCATTGGTATTATTGGTAACATATGTGCTACACTTGACACCAAATTTGGTGGCCAACACCAATAAACAACACTCTACCAATAAAACAAAGCTTCTGAACTTGGAGAGAGCCACTTGTACACTTTCCTTCCACATATAAAATACATATCATCAGGGAGTATATAAGGAATGGAATGCATCATTATCATGGAACACATTATTCTAATGAAGGATCCTGCCACTCTTCCCTCCATTTGACTGGTACACATTTCCGGTTGTATAATATCTGTACAGTACCCTATTGGTACTCTGCCAACCATTACTTTAACATAACTACACGTGGACTTGTACCTGAAGTATCTCCCACTTACAATAATTTTGCGTACAAGTTCAGAATCTATTTGTTCATTATCAGCTCTGTGTAAAAAGGTCATTGTCTGATTGTTCAGGGTCACCTCCCAATTTCCTGGTTTATTGAAATTAGTGATGTTTAAGCATAACAGGGATCTTATCTACCTGATACTGGTGGAGCTTCAAATTAGGGGGGTTAGATATGTTAAATTTCTTTTCCACCATTTCCCCCCCCCCATAATTCAAGAACCTCAGAGACATTTAACGGGAATGGTACTAATCCGACATTATGTTTTCCCTGAGGCACATGAATGCAAACCCAACATTCAGTCTGGTTTAAGACTTTACCCACTAAGGAATGGTAATCCTCTAAAGGATGCTCACCCAAATACAGACTATTCTTCGACTGGCATCATTGGATGCACTTTTCATCAATTAGGGATCCACAGGTTGCACACATACAGTATACCTCAGACAATAGCCCTCCACACTGACTCCGAGTTTCTAGGATAACAGATCTCTTAACAATTACTCTACTGAGTTTTGCCATATACCGCCCTGATTGTTTTATTGCTCCTTCTCCTGACCCCACTCCATCGATATCACAATCAACCTCTCTCTCCGTCATCTGTCCTCCGTCACAGAATCAGAAAATCCCGAAACAAATAAGGATGATGAGAACCCTGAATGGAAGCAGAAACACAAGCCCAGCCCACCACTCCATTGCTGGAATAGTGGTCTGCAAATTTCTCTAGCTCAGGTATCCACTGAAGTCTCTAATTCTCCTGGAACAGGCTCGCAATCGACAGGTCCACGTTATCTACCTTGACTCCACCTTGTATCTCCTCTGGGTAGTTGACCTTTCTGCAGTGAGTGGAATGGACCCAAGTATCTCTCTCTGCTACTTTCAATGATGTTTTACTTGTCAGTAACACTTGATACGGACCTTCCCACCGATCTGTCAAACAACCTGATTGTAAGAAATTTTGGATCATAACAAATTCTCTACGTTCAACATCATGACAGTTTGTTTCTGGCATATCAGGTGATAACATTTTCAATTTATGTTGTTGCTGTTTCAGCTGTTTACTCATCTTTATAAGATATTTCCCCATAACCTCAATATTGCTCTTCAAATAATCCTGTGGATTTATAATCAAATGAGGATGTCTCCCAAACAGTATCTCAAAGGGGGACAGTTTAAGAGGAGGTCTAGGAGTGGTCCTGATGCTATGGAGGACTAGCGGGAAGGCTTCTGGCCATCCTAATCCAGTTTCAGCCATGATCTTACTCAGTTTGTTCTAAATAGTACCATTCACTCTCTGCACCTTCGCACTGGCTTGCAGTCGGTATGGGGTGTGAAGTCTACTATTAATACCCATAAGCTTACACATGTTCTGGAAAACATCACCAGTGAATTGAGGGGGTCATTCAGACCCGCTCGCGAGCGCAGGACACTCGCAAGCTGGTCGATGTTGCCCCACTGCGCATGCGCACAACGGAGGGAGCCATCGCTCCGGGTCTTGCACCAAAGGGGGCGTGCTGTCGATGTTGATTGACAGCACGCCCCCTTTGGTGGGTGTGCCGGGGGCATGGCTGCCAGATGGAGGCGTTCCCATGGGAACGCCTACCATCTCAAGCCGGCCCCACTGACATCACTAGTTATGTCAGTGGGAGTGATTTTGGCTCTGATAGAGCCAAAATCACTCCAGGGCTTGCGGCAGCAAGACCCTACCATAGGGTCTCTGTTGCAAGCCCGATGGTCCCGATGGTCAAGACCATCGCGACCATCATCTTGGATGCTCGCATAAGCTGTGGGTGGTCACCCACAGCTATGCGAGCGTTCAGGAGGACGCTCCATTTTCATGGAGGAGGGCCCTGATTCAGAGCGAGCGCTCTGGTCAGAGCGTTCGGCTCTGAATCAGGCCCTGAGTACCCCTAGCACTTTCTATGATTCTAGGGATACCATATCTGCATACAAATTCCTGAACAATCTTTTTAGCAGTAAAAACAGCAGTATTAGAGGCAGCTGGATATGCCTCTACCCAGTTAGAAAAAACATTAGTACAAACTAATACATACTTGAGATTCCTGCAGGCTGGTAATTGGATGAAATCAATTTGTATTACCTGAAAAGGACCATCTGTTGGAGGGATATGAGATGGCTCAGTTGGTATTATCTTCCCAACATTTTTCCTCAAGCAGGTTAGGCAGGACATTGCCCTTTTTTCAGCTTAGGAAGAAAATCCTGGTGCACACCAATATGCTCTGACCAACTTGAACATACCTTGTTTTCCCAGATGAGTCAGACCACGCCCTGCCTCAGTCAGGCTTGGGTATTATGTCCTGGGAGCAACAGGCTTACCTTGTCCATCTCTCCAGTCCAGAGGACTCCTGAACACATCCCTTTGACCTCCAGACTGCCTTTTCCTGTGGGGGACACAAATTTTGCATCTCAATTAATTTCTGCATGTCTATTGTCTGGAAGACCATCACTTTATCAGTTGTTAAATTTATGCACAACCCTGCTGCCCACTTGACAGCTTCATCTGCTCTGTTATTGCTCAATAACACTGGGTCTTCTTCACATGTGTGGGCTTTGCATTTGATGACAACTACTGCCTTAGTTAGGTGGATCGCTGTTAAGAGTCCTTTTATGTGGTGTCAGTGTGCGACTGGTGTATCTGCTGCTGTCATAAAATTTCTCAGATGCCAAAGAGCCCCAAAATCATGTACTACCCCAAAGGCATACCTAGAGTCAGTGTAGATATTAGCTGACTTACCTTCTGCCAGCTCAAATGTTCTCCTTAATGCCACCAGTTCAGCCGCCTATGCTGAGTGAGGTGGACCAAGTGGTTTGGCTTCTACAATATTCTCATCATCTACAACAGCATAACCTGTGCATAAGTCTCCTGTGTCAGTTTGTCTATGACAACTCCCATCCGTGTAATACGTCAAATCTACATTTTCTAATGGTGTATCATGTATGTCAGCTCTTGCAGTAAAGGTCTGATTCAAATACTCCATACAATCATGTGTATCAGTATACCTGCAAAACTCACCTTCAACCAGCGACTCACCTCTCACCACCCTTTGTGCATCTTGAGGCACACATGGTAAGTACGTTGCTGGGTTTAATGTATTGCACCGTTTAATGGTGATATTTGCAGGTGCCATTAGAGCTAGTTCCCATTTCATGAACCTAACTGAAGAAACAGGTCTGGTTTGGGCAGAATTCAGCAAAGCAGAAACAACATGTGGTGTATAAACAATCATTTCATGACCTAATACTACATCCTCGCTCTTATTTACCAGAAGAGCGGTTGTTGCTACACTTCTTAAACACGTTGAGAGTGATCTTGCCACAGTGTCCAATTGTGCACTGTAGTTTGCTACAGGTATACTAGCATCAGCCTGTTTTTGTGTGAGGACACCTGCTGTGCAGCCACCAGCCTCCGTACAATATAAATCAAAAGGTTTTTCATAATCTGTGTCGAAGCTGGATTATTGGCTGAGACAAGATCAGTTTAAAATTGAATCACAGCGATCCCATCTTGCGACTGGCCGCAAAACGCCATCTTGGAAATGAGATCGCAAGACGCCATTTTGTGAATGGCCACCCAAGTGCCATTTTAGATAAACTCACACTTTAGTACATGTGGCGATATTACTATTAGCATCATGCGATTGCATCTTTCACCATTTCTCATACACACATTAATACGCACAATTGCGCTGTTAACTAGTCACATATTAGCGAATGCCTAGGTCATGCACACGCATCTGCCCCAAGTTAACTAGCATCTTTACATCAAACCTCACATACTCACACATTACATATTCACATACAAGGTTCCATAAGCTTTAAGGTATAAGATTCAAGTATGCACATTTACTATAATTGCTATGAAATAAAGATTATTTTGTAACTAAGGTTTTATACGTGATAAGTAAGCCATGTTTGGTATTGTACTGATGCGTACTCTCTCAACAGTATTCCGGTAACATCAATGTAGAGATCGCAACAGGCATTCTCAACTTATGGACCGCAGAGACTTCAAGCAACAAAATGTACAATATATGACCAACTGTTAGGATTTGCATGAGGCAGGAAACCAGAGACCACCAGTTGTTAGAGGCTGGACTGTGTCTATTTGAATCAACTTGTTAGATGCCTTGTAACATATGCCCTCTCCTTTAGGACCAATGGTATTAGCAACAAACTTCTCTATTGTGTTGTCTATTTCTGGGTGGTATAAATATGTGTGCTCTGACCCTGGGTTTCTAGTCTTCATGCTGAATGCTGATTGAAGAGGGGTTTCTTGCTGATGCCTACATCTGGTCCAGAGTGCAGCGTATGTATACTGTGCTTGGGTCTGTATAATTTCTTTGCGTTCAATTGTCCTTAGATCATAGCGTGTAACTGACTGTACTTTTACTTGAATAATACTTTGTGCTTTGGAACCACAGGTTCTAGGTCTGGAGTCTTTATTTATTGTATAACTGCGTACGCAAAATTAGCATCAAACTTAGAGGTTTATAGGCAGGATATTAGAAGGTATAGGCAGGACATTAGAAGGTATAGGCAGGAGTGTATAGAGGTTCAAATATAGTTTCCTTAGTTGGGGGCTCATAGTGAAGTCACTTACCAACTTACACAGCACATACGGTTATCGATATCTCACCAAAGGGTGGAGTGGCCACATGCAGGGTTTACCTGCAACCGCTTGGTGCTAAGAGATCGCTACCCATTTTCATGTGAGCCAAGGACGCTGACTAGAATCCAGGGACAAGAGAGGAAAAAGTTTGTTTTCCTTTGTTGATAGAAACTAATGTTTAAAGGGGTGCCGCAGTATTCAACACGCGGCTGAGTCACAGTTTTGCACACAGTAAAGACGCACTTTTGTGTACGCAGCTAAAGGTTGTTATACGGTTGTGCGGTAGTCGCATTATTGTGTATGTGACTGGTTGCACAATAACATATACGTACTTCCAGTTGTGCTGCCACGTGTTTAAACAAAGCCATTGAGGTTTACATTCTTTTCAATTGTTGCCAATAATTGGGTTAACGTGTAGTTTTCTGTGCAGGAAAAGAGTGTGTGATTGTGAGTATTTGTTTAGGGTGTAACACGGGACCTAACGGTTTAGGGTATTGTATGACCCTTAAGTACTAGGTGCAGGAGTTGGCCTAGTAGCTCGGTAAGTAGCTTACCGTTCTATACACATCAGCAGGTGTACATGTTGTCTTTGTTGTAGGGACCGGCTCTCAGTGTCATTGCAGTGTTCAATAATTAGGTTGGGTTATTTGAGCATTGTAGTTGAGCCACACTAGGAAACTTGTGATTGTGAGCTGAGAGATAATAGGTGAGCGGGGGCATCTAGAAATTTCTTCCGTAGGTGAGCGGGGGCATCTGGAAATTTCTTCCGTAGGTAAGTGAGAGTATCTAGACTGTCTTTCACCAATTTAAATCTTTATTGAAAAACTTAGGGTTCTCCCAGGATGAGGGCCAATCAATCGGTAGAGATGTTAAATGATTTGCTGCTGTTGGAAGCGCCACTTGGGTCGACGCGGCATATTATGCATATTAAGTATGGTGCTGATGCAACCAGGTATTGTGATTTATGGTTTAATATGACGAGGAAGAGTGTTAAACCGTTTCCTAGAATTGGTAGTTTTGATAAAGATGTATTTAATAATGTCTGAGACCACATCAGTCTGATGCGCTCTCGAGGTAAAAAGGTAAAATATTATGAATGTTTAAAGTTGTGGCAGCATGAATGGGATGCGTGGCTTAAAAAAATACGCAAGCGACACAAACTAGTGTTGTGAGCGCATTGCCAGAGAATGCATCCGCGACGCTAAATTGCAATACGAGCGAGCCGCAAAATGGCGCACACATGCGGCAAGGTAGCATTGTAGAGGGTATTGCCAGCAGTTCACGCACACCACCTCCACCTTATGTGGATGGAGGTACAAGTACAGTTATCAAAAATACCCATAAAAATTTAACAAGCAATTTGTACCCTCTATTAAGCAACCATAAAGAAAATGTTCATGATGTTGATCATGAGCCTATTGTAATGTCTGCCATTTCCCATGCTGCACCACAACAATCACGAGTGGTGCCATCATCTCCATCAGTAACAGTAAGGGAAGTGCTAGCCCCCTCTGCACCCGTAGAGGAAGTTGTTAATATCATACGTAGCAGCAGCAGACTAAACCACCAGCCAGGTAACAAGGTCAAAGGTATCAGCGCTGCCGGTCTGCATCTCATTCGGACTATAACTGTTCTGAATGGAAATGCAGATGCGAACGGTGTAGTGCCCATGAGGGAAGTGGTAATGCATTGTCCTTGGACAAGAGCAGAACTAAATTCCATCATAAATGATTTCCCCGTTCCCAAAAAGGAACTAGCCAAATGTCAAAGATTTTTGAGGAATTTGGGTAGTTCTCATGAGCCAACTAATAAAGTTTGGCGTGTGGTGTTAAGGGCCTGTCTACCACACAATTCCGACATGACAAAATTTATCATGGATTGTGTATTGGATGGTGGTGTTCCCTTAACAGACCAAGTAAACCAAGATAATATTTCCCGCATCATAACTCAATTGGGTATATATTTTCCAGTAGTAGTTAACTGGAATAAAATTTTCACCATAAAGCAAAAGGAGAGTGAATCTGCAGAAGATTATTGTGACCAGACTCTGCAGACTATCACCCAGTACACTGGGTTAGAAGATATTAAAGATAGCACTCATCACAGGGGAATGATTGTCACCATACTCATGGATGGCCTTAAAGAAGACTTAAAGACCCGGGTTCAGACTTCACAGCCTGGCTAGAGGGGAGTCACAATAGATACCCTCATAGAATCTGCCATAGAACATGATAAAAACATCTCAAAGAAGAGAGAGACCCAGAGCAAAAAACTAATGGCTGTCAGTATCCAAGCTTTCGAAGTAATGACTGTAACATCACAGCCAGTAGACACACCTGCACCAATACACACACTTGCACCTGAACAGTTACACATCCTCACCAATCCTACACCACAGCAAACACATCCTTACCCCACATATCATACACAACCACAGGTCCCATGCTACCCACAAACTTCATACCTCCCACCATACCAATATCCTCCATATTCCTACCCATACCCACCATCTTTCCCTCTTGCTCAACTCCCACAACAATCCTTTCATCCACCCCATTCAAAAAGATGTTTTAACTGTCACCAACTGGGACACATAAGTAAGTACTGCAAAGTGAAGAACACCACACATGAACACAGGTTTCCCATGGGTTCATAGGCAACCCCAGTATCTTCTCCCAGGCCTTATATGACTGTTTATAATCTTTTCAACCTGCCAATGGATCTGTTCTAATGTAAAATGTGGACGATTTATTGTTGTATTTAGGTCATGTTTAAATGATATTAAACTGTTGTGCTTTATCTCTCACACACAGGACACAAGGTTGCTTAGGATAAATGGCAACCATGCCAGGCTAAGGTCAAATACTCGGAATACTATCCAACCCAGGGGCCCAGGCATTTTTTAGAGCAGAAGCTATTAATAACAAGATTTAATTGCAGGAACCTGTATGCAGTTACTATATCCCTAGAATTATTAAAAGTGATAGGGGGACTCATTTTACAGGTGATGTTTCCCAGAACATGTGTAAGGTGATGGGTAATAAAACCAAGATCATTCCAGACTGTCATTTCTTTTATCTGTCCCCTTTTGAGATACTGTTTAACAGGCCGCCTCATGTGAAAATATGATAATGAGGTTACTGTGCAGTGTCCCACGAAGATGAATAAGAATAACAGAAATTGAAAGTGTTATTAACTAACATGTCTAATGCAAACTGTCATGATGTCAAACCTGGGAAATTTGTTATGATCTAAATTTTTTTAGCACAGGTTGTGTGACTGATCGGTGGAAAGGTCCATATCTGACGATTGTTGACAATGTACCACATCCTCAAAGGGTGGCCGGGGAAGATACGTGGGTCCATTCCACTCACTATAGGGAGGTTAACCAACCGGTGCAGATACAAGGCGGAGACAAGGCCGATAACGTGGACCTGTCGATTGTGAGCTTGTGCTGGAAGGATTAAAAAGGTGATGGTGAGATACCTGAGCTAAAGAAATGTGTAGATCAGTGCTTCCAGCAATGGAGTGGTCTGCTGTGGTCATCCTAGTTCTTTCTTCCAGAGTTTGTCATGATGATCTGTTTGGGGATACCCAGTTTCTGTGATGGAGGGCCGATAGAGGAGATGGGAGCTGATGGCAGCGCTGATGGAGTGGAGTCAGGAGGAGTGCTATGCCAATCAGGGGAGTGTCTGACCAATCTTAGTACTGTTATTGTTAAGAGAGCTGTTATTCAGGAAACTCGGGGACGGTGTGAAAGTTTGTCATCTGAGGATTCCTGTATTTGTAAGCTTTGTGGGTCCCTAGTTGATAAGAACTGTATCCAACGGTGCCAACCTAAATATAACCCGTACTGGGGTGGGTTTCCTTTAGAGGATTATCATAGCATGGTAGGTAAAGTGTTAAATCAGAAATAGGAAAAGAGGAGAGCAAAAATGTCCTCTTAGTTGGCGCACTAATGAATCCTAATAAAATATAACTTTTATTGAAATAGTTAAAAGAACAAAACTTTGGTTTGGTTTAAGATTCAACAACGTATTAACTAGTGCAGAAGTCTCCCATTTCCCCATTTCCTTTTATTACTCAAAGTGTTAAATCAAACTGATTGCTGGGTGTGTTCACATGTGCCACAGGGACAGCATAATGTAGGGTTGATGCCATTTCCGCTGAATACCACAGGAATTTTAGAATTACAAGAAGGGAAAACATTGGATGGAAAATTATTCTCATTCAAATCACCTCATTTCAAACTCTATCAATTCCAAAGAAGATAGATCACTTTTGTGTTTAAACATAACCAACCCCAATAAACCCGGGAGTTGGGACGTGACAGGGAATAATCAGACGATGACCTTCTCACAAAGACCTGATAATGAGTCCATAAATCATGATCTGTTACGCTCAATTAATTCTAGTGGGAGACATTTTAGGTACCAGTATGCATTGAGTTCCATCAAAGAAATTATTGGTAAGGTGCCAGATGGTTATTGTGCTAAAATAATACAGCCAGAGACTTGCATGTAGCAGATGGAAGACCCAGAAATAGGATTGTTTGCAAGGGAAATGTGCTTAATGATAATGATGCATACCATTCCTTATGTTCTTCCTAATAATGTATATTTTATATGTGGAAGAAAAGCGTATAAGTGGCTCTCCCCAAGTTCCAAAGGTTTCTGTTACCTGGGAAGAGTAGTCCCAGAAGTTATGACCCTCACACATATTGAAATGCTTGGTATACATAAAAACACACCATCACCATATCTTCACTCGCAATATGAGCACAGAGGCAAACAAAATATGTTACCTGGTGACATGCATAAAGCCACTCAGTTAATCAGTGAGACAACTGGCTTTCAAGTTTTAGTCGCACTGGATCCCACCAGGATCGCTCGGGGTACATAAAATTTTAGATATATTCAGGAACTTGCTAAATTGATAGATAATATCACCGAGATGTACGATGACACATTCAGGTATACAGGGAGAGAATTGCAAGCGTACAAGAAAGAACTGGTGCAACACAGGCTAGTGTTGAATTATTTAACTGCTGTTACTGGAGGGTATTGCATAACGTTGGCCACCCAATTTGGAGTAAAATGTTGCACCTATGTCACCAATGATACCAGCGACCCCAAGGAGGTGATAGACCGGAAGATGGATGAAATTCTGCAGCTAAAATGGGAATTTCGTAAGAACCATAATGCTTCAGTGGCTGAAGTAGGGGAGAAGATAGAAGGATGGGTTTCATGGCTGAACCCAATGAAATGGTTCTCAGGTCTAGGGGAATGGGTCCAGGAAGTGATCGCCAGCATAGGCAAATTCTTAATCCTTATACTGATTGTCATCATAATAATTAACATATGTGTCCGGTGTGTTCCTATTGTGTTGAAGTGTAAAAATAGAGTAAAACGAAAGAACGAAATTATGATGGTGGTCAGTATGAATACTGAGGTAAATACAGAACTGCATTACAACCCTGAACTAGGAAATACCATCATTTAATGTATTATATTTATACCTGCATAGAATGTATTATTGAAATGTTATTTTGAAAACACCTCAGATAATGTAAAGACTCAAATTCCCCTTCAAGACTGCCTTTATAGGACTGGTGTATCCCCACACCTTTCACATGATCTTCCAAGATCCGCTGTGTGCGTATAATAGTAGTTTTATGTCCCCACTCAGAGACACATTATTGATGGATTAACAACCACCTTGTGCCATCCCATAATAACACTAAATAGTATATAAATGTAAGCCTAAAGAATATATTTTAAAATCAGAATGTGATAGCATGTTGTTCGCTATCAAAGGGTGGACTGTCGAAGCTGGATTATTGGCTGAGACAAGATCAGTTTAACATTGAATCGCAGCGATGCCATCTTGCGACTGGCCGCAAGACACTGTCTTGGAAATTAGATCGCAAGACGCCATTTTGTGAATGGCCACCCAAGTGCCATTTTAGATAAACTCACACTTTAGTACATGTGGCAATATTACTATTAGCATCATGCGATTGCATCTTTCAACATTTCTCAAACACACATTAATATGCACAATTGCGCTGTTAACTAGTCACATATTAGCGAATGCCTAGGTCATGCACATGCATCTGCCCCAAGTTAACTAGCATCTTTACATCAAACCCCACATACTCACACATTACATATTCACATACAAGGTTCCATAAGCTTTAAGGTATAAGATTCAAGTATGCACATTTACTATAATTGCTATGAAATAAAGATTATTTTGTAACTAAGGTTTTATACGTGATAAGTAAGCCATGTTTGGTATTGTACTGATGCGTACTCTCTCAACAGTATTCCGGTAACATCAATGTAGAGATCGCAACAGGCAATCTCAACTTATGGACCGCAGAGACTACAAGCAACAAAATGTACATTATATGACTAACTGTTAGGATTTGCATGAGGCAGGAAACCAGAGACCACCAGTTGTTAGAGGCTGGACTGTGTCTATTTGAACCAACTTGTTAGATGCCTTGTAACATATGCCCTCTCCTTTAGGACCAATGGTATTAGCAACAAACTTCTCTATTGTGTTGTCTATTTCTGGGGGGTATAAATATGTGTGCTCTGACCCTGGGTTTCTAGTCTTCGTGCTGAATGCTGATTGAGGAGGGGTTTCTTGCTGATGCCTACATCTGGTCCAGAATGCTGTGTATGTATACTGTACTTGGGTCTGTATAATTTCTTTGCGTTAAATTGTCCTTAGATCATAGCATGTAACTGAATGTACTTTTACTTGAATAATACTTTGGGCTTTGGAACCACAGGTTCTAGGTCTGGAGTCTTTATTTACTGTATGACTGCATACACAAAATTAGCGTCATCCTTAGAGGTTTATAGGCAGGATATTAGAAGGTATAGGCAGGACATTAGAAGGTATAGGCAGGAGTGTATAGAGGTTCAAATATAGTTTCCTTATCTGGTATTCCCAATGTAGGTGCTTTCATCAGACTGTCCTTAAGGTTAAGGAAAGCCTGCTCTGTTTCCTCAGTGTGTGCGACACGGTCGGGTTTTAAGGATGAGACTAAGTCCTGCAATGGTAATACCAAAATAGAAAAACCTGGGATCCACGTTCTGCAGTATCCACACATGGCCAAGAAGGTATTTATTTGCTGCTGGTTTGTCGGCAGTGTCACGGTCTGTATGGTCTGTATTCTGTCAGTTGTCAAATGTCGTAGCCCCTGGGTTAGACAGTGTCCCAAGTATTTAACCTTAGTCTGGCATGGCTGTAATTTGTCCTTTGCAACCTTGTGCCCTGTTTGTGAGAGATGAAGTAACAACAGTTTAGTATCATTTAAACATGACATAACAACAAATCATCTACATATTGAATTAGAACAGATCCATTGCCTGGTTGAAAAGATTGCAAACAGTCATGTAAGGCCTGAGAGAAAATACTGGAGCTATCTATGAAACCCTGGGGAAATCGTGTCCATGTATATTGTACCCCTCTGTAGGTGAATGCAAAGAGATATTGACAGTTAGGGTGCAGAGGGACAAAGAAGAAGGCAGAACATAGGTCAATAACAGTGAAGTGGGTTGCAGATGGTGGGATCTGCATGAGGATGACAGCTGGATTGGGCACTACTGGAAATTGGCTCTCAACTACTTTTTTTACACCCCTAAGGTCCTGTAATAATCTATAGCCCCTCCCCCCAGCCTTCTTCAATGTAAAACTGGGACTATTGGCTGGGCGAGCTGTACGAATTAAAATCCACTGTTGTAACAACCTCTCAATTATGGGATAAACCCCTAACTCTACCTCTGGTTTTAACGGGTACTGAGTTAGTTTTGGAGCTTGCCTACCACTTTTTAAATTCACCATTACAGGAGATATATTTGCGATCAAACCAGTGTCCTGTCCATCCTTGGTCCAAAGTGAGCCCGGTATTTGAGATAACATCTCTTTTACTTTGGATGAGCTTTGTTCTAAAATGGTAGAGTGAATCTTTAACCTTTGTGGAGTGTCCAATAAATCCCTTACCTCATGCGCAACCTTCTCTGGGATATCTAGGAATATTCCATCAGGGGTACAGTAAATGGCACATCCCATTTTACACAACAAATCCCTTCCCAGCAGGTTAGTAGGAGCCACCGCTGCCAGGAGAAAGGAATGCTTGGTTTGCAGCGGCCCGATAATAACCTCTGCAGATTTGATTAGAGGATAATGCTGCACTCTCCCTGTTACTCCCATTGCTGGTACTGTTTTGTTAGTAATCTGTAATTAGATGGAGAATTTAACACGGATCTGGTCGCCCCTGCGTCTACAAGAAAAGTATGTTTAGTACCAGATATATCAACTGTCATTGTAGGTTCTTCCCTAGTACTCTCAGTTAACCTGACTGGCTATGGACTACAGGTATGACCTGACCCCTAGCACTGACTATCACTCTCTAGCAGAGCATTCACTGCCACTATGTAAGCAGGTGATTGTTGGACATTTGTTGAATTATGTGGGTGTCCTCTCTGTGTGTAATTTGGTGACCCTTTCCTAGGTGACCCCCACTTTTTCACTTTACAGAACCTACTTATGTGTCCTAATTTATCTCAATTATAACACCTTCATGGTTGGTATGTGTTTTGTGGCTGTGTGGGTTGATATGTGTTGAGATCTTGTAATTGTGCAGGTAAATATGTGTTTTGTGGCTGTGTATATGAATCCTCAAAGCCTGAATGCTCACAGCCATTAATCTGTCACTTTGTGTCTCTTTCTTCCTGAGTATGTTCTTATCATGGTCTATTGCTGACTCTCTAAGAGCATCTACAGTAATTCCTCTCCAGTTAGGCTGAGAGGTTTGCACCCTGGTTTTTAGAGTGTCTTTGAGCCCACCCATGAGTACCGTTACAGCTACCTCCCTGTGGTGTATATCATCCTTTATATTTGCTATCCCAGTGTATTGGGATATCGTCTGCAGCGCCCTGGTGAAATAGTCTGCTGCAGATTCACTTTCATTTTGTTTGATAGTGAAGATCTTGCTCCAGTTAACTATCACTGGAAAATATACGGCCAATTGTGTGACGATACGTTGAATGTTAGCCTGATTATCCTCGATAGTTAAGGGTACATCTTCATCCAATACACAAGGCATGATAAACTTTTTCACGTGGTATTTGGAGGGAGACATGCCCTAAACACCACTCGCCAATCTTTATTAGTTGGCTCATGAGCATTACCTAACCCTTTCCTAGGATCGGGAAAGTCTGACATTATGGAATGTAACTCTGCCCTCGTCCAGGGACAATGCATTGTAACATCCCTCATGGGAACTAAACCCTCTCTATCCAGTTTCACATGGGGAATAGTTATTGTACGGACCAGATATATACCTGCCACATTACTAAGTTCAGGGTTAACTATGGGACTTATGGTCTCGGTACTCTGCAGGTTCAGTCTCTTACTGCAACGTACTCCACTACCCTCGCCAATTTCCACTTATGCTACAACTGGGGGGGGTCACTTCCTTTACTTGTTTCTGTGGTGCTTCTAACAGATTAGCAACATGTGTAATAGCTGATATTACTGTGGGTTTGTCATCTTCTACATACACATTTTCTTTATAGTTACTTAGTACAGGGTATAAATTACTTGTTACATTTTTATAATTTTTGGTGTCGGCTGTACCTTCACCTTCAACCGCATAGGGCAGTGGAGGTGCGCATGCACCATCCCCTTTACCTTTGGTAGTGCTGTTTTGCATCACGTGTGTGCTCCCTTGCATCGCATGCGCGACTCTATTTTGTGTCACGTGCATGCCACTCAACCACGTATTCCCCTTGTGCTGCCACAACTTTAAACACTCATTGTATTTTACTCGTTTCTTCAATGATTTGACTAAACATATGCTATTTCTTACCTTATTTAGTATCTCCAAATTGAAACTTCCAATTTTAGGGATTTTACAAATATTTTGGTCATCTTGACCCATTCATCACAGTACACAGTAGCATACGCACCATATTTTGAATACATTATGTACCTTGCCGAACCTATCGGCCCTTCCATGAGCAGCACATCATCGAACATTTCTAGCGTTTGCTTAGCCCCCATTCTGGAGAATGCTCTGCAACTTATCACTAGAGAATTTCGACTGGTATTTCTAAGAGCTACGTTCACGCACTCCTTCTCGTTGTGTACAGCCAGCCCGCTAAGCATTTCAGTCAGCTTACACAATGAGGAGCAGAACAATTGCCTATTGTGATCGATCCTGCTTGCAGCGAATTTAACCTAAGCTTCGTCCGCTCGGTTCCTACTTTGAGCTATTCTCACCTGGTAGAATTGCCCCAGAGAACCTAACTGATCAATTGGCTTTGCAATTACTATTGGGTGTTGGAACTACTGCTGTTTTTTTGTACCACAATATACCTGTTTTGTATACTGGCCCGGTAGCAGTTTGCCTCGTCAGACACCTATCGAGTTTCCTCTGTCTCTTTTCAACAGTAACCTTTTCACATCAAAAACACACGTTCACTTTTATATTCACCTTTCGTTTTCTGCGCAGAATAACTTTTACCCAACTCTAGCAGTGCAATTTAGAGGTTTTAACCAAAAAATCGCTATGCATATAACAAGACTGTCTATCATAACGATTGTTTAAACATGCGGCAGCAGTACAGGAAATACGTATACGTTATTGTGCGAAGTGCACTTTAGCACAAAAAGTGACAATAAAAGAAACAAACTTTTCTCTCCCCAGGTCCCTAATCAGCGCTCCTTAAAATTACACAATAACGGAATCTGTTTCACAACACTGAATGGTGACAGGCTTTGAACACAGGGCCTGATTCAGACCCGCTCGTGTGCGCTGACCGCTCACAAGGTGGTCAATGTTTGCCCAGTGTGCATGCACATGATGGAGCTGGCTCCATCTTGCGCATGCGCGAGACCCGGATAGCGACGGCAAAGCCGTCGCTCCGGGTCTTGTACCAATGGGGGCGTGCTGTCGATGTTGAGAGGCCACTCTAAAAAAACAAAGGGACGGCCCTGATTCAGAGCGAGCACTCTGTCAGAGCATCCGGCTCTGAATCAGGCCCACAGTGCATTCTTACCTGCTTATGGCACCTTCCACCCTTTGTTGAGGAACTGAGATCCATACGCTATTGTGCGACTTCCGGTAACATGATAGCAACTGCGAGCCCCCATCTATGGGTACCCCTTAAGTGCTATTTAGCTATTAAGTTGCTAAATTTAAATAATTGCTTTCCAATCCAATTGTGGTTCCAAAGCACAAAAAGTAATATTTTGCAAGAAAAAGTATAACGCGGTGTGATCTAAACAGCGCAAAAAGCAAGTAAAATACAAGGTACAGCCGATACATATGCTAGCCCTCTGAAACCAGTTCTCAGTCATCAATCATGAAGCCTGCAGTAATCAAAGAAGGGAAAATAACTCCCTTATGGTGTCCAGAGCAGTAGACTATATACCTTACAGGTCACAGATAAAACAATAGAGACAAGCTGGCTTGAATCCATTGGTCCTTGCTCCTGGTAATTCTGGTCATTCATTAGCTCATACGGTGTCATCAGGGGTATGTCCTAGTTCTCCAACAGTTGCTTTGTGTAGTTTCCCGCCGAAGAACTGGTTAAACTGGCTACAGACACTACATACAAAAAGTTAACATGCTAACCAATAACTCTCTATAGTTCGTAACTTGCGGACGCATGATACGATCTCCTTGCTGATAGAACCAGAGATCTGCAAATGAACAGTGATTTAATATAATACCAAACATGACATGTCTACTATGTTCTAAAACTTAGATCTTATTTACGTACATATTACATCATAATTAATTGTTAAAAAGACCTTTATTAACTTATTGTAACTAGGAACCATTATATACATATGAGTTCGCATATGTGCGTCTGTGTATTGATGTAAGCAATGTTCGTATGTATGTATGTGAGGACGCACGTGGGCGTCTATGTGTACACATGTGGTTACACATACGAGCGTCCATGTGTAAGCCTACAAGTCCATGTGTGTGTGTTATTTGAATCAGTGTATGTGTGTTGTGGGTTCACAGTTGTGCGCATTGGATTGCGCCTACACAAAGTAGTATCCGATTTACCCTTTATCAGACAACAGATGACTAGATCATCAGATAATAATTGCAAACGATCATACTCAATTATTTGACTTCGACATTGTCATGCTGGAAGACCCAGCCATGTTGCATCTTCAATGCTTTTACGTAATACGGATCAGTCATCATGTCCCCATTGCGGAAAAGCATGATGTTTCAACCCCATGCTTCACAGTGGGCATGGTGTTTTTGGGATGCCACTCATCATTCTTCTCCCTCCAAACATGGCGTGGGGAGTTTATACCAAATAGTTCTATTTTGGTCTCATCTGACCACATGACATTCTCCCAATCCTCCTCTTGATCATCCAGATGGTCACAGGCAAACTTTAGATGGGCCTGGACATGTGCTGGCTTAAGCAGGGGGACCTTTCGGGTGCTGCAGGATAATGGTAACCATTGTGACTGTGGTCCCAGCTCTCTTGAGGTCATTGACCAGGTCCCCCCGTGTAAGTCTGGGCTGATCCCTCACCGTTCTCAAGATTATTGATACCCCACGAGGTGAGATCTTGCATGGAGCCCCTGGTCAAGGGAGTTTGTCAGTGATCTTGTATTTCTTCCATTTTTTAATAATTGCACCAACATTTGATCTCTTCTCACCAAGCTGCTTTGCCTATTGTCAAGTAGCTCATGCCAGCCTTGTGCAGGTCTACAATTTTGTCCCCTGGTGTCCTTACACAGCTCTCTGGTCTTGTCCATGCTGGAGAGGTTGCAGTCTGACTGTTTGAGGGTGTGGACAGGTGTCTTTTATACAGTTAATCAGTTCAAACAGGTGCCATTAATACAGGTAATGATTGGAGGATAGATGAGCTTCCTAAAGAAGAAGTAACAGGTCTGTGAAAGCCAGAATTCTTGCTGGTTGGTAGGTGTCCAAATATTTATTTTCCGCAAGAATATAAATAAATTGTTAAAAATCATACAAAGTGATTTCTGGAATTTTGTGGTCTGATTCTGTCTCTCACAGTTGAAGTGTGCCTATGATGGAAATTACAGACCTCTCTCATCTTTTAAAGTGCAACAACTTGCACAATCGGTGGCTGTCCAAATACTTTTTTGCCCCACTGTAATAGCAATTGAGGAAGTCCAGCATGGTTACAAACATGGCTATTTTTCTGGAAAAATATGTTCAGGAACTGTGGATGGAGCTACTGGGGTGGAGCTATAGAAAAACAATTATGAATATGTATATATTAAATATTATAAGGGCACATCTAAAAAAATTGATTTCTCCATAGAGAATTTTGAAGGCGGGGCAGGGTGTTTAAGGGGCTATACCTCAAAAGCTATATGAGCTACCGAGTTGAAATTTGGTAGGGGTAGGTAGAACTGTCGCACGGTGCTGCATGCATGTGTGTATTCCAATGAGCACACAATTCTGTGAATTAGCAGCTCCACCATTTTGTGAGTGACAGAAATCTCATTCTGTGAGAGTGCTGAATCTACAGTTAACCACAGGGTGTGATGGCATACCATTTCTGTATTGCGCAAGGAACATGTCCATTAAGGCGTCAGCCTTAATGATCATAATTTCATTGCTTTTTGAAGTTTGAGTGGCAGAAAATCAATAGGTTTTGTGAATTTTCAGATCATGTCTAAGAAGCCTTAAAGGGACATGTGAAACCGTAAGGTTTTTTGTCTATGCAATTATATTATATATACATAGATATAGTATTTAGAAGGCACTCAAAAGGGACTATAAAATTAAACTTATCTTATGGAAAATACATTTTGGCCCAGGACAGTTAATGCGAGGATCGGGAACTGAGGAGCTCATTCAGACCCGCTTGCTAGATGCGTTCGCTCGCACCCAGTGTATGCAAATACTGTGCTCACCCAGCAAGGCAGGCGATCGCACAGCAAGACATTAGCACGCCCACTATGTCTTGGCGTGTGATCACTTTGTATATACAGACGCCCACCAGCCATTCATAAGACGCCCACTTGCGCACGTCATCTCCTGGAAGTGCTTGAAACCATTGGTACATTCAGCACCATCGGATGCGATCACAGTGCTTGAGGTTGATTATACCCTGCAGCAAGCACTGTAGTCACTTCACTGTGAACTACAACCAGGTGACATGTACTGCCTGTTAATTATTCATGCCTCTGAAACGGCATTAAGAGGATCAGACATGCCTGCATTCGCACCTCCACTCCCCATTTCTAGTAGCCTGCCCCTGTCACCACCCACAAACGGCCTCCCCTGTCACTCATTCAGCTGGGCTGACTATGCTGGGCAAGTGAATGCTTCTTTCGGAGTGGATCGCGCATGCGCATTGCGATGCATACACATGCGCAGAGTGCAAATATCGTCCAGCTATGCGCAAATGCGGGTCTAAATCAGCTCCTGAGTTCCTGCTGAAAAATAGCCCTGGTTACAAATACTGTATGTCTTTCAGTACAGTAGCTGTATTTCTTGTGACTGCTACAGTGAAGACGTAAAAATAATGCTGATTTTCTTTCTTCTTATAGAAAGCCTTGGATTGGTTCTTTCATGCCCAAGTGCAAAAGGAGAAGTGCCCCTTTGTCCCTGAAATCCTGAGCCAAAAGACTCCTTAAGAGCAAGGCTTTTCCGCAACACAAGGGGTTCCCTTCAACATGGAGGTTGTTGATGTTGGGACTTTCAGGGCCTGAACACTCTCCTAGATCTAAGGGATAAAGAGCCTGTAAGAATAAACCACACCCTTCCATCCAGCGCAAAAAGGACAAACAATGAAAAGTGCAAGTGGCATGACTACTCAAGAAGAATTAACAGTGCCACCCAAGCAGAGGGCTAGGGCAAAATGATACGATGTGCAGAAAGAAAAAGTAGGAAAATGTGCACTGTGCCGTACTCTGTCAGTTGAGATCCCAGTCCCTCTGTGATTTTCCTTGCACACCTCAGTTGTCACTACAAGTGCACTATTTAATTTTCATTTGCCATGACCCCTGGCCAAAATATCCAAGGTAGTGCGTCTAACTCGGAAAGGTCTGAGGACAAAACTACACCTGTTCTTAGCCAAAATGTGGAGAAGTGATATACCCTGATGATGGTGATGACCAGCACCATTAGCTAGTCACTTCTGTTTGGATGAATGTGAATTCACTTCTCCAGTTAATGCGATTGCTTCATTGCCTGCAGCTATATTGTATGAGGGACCGTTTGTTTGTGTGACTTGATATTTGTAGTCAGACCATCACAGTACTAAGATGTTTTCATTACATGTAATGCTAATGTGTGTTATAATAGCAAAAAAATGGCAGCAAAGTTTCTGCTTGGGACATTTAAGTTACAATTGTATGGATAGGCTTATGCAATTATGTATAGTTAGCCTACTGTAATTGACACTATTAAAATTAGCACTGTAAATACAGTAGTGTGTACTGACACTTTTATAATATATATTTGTACTTTTGCTTTTGTGCTTTGGAATTACACCATTTCAGAATTGCAACCAGTAATATTTCTTAATATTTTTTTTTCTCAGATTATAACAGCCATGCAACCTTATGTAGTTTTTATTTTTCATACCTACCATACGCATACCTTCTTTTAGTTGCTAAAGTTTAAGCTAAAATTAAGCTCATTAATTTTAAGTAATGTAATATCAGCCTTATTTGTTAGTTATATCTTGATTTTTGGGGGAGTTTATTTTTCTAATATACAGTACAGAACAGTGATTCACAATTGTCCTCTGCCAATATCCACAGTAAAAACAATGGCATAGGAGCATGTCCCAAAACGGTATTACAGCCATCCATAATGCACATCAACCAGTTTATTGAATTGCCATTGGATGAGGAATCTGCAGAAAAGGCAGCAATTTTAGAACAATGCTAACTTTACATATATTCTGGCAGTGGATGGTACATTATGTTTTTTTTTCCATTTTAATATAAATTGGTGAACATGATTTTAGTAATATAATTATTACTGGATATAGAGCAGTATACTGTAGTTGCTACAATGAATAATCTCTTTGTCACAATGCATGAACTTTAGAACCATGCTATTCACAAATATTGTAGCTAATATGTCCCTGTCTAAAGCTAACCATTTCTGAAAAATGTCTGTAGAAACCATGGCCATAACTAGGGGCATGTGAGTGGTACCACTGCTCCACGCACATCGTCACTGGCCCTGTGGCACCCGTATACCCTGCAGCACAGAGAGCCACCCGGACACTTCCTTAGGAGGTGACAGACACTCAGTTTCCTATGCCTAGCCTCCCCTATTTTTACATCATGTCATCATTTGTGTATGGGGGTAGGGGCGGTTGGGTCAGCCCAGGCTCATAAGTGTCTGTCCTCACTGGTTGTTTCACAGTAGTGATAAAATTGAACCATACTGTACATACTGTGCTGGTTTTTATTTCCACAATGTGTTTGATCTACATCTAGGAGACAGCGCTTTCCCTTTTAACTTTGGCACTTTATTCACATTTTAAAAACAACCACAGAACAACAAGTCACATAAAACACTGCACATGGCTCAACCAGGTTGGTCAATAAACAAACATTTGGGCTTATCAAAGTCCATTCTCTTTACCTTAACTGGTTTAGTGGAACCTTCATGTATGCGCCAGATGTTATATGGAACATTATTGGTCTATGCGTCTTGTTTCATGTAAATATGGATGGGGTGCCTTTTAATGAGAAGGTGGAAGTTGGAAGAGAAGAGGCTTAAGATGAAGAACTTGTACCTTTTACATATACAATAAGAGCTTTCTAGAATATGTTAGTTAATAATATTTCAGTTGTAAATGCAAACTATGGGCTCAAATCAATTAGCCGCGAAGGCTGCGAGTTGCCATTGCCACATCGTTAAAACACCAGCAATGGCACAGCATCTCATAACCCTGGCAGCCCTATGGGGCTGCGAGCACTTTTTTCTGCAAGTTTGGGCTGCCGTAAACTGCAGCTATTGCCGCAATGACTCGCACCTGCGAGATCATCGCTGCTAATTGGATTGATCCTTATATCTATCTAGCTATATGTATGTGTGGGTTTGTGTGTGTGTACCTAGGTATCTGCACTCACATCATCATCTACTTTCAACAGCTAGGGTGCTCCACAGAGGATTCCAGACAGATTACGGTCTTACGGTCTGAAATCTTATATGCAAACAAATGGAAATGAGAGGGCACTCACTAGGCTTCATGCAAACAGGTCTGGAGATTTATTACCTCAGAAGAACATCACAGGTACAAAATTATGTTGGACCTACAGTATAAGGAGATTTTTAAAGATATCAGCAATCCATAATTAAAAAATATTTGTCACAATTTAAGCATGAAAGCTAATATCTAATCACCAGACATTAGCTTTTATAGACTCATCTAGTTTAGAAGAGGGGACTACCCTTTTTCCAATAAGGGAGACTCCATCTTTGTAGGTACCATGCTTGACTTCAATACTTTGCATACATTTATTTTTTAAATGAGGTCATCAGGCATGCACATTATGATATAAGTTTGTGATCTATGTTTCCAGGTGCCCGGAGTCCCCATTGGTTGTCTGTACCGGTACGGGTAAGGTACATCCAGAGGATGTGAACCACTAATCTTCTGCAGCGAAGGGGTTAAAAGTAGTAGAAAATGCTCTTACAAGTACATATACAAAATTACTTCTTCCCTTTGGTTATTATAGTTTTTGCTCAAAGATCAAAGCGGTCAACACGGCAAGCAGAGAGAGTTTTCATCACTAACTCTTGCTAAATGTACTGTACTCCATAATGTCCCATCCCACAAATGTTTTTTCTGTTTATGGTAGCAAAAATTCTTGGGCCTGCCTAGCCTTTTTGTTAGACTTTTCTTTCTTTGTTGACTCAGTAACCGGTATATTTTGGCAGGTTTTGGGTTTATCACAAAATGAAGTAAAGAAGGTAAAATAATGTTGAAGTATTTCCTGTATTTTCTTGGTTTATCACATCTGAGAGAGTTCTGCAAGCTGTTTGTGATAAACTGCTTCTTGTTCTCAAAAGGCTTTGCCATCTGTTTATTTGTGAACATCGTTTGTCATGCTTTATCTTCAAATAAAATGTTACCCTTTGCATTCATGGACTTTGTAGTCTTTTCTTTTTCTTTTTTTATGGTTACCTTTTATATAGATCTTTCAAAATTGCTTTTTTAAAACCAAAGTATCAACTGCAAATTAATAAAAGTTTTTTTAGTTAAGTATGTAACTTATTATTTATAAATATTGTATTTCTCTATTTCAGGTGTTTTATAATTAAATTGATAAAACTGTGATAATTTTTAGTATATCAAGCACTGCACAAATATAAAATAAGCATTTTTTTCACTTTCTCAGAAACATTTACTGAACTGTATTTTTCATTGTATTATTATATTAATGCTTTTTATTGAAAATATCATCAACACAGAAGTCAATTTTACTTGTAGACATGAGCGCTTACGACTTCCAGAAATCCGACAGAACCGAATTTACTGTAATGGTAATACTGAGTCGTAACTCGAAACTGCTAGCCAAAATTGGACCTTGTAACGAGGCAAAATCTCAGATCTCTTGTTCCTTCAATTGCATAATCCAAAGCCAAGGTGACGCAGGTTAAATGTAATTTGATGATAATTCTCTGTGTTTGCAGTTTTTAATCACATATAAGGGCACTGAGTTGACACTCATCTGCTATATGACTCTTGTGTGTGTAGGCAAAGGATTACTGTCAGTAATTACATTTAAACACCACAATCTGAACTGATCTTTGTTTCCTCCTCAGTGTCAGGACTCAAATACAGAAACAACAGCAGTTCCTATTCCATGGTCTGTGGGTTGCACCAGCATTTTCTGTTGCACTGCCTGTAGCTACAGTCAAGTATAACCTGTTACCTTGCTAACCTGACCTGTCTTTAAGTTATAATTATTATAATAAACTTGAAGTTGATACTAGAGACTGAGAGTGGCATGTAGAGAGATAGGCAGGCAGAGAGTCTGCTAGATTCTAAAATTTTCCATCCTGCAGAAAAATATGACCATATAGTTTTCATATATTGTTGCAGGACTTATTCAGTGTGCTGAGGAACACTAGGGGGTTAAACTCCCCTCCTTTTTCTACTTAGAATGACCCCTCCCTTTCATGCACCTGATTAGTGCTGCTAGATTGATTGAGCAGCTGCCATTTTTTGTTTGTGCAGAAAAATAATCATTATTATATTGTTTGCAGTGCACTCCTTTGTATAAATATGAAGGTTTGTTATTTAACTACTTATTTGTGTTTGTCAGTTAAACCCCACAAAGTTTTCAACATTGTTATACAAGTACACCAAAAAATTTATTGTGTTGTATTTATATTGTGAACTTATCCACCCCCAAAACATTCCAGCAACTTCTTGCTGTATTTCTATGCAGCATTATATCACAGTTTATCTAGGAATCTGCAAATATTTGGGGTACTATGCTGGTTTTTTATTTTTATGAATTGCAAGGTATCATTCCCCCCTTTCCTTATCTTACTGTGTATAATAATAATGTGATGTTTTCCTGTTGTAATTAAATTGTAATCATCAGACTGTATTATATGATTCAGTATTAGATCAGTCTATAGGTCAGGGAGATCATCCTTGTACTAGCAGTATTGGTACTAGTAGTACTACTACTACTAGTACTTCAATTTCTTCTACTAGTGGATACAAAGTTCATGTGGGAAGGCAAAAGTTTAAGGGAGGCTGTTAAAATTACAGAAATCTTGTTCAATGACAAATTAAACAGTTCATGGTAATGTGACTGGTAGTGTAAATGGAATTGATGATGAATGTAGTGATTTGGCCAAAAGAAGAAATATAGCTAACATTCCATACACCACCCGTAGTGGCAAAGAAATGCTCAGACCATGACCACTTTTTGCTGAACATTGCACTAATGGAAACAAGCCCAGGTCAAAAGTGAGTGGCCAATACACTCATGCATCATCTGCAACTTCCCAAGCACTAGCTTCTCGCTCTAAGTATAGTACTAGTAATATGACTGGTGTCACCTCCAAAACAGGCATATCCATTACTAAAAATATTAACACTGAGACCGAAGAACAAAATAAGTGCTCACAGAAGATTCCAGAGGAGAGTCTATGAGCAGCATGTGTGTGTCAGACAGATCACATAATCAAACTAAGATAAGTTCTGAGCAGCATCCTCCCATAATTTCTAAATCATCTGAAAATGTGAGGATGAGCAGTATTGAGGAATATTTAAAAATGGATGATGGCGATAATTGTGTATCTGGCAATGAGAACAATAATGTTGATGAATGTGTTGTACTTCAAACTGATGATAATGAATATCTCCAAGTATGGCAGCCACCAGTTGTCCCACCTCTTGCCCATGATAACTGTTGTTGTTATATCTGGCCAAAAGACCATAAATTCCACCTCTCAGGTGTAGATCTATTTCTACCCCAAACAGACATTTTTTTTTCCAAGCCATCTGTAGTCTTTTTGATACCAAAATAAGTTGAGGTAGGAATGTTAACTATCTAGGCACCTCTTTGCTAATATGTAATTTGTTAAATAAACATGCCAGTGGTTCATACCAAAAAGTGAAATCACATTCAATAAGCAGTCCAGTAACAAGCAGTAGTAGCATAGTTAAATTCCTCATGCTATCTTCATTGCCAACACCCTCATAATTGTCCTTTTCAGGAACGGTATTAAGTATTCATTGAATCAAATGCATTCTGACTCCTGTAATGTAATCCATAGTTCCCAAGAAGAATCTCTGGGTGCTGGGGAAGCTGCTGCTGGGGGTAGATTATCATCTCAGAAGGGGAACCAGAATAAGTCTACATTAATTTACATCAATTGTCTGTCGAAAATTGAAAGGAGAAACATGTATGACAGCCCTTATCCTGTTGCTCATCAGATCACCAAAGCCATGACATCCATGTTGATGTGCAATATATGCATTCAATTTCAGCCGATTAGTAGAGGTCATATGCCCACTCTACCAAATTCCATCTCAATTCCATTTCTCTGGAACAACAATCCAACAGCTATACATGGAGGTCAAAGCCAAAGTGTTTACTTCCCTTGAAAAGAACAACGTACCCACTATCTGCCTAACTATCGATATGTAGACAAGTGGCACTGGTCAAACAAATGACTACATAACCACGACAGCCCCCTGAAAAGTGTTTTGCCCTCAGCAGCAGTAGCAGTATCATCCTCTTCATCATCGTCATCCTCATTCTGGCAAGCTACTTTATGTATTACGGGGTTCATAAAGAAACATACCAGTGTAAACTTGTTGCATAAACTTCATAATGTAATATTGAAATGGCTTGCCCCACTATAACTCTCCCTTGGATTTCTCATATCTGATGACAAGCCAACGTTGTGCATGAAATTTAAATGCCATTTTTAAAAACAACATTTTCATGCCTTGCCAAATCAATCAAATTGGTGACTTAGAATCTCCTAAAAAAAGAATGGTCTGTGCAGAAGATGATCTCCGTTACCTGTAAAATGTTGGGACATTTTTGCCATTCCGCAATGGCCTTTAGAAAATTGCCCCATCTGCAAAAAAATATGACCCGCCATATAATCAGCTACAGCAAGAAGTATTAATGAGGTGGAATTCCTCACTTTATATGTTTGAGCGACTGGAAGAACAGCAGCAAGCCATCAAAGCTACATGTCTAACCATGATGTAAGGAGCAGGGTGCATGTTACTTTTCTGAAGTATGAGAACTACTAAAGCCATTTGAAAGTGTAATAAATTGAGTTCTGACACTTCAGCCTAATTAAGCTACTCAAAAAGCATTTAGAGTAGTTGAAGAAAGATATGATGAAAGCAAGCAACTCTGCAAAGTATGTTAGACTAGTAAATCAAGGTCTTCATTTCCTTTGCAATGACCCAATCATGTCTTGTAAAATGATGACTAAATTTTTTCAACTTTACTTGATCCTAGTTTTAATTCCTACAGTATGTCATGTCTTTTTTTTTCTCCAAAAAACACAGATCTTAAGACATGTTAAGAGATCCTTGTGAAAATCCTTAGGGACCAATTCTCAAGTGCTACATCCTCTACTTCAACTACTACTATTGTTGCTATTGGTTGTAGTAGTAATAAGAATGTCAGGAAAAAAATAGTTTTTTTATAGAAATTCACAGTCAATGAATCGACCTAGTGCAGACATCTGAAAGGTTGTTATTATAACATCTGGGCAGACTTCATTTAAATGCCCAATTATGACAGGTACTACATCTCATTGTGATGCAGCGTCAATTTGTACAATGGAATAATGGCATTAAAGTGGCTCCCCTATCTGAATTTTGGACTGCGCTGCAACCCCACCTCTGGAGTCGCACTGGTCCTAAGTCTGATTAATTGCCATTGTGGCCAGGACTGGGACAGGTGTTAATTTGCCTTGTTGCAGACAGGCAGCACAAATAAGCCACAGGGTCTAAAAGTAGTAATTATTTTACATTAACCAATTTGCACTGACTTAATGATTGATTTTTAATCATTCTTTAAAAATGTATTCCACTCCAAAAAATATTGGGGAGAAGCTCACTGTATGGTACACCTCTTTCTCACCACCACCACCATCATCTACAGAGGCCAGTAAGCTCTGCTATCAGGATCTCCTTCAAAATTAAATTATTTATAATATTTTTAAATCACATCTAATATTTTTTTTTATTCCATCAATTTAAAAATTTCACTGTAGTTCCATTTACTCTATTACCCCTACATACTTTATTTCTATTCTTAATTATTATTTTTTTTATTCTACTCTTCATCAATAAAATTAATACTTTTTACTCTTAGTTATGTATTATGCTAATCAAATTTAAAGGTTGATGTATCAAGCAGTAAAAAAGTGAAGAAGTGGAGAAATTGCCCATAGCAACCAATCAGTTTGTACCAGACATTTTTATAGAATGTGCTTGATAAATGCTGTAAATGTGTCCTCCTACACTGTAGCTTTAGTCAGTCCAAACAGCCCCACTCGGCGCATCAGGCCCGGGCAATGATTTTACTTGATTTTTACAATTTTTTTGGAAAACCAACAACACATAAGGAATTTTGAGCAAAGCCAAAACACGAAAATAGTTGAGAACCAAAACCAATAAAGAAACCAAATACAGGAGTTGTTGCACATCTCTATTTACAAAAACAACACAATGAGGGGTGCACCAAATACTATATGTGTATATACAAACAACAGCTCACCTAAGGATAGGCTAATCCATGTACTAGGCAGAGAAAACAAGGGAACAGGGAGCGCTACTTTGTATAGCAATAATGAACCTGAATAGGTTGAAAAATTAGATGATTTAATATCTTGATAGATTAATTTAAACACATAAATCATTAAAAATTATCTAAAAATAAATAGACATAATATAGTACATTGACACTGGTAAAGGAACAATAAATCAACAGTTGATAGAATAATATTCATACATGAGTTGTAGTAAATAATAATGATAGATGAATCTGATTATTGCTAATCAATCTGATAAGACATATGCTTAATAGTCACAGTTCATCCCGGCCGGGAAACAAAAAAAGTTCTGAATATAAAGGTATACCTCTTGCGTAGCTAATATCGATGATGAGTACTCAGAGAAGTGGTGAAAATTCAGAGCAAATGTTGGTAATTCAATGAGATGCTGTGTCTCATACAGGGATGACCGTGAAGATGATGAACAGCTTAGCCCATAGGTATCAGATGTATGCTGTCTGCCAAAGTGGATAATGTCATGGCAGTGTTGCCCTGTGTGGAACAGCAAGCCGCCTGGTAGATAGGGTCTCCCGCGACGTGTGTACCGTGTGTGCTGATGTCTCCCACAGCATGTGCACCGGCCGTGCAGGTGCTCTGTGTGTAGCGGCAGTCGGGCAGCTGTTCTGAGCGGCAGGAGTGGACGTAATGACTGGAATGTCCTGCCGCGTCTGCCGGTCTCTTACACCTGTGCAAAAAACGTGGTTCTAGGTGGCAAAGGAGACCGTAATGTGCGGGATGCAAGGAAAGTGGATCTGGCAATCAGACCGGTCCGATGATGAGAGTCCTGTTCTAACGCGTTTCTCGGCTCCAAATGCTGGCCGTTTCCTCAGAGGCAATTTATTGTTCCTTTACCAGTGTCAATGTACTATATTATGTCTATTTATATTTAGATAATTTTTATTGATTTATGTGTTTATATTAATCTATCAAGATATTAAATCATCTAATTTTTCAACCTATTTAGGTTCATTATTGCTATACAAAGTAGCGCTCCCTGTTCCCTTGTTATCTCTATTTACAGTACAGTACTTGTATCCTGTAAAAGTCTTAAAATACATTCAGGTACGTTAACTCTTATAATCCTCAAGAATAAATTATCTACATTTTATTTGCACTATTGTTGTTTTGTTATCCCTGGAAAATGCTTAATCTGTGGCATCTGTGTTGCTTATTTTTTGCCCTGATAATCAGTCCCTATGACATATATATCTGCCCGATATTTAAAAGTACAGTGCTTTTACTAACAATGTCTTACTAGTAAAAGCACTGCCCTTTTAAATACAGATACTTTGAAAATAAACGTCCTAGCCTCAATACAACATGCTGTGCGAGACGCTTGGCATGCGTTAGCCGCACCGAGTTGTGTAGCATCTTTTTTGCCGGAAAATGCATTTTATTTGCATTTGTATACGACAAACCGCTTTACAAGACTGTAAAGAATTATGTGATATGCAGACTGAGCCTTCCGTTTGGGGGCGGCCCCACTGACATCACTAGTAATGTCAGTGGAGAGCTTCCGGCTCTGACAGAGCCATAATCTCTCCGGGTTTACGACAAGGGAGACCCTACCCTAGGATCTCGTCGTAAGCCCCGATCGTCGCGATGGTCTCTGACCATCGCGACCATCACCGGAGCGGTCGTTAGAGCTGTGGGTGTTAACCCACAGCCTAACGACCGCAACAGAGGCGGGCAGTCAGGATGCAAGTGGCCCCCCAGTTTCTGAGCGACCGCTTGCATCCTCATACCGCCTATGAATGATGCCCTCTGTATGGCCCTGCCAGTTGGGACTAAGTTTCAGATATTGTGCAAACTAAAATACATTTGCACTATAATACAATGTCTTTTTTTAATAGAAATAATACAAAAATCAAAAGTAGTAATAAAATAAAATTAATTAAAAGTTAAAAAACAAACCCTCATTTCTAGCCGTGACAGTAATTTCACCAAAATCTATATTAACCTGCATGAAAAGAGATTAAGGTTACACATTTTAAGATATATATTTCTGGCGGTAAATCAATTTGGTGAAAGCAATAAAAAATTGAATAATGGCATCATTTATTTTTGTTTTACTATTAAAGCTATACAGTGGTGTTTGAAAGTTTGTGAACCTTTCAGAATTTTCTGTATTTTTGCTGAAATTTGGCCTAAAACTACCTCAGATTTTCACACAAGTCCTAAAAGTAGATAAAGAGAACCAATATCACATATCTGTGACTGGCAAAAGTATGTGAACCTTTAGGCTTAGCAGATATTTTAAAGGTGAAATTAGAGTCATGTATCGAAATGTTGTGGAAGGACCTGAAGCGAGCAGTTCATGGGAGGAAACCCACCAACATAACAGAGGTGAAGCTGTTTTGTACAGAGGAATGGGGTAAAATTCCTTCAAGCCGATGTTCAGGACTAATCAACAATTACCGGAAACGTTTAGAAGTGGTTATTGCTGCACAAGGGGGTCATACCAGGTACTGAAAGCAAAGGTTCACATACTTTTGCCTCTCACGGATATGTGATATTGGATCATTTTCCTCAATAAAAAAATTAGCACATCTATTTTTTTGTCTCATTTGTTTGATTTGGTTCTCTTTATCTACTTGTTTAAAATCTGAGTTAGTTTTAGGCTAAATTTCAGCAGAAATTTAGAAAATTCTGAAGGGTTCACAAACTTTCAAGCACCACTGTATAACCCTAAATAGAGTAAATACTACTTATTCAAAAAGAAAAAAAAGTACCACATGGAATGCTTAGAGTTCACAATACAAATATATATAAATTAATGGCAATTATCATAATCAACATAAAAAATGAAAATTTGAATTTATTTTATATCCTCTGTATTTAATTCAGTAGCCCTATATAATGTAGTCTTTATAAGATAATCTTTTTTGTATCTGTTTTGGAAAGCAGAGAAACCAGGAAAAGCAGATAAAAAATATGCAGCTGACATGCAGAGCCGTATTTAGTCTTGTGGGACAAGGGGGCACCTAATAAATAATGAGTGGTATACTGTATAAGACCACTTGCTGATTCCTCGAGTCAAACAATGCAATTTGATGTGGAAGATGGGATATAGGGGCTGATTCTAAGTTGGGAGCAGAGCAAAAAAACAAAGTATCTCTGGGCGTGATTCAGAATTGTATGCTAATGCATATGCATTTGCGTATTGTGCAGCTAAGCAATTGCTAAAATATGCTAATGCATCAGCTAGCAGAATTTGTATCGAGCTGCCCACTGGAGCCCTTGTAGCTGCCTGCAACTGCGTACTCCAACGCAACACTGGACGCAGGTCCTCAAAACATCAACTCCTCGAGTAAGTCTATGGTCAATCAGAATGGACATGGCACCTGAGACGCTTTGTTCTCTACATTCGCGATCGCAAGTGCTGGCTTGTACACATCCAGGAAAAGCCCTGACATGCCCATCATTTGGCCGGAACTCCCCGTAACCACCCACAAAATGTTCTCTTCCTGTCAATCAACTGCGAGTGAAGCCTCACAGCGAGTGAGTCTGCAATTCATTTACAGCACGTGCGCAATACAGATGTGACACATGCACAAATCACTAATAATTGCTCAACTGCGTGATCATCAGAATAGCGTTCAACACTGAATAAGGCCCTCTGTATCTGTAACAAGCCATGCTGCAATACAAAGGGTGCAAATTAAATTCTTATTTTTGCATGCAGGGTAAATACTGGCTGCTTTTGCATGGACAGTAGCCCACAAATGCTGGACAGCTTTATTTTTACACTGCAATTTAGATTTAAGTTTGGACATCCTAAATCTAAATCTCTCTGCAGATTTTGCAGCATGCAGTTAAGATTCTGGTGGTCGAAATCCTGGCGCCGGAATCCCGACAGCCAGCATCCCAAATGTAAATATAGCGGAGTGGTTTAGGTTAAGGTCATGGGGGGAGGGTTAGGTTTCAGAACCTCCGAGGGTTAGGGTTAGGCTGCGGGGGGGGGGCGTTAGGGATAGTCTGTGGGCGGGGGGGTGGAGGTTAGGGTCAGGCTGCAGGCAGGGGGGGTTAGGTCTATGCACCTCCAGGGGATGCAGTTAGGGTTAGGCACCAAGGGGGGAGGGTTAGGTTTGGCTGCATGGGGGGGGTGGGGTAGATGTAGGATTGGGGGTGGACATTGCAAAGGCGCCACCCTGACATCCACAGCACTCTAAATCGTTTTTTCTTACCAAACCAGCATAGCACAGAACACAATGCGGTTACAGGCAGCTCCGTGAAGGTGGCCCGGCAGGTTGTCTGATTCTCCAGACTGAAGTGAGGCACAGTCATGCTGGCTGGCTACCTGCTGCTGTGTGATACTAATAAGAAGTGATATGCAGGGTAGTAGGAAATTATTAATATATATATTCTCTCTGTATATTTATATATTATATATCTATATGTTCAACTATTTATATGTGTATATTTATAGAATGTAATCTATATGTACTGTATATAAATATATAAATAGACAGCCTGCTAGTTGAACCAGCGGGGCAGCTAAGTTTCCATTGGCTTTGCCCGTCCTCTCTACTGTCCTCGTCCTCATCCCCATCACAACTCTGTCCTGCCCCCATACCCATTCTGTTGGATCTCTGCTCACATACTTACCCCAGAGGTCAGTCCTTCTCTCCTAAGGCTGTCCTGTCTGAGCCATCTGCCTTGTAGTGGTACTCGTCTGACAGCCTTACACAATTTTATATAGTATATATATACAGTATATATGAATGTGTGTATATATATATATATATAGGTAAATGGCCGGGGTACCTTCCAAGAGAAAGTATATAACAAGTCTAATGCTCCCATGAGCACGAAGCAGATGGCACTCTTCCAGACTTGGTAACCCAATAAGTAGCTTAATCCAACATAAACCAACGTTTCAAAGCTCCAATGGCCTTTTTGTCAAGGTGTAATAAACAAGAAGGTATAAGTGCTTACCTTAAATCTAGTATGTTGACGAATGAAGTCTCATATCCACCCACCCGCCTCCGTGCTTCGGGGTTCATCTGCCGGATGACGTCATCAAGCGGTGTCACATGAGGGAGAAGAAACAGGGGGAGTGGTTACAGGGCCAAACAACTGGGCTCTATAGCAACCATCCCTAAAGCTGAAATGGCTGGCGGCACCTCCGCCGCACGGAGGCTGGTGCTGGAGGACAGAGAAAACACAGTAATAAGTGCAATGCATAAAGCCAAATCTAAAATGTGTAATACATATAGGGGTGTGCACCGGCCACTTATCGTGTTTTGTGTTTTGGTTTTGGATCTGGATCTTTCTTTGTGTTTTGGATCTGGATTGGTTTTGCCAAAACCACCCTTCCGTGTTTTGGGTTTTGCGTTTCGGATCTGTATTTTTTTGAAAAGAAGGATAAAAACAGCTAAAATCACAGAATTTGTGGGGGGTTTTGCTCCTATGCTATTATTAACTTCAATAACATTAATTTCCTCTCATTTACAGTCTATTTTGAACACCTCACAGCTCACAATATTGTTTTTAGGCCAAAAGGTTGCTGGATGACTATGCTAAGGTACACAAGTGGGCGGCACAAACACGTGGCCCATCTAGGAGTGACACTGCAGTGGCAGACAGGATGGCAGTTTGAAAAACTAGGCTCCAAACAGTACATAATGCAAAGAACAAAAAGAGGAGCAAGATGGAATTGTCCTTGGGCCCTCCCACCTACCCTTAGTTGTATAAACAGGACATGCACACTTTAACAAACCAATCATTTCAACGCCAGGGTCTGCCACACGACTGTGGCTGAAATGATTGGTTCATGTGGGCCCCCACAAAACAAGCTGGCAATTAATCAGTCCCTGCACAAACTGGCTCTACGGAGGCAAGATGTCGTCCTCATCCACTGACTCCTTATGCTCTTCAGTGTTGTGTACATCCTCATCCTCACAGAGTATTAATTAGTCCCCACTGGAATCCACCACCACAGGTCCCTCTGCACTTTCTGGAGGATGGTCTCCCTGGAAGAATTGATAATTCATTTTGATGAACATCATCTTCCCCACATTTTGTGGAAGCAAACTCCTACGCCTTTCACTGACCAGTTTCCCGACTGCACTAAAAACTCTTTTGGAGTACACACTAGAGGGAGGCCAACTTTGGTAAAATAGAGCCAGTTTGTACAGGGGCCTCCAAATTGCCTCTTTTTCCTGCCAGTACAGGTACGGACTATCTGACATGCTTACTTGGATGCTGTCACCAATGTAATCCTCCACCATTCTGTCAATGGTGACAGTATAATATGCAGTGACAGTAGACATGTCAGAAATTGTTGACAGGTCCTTCAGTCCGGACCAGATGTCCAAACTTGGTCCTGCCTGCCCTGCATTACCACCAGTGGTTTCCTTAGGATATCTAAGTTGTTTTCTGGCAGCCCCAGTTGTGGGAGAAAATGAAGAAGGAGCTGTTGATGTGTCACATTCTGCTTCAACTGACAATGTTTTCACCAGCAGGTCTTTGCACCTCTGCAGGCTTGTGTCCTCCAGAAAGAGAGAGACACCGTGTAGGCTTTAAACCTAGGATCGAGCATGGTGGCCAAAATATAGTGGTCTGATTTCAACAAATTGACCACCCTCGAATCCTGGCAAAGTGAATGAAGGGCTTCCTCCACAAGTCCTACATACTGAGCAGAATCGCTCCGTCTTAACTCCTCCTTCACTTTCTCCAGCTATTTCTGCAAAAGCCTGATGAGGGGAATGACCTGATTCAAGCTGGCAGTGTCTGAATTGACTTCACGTGTGGCAAGTTCGAAGGGCTGGAGAACCTTGCACAACACGAAAATCATTCTCCACTGCACTTGAGTCAGGTGCATACCCCCTCCTTTGCCTATGTCATAGGTGGATGTATAGGCTTGAATGGCATAGGCAAATGCAGGGGGGGTTTCCATCTGCCTGGAACCCCCTTCTCCAGCCCACACCATGACCACAATAGAAATAGTAATGTGTTAGAATTTTACTAGTGCTGCATGTACTTCTCAGTATCACAAATTAAATAATTAGCACTACCTGTGGATATTTTAACATGTATCAGACAGTAATAAATAACCTGTGCACCAACTAGGAGATCTGGAAAACATTCTTTGTTAGGGATGTGCTGCTATAGAGCCCAATATGTACATATATGTCCAGGGCAGTGCTAGGTTAATCTTGCTGCTCCCAGACTCCCGGACTTGCTCCCATGCTCTGGAATGGTGCCCACATCTAAAATAAAAACATTCAACTCAGACAGGATGGCCCTACTGCCACATTGAATTGCTTATTGTGATCGCTGGTCCTGTACATGCTGGAATTATGACACACAATACACTTTGTATGATGCTTATTAAAGCTGGTTATGTGCTAATTCTACCCTCTTCATGGACTTGCCACACTTGTTCTAAAATCAAGCATTTGGAAACCCCCCTCTAGAAATCCTGCATTTGCCACTGAATGGCCTTTTGTTGCTCCTACATCCTTTAAAGCATATAGAGGGTTGAGTTCTCCCACGTTACAACCTCTTGCTTCAGGTGATGGCAGAGCAGGTTCAGGAGTGTTTGCTGGCGCTCCAGTCTTCGGCATGCAGTCACTGAATGGCAAAAGTGACCCGAAATTTTTTGGGCCACCCAAATTTATTGTGTGAGCAAAACATGGGACATGCTAGAATTTGCCCAGATGTAATGCCGCACAATATTGGTGGTTTTGTCAGATATCACAAATCCCCAGGAGAAGTCTAAGTGGGATAAGCCATTGGGCGATGATTTCCCTCAGTTTATCTAAGAGATTGTTGGTGGTGTACCTGTTACTGAAACCGGTGATACACAGCGTAGCCTGCCTTGGAACAAGCTGGCATTTCTGAGATGCTTTTTTGTATAGAAGTATTCCGGCGCTCCCAAGGATCAGTGTTATTTTGGGGAAAAAAAAGAGAATGGAAAAAAATATAGTGTAAATCTGTGATAAAAACCAAAAAAGAAAGTATATAGACATATACTCACCCTTTATAGGTGAGATCAGTACAATGGACACAAATCAACACCGTGGTCCTATGGTGGTTGCAATAGCAACAATGAATCGATCTGGATGGGTCCCAAATCCTGGCAGTAGTCGTTATGTGAAGAAAATAAAACATGCCTCCATAGTGCAAATCGGTTGTCATTAAGTCAGAATACATGCCAGTGACATGGTCTGCAGAACTACTTCTGATCCTGACTGAGGAGGAAATTGACAAGGAGGGAGTTGATGGTGTGGTTTGCAGGCGCTTGGATACAACAGGACAAAGGGATTTAGGTGTCCCTGGACTGCTTATGGTCTTATCCACAGTTTCTGAACTTGGTAGTCACTTTATGAACGCACTGCAGGTGAAGTATAAGGGAGGATGTTCCTAGGTGGTTAACATCCTTACTCCTACTTACAGTATTACACCTTTACATACGCAACATATGGCAAGACAGTTGTCCGGATTTGGACTGAAATATTTCCAGACCAAAGAGGTGGAATGTTTGGTCTTCTGCCCAGGCATGACCATGATGGGCTTTTTCATCCCACTGATAACAACTGTCTCCCCCGGTGCCTGATTTAAACAAACCACATCACCATCAGAATCCTCCTCATCAACTTCCTCCTCAGCGCCAGCTACACCAATATCCTCATCCTGTTGTACTTCAACAGTGACATCTTCAATTTGAATATCAGCAACTGGACTGTGGGTGCTCCTTCCAGCACTTGCAGAGGGCGTGCAAATGGTGGAAGTAGCCACCTCTTCTCGTCCAGTGTTGGGAAGGACAGGCATCGCAACCACCACCACACTTGGACTCTCCTTGGGGATTTGTGATATCTTCTTAGAATGCACAATTCTTTGCTGTGCTTTTGCCAGCTTTACTCATTTAATTTTTCTAGTGGTAGGAGGGCTTCCATCGTCATGTGAAGCTGGACCACTAGTCATGAACATAGGGAAGGACCTTAGCCGTTCCTTGCCACTCCATGTCGTAAATGGCCTATTGGCAAGTTTACATTTCTCCTCAGACAATGTAAATGTTTTTTTTAAGATCATTTTCCTGAACTTTGGCATATGGGATTTTATATGCCCTCTACTATGACATTGGGCATCGGCCTTTGCATACAACGTTGATGGCATTTCATCGTCTATGTCATGACTAGTGTCAGCAGCTTCAGCACTTGGAGAAAGTGGTCCTTGATCTTTCCCTATTTTATTTTTATCGGACAAATATTTGTCCTCCATTTATGTGATATTAATACGTGTGGCTAAGGCGCACACAAACACAGAAAAATATTTTTTTTAATTTTTTTCCACCATTTTTAGGGTTACACCACCCTTCAACAGACGAGCCAGCCGGCCCTTGACTTATGACAGAGGCGCATGCTTGGCGCTACTACTTTGTTGATGCACGTGTGGCTAAGGCACGCCGCACTCAAGCCACAAACACAGAATTTTTTTTTTCTGGCACTTTGTGGGTTACACTACCCTTCAACAGATGAGCCAGCCGGCCCTTGACTTATGAAACAGGTACACGCCTGGTGCTGCTACTTTGTTGATGCGCGTGCGGCTAAGGCGCACACAAGTCACAACCTCAGAAAAATATATATATATTTTTTCCGGCACTTTGGGGGTTACACCACTCTTCAACAGACGAGCCATCCAGAACTTGACTTATGACACAGGCACAGGCTTGGTGCTGCTATTTTGTTGATGCACGTGCGGCTGAGGCGCACACAAGTCACAAACATAGAAAAATATATAGATTTTTTTTTTCGGCACTTTGGGGGTTACACCATCCTTCAACAGATGAGCCAGCTGGCACTTGACTTATGACTCAGGTGCACGCTTGGCGCTGCTACTTTGTTGATGCACATGCGGCTAAGGGGCACACTAGTCACAAACACAGAATTTTTTTATTCTCTGGCATTTTGGTGGTTACACCACCCTTCAACAGATGAGCCAGCCGGACCTTGACTTATGACACAGGCGTACACTTGGTGCTGCTACTTTGTTGATGCACGTGCGGCTAAGGCGCACACAAGTCACAAACACAGAATTTTTTTTTTTGGAGCACTTTGGGGTTACACCACCCTTGAACAGACCAGCCGGCCCTTGACTTATGACACAGGCGTACACTTGGTGCTGCTACTATGTTGATGCACCTGCGACTAATGCACACAAGCAGAAAAAAAATATATATTTTTTGCACTTGGGAGGAGCACCCCTGATGACAGAGCACCCCCTGGACAACACTACAGCACTCCTTTTGGACTACAGCCCTTATGGGACAACAAAACTGCTCAACACAGCACAGCCAGCCCCTATGGACTTTGGACAAAGCCCCTATGGAAAACAGCAGCACCAGCACAGCAACCCCCACCCTCCATCTATGGACAACACAGCCTTTATGGGTCAACAGCACTGCACAAGACAGCCCAGCCAGCCCCTATGGACTTTGGACACAGCCCCTATGGACAACAGCAGCACCAGCACAGCAAACCCCCACCCTCCCTCTTCACTGTCCACAGCCGGAGTGAAAAACAGCGTAGACTCGGGGACCTTTTTTAGAATCACAAACCCGCGAGAATCTGACAGTGGGATGATGACGTTTTGCCTCGATTTCAGATCCGAGCCAGGCGCGAAAACCCGAGCCGGATCAGGTGGGCTCGGGGGGGTTCAGATTTCAGAAATCCAAACCCGCTCATCCCTAGTTAGGATGCAGGAAGGGAGGGTTAAGGGGTGAAGGGGGGGAGAACTAGGGTACTTACCGAGATTCTGAGCATCGGGATGCCGCTGTCGGTCTTCTGACGGCCGGCATCCCGACTGCCAGTCTCCCTTATGTATTCCGATTTTACATCTGCTCTACCTGTTGTGCAACATTATTTTGCCAAGGTGCAAAGCTACTTGTTTGCTGTTTTTTTTTTTGCTTTGCTTCAATCTCAGAATCAGGCCCATAACTGTTAAATATAATCAGTCGATAAAAGCTTTTTCTTTTTAATGATTTTTTTTTACCTAGCTGCACTTTTATGTTCCACTGGACCACTGATTCCTATAATAGTAATTGATTGCAATAGTCACTCATGCACAATCAAGTGAATTTGGTCAATAACTGTTTGTAGAATGTGTTATAAATTGTTCCTTTCAGTGAGCAACTAGGAATTCAGTTACAATTCTATTTGATCAGCTATAACTGTCCTATATGTCGCATTGCTAACCAAACTAAACACTCTATTGCCAACTTTAAATAATTTTATTAAATGCAATGGATCACCAGGGACTTTCCTTTCTAAAACTCATTCAATTTAGTTTTACTGTCATCTTTTAGCTGATAAGTATTACCCTATCCAAAGCATGAATAATAATGATCTGCTGAATTTTGACGGATAACCACAAACAGCTCTATCTCGCATGTTATATTATTTTTTTTTATTTTAGCTTTGTTTAAAATGTTATTGGATGTGGTAGTACTTAGATGATTAGCCTGACACTCATGCCTCTGGGCCAGCTGCAAAATTATTGAAATTAACTTCTGAATATTCATACATAATATGACTTTTAAAACTTTTATTTGGCTTGTTCAGCTACAGAACAAGTTATTATGTGAACACATTTGGGGACAGATTTTAACTGTACCCTGAAGTGTGTCTCTTGTCTCTTATCTTATACAAGCTACGTGATTCAGAATGGATGTGATGAGAATCTTATTACACATAACTAGCAAATTGGACACCATTTTAATAGCACAATAAATAATACAGCAGGCACGTTTCTTAAATTGTCACATACATACTTAATAGCAGACTTTTACAATAGCTTTTGTGACTTTTAGTTTATTGTATTAATATTTGTATAAATCTATAAATGTATAGCTATATATTTTATACTAGCGACCTGCCCTGGCTTCATATGGGAGCAATTTCATCTCACCACTAACTCCTACCCTATGCATTTAACAACAGCCTCTTTCTTCTAACTCATACCCTATGCATCTAACAACAACAGCCTCCTGCTTTTCACTACAGCACTCTGCATTTCACCACAGAATCGTATATTTCACCACAGCCCCTTGCATCTCATCACAGGCCCCGGCTTCTCACTCCTGCCACTGGTCTTTATCACAGCTCCCTGCATCTCACCACAAGCCTCTGCATCTCACCACAATGTACCCTTTATTTCCTTGTCTACCTGTTGAGCTTCCTCGCTGAGTTGCCCCATCTGAGAACAGCACTACTTCCATGGGAGGTACATCCTGTTCACTGAGGCCATGTGGCTGAGCGGATACATCACACTGGAGAGGGAACACTTCACGGTGTAGGAGTGGTTGCCAGAGTATGCCTGCAGGTTCAGTGTAGGATGGACATCAGCATCCGATGGTTACTAACCATCAATGTTTTTATTCTGATGGTAGTGTTTTTATCATTTGATGGTGGCAGGCTACAGAAAGGAAGGGTTAGTGGGAGAAGGGGGGGAAGGTAAGTATACTTACCTGTCCCCTGTTGGGATAACAACCATCAGGATGCCGCTGTCAGTATCTTGACAGGAGGCATCCCGATAGCCGGCATTACATACCGATTCCATTGGATATTTTGTCTGGGAAAAAGTGGACTGGAATTGTCCACATGCAGCTTTATCAGTTTATGGACTGGTAGTGTTTTCCTTTCTGATACAAGGGAGTACTCTTTACTGTTTGCTACAATTTTGACAGTATTCTGGACTTTATACTGTTTCATCCTTGGCAACAAAGGAAGAAAATTATAGCACTACCTTACGATACTAAGGGGTATATTTACTAAGGCGCAGGTTTTTGGCAATGGAGATATTGCCCATAGCAGCCAATCAAATTCTACCTATTATCTTCTAGAAGGTGCTAGATAAATGTTAAGTAGATTCTGATTGGTTGCTATGGGCAACATCTCCACTTCGAAAAACCTGCACCTTAGTAAATATATCCCTAAGTAGCAGTATTTTATTTTAACCAGACATTCTATTAGCCTACAGTATATGTATATCTGTATTTGTTTTTGAGTACATATATGTATTTTATGCATATGTTTGCATGTGCATATTAAACTGTTCACTTTTTAGGAATATCATTGGAACCTTATACTATATATTTTGGAGATCTTCAGTACTGTTTATATGCATATATTTCCATTGGTCCAAAACTGTAAAACACACACAGGTTTAATTAAACAGCTGCTGAGGTCTGCAGTATTAATTATCCAATTATATATGGCTGTCAGTAGCGCCCTTGGTTTTGAAAAATGTTTCTTATTGAGTTACACAAGCCTATGAATAGAATAAGTACATGTGACAACAAGAAACATCTACTTACATATATATTCAGCAAGGTATAGCAGAAACGTAATTGTTTGAGGTATTGCAAATCAATAAACATTAAACTCTACAATTACATGCTTTACTACAGTAGATAAAACGCTAACTAGTGTAAAAGAATGCTACTAATATATAAACAGTGATTTCTATACATGGTTTTACTTAGATATGGTATCTGTTGTGCATAATACACAGTAGAGCTAGAAAAAAAAGTATTTAAAAATATGATATATACTGTATCATTGTAATTTAAGTACAGTTCACATAAAATATAAATCTATAACGACTTGTATCAAGAGGTATCAACATTCAATTCAGCACAAATAGATCAATCGGTAACTTTGTTTATATGTTTAGTTGTGACAACTCCTGCTGTGCTAATGGTAGTTCTAGCTGTGCTGTGAATATGTCTTAAATTTGCACTGATTTCCAGGTGCTTGAGTGAAAAGATTTTAAAACAAGAGCGTCAGTGATTAACTAGATCAATTTCTCTCCAGAGACAAATTTCTTGTTGGTCTGTATAACCAGAATCACTTACTTCTGAGTGGGTAGGAGCCATTTGTTAGTTTTCACAATTTGTTGTATATTGGATGTTTTGAAGTTCTGTAGTTAAACATTGAGTTTTGGCTATTCCCCTCTCTAGTCCAGCAGTCTAATCATTTCTAGTTCTTTGATACCTTTTGTCTGCACTCACAGTGGGATAATAGCAATCACCAGCCCAACGCACTTTCCGCCAAGCCTGATAATAAGCCTTTCAGACTGTAATAACCCTGAAGTATTGCAAATATTTTCATAAATGTTCTACGATAAGAGTCCTGCACTATTCCTGGTTTATTAAAACTCAAATACTATTTGTATCCATTTGGGCAATTCAGCCATTCTGCATCAAAACTTTTAGTGAGAAAATCTAATTTACTGGTAAAAACAAAAATAAATGACTTTTCTATGAGAAATGACATTTTATTCGAATGGCCTACATAACAGTAGAGTAGTTTTGGATTAGCATATTTTCTTTTCTTTGGAAAGTTTAATTTAGCACACAAATATCACAGCTGACTTCCTCAATATATTCAGCTTTCTTTTGTTTTGATGAAATTCAACATATAAGCAGTTAGTTTCTACCATTTGGGATTATAACAGTTTACTGTCTGCAGCTGTAAGTATCCTAATGGGATTTTGTTAGCATATGCTGGTATCATGGAAGAAATGAAAAAAATAGAAAGTAATCAAATTAACTTTGGCAGTTGAAATAATTTCTGCAGTTGAGAAAATTACTGGCACTGTTCCATAAGTATAATGAATTTTACAAAACAAACGTTAATATACCGTACCAATGTGATCTATTTATGGATAAGACTAAAATGACTGCAGAACATCCATTACAGGTATATACAGTAGGATTCTTTGTCCAAAATGTATTGAACTGCCTGTTATTGCTGCATATATTGATCTTACCAATGCTACAATTTATTCACTAACAGAGTGAGTGCTCATTTACACATAGCAACTAATTGTATTGTCTCAATTAGAGGTATTATTCATCTTAATATGTGTTGATGAGGCCAATATATTGTATAGTATATTATAAATATACAGTATGTCATTTTTGTGCTACTTACAACTTTATTACAGGGGTTTATTCTTATCCACTGTTTTCTACTAAATATCTATAAAATGAATACTAGTAGAAGTGCCAGATGACCATCGTTTTCCAGTATTGGGGGTCCCACTGGAGTGTTTGTCTTTTTTAAATCTTTTCTGAAAGCTAAGTTCATGATTAATTATTGTACTCAGGCAATTCTGTTACTTTTGATTATATTGATAAACTTTATTACCTTGATTTATATCATACTGTTTTTTTGTATTATTGTTACAGTTTCATACCTTTGAATCACAATTAATGTCCAGCCTATGACAAACCCCCTTGCAAGTGTGCTGTCTTGCTCTTTAGAGCACTGTACCCATCAGATTGATAAAAATGTAAATTTGTAATATAATGATATTTTATTCCTACTACACCAACCTTTGTTTCCAATACTGTACTTCTCCAAGAAAAGCTTTCATTTCTTAAGACTCCATCACAAAGAACTCTCCTTGGCCCACTCCATCAAGGAATTGGATTACTCTGGAATTAAAAAATAGATATAATTCATTCTCAGGTCTTCTCATGAAAACTAGAATGGACACTATACTCCCTGACCCATTGAAAAAAGTAAAAGGGCTGTTCTTTACAAGTGCCAAAAACAATATGACTTGGAAGGTGTATTTTTTATGTTTTAATGGCAGACAAATACTTTAAAATGTGGCTATTCTGTAATCTCTATAGATTTAGACCTAATATTCCATACCTGTCATAGGTCCCTCATTTTGTTGAGCCATACTTAGGTCTAAGCACCAATAAAGTTCCAACACATTATACAAGCAAGTTTGGAAAACAATGCATAAAATAATGAGCAATTCTTTCAAACAGTAATTAATACCTTTGGAAAATGTATATCGCTTCCTTACCTTATACATCATTTAAAGCATTATTGGAAAGTGAATTTACCCTTTAATTAAAAAATAACTAAGTAACTGGAAAGGAACAAGCACCTGATGTTACCTTATTCACACTTACTTTATTTCCCATAAATGTAATTGTCTGGAAATAAACACTGCCAATGTTATTTTAAGAATGTGCAGCTCAGCCTGAGATAATGTGTGCCTGTGGGTCCAATTAGTTGTTTATTCTGCCTATAGGTTAGTTTGGAAACCTGATTATTCCAGTATACTTATAGGGGCATATGTATCAAAGCTTCATGTGAGATAAAATTGTAAAATATATATCACCAAATAATTAGCTCCAAACTATCATTTCTTAAACACAGCCTGCAAAATGTAAGTTAGAAGCTGATTGGTTGGTGATATATATCTCACAATGTTATCTCACATCAAGCTTTGATACATATGCCCCATAGTGCGGTATAACATGTGGTCCACAGTCAGTATTTGTATGGTCCAGGAAAGCCTAACATACAGGATATTCAGCCATTCAGAGGCAGAAAACATTACACTTTGTGCATTCATCAATCTCCCTGTACATCTCTGTTATGAGTTCGGTTAGCTTTGTTGCTTTTCAGCAGAGGCTATAATGAATGCTTTTAATCTCAGTGTCCTTTTGCCTCAGAATTGTGCGACCTTCAACTTACTGGTCACGTTGCTTCAGAAGTTTATAGCTCTCAATGTTCTGAAAATACTTCTGGTAGAATAAGTAAATTAAAAACAACTTACAAATTGTCTCTTGAATCCTTTGCTCTAAACCTTACAGGTCAATGGAAATCCTAATGATACATTCTGTATAATTTTCTGTTCGCCTCTTCACTGGCCTATAATGTTTTGCACATGTCATCATGGCACAGGACATATTTAATGATACAGCTGTGAATCTCTGCAATGCAAAAGTCAACTGATCAGATTTGCAGTCATGTAGTTGATGGACATTTAAAGTGTACAGTTCATACAATTACCTGGGTCTTTTTGTCCCAAAAGAAACCATAAAACAATTCACAGACATTACTCACAAAGCAATAATGTACGGTTTTCTACAGTATTATTTTTGGTTTATACAAATGAAAAATAATATGTAGTTCTATAGTTTAAGGATTTTATCATTTTGAACCAATCGAATGTATACAGTGGAGTTCACAGGTACGCCATCTAAATTTCCATATAGTTTTTTCTTTGAAAAACAATTGATGTTAGTTCCTGGTACTTGGTGAGTTTGTTCGGTTCTACATTTCCATTAAATTGTAACTAACCATTGATTAAAGTGAACACAAACTGTCAGGTACCACCTAACCTAATGACATGTGAAAGTCCAAGCACCAATTGTATTCACACTGTGGTATTCACAGGTTCATGCATCAGCTACCAAAGTGGGAATTAGGCAAAGTTAACCCCCTGTCTGAAGTAGTCATTTTATGAGAGGTTAATTTAATAAAACTGTTTTACAGGTATATACTGGGACATTGCTTCTTAGATGATTCCAAAGAAGTTTCTCTCTTTTCCAAGCACCTTCTTTCAGACCCACAAAGACATTTACTCCCACTGCCATACAAGCAGATTCCAGACAATAGGGGAGATGTACAGTATTATAGAGGCACTTATTGTACTGCTATAATGCTTCCTGCTTCATCTCTTTACCGAGGTGAAGCAGGAAGCACTAACAATGAGATATACTGACATCTAATCGGCCGGAGAGGGGGAGTGATAACTCCCCCCTCTTGCGTTCCCCAATAAAACACACAGCACATCAGCCTAGTGCTGATGGAATGATGCTTCCTTGGTTTAGCGTGATGCAGACATCCAAAAAGTACACTGATACAGTGGTGCAATTAGTGCAATTATTCGTAAATTTAATCAGTGTGTTATCTTGATTGATCTTATCGATGTCACTAATCAAATGGTCCTTCTTACCAGTCCAAATCAGGAAGAGGTCATCTATATAACGAGTATATACAAGAATATGTTTATAGATATCCGAATCCGTAAAGTAAAATTGCTGTTCCTTTTCAAACATAAAAATGTCACATTTGTCAAAAGCATTATTTAATAGAAACCGTTCCACTGCATTAAGTCTCTCTATTTGAGGGATGACGGTATAAAGATCAAGAGTGCATTTTGAGGAATATCTGTGAGTTCACTTAACTTAACCAAAAGTGAAGTAGTATCTTTAAGGTAAGTGTTTTGTTGTATCACATAAGGTTGTATGAACCAGTCTAAGGATTGTGCAATGGGGTGGTATAGGGAATCACGGGCCAAAATAATTGGCCTGCCTGGCAGCTTTTGTTGGTCCTTGTGTAACTTAGGAACTGTATAAATTAACGGAACCTTGGGGTGATGAAGGATTTTACAGTTTTAGAAGTTAATAACTTATTTTGCTCAGCTTCTCCTTTTTGTTGTGGCACCACAAGACTCAGAATTTTCAGTATACCTTTTATGAGTCAGTGTGTATCTTTTTTCTGGATGTACTCTTCAAACAGCATTGGACACTTTATAGTTAATTTGCAACCGGAGCACTGCAGCACTTTAAGACACTGTGTATTTCACCTATTTGCTAACAACACCCTTGGAATATGGAATCTGGACATAAGAGGATGGATCCTTTGTCCTTTATTAATTTTTATTTACCCTAAGGGGAAACGCTCTCCTTTTCAGAAGCGCAAATTTCAGCTATTTTATTTTTTGACACTTCTGAAACCAATCTGGGACCAAACACAGCAGAGGATATCTATAACCATTTGATTAAATTAAAGAAGAAGAGATAGACTATCTTCTGCATGGTAGCACTTTATAGGATTATTTTAGAGCCAAAATGATTCTTTGAGGATTTCAAGTTAAAAACTGCCCCACGATAGGGAGAAATAGTGTGGATTTTTGTAGGCGATGGATCGCCATACTCAATAAGTGTAGTTTAGATCTTATGATCCTTGTTATTGAGGAGGCTGGAAAGGAGCTCAATAATACCAGAGCCAAAATTGATACATATATGGAACAACATAAAAATAAGTTGGAGGATATCGCCTACCAGCAATATTGGACGAAATTATCTACACAATGCAATATTTACAAAAAGGATCTACTTAAATTAAAAAAAACAAGCTCCAAAACGTCACCAGTGATTATGAGGATAATACAGTCTACAGGTGGCTACGAGGTGCAGAGGGTCGTGATACCCAAAATCAGAGATTTCACCAGCCATCATGGAGAAACAAAAAACATTGCTTCCATAGAAACACTTCCACCTCTAACAGTGATAGCGATTTCCTAGTGAATGAATCAGATGACCCTACCTCATCTCAATCTGTCCCGTTAGGGGTAGCCACCAGGGCCCATCCAGACGTAACTCCATTAAATCCACTAGACGTGGCGGCCAAAATAAAAGGATCCGCAAAGAGCGGCAAGAAGAAAACTTAGTATTTAATCTCAGCTCCAAGCCCCTCACGTCAGCAGAAACATCTGTCTTAAATAAGGGTCTGTCTTTATTCCCACAAATAAACATAGAGACTTTGAGTGGAAGATAGAGAATTACAGATTTAGCCATACCTTATATCTTAAGGAATATTTTCAAAATCAACATAATTGTATGGATGATTCTCCTCCAGCGAATCCATTGCCTCCCCGTATAGGCCCTCCCTCTACATCTGACCAGCACTCCACAAATCTGTACATTAAAACCTTTTCTAGGCTAATGGATGATGCAGTACAAAAATATAATCTGGCACAGAAAAAAGTTTTTCATAATATGACGCCGGTCGAACAACAAGCATTAAAAAGCTTATCAAGAAAAACTGATGTGATTATCCATCCGGCAGATAAGGGCGGTGGTGTGGTGGTCCAGGACCTTACAGATTACATAAAAGAGCTGGATGGTCAATTATTAGATCAGACCACGTATGAAAAACTATCTGGAGATCCTACAATTAACTACAAGAAGGAATTAGATAGTATTTTGGTAGAAGCCAAGCAAAATAAGTTGTTAACTTTTAAAACTGTATAATCTTTTATCACAGAACACCCCAAGGTTCCGTTAATTTATACAGTTCCTAAGTTACACAAGGACCAATAAAAGTGGCTGGGCAGGCCAATTATTTCGGTCCGTGATTCCCTATACCAGCCTTTTGCACAATCCTTAGACTGGCCGATACAACCTTTTGTGATAATAAAACACTTACCTTAAAGATACTACTTCACTTTTGGTTAAGTTAAGTGAACTCACAGATATTCCTCAAAATGCACTCTTGTGCACGTTGGATGTCAATAGTTTTTATAGCGTCATCCCTCAATTAGAGGGACTTAATACAGTGGAATGGTTTCTATTAAATAATGCTTTTGACAAATGTGACATGGCTTTATACAGCAAACTGTTACAATTAACTCTTACAGGTAATTACTTTTATTTTAACGGGTAATTTTTTAGGCAAAAGAAAGGATGCGCGATGGGCTCAAATGTAGCGCCATCGTTCGCGAACATTTTTATGTTTGAAAAGGAACAACAATTTTTCTTTATGGATTCGGATATCTATAAACATATTCTTGTATATATTCGTTATATAGATGACCTCTTCCTGATTTGGACTGGTAAGAAGGACCATTTGATTAGTGTCATCGATAAGATCAATCAAGATAACACACAGATTAAATTTACATATAATTACGTATAATTGCATAAAGAAAGTGTACCAGTGCACTTTTTGGATGTCTGCATCACTCTAAACCAAGGAAGCATCATTACATCTGTATATACTATAGATACGGACAGAAACACGCTTTTGGTTTCTAATAGTTTTCATCCGCCAGCACTCAAAAATGGTCTGGCTAAATCCCAGATGATGAGGGTGGCTCGCATAACTAACACACCTGCACAGGTAGAAATAGAAATTGATAAAATCATACAGAAGTTTCTTGTTAGAGGGTACAATAATTTTACAATTTTAAAACACAAACAGGATGTGCTAAAGATGTCGAGGGAACAACTGCTGCATCCTACACCAAAACCTGCTGCGAGCAACAGCATCCCATTTGTAACTGAATACACCCTTACCAGTCCCGTGCTCTCCAAAGCAGCCAAGCCATTGTGGCCCGTAGTCCGTACAATTAAAGATTTGTCCTACAAGTCCCCCCTTATTAGTTATAAGCGAGGTAGAAACTTAAAGGACATCCTTATGAAAGCGGACATCACCCCACATGCTCTCACTCAAAGTGGAATTATGCACAAAAAACCTGGATGCTATCGTTGGACATCTGGTGTAACATGTAGTTACATGGTACCCTCTACTTTCTTCTGCCATCCCCACACTGGGAAAAAATATTATATTAATCATACCTTAACTTGAACAACCAAATACGTGGTATGTCTACTTTCATGCCTTTGTGGCTTGAATTATGTAGGTCAAACTACCTGAAAGTTTAAAGAGAGAATGGCCACTCACTGCTCATCCATCAAATTGGTATTACAGGGCAGAGACTCGGACCAACCAGTGGCCATTTCAAGTTAACTGGTTATCAACTTGCCAGCCTTCGATACAAGATCATAGACCACATTGCCCCCTTAAAGTTTGGAGGCAATCGTGCTAAATTACTCCTGCGACTGGAAACTAAGTGGATTAACATAGTGGACACGGTACACCCGAGAGGACTTAATGAGAAAATATCTTGGGCAGTATGTTGATAAAGATATTAAACATCTGTCCATCAGTTTAGATAGACTATAGTCATTGTGTACTGTATGTGATTATCGTCTACCGTTTGATTTTATACCATATCAGGGTGTTCTATATGGACTATTGGTCTTATGATTAGGTCCAAAGTCCGTAGGGGCTGGCTGTGTTGTGCTGTGCTGCTGTTGTCCATAGAGGCTGTGTCCATTTCTCCAAAGTCCATAAGGGCTGGCTGTGTTATGCTGTGCTGCTGTTGTCCATAGGGGCTGTGTCCACTCCTCCAAAGCCCATAGGGGCTGGCTGGGCTGTGTTGTGCAGTCAGTTGTCCATAGGGACTGTGTCCACTCCAAAGTCCTGTGCAGTGTCCCAGTCCTAAAGGGGTACTGTAGTGTTGTCCAGGGGGTGCTCTGCCCAATAGGGGTGCTCCCCCCAAGTGTAAAAAAAATATATATTTTCTGTGTTTGTGAATTGTGTGCGCAGTAGCCACAAGTGCATCAACAAAGCCTGTGTCATAAGTAAAGGGCCGGCTGGCTCGTCCGTTAAAGGGTGCTGTAACCCCCAAAGTGCACTACAAATAATATTTATTTTTTCTGTGTTTGTGAATGGTGTGCGCAGTAGCCGCACGTGCATCAACAAAGAAGCGCCAAGCGTGCGCCTCTGTCATAAGTAAAGGGCCGGCTGGCTTGACCGTTAAACGGTGCTGTAACCCCCAAAGTGCACTCCAAACAAAATAAAAAATTATTTTCAGTGTTTGTGAATTGTGTGCACTTTGGCCGCACGGTTATCAACAAAGTAGCGCCAAGCGTGCACCTGTGTCATACATAAAGGGCCGGCTGGCTTGACCGTTACACCCAAAGTGCACTCCAAACAAAATAAAAAATTATTTACTGTGTTTGTGAATTGTGTGCACTTTGGCTGCACGTACATCAACAAAGGAGCAGTGCCAAGCATGCGCCTGTGTCCCATAAGTAAAGGGCTGGCTGGCTTGTCCGTTAAAGGGTGCTGTAACCCCCAAAGTGCACTCCAAACAAAATAAAAAAATATTTTCTGTGTTTGTGTGGGGAAATGTATGCGCAGTAGCCGCAAGTGCATCAACACAGCAGCAGCGCCAAGCGTGCGCCTGTGTCATAAGTCAAGGGCCGGTTTGGACATCTGGTCTGGACTGAAGGACATGCCAACAATGTCTGACATGTCTACTGTCACTGCATATGATACTGTAACCACTGACAGAATGGTGGAGGAATTATTTTCTGTGTTTGTGAATTGTGTGCACTGTGGCTGCACGTGCATCAAAAAAGGAGCAGCACCAAGCGTGCGCCTGTGTCATAAGAAAAGGGCTGGCTGGCTTGTCCGTTAAAGGGTGCTGTAACCCCCAAAGTGCACTCCAAAAAAATTAAAAATTCTTATTTTTTTTCTGTCTTTGTGAATTGTTTGGGCTGTAGCCGCACCTGCATCCTCAAAGCAGCAACGACAAGCGTGCGTCTGTCTGTTCAAGGGTGGTGTAACCCTCAAAGTGCGCTCCACAAAAAATAAAAAATCCTTCTTTTTTTCTGTTTTTGAGAATTGTGTGGGCTGTAGCCGCACCTACATCCTCAAAGCAGCAGCGAAAAGCGTGCATCTGTCTGTTAAAGGATTACATCGGTGACAGCATCCAAGTAGGCATGTCAGACAGTCCGTACCTGTACTGGCAGGAAAAAGAGGCAATTTGGAGGCCCCTGTATAAACTGGCTCTATTTTACCTGAGTTGCCCCCCCTCCAGTGTGTACTCCGAAAGAGTGTTCAGTGCAGCCGGGAACCTTGTCAGCAAAAGGCATAGATGGTTGCTTCCAGAAAATGTGGAGAAGATGATGTTCATAAAAATTAATTATCAACTCTTCCAGGGAGACCAGACACCAGAATGTACAGAGGGACCTGTGGTGGTGGATTCCAGCGGGGACAAATTAATACACTGTGAGGATGAGGATGTACACAACACTGAAGAGGGTGAGGAATCGGTGGATGAGGAGGATGAGGACGACATCTTGCCTCCATACAGCCAGTTTGTGCAGGGACAGATTAATTGCCAGCTTGTTTTGTGGGGGCCCAAACGAACCAATCATTTCAGCCACAGTTGTGTGGCAGACCCTGGCGCTGAAATGATTGGTTTGCTAAAGTGTGCATGTCTTGTTTATACAACATAAGGGTAGGTGCCTCCCACCTTCCTCTGCTAAACATCTTCCTACTCACCACTATGCCTGTCACTATAACTGTCTGCATTCCTTCTCTCACTAATCATCACAAAATAATCGCTCAATGACATGATCATTGGCATTGTGTACGGATTGCATGTGGCTTTGGATCAGGCCCTTCATCTCTTCTGCACTAGGGGCACAGAGAAGGGGGGGGGGTCGGGTACTATTTATCTGGGCCTCTTAAATCACAGCAGCCCAGCACAGACTGCTGTGTACTGGGCTGCAGTGGGAGATTGCTCACGGCTGCTGAGTAGAAGCAGTCTCCTATGCCTGTGGGGGGGGGAGCATTTGCACTCCCTGCATCTTTGTACTGGATTGAGGGTCTCACAGCGCCCCCCTTTTTTAAAAAAATCCTAAGGAGACATGGCAATGCCTCTGACGGTTAGGCCACACCCCCTTCATCCGAGCCCGGCCCTCCTCTCTACACCCCTTTAGGCATTACAACAACCATGTTACAAAATGAAAAACAAATTCTGCAGAATATATTCTTCTGATATTCATGGATAATTCTTGTTTTTCAATGTCATGTACATTACTGTACAGTACTGTATTTTACTGTACTCTACTGTATTCTACTGTAATCTACTGTACACTGCTGTACTCTACTGTATTCTATTGTATTCTACTGTACACTGCTGTAATCTACTGTACACTGCTGTATTCTACTGTACACTACTGTACTCTACTGTATTCTATTGTACACTACTGTATTCTACTGTATTCTACTGTACTCTACTGTACACTGCTGTAATCTACTGTACACTGCTGTATTCTACTGTACACTACTGTACTTTACTGTATTCTATTGTACACTACTGTATTCTACTGTACTCTACTGTACACTGCTGTAATCTACTGTACACTGCTGTATTCTACTGTACACTACTGTACTCTACTGTATTCTATTGTACACTACTGTATTCTACTGTACTCTACTGTATTCTACTGTACACTGCTGTAATCTACTGTACACTGCTGTAATCTACCTTATTCTATTGTACACTACTGTATTGAACCGTATTCTACTGTACTCTACTGTAGGCACTTTCTTGGGAATTAAATGTCTCTGAATAATAAGTGTGAACCATCACTATTCAGAATATTGCTACAAAAAAAGTAATCCGTTTACTTTACCTTACAATTAGATAATGAAACGCTAATTATGCTGTCCAGAACAAATTCATGTTACAGCTCAAATCTTATACTGAAGTGTATAGTTTAGGTAGTTTAGGTGTTCCAAATCATTTGATGAAATGAATCACAGCAAAATCTTGCACACAAACATTATTAATAATGGGCCTGACTCAGCGTTGTACGCTAATGGCACCATTGCTGCATCTTTGTATGCTGTGTACGCTGTTGCAATGTGACAATATGCAAATATCACAGCTGCCTGGAAATGTATTGAGACGCCCACCTGCAGCTTTGCTAATGGAAACCTCCATTAGCCGGGTGCAGATCATTCGATGTTAGCAGTCCTGAGTAACTCTACGGTTGCGCAGAATGGCCATCTGCACTGAGATGCAGGAGCTGTGTTCTGTGCGTATGGGACACCCAATAACGGTCGGGTCATGCCTGCATTTCTGGCAGCACCCCCCTGTAACCTCCCCCAAACGTCCTTAACTGTCAATCACTCTGCGAGGAAAGAGTCACTACTTGCAACTATGGTAATGGACTTTGATGTATGCACAATGCGACTCAATGCGCATGCAGACACCCGATAATCGCTCAACTGCGAAACATCGGCATAACGTACAACTCTAAATCAGGCCCAGTAGTCTTACTTTTATGAAGTGTCTGAGAACCAGATTTTCACAATTTCTTTTAGTCAAATATGGAATACAGTATCCATGACAAGGGAAACGTGCGTGTGAAAACCACCTTTCTATCACTAACATTTTTAGGGGTATTCAATATGGAGCGAAAACTCAGTTTTTGCATTGTTTTCACACTGATGACGTCATTTTCGCAGGTTTTGGTTTTACACCGTATTCAATTTCAAAGACTTTTCGCAGGTTCGAAAAGTCTTTGAAAAAAAACGGGGATAACTTTTCACCACTGAATAGGTGGCGAATAAAAGTGCAGAATTGGGGTTTAGGGGTGCAGGCTTAAAAAAATAGCCTGCACCCCTGGGAATGACATTTTAAAAATAACTGTGTCAAAAAAAAAAAAAAATAGGGACACCCCAAAAAATTAATTTAAAAATTGAGGTGAAAAAAAAATGGAAAAAAGGGTTTAAAAATAGGGAAATAGGTTCAGGGCTATTCTGCAAATATGCGGCAGGTGTTTTCTAGAATAGGTTATTAGCGGCAGGTGCATAGTTGCAGAATTTTTAAAAGTTTACTTTAGGGACATAAAAATATGCTAGTACCCATTTTCATGTACCCCAAATTTGATGGGGCCACTTAAAAAAACGAAAAAAATAACCTAAGTGCTCTTCTGCAACACTTCTTCAATGTCGGGAAAAAAACACCTGCTGCGGCTATTTAAATCCCCGATTTTCATTTTCAGGCTAAAACGTTTTAGGGGGGTTCTGCAATTTATTCCAGGTAAATTTCGGTTTTTTTCGCAGATCCCACTTAACAGGTTGACGTTTTCGGAGCTTTTATATTGAATACGGGGATAAAGCAGGCGCGCCCGATACTTTATCCCTGGAAAATCTCCGATGTGGATCGAAAAGTCCAGCACGGACTTTTCGCTCCCATATTGAATACCCCTCTTAGTTCAAGAGCTAACCCTCTAGTTGAGTTTTTCAGTTACTTAAACTTTTTGCTATAAACTATTTAATATATGACATTTTTAATGACAAAATGATAGAACATTATTACATGTCATTTAATATGTCAAGAAAAAGTCATAATGCTTATTCATGAATTTTTTTTAAATACAATATAAAGATAAAAAAGTTTTTAAAACAAAACTTTTTTTATCTTGATGTTTAATAATGGTATTACCTTCTTGATGCTATAAATGGCTATATTTGGTAGGAAACTCACGCACTTGATAAATTATCAATACTGAACTTGGTAAGGTACAGTATTCAGCTATAGTGGCTATATATAGTTCCACTAAAACGCTATTTGTTCAATCAATGGTATTTGGTTATCCACAAAACCTTATTTTGAGGTAGCCTTAGCTTATCAAGTGCAGTTTCAGTGATGATGCAAAACTAATTGACACAAGTGTCTAAAGGCCCCCATACATCAGAGATGGATTGCAGCAATCGTGCAATTTGCAATCGATTGTATATAAAAATCTTTCCCTTTTTCAATCGATTTCAGATTGCAGAATAGCCACAATCGATTGAAAAAGGGAAAGATTTTTATACACAATCGATTGCAAATTGCACGATTGCTGCAATCCATCTCTGATGTATGGGGGCCTTAACATGCAAGTACCAATCCAAGGCACCAAGTGGGGAATGCAGGCTGTAGTAGTAAAGGTAACCAGTTCTAACAGTTCAGCAGTACAATGGTCTAATGGCAGAGCCACAGCAGAGATAATCCAAATGGAATGAGGTGATTGACCATTGCAAGTTGTAGCACCAAAGATAAGCAATGATAGAGTTCAGCAGTATAGTGCTGTATGACAGAATCACATTAATGGAAATAGGATATGGTAAATGTAACAAGTAAGATTTTGCAAAAGATGATGTATAGAAAAGCAGAACCAGGGCAACAAGCAGAGGTTGATCCTGGTACTTTTCAATTGCAGAGGGAGGGTCACAAGCAGAGGTCAGTATAGAAACACAGTAGCAGATGCAATGAGCATGGCAGCACTAGCATATAAACACTGTAACTGGCACTCTTCTCAGCCGGCATGACTTGATGGGTTGTGCCGTGAGGACACACCCCCGTGCCTCACAGCATGGCCATAGATACATTGCCATGGCACCTTTTCCATGAGTTCACAAACATTATTAATAATGGAGTGATGTTAAGGCCTATTTTAAGCCACAGTCTGTCCCTGGTTAGTGCTGCAAAGCAGCAACGGAAAATCTTGTCTGTCCCAAATACAACATATTCAGAGTATTACGCAATGGCTATATTTATGGAGCTGAAAGATTCTAGAGAAACAGCACATGCATCCAAGTCACACCGCACATGCATCAAGGTACCGATGTCGCTTGCAGTGAGGATTTATTCGCAAAGTCATTGACAGTACAAGTGCTGTGAGCATCTCAATACACCTCACACAGTAGCTTTGTACAAATTTGCAGCTGTGATGGTATTAGCATACAACTCTGAATGAGGCCCATAGTTACCTGATGTTCTCGAACAATATGTAACATGTGTCATCGATCAAGGCTAACTAAGAAGTTGACAGCTAGTTATACTGTACCCTCATTAAGCACACAAAAGTGTGTGCAAAATAATATGAGCAGATTAAATTAAAATTTCTTTTCCTGTTATATAGAATCTAATATCTCAGCACGTATCTGCAAATCAAGAATTTAATGTCCAGTTTATTCCAGGCTTACATGAAGTAAAACCTTTACAACTTACAAGGAACATGCTTTTAGACTTCTGGCAATTAACAGTACAGTAGCTTAATTGCTAAATGATAAAATAGCAAAACAGTAATTAGAGCAAGAAAATAGTCAAGGTAACAAGCTCCAGGAGATAAGCACTTATGCTGAATCTAAGGTAATTCCTGCTCTACAGGAGCTCAGACCACACTTATCTATAAAAGACCTGAGCAGTCAGCTTTGATTTTCCCTTAGTGACTGCTTTCAAATTCAACTTCATGGTCTCCAAGCTAATAGAAGCCAAATGAATGACTGCAACAGCTGCAGAGAGATGATGGCTCTAGTCACTTGAAAATTAGCCACTCTTTAAAGTAAGTCTATTGAAAACTTTCTTGAACAAAGACCAAAGCAACACTAAACTCTACACTCATTCAGTGGCGGAACTCCCGGAGACAATGGAGTCAATTGCCGCCGGGCACCAGCCCTGAAAAGGGCAACTCCTCCATTGTCACCTGTTCCGTGTCCTGCTGTGCCTGTGCTGGAACAGAGGAGCCGCCGAGCTGAGCCCCGATCAGCTTCAGCGGCGCACCTCCTGTCTGGACTGCTCTGACGGCGGACGTTGTCAAATAACATGTGGCCTCCACCCTCCCTGAGGCTGAACCTGCCCGACTGAGGAGCCGGGAGGAAGACAGTTTGGCGGGCTTGGGCGTGTAAGGGCTGCGCAGCAGTCACTGTGGGGGCACTGGAGCATGGACGGGAGTCAACGCGGCCGGCGTCTGTCACTGGGGTGCAGATGGGAGTTGGGAGAGGTTGAGCAATGGCTACTGTGGCTGAAAAACATAGTAAGTGCAAGCCCTAATGGCTGGGGGGAGTGTGTGTGTGTTCGTGTATGTGTCTGTGTGAGATGAGGGATGTGTGTGTGGGGAGGGTCTGTGTGAGATGGTTGAAGTGTGTGGTTGGAGTGCTGTGTGTGTGTGAGCCGGGGAGCAGAGTGAGGGGGTGGAAAGCTGTATGGAGACATCTGAGGCAGCTGTGTGTGAGTGTGTAGGGAGGGGGGAAGAGATCTGAGTGAAAGGGGACATCTGTGTGAGGGATCTATAAACTGAATGTATTTATATATAGATTGATCTGGGGCTCCAAAGTGGCATATTTATTAATTACTAGATCCTAGTCCCGATAATAATAATTTTGTATCACCGCTATTCGCACGTGCGCGTATATATATATTGATAGATATATATGCACTTTATTTATTTTCCCTTTTCTGGGGGGGCACGACTCTAACTTGCCTCCGGGCGACTGCGATTAACTTACGCCACTGCACTCATTCATAATAGCAGAATATAGAGACAAGTGTACAGTGGCAGACCCAGAAAACAAGGACAGAGGAGGCACCATAATTGACATATGGGGATGGGGGTGTGGACAACCAGGGTTGCAATCAAGGGCCTGCTGGGATTGGAGTCCCAGGCCTGAATGCTCTGCAGAAAGGGGGGGGCCCGACTGCTCATACTACTGCCCACACTACCTGCTTGAATGAAGAGGGAGACTGCCCCTACCGTCCATGCTACCCCCTCCTTGAGAAAAGAGGGGATCCGCTCCTACTGCTCGCACTTCCCCTTCCTTGAGTGAAGAGGGAGTCCGCTCCTACCCCCTCCTTGAGTGAAGAGGAGGCCCGTTCCTACAACCCACACTACCCCCTCCTTGAGTGAAGAGCAGGCCCGCTCCAACCTGCATGCAGGGGTGTATCTACCCATTGGCCAGGATGGCACTCGCCAGGGGCGCTGACCAAAGGGGGGGCTCCATCCGGCAGTGCCACCAGTAGCCAAGGGGTGGACAAGTCCCCCGGCCCCACAAGTGTAGGGCAGATCGCAGTGATAGCGGTGGCTGTGTGTTTGTACTAGCAGCCAGCCAATGAGAGTCAGACAGACTCTCATTTGCTGCTGCGTCATCCATGGAGGGAGCCAGCTGGAGCTCACTAATGAGCTCCATGTGCCGGCTCCCCCCGCAGCATGTGATGGGAGTGACGTCATATGGCATGACATCTCTCCCATGCAGGAGAAGAGCGGCCAGGACTCAGAGCAGACAGCGGCGGTCGCATCAGGAGCGTGGATCAGGTAAGTTGAATTATTTTTTTGTTCTTTGTGTGTGTGTTTATGTGTGTAAGACTGGCACTACATGGGGGACACTGAAACAGGGGGTGGCAGCTACTGGGGGCACTTTATGGGGGGGTGCCCATTACTGGGGGGCACTGTATAGGAGTAGCCACTACTGGGGGCAATTTATGGTCATGGCCCGGTGGTGTAAGTTCATCCCAGACACCAGGAGGCAAGTTATAATTTGGAGCCCCCCGTCACAGCCGCTGACACTGTTGTAATGTAGCAGTTTGCATGCAGACATGCTAGAGATAGATGGAGGCAACAGCTGATGTCTGACACTGAGCTCTCCACTAGTGTATGGTGGCTTCTCAGGTGCCCTGGAAGAGGTGCCATGTATTGGGCGGCCATGACAGTACACTCCGGGTACATAGTTACAGCCCAAAGTGGGGTGAATATGTTGTGGACAATGGAGGAGGTGTCCCTTCAGAGCTGGAGCCTGGCGGCAGGTGCCTCCATTGTCTCCCATAGTTCTGCCCCTGGGGTGGCCACTACTGGGAGCAATTATGGGAGACAACTGTATAGGGGTGGCGACTACTGGGGGCAATTTATGGGGTGGGTGGCCACTACTGGGAGCACTGTATAGGGGTGGCCAATACTGGGGGCAATTTAGGGGGGTGGCCACTACTGGGGGCACTATATAAGGGGGACTACTACTGGGGGCACTGTATAAGGGGGGGCTACTACTGGGATCTACTACTGGGGGGCACTGTATGGGAGGACTACTACTGGGGGCACTGTATAGGGGGGGCTACTACTGGGGGCAATGCAGCATAGGGGGGATTACTACTGGTGGATTAGTATTGGGGGTACTGCATGGGGGGGATGGTCAGCATCAGTCCATTACATTGCCAGTGGCGCTTGGATCACTAGATACACCCCTGCCTGCATGCTGCGCTGACTGCCTCTTTGATTGACAGGTTAGTCAGCACCTGCCCCGCCCGCTTCCACGGTCAATAAAGACTTTTGTTTTCTTTTATAAGTCGGCACAAGTGATGTCATGATGTCACGCCCGCTGTGCCTCTGGAGGGAGAGGAGCCGCAGCAACACGTGAGATGCGGCGCCAGCCAGACCAGGAAAAGAGGCAACCAGAAGGAGCTTTCTTCAAGGAGGTAAGCCATGAGACTTGTAATTTATGGGAATGGGATGAATTGTTTCAGCATGTGACGTAGAAGTGATTATATTAAGGCTAAATGTAATCACTTGTATACTACAGTGATAAAGGTTGAGTCTCCCATATCCAAAATGCTTGAGACCAGAAGTATTTTGGATATCAGAATATTCCACATTTTGGAGTATTTACATACACAGAATGCATTAATGTTTTATATACATCTTATACACACAACCTGCAGGTAATTTTATACAATATTTTCAATAATTGTGTGCCTTAAATAAAGTTTGTGTATATTGAACCATTAAAAAGCAAAGGTGTCACTATCTTAGTCATGCTAAAAAAATTCTGTATTTCGGAATATTTGGATATGGGAGACTCAACCTGTAGAGAAATGTGTTATGGGGCAGGTTGGGGAGGGGGAGGTGTCACAGAGGGAGGATTGGCTAGAGGGGAGAAATGAGGAAGGAATGTTACTATAGAGGTGGGGGACTGTGGGCCTGATTCAGAGGCGCTCGCTATTTGGGGCTTGCGAGGAGACCCTGTGGTAGGGTCTCAGGTCTTGCAAGGACAAGTGGACTTCCTGCTCTAATAGAGCCGGAAGTCCACTACTGACCTCACGAGTGAAGTCAGTAGGGCTGCCCACAAACAGCAGGCGTTCCTAAGGGAATGCCTCCGTTTGTTCAGCCACCCGCCTTCCTCGCCTACAAAATGGGGCGAACTATCGATCAACATTTACAGCCGCTCCATTTTGTTGCGAGCCCCGGTGCGAGTGATTTCTCACTCGCTAGGGGGCTTGCACACGTGCATTGTGCACGCCGCACGTGGCCCACGATAGACCCGCTTGCGAGAACAATGCACTTGCGAGCGGGTCTGAATCAGGCCCTGTGTTACTACAGGGAATGTGTTATGGGGCAGGTTGGGGAAGAAAGGTGTAGTGTCATGAGCTACAGGGAAGGAATGAGGAAAGAATATGTTACTACAGTATATAGGTGAGGGGGTCAAAGGTGGTACATTGTATTACATGATATAGGGCCTGATTCAGAAATGGATGCTAATGCAAAATGCACGCACTATCCGATATCATGCCCATACATGGTACAATATAGCAGCGATATCGTACCAATCCATTGGATTGGCTGCTTTATCGTACCGTATATGGGCACCTTTACAGCGGGCAGTCCAGCAGGTACAATAGGCAGTGGCATTATGGGCTGATGCAGCAGCCATGTCACCTCCACGGTATCGGGCCATGGGTGACAGCAGCAGCTGTGCAGCATTCATTATGGCCCTGCTTAATTAACAACCATGGGAACGCCTACCGTCTGAGTCCGGCCCCACTGACATCAGTAATGATGTTAGTGGGAGAGATTTTGGCTCTGATAGAGCCAAAATCACTCCTGGGCTTGCGGAAGCGAGACCCTACCGCAGGGTCTCATCGCAAGCCTGATGGTCGCGATGGTCAAAGACCATCTGATTGGCTGCTCTGGTCAGAGCATTCAGCTCTGAATCAGGCCCAGAGTCGCAGTACAGATTTGGACATATGGCAGCAGAAATGTGATGAGCTTTCCTGGAGATGACTGGGAGGTTACAGGAGGGTTGTTAAAAAGACTCACAAAGATGTTGCATCATATGGGAGTGTCGGAGGCATGTCGTAGAAAGATGCTGAACTCAGATGGATAAAATACAGATGCAACCGAAGTTGCATCTACATAAGTGGTATTTCAGTGTCTGCAGATGCTACCAGTCCTTGCACATTCAAACACAGGGATCCACACCAGAGAAGGGCTTTGTAGCAGCATTAGCATAAAGACAAAGCCATGACTACAACCTTAGGTAAATGGGAGAGTCCCCTATTTGCTAAATAAAGGAGAGGTAATCATAATAAAGACAGGGGGTTGGAAAGTGGATAAACTCTTTATAGCAACCTTCTTAAGGCCTGATTCAGCAAGGATCGCAACAGACTGGTAGCATCTGCAGACACCGAAATACCACTTGGCACATCTTTATTTAGATGCAACATCAATCGCACCATTCAAAATTGACCCAGCCCTATGACAGGTGTATTTTATTGCCCTGTTGCTGCCTAGTGGCCAGGTAGTAGCTGTAGTGTTGTAGTGCCAGGGTTCAAGGGTTATGCTGGGAGAGCCTGGCCAATTGCTGACTGCTAAGCACAAGGAGTGCTGGGACATTTACTTTTATATTTGTTTGCTTATTTTCTGTTATGTGCCTGTGTGTGTCCAGGCCTATGCTCACGTATGCTAAGGTGCAGTGTTTGCTGCAAATAAAAGCCGCTGCTTTACCAAGTACTTGCCTGTCTGGAGTCCTCATTTCAACACCCCGTCTTACAGTATTTAGCTAAGTATTACGGATGTGCGTAAGGGGATGTGAGCATCCTTATATTAGGCTGCATCTGCATTGCAATTACAATCATTAGCATATTTTCGCAGTGGATCTGCGTGCGATTACGGAGCTGCAATCACAATAGCGATCCTTACTGATCCTTACTGAATCAGGCTCTTAGTTCTAAAGAGATTTAACATTTCCTTTACATGAAGCATATTTTTTAGCATCATCAATTCAAATGACCCTACAAATGTATTTATTGTATTTGTGACACTGAAGCAATTGTGTGGCTGTATTTAAACACAAGGCAGCTGAACTATGAAATTGATCTGCATGGCTGCAGTATTAATATTAATTCATTTAAAGGCTGGTGTAAACCATGTCTCAAATAATGTGATTTCACACACTCACACAAAATGCTTGTAGTAGGACTTTTCCTGAATCTCACATTTATGCCCAAATCCTCTTCTTTCTATCACCTTTATTTGTGACACATACAAAATAAATATAATATGCTCAAAGTCCCAACAAAATTTTCCACGTCCCAACAAGTGTCCCCCCCCCTCTGGTTTTTCCACAACAGCACTTACATCCTCTCCAGAGTCTGCGTTATTGTCTCTTTGGCTGGCTGCTAGCACTACTTCACTGGCTGCTAGTACTGCTAGTACTGCTTCACTGGCTACTAGTACTGCTAGTACGGCTTCACTGGCTGCTAGCACTGCTTCACTGGCTGCTAGTACTGCTTCACTGGCTGCTAGCACTGCTTCACTGGCTGGTAGCACTGCTTCACTGGCTGCTCCTCTTCTCATGTCGGCCGGTTCCTCTTCACAATTAGTGTGTGCGATGTGACGTCATGTTTGCATTTTAAAATTAGGAAATAAGCCTTCTTCTCTGAGCGTTCCATGAGGGTGCCATTTTTTTTTAATAAGTGTCCAAATATAGGCATATTTATTATGGGTGCAAGGTGTGCCCTGCATTGTACACCATGCACTCATAATAAACTTACCATGTGCCGCAAGCAGGTCCCATCTCCTCCATGGTACCATCTTCCCAGTGACAACTTCAGAAAGATGGCAACGTGCAGTGAAAGCAACGACTCTGCTACTGTGCCAGAGCTTTTGTTCTCTTGTGTGCACGAGCCATTTTCCAGAATTTCACTGGGAAGATGGCGCCGCAGAGGAGGAGGGACCCGCTTGCCAGGACAAGGTGAGGAGTGCTGCAGAGAGAAAGGGTCCCGCTGCACACTGGTCCCCTTAGCATTAATACTCTCCTGTTGGGAAGTACAGTAGCTACTTTCTGAGGGAGAGGACTGTGTATCACCAGTGTGAACATATCACTTAGCAAATGATGAATTCGATCAACCGTATTGCACTTTTCTCATTTCCAATTCCTGGGGGTCTCATACCAGAAGATATTATGTCATGTTGCTGTTTCTGTTTTTTAAGCCATGTACCCCAAGAGACTTGCCGGAGAATTCAAACTATTGGGAAAAATCTATGGAGGATTGTTATTTTCCTTTGGGTACTTTCACTATATTGAACATAGGAAAGATCCTTTTATATGTATATTCTTTACTTTATTTATTGGAAATTATGTTCCTATTTTGGTACATTTAAGCTGCAGTCCGAGATGTGACTTGTAGATATATACTTGTATGTATATGCTACCCTTTCCCATCAGGATGCCTCTTTATATACAGTACGTTTAGCTCTGCACGCTAGGCTAAATGCACTTTTCCTGGGGCGCATTTTGTACTTGCAATTTAGGAGCAGTATTCATCTAACTGAGCATCTTGGTGATCATGTCGCATGTATGAACAAAATCACACAGCACCAGCATGGATTTTTTTTTATCCTTTTGGGGCTCTGGAATTGTGTGGATAATAGATTTCTGGATTAAAAATCCCACAACTGGTATACTGTACTTTGGGGCTAATTCAGTAGTAGACAGAATTGCAAAGCTGCACGCAATTCCATCCTTGCAAATATGCAAATGCAGCAGGGAGTGTATGACACTCCCTGCTGATTATGTGATCCCAGCACTGTGACCGCATTCGCAGGCTGGGATAACCATTGCGACCATCGGTCACGATGGTGGATGGCATCGGCCAGCTGAGTAATCCTCAGCTTACGCAGGCTGGTCTGCTTGCGAGGCAGAAAAACTGCGTCCGTGGACATAACCCCTGGTCTTGCCACTCCCAGAAAACAGGGCCAACACGCCCCCATTTCTGGGAATGCTGGCAGACGCATAGCAGGGGCTGCGTGTGATCACGCTAGACCTGTTCTGCACATTTGCAGAACGGGTCCTGCACACGAGCAGATTCCCAATAAACGAGAATCTGCGTTCAGCATTGCACGCAATCAGCCCCTTTAATAAGTTAAAATAATCATTAGTTCCCCATGCAGCCAAAAATTACTCTTCCTACTCTTTTCTGATTTAAACTGTCTGACTAATAGTTAAGAATAAGTAGATACAATTTTAAACTTTCTTCATTGTTAAACCATTTTAAATGTTCTGTGTTACAACATTACATACTGTGACAATGTAAAATGCAAATACAGTATGCAGATATTTTAATGTTTTACTAATCTGTAATTGAGTCAGTTGCTATACTAAAAAAGCACTTCTTTCTATAATTACTTGGGTGCACAGGCATGCAATAATTATTTTTGCTTTTCAGCGATGTATTTAGAATTCATGCTGCCCTAGGCATTGGAAGTATGGACACCTTAAATAGTAATTGTACAACCAGCATCCTCCTGTCCTTCTACTTTATTATTTTTAATGGGAAAAATAAGTGGCTTGAAAGGATAATGAAGCAAAAATGAAAATAAAAAGGAAAAATATTGAGTAGTGCTGTAATCACTTAAATGCACAAGGGGCAACTACAAGATTTTAATATCCTTGTAATCAAAACAGTATGGAAATGATTATACAAAAACTGCATTCAACCAGAATTTAATTTGTAATAATAAGTAATTGAAACTTTCTGGTTACAGTATGTGTGGTTGGAGTATATGGCTGTAAAATTAATTTAAAGTAAAAATAAATTGTGGAGGTAAAGGAAGAATTAAGGGCAGTGTACTTTAAGCAATCACTGTTTGCAGGTGTGTTTACCAGGGCACATGTGTTTCATGATCGAGCCTGTTAGTTCAATAATGCAATTTGTGTCAATGACACCATGAGGGAGGTGGGGTGTGCACAAAGTTCCCCTCTGGGTCAAAGCTGGATGCGCATGTGTGTCCTGTGGCTGCACATGCACGGGTGTGGTATAATAGACAGACAGAAATTAGATAGACAATGTCTAGGTAGACACCAGATGTTAGACAGACAATAGGTCGACTGGGACAAAAGGTCGACAGGGCCAAACGGTCGACACACTTGATGTGCGTCCAGTATCCGCCATTACTGCAGTGGGTTTTCAACAGTTAATTGAGGTCTTTTGTCCTCGCTACCAGATCCCTTCAAGATTCCACTTCGCTAGAACAGCAATTCCAAGTCTGTACAAGGACATTAAAAAAACCTTATTAATGTCATCAGAAATGCTGTTGTACCCACTGTCCACTTGACCACTGATATGTGGACAAGTGGGACATGGCAAACTAAGGATTACATGACTGTGACAGCCCACTTTGTAGGTGTATTGCCTACAACAGCAACAGCAGCAGCATCTACCAAAAGACAACTGATACAGAGGCAAGTTACTCTTTGTATAACTGGTTTCACTAAGAGGCATACCGCTGAGAACCTCTTAGAAAAACTCAGGGAAATCATTGCTAAATGGCTTACCCCACTTGGACTCTCCTCGGGATTTGTGATTTTGGACAATGCCACCAATATTGTGAGAGCATTACATGTGGGCAAATTCCAACATGTCCCATGTTTTACTCACACAATTAATTTGGTGGTGCAACATTTTTTTAAAAATGACAGGGGCATGCAGGAGATGCTCTCGGTGGCCCGCAAAATTTCCGAACATTTTAGACATTCGGCAAATGCTTGTCAAAGATTGCATGACCAGCAGGTACTGTTAAATTTGCCCTGCCATTAGTTGAAGCAAGAGGTAGTAACAGTGGAATTCTACCCTCTCATGTATATGCTTCAGTGGATGGAGGAACAGCAAAAGGCCATCCAGGGCTATACAACGGCCTATGACATAGGCCGTAGAGTGGGAATGCACCTTACTCAAGCACAGTGAAGAATAAGTTCCATGTTTTGCAAGGTTCTCAAACCCTTTGAACTTGCCACACGTGAAGTTAGTTCAGACCCTGCCGCTTGAGTCAGGTCATTTCCCTCATCAGTCTTTTGAAAAAACAGCTGGAGAAACTGAAGGAGGAACTGAAATGGTGCGACTGCGCAAAGTATGTCAGACTGGTGGATCAAGCCCTTGATTCACTTCACCAAGATCCAAGAGTCGTCAATCTATTGAAATCTGAAAAATATATTTTGGCAACCATTCTGGATCCTAAGTTTAAGTCCTACCTTGTGAGTTTTTTTCCAACAGACTGAAATTTAAAACTATGCAAAGAGCTGTTGGTAAAAAAATTGTCAGCTGCAGCCGCACGTGAAACGTCATCATCTCCTCCTTCAGTTTCTGCAGCTGACAGGAAAAAACTAAATTTTCCTTACAGAATGCCTGCTGTCATGCAGATTGTTCACTAAAAAATTACATCTGGTTGGGCCTGACAGAACTGCCTACTAGTGACATTTCTTCTACCGTGACTATGTGTGATACGGTCTACATTCACAGAATGGTGGAGGACTATTTCAGAGATAACATCCTAATAGGCATGTCAGACAGTCCCTTTCAGTGCGGGAGGAAAAAGTGGCAATTTGGAGTCCCATACACAAACTGGCTTTGCATTACTTAAGTTGCCCACCCTCCAGTGTGTACTCTGAAAGAGTTTTCAGTGCAGCTGGCAACCTTGTCAGTGATCGGCGTAGGAGGTTACTTCCTCAAAATGTGGAAAAGATGATGTTCATTAAAATGAATTACAAATTCCACGAGGAAGACCTCTACCAACAATTACATAAAAAAATTACAGAGGCGCCTATGGTGGATTCCAGCGGGGATGAAATAATATTGTGTGAAGGAGAGGATGTACACACTGATGGGGATGACAAGGACGAGGACAATGACAACTTGTAATGTAAAGCCAGTTTGTGTATGGGATCATATTCATTTCCATGTGCAATGCACATTGGCAGCTTGTTTTATGGGGGGCCAAACACACCAATCATTTCAGCCACAATTGGCAGTCCTTGTCGCTGAAATGATTGGTTTGTTAAACTGTGAATGTCCTGTTTCATATACAACATACCAAGGACTATTCTATCTTGCACCTTTTTCCTTTCCATTATGTGCTGGTGTGGGCATTGCTGCCTGACATTTTAAATTAATGTTATGGTTTCTTTTAGGAACCAATGATTTGGCATCAGCATGTGCATGCACCAATTGATTGCTTTTTAATTTATTTATTATCAATTTTACAGTTAGGGGCTGCACCAATTAATTGTTTTTTAATTAATTTATTATCAATTTTACAGCCAGGGGCTGCACCAACTATCAACTATCAATTCTTCAATCCTCAAGGGTATCCCAACCATCATCTTTGCACAGTCCTCCACTCTATTAATAATTATATCAATCAGTTTTGAGCCAGCAAGCTGGATGCAACCTTAATACACATAGTCACTTTTGACATCACTTTTTATGTTTGTTTATTATTCATGTATTTTTTACATATATTTTTGACGTTTATTACTATTTCCCTCACTTATTAGCTATCTTCACGCACCTGATACTTTATAACACTTCACTGTCACTCTTTTTTTTGTGTGATGCCCTGGGGAGGTCTTTGACTGGGCTGTCTTTTCAGGTCATCTTTGCCCCAGATGTGAACCCCAGAGTGTTAGGGACCTGCTCGATGATGTGACATGGACACTGTTGGGCAGGCCCATATCATTGGCCACTGATATGCTAACTACCTCTGAAAATATATTTAATTACAAAATACATTTAAATTTGAACAGTAATGATCGCATAGTGCATCTGCAATTTCTTCTCCTGTGTATCTCACCAGCCCCCAGCTTCTCACTACTGCCCCCTGCATTTCACCACAGCATCCTGTATATCACCACAGCCCCCTACATCTCACAATAGGCTCCTGCTTTTTAATCCTGCCCCCCTGCATCTCACAACAGATAAAATGAATTTCAGAAGTGTCAATCCTGATTTCTTTCATTTCCACGAGTTCCGTGCGAGAATGACCAATGTTTTAAAGGTGTAGTCATTTAAAAGGCAAAACTGCGTTGATTTTGCCTTTTAAATGACTGCTACTTTAGAACATCGGGCAGTCTTGCATGGGACTCTCCAATACCTGCAGTCTGTAGGCTATTACATTTACCTCCTGGAATCCAGCAGGATAGTACATTCTCAACAGTCCCTGGAAGAGCAAACAAGAGGCAGAACATCTGTTTGTTTTTCTGTGAAGTACAAACACTCCTGTTCTTGCACCTCAGTCACTGCATACTGCACCCCAGTCACTGTGTGTACTCTTGTCCTTGTACCCTAGTCACTGTGTATACCGCTGTCCTTGCACCCTAGTCACTGCATACTGTGCCCAAGTCACTGTGTACACCCCTGTCCTTGCACCATAGTCACTGCATACTGTGCCCCAGTCACTGTGTACACCCCTGTCCTTGCACCCCAGTCACTGTGTATAGTACACCCTATTCTTGCACCCTAGTCACTGAATACTGTGTCCCAGTCACTGTGTACACCCCTGTTCTTGCACCGTAGTCACTGCATACTGTGTCCCAATCACTGTGTATACCTTTGTCCTTGATCCAAATCACTGTACACTGTACCCTAGTCACTGTGTACACCACTGTCCTTGCACCCTAGTCACTGCGTACTGTGAATTACTATTTCTTCCTAATGTAATTTCAGTAACTTTACACCAGGACAAAGTTAGGGACTTATAATTGATATTTTCTTATTTAGGATCCAGTTATGTATATGGACCCTTTGGAATGGCATATAACAGCATTGAACTACAGGCATTATCAGTTAAAATGTTGAGAATACTTTAACTCTACTCCTTTAGGATATTGGCACCATATTCCTTTATAAACTCTTTTTGGGGAAGATTGGAGGCATGGAGAGAGATAAGGTGGAAAGAGATAAAATACCAACAATCAGATCCTAACTGTAATTTTTCAAACACAGCCTGTAAAATGACAATTAGAAGCTGATTGGTTGGTACTTTATCTCTTTCCAAGCTTTGATAAATCTCCAAAGACTCATTGGTGCACATAACGGTTAATTATACCACAAATTTGAGATCTTTAATACTGTAGTTCCTTTTCTGTAAATCTTGTAACTTAAATATATTCTTACTGAGCTAGTTTAAATTAGGGATGTGCAGGCTCAGATAGGTTCGAGTTTGCACGCAGAGATCGGATTTTTCCCTCAAAAAAACGAGACTCAGAAAGAGGCAAAAAGTCATCTTGCATGGACAAACATCATCATTTCTGAACTTTTGTCCAGGAATGATGATGTTTGTCCATGCAAGTCCCATTTTTTGGAGGGAAAAATCCAAACTCGGCATGCGAACTCGAACCTATCCGAGCCTGCACATCCCTATTTTAAATATACTATAACAAAGTTTCATGGGTTAGAGAAAATTTCGTGTTATTACAATACATATAGGTTTATATAATTTGTGATGTTAATCAATGATCGCTGTGGTGAAGGATGATCTCATTAGCCCTGGCGATCTCTGGTAAAACTTTGATGTTATTTTAAAATATAGGCAGTAAAATTAAAAGTCTCTTTTAATATCTCTTGGTATTAGTCCTATTTTGTGTCCTTGCAGCTCAATTACTTAAGCTGGGTACACACTGGCCAATATTTTGGCTGATCAATTGATCGGCCAATATATCTGGTGCCCGTCAGCCAGTGTGTACCAGCGATATGTCCTTGAACGATGTCGTTTACAGACATATCGCTCCGGCTGTGCTGCACAGCCGATGGACAGCTATATCTGCAGACATATCTGTCCATCGGCGAGTGTGTATGGGCAGGCTGCAGACCGCCCGTACACTTGCAGCTGCATTCGTGGGGAGGGGGCGGACATGCCCCCAACCCGCCCCCCAGCCAACAGGACCCACGGCTGCCTGGAAGATTATGATCACTCGATCTGCAGATATATCTGTTCAGTGTGTATCCAGCATTAGAGACTACTGTATATACTGCTCAAATAACACCCGTTCCAGTGTCAGATACTCTATAATAGTTACTCATGTATACACAAGATGGTAAATTGAGGCTTCTGTAGAGCAGAGCCTGCTAGTTGTCCAGATATTTTTTACTGCAAATCTATATACACATAATATATTTTATAGATGTAATCAATGGCGGCTCTAGAGGTGGGGCTGCAGCGCAGTCCAAAATTGAAATAGGGAAACCACACCAACTGTCACCCCAACTGCTGCCAAACATAGGTGGCTGGCACTCACTGGCAGTTGGTGTGGCTCCCCTATTTGAGTATTGGACTGCGCTGCAGCCCCACCCCTGACGCCACCACTGGATGTAATAGTTATTTTATAAAGGGTCCCCTGGAGCTGTTTAATTTATGCTAAATCTATCTCACATGTGAGCCTGCACTTACTCTGTTAATCTGTCTAGGTACTGTAATGTAGTTACAGATCTTATACTTGCAGGCACTGGATGTCCAACAGGCCCCTGATACCAGGACAGCTCCAATCTTCATTCTTTAGTTTCACCGACTGGGTCTTGGTACTGGCATAGCGGACAATCACAGAGACCGCCTGCGCAACCTCCTCCTCACATCAGGTACCTCAGTCAACTGCCGTTAACCTCAACTGTCACTGTCCGCAGCTGAATTTTACATCTCCTGGCTCATGCACAGTCTCCATGGCAACTCAGCTCCTTACACTGACAGCTTTAGCTTTACGCACTCAAATGATCAAAATTTTGTTTCCATAAAATGCTCAGAAATTGTTGAGATTTTTTATATAATGAAGTTTAGTACATTTTTAAAAAAAAATATGTTTCAATATTTCAATGAAAAAATATGGCAAGCCAAGGGATGTCTCGCACTCCCCACCCCCCATGTGTCCATAGACCCACATTGTAAAAAATATCTTCCACCTCCTAGTGTCTATAGATCCCCAAGCAGTAAAAGATCCCCAGTAGCATTACCACCCCATTGGTGATAGAGCCCATTGGCACAAGCCCGCAAACCAAATGTGGCAATATGCTATTGAAACCTCACCACTCTCCAACAGCATTGCTCCTTCCCCACCCGTAATGCAGAGCACAGCAGAGCATGGGTCAGGGATGAATGATGATCAGTTCCACCTGCTGCTACTGATCTCTTTACTCCCAGAGATCAGCTGAAGTGCTTGGAAGGAGAACAAAGTTCTACTTATTGCACTTTATAGATTTTGGCACATGCGACCGGGCCCAGAGTGCTGTTTGCACAGAATTCTGGGGTACAATTTTGCCAGTGATGTCGGCAGTCACAAATGTATAGAACAGACCTCCTCATTGGCAGCCGGGAGATGCAGCAGAACACCACAGTTGTATGGGATTTGACTGTGTCAGTGAAGAGGGGGGGGGGAGAGAGGGGTGAGGATGTCACATAAGTGTTTTCACTTGCCACAAAACCTCAGGTGCATCATGAAATCTTTCAGAATATCACTAGTAATAAACAGCACAATACCTGCACAGATGAACAGTTACCTGCTGTTGTTAACTGTTTCTTGGGGAGCTGTATCAAACCTTGGAGAGAGATATAGTTGAGATGTTGCCCAAAGCTTCCAATTAGCTTCTGTCATTTATCTAGCACAGTTTATGGAATAACAATTAAAGGCTGTTTGACTGCTATGGGCAACTTCTCCATTTTATCTCTTCATAGAGGGGGAGATGTACTAAGTCTTCAAGAGAAATATAGTACCAATCAATCAGCTCCTGTGACTTAACATGCAGTGTTTGAAAGAGTAAAATTAGCAGCTGATTGCTTGGTACTTTATTTCTCTCTACTTTATCTCTCTCCAAGGCTTAGTACATCTACCCTCAAGGTTTGATACATCTTCCCCTCTGAATGATGTTCTGGGGCAAACCTCATACACCTTCTGAAATGAGGTCAAACAAGCCTGTTTATTGTTTTTGTAGACAAAGTGATCCAATCTTAGGCTAATATTAAACTCAAAGTTAAAAAGGGTTCCCATGTGATTAGTATTGTTGTTTATTAACGAGTACTATGTTCGCGAAGTAACTAGCCCAGCAATCAAATTGTGAGCAGCTATATTAGTCATTAGTTGGGAAATCATATTGGTTAGTGATATCACGCTGCATTATGGGTAAGGGATGTATAGGTCTATGGTGCTTGGATAAGTGGCTCTGGCTACACTACTACCAGTTGTTGTTACTTTGGGACTACATAAAGATTTACAAAGTAGAGATCCAAAAGGTAAGCATGACTTACTGTGCAGGGCATTCATCAGACATGGTGCACAGACAACTACATTACAAATGTACTGTGACTCACAACAATCAACCAGATTATGTTATTGTTGCAATGTGTTGTTTACACACATTATCAGGGCCATCAACAGATATCTTCAGGCCCTGTACATGTTTTTGGGGCCCTCTATCCCCTCCCAGTAGGTAAATGCAAGTCGGCAATTGGCTCATCTCCTGTGTCTCTCCAGCCTCATCCCCAACTCTGTCTCTCAGCCTTATTCTCGCCTGAGTTGCATCAGCCTCAACCCTAATCTCTTCAGCCTAATCCTCGTCTGTGTCACTTCAATACCATCCCTGTCTCCAGCCTCATCCCCTTTGCCTCTCCATCTCAAGCCATCCACTCATATGCCCTGTATCTCTCTCAGCATCATAATCCTCCCAGTGTCTCTCACCTTATATTCATTCCCCCGTCCCTGTGTCTCATCTTTATTCCCCAGCCTCTGTGTCTCTCAGTTTCAATCCCCAGTCCATGTCTCTCAGCTTCATTCCCCAGCCATTGTGTTACAGCTTAATTTTCCCCAGCCCCTGTGTCTCTCAGCTTCACTTTCCACAGCCCCCATGTCGCTCAGCTTCATTTTCCCCAGGCCCCGTGTCGCTCAGCTTAATTTTCCCCAGTCCCTGTGTCTCTCAGCTTAATTTTCCCCAGACCCTGTGTCTCTCAGCTTAATTTTCCCCAGACCCTGTGTCTCTCAGCTTCACTTTCCACAGCCCCCATGTCGCTCAGCTTCATTTTCCCCAGGCCCCGTGTCGCTCAGCTTCATTTTCCCCAGTCCCTGTGTCTCTCAGCTTAATTTTCCCCAGACCCTGTGTCTCTCAGCTTAATTTTCCCCAGACCCTGTGTCTCTCAGCTTAATTTTCCCCAGACCCTGTGTCTCTCAGCTTCATTTTCCCCAGACCCTGTGTCTCTCAGCTTCATTTTCCCCTGCTCCCATGTCGCCCAGCTTCATTTTCCCAGTCCCTGTGTCTCTCAGTTTAATTTTCCCAAGCCCCCATGTCTCTCAGCTTCATTTTCCCCAGCCCCTGTGTCACTCAGCTTCATTTTCCCCAGACCCTGTGTCGCTCAGCTTCATTTTCCCCAGACCCTGTGTCTCTCAGCTTCATTTTTCACTGCTCCCATGTCGCTCAGCTTCATTTTCCCCTGTCCCTGTGTCTCTCAGCTTCATTTTCCCCTGCTCCCATGTCGCTCAGCTTCATTTTCCCCAGTCCCTGTGTCTCTCAGCTTCATTTTCCCCAGTCCCTGTCTCTCTCAGCTTCAGTTTTCCCAGTCCCTGTGTCTCTCAGCTTCATTTTCCCCAGTCCCTGTGTCTCTCAGCTTCATTTTCCCCAGTCCCTGTGTCTCTCAGCTTCAATTTTCCCCAGCCCCTGTGTCTCTCAGCTTCATTTTCCCCAGTCCCTGTGTCTCTCAGCTTCATTTTCCCCAGCCCCTGTGTCTCTCAGCTTCATTTTCCCCAGGCCCTGTGTCTCTCAGCTTCATTTTCCACAGCCCCATGTCGCTCAGCTTCATTTTCCCCAGGCCCCATGTCGCTCAGCTTCATTTTCCCCAGTCCCTGTGTCTCTCAGCTTAATTTTCCCCAGACCCTGTGTCTCTCAGCTTAATTTTCCCAAGCCCCTGTGTCTCTCAGCTTCATTTTCCCCAGACCCTGTGTCTCTCAGCTTCATTTTCCCCAGACCCTGTGTCTCTCAGCTTCATTTTCCCCTGCTCCCATGTCGCCCAGCTTCATTTTCCCCAGGCCCCATGTCGCTCAGCTTCATTTTCCCCAGGCCCCATGTCGCTCAGCTTCATTTTCCCCAGTCCCTGTGTCTCTCAGCTTCATTTTCCCCAGTCCCTGTGTCTCTCAGCTTCAGTTTTCCCAGTCCCTGTGTCTCTCAGCATCATTTTCCCCAGTCCCTGTGTCTCCCAGCTTCATTTTCCCCAGTCCCTGTGTCTCTCAGCTTCAATTTTCTCAGTCCCTGTGTCTCTCAGCTTCAGTTTCCCCAGCTCCCATGTCTCTCAGGTTCATTTTCTCAGGGACCGGTACAAGCATCCCCTTTATACCCCCCTGGGCCTGCACATTAACAAATAGTCCTAGTCAGTTAAAACAGAAACACATTAGGAAGTTTGGGTTTTTTCAGGAGTTGAATAGGTAAATTTGTCATAGGGTATATTGGCAGATTTCATTGTGTTTTTTTTTATAAAAAGTGCACTTTCTAACTTGAGTTTGTCACCTTGACATTTTAAAATTAGCGTTTAAAACTTTTGCAAATGGCTTCTGAAGATGACACACATGGTTTGATCAGATCTCTTGAGATTTTGTATAGAAGGATGTGTTTTATATATCCCAAAGCACAATTTGAAGGTTACAGGTTCAACTTTCTCATGTCAATTTCATTACACAATAAAACACATTTATCTATTTGTTGCAATGCCGTAAAGAGAATATTCCTTAAACTTTACTCTTTTATCAGTCCTACAGTATACTAATTGTTCTGCTTAAATAAAAACACATTTTTCTTTCTTGACAAGAAATTTATGTGCACTAAAGAAGTTTAAATATCATAAACTTTATTGTGTCAGGTTATTTGAACCATGTTGCTTTACTGCACCATTATTTGATTTCCCTACTTTCTATTTTTTAGCATTTCCTTGACATCTGTACAGAAATATCTATGGCCCGAGAAGTTATTTATACAGTTTAGTGGAAATGCAATAAGAATCCGTAATACTACTGCAAAGTAGGGAAAGCTACAAATCTGCATGGGAGTATTACTTATGTACTTCTGAAGGTCAAATACAAATGATATTTAACATGCATAAAAAGTTAAATATTAGTCTGTTGCTTAGTAATTCGGTCTCTCAGGGGAGTGTTTGGCATTTTCATACAAAACATTTATGAGAATAATAGTCATTTTAATAATGTAAAACTCAATTTCCAACAAGCAACAAACTATGTAGGAACTTTTTTTTTATTATAAATGATGTAAATAAGTTTTGCAGCGTTATAGCGTATCAACCCATGATAATACAAATTATACAATCATATTGCATAGTTGTATAGTTGTCAAACTCAAGCAGCATTTGGCTGTATATTCATGTACTAAATAAAATCATTTAGATGTTGCTTTAAAAAAGTAATTTTAAGTGACCAATCACACATGTAATTTGGTAGTCGCTACATACTGTGTGCAGCATCAAGTTGTATAAATTACTTTCGTTGTCTTGTAGTATTCCCGAAACTGGGAAAATGTAAGTGATACATCAAATTTGATGTGTCCTGCAAACGTATTATAAATAATATCACCAGTCAGAAATTATTTCTGTCTTTTTAAATACTTTCGCTGTTGAACCTATTTTGGCTGATCACATTCCAACATCAATATCAGTAATTATTTATGCAGTACCCATACAACGTATACCTCGTTTTTACATATAAACTGAGTTTGCAGAATATAGCATTAGATTGCTTATTTCTCCTCACAAGCAAAGACAGTCTACCTAAAAAGGCCAAAACAGTGTTTTTTTTAGTGAAATTATAAGAATGTGAACTAAATGCAAAGGTCTATAATTTTTTTTCTAACCACCACTGGGAAATGCCAGTTTTGCCAAATGTGTTGACATCATCAAACCTCGCCCTCTTTCAGGTCTGGACAACAGTAACTATAAGGGAGGAACTTTTCAGTAAGTTTCCACTTCCTTTGAACCCCTGCAGTGTTTAGAACTAGTCCCACTCATCCTTAGCAACAAACGTGTTAAAGGACCTTCCACTTTGATTTAATTAAGAAAATGTATCGTTTACCAGATCTATTGATTAAACAAATTCTTATCAATACATTGAAAAATATTGACCTACAGTATATGACATTAATACATATCTTCTGCTTCTATACAGCTTAGTTATTATAGTTATAATTCTAGGAATTTGGCAATCAGCATTGACATTTTTATATTAATGCTGTTCCATGCTTCCTTCCCATTCAATTTACACTACAAGTTTCCACTCTCATTAGGCTGTTTCCCACAGGCTTATCTTATCTGATCTGTTGTCCATATAAACTAGAGATGAGTGGGCTTGGTTCTCAGAGATCCGAACCAACCCGAACATCGGGGATCTGAGTCAGATCCGAGCCGCCTCGGGTTTTCCCGCCTGGCTCAGATCTGAAAACTAGGCAAAATGTCATCATCCCACTCGGATTCTCATGAGTTTTGAATGCTATAAAAGGTCCTGTGATTGCCGCCATTTTTCATTACGGCTGTGGAGCGTGCACAGGGAGGGAGCTGGGATCTGTTGCTGATGCTGACCATAGGGGCTGGCTGGCTACTGTTGTCCATATAGAGGTTGGCTGGCTACTGTTGTTGTCCATATAGGGGCTGGCTGACTACTGTTGTTGGGGGGGTGCTTTGTCCTTCAGGGGTGCTTGTCTTCACCCACCCCCAGTGTGTGTGTTAGCCACACCTGGCTGTCACTGTCATCAGTGTAGCTGTGCAGGGGTGCTGTGCTGCTGTCTGTCAAGGTCTGCTGCCCCCCCTCCAAAAATAAAGTAAAAACCAACATTTTTTTTTGTGTGCGTGTTAGCCACACCTGACTATCACTGTCATCGGAGTAGCTGCGCAGGGGTGTTGTGCTGCTGTCTGTCAAGGGCTGAAGACTGATGTACCAGGGCTTAAGTCAGGCCAAAAAGTCAGGCTAAAAAAAATCAACTTTTAACCTGTCAAAGCAAAGCAAATTTAAAGCTAAGTCAGCTTTAAAGAAACAAAAAATTGGCAATATGCCATTCACTACATGAAGTGGCAAGGAAAGGATAAGGCATTGGCCTTTATTATTTATGACTGGTGGTTCTAGTGATGATAATTTAAGCCCCTCTGCTTGAAGGAGAGGTACAGAATTTTTTTTTGTTAACATGAGTAATACACCAGAACCAACTGTGTGCTCTGAAAATTCACAAATCCCAGAGGAGAGTCCAAGTGTGTCCGCTGTTGCCATGTGTGAGCCTGACCTTTCTAGTAATACAGTACTTGAAGAGGATCATCCTTCCACCATGTGTGTGCCTTCTTCTGATGTAGAAATCGAGGATGCTGCTGTGGAATTGGATGAGGAGGATGAGGAGGATATTTATCTAGTTGGTGATAACAACAAGGATGATGAGGATGTTGATGATGATAAGGATGTTGATGGTGAGGATGTTTGTGTAAAAACTGTAAATCAGGCAACAGTTGTTGCCCATGGTGGGAAAAATCCCATTGTTGCCATGCCTGGGCAAGGACCAAAAAATCCACATCTCATGTGTGGAATAATTTCCACCCAAATCCGGACAAACGTTTCCAAGCTATTTGTAACCATTGCCAAGTAACAATGAGTAGAGGTAAGGACCGAAACCATCTAGGAACCTCCTCCCTGTTACATCACTAGCAGTACATTCATCAAATTGAAAAGGGTATTTCAAATTCAGAAACTTTGGGGACAAAAAATTTGACAATCAGTCCAGTGTCCCTCTATCTGGATCCAAGCGCCTGCAATCTCCACCACCAACACCTGCATCATCATCAACATCCTCAATCGTGATTGGAAATTGTAGTCCTGCATCCAATTTCAAAAGCATGACGGACTCCTCTCCTATCCGTGATTTCTCAGAAGGATCCTTGAGTGCTACGTCTGTTGTTGCTGCTGGGGGTGGATCTTCATCCCAGAAGGGACCAAGAAGTCTACTACTAGTAGTAAGTTAAAAAAACAATTGGCTATTAAACAGTCCTTTGATAGAGGAAATAAGTATAACAGCTGTCACCCAGTTTCACAGCGGATCACTGATGCCATGACGGCTGTACTAGTATTAGATGGTGAAATAATAGAAAATGAGGATGATAGTGTGAAGGAAGTGCAAAAGGAGGATGAGGGGGAAATTTGTGTCCTATTTGATGATAATGAGGATGTTGATGATGAGGATGTTTGCGTAAATCAGCCACTAGTGGCAGCAGTTCTTGCTCAAGATAAAAAGAAAGCCAGAAAAGCCACATCTTGGGTGTGGAATTATTTTAATTTAAATTCTGACAACAGTTGTGAAGGCATCTGTTCTATTTGTAAAGCCAAAGTTAGCAGAGAAAGGGACGTTAACCATTTAGGCACCTCCTCCCTGCTACATCATTTGCAGCGAGTTCATGCAATTTGTTTAACAAATTTATAATAATAAATTAATAACAAGCAGTCCAGTATCAGCTACCAGCAGATTGGACCAGCACATGCAATCTCCACCACCAACACCCTCATCATCAACCTCCTCCTTAATAATTGAAGGTAGTCCTTCCAAAAAATGTTTTGTGGGGGCCCAAACAAACCAAGGAGTTCAGCCACGAAAGTGTCAGTCCTAGTGGATAAAGTACTTGGTTTGTTAAACTGTGCATGTCCTTTTTAATATCCCACATAAGAGTGGGTGGGAGGGACAATTCCATCGTGCATCTCTTTTCTTTACATTTTGGGGCATTGCCGACTGACATTATTCAAGTTTATTAAACTGCCATCCTGTCTGCCACTGCTGTGTGGCAATGTTTCATAGATATCCTATATTTTTTTTTAACTGCTGTGCATTTGTGCCGTTGCTCTGTTGCTTGCTTTAGCCAACCAGCTCGCTGCAGCCTTTGGCCTATATTGGTGAAAAATAGTGAAATCAATATTGTGAGCTGTGAGTTGGTTACAAATGCATGGAAATGCCTGAAAATGATTGTTATTAAGGTTAATAATACTATAGAAACAAAAATAGGCCCAAATTATGTGGTTTTAGCTGGTTATATATTTTTTTGGGAAAAAATACAGATCCAAATACAAAAACAAAAAACAAAACACCAAGGAAAAAAATTCCAAAACCAGATTGAGATCCAAAACCAGGGGAGATCCAGATCCGAAACCAAAACCAAAATACGGGGGTCGGTGCACATCTCTAATATAAACTGTATATACAGTAGCCCACAGTATCCACTAAGGGTTTATTAGTGTGTAAGTCATAGAGTACTTGCCAACATTGAATGCCTTCCCTCTGGGAGATTCACATCATTATGCAAATGGAATGTAGTCATAATGTTGATATGTTCAATGTTGACATTCTAATGACTACACCACAATGTCAACTGATATGATGTCGACATTGTTGAAATGTCAACATTGAACATGTCATCTGCAGAATGTCATGATTTTCTCAATGTCAACAAGTGAAATGCTGACATTCTGCATGGACTGGCAGAGGAGGATTAGGGTTAAGATACAGGGAAGGGTTAGGCACTAGGGAGAGGGTTTGTTTAGGCTGCAGGAAGGGAGGTTATGGTTAGGCACTGGGGAGGGGGGAGGGTTGGTAGGTTAGTCTTATTTACCCCTGGAAGTGCCGCAGGATCTGCTGGAAGTCATCAGGACCCAGAACACACTGCTGGAGCCATAAGACCCACCATATTATCTAAGTCATATATAGACCACCAGAGACGTTTTGTCAACATTCTAATATTGTCAATGTCGACATGCCAAAAATGGTCCAACCATGCCAACATTCTCATGAGGATATTATGAATGTTGACAAAATATACTACTAAGAAAAGTTGTATTTAGCCCCTGGATTTCCCACTTCAAACACTGCTGCTATGTGTAAATCATATGTGACATTTTAGCACACAGTCTGAGATATCTTGATATGCAGAATATAGTTTCCAACCAGCGCTGTGATATGGATTCCCATACAATTTCATGCTTGAGCACAGGTGACTTAATTAGTACCTCAATCAATTTGACTTACCCATCTGGACTTAAGCATGAATATCCTTAAAGCCTGGACTGTAGTGGCAGAGATTGGGAATCTCTGCCATAGTGAAACACTACAATTGAAAGTGGTGAAATATAATTCTCCTTCTGCTGCCAGAGAGAGAGAGATGATGTTTACTCCATTACCCAAGAAGAGAGAGCATCCATGCCCATGTAAAATAAAATGGCTTAAATACCTCTATAAGAATCAAGCAGAGTCAACAAAATCTTTGATCTTTCTCATATTTTCCAAACCACAGAAATTTTATTTTTTACACAGGTGATTCTGTCTATGTCTGTTGCACCTATCTCCTGCTGAGCATAAATATAACTAGGCACATATATTCACTAGATCAGTGACAGAGCCTATTTTTGGTCTATTAAAAGTCAGGTTCAGGGGTTTTGATAAATCTGGTGGAATTTTGTTATATAATCTGAGCAAAGAGTCTAATATTGTGCTATGCTGTCGTCTTTTGCCCAATCTAGTATTACATCAACCTCTTCCACCAGATTATGCAATAGACAGTGAGAAGACAGGGGTAACGTTATATAGGACAGGTACTTCATGGATTTCAGCACGAGCAATTGTTCAAAAAATAATAACAATAAATGTAAACTTTTCAGAAAAAAAAGCTTTTATTGGTTATTTAAAAATATTGTGTTAAACATTTCACATAACCACTATACCATAATTTGTGCAGGTTTACAAAATAATTTGTTTTTCATGTAAACATTTTGTTCACAGATCCAATAAAGAAAACATACATCTTACTGGTATGTGCAAAAAAAATTCTTAGTGTAAGGTAATAATTGAACATTATCTTTTCCTTTTAGGAAGCAATGTTGGGGATGGGTCATCAGGGTTTCTGTGTGTGGGGCCAGCACACATACGGAGGCCAATGCCTGGGTGGAGCTGTATGGTGGTATGCTGCTCAATGAAGTGGAAAGTCTGATTTCTGGTGAGCGAGCAACAAATTGTGCACCAAAGGATGCTCTATTATTACTTACTGTAACTCACGTATACCACTAGTATGTACATTATGCAGAGTGCATGTAGTATTTAATTGTGCTTCTTGCCATATAATAAATGCAGAGGTTTGGGCTTCATTTAAGAGAATAATGGCAATAGTTTTGTCTCTATGGCTGTTGCCATCCTCTGGTAATTGTAATACTGGATAAAGTATGATTCATTCACTTTAAATGTCTGTTCAATTGGGTGTTTTGCTGCATATGTGTGGACGTGAACTCCACTTGTGTTCACTCTAATGCTGCTATGACCTCCAGAACCACAGCTGCAGCATCTCTTCCAGGTGTAGGTGGTGCTACAGGGGTGGCATCTGCAGATTTTCCGGCCAAATCTTGCACCAGTAGGGACAAGCGCATCAAGTGGATAGTCACTATCATTGAGTGATCACTGACAGGCAGGTCATATTGCCCTGCCTAGTCAATGACTTAATTACATGATCACATGCAGATGCATGATGAAATGAGCCTCATCATACTGTATGCCTTTCTCCATCCACTTGATAACACACACTGCATAAACTAGACATCCTCGACACTTCTTTACATATCTCTGCTCTGCATCTCCTTGAAAGGCTGTATGAAAACCCTTGCGTCTGGCTCAATCGCCTTAATAAGTCAATCAACAAAATAACAAGACAATGCATTTCTCTTCATCGCAATAAATAAACAGGCTAAGTAATACAGAACAACTGTTTACATGAGTTATCCAGAAGGCTAACAATTAAGCATGAGGGACGTTAAACCACAAGGGTTTTGCGTTTTGCCACTTTAATAATGTGCTGGTAGTTACCCCTTTAAGTTTAGTCTGCCTAGGCAGCCAATGGCTGAACATTGGGAGGGGTTTAAGGGGTACTTAGCGTTGTGAAGCATATGAAGCTGCCTTTTTGTTCCAGTTTTTTCAGGACAAAGAAGTACTTTTGGCAGTTGTTTTTCTTAATTTTACAGCATTCATTTGCTTTATCTCTCTTCCCTACTGCTGTTCTGCCTTTTCCTTCCTTGATCTTTCTTCACTCACTGTACTTCTTTTCCAAATCTTCTATCTCCTATATCTTCTGGTGTTGATGATGTTCCCACAGGTACCCCCTTAACAGACATGGCAGACAAGCCTGCTGCAGCCAGACATGAGTTGGCTGATGGTGGCTGTCCAGGTCCTCTTGGTGAGTCAGTTGGTGCCTGTACGAAAGCATAGCAAGCATACGTGTTCCTCATCCTCTTCCTCCAGCTCTGAATCCGATAGCTCTGGGGATAGGGGCAGAAAATTATACATCGTAACCGGCATCATTCTTGGCATTGGTCTAGGAGCACACGTTCCTCTAGCGAGGATAGTTCAGTTTTCCCAGGAGCATCTAAGGGCGGGGTAGTGCACTGTGATAACACAGATGTGCTGTTGGGGCTGTGTCGACGGGTTCATGACAGGAATAACAAGGGCGAGTATATTCATATTTTCACCTTAACCTTAAAGGCTAGGAAGGTGGCTAAGCTATGGGGGGGGGGGGGGGGGGGTGAGGACGCCTGTTGCTCCTACTATAATTGGCAGGTGGGTTCCTTTATATTTATGATGTGGAAACCCGCCCTCAGGAGATTTTTAATATCATTAGATATGTCCATTTACTGCATTCAATGTTCAGGTCCATGAATAACTTCTCCTGGCAGACATAAGACAAGGGGTTTCTGCGTAAACAGTTGGGAACCTTAGTCATCAATTTTGGCTACAAGGACATGGAAGTTTGGCTGGAGGTAACTCAGCCAACCCCCAATCCTGTGGCCTTTGCTCCTAGGTGCATACAACCTCCCTTTTGGGGGCCCCCATCACCCAATCCGGGAAGGTGCTATGTCTTCAACGGTTCCAGCTGTCCGGCAGGTAACCATTGCAGGTTCCAGCATGCCTGCCTGTGATGTGGGGGCCCTCACCCCATGAAGGATTGTTTCCACGCCAAGGCTGAACCTGCCATCTGCCGCCTGTCAGCGGGTGGCAGGTATAAGTAAGGTGGTGTCCCTGGTGCATCTAGGTCAGATGTGGCTTTGGTTAAAGTTATATCTGCATAGGGTTGATGCTGAATTTTTGGTTACGCGACAGTTTTTGTGTGACAATTTTTGGTCTTGTTCCCACCGATTCCCTGAAAAATGTTAAATTAGTGGTTGTGGTGTGCGAGAATGTCTTGAAGGAGGTAGGATGGCTGGATCTTTTCCCACTCCTCCGTTAATGGATCTGGTTCTTTTCCCTGTGGGCATTGTCCCAAAGAAGGAACCAGGTATTTTGGCTGATTCAACATCTGTCTTATCTGCATGGACCCTCAGCATTCCTCCATAGTTGTGTCATGTGCAATATCAGTAAATTGACCAGGCATTGGATTTGGTACGAGCATCTGGCACAGGATCCCTGTTGGTGAAAATTGATATTGAATCAGCCTTCCGCCTATAGCCCCTGCACCTGAAATCTTTTAGATTAATAGGTTTTCATTTACAGGACGGCTTCTACATAGACAAATGCTAGCCTATGGGCTGTTCCATTTCATGCACTTTTTTTGAGTGTTTCAGCACATTTCTGCAATGGTGTGTTGTTGCCAGCATGGGGGAGGAAGGGGTTGCTTACTACCTCAACATCTTCCTGTGCATTAGCCCAGCTGATACCCCATCCTCTAAAAAATATAATTTTGTTCAATGCAGGTATTTGCTTTTCTCAGGGTCCCTGTTGCAAGTGAAAAAATTGAAGAGCCAGTGACTAGGCTTTCCTTCCTGGGTATCGAGATTGCAGGTTGCTGTCGTCTTCGCTGTCATCTTCCCCAAGACAAATTGGGTAATTTCCGTAGGGCTATTGTTGTTGCATTGGGAGTCAGCAAACGCACCCTGTGTCAGGTGCAGTCCATTCTGGTTCTGTTCAGTTTTGCCTGCAGAAGCATCCCATTGGGAAGAATCTTCTGCAAAAAATTGGAGCTGGCCATTGCTGGCATTCTCTGCCCTCATTATTTTGTGTGTCTGTCAGCCGAGATTAAGCGTGATTTATGGGTTCAGAATGTAATCCTTTCCTGTTTCAATAGCGTGAGTATATGGCTTGCCCTGTCCTGCAATAACCCACAGTTGCAGCTCTTTATGGACATTAAATCACAAGGGTTTTGAGTGATTCCACTTTAATAGATAGATTCCCCAATAAGTGTAGTCTGCTTAGACAGCCAATGGCTGGACGTTGAGAGGGGTTTTAGAGGTACTTAGTGTGGTGAAGCATATGAAGTTGACACTTTGTTCCAGTTTTTCCCACCCTCCCTTCCTTTTGTTTGAGTGGTTGATTTGGTGTCTTTGAGTGGTGGTAAAGAACAGCAGTTTGAGTTATTTAATGTTCATAGTTTTAGGCTTAGTGGGTGTGCTCTCCTTAAAGTGGAGTAAGGAGATTGCCAATTGTCCTCAACAGGAAACAGCTACACACCCCGAACTGGTGGTTAAATAAAAAAAAAGAGTTGATCACCAACGCTTGGTTTGTGTCTGTGTTTGTTTGATTGATTGTCTGATTTTGTGCCACCACCATTATTATTAACTATAGTCAAAACTGAATATTTGTCAACAATAAAATTTACAAAAATGTTAAATGCCAGCACTGTTGTCTGTGTTTTTAATGTTAGAAGTTTAAATTGCATAAGTTATATTTAGGAAAGGTATATTAGCACAGACGATGTAATGGTTAGCATTAATGCCTCACAGCACTAAGGTCGTGAGTTTGGTTTGATTCCCTCTACGGCCCTTTGTGGAGTTTGTAGATGTTCCCTGTGCTTGTGTGGGTTTCTTCCAGGTACTCCGGTTTCCTCCCACACTACAAAAATATACTGGTATGTTATTTGGCTTCAACAACAACAACAACAACAAAAAATAGTGTGTATGTGTATGTGCATGTAATAGGGAATATAGATTGTAAGCTTCACTGGGGCAGGGACTGATGTGAATGCCAAAATTTTCTCTGTAAAGTGCTGCGGAATATGTATGCGCTATATAAATAACTGGTAGTAAATAATAAATAAATAATTAGATGGTAACACAAGAATACACGTTAATGAATTTAATTAAGTTGACATATTTGTCACATTTCTGCTCTTAAATTCCTAACATATAAAAGGTCAATGTATTCTAAGAACAAATAAGAATAACATTTCTTGTGTTTAACCTACAGTCGGTTCCTGTAAGGTGCGACTTGAGCCACAACATCTGTATGTGACTTATGCATACATTACACTTTAGTCAACTTACAATAGTATCCAGTTGCTTAGATAATCCAAATATGAATAAAGAATGCTGTGGTAGCCATGCTGGTTAAGCGTGCATTGAATTTTGAATAAATCACAAACAGTGTCACCAGCAAAGCACCCCCACACCATCACACCTCCTCCTCCATGCTTCACGGTGGGCACCACACATGCAGAAACCATCTGCTCACCTCCTCTGCGTCTCACAAAGACTCATCAGACTAAACTACAGATTTCCACTTGTCTAATGTCCATTGCTTGTGTTTCTTGGCCTAAACAATTATCTTCTTCTTGTTGTTCATCCTCAATAGTGGCTTCTTCGCAGCAATACGACCATGAAGGCCTGATTCACGCAGTCTCCTCTGAACAGTTGATGTTGGGATTTGTTTGCTACTTGAACTCTGTGAAGACTTTATGTGGTCTCTAATCTGAGGTGCTTTTAAATATTGGTTTCTGAGGCTGGTAACTCTAATGAACTTATCCTCTGCAGCAGAGGTAACTCTTGGTCCTCCTTTCCTGGAGTGGTCCTCATGAGAGCAAGTATCATCATAGAGTTTGATGGTTTTTGCAACTGCACTTGAGGATACATTCAAAGTTCTTGAAATCTTCTGTATCGACTGACCTTCATGTCTTAAAGTAATGATGGACTGTCATTTCTCTTTACTGAGTTGAGTGGTTGGTGCCATAATATGGATTACAACAGTAGTCTAATAGTGGTGTCCACTGTGTACTAACCCTACCTCTGCACAACACAACTGATGGTCTCAAACACATTAAGAAGGTAAGTAATTCCACAGATTGACTCTTGAAAAGGCACACCTGTTAATTCAAAACCATTCCAGGAGACTACCTCAGGAAGCTGATTGAGAGAATGCCAAAGTGTGCAAAGCTGTCATCAAAGCAAAAGGGGGCTACTTTGAGGAATCTAAAATATAAAACATATTTTGATTTGTTTAACACTTTTTTGTTTACAACATAATTCCGTATGTGTTCTTTCATAGTGTTGATGTCTTCAGTATTAATCTACTATGTTGAAAATAATTTAAAAAAAACAAAAACCATTGAATGAGAAGGTGGGTCCAAACTTTCGACTGGTACTAATAAATATATAAATATATATATATATATATATATATATATATATATAGCCAAAAACCCAGCCCACTCCTTCCCCAGAATCACAAATGCTGCAGTGCCAGCTTTCAATACAATATACAGTTCCAATGGCCGCACTCAGCAGTCGGATTTTCCGGCGATACAGAAAAAGCACACCAGTGCTGACAGGCAACGTTTTGGGCTTTAATCACCCGTTGTCAGGCTATAAAACATACAAAGATAAATAACAAACATAACATACCTTAAATACCTGTTGCTTCACCTCTCCAGACATCCGGTCATGCTGGCTGCCGCGTGCAGGAGACGTTAAACTTCCAGGGCAGTTGGTATGGAACCCTGGGATAGGCTGATGCAAACGGTGGCCATAGCAATGCGGTGTCTGTGGGGAAAACAAAAACTATAACAAAACCACGAATGAAACACCAAATAATGAGAATGGGAGAAAAAAAACAAAAAACCTATAAACAAATTACATAAATCAGCGCACAAAAAAAAAAGTAAAAGACCATGTAGTGAAATAAAGTATAAACAAACATGTAGGGCCCTTAATGGACAATATTGTAGAATAAGAAATACGAAAAAAAATATATATATAAAATAAACATATATAGCTTGAATAGAAAAAGAAGCAACCAAAATATTAAATCTATAAAGAGGTATCAAAGAGCATAAGAAACAATACATGGATAGGCTGATGCAATCAGTGGCCATAGCAACCCGGCGTCTATGGGGAAAATAAAAACAAAAACAAAACCACGAATGTAACACCAAATAATGAGAATGGGAGAAAAAAAGAAAAAAACCTATAAACAAATTAAATAAATCAGCGCACAAAAAAAGTAAAAGAGCATGTAGTGAAATAAAGTATAAGCAAATAGGGAGGGCCCTTAATGGACAATACTGTAGAATAAGAAATGCAAAAAAATAAAAAATAAAATAAACATATATAGCATGCGGATGATACTCAAATCTACCTATCCTCCCCAGGTTTGTCACCATCTGTGCTGGTCCGTGTCACTGAATGTCTCTCTGCCTAATATTTCTAAAACAGAATTAATTATATTTCCACCGGCCAATAGTAGTTACCAACCTGATATCTCTATTACTGTTGACAACTCGACAATCAACCCCACCTCACAAGCTCGCTGCCTAGGTGTCATCCTTGACTCTGAACTGTCTTTTATTCCCCACATTCAATCTGTCTCTAAATCCTGTTACATACATCTAAGAAACATAGCCAAAATTCGACCATATCTTACGCAAGACACTTAAAAACTCTAATACACGCACTCATAATTTCCCGCATTGACTATTGCAATAGTCTCCTTATTGGTCTTCCCAAAAACAGGCTCTCCCCACTACAATCCATTTTGAATGCAGCTGCGAGGTTGATCTTTCTCACCTAACGTTCAGTGTCTGCTGATCCACTCTGTCAGTCCCTCCATTGGCTGCCGGTCTTCTACCGTATTCAATTTAAAATACTTATACTCACACATAAAGCTATTAACCAAACCACACCAACATACATCTCTTCACTTATCTCAAAATATCTTCCAACCCGACATCTCAGCTCTGCACTCTCCGTCTCTCATCCCCGCGCATTACTTGTTCCCATGCATGGTTACAGGACTTTTTTCAGGCTGCACCCACCCTGTGGAATGTCCTCCCATGCACAATAAGACTTTCCACTAGTTTCCAAACATTCAAGCATTCTCTGAAAACTCACCTCTTCAGACAAGCTTATCAGATTCCAGGACCGCCCACCTAACCTTTTATAGCTCCCTATCTAACTCTCTTCTTATAATAAACACCTATCATATCTTCTCTTCCATCAATTTAAAATCCTTCTAACCCTACGCCAACTTTCCAGTGTGATTGGATTATGCAGCCCACCAAGAACATCTGCAATCTGGCTGGACCAATTTGCAATATGTAGCTCCTATCCTTGTGTATCAACACCTATTTCCCTATAGATTGTAAGCTTGCGAGCAGGGCCCTCTTACCCTTATGTATGTCATGTATGTATGTATGTATGTCTTTTACAACCCAGTATAATGTTAATTTTGATTCAAATTGTAAAGCGCGACGGAATTTGCTGTGCTATATAAGAAACTGATAATAAATAAATAAATAGCATGAATAGAAAAAGAAGCAACCAAAATATTAAATCTGTAAAGAGGTATCAAAGAGCATAAGAAACAAGACATGGAAAAGATATGGAAGAGCAATAAGCAGCAAGGGATATTAGAAGAAGACATTCAAATTGAGTTGATCATTCAATCCATTGGGTTTAACAGTATGTAGGGTATGGATCCACTTAGGTTCTAGTTGTAATAGCCTTCTATTCCAATACCCTCATCTGCCATCATCATGGACTTGATCGATAACCATATGCCTGAAACTTGATAGTTTCCTGCACGCGGCGGCCAGCATGACTCGACGTCTGGAGAGGGGAAGCAACATGTATTTAAGGTATGTTATGTTTGTTATTTATCTTTGTATGTTTTATAGCCTGACAACGGGCGATTAAAGCCCGAAACGTTGGCTAACAGCACTGGTGTGCTTTTTCTTTATTGCCGGAAAATCAGACCGCTGAGTGCCGCCATTGGAACTGTATATTGTATTGAAAGCTGGCACGGTGGCATTTGTTATTCTGGGGAAGGAGTGTGCTGGGTTTTTGGCTGTACATATGTGGTAGCGCTGCAGTAGTGGGAACACATTGCACTGCTGCCTATATTAACCCTTGGCACCCCCCACGTGTACCTTATTACCTGGCTACTACAGGACCATATGCTACATTTTATCCTCAAGAACTGGAAACTTATCCTCAGGAACTGGAAGCTTTTATATGCAGCACTGGACAAATAGATTGCATATGTTGGTGCTGACTAGTAAGGTTAATCGTTTTTTTGAGCTATAAGACCTGTCTATATTTATCAGGAGAAAATTATTATTATTTTTTTTGCTTATTGCATTGTCCTGAGTTTACACCACTAGTCTGAAACCTAGTTGCATGATTGTACCTATATAACATGGATGAAGCTAGTGGATTTTCTTGAACAGAAGTCCCTACTGGTGAAACCTTGAGTTTCTCTGAGAGCAAAACAGAGGCTGTATTTATTTAAAGAAAGATTATATGATGCTGTAGGAACGGCCACCACCGATGACCTGTTTAATACATTATTGAAAATGAAAAAAAAGGAAGTGGATTTTTTACTCCATGGGGTCACTTTGTCGGAATACATTAGGGAAAAGAAAATTCCTCGTGGCTTCCAAGTACGCAATACGCCAACCACTGGACATCACAATAAGGAATTTGTTAGATGGTGGGTCGCCGTACTGAACATATGTTCCCTGGATTTGATGACACTTGTAGTGGAAGAAGCAGCAAGGGAACTATCATCCATTAGATTCAAAATTGCAGATTTTGAGAAAAGTAACATTACATCATTACAAGCAGATGCTCCTAACAATTGGATGGATAAATTACACCAACAAATGGATACCTATAGGAAAGAACTAGTACAGTTCAAAAAACTAAAATTTGAGACGATCAATAAAGACTATGAAGAGCGAAATGTCTATAGATGGCTTGCGGGAAACTATGGCCATCAAATGTATAGAGGCCGTCGACCGGGTTATTCTCCTCTCCGGAGAAGGATTCACTTATTCAGGAGAAGAAACAGTAGGTGGTGAAACAACCACCATCACTGGTTTGAAACCCCCTTTAGGAGTCAAAACCCACACAGGGCACGGGGCAATAGGAGGCATACCAGAAGGGGGATGTAGTCTGGAACCCAACGGTCTAAATGCCGACTGCCGGCTTCCAGACTGCTTTATCCCGACTAGGGACAAATGACAGGTGTCTAAATGTAGATGCCTGTAATTTGCCCGACATCAGGAGACCGGCGCCCGGCATCCCGATCGAGCGGATGCCAGGCGCCGCAGCGGACAGCCGTGGGGGGGAAGGTTAGGTTTAGGGCTCCTGGGGGGGACTTAGGGTTAGTCACCCCCCCAGGAGGTTAGGATTAGGCTAGGGGGAGGGAGGGTTAAGGGTTAGGCACCCCTGGGGGGAGGTTAGGGTTAGGCACCCCCTCGGGGGACTTAGGGTTAAGCAGCGGGGAAGGGGGGGTTAGGTTTAGGCACTTAGAGGGGGGTTAGGGTTAGGCACAGGGGGGAGGTTAGGGTTAGGCACCCCTAAGGAGGGTTAGGGGGGTTAGGTTAGTTGATACTTACCTTTAGGACGATCAGGATTTCCAGCGCTGTCGGGTAGCCACTGTCGGGTATTGAACCGACGGCCATGTGCCCGCCGGTAATACAATTTTCAATTTATCCAATTGAATGCTTACATCAGTGGAGCAGAGAGTCCTCAATAAAGGACTAGGATTTGTTCCAACCAACAACTTTAACTTATTAAAATGGAAAATTGATCACCATCATTTAAGTAGACAGTTAAAACTTAGGGATTTCTTCAATGGACAAAACCCTCCTCCTAATACCGTTAAAAAATCTGCCTTCAAATCTAAATCATCATTTGAACCCAATTCACAAAACTTGGCGATTAACAGCTTCCTTAAAACACTTGACTCACAGGTCACTGTAAGTCAGATACAACCTTTGCCGCATAGGAACAACTTGTCACATGGACGGCACTAAAGAACCTTAGCTCCTATAAGGATATTGTCATCTGATAAGTGTGGCTGTATAGTGGTCATGAATATTGATAAATATTGCGAAGAGATATACCACCAACTGTCCAATGAACATGTCTACACTAAGCTTAAGGAAGATCCTACTGAAGATTATAAAATAGAATTAGACAATTTACTCACAGCAGCCAACAATGCTGGATTTTTGGATAAGGAAACCTGTACTTTCTTGGCCGTGGAACACCCTAGGGTTCCTCTTCTCTACTCACTGCCGAAGATTCATAAAATTCTAACAGATCCACTGGGACATCTGATTGTGTCCGCAAGGCATTATGGCCCTCATTCAGAGCCGTACTCTCTGAGCAGAGCGCACGCTCTGAATGAGGGCCGCCCTCCATAATTATGGAGCGTCCTCCTGGACGCTCGTATAGCTGTGGGTCACCACCCACAGCCTATACGAGCATGCAGTTTGATGGCCGCGATGGTCTTGACCATCGCGACCATCGCCACTGCGAGCCGGAGCCTGCGGTTGAGTTTCTCAACCGCAAGGCCTGGAGTGATTTTGGCTCTATCAGAGCCAAAATCACTCCCACTGACATCACTAGTGATGTCAGTGGGCCGGCTTCTGATGGTAGGCGTTCCCTTGGGAACGCCCCCGTCAGGGAGGCACGCCACCAGCACGCCCACCAAAGGGGGCATGCTGTTAATCAACATCGACATCACGCCCCCTTTCATCAGACACAACGAGCAAGGGAAAGTCCTTCGGCCGTCGCGTCTGGCGCATGCGCACGACGGAGCTCCCGCCGTCGTACGCATGCGCAGTGCACAACATCGACCCACTTGCGAGCGGACAGCCGCTTGCGAGTGGGTCTGAATCAGGCCCTATTTGTTTTGTAACATTTCCAGATTCCTTTATTATCACCTCCAACCATGCATAAAGGCAGGTGATACATATATTAAAGATACCACTGATCTCTTATTACATTTCAATGTTCTGGGAGAGATTCCGTACAACACCTGGCTTTGCACTTTGGATATTACAAGCCTGTATACTAACATCCCCCATGAAGAGGGTGTTGAGGCGGTGAAGGAATTAATTACCAACAACAGTATCTATAAAGGTCCACATGAATATGACTTTAAGAAGAAACTACTTCTACTTTAATGGCCATTATTATTTACAAAACAATGGATGTGCCATGGAGTCCCATGTGGCACCTACCTATGCCAATGCCTATATGGCCAGAGTGTAGAAGATTTTCTTTTTCAACAGAGATACCAGGGACAAAATTATATTTTATAAATGCTATATCAATGACGTGATTCTATTCTGGTTAGGTAGTTACAATGAATTGGTAATATTGATTGACCAAATCAATATGTTAGAGCATCCTATTAAATTTAACTTTTGTTCCAGTTTGGAGAAGATAGCTTTTTTGCATGTGACCATTTCAGTGGTGGAGAAGAGGTTGAGTACCAAATTATATTCCAAATCAACAGATAGGAATACTCTGCTTCGAGCAGATAGCTTCCATCCACGTTCTACTATTGACAGCTTGTCCTACTCCCAACTATTAAGGGTTAAAAGAATTACTAGCAATGGCATCAACCTTAAAGATGACCTGGACCTTATGATGGATAAATTCAGGAATAGGGGATACCCTGAGAGAACACTGTTACGAGCTCGTACTAAAGTGGATAGACTCCAGAGATCAGAATTATTTACCAGCACCACACCCAAGGTTCCGCAGGACACCCTTAATTGGGTACATACTTATAACACAGCGGACAAGGAAATTCTTGACTTTAGTAAAGCACTTTGGCCAGTCATTAAGAATTATCCTGATTTGTCTAATTTGAAGAGAAGCAATATTAGATCTTGCTTCCGAAGAGGCAAAAACATCAGGGATTGGTTGGTCCATTCTGACATTACTGAAACTGTTAATTTTCATGAGAACAAACATAAGCAAAATCCTGGCTGCTTTAAATGTACGGGGTGTACTACGTGTAGCCACATTATCCCAGGCACATTCTTCCATCATCCACATTCAGGTCGAAAATATGAAATCCGGCACAGATTAACCTGCTCCAGCACTCATGTTATCTACCTTGCCAAATGTCACTGTGGACTTTGCTATGTTGGGAAGACCATACGCTCTTTTAAAGAGTGTATGGCTCTTCACAGATCGGCCATTAGAGCAGCTATTAATGGCAAGGTGTCTGACCAACCTCTAGCAACACACTTTGCGTAATTTAAACATAATCTATCAAATTTCAGGCATATGGTTATCGATCAAGTCCCTGATGATGGCAAATGAGGGGATCGGAATAGAAGGCTTTTACAACTAGAAACTAAGTGGATCCATACCCTAGATAGTGTTAAACCCAAGGGATTGAATGATCAACTCAATTTGAATGTCTTCTTCTAATATCCCTTGCTGCTTATTGCTCTTCCATATCTTTTCCATGTTTTGTTTCTTATGCTCTTTGATACCTCTTTATAGATTTAATATTTTGCTTGCCTCTTTTTCTATTCAAGCTATATATGTTTATTTTATATAAATATATATATATATAATTTTTTTTCGTATTTCTTATTCTACAGTATTGTCCATTAAGGGCCCTCCGTGTTTGTTTATACTTTATTTCGCTACATGCTCTTTTACTTTTTTTTTGTGCGCTGATTTATGTAATTTGTTTATAGTTTTTTTTTTTTTTTTCTCCCATTCTCATTATTTGGTGTTTCATTCGTGGTTTTATTTTAGTTTTTGTTTTCCCCACAGACACCGGGTTGCTATGGCCACCGTTTGCATCAGCATATCCCAGGGTTCCATACCAACTGCCCTGGAAGTTTAACGTCTCCTGCACGTGGCAGCCAGCGTGACCGGACGTCTGGAGAGGGGAAGCAACAGGTATTTAAGGTATGTTATGTTTGTTATTTATCTTTGTAAGTTTTATAGCCTGACAACGGGTGATTAAAGCCTGAACATTGCCTAACAGCACTGGTGTGCTTTTTCTGTATCGCCGTAAAATCAGACCGCTGAGTGGCGCCATTGGAACTGTGTATATATATATATATATATATATATATATTATATATATATATATATATATATGAGTACAAAACAATAAACACCTTTATATGACAGTAAGCCCACCACACAGTTACAATACTTCATGCTACTCATTGATCTGAGACCATTGCTGTTTCCAAGTTAGACAGGAAGGATGCTTGTTACTGGTTGTCACTGTCATTAAAGAATATTTGGCTCTCTTCCCAGTTATACAAAAGCTAATTGTTCAGATCTCATTACAGGTGACATTTGGTATATTTTCAGATCAAGAATATTTGGACAGATGGATTCATTAGTGGATCTGTACATTTGCTATGATTAAAAAGTGACAACCTTAAGACTTTCTTTAGTGCTCTCACCAACATACTAATGTCTACGGATAAGATTTAGTTTATTTCAAACAACTCTGTAAATCCGTTCTCAGTTGGACACCTTATTCAGTCATTGGGATTTCTTTATGAAAAACAAATTGGGCAAAGCACATTGCAAATTCTTTTTGTGGGCGATGATGGCTTTAATTTGCACAGGTGCACCTTGGTATCCACCAAATGGATTTGTGAAACTAAGTGACAAGGTTTGCACAGGACCAATGTTTTCACAGTTGATAAGACGGTTTATTTAAACTGATGTGTTTCCTGTAGTATGTAGGGCCTGATTCAGATTTGTACGCAAACCCAGATGTGCAGAACAAGTCCAGCGTCATCACATGCAATGCCCCCTAAGCTGCAGCCTGATTGGGGGCGGGGAAGGATCGTCCCTAGGCTGTGTTTCCAAAAACAGGGTCGTGTCAACCTCATTTTCTGGGTGTGCTGAGGCCAGTGACTGTGGGGTCTATTTAATAAGCCATGGATGGAGATAAAGTGAATGGAGATAAAGTACCAGACAATCAGCTCCGAACTGCCATGTCACAGGCTGTGTTTGCAAAAATTACTGAAGTGAGCTGGTAGGCTTGTACTTTATCTCCATCAAAGGCTTAGTAAATAAACCCCTTAATCTTCCAATGCAGAGGTACTGGCCTTGGCAGCACAGATGAGGCGGCTAATCTCTCATATTTTCTAAACTCTCACCCTATTACATTTGGCCCAAAATACCTGAGAGTAAAGAGCAGTGTAGCTGTATGCTGTGGTGACTTTAGGGTCCAGTGTGTGCACAGATGAGAATCACAGTGAGTCACAGGGAATGCGCGTTTCACTGGAGCTTGATCACACGGGAGCTCTAAGCCTTAAGCTGGCCACACACTAGACCAACTTACATCCAACCAGCCAACTTGTTGATTGGTTGGAATGAAAATCTGTTAAGGAATGAAAGCAAATGACAATCAGCAATTTGCTCCCAAATGCCGGAAAATGAACAAAAACTGTTGTTTAAACAAATAGTTTAGATCAAACATTTAACAAACTTGTCTGACGACCATTTTCATCTGTTTTCTGGCATTTAGGAGCAAATTGCTGATCATCATTTACTCCCATACCTTACCAGATTTTCATTCCAACCAATCAACTAGTTGGCTGGTTGGATGAAAGTTGGTCTAGTGTGTGGGCAGCTTTAGGCTTAATCAAATGGCCGATGGTACATTTGGTGATCAAGGATGCAGCTCTCGGATCTGCGATGCCGGGTGGAGGTGAGCTTTGTCCTCAGATGTATTCAAATATATTAATGCTGCAGAAGGCATCAGCTGCATCCAAAGACACAGCTGCTGTAAGCATAGCATTCAACTCTGAATTGGACCCGTACACCAGTGCACCCACTATTGTGACCAGTGCACCCACTTTTGCAGAGTGAGTTTATTAAAATGAAATAGGTGCATCCTATGGTTTAAAGAACTTACATTTGCACCAACTCAGAACTGAAGGAAATCAGTTGGGGCTCACATTCGCTTTTGATATTTTTCACTGTAAATTTTGGCACAGTTGTTTCTTGCAAAGATATATCTCAAGGGCTGAGAGTACAGTTGGTGTACACCTTGAAGTGGACCAGTCAGAACATCCTTGGGCACCGGTGGAAAAGCACATGTTTTGTGTTGTGCATCGAATGTGCTTCATAAGAGATTTGCACTACATACAACACATGCAAAGAAGGATAACTGTGTAACAAACCTGCTATGAAAGCAGAATACAGCCCAAAATAGTGAAAGCAAGTTGCAATACTTAGGGGTCTATTCATCATCATTTAATTTCTACAAAACAAGGTGAAAATGAACATTTTTTCGGGCCATTCATCACAATAGTAATGCAGGAGATATCACAGAAATCTCCTGCTTGCCTTTCTCGCACGGAATTGCCATCTGTCCCCATACACTAGTATAGGGACAGGAATTTATCAAGCTCCAAATATACAATATTTTCGTCGCTTGACTGCAAGAGCATTTGCCATCTTCAGATGGCGAGTGCTCGCCCAACCCGCTCCTTCCCTATTGGAAAGAGTCCTGGATCGCGAACAGGGATCCTTTCAGATCCCTCCGCCCCTGTCCAGCTCCTTCCTCCGGACGCTCGGGCTCTTGTGCGCATGCGTGACTCACTAGTTATACTGTTCCAAAAGGAGCAGTGAAAATCCCGGGAAGGCAGCTAATTTTCGGATCAGCTGTCTCTGTGATGGAGCAATGATGAATTGCTCCGGCGCTCGCAGTGAGTTCAAATGTTATTTATCGGGGTCCGTTCGTGAAATGATGAATAGAGCCCTTATTTATAGAACATAGTTATTATAGTGTAAACTACATGCAACAGGGCAATAACAATCGACTATATTAATTGTGTCTCTCTGTAGCACACATACCTAGCTGAATATCCAATATATTTGAAATGAAGCTTAAAGACAAGAGAATACCATCTTTAGTAACTTGCTATCAGTAGAATATGTAAATGTTACAAATGGAAGAAATTGCTTTCTTGTGAGCAATGCATTTCCATTCGTGATTATAACATCACACTTTACCACTAAGGATTCCCTAATTTCTGTATAATGAGGACATTAAAATCCTGTTTCTTCTGAGAACTATGTTAGGATTTCATGCATACCATCATAATGAAATTATCATTTCAAAATGCATGTTCTGAATGATGCAGAATGGTAATTAGAGATGAACTGGTGTTCAATTAACTACTACCTGCTGCTACCCAACAGTTGTTATAAATCAATGACTGCTAATCTTATTTTCCTCTTATACATGAAGGCTCATACTATATCTATTGGAACCAGAAGATACAGTACAGTAAAAAAGTTTTTACTTTAATAATCTCAACACATAAGAACTGCATATAAAACATACACAGAAAATCTTCTGAAAAAAAGGTGGAGGAATGTTTTGTTAATAATACACATTGTCTAGCAATGCGGTTAGGCAATGCTCTCATTCTGCTGCAAACTACTATTGAGAGATGTTATGCTGTTCCATTTTAAATGTTCAACTTAAGGTGCATATACACGTAACAATTTTGTAACCAACGATTTTCTGTCAGATTTTCCCTTGAAAAAGTGAACGATTTTTGAAGTGTAGTGAACGATTTTTACAACGATGAACGAAGAATGTTCCTTCCCTTAATGAAAATCGTTATGTTGGACAGTCTGAAATGGACGATGAACGATAACTACAAACTACAAATGGAAGCGTGCTTGAACGATTATCGTTCATCGTTGTAACTCAGAAACTGAACGATTTTTTGAACGATAACGACATTGTTAACGGCAAATCATTCAAAAAATCGTTACGTGTGTATGCACCTTTAGTTGTTGTTAGTTGATTTTCACAATACAGTTTATAATTATGAAAATTGATTAATTTAATAATAAGTGGGACTTTATTTACTAAGAGAAATTAACTGCTTTTACAACTGATGAACGACCATATTTAACAGCTAGATTAAAACATAACCTGGCTTTCTGAGTATAGTTTTCTTGTTTCATGGATAATTTCCTGTAGTATGAAAAAACACAGTGCCATACCTTAGCATCTGAAAGAGTACTTCAGTGTTAATTCTTCACAATCCACTTGAAGCACTTCTATTGTTCTCTAGTCCAAGTGCATTTTCTTTAAGCTATGAATGTTAAAATCATGCAGCACTAAAATATACCACAGTTAACATGGGTATACAGTTTTTTTCTATAGCACCTGCTTAAACGGTCATTGCAATTAGATACTCACATCTCAGATTAAACCTAAATTCGGAAGTGACCGTGTTTTTTTTTTCTCTTCCTCATTATTTTATTTTATTCATGCAATTACAACAATTTTTCTGTCTAGTAGAATTAAAATGTTGAGAGAACCCAAAAATAAATGCGATTGTAATTATTGTGATTTATGATTTCCTTGTGACTCTCTTTTGTAATTTAGTTTTACCTTTAATTTATTATCCCACTTTGTACTTCTGCATGACCCAGATATTGTTATGAATAAAGCCTATTTACAAACCACAGTAAAATATTATTTCAATCTGCTCTGCAAATATTTAAGTGCTTGCAGAAATAGAAACCAAGTCTGAACACGTAACATGACACCTGGGAGTGCAAGCAAATAGCCTAGTAAGCATTATATGCACTGAGGGGTAATTAATCACATGTTTTATGTGATTGCAACAGTTTCCTCTCAGATGTAGGCTGATTTACTAAGCTACGCAAAATGTCCTCCAGATCTCCCTAGACTAGCAATCAACTGAAAAGAAAATATATGGAGGTGTATCCATATGTGCTGGATCTGAACGCCTGTGTAGCTTTCACAAACAAAGGATGCTCTTGAAATCTAGCCAAAGAATATACTTACATAAAGTAGATAGTAAAGGATTTTTATATGACACTCTAACATTCTCTACTGAAAACAAATTATAAAAAAACCCACATAGAATTATTTGAATAAAACTATTTATGAAATAACTCAAATCATGTGTGAATGTACACAGGTCCATAACAGGGCACAAATGTGTCCTGTGCTGGCTGCGCGCCCTGAGATTGCGATGTCATGGGGTAGGGATAACCGAGTGTACTGAGGATGCCTGGTCAGATGGATGGACTGCAGTGTGCCTGCCTGCAGCGTCCATAGGGCGTTCCGGATGATACTGCACAAGTGATCCTGGCTGCAGGATACCATTCCAGACATCCTGCTAGCAAGAAGCCCTGCTAGCCAGAAGCAAGGGCCATGGGCCGGCAACAGTGCCACCCACAGACCCCTTGCACTCTGTGCAGTGACATCGGTCACACACCCCTTGTTACAGCCCTTAATGTACGTAATAAATAATATTTAAAAATGACTATATTGTTTGGAAAATACAATTCTAGGCAATTATTTTTTTTTTTATCTTTCTGATTTAATATTTTTCTGTACTGTGCATTTGTAATTATCTCTAGGCATAACATAATGTATCAAATTTATTTATTATCAGTTATTAATATATAGGGCATACATCTCCCACAGCTCTTTACAGAGAATGCTTGGCCATTCACACAAGTCCGTGCCCCAGTAGAACTTAGAATCTATACTCCCTACCACGTGTACACACACATACACACTGGGACTAATTTTTGGCAGGAGCCAATTAACCTACTGTACCAGTATACACTTTTGGAAGTAAACCCGGAGAAAATGCACACAAGCATGGGGAGAATATACAAACTACACATAGTTGGGGTCATGGTGGGAATCAAATTAATTTGTGCATTTAACCAGTTAACAGCCATAGTATTTTTACAGCAGTGAAAAAATTAGTCTTATTCCAATGCACCATATTGCCACAGTGCAAAGATATGTCATTAAACACACGTAGCTAAATGAATGACAGGGAGTCCTGAGTTGCAGCACTAACTTGAGCTGATGTTTCCACTCCGCTAAGAATATGTAGGAGATGCTAGAAAATACACCCATCAAGCATAACATTAAAACCACTGACAGGTGAAGTGAATAACATTGATTATCTTTTTACAATGGCACCTGTCAAGAGGTGTGATATATTAGGCAGCAAGTAAACACTCAGTTCTTGAAATTGATTTGTTGGAAGCAGGAAAAATGGGCAATGGTAAGGATCTCAGAGACTCTGGCCCTCATTCAGACCTGCTCGCAAGCACTGATCGCTTGCAAGCGGGTCGATGTTTAGGGTCTGCGCACGCGCAGCGGCCACACTGCGCGTGTGCAAGCCCCGAAGCGAGAGAGAAATTATCTCGCTCCGGAGCTCACTACAAAAGGGGCGGCTGTCGATGGTGATCGACAGCTCGCCCCGTTTTGTAGGCGTGGCGGGGGTGGTTTCACGAACGGAGGCATTCCTTAAGGAATGCCTGCCGTTTTGTGGGCGGCCGCACTGACATCAGCAGTGATGTCAGTGGGGAACTTCCTGCTCGATTAGAGCAGGAAGCTCCCTAGGGCTTGCGGTTGCCGAGACCCAACCTTAGGGTCTCATCGCAAGCCCCGATGGTCGCAATGGTCTTGATCATTGCGACCATCAACCTGGTCGGTCGCTAAAGCTGTGGGTGGTAACCCACACCTTAGCTAGCGACCAGGAGGCCGCACTTGAAAAGTCAAGCGACCGCCCTCATTCAGAGCGAGCGATCGCTTCTTGCGAGCACCTCTGAATGAGGGCCTCTATGTGGTCAAATAATTATGGCTATACAACTGGGTCAGAGTATCTCCAAAAAGGCAGGTCTTGTTGTGTGTTCCCGATATGCAATGGTTAGAATTTACCAAAAGTGATCCAAGGAAGGACAAATAGTGAACAGGTAATATGAGATAATGGGCGTCCAAAGTTCATTGATGTGCGTGGGGAGTGAAGGCAGAAGAGCTACAGTAGCACAAATTGCATAAAAAATACATTGCTGGCTATGATAGAAAGGTGTCAGAATACACAGTGCATTGCAGCTTGCTATGTAAGGGTATTAATGCCGTCCGGTCGCTAATTTGCGGTGCAAGTTGCTTTAGAAAGAATTGCTTTCCAGTCTAATCATGTGGTTCCAAAGCACAAAAGTTATTTTTATGTAAAAAGGGGTAACACGATACAAGTTTAACAATTAGAGTAAAAAGCAAGATAATGAACAATAGGTAAAGCCGATACATACGCATGCGCACTGGTCCCAGTATACAGTCATTCAGTCCTGAAGTCTGCGGTCGCAAAGAAGATGTCTGAACACTGAAGCCAGTATACGGTACAGGTTACAGAGATAATAAAGGGACAAGTTGGCAGGTTTTCATTGGTTCTTGCTTCTGGTCAATCTGGTCATTGGTCAGTTCATACGGTGTCATCAGGGGTATGGATCAGTCTTCCAACAGTCATATTGTGTATCTTTCCACCAAAGAACTGGTTAAAACTGGCTACAACACTGCATACAAGAAATAGCATTCTACTCAATAACTCCCTATCATCCATGACTAGCGGAGGCATGATGCGACTTCTTTGCCGATAGAAACAGATGTCTGCAAATAAACAGGGATTTAGTATGATACCAAACATGACATGTCCACTGTATTCTGAACCATAGACCTCTTTTAAATACATCTTACATCTTAACTATTAGCTAACAATACCTTTAATAACTGTGATTATATATATAATGTGGGAACCATTTTATATGCATGCATTCGCATATGTGCATCTGTGTGTGGAATTCACATATGTGCGTCTGTGTATGTGTGTGTATGTGAATACATGTGTGTGTTCGCATTTGTGTGCATTGGATTGCACCGATGCAAAGTAGCGTCCTAATAACACGCCATCAGACTATAGATGACTATATCGTCAGATAGTAATTGTAAAGCGATCATACCCAATTATTTGACTTTGACAAGGGGCTGCATAGATGCAGACTAGTCAGAGTGCCCATGGTGTCCCCATTCCATTGCCAAGAGTGCCTACAATGGGCATGTGAGTGTCCAAACTGTACCATGGAGCAATGGAAAGGGTGATCTGGTCTGATTAATCACATTTTTTTTTACATCATATGGATGGGCGGGGGGGTTTGTGTCATTTTCTGGGGAACAGATGACAACATGATGCACTATGGGAAGAAGGAAAACCTTGGGTCCCAGCATTTATGTGGATGTTACTTTGACACCTACCACATACCAAAAAAATTATTGTATACCAAATGCTCCCCTTCATGGCAATAGTAGGGCAGTGGCCTCTTTCGGCAGGATAATGTGCCCTGCCACACTGCAAAAATTTTTCAGGAATGGTTTGAGGAACATGACAAAGAGTGCAAGGTGTTGACTTGGCCTCTAAATTCCCCATATCTCATTCAAAAAGAGCATCTGTAGGATATACTAAAAAATAAGTTCTAGCCTTGGAGACACCACCTTACAACTAATGGAGCATACACACGGTCAGATTTGTCAGATCTGTCAGATGTGTCAGATGAACGATTTGAACGAATTTACCAAAGATTTGAACGATTGAACGATTTTTGACTGCATTAAAATGAATGGAATCGTCCAAGTCTGACTGCAAACACATCAGATGTCAGATATTGTTATCTGACCATCGGGAACTCACATCGTTCATCATCCATCTTTCTGGCATGTCAGATATGTCAGATTTTCCTTCAGATATGAACGATTGAACGATTTTTTAAATCGTTATCATTCAGATCTGAAGAAAAATCTGACCGTGTGTATGCACCATTACAGAAAGGATTTGCTGCCAACATCTTGGTGCCAGAAACTACAGGACACCATCAGTAGTCTTGTGGTGTCCATGCCTTAATGGGTCAGAGCTGTTTTTGCAGCATGAGAAGGTCCTACACAATATTAGTCAGGTGGTTTTAATGTTATGCTGATGGGTGTATATCTACATCTGTTTTGATCCTCTGGGTATAATAATAAGTGTTTTTGTTTCTGATTTTATTCGGGGTTAAGCAGGCACGTTTTATTTGGAGCAATTTTTAATTCTTAGAACTATTTAGAGTAACAAGAACAAATCAATGAATCACTTTCACAAATGTATCTTCCAGATTGTGAAAGTTACTATAAACCTAAATACCAAATAAAAAAGCACTGCAATCATCATCATATATCATTGAACCACACCATATTATTATTATTTTTTTTTCATTAAATCCATCCTTGTATTTTGTTGTTGGTTTCAGATTTAGCGAATTGCTGGCAAAAACTTAATTTTCATTAAAGGTGCTAAACAAAAGTCTTAATTTACACTATTTTATAATCTATTCATAGATTATTTTCTATGATTTGAATGACTTCCTGTTTGTTTCTCATGTTACACTCTGCTAAGTGATGGAAGCCAGCACTGGACTGGCCGGGGATTCCACTGCCTGAGGAACCTGCCTTCCACCTTAGAGAGGCTGGGCCGACCTTCACTAATTGCACTTGCCCTAACTGCTTTGGTGGTACCTGTGTGCTAAAACTGTATGCAGAGAGAGGCCACTGGCTCACTTAACCATCGCAATGTTATTGTGGGGGCTATTTACTAAGCTGTGTTAGGAGATAAAGGGAACAGTGATAAGGTACCAGCCAATCGGCTCCTAACTGCCATGTTACAGGCTGTGTTTGAAAAATGGCAGTTAGGAGCTGATTGGTGGGTACCTTATCACGTTCACTTTATCTCCTAACACATCTTAGTAAATAGACCACTTTGTCACAACTGCAACAAGGAAGCTGGAAACTGCACTGCATTTATCATAGATGTGATACAGTGAAGAGTGAGGAAGAGCCCTTAAAAACATAAATCCTGTTGGAGGAAAGTGCTCTTGCTGTCTCATTGGTTCGTTTCCTAAGTATCAGAGGCATGCTCACTGCACATGCATGACCTCTGACCCAGTTCACCTTCTACACATTCTATCTTCTTCCATCCTTCATTCTGTTAAGATGTGCCCACAGATGTCTTTGAGTCACTGAGCCATATATAGACAAGGTGGTGCCACTCCTAACCACTTTGTCACCACCACTTACACAGTGTTACCACCACTAGTAGAACTACAGGTCCCACTGCAACCACTGCCTCTATTATCCCTGTGCAAAGCCCAGACACCACATGCTTCCTCTGTTACCCTGCTCCTGGTTGGATCTGCATCATACTGTATGTACATGAGTTATGCTGCATTTTTCCTTTGTTGTCTCACACCCTTCTGCTCTACCTATGGTTAATAAATCAAACACTGGTTAAGCTAGTCAATGTGTAGACCAGAGGTTCTCAAACTCGGTCCACAGGACCCCACACAGTTCACATTTGCCAGGTCACCCAGCAGGTGTACAGGTGTAGTCATTACTCAGACACATTTTGAAAGAACCACAGGTGGAGATAATTATTTCACATGTGATTCTGTGAGGAGACCTGGAAAACATGCACTGTTTGGGGTCTTGAGGACCGAGTTTGAGAACCTGTGGTGTAGACTAACCTCTATCACAAACTGCTGATGCCTATCAGTATAGGTTCTACTAATAGGTTTTGGGCCCAGGAAGATAGGCTCCCAGGCTGACAGCATGTGCTGAATAATGATACCAAGAAACAGCTGTCATGGTAACACAGAATAAAAGTATCTGAGTTATTACAGAAAATACTTTTATTCATACTGTGAAAAATAATGTATGCTACTAATGCAGGTATGGGGTTTAGAGAATTATGCTGGGACAAATTATGAAAAGTCACTAGTGATTTCTGTGATGACCCCAACCATGATGATGTGGATAAAGACATGGAAACTATAGGCTTAGCTGTAGAACAGCATGTGTATTCAATTATTCAGAGAAAAGTGACCGCACATGAAATGTGGGTACCATTACAGACATCTTATAAGGACAAGGCTTAATGAAGCAAATCTACCTGAGACTTACTCTGTATGACACTAAGCTAAGTGCATGCAACAATATGAATGCATATATAGTTAGGATGCTATCTATCTCGAAGCAATTAACTTCAGTAGGCATCCAAGAAAACAAGGAGGAAGTTGCAACAGTGATGCTGCAAAACAGAGATTGTATTGGCCAAACTACTGCAGTGTCAAGAGTGCATACCTGTTGAAACCAATACTGAAAATTCTATTCTGCTGTTAAAGCATTTAAAGTTTAAATAGTCCTAGTACAAGTGCTTTAAGTATCACAAGTTGGTATACAAGGCCTCAGAATGTAGAGCAAGTGAACCAAGTAATATACCGTCATGCAAGCATTACAGAGAAATGATCCAGCATTGAATGTAGCAGACAGTCAATGCAAAGATTGCTGGTACATGGATTAAATGCTACAAAAGTTGGGACAGTTACTGTATGCTTGAGAATCAATTGTGAAACAGTTATCACAGACATACAGTAGAATATGTGTTGTTTGTCCCAGTTCTCGGAACCAATCAGTGTACTTGAGAAGAATCAATACAAGTTCCAATTCACAAAGGGACAGTTTGTTGTGTACAACAAAAGAGGGACTGTAATTGCAATGGCAATTTGGTGCCAACAACTGTATATCCTAGATATTGAAGAGTGTAGGGCAATGATGGCTTTAGATTCCAAGCAGTCAATGTAACTTTGGCATAAGAGACTGGGTCACCTAGGATGCAACAATATGCAGAAATTTCTAGATGACATGGTGATGGAGATATCAGTGGACAATCCTCAAAGACCAAAATGTGAAGAATGCGTGAGGTGTAAGCAAACACATTGCCCCCTTCCTAAGTCATCATCTACAGAGAGCGCACCATTGGAATTAATGCATACAGATGTATGTGGACCAATGGAGATGGAGTCAATGAGTGGCAACCACTACTTCATGATGCTGATGCTACAGTACAAGGATGACACACATTTATTTCCAGAAAGCCAAGATTGAAGTAACAAGGAAGATTAAGGAATACTGGAATCTTGTAGAAAATCAAACAGGCCTGAAGATAAAAATGTTGAGGTCTGATAATGATGGAGAGTATGAAATTTAGCTATCTTTCTCAAAAAGAACAGCATACAACATCAACAAATGGGTGCCTGCACACCTGAACAAAATGGCTTAAGTGAGAGGGCAAACATAACAACCATTAAAAGAGCACAGACTATGTTAAGTGATGCAGGTGTGAACAAGAGATTGTGGACAGAAGCAGTGCAAGCTGTGGTTTATCTCAAGAATCGAGCACCTACAATGGCAGTCAAAGACAAACACCATTGGAGGCATAGTCTAATAAAAAGCCAAGTGTTAGTCATTGTCATGTCTTTGGTTGCAAAGCATATGCCGATATCCCTAAGGAGGAATGGGAAACTAGATCCCAAATCCATCTTGTGTATTATGCTTGGATATTGTCAACAAAGCAAAGGCTACAGATTGTGGGACATTGACAATCAAAAGCTTCTGAAGATAAGGGACATACTGTTTCATGAAGCAGCTTAAATTAAAGACAAGCTTTAACACCACAAAAACTTGTGATGCTTGACATACCAAGAGCTGGAATCATGTTAGAATGTCACACTGTGAGCATTCAGACCACCTTACCATACCCAGCGCTGTCTCCACTGGCTAGTCTTCCCAAGGGGAACCTGTGTTGACAACTTAGTAGCTGTGATGGCATTTCCCCTGAAGCCAGCATGGCATGGGCGCCACTTTCTTGCTTTGGTCAACTGATTCTGGATTCGTTCAACCCCTGAGAAATTAATTTCAATGACTGTCCAAAATTTTTACACCCTTCACTCACACTTGTTTATTGCCAGTACAATATTTATCTCACTTGTTCTGGTTCCAGTGTCAGCAACTCTGCCTTCAGACTCCTGTTTCTCCTGCGAGTGCTTCTGTGTTCTTCAGCTCCCAGCTGAGAGCATTTGTCTACTGTTGCTTCCTGCGTCAGTTCGGTGCTCAGTCTTAATCAAATTCCAGTGAGCTCCTCTGCCACAGCCTGCATATACCTGTGTGCTTCTTCAGCCTGCATATACCAGCATCCAGTTCCAGTTGTAGCTTGCATATATACTAGGGATGTGCGGGTTTGGATTTCCGAAATCCGAACCCCCCCCCCAGCCCCCTCTGATCCGAGCCGGGAACCGAGTCAGGCTCAGGTTTTCCTGCCTGGCTCTGAACTGAAATCAAGGCAAAACGTCATCATCCTGCTGTCGGATTCTCGCGGGTTTTGGATTCTATAAAAGGTCCCGCGATCACAGCCATTTTATATTCCGGCTGTGGATCTTGCGTGCAGAGGGAGGGAGCTGGGAGCTGTTGACTAGTGTTGTGATACATTACAAACTGGGCTGGCTGGCTACTGTGAAGAGTGAGGGAGCTGGGAGCTGCTGCTGATGCTGGCTGGCTACTGCTGTCCATACATAGGGGCTGGCTGGCTACTGTTGTCCATATAGGGGCTGGCTGTTGTCCTGTCCATAGGGGCTGGAAGAAAGAGGGAGCTGGGAGCTGTTGGCCACTGTACTGTTGTTGTGATAATAAATAAATAAAAATAATAAACTTAGTTGTACACTAACACTACTTACATTACAATACTGTGTTGCCTACTGTGAAGAGGGAGGGAGCTGGGAGCTGTTACTGATGCTGGCTGGCTACTGTTGTCCATATACATAGGGGCTGGCTGGCTACTGTTGTCCATATAGGGGCTGGCTGTTGTACTGTCCATAGGGGCTGGCTGGCTGGCTGGCTGTAGTGCTGTGTTCAGGGGGTGCACATCCTTCAGGGGTGCTCTCTTCACCTACCACCACCAGTGTTAAAAAAATAATAATTTTTTGTGTGCGCGCCGTGTTAGCCAGCCACACCTGTCATCGGCATAGGTAGGTGCACAGGGGTGCTGTGCTACTATCAAGGGGCTGCTGCCCAAAAATACAAATCATTTTTATAGGGGCTGTCCTGTGTGGTGCAGGGGTATGCTGCCCAAAATACAAATAATTTTTACAGGTGCTGTCCTGTTTGGTGCAGGGGTATGCTGCCCAAAATACAAATAATTTTTACAGGTGCTGTCCCATGTGGTGCAGGGCTACGCTGCCCAAAAATATAAAATACAAATAATTTTTACAAGGGCTGTCCTGTGTGTTGTGGTGTAGGCCGCTGCCCTCCTTAAATTTTTACAGGTGCTGTCCTGTGTGTTGTGGTGTAGGCCGCTGCCCTTCTTAAAATTTTACAGGTGCTGTCCTGTGTGTTGTGGTGTAGGCCGCTGCCCTTCTTCAATTTTGTACAGGTGCTGTCCTGTGTACTGCAGGGGTACGCTGCCCTTCAAAAAAAAACAACCTTTTACAGAGGCTGTCCTGTGTGTTGTGGTGTAGGCTGCTCCCCTTCTTAAATTTTTAGAGGTGCTGTCTTGTGTGGTGCAGGGCTACGCTGCCCTTCAAACAAAAAAACCCTTTTACAGGGACTGTCCTGTGTGTTGTGGTGTAGGCCGCTGCCCTTCTTCAATTTTGTACAGGTGCTGTCCTTTGTAGTGCAGGGGTACGCTGCCCTTCAAAAAAAAAAAACAACCTTTTACAGGGGCTGTCCTTTGTGTTGTGGTGTAGACCGCTGCCCTTCTTCAATTTTTACTGGAGCTGTCCTGTGTGGTGCAGGTGTACGATGCCCTTCAAAAAAAAATTACTTTCACAGGGGTTAATAACTTCCATAAAAATAATGGAGGATAAAATAGGGGGAAATCAAGAACCACTTCCTCCTAGTGCTGAAACTGCTGCCACTAGTCATGACATAGACAATGAAATGCATCAACGTCATCAATCGTCTGAGAAGAAATGTAAACTTGCCAATATGCCATTTACGACATGGAGTGGCAAAGAACATCTAAGGTCCTTCCCTATGTTCATGACTAGTGATGCAGCTTCACATGACGATGGAAGCCCTCCTCCTCCCACTAGAAAAATGAAACGAGTTAAGCTGGCAAAAGCACAGCAAAAAACTATGCATTTTAAGAAGATATCACAAATCCCCAAGGAGAGTCCAAGTGTGGTGGCAGTTGCGATGCCTGATTTTCCCAACAATGGACGGGAAGAGGTGGCTCTCTCCACCATTTGCACGCCCTCTGCACGTGCTGGAAGGAACATCCACAGTCCACTTGCTGATATTCAAATTGAAGATGTTACTGTTGAAGTACAACAGGATGAGGATATTGGTGTAGCTGGCACTGAGGAGGAAGTTGACGAGAAGGAGTCTGATGGTGATGTGATTTGTTTAAATCAGGCACCGGGGGAGGAAGTTGTTGTCCGTGGGATGAAAAAGCCCAGCACTGTCATGCCTGGGCAGAAGACCAAACATTCCACTTCTTTGGTCTGGAAATATTTCAGTCAAAATCTGGACAACTACTGTCTTGCCATACGTTGTGTTTGTAAAGGTGTAATAAGTAGGGATAAGGACGTTAACCACCTAGGAACATCCTCCCTTATACTTCACCTGCAGCGCATTCATAAACAGTTACTGACAAGTTCAGAAACTGTGGCTAAGACCATAAGCAGTCCAGGGACACCTAAATCCCTTTTTCCTGTTGTATCCAAGCGCCTGCAAACCACACCATCGACTCCATCCTCATCAATTTCCTCCTCCATCAGTATCGGAAGTAGTCCTGCAGGCCATGTCACTGGCATGACTGACTCCTCTCCTATCCTGGATTCCTCTACAGGAACCTGCACTGCTACGCCTACTGCTGCCACTGCTGCTGTTGCTGCTGGGAGTAGTTCATCATCCCAGAGAAGAAGTTGGAACATTACTACATCTTTTACTAAGCAATTGACCCTCCAACAGTCTTTAGCGAGGAGGATGAAGTATGACAGCAGTCATCCTGTTGCAAAGCAGATAACTGAGGCCTTGACAGCTTTGTTGGTATTAGACGTGTGTCCAGTATCCGTCATTAGTGCAGTGGGATTTAGAGAATTGATGGAGGTAGTGTGTCCCCGGTACCAAATCCCTTCTAGACTCCACTTCACTAGGCAGGCGATACAGAGAATGTACAGAGACGTCAGAAAAAGTGTCCTTAGTGTCCTAAAAAATGCAGTTGTACCCAATATCCACTTAACCACAGACATGTGGACAAGTGCAACAGGGCAGACTAAGGACTATATGACTGTGACAGCCCACTGGGTAGATGCATCGCCTTACGCAGCAACAACAGCAGCATCACCAGTAGCAGCAGCTCAGAAACGCCAGCTCATTCCAAGACAGGTTATGATGTGTATCACCGGTCTAAGTAACAGGCACAATGCCGACAACCTCTTAGAGAAACTGAGGGAAATCATCACCCAATGACTTATCCCACTTAGACAATCCTGGGGATTTGTGATATCTGACAACACCATCAATATTGTGAGGGTATTAAATCTGGGCAAATTCCAGCACATCCCATGTTTTGCTCACACAATAAATTTGGTGGTGCAGAATTTTTTATAAAAGACGGGCGTGCAGGAGACGCTTTGGGAGGCCCAAAAAATTTCTGCCCACTTTCGCCATTCAGCGACTGGAGTGCCAGCAAACACTCTTGAATCTGCCCTGCCATCACCTGAAGCATGAGGTTGTGACGCAGTGGACATCAACCCTCTACATGCTTCAGAGGATGGAGGAGCAGCAAAAGGCCATTCAAGCCTATACATCCGCCTATGACATAGGCAAAGGAGTGGTTATGCACCTGACTCAAGCACATTGGAGAATGATTTTCGTGTTGTGCAAGGTTCTCCCGCCCTTCGAACTTGCCACACGTGAAGTCAGTTCAGACACTGCCAGCTTGAATCAGGTCATTCCCCTCATCAGGCTTTTGCAGAAGCAGCTGGAGAAAGTGAAGGAGGAGCTAAGACAGAGCGATTCCTCTTGGTATGTGGGACTTGTGGATGAAGCCCTTCATTCGCTTTGCCATGATTCGTGGGTGGTCAATCTGTTTAAATCAGACCACTATATTTTGTCCACCGTGCTCGATCCTAGGTTTAAAGCCTACGTAGTGTCCCTCTTTCCGGCTGACACAAGCTTGCAGAGGTGTAAAGACCTGCTGGTGGAAACACTGTCAGCTGAAGCAGAACGTGACATGTCAACAGCTCCTTCTTCATTTTCTCCCGCAATTGGGGCTGCCAGGAAACAAGTTAGATTTCCTAAGCAACCTGCTGGCGGTGATGCAGGGCAGGCAGGACCAAGTTTGGACCCCTGGTCTGGACTGAAGGACCTGCCAACAATTTCTGACATGTCTACTGTCACTGCATATGATACTGTCACCAATGACAGAATGCTGGAGGATTATATCGGTGACAGCATCCAAGTAGGCATGTCAGACAGTCCGTACCTGTACTGGCAGGAAAAAGAGGCAATTTGGAGACCCCTGAACAAACTGGCTCTATTTTACCTAAGTTGCCCCCCTCCAGTGTGTACTCGAAAGAGTTTTTAGTGCAGCCGGGATCCTTGTCATCGAAAGGCATATGAGGTTGCTTCCACAAAGCATGGAGAAGATGATGTTCATTAAAATGAATTATCAATTCTTTCGGGAAGACCAGCCTCCAGAAAGTACAGAGGGACCAGTGGTGGTGGATTTCAGCAAAGATGAATTAATACTCTGTGAGGACAAGGATGTACACAACACTGACGAGAGTGAGGAATCGGTGGATGAGGATGAGGACGACATCTTGCCTCTGTAGAGCCAGTTAGTGTAGGGACAGATTAATTGCCAACCTGTTTTGTGCGGGCCCAAACGAACCAATCATTTCTGCAACAGTCGTATGGCAGACCCTGTCGCTGAAATGATTGGTTTGTTAAAGTGTGCATGTCCTGTTTATCCAAATAACGGTGGGTGGGAGGGCCCAAGGACAATTCCATCTTGCACCTCTTTTTGTTATTTGTATTATGTACACTGCAGTGCCACTCCTAGATGGGCCACGTATTTGTGCAGCTCACTTGTGTTGCTTAACATAGTCATCCAGCTACCTTGGTGCTACCTTTTGGCCTAAAAACAATATTGTGAGGTGTTCAGAATAGACTGGAAATGAGTGGAAATGAATGTTATAGAGGTTAATAATAGCAAATAAACAAATTCTGTGATTTTAGCTGTTTTTATGCTCTTTTCAAAAAAAATACAGATCCAAAACACAAAACACAGAAGGGTGGTTTTGGCAAAACCAATCCAGATCCAAAACACGAAGAAAAATCCAAATCCAAAACCAAAACACGAAAAGTGTCCGGTGCAAACTCCTAATATATACTAACATGCAGTACCAACTATAATCTGCTGTTACTAATGTGCAGTACCAACTACAGTCTGCTAATACCTATGTGCAGTACCTTCTCAGCCTGCAGGCTATCAGCATTATTTACACATCTGTAGAGTGCACATATCTCTATGGGTACTATATGGACTGAACTCACATGTAGTGTTCCTGACATATTACTTATATTTAGCATCTATCATACCTCCTTGTTCTTGATACACCTCCTATTTGAACATGTCTCATATATCTGTGTTCTCTACTGTAGTTAGAGTTACCATCATTTCTGGGTAGCACACCAGTTCCTCAGCCTAATACTTGATTTGTTCTTCATCCTGTGCTGTAATCCCATAGGGAGAACTGAATGAGGAGAAGCATCATTCATTCACCTACTATAGCTTCATTCACTCCAGTTCTACTCAGACCTGCCCAGTGGCTCCAGTCCAGAGCCCAAATCAAACCCAGAATCTGACAGTTTGCACTGGCCAAATAGACGCAAGGTCAAGTGATGCAATTTCTGCAAGAAATTTCTACCCAAATGGGCTCTCTGCAACATACATTTGATTGTACCAATTCTGTTTCTCAGACTCCAGCTCCGCCCTTCCAATTCTGAGATTGCCCACAACAGAGAAATTTGATGGTGATCTAAAATTATGCAGAGGATTCCTTAATCAATGTGGGATTCACGTTGAACTGCAGCAGAACAACTCGCACCAAGATTGTTTTCTTTTACTCCACTGCTTACTGGATCTGCATTGTCTTAGGCATCACCTCTTTGGGAACTATTAAATCCTATCCTCTCTGACTTCGACAGATTCTTAGGGGCAAAGTTACTAAGATTTGTTTTTGGTCAATTTTGTGTTTTTCTGCACGCTGGGTGAGATTTTCCAAACTGGAGATTTACTAAAGGCCGATTTGACTGCAACTCACAGGTGAAACACGACTTAACACACCAATTCAGCACAATACATCATCAGACCAAACATCGTATAATTTACATGGACTCAAATACAAATCACAAATTTACTAAGAATTGTGTTTGTCAAATTCATCAAAAAAACACAAAAATCACTGCACAATGCACAAAATAAAAATACGCCCACTGTGATCTGCGTTTGTCCAAAGCACTGCACAGATCAGTATGATATGTGCAGGTTTGTTTTGTTAAAATAATTAAATAAAGGATTAATTAAAAAAAAATTGCATGGGATACCCCCCAAAGAGCATAACCAGCCCCAGACCTCTGAGCCAAGTCTGATACTGGACGATCAGGGGAAAACCGGCATGGGGACTCCTATTTTCCAGTGACCAGCTCTGGGCTGAACCAGCCAAGGGGCATACACAATGGCAGGGAGAGACACGACATGGGGTCCCCCAGCCATAATGTAAACCATCCCCAAACTGGTCAGTCAAGGGCTGAGAATCCTTGGGAGGGTCCCAAAAATAAAATGGGGTCCCCCTCCTGAGGATCTACAGATGTGGCCTCATACAGGGCCGTAGCTAGGGTAGTGCGGCCGGTGTCATCGCACAGAGCACCACAGGTCAGGGGTCACTGTTTGGGCCTGTCAAATTTTTGTTTATTATCATTCTTGCTTGTAGCTTCCTCTTATTTCATCCCCAGCATCTCGTGGCCTCCCCATCTCTTCCCTGGCCCTTCCCCATGAAACCATGGCCCTTTTTTGGGTGCATTATGTCCCTTTGAAAAATGAGGGGGGCACCAATGCTCTTTCTGGCACAGGGCACCTAAAAGTCTAGGTACAGCTCTGGACGCACACCTCTAGCTAATGATCACATCTATAAAATGGCTGGTACAGTAGGAGCCGGTGCATGTGCCTGTGACACTCACCCCAATGGTTCTCACTACAGCGATGGGACACACCTGGAACAACAAGGTAAAAGCAGGGTGGCACAGGCAGAGGGCAAGACATGATTCAATGCAAGGCTTCACTCAGAACTTGAATTATTGTATATTAGAATTGTATTAACCTTATTGCTAAAAAAAAATAATAATAAAATAAATACTGTAAATAAAAATGTAATGTGACAAGGTCACTGGTATAGTGCTGGAAGGTCACTATATTTCTCCTAGATTCCTAACCTGTGTTTTCTAAAAAAAAAAAAACCCTGGAAACTGTCTGTGTTGTTATCAGCTTTGTGGGTTTTTTGACAGAGCTGGAAAATGGTTCCCAGGGTTTATGAATGGAGAGAGAGGGGGGCTCCATTCATTAGACCCAGTCCGGGTTTTAGGGCGTTTTGCCTCACAGGAGGCTAATTAGGGCTTGCAGCTACAGTAAGTATGTGTATTTTAAAGCTGTCAGGCTGATCATTTGAGAGACACACCCTGGGGAAATGAGAGTCTATTGTGTCTCTATGAGAGAAAATATGCTGGTAAAAACTTCTCGTATTTGTATTAGTGAGCTAGGACCATTCTCTGTTTAGTTACTGCTGGACGGCAAGGTGTCTATTTTTGTTTTTGCTTTATAATAAAACTGGCCAAGGTCAGTTGCCATGGACTTTGGACCTCATTCAGACCTGCTCGCTAGATGCGATCGCTCGCATCCAGCACATGCAAATTTGTCAGTGACGGAATGGGAAGCGATCGCTCGACAAAGGCATAAGCGCATCCACTTTGGCTGTGCGAGCGATCGCTCTGTATATGCAGACACCCGTTAGCGTATGTTGAGACCCCCACTAGCGCACGTCATCTCCAGGAAATGTATTAAAACATTGGTACATCGAGCACCATCGGTAGCGATCGCAGCGCTTGTGGTTGCCTTACCCTGTCGCAAGCACTGCAAGGACTTCAGTGTAAAAAACAGGCATGTGACGTGTACTATGATGCTGCCTGTTAATTATGCATATCTTAAAAATGGCGTTGAAACACCCAGGCACACCTGCATTCGCATCTCCACACCCCCGTTATTAGTGTCCTGCCACTGTTACCACCAACAAACGGCCTCTCCTGTCACTCATTTCACTGGGCTGTCTTTGCTGGGCGAGGGAGCGGGCTGCGATCGCACAGAGTAGTACGCGCATGCGCAGAACGAAGCATGCGCATGCACATTCGCAAACCATCGGGCCGCATGCGAGCGCACAGTGCTAGCGAGTGGGTCTGAATGAGGTCCTTTGTGTGATCTCTCATTTGCTGCGCAGTGCCATCTACCCCAGGAGAAGGTACCAGTTCCCCAACCCTGTTACAGTAAATATACACTATTTACGCCCGCACACACTAATGTAATTTTAGTTCTAACCCTTACACCTTTCCTTTATTTAATAACATTTATTTAACTCCACAATATTTTACAGCACTGTAAAACAAATAATGAATCATTGTCTCTTTAGGGCTTAGGCCGGGATGAACTAAAGGAAAATGCTGTAAAAACCCTGTTTTCTGGCTTTTTCCTGCATTTCCATATGTACTAAGCCCCGGCCGCACTTTTATCGGTGCAGAGGGTTACTCCAGAAAAATGTGACGTTAACCTATAGAAGCCTATGGGCTTCTTACTGCACACTGCCCCCCGAAGCTTCACCGCCGCCCGCCATCGCCCAGTGCTGCCCCCACTCACCTGCTCTCCATGGTCACTGGCCCGCGCTCCTCCTGGGTCCCCCGCCTCCTCCTCCTTCTAATCTTCCGGGTGTAGGGAAGAGGAGGAGGATGAGCCCTGGGCTTTCTGCACAGGTGTCCAGCAGGAAGTTTCTGGTGCTCTGAGGGGGCAGGGTCCCACGGAGACCCAGTCACCCAGCATCGGCTGCTTCGCAAAGGGCAGCTCTTATCGCAAGAGCTGTCCTTTGCGATACTTATCGCATATGTTAGTACATATGCGATTAGTAAGGTTGCGGTGACTGTCGGAATGGTCACCGCAACCTTAGTACATCCTGGCCTTACAGTCTAAATACCACACTACACATATGGGTTCAGTTTTATTCACAGCCAATTAAAGGGAATGTAGTCACCATGCTGGCAGTCGGGATGCCGACTCTGGATTCCCGGCTCCAGAATCCCAACAGCCGGTATTCCAACATTCACTATTAGGGTTAGGGGGAAGGTTAGATTTAAGGTTAGGGTTAGGCACTAGGGGAGGGGGGTAGGGGTAGGTTGGGGGGGCAGGGCTGTAACTAGGATAGTGTGGCATGTGCCATGGCACAAGGCACCACAAGGCATGGGGTGCTGTTCGGGCTTATTAATTTTCTGTTTATAATCATTCTCACTTGTAGCTTCCTCTTCTATTATCCCCGGCATCTCCTGGCCACCCCTATCTCCTCCATGGCCAACTCCCTCTCCATCTGGCCACCTCGCCAAGCACCTTCAGTGACACTCTCTTTTATTTAACACTCATTTCATCATTGCAGCCATTGGATTCACACTGTATTTGGCAGTGACACCTCGATAACAGTGGTACAAAAGGATCGGTATCCCTTCATCATCATATGGGACAAATAAGATTTGTCCTGGCCCTTCCCTATGAGGCCACACCCCTTTTTTAGGCATGCATCTTATATCCTTAGTTTAAGGGGGCGCCAATGCTTGTTCTGAGCCAGGGCACCAAAAAGTTTAGTTATGGCTCTGGGGGAGGGTTAGAGCTAGGCTGCAAGGGGGTCAGGGTTAGGGTCAGGCTGCAGGAAAGGTGGGTTAGGGGGAGGGTTAGGTTTAGGCTACTTACCTTCAGGTGTCAGGATCCTGACAGCCGAGATGCTGAATGCAGGGATCCCATACCCAACCAAATTAAAGTACTGTATCATTAGAATTTTAAACTGAGGGAGGAAATTGAAGCACCTGTAAAAACTCAAGCAAACATTAAGAACATATACAAACTACAGGTTGAAAAAAAAGAAACCATGTCTCCAGCATTGTGAGGCAGCTATACTAAGCATTGTGGGACTGATTCAGAGATAGATGTATAACCGATATTCTTACAGTATGTATCTGCAACACAGCTCAGAACAACAGACTTGAGCTAACTCAGGCATGAGCAGCAGCACATAAACGATGGCTCACAATCTCACAATGATGAGAGCAGTGTGATTCCTCACTGTACACAGGGGAACAGGAGACAGCACATAAACTAGGACTCACAATGATGAGAGCAGTGTGATTCCTCACTGTACATAGAGAAACAGGAGACAGCACATAAACTAGGGCTCACAATGATGAGAGCTGTATGACTCCTCACTGTACACAGGGGAACAGGAGATAGCACATAAACTAGGGATCACAATGATGAGAGCTGTATGACTCCTCACTGTACACAGGGGAACAGGAGAGAGCACATAAACTAGGGATCACAATGATGAGAGCAGTGTGATTACTCACTGTACACAGGGGAACAGGAGACAGCACAAAAACTAGGACTCACAATGATGAGAGCAGTGTGATTCCTCACTGTACATAGAGAAACAGGAGACAGCACATAAACTAGGACTCACAATGATGAGAGCAGTGTGATTCCTGACTGTACATAGAGAAACAGGAGACAGCACATAAACTAGGGCTCACAATGATGAGAGCTGTATGACTCCTCACTGTACACAGGGGAACAGGAGATAGCACATAAACTAGGGATCACAATGATGAGAGCTGTATGACTCCTCACTGTACACAGGGGAACAGGAGACAGCGCATAAACTAGGACTCACAATGATGAGAGCTGTATGACTCCTCACTGTACACAGGGGAACAGGAGACAGCGCATAAACTAGGGCTCACAATGATGAGAGCTGTATGACTCCTCACTGTACACAGGGGAACAGGAGACAGCACATAAACTAGGACTCACAATGATGAGAGCTGTATGACTCCTCATTGTACACAGGGGAACAGGAGACAGCACATAAACTAGGGCTCACAATGATGAGAGCTGTATGACTCCTCACTGTACACAGGGGAACAGGAGATAGCACATAAACTAGGGATCACAATGATGAGAGCTGTATGACTCCTCACTGTACACAGGGGAACAGGAGAGAGCACATAAACTAGGGATCACAATGATGAGAGCAGTGTGATTACTCACTGTACACAGGGGAACAGGAGACAGCACAAAAACTAGGACTCACAATGATGAGAGCAGTGTGATTCCTCACTGTACATAGAGAAACAGGAGACAGCACATAAACTAGGACTCACAATGATGAGAGCAGTGTGATTCCTGACTGTACATAGAGAAACAGGAGACAGCACATAAACTAGGGCTCACAATGATGAGAGCTGTATGACTCCTCACTGTACACAGGGGAACAGGAGATAGCACATAAACTAGGGATCACAATGATGAGAACAGTGTGATTCCTCATTGTACACAGGGGAACAGGAGACAGCACATAAACTAGGGGTCACAATGATGAGAACAGTGTGACTGCTCACTGTACATAGAGGAGCAGGAGACAGTACATAAACTAGGGGTCACAATGATGAGAACAGTGTGACTGCTCACTGTACATAGAGGAGCAGGAGACAGTACATAAACTAGGGGTCACAATGATGAGAGCAGTGTGATTCCTCATTGTACACAGGGGAACAGGAGACAGCATATAAACTAGGACACACAATGATGAGATCAGTGTGACTCCTCACTGTGCACAGGGGAGCAGGAGATAACACATAAAGTAGGGGTCACAAACAGGGCTGTAGCTAGGGTAGTGCGGCCGTTGCCATCGCACAGGGCACCACAGGTCAGGGGGCGCTGTTTGGGCCTGTCAAATTTCTGTTTATTATCATTCTTGCTTGTAGCTTCCTCTTATTTCATCACCAGCAGCTCCTGGCCTCTCCTATCTCTTCCCTGGCCCATCCCCATGAAGCCATGACCCTTTTTTGAGTGCATTATGTCCCTTTGAAAAATGAGGGGGGCACCAATGCTTTTTCTGGCACAGGGCACCAAAAAGTCTAGTTACGGCTCTGGTCACAATGATGAGAGCAGTGTGACTCCTCATTGTACAATGTACACAGGGGAGGAGGAGACCGCACATAAACTAGGGGTCACAATGATGAGAGCAGTATGACTCCTCATTGTACAATGTACACAGGGGAGCAGGAGACAGTACATAAACTAGGGGTCACAATGATGAGAGCAGTGTGACTCCTCATTGTACATAGGGTAGCAGGAGACAGCACATAAACTAGGGGTCACAATGATGAGAGCTGTATGACTCCTCATTGTACACAGGGTAGCAGGAGACCGCACATAAACTAGGGGTCACAATGATGAGAGCAGTGTGACTCCTCACTGTACATAGGGGAACAGGAGACAGCACATTGGAGTGCTCGTAGCAGTTCTTGGATATCAGTGGTTGCTTATTTTGCTTATAAAATGTTCTTTACTACTGTTGCAAATAAAAAATAATAGTAATTATTTGAGTGGTGCAAACAAGCTGAAATCTGTTTAATAAAATAACATTTAAAAAAGATATAAACTTTCCCTGGTCATTAATGTTTGCATATTTAGTACAGGAAGAAAATGTGAACACAAACATAAGTGGTTTATTCGGAACCATAATGGCTGAACAAAGATATTGCTATATATAGCAGAGAACATATGTACTGTATGTACATAGTGGTCGCTGCTATTATTCATTGTCAGGACAGGGTCTGATGTCTGTAGTTGCCTGGTGCAACTTCAATAATCATGATAGAAAAATTAAACTGTTACATAAACTATTGAATAAAATTGAGATCTATGTTTAAAATAAGCAATTTCCTAGAGTAGAAGTTGCTTCATAGTTGGGTAGGTTTTATTGTGAATTGCATCTGTCTACTGGCCGCTGCCTGGTGAGCACTTCGCCTTGATTTAATTCATTTCTGTCTGGCGTGTCTGATGGGGCAGGTATGTTAATAACCCAAAAGAGTCTGTTGTGATGAATTTTAAGCTAAGCAGAACAATTCATCATATCTTTGCTTATTTTAATTACTGTGTATATGTTTAAACTCTTGTGGAGTACAAGAGATATTTATTAACTTTTATAATATATTCTTTAGTCACAACTTAAAATAAAAACATAAACATCCTTTTTTCAAAGACATATTTATACTTATGGCCCATAGATATTTAACTTTGGAGTATAGGGATTTACTAAGTAGCTCTGTACAGCCATGGCCAAAAGTTTTGTGAATGACACAAGTATTGGTTTTCACAAAGTTTGCTGCTTCAGTGTTATTAGACCTTTTTGTCAGATGTTACTATGGTATACTGAAATAAAATTACAAGCATTTCATAAGTGTCAAAGGCCTTTATTGACAATTACATTAAGTTTATACAAATAGTCAATATTTGCAGTGTTGACCCTTCTTTTTCAAGACCTCCAGCAGCAGCGGTGAGTATGGAGCCTCCTAGCCCCTGGAGCCTCCTAGCAGTCCCTGGGACTCCCAGCCGACCCTCTCAAGTAAGAAGATAGAGTGGAGCCACGGAGACCACCGAAGACCCCCAGGCTGGTAAGTGAAGAATTCTTTTTTTTTTTTTTTTTTACGCGGCACTGGGTTTTCAGAGCTGAAAACTTCATGACCACTTTTTATTAATATGATACCACGGGTAATAGGATACCACAGGTATCGGGAGCGCGCATACCCACGGTATTCCAAAATTGGGCACAAGGTATTTACCTCACGCCCAATTGAATATGCCCCATAGTATCACAGCAATGAATAATAGAACTTCCATTTGTAACATGAAAATAAATTGTAGCAATTGTAAATTGTATCTCTTCTAGCCACGGTGCTGACAATAAATACCTATTCATTTAAAAGAAACTTGCAAAGTTCCCCATGTATATACAAGCTAGTATTACATAAAAAATAAAGTATCTCCGGGTATTAACTCTTTAGTATCATATGGTACCATATCAGGCAGAGTCTCTGAAAAACTTCAGCACTGTGAAGTGAGGGCCTGATTCAGAGATGGGCGCTCTGACAGAGCGCTCGCTCTGAATCAGGGCTGGCCCTCTGGTTTTGCAGAACGGCCTCCTGGCCACTCGCATAGCTGTGGGTGACCACCCACAGCTATAGCGAGCGGCCAGGATGATGGTCACGATGGTCAAGACCATCGCGACCATCGGGCTTGTGACGAGACCCTTGTGGTAGGGTCTCGATGCCGCAAGCCCAAGAGTGCTTTCGGCTCAAACAGAGCCGAAAGCACTACCACTGACATCACTTGTGATGTCAGTGGGGCCGGCCCCAGATGGTAGGCGTTCCCATGGGAACGCCTCCGTCTGGGCAGCCAAGCCCCCGGCCCGCCCACCAAAGGGGGCGTGCTGTCACTCAACATCGACAGCACGCCCCCTTTGGTACGAGACACGGAGTGACGGTTTGCCCGTCGCTATCCGGGTCTCGTGCATGCACACGACGGAGCCGGCTCCGTTGTGAGCATGCGCACTGGGCCACCATCGACCCGATTGCGAGCGCATAGCGCTCGCGAGCGGGTCTGAATCAGGCCCTGAGTGTATAGTGCAAAAAACCCACTTACAAGGCTCCAGATCTCATTCCAGCAACACATAGATAGAGAAATACTCAGCCGATCAGCGTCTCATCAATGGCTGTTACAAACCATCACAACGGATAGTCCCATACATTTCTCTGGATCACCTCAATATATAGCGTGAGCCAGGCAGCATAGTTATCAAGGAACTGGGAAACGACCTGACAGCTACACAAAGGCTGAGTGTAGAACATAGACTGACCTGACAGTGTGGGCTGCAAAGAAAGAGAAGCAGGGGGAGGATTTGGGAGGCCTGACTTATAAAGTACAGCATGGATAAAGTAGGAAGCCTACTCAACAACCTTGTCAGTTTTTGCTCTACTGTGCTTCTATTTGACCCAGCTTGTTTGACTATTCTGCCTGCATTTATCATGACCTTGGATTGTTGCTGATTTCTCTGTCAGTTGTTTTCTCTGATCTGGATTGTTATTTGACAACTCTTACTTATCAGTAGCACTGCACGTATCTTGTTAAAATGTTATGTACCTTAGTTGCCTGCTCTTACTTTAGATTGTTCCATACAGATTTTACCTGACTGTGTAATGTCATGTCTATTTTTTCTCTAAAGCTGTTTAAGAACTGATTCTCCACATCAATAGAGCAAAATTCAAATTCATTAATAAAGTGCAAAATGAACAACTAAAATCATCATAATAAGTTGGATTCTGACTTATCAGCCTTCAGTTCTGAATAGCTCTGCCTTGCATAAGCAGAGCGCAAGTACTTTTTACATTACTTAAGTAAAGGATGGAGATAGAGAGAATGACACAGCATTACATAATGAACACACTGGTGGCACCCTTTATTATGGAATATCGTTGTCCTTGTTCCATCCATTGTCCCACCTCCAGCCCAAGACCTACCTTTGACCTCTGCCCTGCTTCTGTCCCCAATCCACCTCCTCCCTCTGTCCTGCCTTCATACCTGGTCTACCTCTGGCCCCTCACAGTTGCTGTGCTCCGTCCTGCGCCCATTAGCTTTAGCCTCCGATGGCTTCCTCATCTGTCATGTCTTGTCTGCAGTGGGCGGCATGGGCACTGCACATGTCAGTGATATTGCAGACTTATTAAATTATTTATATATATTATATATATATGCTGTGAACCAGAGTGTTTAGCAGGTTATCTGTCCCTGTTCTTTCCTATCCCACCCGAATGGTCCTCTTTTCAGATGAGTTAATCATAAGGAATCATAAGGAAAATGGGAGAGACACTATATGGTGTAATACAGACTTTTATTTTATACGTACATGAAATATAAAAACAGGGTTGACTCTCACCATAAGGGTATGTCTACAAAAGCAGACAGACAGCACATATATTTAAAATAACCAGGCATCCCCAGGAACCTCTGTCACCCGCTGGCTCAAGTCTCACTGTTCCAAAGATCCTCCTTGTCAACACCTTTCGATACATAAATTGGTATCTTTTTCAAGGCGTTTGGAACAGTGAGACTTTGCTAAGTAAGTGCTTATGTCTGCTGGCTATAGTAGACCACATTTAATGGTATAGCTTTTACCTGGCATATGCAGTACAAAAACTGGCTTTGAGCCTGACACCACTTCTCCTGCTGCTCTATCCTCTGGGGGCCTTGCCTTCTCCCAAACCCCCCGGCCTGAGGTTCGCCATGGTGGTGGTGTTGGGGTCCTTCTATCCACCAGTTATTCCTACCAGCTAATACCCTCTGAACCATCCCATACATTCTCCACATTTGAGGTTCATGCTATTAGCCTCTTCCAACCAGTAAACCTCAGAGTAGCTATAATTTACCGTCCCCCTGGCTCTCCCTCCAAATTCCTTGACAACTTCGCTTCCTGGCTCCCTCATTTTCTCTCCTCAGATCTTCCCTCCATTATCCTAGGTGATTTTAATATTCCTATTGACATTCCCACAGAATCCTCTGCAGCTAAACTCCTTACCCTCACCTCTTCATTTGGTCTCGCCCAATGGACCTCATCACCCTCCCATGTGAGTGGGCACTCACTTGACCTTGTCTTTACTCACCATTGTGATATTTCTGATTACTCCAATTGCCCATTCCCCCTCTCTGACCATCACCTTCTCTCTTTTAACCTATCCCTTTCTCCTTCCCCTCCTCTAACTCCTAAGGCTACCATTACTAAGCGTAATATTGAGGCTATTGACACTGTTGCTTTTTCCTCCCTGCTGGACTCTCTTCTCTCCCTTATCCTTTCTCTCTCCTGTCCTGAACAAGCTACTTCCCTGTACAATTCCTCCCTTACTTCTGCTCTTAATTCTGTTGCTCCAGCAATAACCACTCACCCTCGCAGATCCACACCACAACCCTGGCATTCCAAATGCACCAGATACCTACAAAAGTGTTCAAGAATTGCAGAGCATCAGTGGAGAAAGTCACGCTCTAAGGCTGACTTCCTCCATTTCAAATTTATTCTCTCTTCCTACAGTGCTGCCCAATCTCTCTCCAAACAAACATATTTCAAGAACCTCATCTCCTCAAACCCCCTGCGTCTCTTTGCCACTTTCAACTCCCTACTCTGTTCTTGGACCTCTCCTTTTCTCCCTATATACATCCTCTTTAGGTGAACTCATTAACTCCTTTGACCTCCAATATCATCTCTATGCAGATGATACTCAAATTTAACTTTCCACCCCTGAGCTCTCCCCCTCGCTCCTTACCCATATCTCCAACTGTCTCTCTGCTGTCTCTTCGTGGATGTCCCATTGATTTCTTAAACTTAACCTGCCTGAGACTGAGCTGATCATCTTACCACCCTCTTCCACTACATCACTTTCCACAATTTCATTATCTATTGATGGCACAACTATCTCCTCTAGCCCCAAAGTGCGCTGTCTTGGAGTTATTCTAGACTCCTCCCTCTCCTTTAAACCGCACATTCAGCACCTCTCGCAGTCCTGCCGTTTTCACCTAAAAAATATCTCCAGGATTAGACCCTTCCTCACCCAGGATGCCACTAAAACCCTCATCCACTCACTGGTCATATCCAGATTGGACTACTGTAACCTTCTCCTAGCTGGCCTCCCAGTCTCTCACCTCTCTCCACTACAATCGGTTCTCAGTGCTGCTGCTTGGCTCATCTTCCTCTCCAGACATTCTACATCTGCTTCCCTCTCCTTCAAGCCCTACACTGGCTCCCCTTCCCCTTCAGATGCCAATTCAAGGTTCTTACATTCGCCTACAAAGCCCTCACCAAATCCTCTCCCTTATACATTTCTGACCTTCTCTCCCTTCACACTCCCACCCGTCCACTTCGCTAAACTAATGCATGCCGCCTCTCTAGCCAACTGATTACTTCCTCCCACTCCCGCATCCGAGATTTTGCCCATGCTGTTCCCTACCTTTGGAATGCTCTCCCTCTCCCTATCAGACTCTCCACCTCTCTACAAATCTTCAAACAGGTTCTCAAGACCCACTACTTCATCAAGGCCTTTCAGCACTCACCCTAACCCACCTCATGCTCTTTCCTTCCTATCTTCCCCTTCTGTGTCACGCCTGTCTGTCTGCCCCTCCCCTTAGAATGTAAGCTCTCATGAGCAGGGACCTCTTCCCTCATGTACTTCTCTTTACATTTTCTTCTACTCTCTACTCCCCATTAGGGCACCTAACACATGACTGCCAACTCCCGGCAGCTTATTGTGAGTGCTTTAATCACTATTTCAGCAATGTATATAAGTCGTGTCCTTGTCCTGCATTGTAATGTACTGTAAGTTACTTGTTTCTTGTTCACCTATTAGTTCTATGTACTATGTAAGGCGTTGCGGAACACTTGTGGCGCCATATAAATAAAGGATAATAATAATAATAATAATAATAATAATATTGCACTATTGTATGTTCCTTTCTGTTTTTTGGAGATACACGGTCTTAGAACTATGCATCTTAATATTGAAGATATCCATCATCTCAAGCGCCAAGGAGACCCATTGGTTACTTTTCTATGGCATTTGTATGTTATAATTGGTGTGTGTTGATACATTATTTACCTTTGGAGTCGAGATTGGCAGCTTTTTAGCGCACTAATTTATTCCAATTTCTTTTATTGTTGATCTAATATATAGAGTCAAAGTGAATCAAGGGAAGAAGATTGAGCAGTTGTTGGTGCCCAGGGTACATATACCACTAGTGTTGCGAGCCGCTCATACCCATCTTTGGGGAGGTCATCTTGGAGAAGAGAAAACACTGGAACATATTCTGCTCCAATTCTTTTGGCCAGGAATCATGGCTGAAGTAAAAAGATACTGCCAATGGTGTCCCATGTGCCAGAAGACCAGCCCAAGGCCTCATATGAGAGCACTACTAGTGCCAGTGCCTATCATTGGGGTATCATTTGACCGCATTGCAATGGATCTCATTGGTCCACTGGAAAAATCAAAGCAGGGTAACCAGTATGTTCTGGTGATCTTGGATTACGCCACCCACTATCCAGAACCGATACCCTTGTGGAATACCAAAACAACTACTGTTGCCAGGGAGTTGATGCTCCTCTTTTCTCATCTTGGGTTTCCTAAAGAAATCCTTACAGATCAGGGGACTCCATTTATGTCCCAAGTAATGGCAGAACAGTGTAAGAAGTTGGGAATAGTATGAATGCAAACCTTAGTATACCACCCACAGACGGATGGGTTGGTGGAATGATTTAACAGGACCTTAAAGTCTGTGATACATCGGGCTCTCCTGGATAATAAACAGGAGTGGGATGTAGTACTCCCTTACCTTATGTTTGCCATACGTGAGGTACCCCAATCTTCAACCTGGTTTAGCACTGTTGAGCTCCTCTTTAGAAGGCAACCAAGAGGCATCATATACATCTTGAAGGAAAGCAGAAAATAGAGGAACTGAATGTTTGTTAGAAAATTATATGAACAGCTGTATAAAATAGGGCCCATAGTTCGTGAAAACCTTATAAAGGCCCAAGCTCATCAGAAACGAGCCTATTACCACAGCTGAGATCAGAAAGTTTCATATAGGGAGACAAAGTTCTAGTGTTGCAGCCAACACAAGAAAGTAAGTTGTTTGCCCATTGCCACAGGCCCTACGAAGTGGTAAAACCTGTAGGACCGGTAAATTACCATGTTAGGCAGCCAGGAAGGAAACATGCAGAGCAGATATACCATGTCGACTTGCTCAAACTCTGGCAAGAAGAAAGTTCGGACCCTGTACTTCTTGCTAGACTGCTCGAATGTCGCACTGGCTCTTTGAGAGATACGTTGTCCATGGAGTGGCCAGGAAAAATACAACCCATCATCTGTAAGACGAAGACTGAAGGGTTTCGGCCATCATCAAAGAATACGTGCACTTCCCCAAGCTTGGAAAAGTGAAAAGGGGAATGTGTGGTGAGAGGGGTTATCTCTCATCTGAATTGCCCACATTCTGGTGGTCTAGTGGAATCCGCTCCCTCCAAGGAAGGCTGGAGTGAAACCTGCACATTCTGCATTAGCAGTGGAGGGGTGAAATTCCAGGTTTTCACATTTACACAGACCTAGCTGGAGCACAGGAACGGTTTAAAAGTCCCTCACACCTGATGCTCCTGGCTCATGATGCTGGATAAGCCTGCCTGGTGATAGGCTGGGGGTGGTGGTTAGCATTTGAGTGCCAGGACCTGGAAGGTCCACAGATATTGCAACTGTTAAGCACAAGGAGTGCTGGGACATTTACTTTTATGTTTATCTGCTTATTTTCTGTTATGTACCTGTGTTCATCCAGGCCTATGCTCACATATGCTAAGGTGCAGTGTTTGCTGCCATTAAATGTCACTGCTTTACCTAGTACCTGCCTGTCTGGAGTCCTCATTTCTATACCCGGTGATACAGTAGAATATAACATTTTGATTCAAATTAAATTGATAATATTAAAGAAAATATCATAACATTGACTTCACTCAAGGCATGCATACATAATAAATGTATTTGCTTTTTTATGGTTTGCTCCCAACTTAGAACCAGCCCCCTTGTCTCATAAAGTCCTATACATGATATTATGTAAGAAAGGAACAATGGGAGTTAAGCTGTGCTGTGCCTTCTGGTCATAAATAATCATGTAATTCTTGTAGAATCAGACACAACAAATGATCAGTTTCCACAAGATCTTGTCGATGACAAAACACAGCTCTGGTGTCAATTATAATAGGAATACACAGCAATGGTGCAAATTGCTAAACTTTGTTGTTGTCAATGCTGATGAGCATTCCATAGTATAACAAGATGAGAGTTTGTAACCATTAAATATTCATTTCAAATGTCAGAGCCAGTGAGTACTGTAGAATTATGTACGTCATTGTTTCAGTGCAGGCGGTTTGTAATACTGAAACACATTGTAGCCTGCCACATTATATGAACTGTACAAATGATGGGCAAAATAACATTTTACAAGGGTTGCTTTTTTAACTATTTCTTAAACTTTGTCTTTAAAATACACAACTTTACACTATAAAATAACAAGTAACATTTCAGCAGCTGGTTACCAAAAATTATTTTATAGAGAATTTAATGTTATTAAACACTAAAAAAAATTGTATAGAAAATAAGTTGAATTTATGAAATAATACAATCCTCAACATGTTAAACTGATAGTTCACCTGTGTTTGAATTTGCAGCTTTTGCACATTGTATGGGATGCCGGCATCCTGGTGGTCAAAATCCTGATGCCAGCATCACAACAGGGATAGCATACCTATGGCATCCCGACCAGGGACAGAACTATGGGAGACAATGGAGGCACCTGCCACCAGGCTCCAGCACTGAAGGGGCACCTCCTCCATTGCCTCCAATATAATCAACCCACTTAGGGCTGAAACTATGTACCTGGAGTGTACGTCACAGCTGCCAAATACATGGCACCTCTTCCCGACACGTAAGAAACCACCATACATTAGTGGAGAGCGCCGTGTCAGCATGTCAGACCATCAGCTGCATCCTTCGTCTATCTAGAGCCTGTCTCTACACCCACAACTCTACGTCCCACTCTTCCCTGCCAGCAGCCCTAACGCAGACACATGTAGCAGAGTCCTGAGGAGCTGGCCCGAGGATAAGTGTGGCAGTGGATCTTCTTCCAGTAGCTGGATGTCTACAAGGAAACATCGAACGGAGCTGCGGATAAGAGGCATAGGAGGCGGGGGGCTGGGGCACCAACGACTGAATCCCATTCCACATCAGGTGGCTTCTCTCCATTGGGAGGACTCTGAGCCTTATGGAGAGTGCCGTGTCAAACCATCAGCTGCATCCTTCGTCTATCTAGAGCCTGTCCCTACTCATTGGTTTCTCTGCTCCTCATCAGCTTGTTATGTCAGTGTGACACGTCTGGTGCCCCCCCTCATCCACAACTGTAGATCACAATGCTCCCTGGAGGCAGCCCTTGCCTCGCTAAGACCCGTGCAACAGTCCTGTTGCCCCCCACACCAAAAACTCCATCCCACTCTTCCCTGGCAGCAGCCCTAGCCACGGACACATGCAGCAGAGTCCTGAGGGGCTGGCCCGAGGATAAGCATGGCAGCAGATCTTCTTCCAGTAGCTGGATGTCAACAAGGATACATCGAATGGAGCTGCGGGTAAGAGGCATAGTAGGTGGGGGGCTGGGGCACCAATGACTGAATCTGGGGGGGGAGATCTTTGATGGAGCTACTTCCTGACATGTGATGCAGTCTGCAGTAGACTGGGCATTTTGTGATTTGTAGTCCCACCACAGTGGTAGTCTTACAGTATCTTGACTTAAACTCAATCCTCAAAGCCACCACATCATGTGGTTTTCCCCTCTATCAGGAGTATCAGGAAAGCTTCCCATCCCACATCAGGTGGCTTTTGTCTCCATCAGGAGGACTCTGAGCCTTATGCTACAGTATTAGTGACCTGTATGGTGCAATCTTATCAAATGCATACAGTGGTGTCCACATACACATATCCTCCATGTGACACATATCATATGAGCACAGAGTGACTCGGTAGCACCAAGCATCTTTTCAAGTAAATAGGATGCACAAGCAGCTTCTGCTGATTATAATGCTACATTACAGTGTCAGTGGCTGTGATGGGGGGGGCACCAAATTATAACTTGCATCTGGGATGAATTTACGCCACTGAACCCGACAGGGTTTGCATACTGATGGCATCCCAACAGGGCTAGCATACCGACACCTGTCGGTCGGTATGCTAACCCTCCCCCTCTACCTACCCTAACTCTACTTTCCCGATGCCTAAACCTAACCTCCCCATCCCCATACTCTAAACCTAACCATCCCTCCCTGCACCCTAAACCTAACCCTCCCCATAATTCCTACCAGTAACCCCTATTCCTCCCTCTAACAACGCCACTTACCTTCAGGACATCGGCGGTCAGGATGCCGGTGCTGGGATTCTTACAGGTGTCGGATTCCGGCGCCAGCATTCTGACCGTCGGAATGCCATGTGAACATATCCTGATTGAGAAATCTGTGGGCCTGATTCAGAGTTTCATGCAAGTCCATTTTACAGATGGCTTTGCAATTCTTTGAACTGTGGGTGTGGTGCCCTGAGTACCCCTGCACATGATCTAAACTTTCCACTCTTGGCCAGCAAGAACATTTTTAAGACCTCCATTTTGACTGCATCATTCCTAGATGCTAAAAACACTGGTGTAACTATCATAGGTGCAGGGGGTGCGGCTGCTATAGGGCCTGGACCGCCTCGGGGGCCTGACCCTTCCCCAGCACCTATGTGCCTGCAGTGCTGCGCAGCGCAGGCACATCTGCACTCCCGGTCACCTACCTCTCTCCTCTCAGAGTGATACTGGGTGAAGGTGGGGCCTTAATCCTGGGATATCCAGGCAGGTTCAGCTTGGCCACGCCTCCTCTCAGCATCAGTCAGAGATGCCCGCACTGCGCAGCACATGCTGAAGGCAGATGAGCATGGAGGAGAGGTAAGTTGCGGAGGAGGGAGAGTGGGTGGTGGCAGACCTAGGTTTGCCCATGAAAATTTTACTATGGGGTCCCCTAGGTCTAGTTACGCCCCTGACTATAAAGAATGAATGAGCAGCGCATGTGAGAGCAGTGTAAATCATTCTTAGTGAGAGGACACCTCAGCTAAGTAAACAAGAAAAAAATAAGTAAAAAGAGCTTTACAGTAGTTTTCATTAATACTCAGCTCAGCACTGGCTATAAATCAGGGTGAATCAGTAGATTTACTTGCTCTTTAAGAAGCAAAAATAGAATTAATATTAGACACCCTTCTGAAATGTAATAAAACAGTTCTTAAAAAGATGCAAACATTATAGACAGCATATTAAACAAATGCTACCTTGCACTACACCCTGCATAGCCTGGAAGTTCTGCATTTTTTATTAACTGCTTTGATATTAGTACACAGAGTATCCTTGGATAGACCTTGTGCTTTGTGTAAAGTTTTACATAGATAATAATCCCAATATATTTTGACTTCAGCTTTTTATTTCCTCAATGTTTGTGCAAACAGCTTCTAAATCATATTATGTAAATATATTCTCCCTTTTAAGCTAAATGTTAAATCTTTATTTTCAGCGAAGAAAGCGTGCTATACCAAGGTGTACCTGTTTCTAATTAAGTCTAATAAATAGCATAACTGAACTTTTTACAAAATGGAAACTTGAAATAGAAGAGATTATCCTTTATATAGTTGTTTCTGAAACTGAGTGGCAGTGGCAGGTTCATTTGAAGTCTTTCCATGTCTAAATAATTCAGAGAAAGTGTCTCAGACAAAGGGTTAGGATTACTTAACAGATTGTGCTATTGACTGTTACTGTCTGGGTGCGAAGTTAATCAGGTCCTATTCTCTGTGTACCTGTGAAATGATTACTTGAACTCCCTTTGTCCTGGAATAAAAGACCATCTGTGTAAATAAATGTTGTTTCTTCTATTTGCAACTGTGGTTTTAATTTTTTCCTTTATTCTGGGCACATAGGGCCTGATTCAGAGCCAGACGCTCTCACAAGAGCGCTCGCTCTGAATCAGGGCCCTCCTACCTAAAATTGACCACCCACAGCTTATGCGAGCGGCCAGAAAGATGGTCACTATGGTCAAGACCATCGGGCTTGCGACGAGACCCTGAGGTAGGGTCTCGCTGCCGCAAGCCCAGGAGTGCTTTTGGCTCTATCAGAGCCAAAAGCACTCCCACTGATATTACTAGTGATGTCAGTGGGGCCGGACCCAGATGGTAGGCGTTCCCATGGGAATGCCTCCGTCTGGGCAGCCACACCCCCGGCACGCCCACCAAAGGGGGCGTGCTGTCAATCACCATCGACAGCACGTCCCCTTTGGTGCGAGACCCATAGCGACGGTTGGCTGTCGCTATGTGGGTCTCGTGCATACACACTAGGGCACCATCGACCCGCTTGCGAGCACTCAGCGCTCGCGAGCGGGTCTGAATCAGGCCCATAGTTAGAAGCAAGAAATATCTCATACAGGTTGGGACCCACGTGTAACCAGCCAATGAGCGACTGCTACATGTAAAGCGGCCGCTGATTGGCTAGTGGCCCATGTGAAATACAGATGATAGTGATCATCTGTCATTTTGTGAGATGTAGGTATATGTCACAACATATACTTATTTTGCCAAGTACGTGGATGCTACATAGAACAGCACAAGGACAGAGGTGAGTATGGGATCTTTCTTACAGGTACACCATGGATTCTACAGGAGAAGTGGACATGAACATCTGGCAGCAGGTAAGTATGTGTGAGTGAGGTAGGTGAATGTAATAAAGTTGTACTTTAGACGGTGTGTGCGTACTGTGTGTAGTTCCACAAGTGCCAAAGGGCAGGCATGCTGGAACCTGTAGTTCTACTGTAAAATACAAAAGTTTTGAACAATTTGCCCAATTATTACCCCCATACCCACCACTCCAGGGGTGCAGGGAAGAGCCCAAGACTTAAGCTTAAGCCTGGGGTTTGGTTTTGGGAGAGGAGTGATCCCTTCTTGGGGGGATCCCACCTCTCCTCAGATCCCCAGCTTGGGCTGACCGGCTTGGGGTGTTAATACTTTGGCCCAGGAGACCCAGTGATAGGGTATCCTGGCTGTGGCATTACACCCAAGTCGGTTTGGTTCCAGTGCTGGTTTTAAATATAGGGGGACCCCTATGCATTTTTCCCCCTATATTTAAAACCAGCTCTGGCCCTGCATCCAGGTGTTGGTTCCTAAATTATGGGGGAACCCTACTTGTTTTGTTCCAGTACTGGCTGAGCAGTCCGTGGCTGGTTATGCTTTTGGGGTGGGACCCTACGTCATTTAAAAAAAAAAATAGGTATACATGCAGAAACATACACAAATCACACTGATCTGTGTACGTTTCTGCCAAACTCGCAGTTTAGGAGGTGGAATTTTTTTAAACCTAAATGTATCAGCGAGTTAGCTACAATCTCAATCTCGATTCTTGGTAAATTCCCGAGTTGCATCTTTTTCATGAAAAGTAGTTCCAAGTTTGCCAGATGGTGAGTTGTTTCAAGTTTGCGATCTCACCAGAGTTTTATGAGTGAGAAGAGAGAACTCTCTCCCAAACTCACCCGAGTTCCTCTTTATGAAATTTGCGAGATTAAAAACATGCCTAAACTCACCTGAGAGTGTCATCTCGACCAAACTCGAATCTTAGTAAATTTACCCCTTAACCTCTCCAGATGTAACCAATGTAGGGGAAGACTAAAACATCTTCACGTGCTGTGGAACAAACACTTCTCCTCACCTGGGCACGGCCTGTATGCCTCTGCACTGGCAAGGTAGGAAAACTTGTCATTTACAGTATCATAAGGTAAGTGTCCCACAACACCCTCTTGCGCCACCAAAGGGCACTGAGATGCAGCACACACCCGTCATGCTGCACTTTCACTTAAGCAACAAAAAAGGACAAGTTAAATACAAGACATCAAAGAAAGCAAGGTCATGGACGGACGGGCCTCCAAAATGCAAACAGCCTCCCACTTACATACTAAAATAAAAACACACACCCCTAAAAGCCTCTATTGGCCCCAAATAATGATTGATGCCGAAAACCACATTACCCAATCTGCCTAGTAACAAGGCTGTAATACACTCAGCCAATCAACAAAATAGGATTGTTATATATCCTCAAGTCTATTCACTTTTTGTCTACTCTAATATACATAAAATATTTTGGGCTTAACTGGAAAAAAGTCAGACCACTCCCCTTAACTCCACTCCATGACGCAATCAACCTTATTAGGTTTATACCAAATATGGAGTACATCACCAGTGCAGTGCAGAATAACACTCTAAAAAATTGCTGGGCTGTATTGTACAGCGATCACAGCACTTCAATCCCATGTAAGACACATGCTCAGAACTACAGGCCCTCTCCCTCCCTGTCTGAGCTACACAATTCATGTATCACTTTCTACCTTTTACCCACTTATTATCCCAACCCAAGAGTTGCTATGTGATGCCTTATTGCTTTCAGCTATTTCCTTTAGGAAGGGGCCCATATTTTTCTGTCCCTTAGTGAACTATGCCCTGTGCTGAACAGGTGAAGGCTGCAAAACAGAATCAGGCCAGTAGCAAAAGTAAAGATGTTACCCTGGGGAGTTATGGCATAAACTGTAAGCTATAAGAGGCATATTTATAATTGGTGAAGGGTTACCGCACACCTTACACCCATATACTCTAATACTCACCTCTCCGAGGTCCCGGGTTGGGTGCCTAGCGATGCACAAAATGCCGGAAAATGGCCACCGTGCAACGATGGACAGTAGATAGCAAAAAGAATACTGTAAGAAGCAAGACACAAAATATGTATTCTAAATGATAGTAGAAATAGGAGTCAATAATACTATAGGAAGAGACAGGCAACAATGCATTACAGTCTACACACAGTCCTATTGATGAGTAAAATTGCTCAGCTACACTACAGTATGTGGACAAAAGTGATTGGGCACTGACAGCAAATAGATCAACAAGATTGTATTGACATCAGTACTTTGTAGTCCACCACGTGCAGTGATTACTGCAGACACCCTTCTTGGCAAACTGTCCACAAATTCCTGGACAACAGCAGGCAGTATATTTTGCCATCTGCCTTAAGAACAGTGACCAACTGTGACAGTAAAGAATGTTGAGTTGACCTAGAAAACACCCATTGCTCCAATTCATCCCAGAGGATTTTAATGAGGTTAAGATCTGGACTCTGAGCTGGCCAGTCCATCCAGGTTACCCGAATTTTCTGTATACCAGGCCAGCATCGCCCTGGAAACATGAAAGGTGGCATTGTTGTCCTGATAAAAACATTCATTGTTTCTGTAGAACTGCCACAATGTAGGGAGCTCAGAGTTGTCAAGGAACATCTCTACACTTCTCGTTTTATACCTTCATGAACACATGTCTGCTGCAGGAACAGACCATTGTCTGTGGTGAGCATTGGGAAACATGACAGCCTTAAGTAATCTCTGTTCATGAACAATGATAGGACTGAGGAGCAGGGCCATCTCTTCCATTGGGCTTGTTGGGTAGTTGCCCAAGGGCATGAAGCTTGTAGGGACCCACCAACCTGCCCCCCTACAGCCGCGAGTACTCACCTCAGTCCCAGTTTCACTTCATCCGCCGGCTTCAGACCAGTCAGACAGAGTCTCTCTGCATGTGTGGTAGGTCTGATGGGCATGCAGGAGGGTTTAATTTTATTGACCATTTACATTTTTTTCCCATGAATGGGTGGGTAGGGTCCCCAGTGCATTGATTTCCCCAGGGCCCACACTGCTGTTAAGACAACCCTGCTGAGGAGTAATATTAGTGATCTGTGAGATGCTGGTGGTCAGGTGAGTGCTGCTGGCAACCGTGACCACTGGAAATGCAGCTGAGGACCTGAAGGAAGTCCAGATGATACCTAAGCAAAGATGATGTATGATATTGAGTCGGAACACCAGATTGAAAAAAGCTTGCTGGATAGCTGAGTGCGCCGGGATGGAAACGGAATAGCTGGATAGCTCAGTACACCAGGATAGAACAGTAAATGAAAAAGAAAAACAAATCAGTAAAAACCATAAATTGTATTATTGGTCATCCCTTCCCTTTTAATTTCACTATTATTTATCACTTCGTTTACAGTGGGGAGGTGCACCCAGGAATATAAATTAGGGGTGTGCACCAGCCACTTTTCGTGTTTTGTGTTTTGGATCTGGATCATTCTTCGTGTTTTGGATCTGGATTGGTTTTGCCAAAACCACCCTTCCGTGTTTTGGGTTCTGGGTTTTGGATCTGTATTTTTTTTTTTAAAAAGCATAAAAACAGCTAAAATCACAGAATTTGTGGGTTTTTCTGCTCCTATGCTATTATTAACCTCAATAACCTTAATTTCCACTCATTTCCAGTCTATTCTGAACACCTCACACCTCACAATAGTATTTTTAATGTCCAAAAGGTTGCACCGAGGTAGCTGGATGACTATGCTAAGCGATACGAGTGGGTGGCACAAACACGTGGCCCATCTATGAGTGGCACTGCAGTGGCAGACAGGATGGCAGTTTGAAAAACTAGGCCCCAAACTGTACATAATGCAAATGCAAAGAAAATAAAGAGGTGCAAGATGGAATTGTCCTTAGGCCCTCCCACCCACCCTTATGTTGTATAAACAGGACATGCACACTTTAACAAACCAATAATTTCAGCGCCAGGGTCTGCCACACGACTGTGGCTGAAATGATTGGTTCGTTTGGGCCCCCACAAAACAAGCTGGCAATTAATCTGTCCCTGCACAAACTGGCTCTACGGAGGCAAGATGTCGTCCTCATCCTCCTCATCCACCGATTCCTCACCCTCTTCAGTGTTCTGTACATCCTCATCCTCACAGAGTATTAACTCGTCCCCGCTGGAATCCACCACCACAGGTCCCTCTGTACGATCTGGAGGCTGGTCTCCCTGGAAGAGTTGATAATTCATTTTTATGAACATCATCTTCTCCACATTTTGTGGAAGCAACCTCCTACGCCTTTTGCTGACAAGGTTCCCGGCTGCACTAAACACTCTTTCGGAGTGCACACTGGAGGGGGGGCAACTCAGGTAAAATAGAGCCAGTTTGTACAGGGACCTTCAAATTGCCTCTTTTTCCTGCCAGTACATGTACGGACTGTCTGACATGCCTACTTGGATGCTGTCACCGATGTAATCCTTTAACAGACAGACGCACGCTTGTCGCTGCTGCTTTGAGGATGCAGGTGCGGCTACAGCCCACACAATTCACAAAGACAGAAATTTTTTTTTTTTTTATTGTTTGTGGAGTGCACTTTGAGGGTTACACCACCCTTTAACAGACAGACGCACGCTTGTCGCTGAAGCTTTAAGGATGCAGGTGCGGCTACAGCCCACACATTTCACAAAGACAGAAAAAAAAAGAATAATTTTTTTATTGTTTGTGGAGCGCACTTTGAGGGTTACACCACCCTTTAACAGACAGGCGCACGCTTGTCGCTGCTGCTTTAAGGATGCAGGTGCGGCTACAGCCCACACATTTCACAAAGACAGAAAAAAAAATAAGAATTTTTTTATTGTTTGTGGAGCGCACTTTGAGGGTTACACCACCCTTTAACAGACAGACGCACACTTGTCACTGCTGCTTTAAGGATGCAGGTGCGGCTAGAGCCCACACATTTCACAAAGACAGAAAAAAAAGAAGAATTTTTTTATTGTTTGTGGAGCGCACTGTGAGGGTTACACCACCCTTTAACAGACAGACGCACGCTTGTCGCTGCTGCTTTGAGGATGCAGGTGGAATCTAGACAGGATTTGGAACCGGGTACACACTACCTCCATCAATTGTCTAAATCCCACTGCACTAATGGCGGATACCGGACGCACGTCTAACACCAACATAGCAGTCAAGGCCTCAGTTATACGTTTTGCTTCAGGATGACTGCTGTCGTACTTCATCCTCCTCGCTAGGGACTGTTGGAGGGTCAATTGTTTAGTAAAAGTAGTGGTGTTCCTACTTCCTCTCTGGGATGATGAACAACTCCCAGCAGCAGCAACAGCACTAGGAGGAAGTGGTTCTTGATATTTCCCTATTTTATTTTTATCGCAGAAAGTTTGGTGCTCCATTTATGTTATATTGATATATACGTGAGCCTAAGGTGCACACAAACACAGAAAATATTTTTTTATTTTTGCTGGAGAGTAGTGCACTTTGGGGGTTACACCACCCTTTAAGAAATGAGCCAGCCGACCCTTTACTTATGGGACACAGGCGCATGCTTGGCGCTGCTCCTTTGTTGATGCACGTGCAGCCACAGTGCACACAATTCACAAACACAAAAAAATATATTTTTTTATTTTGTTTGGAGTGCCCTTTGGGGGTTACAGCACCCTTTAGTGGTCAATCCAGCTGGCCCTTTATTTCTGGGACACAGGCGCACGCTTGGCACTACTTTGTTGATGCACGTGCGGCTACTGCGCACACAATTCACAAACACAAAAAAATATATTTTTTTATTTTGTTTGGAGTGCCCTTTGGGGGTTACAGCACCCTTTAGCGGTCAATCCAGCTGGCCCTTTATTTCTGCGACACAGGCGCACGCTTGGCACTACTTTGTTGATGCACGTGCGGCTACTGCGCACACAATTCACAAGCACAAAAAAATATATATTTTTATTTTGTTTGGAGTGCCCTTTGGGGGTTACAGCACCCATTAGCGGTCAATCCAGCTGGCCCTTTATTTATGGGACACAGGCGCACGCTTGGCACTACTTTGTTGATGCACGTGCGGCTACTGCGCACACAATTCACAAACACAAAAAAATATTTTTTTAAATTTTGTTTGGAGTGCCCTTTGGGGGTTACAGCACCCTTTAACGGTCAATCCAGCCGGCCCTTTATTTATGGGACACAGGCGCATGCTTGGCACTACTTTGTTGATGCACGTGCGGCTACTGCGCACACAATTCACAAACACAAAAAATATATTTTTTTATTTTGTTTGGAGTGCCCTTTGGGGGTTACAGCACCCTTTAACGGACAAGCCAGCCGGCCTTTTACTTATGGGACACAGGCGCACGCTTGGCACTACTTTGTTGATGCACGTGCGGCTTCTGCGCACACAATTCACAAACACAAAAAATATATATTTTTATTTTGTTTGGAGTGACCTTTGGGGGTTACAGCACCCTTTAACGGACAAGCCAGCCGGCCTTTTACTTATGGGACACAGGCGCACGCTTGGCACTACTTTGTTGATGCACGTGCGGCTACTGCGCACACAATTCACAAACACAAAAAAATATATATTTTTATTTTGTTTGGAGTGCCCTTTGGGGGTTACAGCACCTTTTAATGGACAAGCCAGCCGGCCTTTTACTTATGGGACACAGGCGCATGCTTGGCACTACTTTGTTGATGCACGTGCGGCTACTGCGCACACAATTCACAAACACAAAAAAATATATATTTTTTTATTTTGTTTGGAGTGCCCTTTGGGGGTTACAGCACCCTTTAGCGGTCAATCCAGCCGGCCCTTTATTTGTGGGACACAGGCGCACGCTTGGCACTACTTTGTTGATGCACGTGCGGCTACTGCGCACACAATTCACAAACACAAAAAAATATATTTTTTTATTTTGTTTGGAGTGCCCTTTGGGGGTTACAGCACCCTTTAGCGGTCAATCCAGCTGGTCCTTTATTTATGGGACACAGGCGCACGCTTGGCACTACTTTGTTGATGCACGTGCGGCTACTGCGCACACAATTCACAAACACAAAAAAATATATATTTTTATTTTGTTTGGAGTGCCCTTTGGGGGTTACAGCACCCTTTAACGGACAAGCCAGCCGGCCTTTTACTTATGGGACACAGGCGCACGCTTGGCGCTGCTCCTTTGTTGATGCATGTGCAACCACAGTGCACACAATTCACAAACACAGAAAAAATATTTTTTTTTTGCACTTGGGGGGAGCACCCCTTATGGACAGAGCACCCCTGGACAACACTACAGCACCCCTTTAGGACTGGGACACTGCACAGGACTTTGGAGTGGACACAGCCCCTATGGACAACTGACTGCACAACACAGTCCAGCCAGCCCCTATGGACATTAAAGGAGTGGACACAGCCCCTATGGACAACAGCAGCACAGCGCAGCACAGCACAGCACAACACTACACTGCACAACACTACACTACACTACACAGCCCAGCCAGCCCTAACTCCCACCCTCCCTCTTCACTGTCCACAGCCGAGTGAGAAAATGGCGCCGACGCGGGTACCTTATATAGGATCTAAAACCCGCTAGACCCGGAAAGCGGGATGATGACGTTTTGCCTCGATTTCAGATCCGAGTCAGGCGTGAAAAGTCGAGCCTGACTCGGATCGGCCTCGGATCGGGGGGGCTTGGGGGGGTTCGGATTTCAGAAATCCGAACCCGCTCACCCCTAATATAAATAGACATATACAAAGAGAAAAAGAAAAAGTATTCCTGTATTGGGGCACTCACAGGCTAGATACAAATCTCACATAATTATTGTAATAGATGTATTACTTTTAATGACCCATCATATTGACAAAAATTATTATAAAACATCTTTTATTTTACCCTTAAAATTAGGTCAGCAAAATATTTATTTTTATTTCTGTTTTTATTTGCTATATGTGTCAAAAATAAAACACATGTGAAAGTGAATGAAAAAAGTAGTATTACCACCAAAATGATGTCTTGTGTTATTTATATATTTATATTCAAAACTTCATCATAGTATAGTGGTTTATTGTAAATATATCATATGGATGTCTGTAGAACAAGGACATACTGTATATTACTTTTTAATTATTCAAAAGTAATCAATAACTATAATGTGTTACAAGGGTCTTACTGTACGATCCTCACTAGCCCTCCAGTATCTATATTAAGGACATGGGTAAGTATATACTTGACAGATGAAGTTTCTATCTAGCCAAAATAGTCCATTATCATTGTCAATTCTAAATCATAATCCTCATCTATAATTAGGTCCTTGAACATATCCTGTACTTAATTAGGGATTTCACTGATTCCCCTATTCATAAACAATTTATAGGCATGATGATCATTTCAGAATTATAGCAAATCCCATATTGCTGTCAGATCATTATATATGAAGGTTGAAAATGCCGCTTATTCATGGTATTCATATATGCTACTATCTTAAGGATAGAACCAGAATAGCTTGATAGTTGAGTACACCAGGATGGTACCAGAATAGCTTAACAGATGAATACACTGGGATGAAACCAGAATAGCTTGGTAGCTGATTAAATTGGAATGGAACCAGAATAGCTTGATAGCTGAATACTCTGGGATGGAACCAATGGTATAGGATATCAGACTGGAACAGATGGTAAAGGATATCAGACTGGAACCGATGCATAGGATACCGAACCTGATGGTATAGGATACTAGACCTGATGGTATAGGAGATTAGACTGGAACCGATGGTGCAGGATATGGGACCAGAACTGATGGTGTAAGATATGGGCCCAAAACCAATGGTGCAGGATATCGGACCAGCACCAATGGTGCAGGATATCAGACTGGAACCGATGGTACAGGATATCAGACTGAAACCGATTGTGCAGGATATCGGACTGGAACCAATCATGCAGGATATTGGACTGGCTTCAGCTAGGTGGAATTTGGTGGAGGTGAAGGTGGAGGTGGAGGTGGAGTTTGGCATTTAGAGCAATAGAGCAAGGTAAAATGCAGGAGCTCACTCTAGAAGTCTAAGCTGGGCTATAGACAACATTGCACTGGCAAGTGCTGTGTGCAGGGAGAATCCTTATATACTCCTGGGAGAGCAGGGATTGGCTTCAGGCATCAGGTGACAGCAAACTGGTCTCCTGTTGGTGGATGGACAGTCACCTGACACAGACTGTCATGGCTATGCCTGGCAGTCAGCTCTGGAGGGAATGCTCCACATGGAAGCCAGTGAGTATGTCAGAAGTTGCAGGGAGAAGTGCCAAACTGAATCACAAGTGGTCAGCCACAGATCCAGAGAATGACACGGGGAACCAGTTAAGTGACCCAGCGACTGCAGCATACATTGAAGTCTGTGACAGACACTTTCTAGAGGCTAAACATTGCCATGCTATGTTAAAATACAAATTATCAACAAAATTCCAGCAACAATCAGACAAGGTGATCGGAAAATCTTGCTCAGGGCTGTCTCTAATCACTTAAAAATATCACACTTTACTACCCAAGATATTTGGAGTTACACAATAAACAACAAACAGTGAAACATATAAACATGTTTAGTATATTCCAGTCCAGACTTTCTCAGGAACAAATTTGCCATTTGTGACATTAGCCCTTTGGCATATCAGTGGTATTATCTTTGCTTACTACGTAGGTTACACTGATAGACCTTTTCTCCACTAATTCATTGATAAAATTATATATAATAACAATGTGTTATTATATATAACATCTATGTTGCTTGGTGATATAGGACAAGTCAATTGGACCCCTGTTACAAAATTAACAATTACAAATAGCTCACCTTATATCCCCATGAGAAACTCCTCCCCAATAGTGCAAAGTGTGAACGCCAAGCAAACTTCCAGTGAACGAAGCTCAGTACTGAGATCAATCAGCCAGCAGAGGATAATGTCACACGGAGGTGCCCGGCGGTATTAAATCATGTCACAACAAAATAAGGTAGTCATGGTTACCAAATCAAGTCCATACTTAATAAGACAAAGCTTGTCTTAATCTAGAATAATACAAATGAAGTGAAAGCTTCAAACAAACAGTGGAAATCATAAACAATTGCAAAATAAAACAAAAGCAACTATTGCTCTTGTAAAAATGTGAAGGCTCTCAGTACTAAAAAGACGTGATCACAAGTGGTTACCAAGTTAAAAAATTGCTGAATAATAATAAAATCTGCTGTGAGCACTATTATTACATTTACTGTAGATAATATAAAATATCAAAATAAGTGCAACTACTGCTTTGTCTTGTAAATGTCGTAAGTAGAAGAATATTAGTTTATAGTAAATATAGTAGAATTAAGGAACCTCACTATACCGGGAATGGGAAGTCATACCTCAAATAAAGCCAGTGGCGGGCTGGGCCGGGGGGCAGGGTGCCATGTGCCCCCCGGGCCGCAGCGTCATACGGGCCGCGGGCAGTCTGTGTCACTGTGACACAGACTGCACCGTGTGTGTAGCGCTGACCGGACGGAGTTCGGTCAGCGCTACACAGCACAAACACACAGCCGCCGGAGCCGGCAGCTGTGTGTTTGCTGTAATCAGCAGCTGCTGAGAGTCTGTCAGACTCTCATCGGCTGCTGCTGCTCCCACTGCAGGAGCCATCTTCCGGCTCCCGCAGTGGGTAATGGGAGAGACGTTGTCATGAGTAATGACGTCTCTCCCATGCAAAGCGGCCGGAGGAGCTGTTAGCGGCGGGACCAGGAGCGGGAGTTTCAGGTAAGTGATTTTTTTATTTTTTTTAATTATGTCTCTCTCTACTGGGGGGGGACTACTGGGGGCACTACCAGGGGGGGATTACTATGGGGGCACTACCAGGGGGGGATTACTACTGGGGGCACTACCAGGGGGGGATTACTACTGGGGGCACTACCAGGGGGGTGGATTATTACTGGGGGCACTACAAGGGGGGGACTACTACTAATGGGGGCACTACAAGGGGGGGACTACTACTACTGGGGGAACTACAAGGGGGGACTATTAATACAGGGGGCACTACAAGGGGGGGCCACTACTGGGGGCACTACAAAGGGGGGGACTACTACTACTGGGGGCACTACAAGGGGGGGGACTACTACTACTGGGGGCACTACAAGGGGGGGACTACTACTACTGGGGGCACTACAAGGGGGGGACTGCTACTACTGGGGGCACTACAAGGAGGGGCTACTACTGGGGGCACTACAAGGGGGTACTACTATTACTGGGGGCACTACAAGGGGGGGACTACTACTAGGGGCACTACAAGGGGAGGGGACTACTACTAGGGGCACTGCATAGGGGGGAGGGGACTACTACTAGGGGCACTACATAGGGGGAGGGGACTACCACTGGGGGCACTGCATCGAGGGACCACTGCTGGGGGCTCTATATAAAGGGCAATACTTGGGGTACTGCATAGGGGGGAGACTACAACTGGGGCCACTATTTAAGGGGCATTGCATAAGGGTTACCACTATTGGGGGCACTGCATGGGGTGTGGACTGCTACTGGGGGCACTATATAAGGGGCACTGCATAGGGGGTACCACTATTTGGGGCACTATATAAGGGGCTTACTACTGGGGGCACAAGGGTCACTGCACAGGGGGGACCACTACTGGGGGAACTATATAAGGGGCTTACTACTGGGGGCACAAGGGGCACTGCATAGGGGGGATCACTACTGGGGGCACTACTGGAGGCCTGCATAAGGGTGTTCTCTCCTGTGGCACACGGGGGCACTGCATATGGGCACTATGACAGGGGGCTGCCCCTAATCTTTATTTTTACCTTACATTAATCCCATATGGACCCGCCTCCACCCTGAAACATTTGAGGGGGGGGCGCCGTAGCACGCACGTTCTTCGGGCACCCTGGCTACATGCTACTCCTCTGCCAGGGCCGCCTTCATGCATTTGCCCCCCAGGCTAAAAGTTGCCAGCCAGCCCCTGAATAAAGCCCTCATATGCCAGGGTGAAACACATCAGTAGACCCCCATATTGGCAGCACTTTGATCTGTGATGGAGACACCAGAGTGTTTTGCTTATACAAACCTTACGGAGGAGGCACAGCAAGTGCACACAATAACACCAAGGTGTATGCAGCTGATCCCAGTGGATGTATGCGGCTGAATCAGGCTGGAACACACGGGAGCTAAATAAGACTGCCAGAGCAGACCTGCCTCAATTACGCTATTTTCCAGAGTAACTCTGCTGACCAGGTATATCCAGTGAGATCAAAGCTTGTGACACCAATTAAGCTATTAATTTATTACAATCACGGTCTTTTCCTTTTTGGGACTGTTAGACCATATATGATTTTTATGGACCATCCCTCACGGATTATCCTATTGATACATACTCAAGTGGAGCACTATTAACCCATTGATGAACATTATGTGCATTTTCTATTAAAGGAAAATACTGACTTTGTTTGAGTAAAAGGTATTCTTATGGTAAATTTTTATAAAATTTATTGAATTTTAAGTTATATAGATCACTTTATTTTGATCTGTGAACTATAGTTGAATATTCCTAATAATATACACGGAAATGTATTGTTGTATATTTGTATTTTATTTTTATATGTGATTAAATGATTACACCGGTCAACAAATAAAAAAAATTTCGAGTCATTATTTTAATGACTATTTTTGGATTCTCTATATCAAAAAATAAACAAAACCTTTATTTATTTGTGAAAAACTTTGCTTTTGTCCCTTTTACAATGATCAATAAATATTAAAGTTTTTGAATGACCATATAAGGAGAAGCGTGTTATAATAAGTAAGGGAGGGGATGAGTGCAGGGAAAACAAGTGGTATTCTGACCCTCATTACACATAAGCAGTGTGTAACTATTCAGATAGCTAAACCATGTCCATCTCTCAATGCACAGATGATGAGATTTCTGGAACTGTAAACCTTTTATTAATACAGACTGGAATGATTGTCTATATAACATAGCTGTAGTTCTGCAGAATAGATCACTTTACATGTAACAAATAAGAGAATAAACAGTGCACGGTAAGAAGATATAAGTCTCTGGGGTAGAGGAGACAACACGGCCTTTCAGCAACTCATGCACAGATAACTGAGTAGTTATAAAAAAGGAGGATCTAACCCTTTGACTTGTCACATGGCAAAAGGCAGCTAAGCATAGACAAACAAATGCAGATATGCACAGAACAGAGTAGACTTAACTAGCAGAGTGCAGAACATTAACTTGTCATGAGATCACTAACAAGACAATATGATATTTGTGTTACACTAGGTCCAAAAATGGCCTCAAGAAGTTATAAACACGTTGTAGACTCATTTCATCTATATTTTTGGCAAATTTTTCAAAACAAGAGATAAAAAAATTGCTTTGACTACGAATATAAAGCTTTGTGAAGCCTATGAAGCTTATTTTAAACTACCCATTCGAAGTCAAGATAAAAACTGGGTGCCTCATTTCTCATGTAATAACTGAAAAAACAATTTAGAAGGTAAGTAGACACAGTACATCTTTTAAGCCATTTTAAACTATATAAGCCTAGGCCAGGGGTGCCCTGGAGAGGGGTACCCCTTTAATTGAGGGGTACTCAACTCCCCAGGGATCCCTGTCCTGGGCTGACTAGCGGTCAGGGCTGATGCTGCAACTGGGCGGCCTGGTGAAAGGGCTCCCCTGGCTGTGGCATAAGTCCCCCACTAGAAAGGGTCCAGGGTTGGTTTTAAATATATGGGGAACCTCATGCCATTTTTTTCTCTGTATATTTAAAATCAGCTCTGTCCCTGCTGCCTGGTGCTGGTTCATAAATTTAAGAACCAGGACAAGCTGGCAAGCCTGGAGCTGATTAGTCTTTTGGGGGGATCTCACGTAATTGAAGAAAAAAAACATTTAACCCTTTTTCACAAGTCTTAACACACAAGCAAAAAACACATATCTCACTGATATATGCAGGTTGCTAGCTCGGGAGAGATTTGCAGAGAGAAAACACTGCAATATCGGGTTAGTAATCTCCTGCAAAACGAGATACTCGGGAGAGATATCTCGTTCTGCTTCACCATCTGTCAACTCGTTTAGCCTCAAATCGCCTGTTGGTAATTTTGGTAAAAAACAAGGGATTAAATCACCTGAATTTTGGCGAGTTCCGGCAAGATTAATCTCCTTGAAAATCAGGATCATCTCGAATCTTAGTAAATTTACCCCTTAGTAAATTTACCCCTTAGACTCTCCTCAGGGATTTGTAACATTTGTGTTGCTGAACACACAGTTTGATCTACTGCCCTAGTGGTTTTCAGTTTTTGTACACTTCTTCTAAAGTCTGAGTGAAAAGGTCTTTCATTGTCATGAGAGGCAGAATATGCCTCACTGACAGGTGTAGAACCACTGAGAAATAAAGGCCTCTCCTTGCCACTGCATGTGGTTAATGGTATGTTGCCAATTTTCTGTTTTTCTGCACTAACCTTTAGAGGTTTTTTTATCTTTACCCCTGTAAAATCTAAAATTTTTTATTTCAGATACCCTCGTTTTTTAAAGCCTCTATGCCCTTGAGCATCAGCTTTTGATGATAGTGAAGGACTAGTATCGTCATCATGATTGGTTCCAGCAGCTGCAGGGCTTGCATTTGCTTGCTGCTTCTGCTCTCCTCTCTGTTGGTTGTCATGATCCATATTGATGAAAACACTCAAATTGTACAAAAACTAAATCCCAAGGAGTTACGCTGCTTGTATACATAGAGGGTTAAGACCAAAGGAGTCACAGTGCTTGGATACACAGAGGGCAACCGCCCAAGGAGTCCTGGTGCTTGTATACACAGAGGGCTAAGACCAGAGGAGTCATGGTGTTTGTATACACAGAGGGCTATAGCCCACGGAGTCATGATACTTAAATACACAAATTGGCTAAGGTCCAAGAAGTCATGGTGCTTGTATATACAGAGGGCTATAGCCCAAGGAGTTACGGTGCTTGTATACACAGAGAATTAAGGCCCAAGTAGTCATGGTGCTTGTATACGGCTATAGCCCAAGGAGTTACAGTGCTTGTATACACAGAGGGCTACAGCCCAAGGAGTCATGGTGCTTGTATACACAGAGGGCTACAGCCCAAAGAGTTATGGTGCTTGTATACACAGAGGGCTAAGGCCCAAGGAGTCATGGTGCTTGTATACAAAGAGGGCTATGGCCCAAGGAGTCATGGTGCTTGATTACACAAATTGGCTAAGGCCCAAGAAGTCATGGTGCTTGAATACACAGAGGGCTAAGGCTCAAGGAGGCTCAGTGCTTGCATACAAAGAGGGTTAAGGCCCAAGAAGTCACAGTACTTGTATACACCGAGGGCTATAGGCCAAGGAGTTACAGTGCTTGTATGCACAGAGAGTTAAGGCCCAAGGAGTCATGGTGCTTGTATACAGAGGGCTACGGTCCAAGGAGTCATGGTGCTTGTATACACAAAGGGCTAAGGCCCAAAGAGTTATGGTGCTTGTATACACAGAGGGCTAAGGCCCAAGGAGTTATGGTGCTTGTATAAACAGAGGGCTAAGGCCCGAGTAGTCACAGTGCTTGTATACACAGAGGACTACAGCCCTAGGAGTCATGGTGCTTGTATACACAGTGGGCTACAGTCCAAACAGTCCCAGTGCTTGTATGCAGCCATGGCCAAAAGTATTGGTTTTCACAAATGTTGCTGCTTCTGAGTTTTTAGACCTTTGTGTCAGATGTTACTATGGTATACTGAAGTAAAATTCATAATTGTCAAAGGCTTTTATTGACAATGACATTAAGTTTTTCCAACTTGGCTTTCCTACTCTCATCTCACAACCTCATTTCCTTCCGCCTCCCGTTACCGCATTACCGCATTACCGCCATTACATCAAAATGTACACATGGAGCAATATCTAAATACTTTTGACCTAATCCATTTCTCATCTTCATAAAAACTGACAGGTGTAGAACCACTGAGAAATAAAGGCCTCTCCTTGCCACTTCATCTCCCACCTTGACTACTACAACCTCCTGCTATCTGGCATTTCCATCACCCATCTATCACTGCTTCAATCTAAATGAAAAGCAGCAACAACACTGATCTTCCTCTCTCATTGATCCACTTTTACGACAACACTACAGCCATGGCCAAAAGTTTTGAGAATGACACAAGTATTGGTTTTCACAAAGTTTGCTGCTACAGAGTTTTTAGACCTTTTTGTCAGATGTTACTATGGTATACTGAAGTAAAATTACAAGCATTTCATAAGTGTCAAAGGCTTTTATTGACAATTATGTTAAGTTTATGCAAAGAGTCAATATTTGCAGTTATTGACCCTTCTTTTTCAAGACCTCTGCAATTCACCCTGGCATGCTGTCAATCAAATTCTGGGCCACATACTGACTGATGGCTGCCCATTCTTGCCTAATCAATGCTTGGAGTTGGTCAGAATTTGTGGGTTTTTGTTTGTCCACCAGTCTCTTGAGGATTGACCAAAAAGTTCTCAATGGAATTAAGATCTGGGGAATTTCCTGGCCATGGACCCAAAATATTGATGTTTTGTTCCCCTAGCAACTTAGTTATCACTTTTGCCTAATGGCAAGGTGCTCCATCATGCTGGAAAAGGCATTGTTCATCACCAAACTATTCTTGGATGGTTGGGAGAAGTTGCTCTTGGAGGATGTTTTGGTACCATTCTTTATTCATGGTTGTGTTCTTAGGCAAAATAGTGAGTGAGACCACTCCCTTGGCTGAGAAGCAACCCCACACATCAATGGTCTCAGGATTCTTTACTGTTAGAATCAGAACCGCTCCATGTTTGGAGTGGTTCTGATCCCACAGTTTTAATGCATGAGGATGCAAAAACAAAATTGAGGTTGTATGTATTTTGCTCTCATTCTGGCAAGTATGTATTTTTTTCATACTTGTCATGGTACAGTGTCTACTCCAATGCCCCACCATAAGACATTTTACCATATTTGCCAATGTCTAAAACAAAAATTCATATTTGGCATTCACAATGGCCATTAGAACAATGATCATCAAAGGCTCCACCACAATTAGGGAAATTCCATTGCTCCTCAAAATTTTTGCCAATAGCTAGTCACTCTTCCACCATTGTAGGAATATGAAATAAAAAAAATAATCAATGAAATATAAATTAATAGACTCTTTGAGAAAGCCTCCGATTGTCGAGGTGAAATGCGTCATAGAACCACGATAATACCAGTCCCTCTTTGTGGTTCCAGCAGCCTGGACATCTATTGGAGAAGTGGCTCACATTGGATGCTGTTTTGCTTAAACGCATGGAGAGTTCTTTCCCCGCTGGTATCATGAACCATCTGCAGCCGCTATATGCTCTGGTCTTCAGCTGATGAGCTGTGAGTATACTGTGAGTACATACTAGAGACAGTGCTTTCTGCAAGCTGGACTGCTGCCAGATGGATAATATTTAACCCAACAGGGTAATTATCCTTGGACCTGGGCCAATAAGTATAATAATGTGGGCACGCTGCTGATAATCTCTATATCTTTTTATGTCATTTGGGACTTTGCGGACACATATAGCCATATGGCGAGTAAAACAGTTTTCTAGAATTTAATTGGGATATCATTATAGCATCAAAGGATCTTGCTGCAGGAATAATAAAAGCTGCTAAAAATCTATTTGGGACATTTTTCCAGTTACAGTATGTGAATAACTATATATGACTACATAAAGTTTTATTATTGTAATTATCTTGTTCTTATTATTACAATATCATTTAAAATGTGATTAAATGTTAGTTTCTATAAAATAAAGTTCTGACTGGTATGTTTCTGCCATATTCCAAACAGATATATATATATATATATATATATATATAATTTTTTTTAACTAGCGCAGTATAGACACAATTTCACTAAATATCAATTGCCACAACAATTATGGGTACTTGTGTACTTTACCTACTCATTGCAGAGAGAACCCAATGAATGCTTTAAATGGTACTTGTGTACTTTACACAAGTACCAAAGGTTGTCCCCACCTAAAGAAGGGCTCACTGCACTCGCCATGGTTCAGGCTCGGTGGCTCATTACACTCTCCACAAGGTTACATTCCCCCTCTATACCCACTTGGATGGTAGGGAATGGTGCTGGACACTGGGAATGATGCTGATCATTGGCTGATGACGTCAGGGTACTCTCAGTGAAGGGGATTTAGACACTACCATGATTGATAATAATACAGAGTGTAGGACACTTGGGTTCTCTCTGCAATGAGTCCATAAAGTACACAAGTACCCAATTATGTAATATCATCAAATTGTTGTGTTACAGCCTTTTGTTACAGCCTTCTCTGTTTATGGAAAAAGGGATATCGGCCACTATTAAGGAGCATACGAACAATCCATCATCAGTCCTTTGTTTGACCATCCATCCCCAGTACCCAGCAACCCTCCTACAGCCTCAATTTTCATACCCTTCCCCCAGCACCCAGCAACCAGCACAGCTGCCAGATGTCAGCATGAGGCGAGCACGCAAAAGGCTGCAGCAAGGAGAGAATCAGTCCAAGGCCATGATGTGCCAGATCCTAGAGTCTGCCAACAGGCTCATGGCAATGGATGAAGATCAGTAGGGCCTCTTGGGGAATGCAAACACAAATAAACTGCAGGACTTGGACCCAGTGAGAAGCAGAGAGGATAATCAGTGAGGTATTTTACAGGGCCAGCGTAGGGAGGCTTATCCAGCATAACCATCTAATGGACCCAGCATAACCATGTGGTGGACTATCCCACTATGCAACAGCTAACTGATTTAAGGCCAGTCTACCCTGCCCCATTGTCCCTGGCACCTGCAACTGCTTATCTGCCCAGGACCTGTCCCCAAATTGCCCACTTTGACGTGCAGCCATCGTCACCCTCTGTGCTGGCATGTCCTCCACTACCAACAACTGTAGAGGCAAGCAGCACCCCCATCTTTCACTTTGGTGAGCCCCGTCTCCCTTCAAACTCTCTCCCAATGATAGTTTCCACTATTAAATTCTAAATATTAATATCTATATTTTTTGCACGCTTGAATTTTACTAGTTGTTGAGTTTACACTTTTATATTTTTAAATTTTTTATATTTATTAAGTTTGTATGCTCAATGATGGCCTCACAGGTGTCAGGTTTGATCTATCCCAGGGCCTGAGATGATATTGCACTGTTATACCCAGGGGCGGATTGGGCAACCGGGAAGCCGGGCAGGTTCCCGCTGGGTCGGCCCCCTTGGTGGCTGGTGGCCAACCAACCCACCCCTCACCCTTCAATGATTGTCCCCCCTCCGGCCCTCCCCGTCACGCTGCCGCAATCGGAGCTTAGCTCCGATCTGGCAGCTGAACTGTGCAGCAGCACGGCCCCCCTCCCACAGTTTCCTCTACCCCGGCCGTCCCGCTGCCGCGATCAAGTAGCTGCACTGTACAGTGTTTGCACAGAAGCTTAGTAACACTGTCACTGACTGGCTAGTTGTATTTTTACCTCTGGGGGCCAATGTATTTGTTTTTTTTCTGTGGTAGCTGGTGTGGGTTTTATTTGGTTCTTGTTGAGGCTAATGTGTTTTTAATTTTTTCATGTGGGGGCCAATGTGTTTTATTACTTTCCGTAGAGGCTATGTGTTTTTTCTTTCAGGTGTCATTGTGTGTATTTTTTTACTGTGGGGGTCAATGTGTTTCTTTGCTTTTGTGAGGGCCAATAGGTTTTTATTATTTTCCTGTGGGGGCCAATGTGTTTTATTTTTTCCATCTAAGTATGGCCTCCAATGTGAGCAATTCAGCGTCTCTATTGCCAACCCCCCTGTAACCACCTAGGTACACCTAACACATTTCTAATACACTACTTGGTGCATGCATCTGAACCTGCACTGCCACTCAGACATCTGTGCATTATTTTTGATCTGCACATGTGTCTGAGATGCATGCACCAAGATTAGTATTAGGTGTTCCTAATACACTACTTGGTGAACTAGGTGTTCCTAGGTGGTTACAGGGGGGTTGGCTATAGAGACGCTGAATTGCTCACATTGGAGGCCATACAGTACTTATATGGATGATCTGTGCCTTGCATAGGGCTGTTGAAAGTACCAATGGTGCGGCTGATGGTGGGGTCTACTCACTAATCCTTGGAGAGATATAAAATGGAGAAAGATGTCCCAGCCAATCGACTCCAAACTGTCATTTTTCCCGCCCCTCGATGGACCCCCACCTCCTCAACAGACCACGCCACCATTAGGGCTGCTTCCATAAAATTCCTGGGCTGGTTTTCCATCCCAATCTGCCCCTGGTTATACCATAGGTTAGCCAGTGTCAATCCTGTTGCCAGATAGTGCCGCTTAGTCACCAGTCTCTGATCAGCAGAAATGGGCCTGTTCATATGTGTCCTCCTTTCTATGAGCAGTAGAAGCTCATGGAAGGATGGATCATCCAGACGTAAGAAATACCTAAAGTCATCAGGGATGTTCTCACGTATATAGGATAAAATAAAATTAAATTGCGCTATAATTTCAGTCCTCATGACTTTAGAAATTGACTTCATTCTTTAATTTTTTCATTACTTTTCATTATTGTCAAGATTTTTTGTCAGTAATTTGTAGTTACAATAGTTTTTTATGAGTTAGATTAGACTATAAAAGTTATGTTTGGGTTTTTGGGATTTCATTTTAGATTTTTTTATTTCTTCATATATCTTTTCATATTTCTGGATGCATTATTTGCCTATGAGGCATGACTTCCCTTTAGAGAATAGTGAGGTTCCCTAATTCTAGTATATATACTACATATAGACTAATATTATCCTACTTACAACATTTACAAGACAGAGCAGTAGTTGCTATTGGTTTTATTGCACTTATTTTGATATTTTAGATTATATACATGTAGTAAAAGAGCTCACATCAGGTTTTATTATCATTGAGCACATTTGTAACTTGGTAACCACTTGTAATCACATGTCTTTTTAGCGCTGAGAGCCTTCACGGTATTTTTACAAGAGTAGTAGTTGCCTTTGTTTGGAAAATTGCCTGGCATTCACGCTTTGCACTATTGGGGAGGAGTTCTCATGGAGTGAGCTGTTTGTAATTGCTAATTGTTAATTTTGTGTGTCCTGACAAAAGGTATCCATTCCCCGAAATGCGAAAATAAAAAGCATGTTGTTCACTTCATTTAAAGTCTCTGAGTGCCACCTTCCACTTATTCTGCTTGTGTGGGGGTATGCTTGCCTCCTAAGGGCACCGGAGCCAGTATCTGTGTTATTTACACACAGGAGTGCCGGACCAGGCATTTTATCATATATATATATATATATATATATATATATTAGGGGTGAGCGGTTCAGATTTCTGAAATCCGAACCCCCCCGAGCCCCCCCGATCCGAGGCAGATCCGAGTCAGGCTCGACTTTTCCCGTCTGACTCGGATCTGAAATCGAGGCAAAACGTCATCATCCCGCCTTCCGAGTCTCGCGGGTTTTGGATCCTATATAAGGTACCCGCGTCGGCGCCATTTTCTCACTCGGCTGTGGACAGTGAAGAGGGAGGGTGGGAGTTAGGGCTGGCTGGGCTGTGTAGTGTAGTGTAGTGTAGTGCAGAGTAGTGTTGTGCTGTGCTGTGCTGCGCTGTGCTGCTGTTGTCCACTACTTCAAAGTCCATAGGGGCTGGCTGTGTTGTGCTGTGCTGCTGTTGTCCATAGGGGCTGTGACCACTACTTCAAAGTCCATAGGGGCTGGCTGGACTGTGTTGTGCAGTCAGTTCTCCATAGGGGCTGTGTCCACTAAAAAGTCCTGTGCAGTGTCCCAGTCCTAAAGGGGTGCTGTAGTGTTGTCCAGGGGGTGCTCTGTCCTTCAGGGGTGCTCCCCCCAAGTGCTAAAAAAATAATATTTTTTGTGTGTTTGTGAAATGTGTGCGCAGTAGCCGCACGTGCATCAACAAAGTAGTGCCAAGCGTGCGCCTGTGTCATAAGTAAAGGGCCGGCTGGCTTGACCGTTAAAGGGTGCTGTAACCCCCAAAGTACACTCCAAACCAAAAAAATATATATTTTCTGTGTTTGTGAACTGTGTGCGCAGTAGCTGCACGTGCATCAACAAAGTAGTGCCAAGCGTGCGCCTGTGTCATAAGTAAAGGGCCGGCTGGCTTGACCGTTAAAGGGTGCTGTAAACCCCAAAGTACACTCCAAACCAAAAAAAAAATTATTTTCTGTGTTTGTGAATTGTGTGCGCAGTAGCCGCACGTGCATCAACAAAGTAGTGCCAAGCGTGCGCCTGTGTCATAAGTAAAGGGCCGGCTGGCTTGACCGTTAAAGGTTGCTGTAACCCCCAAAGAACACTCCAGTCCAAACCAAAAAAATAATTATTTTCTGTGTTTGTGAATTGTGTGTGCAGTAGCCGCACGTGCATCAACAAAGTAGTGCCAAGCGTACGCCTGTGTCATAAGTAAAGGGCCGGATGGCTTGACCGATAAAGGGTGCTGTAACCCCAAAGTACACTCCAAATAAAATAAAAAAATATTTTCTGTGTTTGTGAATTGTGTGCGCAGTAGCCGCACGTGCATCAACAAAGTAGTGCCAAGCGTGCGCCTGTGTCATAAGTAAAGGGCCGGCTGGCTTGACCGTTAAAGGGTTCTGTAACCCCCAAAGTACACTCCAAACCAAATAAAAAATATTTTCTGTGTTTGTGAATTGTGTGCGCAGTAGCCGCACGTGCATCAACAAAGTAGTGCCAAGCGTGCGCCTGTGTCATAAGTAAAGGGCCAGCTGGCTTGACCATTAAAGGGTGCTGTAACCCCCAAAGTACACTCCAAACAAAACAAAAAAATATTTTCTGTGTTTGTGAATTGTGTGCGCAGTAGCCGCACGTGCATCAACAAAGTAGTGCCAAGCATGCGGCTGTGTCATAAGTAAAGGGCCGGCTGGCTTGACCATTAAAGGGTGCTGTAACCCCCAAAGTACACTCCAAACAAAATAAAAAAATATATTTTTTTGTGTTTGTGAATTGTGTGCGCAGTAGCCGCACGTGCATCAACAAAGTAGTGCCAAGCGTGCGCCTGTGTCCCATAAATAAAGGGCCGGCTGGATTGACCGCTAAAGGGTGCTGTAACCCCCAAAGGGCACTCCAAACAAAATAAAAAAAAAATTCTGTGTTTGTGAATTGTGTGCACTGTGGCTGCACGTGCATCAACAAAGGAGCAGCGCCAAGCGTGCGCCTGTGTCCCATAAGTAAAGAGCCGGCTGGCTCATTTCTTAAAGGGTGGTGTAACCCACAAAGTGCACTACTCTCCAGCAAAAATAAAAAAATATTTTCTGTGTTTGTGTGCGCTTTAGCCGCACGTATATATCAATATAACATAAATGGAGGACCTAACTTTCTCTGATAAAAATAAAATAGGGAAAGATCAAGAACCACTTCCTCCTAGTGCTGTTGCTGCTGCTGGGAGTTGTTCATAATCCCAGAGAGGAAGTAGGAACATCACTACTTTTACTAAACAATTGACCCTCCAACAGTCCCTAGCGAAGAGGATGAAGTACGACAGCAGTCATCCTGAAGCAAAACGTATAACTGAGGCCTTGACTGCTATGTTAGTGTTAGACGTGCGTCCGGTATCCGCCATTAGTGCAGTGGGATTTAGACAATTGATGGAGGTAGTGTGTCCCCGGTTCCAAATCCCGTCTAGATTCCACCTGCATCCTCAAAGCAGCAGCGACAAGCGTGCGTCTGTCTGTTAAAGGATGGTGTAACCCTCAAAGTGCGCTCCACAAACAATAAAAATATTCTTCTTCTTTTTTCTGTCTTTGTGAATTGTGTGGGCTGTAGCCTCACTTGCATCCTCAAAGCAGCAGCGACAAGCGTGCGTCTGTCTGTTAAAGGGTGGTGACACCCTCAAAGTGCGCTACACAAACAAAAATATTCTTCTTTTTTTTTCTGTCTTTGTGAAATGTGTGGGCTGTAGCTGCACTTGCATCCTCAAAGCAGCAGCGACAAGCGTGCATCTGTCTGTTAAAGGGTGGTGACACCCTCAAAGTGTGCTACACAAACAATAAAAATATTGTTCTTCTTTTTTCTATCTTTGTGAATTGTGTGGGCTGTAGCCGCACTTGCATCCTCAAAGCAGCAGCGACAAGCGTGCGTCTGTCTGTTAAAGGGTGGTGTAAACCCTCAAAGTGCGCTCCACAAACAATAAAAATATTCTTCTTTTTTTTTCTGTCTTTGTGAATTGTGTGGGCTGTAGCCGCACTTGCATCCTCAAAGCAGCAGCGACAAGTGTGCGTCTGTCTGTTAAAGGATTACATCGGTGACAGCATCCAAGTAGGCATGTCAGACAGTCCGTACCTGTACTGGCAGGAAAAAGAAGCAATTTGGAGGTCCCTGTACAAACTGGCTCTATTTTACCTGAGTTACCCCCCCTCCAGTGTGTACTCCGAAAGAGTGTTTAGTGCAGCCGGGAACCTTGTCAGCGAAAGGTGTAGGAGGTTGCTTCCACAAAATGTGGAGAAGATGATGTTCATAAAATGAATTATCAACTCTTCCAGGGAGACCAGCCTCCAGAACGTACAGAGGGACCTGTGGTTGTGGATTCCAACGGGGATGAATTAATACTCTGTGAGGATGAGGATGTACACAACACTGAAGAGGGTGAGGAATCGGTGGATGAGGAGGATGAGGACGACATCTTGCCTCCGTAGAGCCAGTTTGTGCAGGGACAGATTAATTGCCAGCTTGTTTTGTGGGGGCCCAAACGAACCAATCATTTCAGCCACAGTCGTGTGGCAGACCCTGGCGCTGAAATGTTTGGTTTGTTAAAGTGTGCATGTCCTGTTTACACAACATAAGGGTGGGTGGGAGGGCCCAAGGACAATTCCATCTTGCACCTCTTTTTTTTCTTTGCATTATGTATAGTTTGGGGCCTAGTTTTTCAAACTGCCATCCTGTCTGCCACTGCAGTGCCACTAGTAGATGGACCACGTGTTTGTGCCGCCCACTCGTATCTCTTAGCATAGTCATCCAGCTACCTCGGTGCAACCTTTTGGACATAAAAACACTATTGTGAGGTGTGAGGTGTTCAGAATAGACTGGAAATGAGTGGAAATTAAGGTTATTGAGGTTAATAATAGCATAGGAGCAGAAAAACACACAAATTCTGTGATTTTAGATGTTTTTATACTTTTTTTCAAAAAAATACACATCCAAAACACAAAACCCAGAACCCAAAACACGGAAGGGTGGTTTTGGCAAAACCAATCCAGATCCAAAACACGAAGAAAGATCCAGATCCAAAACCAAAACACAAAAAGTGGCCGGTGCACACCCCTAATATATATATAACTGCCCCAAACTGAATTTACCCATCTGCACTGCTCTGTCTTCCAACATACATGCCACTCTGTGCCCCCCGTCTACATTGCTCTGTACCCCCAAATTGTGCCACTCTGTCTCCCCCAAATCCATGCTGCTGTCTCCCTCCATCCTCACCACTGTTTTCCACTCATCTGCATAACTTTGCCCCCCCATCTGTACTGCTTGATCTTTCCCCTCTCCACATCTGTCTGTCTCCCCATCCACACTGCTCTGTCTTCTCCCCCCATCCACCTCATTCTTATCCCATCTGTGCAGCTCTATCTTCTGTTCAGACCTCAGTTGCATAGACTGCATGTGTGTATTCCAATGAGCACACAATTCTGTGAATTAGCAGCTCCACCATTTTGTGAGTGACAGCAATCAGCACTCTCACAGAGTGTGATTGCTGTCACTCATAAAATGGAGGAGCTGCTAATTCACATATCTGTATTGTGCAATGAATACATCCATTAAGGCATCAGCCTTAATGAACGGAATTTCATTGCTTTTTTTAGTTTGAATGGCAGAAATTCAGTAGGTTTTGTGAAATTGCTGATCATGTCTAAGAATCCTTAGTGGGACATGTAAAACCGTAAGGTTTTTTGTCTTGGAATTTCATTGCTTTTTGAAATGTATTAACCATCAGGGTTTGGAGGAGCAAACCGGGCCAACTCTAAGGGAGAAGAGCAACAAAATGGTACATTAGCATAGGTTGAGGAGGGGACAGCACACAGGTGTTTTGGGGGTGTGGAGTGAGAGACAGAGAAGGCTGCAGGTGTGTCAAGCTGTGGCAGCAGAGGGGTGGCGGAGCAGTGACAGCAGTGGGTGACAGAGGGGCTCTCTGGTGCTGGGCATGCATCTGAGAAAATAAAATCAAAAAGACACAGATGCATGGACATATCAGTGAGAATCATCCATGCATTTGTGTTAAAATTGTAATATGTGTAAACTTAAATTAAAAGAAAAGGACGTGGCCCCCCCACAAAAGCACAACCAGCCTCTAACTTTTCACTGCCGGTCCTGGTTGTGAAAATGCAGGGCACAAAAAGCATAGAAATCCCCTGTATTTAGTACAACCAGCACCAGGCTTTTCAGAGCCAGTCCAGGTTGTCAAAATACAGGGGACAAAATACATAGGGGTCCCCTGTATTTAGCACAATCAGCACTGAGCTCAACCAAGCCGGTCCTGGTTTTGGAAATACAGGAGACAAAATTAGTCGGGGTCCCCTGTATTATCCATAACCAGCACCTAGCTCTTTCTAGTGGGGGGATAATGCCACAGCCAGGGGAACTCTTTCACCAGGTCCCCTGGCCAAAGCATTACCCCTGACCACTAGTCAGCCCAGGCCAGGGATTCCTGGGGAGCTGGGGAACCGCTACCCAATAAATGGGTCCCCCTCTCCAGGGCCCCCTAGGCCTAGGCTGATAGCCCAAGTCTATTACCAGCACCCCTGGGCAGTGGGTGCCAGGTTGATTGTATAAAGTGCCCCGCTTAAAGCACAACCAAATCTTTTTTTAAATGGGGTGCCATTTTTAAATGGGCTCGCTGCCAGACTGTGCGATGATGTCGCTAGCCATGATTGGCTCATGGTGGCCATCTTTGAATTTAAAAAAATGGAGCTGAGGCACCTTTTTTAAATGGGCACAGCTGCCAAAATCTGCAGGATGGCATCACCTGCACCGCCGCTGGGTTCACTGCTGTCACTAACGCTCGCACCGACACCACTAATGCCAGCGCCTAAGCCAGGTCCCTGCCCGCTACCTCCCCTGGGTCCCACCTCCACTACCGCCTGCAAGGACAGCCATCTTTGTGCACCCAGGTGAAGCCACAGTACACCCCCTTCTGAAGGACACCTACTGAGGCTGCGCAACAAGTTGAAGCTCCCTATCTATACAATGGGGCATTTGTGAGGTAATAGTTTAAAAACTGTAGCTTTCTTAATTACCTGATCCCCAAAAGCACCTACACTGGAACAAGAGCTACCTAATAAAACAAACCCCAAGTCTAAATTTGCCCTCTGCCCTGAGTTATGCCTTCCCAAAAATCCCCCATAGACTACAACAGAAAAGTGGTCCTAACTTGAAGTGGCAGAAAAAACTGACAGTTTCAAATTTAGATTACTCCCAAATCCTAATTTTTTTGTTTTTTTTCCCTGAAATTTGGCATGCAGCACCAAGAGGCAGTTGTACCCGTCCATGACAAATTTCAGCTCAGTATGTCCAATAGCTTTTGAGGAGTAGCCCCTTAAACACCATACCCCCCTCTCCGGAATTCTCTAAGGGAAAATTCAATTTATTCGATTCAGCCTTAATATGAGGGCACAACCGTGTCCTTATATATATATATATATATATATATATATATATATATATATATATAGTGGCAGTATCACCAGAAATGGTGCTGGTGAGCAGCAGATTCTGTGTGTGGCAGGAGAGAGCCGCCCACATAGAATACAAAAGCATTTTGGGAGATTGTGTAAGTGCTGCCCAGTGAACTCAGTCCAGTTAAGATTGAGGCAGACCTGTCAGACAGAGCTCACTGTGCTAGCAAGCCAGTGAGAGCCAGGAGGCCTGAGCCTAGACCTGTGAGATACAGGGAAGGCTATCCATCTCTGGGACTGAGCAATGTTACCTGCAAGGAAGCAGGCCAGACTGTGTTAGGCGGCAGCCAACAAGCTAAGGAAGCTATACCAGGCCAGGAGGCCAGTGTCCATTCCTGCATGTGGCAGGAAGGACCAACAATCTCAGAGACTGTGAGAGACTGACATTCAGAGTAGCTGCTTCTGTAGAGAGGGTTTAAGAAGTGAGCTAGTGCCCTAAGAAAGGGCTAGGCGTTTATTATTTTCTGTTTCCTGATTATGCTGGAAGTAAAGCACCACGTTCATTTGTTTACTGGAATGCCATGTGTGGAGTCTGATTCTGCACCTAATCACTGCACCACTGACACTAGTCCACCAAGCTAATTACCCCAAGTAGCACAATATATATATATATATATATATATATATATATATTGTATACATACTTAAAGAGGGGGTTAATAAGCGGTCACTCTATTGGTAGTGTGTTACAAGGATCATATGGACAATTTTAATGGTTAATAAAAGAGTATGGCCTAAGATGGAGTTACTTTTTTCTATGATCACCCATTGGTAATAGGAATTACTTGTTGATCCATTATGAATATATAGTACACTACATTATAGTTTGGTATTCTTCTGCCGTGCATCTGTATTTCTACTGTAAGCAGAGGAATCGCTGAATCAGTGAGAACAGTTTTCTTATTTAAAGTGACAGCTTGACTAATTGAAGTACAGAATTGGTCAGTATCTATTCAACTAAACATATGATCATTGCCTGAGCAATGATCATATGTTTAACTCTCTATTTTCTTTGGAGAGCAGCATAAAGATGAGAGATTGAGAGAGGGAGTCATGCTGCTGGTGAAACGACTCACAGCATGCCCAGGATATAGACTGCTGAGAAGATGCTTATAGCAGTGCATCTAACCAGCAGGTGAAAATGAGAGATAACAGCCTGTTTAGAACTGCTTTGTATGCAATGTTTTTTTTTTATCTGCTATTTAACTTAGGCTAAAGCGGCAAATGTGCTGTACACATTCAGCACTATGAATAAGGAGTTAATGCCAAAAATAAATAAGATGAGAAGAATAAAATGTAATCTTGATATATTTACTGAAAAGGCATACTGTACCTGATTTTGTGATATTATATGGAAACATGCATTCAATGGCTAGAACAAATGTCCAATATTACTAAAGTACAGCAAGATAGCCATATTGTGAAGCACAATCAGGGCCGACCCCAGTTCCACTAGCACCCAGTGTGAGAATTGTTGCCTATCAGTATGGCAACTATAGGCGGCGGCCACACTGCACCTCTTATGCCCTGAGAACAATAGCTCCAATGTCTACCATTATAGAATAAATGTAAAGCATACGTTCTCAGCCAGTCCTAGGTCAGACAGTCACTCCAGAATTCGGACTGTAATTTATACAATAAGGGAATATGATGCTCTTTGAGCTATGAATAAGATGCAAGTAAATTTAAGCATTTTATAAGATCAGAGATCTACCTATCCTTTTTGTATATATATATATATATATATATATATATATATATCAGTCTGCATCACAGGAAAATTATAATATTAAGCTCAGTTGATGCATAATTATAGAAAGTCAATTAACATTTAAGCAAAGTCAAATTCTTTATGTGGTCTGTAATGGTACAATACCTCCAGCTATTGTGTAGGACCAGGAAACAATATAACTGGCTATACTGTACAATTCCATAATTATACAGAATTATATCCCAGTCTGCAGATAAAATTAAAGCAATGCATGTTTCAAAGCACAGTAAGTAAGGTGCTGCAGTGTTCTAAAAGGAAATTTAGGGGAGACTCATTCAAGCCATCAAACATTTAATTCCCAATATATATTTGAGGTTTTTTATGTGACTATTCATGTGCAAATGCAAGATTTCTAGAAGGGGGTCAAATGCTTAATGTTAGAGTGAGTGTGGCCAGCCCATGATTGGAGATATATTTAGCATGTAAAAAGCTTTATTCTGCCTCATACAAAGTGTAGTGTATGTGATACTTCAGATATATTTAGGGCTAGCAATCACAGAAAACCATTAGCTGCAGCAATAAACCTAAGCCAACTGAGCTGAATATATATATTTTTTCAGATGTAGGAACAATTCCACAACTTAAGTATTGGGCATACTGTATCTATAAATGACTGCATAGTGTGCAGTTCACACGACACTGGGTCCAGGGGACCCACACTGTACACATGCAGTCATAAATTATATTTACCTATACTTACCTCTCTGATGAGGTGGCAGAAATCACTGGGAAAATGGCAATGGTTCCATTTTTCTAGAGATTTGCACATGCATAGTATACTCTGGCACAGGGCTGGCTGGACCATTTTAACCACTTAAATGATGAATTTTATTTTGAAAAGCTATGTCCTAAAATTGTAATTTGTTTTTTATTTAAGTCAGTAACATCTTTTTAGAAGCATATATAAATAATTTCATGAACAAAAATACACCTATGGGGGTTTATCTCATCATCCTTGCAGCTGCTGTCTGGTGATTGAGCACTCGGGGCCTGATTCAGACCCGCTCACAAGCGCTATGCGCTCAAAAGGGGGTCGATGGTGCAGCATGCGCAAGCCCTGGAGCGAGTGAGAAATTCACTCACTCCGGGGCTCGCTACAAATGGGGCGTCTGTCGATGTTGATCGACAGCTCACCCCATTTTGTAGGTGGGGAGGGGGGTGGCTGGCCAAACGGAGGCGTTCCCGAAGGAACGCCTGCTGTTTGAGGGAAGCCCTACTAGTGAGCTACTAGTGAGCTACTAGTGAGCTTCCTGTTCTATTAGAGCAGGAAGTTCACTGGGGCTTGTGGGAACGAGACCCTACCTACAAAGGTTTCATCGCAAGCCCGATGGTCGCGATGGTCGTGACCAGAGCCGGCCCTAGGCATAGGCATTCTAAGCAAATGCCTAAGGCATCTGGAATTCCTGGGGGCATTCCACGCTCTGCTGGCTGCTGCAGAGATTGATAAGAGCTCAGCTCTCTGGTCAGGCCAGTGGAAGGGGGTGTTGAGGGTAATTCCTCCTCTCTGTACTCTTCAGGGTACATGCAACTTACAAGGAAGTGCTTCTTCAGCAACCCCCTCGAGGGCCCCCCAGCACCCGCAGTGTCTGGCTACAGCTTCCCAGCTAAACAGTGAGTGGAGTGCAGTACTGCTGGGGAAACATTCTATGAAGAGGAATGCTGCTACTTCTGCTTTTGTGATGTAGTGTATCCACTGCCCCCATTTACACCCTCACTACCTGGGGAAATGGGCATGCATTTCAGTCACTGTGCCAGATGTTGCAACCAGCAACAACTTACATTATACAGGTACCAGCAACAACTTATATTGTCCTGTATAAGAATAGGAGGCTGTGTACAGGATATGTCAGAGGTCTGTTATGTGTGTCTGTCTGGAAAGACCACACAGTTCAATATGGGTTAATACAACAGCACTCTAAGGGGGTGCAGAGGGGGTTAAATGTATTGTAGCACAACTGTCAGATCTTCTTGACAGTGACAGCTTCATATATGGGCAGGGGGGAGATAAGAGAATGCTCAAGGAAGGGACACTCACCTACACATGCACAATGTTCCAAAAGCAGCCTGAATTCCCAGTTTGTTGTACTTCTGTGGCTGACATTACTGTAGTCCTATGCCAGGGTGCAGAGGAGGGCTCTCTGTCATGTGCTATAATAATGCACTGTGTGTGCTGTATGGTAGGTGCAGAGCCTTTAGTGCCAGCTGCAGGACAATGAGCCATGAGGTTCTGCAGATATGACCTTTCCTGGTAATGTTGTACTGCTGCAAGGACTGATCTGTTCCCCAATGCCAGAGGCTTCTCCAGCACCAAGAATGTCCCTGTTCTCAGTTAAAGATACATATGTATGTACTGTGTCACGGCATGTGTATTATGGAGCATCTGTATGTACTGTGACATTAAACAAATAGAGACATCACGCAATTTAAATGTTAATTTTAGCATTGTGAAGCAGGGGGCGGGGCCACGATGACAAAATTCAGTGCGAATCGCATCACCTCCCTCTCCCCCTGGCTGCGAGGGTTTTAATCATTACTGTGGGGGGGGGGGCAGGTGGGAGGCTTGATATCTGCTAGGGGGCACCAGCCAAAATTTTGCCTATGGCACCAAATTAGCTAGGGCCGGCTCTGGTCGCGACCATCACCTGGCCGCTCGCAAAAGCTGTGGGTGGTCACCCACAGCTTTGCGAGCGGCCAGGAGGCCGGTTTTAAAAAAAAAGCGGCCGCCCTGATTCAGAGCGAACGCTTGCTTTTTGTGAGCGGCTCTGAATCAGGCCCTCAGATCTATACATACAGCAGATTTGGTATTAGCAAATGCTACCACTGGGCATGCACAGCAGCTCCATTTCATACCTTATCCTGCATTTTTTGGTGGCAGCTCTACTGAATCATTGTTTATACTAGAAGTGAGCAGTTTTGTTTTATTGCAAAAACTTAGGGGATCTGAGTGTATCCGAGTCCCGAGTTGGATCTCGTGTGTTTTGGATTGCTTATACAAGTGCCTCCCTCATGATCAAGCACCATTTCACACAGAAGAATGGAGGCAGAGGGTGTGGGACTGTGGGCTGTGTATATACAAACATTTATAAACAACATTAGGAGTCCTTTACAATGCTATCAGGATGTCAGATATTAGGACAGAAAAAGCTGTATTGTAGAAGGTAGAAGCAGTGAGTATAGGAAGGGTGACTGCAGGCATCATTGTCACTGTATGTGTGATTGTTTGTCAGGCACACACTGCACACTCACAAACTGCACACTCACATACTGCACACACACACTCACACATTGCAAACAAAAAGGCTAAAAAAAAATGCTGTTGTCTAAATGTAACACCCTCTAAGGGATGGTATTTGTAAATACACCCCTCTCAGTGTTAGAGCTTGCTTCCTGTTGTAGATATTACATGCCTGAGACCCGGATCAGTTTTCAGGTAAAGGAGGGGCTGGAGAGATAGACACGCAGGGGTGGGAAGACTGGGTGTGTAGCTGGCAGAGCAGGGGGAGGAGGGGGAGAGAACAAAGGGTTGAGAAGAAGAATTTGGGAGAGAGCAGACATCTTTGGGAAGCTTCAGAGCTGGAAGCAGAAATGTAGCCCTTGTGCTCCCCTGGCAGGGGGAGATTGGCGGGGCCGTGGTGACTGCCATGATGCCCATCTAACGCCAAAGGAGAAATAGGTCTGGAGTGAGACCACTGAGATAAAGTCTGTGAGAGTCCACAGAGAAAGAGCTGGAAGGTTGCAGTGTGAGCCGCTCAGTGAAGTGTTCAGCACCCATGAGAGGGGTAAAAGACGCAAGTATATGTGTTGAAGAGATGGTTAAGAGGACTTTCTCAGGAGCTTTTACTGTTAAGGTACCAGAGGAGTCCCTTATGCATAAAAGCCCTCCAGCAGCGATTAAATGGGGGGTCACTGTGGTAGCAGTGTGGCTATAGGAGCCATCCCTGTAGGATAGGGATGGACGGCAGCTGAGAGTCTGATAGCTGCAATAGAAAAGTCTGTATATTGCTGTTCCATGTGAAAGAGAAGGGGAGCAGAGAGAGGCAGACTGGGTATGAGACACTCTGTATATTGTCTTAGAAGAGACAAAGGAGAGGCAGAGTGCAAAAGAAGTTATGTGAGATGTGTGTGAAGCTGTGGAACTACAGGCACCAGCCAGCATAGGGCCAGGTGGACCTGCATGTATGAAGTGGAGAGCTACAGGCACCAGCCAGTATAGGGCCAGGTGGACCTGCATGTATGAAGTGGAGAACTACAGGCACCAGCCAGCGAAGGGCTAGGTGGACCTGCACATATGAAGTAGAGAACTACAGGCACCAGCCAGCAAAGGGCCAGGTGGACCTGTGTGGGTAAAATGCAAAGCATTCATTGTGACTGTGCTTAAAGACTGTGCTGGTAAAGAAGAGTGTGATGTAATGTAACCATATCCATAAGATTGTCATATACCATCTGACATGCCAAGTATATGAGCTGGAGGGAGAGGAGAAGCTGCTGTAACCATATTCTTGTCCTGTAAAGTCATGTGCAGGAGGAGAGAAATAAATTGGTTTAGATTTATAAGAGAAGGTCTGGCGCCCAAGTTATTCAAAAAAACTGTTGCTGCATGTGTCTATCTATACCTGTATCTATATGTGTGACTGTTATAAAGCCTGCATGGTCAGGGACCCCCTTCTCAGGTATTGCCCACACGCTGGAGAGCTAGCCTGAGGCAATAGGAGGTGTATCACTCCAAATGCACCTATGTACCACACCGCACACTGAAGGGGGGTTACATAAAAAAACCTGCAATTTCTTTTCTAATCAAACAAGTCTTGTAAAGAAGACCTGTTCTGTTCCTGGTGCGTAAAAAGAATAGCCAGTGTTTTGTAAAGGAATTAAAAACTTGCATAGTGTGTTTTTCAGTGGCAGCTACTGTGTGCTGTGACATGACCCCATCATCTGCACCCCTAAAATCATAAGTGGAAAATAAATCTTTTTTTTTCTTGTGTCAAAAGGAATCTCCAGTCCTTTAATAAACCTGGTTGGGAAAGGTAATATTCTCTCCTTATCTCATTGTACATTCACTTGGTGCGGTGGCAGTTAAGTTCAACAACAGTAGCTTTACTCCTGTCTTGGTGTGAAAAAATAAAACCTATCATGGATAGAAGAGCAGGAGCATACCAGTACTTGTACTGCTGCTGCTGCTGCCAGTCATAGTACTTCTTTAATATATATTAAAGGTAGTCAAGGAGAAAAAAGGTTAAAGAAAGAGCATATCAAATTGAAACAATAATTCACATCTGTAAAGAAAACATTACTTCTAACTATAAAAGAATAATGTACTGCCGAAAAAAGTAAAATTGCTAATGTCAAAGTCAAATAATTGGTTATGATCGTTGTACAATTATTATCTGACGATATAGTCGTCTATGGTCTGATGATGTATTACTAGGACGCTACTTTGCATCGGTGTAATCCGATGTGATAAACTGCATATTCACAACACACATAACGCACACACACACACATATATATATATATATATATATATACACAGACGCTCATAGGCTTATACACATACTTACACATGGGCGCTCATCTGTATATAGTCACATACATACCGACACATATTTGCTATTTTCAATACACAGACGCACACATGCAAATGCATACATATAAAATGGTTCCTACTAGGGGTGAGCGGGTTCGGATTTCTGAAATCCGAACCCCCCCGAGCCCCCCCGATCCGAGTCCGATCCGAGTCAGGCTCGACTTTTCCCGCCTGACTCGGATCTGAAATCGAGGCAAAACGTCATCATCCCGCCTTCCGAGTCTCGCGGGTTTTGGATCCTATATAAGGTACCCGCGTCGGCGCCATTTTCTCACTCGGCTGTGGACAGTGAAGAGGGAGGGTGGGAGTTAGGGCTGTGTAGTGTAGTGTAGTGTAGTGTAGTGTAGTGCTGCTGTTGTCCACTACTTCAAAGTCCATAGGGGCTGGCTGTGTTGTGCTGTGCTGCTGTTGTTAATAGGGGCTGTGTCCACTACTTCAAAGTCCATAGGGGCTGGCTGGACTGTGTTGTGCAGTCAGTTCTCCATAGGGGCTGTGTCCACTCCAAAGTCCTGTGCAGTGTCCCAGTCCTAAAGGAGTGCTGTAGTGTTGTCCAGGTGGTGCTCTGTCCATCAGGGGTGCTCCCCCCAAGTGCTAAAAAAATAATATATTTTCTGTGTTTGTGAATTGTGTGCGCAGTAGCCGCACGTGCATCAACAAAGTAGTGCCAAGCGTGCGCCTGTGTCATAAGTAAAGGGCCGGCTGGCTTGACCGTTAAAGGGTGCTGTAACCCCCGAAAGTACACTCCAGTCCAAACCAAAAAAAAATTATTTTCTGTGTTTGTGAATTGTGTGCGCAGTAGCCGCACGTGCATCAACAAAGTAGTGCCAAGCGTGCGCCTGTGTCATAAGTAAAGGGCCGGCTGGCTTGACCGTTAAGGGTGCTGTAACCCCCGAAAGTACACTCCAGTCCAAACCAAAAAAAAAATTATTTTCTGTGTTTGTGAATTGTGTGCGCAGTAGCCGCACGTGCATCAACAAAGTAGTGCCAAGCGTGCGCCTGTGTCATAAGTAAAGGGCCGGCTGGCTTGACCGTTAAGGGTGCTGTAACCCCCGAAAGTACACTCCAGTCCAAACCAAAAAAATAATTATTTTCTGTGTTTGTGAATTGTGTGCGCAGTAGCCGCACGTGCATCAACAAAGTAGTGCCAAGCGTGCGCCTGTGTCATAAGTAAAGGGCCAGCTGGCTTGACCGTTAAAGGGTGCTGTAACCCCCAAAGTACACTCCAGTCCAAACCAAAAAAAAAATTATTTTCTGTGTTTGTGAATTGTGTGCGCAGTAGCCGCACGGGCATCAACAAAGTAGTGCCAAGCGTGCGCCTGTGTCATAAGTAAAGGGCCGGCTGGCTTGACCGTTAAAGGGTGCTGTAACCCCCGAAAGTACACTCCAGTCCAAACCAAAAAAAAATTATTTTCTGTGTTTGTGAATTGTGTGCGCAGTAGCCGCACGTGCATCAACAAAGTAGTCCAAGCGTGCGCCTGTGTCATAAGTAAAGGGCCGGCTGGCTTGACCGTTAAGGGTGCTGTAACCCCCGAAAGTACACTCCAGTCCAAACCAAAAAAAAAATTATTTTCTGTGTTTGTGAATTGTGTGCGCAGTAGCCGCACGTGCATCAACAAAGTAGTGCCAAGCGTGCACCTGTGTCATAAGTAAAGGGCCAGCTGGCTTGACCGTTAAAGGGTGCTGTAACCCCCAAAGTACACTCCAGTCCAAACCAAAAAAAAAATGATTTTCTGTGTTTGTGAATTGTGTGCGCAGTAGCCGCACGGGCATCAACAAAGTAGTGCCAAGCGTGCGCCTGTGTCATAAGTAAAGGGCCGGCTGGCTTGACCGTTAAAGGGTGCTGTAACCCCCGAAAGTACACTCCAGTCCAAACCAAAAAAAAATTATTTTCTGTGTTTGTGAATTGTGTGCGCAGTAGACGCACGTGCATCAACAAAGTAGTGCCAAGTGTGCGCCTGTGTCATAAGTAAAGGGCCGGCTGGCTTGACCGTTAAGGGTGCTGTAACCCCCGAAAGTACACTCCAGTCCAAACCAAAAAAAAAATTATTTTCTGTGTTTGTGAATTGTGTGCGCAGTAGCCGCACGTGCATCAACAAAGTAGTGCCAAGCGTGCACCTGTGTCATAAGTAAAGGGCCGGCTGGCTTGACCGTTAAGGGTGCTGTAACCCCCGAAAGTACACTCCAGTCCAAACCAAAAAAAAAATTATTTTCTGTGTTTGTGAATTGTGTGCGCAGTAGCCGCACGTGCATCAACAAAGTAGTGCCAAGCGTGCGCCTGTGTCATAAGTAAAGGGCCAGCTGGCTTGACCGTTAAAGGGTGCTGTAACCCCCGAAAGTACACTCCAGTCCAAACCAAAAAAAAAATTATTTTCTGTGTTTGTGAATTGTGTGCGCAGTAGCCGCACGGGCATCAACAAAGTAGTGCCAAGCGTGCGCCTGTGTCATAAGTAAAGGGCCGGCTGGCTTGACCGTTAAAGGGTGCTGTAACCCCCGAAAGTACACTCCAGTCCAAACCAAAAAAAAATTATTTTCTGTGTTTGTGAATTGTGTGCGCAGTAGCCGCACGTGCATCAACAAAGTAGTGCCAAGCGTGCACCTGTGTCATAAGTAAAGGGCCGGCTGGCTTGACCGTTAAGGGTGCTGTAACCCCCGAAAGTACACTCCAGTCCAAACCAAAAAAAAAATTATTTTCTGTGTTTGTGAATTGTGTGCGCAGTAGCCGCACGTGCATCAACAAAGTAGTGCCAAGCGTGCGCCTGTGTCATAAGTAAAGGGCCGGCTGGCTTGACCGTTAAAGGGTGCTGTAACCCCCAAAGTACACTCCAGTCCAAACCAAAAAAAAAATTATTTTCTGTGTTTGTGAATTGTGTGCGCAGTAGCCGCACGTGCATCAACAAAGTAGTGCCAAGCGTGCGCCTGTGTCATAAGTAAAGGGCCGGCTGGCTTGACCGTTAAAGGGTGCTGTAACCCCCGAAAGTACACTCCAGTCCAAACCAAAAAAAAATTATTTTCTGTGTTTGTGAATTGTGTGCGCAGTAGCCGCACGTGCATCAACAAAGTAGTGCCAAGCGTGCGCCTGTGTCATAAGTAAAGGGCCGGCTGGCTTGACCGTTAAAGGGTGCTGTAACCCCCGAAAGTACACTCCAGTCCAAACCAAAAAAAAAATATTTTCTGTGTTTGTGAATTGTGTGCGCAGTAGCCGCACGTGCATCAACAAAGTAGTGCCAAGCGTGCGCCTGTGTCATAAGTAAAGGGCCGGCTGGCTTGACCGTTAAAGGGTGCTGTAACCCCCGAAAGTACACTCCAGTCCAAACCAAAAAAAAATTATTTTCTGTTTGTGAATTGTGTGCGCAGTAGCCGCACGTGCATCAACAAAGTAGTGCCAAGCGTGCGCCTGTGTCATAAGTAAAGGGCTGGCTGGCTTGACCGTTAAAGGGTGCTGTAACCCCCGAAAGTACACTCAAGTCCAAACCAAAAAAAAATTATTTTCTGTGTTTGTGAATTGTGTGCGCAGTAGCCGCACATGCATCAACAAAGTAGTGCCAAGCGTGCGCCTGTGTCATAAGTAAAGGGCCGGCTGGCTTGACCGTTAAAGGGTGCTGTAACCCACAAAGTACACTCCAGTCCAAACCAAAAAAAAAATTATTTTCTGTGTTTAGCCGCACGTATATATCAAATCGATATAACATAAATGGAGGACCAAACTTTCTCCGATAAAAATAAAATAGAGAAAGATCAAGAACCACTTCCTCCTAGTGCTGAAGCTGCTGCCACTAGTCATGACATAGACGATAACATGCCATCAACGTCGTCTGCCAAGGCCGATGCCCAATGTCATAGTAGAGGGCACATACAATCCCAAATGGCAAAGTTCAGGAAAATGACCTTGAAAAAGACATTTAAATCAGCTGAAGAGAAACGTCAACTTGCCAATATGCCATTTACGACACGGAGTGGCAAGGAATGGCTAAGGTCGATCCCTAGTATGTTCATGACTAGTGGTTCAGCTTCACATGACGATGGAAGCCCTCCTCCCACTAAAAAAATCAAAAGAGTTAAGCTGGCAAAAGCACAGCGAAGAACTGTGCTTTCTAAGAAGATATCACAAATCCCCAAGGAGAGTCCAAGTGTGGTGGTGGTTGCGATGCCTGACCTTCCCAGCACTGGACGGGAAGAGGTGGCTCTTTCCACCATTTGCACGCCCCCTGCAAGTGCTGAAAGGAGCACCCACAGTCCACTTGCTGATATGCAAATTGAAGATGTCACTGTTGAAGTACAACAGGATGAGGATACTGGTGTAGCTGGCGCTGAGGAGGAAGTTGGCGAGGAGGATTCTGATGGTGATGTGGTTTGTTTAAATCAGGCTCCGGGGGAGACAGTTGTTGTCCGTGGGATGAAAAAGCCCATCACGGTCATGCCTGGGCAGAAGACCAAACATTCCACCTCTTTGGTCTGGCAATATTTCTATCCAAATCCGGACAACAACTGTCTTGCCATATGTACCATATGTAAAGGTGAAATAAGTAGGGGTAGGGACGTCAACCACCTAGGAACATCCTCCCTTATACGGCACCTGCAGCGCGTTCATAAAAAGTTACTGTCAAGTTCAGAAACTTTGGCTAAGACCGTAAGCAGTCCAGGGACACCTAAATCCCGTTGTCCTGTTGTATCCAAGCGCCTGCAAACCACACCGTCAACTCCCTCCTCGTCAATTTCCTCCTTAGTCAGGATCGGAAGTAGTCCTGCAGGCCATGTCACTGGCATGACTGACTCTCCTATCCGGGATTCCTCTGGAGGATCCTGCATTGCTACGCCTACTGCTGCCGCTGCTGCTGTTGCTGCTGCTGGGAGTCATTCATCATCCCAGAGAGGAAGTAGGAACACCACTACTTTTACTAAACAATTGACCCTCCAACAGTCCTTAGCGAGGAGGATGAAGTACGACAGCAGTCATCCTGAAGCAAAACGTATAACTGAGGCCTTGACTGCTATGTTGGTGTTAGACGTGCGTCCGGTATCCGCCATTAGTGCAGTGGGATTTAGACAATTGATGGAGGTAGTGTGTCCCCGGTTCCAAATCCCGTCTAGATTCCACTTCACTAGGCAGGCGATACCGAGACTGTACAGAAACGTCAGAAAAAGTGTCCTCAGTGTCCTGAAAAATGCCGTTGTACACAATGTCCACTTAACCACGGACATGTGGACAAGTGGAACAGGGCAGACTAAGGACTATATGACTGTGACAGCCCACTGGGTAGATGTATCACCTTACGCAGCAACAGCAGCAGCGTCACCAGTAGCAGCATCTCAGAAATGCCAGCTCGTTACAAGGCAGGCTACGCTGTGTATCACCGGTTTCAGTAAGAGGCACACCGCCGACAACCTCTTAGAGAAACTGAGGGAAATCATCGCCCAGTGGCTTACCCCACTTAGACTCTCCTGGGGATTTGTGATATCTGACAACGCCACCAATATTGTGCGGGCATTACATCTGGGCAAATTCCAGCACGTCCCATGTTTTGCTCACACAATAAACTTGGTGGTGCAGAATTTTCTGAAAAGCGACAGGGGCGTGCAGGAGACGCTTTGGGTGGCCCGAAAAATTTCTGGCCACTTTCGCCATTCAGCGACTGCGTGCCGAAGACTGGAGCACCAGCAAACACTCTTGAACCTGCCCCGCCATCACCTGAAGCAAGAGGTTGTGACGCGGTGGAACTCAACCCTCTATATGCTTCAGAGGATGGAGGAGCAGCAAAAGGCCATACAAGCCTATATATCCACCTATGACATAGGCAAAGGAGGGGGTATGCACCTGACTCAAGCGCAGTGGAGAATGATTTCCGTGTTGTGCAAGGTTCTCCAGCCCTTCGAACTTGCCACAAGTGAAGTCAGTTCAGACACTGCCAGCTTGAGTCAGGTCATTCCCCTCATCAGGCTTTTGCAGAAGCAGCTGGAGAAAGTGAAGGAGGAGCTAAGACGGAGCGATTCCGCTCGGCATGTGGGACTTGTGGATGAAGCCCTGCATTCGCTTTGCCAGGATTCCAGGGTGGTCAATCTGTTGAAATCAGACCACTACGTTTTGGCCACCGTGCTCGATCCTAGGTTTAAAGCCTATGTGGTGTCTCTCTTTCCGGCCGACACAAGCCTGCAGAGGTGCAAAGACCTGCTGGTGAACACACTGTCAGCTGAAGCGGAACGTGACACGTCAACGGCTCCTTCTTCATTTTCTCCTGCAACTGGGGCTGCCAGGAAAAAACTTAGGTATCCTAAGCAACCCGCTGGCGGTGATGCAGGGCAGGCAGGACCAAGTTTGGACATCTGGTCCGGACTGAAGGACCTGGCAACAATTTCTGACATGTCTACTGTCACTGCATATGATACTGTCACCATTGACAGAATGGTGGAGGATTACATCGGTGACAGTTTGTGCAGGGACACATTAATTGCCAGCTTGTTTTGTGGGGGCCCAAACGAAACCAATCATTTCAGCCACAGTTGTGTGGCAGACCCTGGCGCTGAAATGATTGGTTTGTTAAAGTGTGCATGTCCTGTTTATACAACATAAGGGTGGGTGGGAGGGCCCAAGGACAATTCCATCTTTTTTTTCTTTGCATTATGTACAGTTTGGGGCCTAGTTTTTCAAACTGCCATCCTGTCTGCCACTGCAGTTTCAGGCCTAGATGGGTCACGTGTTCGTGCCGCCCACTCGTGTCGCTTAGCATAGTCATCCAGCTACCTCGGTGCAACGTTTTGGACATAAAAACACTATTGTGAGGTGTGAGGTGTTCAGAATAGACTGGAAATGAGTGGAAATTAAGGTTATTGAGGTTAATAATAGCATAGGAGCAGAAAAACCTACAAATTCTGTGATTTTAGCTGTTTTTATGCTTTTTTAAAACAAAAAAAAAGATCCAAAACACAAAACCCAGAACCCAAAACACGGAAGGGTGGTTTTGGCAAAACCAATCCAGATCCAAAACACGAAGAAAGATCCAGATCCAAAACCAAAACACAAAACACGAAAAGTGGCCGGTGCACACCCCTAGTTCCTACACATTATAGTTAATAATCAGAGTTATTGAAGGTTTTGTTAGTTAATAATTATAATGTAATATGTACTTAAAAGAGATCTAAGGTTCTGAATACAGTGGAAATGTCATGTTTGGTATCATACTAAATCCCTGTTTATTTGCAGATATCCATTTCTATCGGTGAAGGATTCGCATCTTGCATTCGCTATCTGTTTACAATCGGAATCTGCAAGACGCCATTTTGCGACTGATCTCTCAGCGCCATTAAAGTTACAACTCACGAGTACAGATGGCAATGTTTTTGGTAATCCTTTTAGAAGCCATGACAAGCCCGTTCTGGGGACAACCTTGCATAGAAAAATACCAAAACAAACACAGTATCAGTTAGTAACTAGAAAAACAGCTTCCTGGGAAAAGTAATTAGAAAAAACAATACACCAGGAACTGTGGATGTTTTGCATGTAAATTAAGAAACCTCACATGTAGGCAGGTATAGCTATGGCAATTGAAATATAAACCAGACAATGATCTGCACAATTGAATTTGTAAATAGGCAGAAGAAAACCTTTAGTTTCACTGTCAGAAAGGCTGGCACCAGCAAACAGCTGGGGGTCTCCACCCTGTTTGGGTGTGAAACTCATTACTAATAACACATTGCATTTTAAAAGTGATAGTAAGGGATGATGTATATGTGTATATTAGGGGTGTGCACCGGCCACTTTTTGTGTTTTGGTTTTGGATCTGGATTGGTTTTGCCAAAACCACCCTTCCGTGTTTTGGGTTCTGGGTTTTGAGTTTTGGATCTGTATTTTTTTTTTAAAAAGCATAAAAACACCTAAAATCACAGAATTTGTGGGTTTTTCTGCTCCTATGCTATTATTAACCTCAATAACCTTAATTTCCACTCATTTCCAGTCTATTCTGAACACCTCACACCTCACAATAGTGTTTTTATGTCCAAAAGGTTGCACCGAGGTAGCTGGATGACATTGCTAAGAGATACGAGTGGGCGGCACAAACACGTGGTCCATCTAGGAGTGACACTGCAGTGGCAAACAGGATGGCAGTTTGAAAAACTAGGCCCCAAACAGTACATAATTCAAAGAAAAAAAAGCGGTGCAAGATGGAATTGTCCTTGGGCCCTCCCACCCACCCTTATGTTGTATAAACAGGACATGCACACTTTAACAAACCAAACATTTCAGTGCCAGGGTCTGCCACACGACTGTGGCTGAAATTATTGGTTCGTTTGGGCCCCCACAAAACAAGCTGGCAATTAATCTGTCCCTGCACAAACTGGCTCTACGGAGGCAAGATGTCATCCTCATCCACCGATTCCTCACCCTCTTCAGTGTTGTGTACATCCTCATCCTCACAGAGTATTAATTCTTCCCTGCTGGGATCCACAACCACAGGTCCCTTTGTACGTTCTGAAGGCTGGTCTCCCTGGAAGAGTTGATAATTCATTTTATGAACATCATCTTCTCCACATTTTGTGGAAGCAACCTCCTACGCCTTTCGCTGATAAGGTTCCCGGCTGCACTAAACACTCTTTCGGAGTACACACTGGAGGGGGGGCAACTCAGGTAAAATAGAGCCAGTTTGTACAGGGACCTCCAAATTGCCTCTTTTTCCTGCCAGTACAGGTACGGACTGTCTGACATGCCTACTTGGATGCTGTCACCGATGTAATCCTTTAACAGACAGATGCATGCTTGTCGCTGCTGCTTTGAGGATGCAGGTGTGGCTACAGCCCACACAATTCACAAAGACAGAAATAAAAGAAGAATTTTTTATTTTTTTTGGAGTGCACTTTGAGGGTTACACCACCCTTTAACAGACAGACGCACGCTTGTCGCTGCTGCTTTGAGGATGCAGGTGCGGCTACTGCGCATACATTTCACACACAAACACAGAAAAAAAGATTATTTTATTTTGTTGGAGCGCACTTTGGGGCTAACACCACCCTTTAACAGACAGATGCACGCTTGTCGCTGCTGCTTTGAGGATGCAGGTGCGGCTACTGCACATACATTTCACACACAAACACAGAAAAAAAGAAGATTATTTTATTTTGTTGGAGCGCACTTTGGGGGTAACACCACCCTTTAACAGACAAACGCACACTTGTCGCTGCTGCTTTGAGGACAGTATCATATGCAGTGACAGTAGACTTGTCAGAAATTGTTGGCACGTCCTTCAGTCCGGACCAGATGTCCAAACCGGCCCTTGACTTATGACACAGGCGCACGCTTGGCGCTGCTACTGTGTTGATGCACGTGCGGCTACATCGCACACAAGTCACAAACACAGAAAAAAAAATGTTTTTTATTTTTTGGAGCACTTTGGGGGTTACACCACACTTTAACAGACTTATGGGACACAGGCGCATGCTTGGCACTGCTCCTTTGTTGATACACGTGCAGCTACAGTGCATACAATTCACAAAGACAGAAAAAAAAGAATTTTTTATTGTTTGTGGAACGCACTTTGAGGGTTACACCACCGTTTAACAGACAGACGCACGCTTGTCGCTGCTGCTTTAAGGATGCAGGTGTGGCTTCAGCCCACACATTTCACAAAGACAGAAAAAAAATAATAATTTTTTTATTGTTTGTGGAGCGCACTTTGAGGGTTACACCACCCTTTAACAGACAGATGCACGCTTGTCGCTGCTGCTTTAAGGATGCAGGTGCGGCAACAGCCCACACATTTCACAAAGAGTAAAAAAAATAAGAATTTTTTTATTGTTTGTGGAGCGCACTTTGAGGGTTACACCACCCTTTAACATACAGACGCACGCTTGTCGCTGCTGCTTTGAGGATGCAGGTGGAATCTAGACGGGATTTGGAACCGGGGACACACTACCTCCATCAATTGTCTAAATCCCACTGCACTAATGGCGGATACCGGACGCACGTCTAACACCAACATAGCAGTCAAGGCCTCAGTTATACGTTTTGCTTCAGGATGACTGCTGTCGTACTTCATCCTCCTTGCTAGGGACTGTTGGAGGGTCAATTTCCCTATTTTATTTTTATCGGAGAAAGTTTGGTCCTCCATTTATGTTATATTGATATATACGTGCGGCTAAGGCGCACACAAACGCAGAAAATATTTTTTTATTTTTGCTGGAGAGTAGTGCACTTTGTGGATTACACCACCCTTTAAGAAATTAGCCAGCCGGCCCTTTACTTATGGGACACAGGCGCACGCTTGGCGCTGTTCCTTTGTTGATGCACGTGCAGCCACAGTGCACACAATTCACAAACACAGAATTTTTATTTTTATTTTGTTTGGAGTGCCCTTTGGGGGTTACAGCACCCTTTAGCGGTCAATCCAGCCGGCCCTTTATTTATGGGACACAGGCGCACGCTTGGCACTACTTTGTTGATGCACGTGCGGCTACTGCGCACACAATTCACAAACACAAAAAAATATATATTTTTATTTTGTTTGGAGTGTACTTTGGGGGTTACAGCACCCTTTAACGGTCAAGCCAGCTGGCCCTTTACTTATGACACAGGCGCACGCTTGGCACTACTTTGTTGATGCACGTGCGGCTACTGCGCACACAATTCACAAACACAGAAAATATTTTTTTATTTTGTTTGGAGTGTACTTTGGGGGTTACAGAACCCTTTAACGGTCAAGCCAGCCGGCCCTTTACTTATGACACAGGCGCACGCTTGGCACTGCTTTGTTGATGCACGTGCGGCTACTGCGCACACAATTCACAAACACAGAAAATATATTTTTATTTTGTTTGGAGTGTACTTTGGGGTTACAGCACCCTTTATCGGTCAAGCCAGCCGGCCCTTTACTTATGACACAGGCGCACGCTTGGCACTACTTTGTTGATGCACGTGCGGCTACTGCGCACACAATTCACAAACACAGAAAATATTTTTTTTTATTGCACTTGGGAGGAGCACCCCTGATGGACAGAGCACCCCTTGGACAACACTACAGCACCCCATTAGGACTGGGACTCTGCACAGGACTTTGGAGTGGACACAGCCCCTATGGACAACTGACTGCACAACACAGTCCAGCCAGCCCCTATGGACTTTGGAGGAGTGGCACAGCCCCTATGGACAACAGCAGCACAGCACAACACAGCCAGCCCCTATGGACTTTGGAGGAGTGGACACAGCCCCTATGGACAACAGCAGCACAGCACAACACAGCCAGCCCCTATGGACTTTGGAGAAGTAGACACATCCCCTATGGACAACAGCAGCACAGCACAACACAGCCATCCCCTATGGACTTTGGAGGAGTGGACACAGCCCTTATGGACAACAGCAGCACAGCGCAGCACAGCACAACACTACACTGCACTACACTACACAGCCCAGCCAGCCCTAACTCCCACCCTCCCTCTTCACTGTCCACAGCTGAGTAAGAAAATGGCACCGACGCGGGTACCTTATATAGGATCCAAAACCCGCGAGACCCAGAAGGCGGGATGATGACGTTTTGCCTCGATTTCAGATCGGAGTCAGGCGGGAAAAGTCGAGCCTGACTCGGATCGGCCTCAGATTGGGGGGGCTCGGGGGGGTTCGGATTTCAGAAATCCAAACCCGCTCACCCCATGTGTATATATATATATATATATATATTAAATCCATCATAAATAGACTCACATGCATAAACACCGCACATTACGCACAGTTGCGCTGTTTCACTCTACAAATAAACGCACCACGCATATTAGCAACTTTATGCAATATTCTCTTACACTTACACATACACAAATTACATGAATGGTTCCCTAATATTAAAGTGTAATATTCAAGGTTTACTCAGTGATTATTAATGTTGTGAAATAAAGATTATTTGATATCTAAGGTTTAGCACATGATAAGCCAACCATGTTTGGTAGCGTACTGATCTACTCTGTCTCAACAGCTTTCCGGTGTCATCGGTGAGAAGATCGCAACATGCATTCTCAACTTAAGGACTGTAGAGAGTTAAAACACCAAAATGTACTTTGTAATGTTAGCAGTTGCATGCAGGGGGAATAAGGAGACAATCGGCTGTCGAAGGCTGACCTGTGTCCATTTGAATCAACCTGTTAAATTTCCTGTAACAGATTTTCTATTGTATTGCTTATCCCTGTAAGGGTATAAATGTGCTTACAGACTCCAATCTGGAGTCTTCATGCTGATGCTGTTGATGGAGGTTTCTTATGGATGCCGGTAACTGGTCCCAGTGCACGTGCGTATGTATAAATGTACCTTGGGTCTGTATAATTTCTTTGCGCTAAATTGTCTTTAGATCACAGCGTGTAACCTACTGTTTTTATGTTGAATAATATACTTTGTGCTTTGGAAACACATTTTCAAGGTCTGAAGGCTTTTATTTTACTGTATGACTGCGTACGCAAATAGCGTAAATTTTAGAAGGTATAGGCAGGTTTTAGAAGGTATAGGAAGGATTGTACCAGAGGTTTAATACCGTTATAACAGATTATAGGGAGTTATTGGTTAGAATGCTATTACTTGTGTGCAGTGTCTGTAGCCAGTTTTAACTAGTTCTTCGGCGGGAAGCTACACAAAGAAGCTGTTGGAAGGATGAGCCATACCTCTGATGACACCGTATGAACTGACCAATGACCAGATTGACCAGATGCAAGAACCAATGAAAACATGCCAACTTGTCCCTTTGTTATCCTTGTAACCTATACCGTATATATGCTGTGTGCTGGTGTCAGTGTTCAGTCATTCTCCATTTTGGGTGAGCGCAGGATTCAGGATTGAAGGACTGCATACTGGGATCAGTAGCACATGCGTATGTATTGGATGTTACTATTTTCATTGCTTTTTATTCTAAATGTTAAATCGTTCCCTGTTTACATAAATAACTTTTTGTGCTTTGGAACCACAAGATTGGACTGGAAAGCAATTCTTTCTTAAGCAACTTGCAGCGCTAAATAGCGACTAATAGGGATCAATACTAACATGCCATAAACCACACAAAGTGCGAAGGAAAGGCTCAGGCCATGGCCTTTCTTTGTGAGTGGTGGTAATGCTACTGCTGTTTCATGCACTAAAAGGCCTATTGCAAAATCTGGGGCCAAATATAGTCAGGCATCTTCTGTAATCTTGTATGCAACACCTTCTCGCTCTGAGGGCCTGATTCAGCAGTACACTTTAGTGCACTGCTGATCGAAGACTCCCGACATTCGGGAATCTGCGTAGGCACTAGACTCATTCTGTACATGTGCAAAATGGGTCTACAAGCCCGCATGTAAACTGGCAGCAGACTGTCAGTGATTGACAGTCTGCTGACGTTTGTGAGCAGGGAGGGAGCGGCGATGCCCTCCGTTTCCCAGGAGAGGGAAGAAGTCAGGATCTCTATCGGGTGATGGAGATTTCCTGGCCTCTTCATGTAAACTGTTGTGGCTGGCTGCGGGACCCCATGGGTCACCGCAGCTGGCCAATGGTACGCAGATTAACCGATGATGCGCTGGGCAACGCAACTCGGTTAAGAAGTGCACAGGAGGCATTATGCCTCCTGCTGCATTACCATATCTGCAAGGATCACAATTTCAAAGCTGCCTGCATGCAGTTTTGCAATTACGATCCTTACCTAATCAGGCCCTGAGTCTAGATGTGTCACATTTAAAAAAGGCATATCAGTGCACAAAAAGAATACTAAGACTGAAGAACAAACTGTGTTTTCACAAACTTCACAGATCCCTGAGGAGAGTCCAAGAGTGCCCAGAAGTTTTATGCATGAGTCTGACTCTTATGACACTTTACAGTAATCCTAGCAAAGCCTACTTTCACCATTTATGCACCCTCTGCAAATGTGAGGATGAGTAGTAACAAAGAAATGATGATGACTTAGAAATTGAGGATGCTACTGTGAAAATGCAACAGAATGTGGGTATATTTGTGAATTTTATGCTAATAAGGATGTTGATGAATATGTTGAACAAGAAGTTGATAAAATGCATGAGGATTATGTTGTTTGTGTCAAAGTAAGTCAACAACTAATGGTAGCAGTTATTGCCAGTGTTGAGAACAAAAAGAACATTGTCTTGCCGTGGCATAAGACCAAAAAGGCCAGCTCTTTTGTGTGAAGCTGTTTTATTCCCAAATGATAACAACATTTGGAAGCCACCAGTACCATTTGTGAGGCCAATGTAAGTAGAGGTAGTGACATTAACTATCTAAGCACCTCCTTCCTGTTACATCATTTGCAGCAAGTTCATGCAAATTATTTATCAAAATCTGAAAAATCCTGTAAAATATTAACAAGCAGTCCAGCATCAGCTGCAAGCAGCATGAATAGATCCTAGCACATGCATTCTCCACCACCAATACTTTCATCATCAACATCCTCATTAATGATCAGAGGTAGTCCTCCTGCATCCAGTTTGCAAAGGCTAACTGTCCCCTCCTCTATCCAGGATTCCCAAGAATAATCCTTATATGCTAGGGCTGCTGCTGCTGCTGCTGGGGTGAATATTCATCACAGAAGAAAATCAAGAACACTAGTAGTTTAAAACAACAATTGGCTGTGAAATAATCATTTGCAAGACAAACCAAGTATGAAAGTAGCCATTGTGTTGCACAGCAGATCACTGAAGCCATGATGGTTATGTTAGCATTAGATCTGTGTCTAATAGCCATCATCAATTCATCGCATTGTGACTAAGATGCATCTTTGACAAAAAAAGACACACATCATTAGCAGAGACGCACGGAACTTAATGGCTCACTCACACCAGCTATGTTGCACTGTGTGGTGTATTGAGGATAGCTGTAGGAAAACACATCTGTAACATTGTATGAGCATTACAACTGGGTAAATTTCAACATATACTATGTTATGTGCACACAATAAACTTGATGGCTCAGAATTTCTTTAAAAATGACAGGCCCATGCAGGACATGCTTTCTGTGGCCTGAAACATTTCTGGGCATTTTTGGTATTCAACAAACACATGCAGAAGATTGCAGCGGCAGCAACAACAGTTCCAGTTGCCATGCCACAGACTAAAGCAAGAGGTAGTAACCAGGTGGAATTCCACTGTTTATTTGCTCCATGTGAGCATAAGGAACAGCAACAAGCCATCAAAGCTTACATAACAAACCATGAGATAGGAAGAAGGTAGACATGTTGCACAGTAGAGAATACTCTCCATTTTATATAGCAGAGAAAAGGTCGGTAGTGTGATAAGCGCAATCTATCCCTCTGCAGCCTCAGTGTACCACTATGGGTGTCCCTTAACCAAAACACTTAGTAAATGTAACAGAAAAAGTGTGTTTCACCTGGGCGCTGGGAATGTAACAAATATCAGGCCAGACCTTAAAATTTAAATGTAATACATTTATTGAAAATAGCAATATAATGAATAAAGAGATATATACAAAAAATTTGCTCCCTGAGGAACAAGTATCACAGTGGAAAATGCATACATGCAAATATACAAAAAGAGCAAGTTCATACCAGTCTGAGGGGTTGAGTATCTCTTAGGGCAAAAAGCAATGATGGAGATTGTAGGTTGTACTTGGAAAGAGTGTTTAGCACAGCTAGGAACCTTGTGAGTGATCAAAATAGGAGGCTACTTCCATAAAATGTGGAAAAACTGATGGCCATAAAAATGAACTTCAATTTTGATGTGGAAGACCTTTTCAACTCAACAAAGTATAGAGACTACTGTAACAGTGGATACCAATAGGATGAGCTAATATTGTGTAATGATTATATTAACACTGATGAAGGTGAGCAGGAGAATGAGGATGATAATGACATCTTCCAATTGTGACAATGATTAACAACACTGTTTGCTATATTAAGCCCATTGGTAGCTTGGTTTGTGGGTGCTCCAAACAAAACAAGCAGAAGCAGTCTTTTTTGCTGAAGTGCTTGGTTTGTTAACCTGTGCATGTCATTTCTTAATATAACAAACGGGTAGCATCATCAAATCTTATAATAAAATCGACTTTGATTCTGGAAGCTTGTTTTTTAACAGTGTTTTCCATGTCTCCAACTTGTTTTTTTTAAATAGTTATATTAGTACTGTAATCAATCAATTAATCAATAAATCAATTAATGAATCAATGAATCAATGCTTTACCTGGATTCCGCTAAATACTACATCTCCGTTTACCTGTGCTGGCATTGGGCCTCTGATCTAGTTCTTGATTAATACAAATATTTTATTGCATTGTATGGCTTATTTAACTGCCACCCTGTCTGCTACTGTAGTGCCACTATGTTTCATAGATGTGCTATATTCTTTTAAACTGCCATGTGTTTGTGCTGCTGCTCTGTCAATTACTTTAGCCAGCCAGCTCGAAGTAGCCTTTGGCCAATATTGGTGAAAACAATATTTTCAGCTTTGAGGTTGTCAAAATGACTAAAAAAGGAGTATTATTGAAGTTTATAATAATATAGGTACAAATTACATGATTTTAGCTGTTTTTATCAATTTTAAAGAAATCCAAATCCCAAAGTGAAATAGAACCAAAATACTTGATGGTGGTTTTGCCAAAATCAAAAGCAAAACATTTGTGGGTTGTTTTGCCAAAACCAAAACACAGCGGTACATGCACATCTTGAGTTTATACCCAGTAACTCTACCAAGACCCTTTAAGAGTCTGCAAGGTAACTGTTGACAAATGACCTCTAGATAGGAGCTTTGTGATGTCTTACATAAACAATATGTCAATTTGAATATTCAAATGTTTGGGTTAAAAAGATCATACACATTACTCCTAAAAAACTAATTCTATTCCTACTCAACACAAGAATCACAAACTAATGCACCCTATGTCAGAGTGAGACGGACACCAGGACGCACTTACCGGGTCTGACGGAGCTGGTCTGCAACAGGGCAGCGGGCGGCGAGTCCCCAGCGCCCACTGCTGACTGATCTGCAGCCATGGCTCCCTGTGGGCACACGCGCCGATCTGAAGAGAATTTAAAGGGCAATGTACACCAATTAGGTGAAGTTGCAGAAGGTGCCAAATTCAAGCCCTGTCTGTATAAGGAAGTCTCTGGGAGCACTCCTGTGCTAGAGTATAGGCTCCCAAACCTTACTCCAGCAATCCTGTGTATACCCATTGCTTGTTCCTGACATTGGCTTTGTTCGTGACCAGATTTCGTCTGCTCCCTGGTACTGCCCTTGGTAATCCGGTTTTGACCTTGGCTATCCTTCGTGACCTGCATAAGTCTGCTACCTGGTACCCTCTTGTCCGTTTGGTTCTGACCCGGCCTGTCGACTATGCTGAAAGCCCTCTACTCCATCCAGAGCTCACCAGCACCTGTATAGAGGAACCTAGGCTGAGTGCCGCAACCTGCATGTCAGATGCAGCTAAGTCCATATCTCCTTGTGGGGGTCCCTGGTGAACACCGCTGGCATGTTAGACTCTGCGCCTCAGTTATAGGTCTCGCCAGTCCCAATACGGGTTGCATCCATTATCCACCTGAGAGTTGTGACACCCCATGATACATCTCAAACTAATTTATTTTGTCTCAGTAAATTCACGAAAGTTGTTTTGACTAGCATGTTATAAACTAGACTAATTTTTCTCCAACCATCCAACTAGTTGGTTGGTTGCTTGGAATGAAACTCCAGTAATGCATGGAAGCAAATGACAATCAGCAACTTGCTCCCAAACACCAGAAAATATAAAAAAGGTAATTCAGACAGGTTGGTTAAATCTGCTTGATTTAAAATACTTGACTGAACAACAGCTTTTGTCCGTTTTCTGGTGTTTGGGAGCAAATGGCTTATTGTCATTTGCTCCCATGCATTACAGGATTTTCATTCCAACTAACTAACCAGCTGGATGGTTGGAAGAAAGTAGGTCTGGTGTATAACAATCTTAAGGTGACATTATTACATTGTCTAGGAATATTTTGTTGTGCACTCTCAGGGCAGATAATAAAATGTTAACATGATTAAAACTTGTGTTCCTCCTGCTAAATTTCGTATCTTATATTGGTGGCAGACAAACCTGTTTGAGGATGTTATTATTGACTTCCTTCCTTATTTATATTACAGTTAATATTTGTAGTTTTGTGCCTATTTCCCATTTATCCTCTTAGCAATCTCTAGCTACTCTACCCCACAAAGTAAAAATACTATAAAATACTATAATTGTCTCGGTCTGTGGCCATGAAGGAAAATGTTAAGTGGACACTAAAAATGTATTCAAAAAGTACTTGCCTACTCTTTATCCTAATGACATGGTCCTACAGCATGTGCCCCCAAGTCCTTCACACAGTATGAAAGGGGTAAGGTTAAGCATTTTGCTTTGTTCCCTTGGTGTCCCACATTGCCTACACACTGAACACATGTGCACTCTGGCTTTCATGCACTATGGTAATGTGCATGTGTACATGGTAGTTTGCATTTGTCGCTGCACACACTGATGGTCCATCTGCATCTCTAGATGGTTCAGGGGAGCATTCCTGATTGTTGCTGGGATGACAATAATGTACATCATCAGTTGGCATCCCGTGAAAATAGCAATAATGTGTGGTAGAGGTAAGTCTTTTTATTTCTATATAAAGGTATTCATAGGGGTCAAACTAATCCCATGCAGGGCCGGCAACAGATATCTCGTGGCCCGGTACACTGATGTCTCTAGGGGCCCCACCTTCTCACCACCACCCCATATGCCACACATCCCTCCCCTGCATGTGTGATATCTGAAGCATAATAATGTTAACTGAAATATAAGCTAGCATTTAAATAAAGTAAAAATACACTATGACTTACCACACTGTCTCTGTCACTGATGATGCAGGCTGTAGTTCTTGTCTGCCATCTCTTGCAAGGTCTTCTTAATGGTAGTGCTGTGGAAGCCTCCGGGGTAGGAGGCCTGATGTCTGCAGCCAGCCATACTTAGCTGTCAGCCCCTCATCACTTTCCCCAAAATCAGCCTCTCATCACCACCCTCAGCCCAGAAACCTTCCATCACTTTCCTCCATCCCCAGACCAATGGCGGATCCAGACTTATCTTTTAGGGAGGGCGGCTTACCGTTTGGTCCTGACTCCTCCCCTCTCCAGTCCCAACTCCTCCTCTCTCCAGTGTTCCCCCTACTCAATGTAAACAGCAGGAGCGAGGATAAGCTTGGGAGACTATAACAGCAACCCCCTGTCATGGCTGCTGACACTTGAGACTCCTGGGAGGAGGCAGGCCTACTAGGTACAATAAATGATGCTGGCTTTTACGAATGACCTTTTCATGAAATCTCGATAGCATGGAATAAAAGTAAATAGAATTTATTCACAGGAGAAATATAATAGCAACATCTCACATAAAGTCTCAACAACACTGAGGTTCACATAAGGTATAATGAGTATAGGAGAAAACTCCCCCATATAGTCTATAACACAGAAAAGTTTATATGGTAGGGAACCCCCAGTATGAGGCTAACACCTCAGGATGGTATAGAGGAGCTTCACCTGGGTGATGGAGATCCGGAGCAGAGTGAGCCCTGTAGTGATGGAGATCCGGAGCAGAGTGAGCCCTGTGATGCTGTGAGGTTGAAGAAGGGTTGAGCCCTTTGATGCGGTGAGGTCAGAGCAGGGTTGAGCCCTGTGATGTGATGAGGTAGGAGCAGGGTTGAGCCCTGTGATGTGGTTGTAGCAGGGTTGAGCCCTGTGAAGAGGTGTGGTTGTGGAATAGGGTTGAACCCTGCGGTTTAACTAGAATCCGGAGCGGGTTGAGCCCCGCGATACAATAAAGGTTGAAGCAGGGTTGAGCCCTGTGAAGCAGTGTGGTTCGGGAACAGGGTTGAGCCCTGCAATGTGACTAGAATCTGTAACAGGGTTGAGCCCCGCAATGCGGTGATGATAACTGTAATGGTGCAGTTGACAACTGTAATGAAAATGGATTCGATGTCCACAGGAGTGAGAGGCAACAGGCAAAGTAAATAGTGCAGCAAAAGGAGAAACCACAGCAATGGAGCAAAAAGCAATACTTAGGCAATGGCTATGCTGAGCTCTGTAGTGCGGCTGGTAACTGGCATAAAAGTTTAGCTGGAACAAGAGCGGAGATATAGCAAAGTCCACAGCAACCCACAGGCACAGCAGGGATCTGGCAGGAGTCCAAGAAAGACCTGAAAGTAACGTTGCACAGACACTGAGACACAGTTAGTAACAGGCTTTATAGTAGAGGTCTGTGATCCATAGGAAGTTCAGAACACATGATCCAAATGGAATCAGGTTTGAAATAATGAGCAATCTAGGAATCCCACAACCTGACAACACCTTGGAAACAGATGATCACTTTAACTCTCTATTCCCTGTATGTGAAGAACGCCAGCAAGCAGGATAGCTCCTCCAATGACACAAAGGAACTTTTCAAAAAGTAATCTATCTTTATGTACTGAAATAGTCGCAGTCCTGACACCCCCATTAGTTAGCTGCAGCATTAGGCTCACTCCCCAATGGTGAGCATGACATTTGAGGGTATCTATAAGTTCCTGATATGAGATATCAGAGAGTGTGGAGCCCCTATAGCTGTGAGCCCAGTACATGGAGCCCCCACCCAGCAGCCATTACTCCATGCAATCATTTGTGCCACTTACCCCAAAGCTCCAGCAGCAGCCAGATGCCGCAGCAGCCGACACTCCTCATCCCCAGCCCCGGTGGTTAGATTGGAGTCAGAGGCCCAGGGAGGATGCGCACAGTCCAGGTGACCAGGTAAGATGGGTTCAGAGCCTGGGGCCCACCACTGCTGTATGCCTGGTGTAGTCGGCACCCTACCCTCCCACCCACCGCTGTCTCAAGTGTCCACATGTTCCTCCATCGACGGAGCCATCTCCCAGCAAACTGGGGATGCCGCCTCTCCCTGTGTCTGGCTGGCCCCTACCAGCCCTCTATGCGAACTGCAGCTTGGGGGATGTGCCGCATCGGGATGTGGCCCGGCCAGCCAATAGGGTAAGTGGGGAGGCGGAGGTATCTGTGAGATGCTGCAGCATGGAGCTGAGCCTGGCACAATGGTACACATCTGAGCTGATAGGAGAGAGCATTTGTGAGATGAACTGCCGGGACACTGTGCATCCCATCGCAGTCATACTGGTGCTAGGGGTGGCGATCACCCCAATCACCCCCCTGGATCTGCCACTGCCCCAGACCCCATTACCTTGGTTCATCACCAGCCCCCATCACCTTTCTCTGCCCCCAGTCCGTCATATTCCTCTGCCCCTTCACCCTTCTCCGTCTCCAGCCCCATCACCTTCCTCTACCCCCATCCCATCACCTTCCTCTGCCCCTTCATCTTCCTCCATCCCAAGCCCACATCACCTTCCTCTGCCCCAAGCCAATATCACCTTCTGCCCCCAACCTGTGTCACCTTCTGCCCCAGCCCCTGTCACCTTCCTCTGTCTGCAGCCCTATCATCTTCTGTCTCCAGCCCCATCACCTTCCTCAGCCCATTCATCTTCCTCCATCCCCAGCCCACATCACCTTCCTCTGCCCCCAGTCCATGTCACCTTATGCCCCAGCCTTTATCAGCTTCTTCTCTACCCAGTCCATATCACCTTCTTGTGTACCCAGCCCCTATCATCCTCTTCTTTCCCCAGCCCTTAACACCTTCCCCTATCAGCTTCCTATGCCCCTTCACCACCTTCCATCCCCAGGACCCAGCACCTAATCCTTTATCATCTCCCTACCCTTCCCTCCACAGCACAGCACAACGCAGCACAGCCTGCCTGATGACCCAGCGGGTAGGATGTGTGGCAGCGTGACCTATGACATCACGCCACCCCTTTGCACACTTGAAGGTCTGGCCCAGCTCAGGCCACAGCTGAACCACGTGGAAGAGCCCAGCGCTGCCCGGGCCAGGCTACATGGGAATAGGTGAGGCTGGGCGGTGGCTATGGATCCCGGAGGCACGGACCAGCAAAACAAGTCTGCTGCCTTGTTTTGTGCCCGTCTGGTCCTCGGGCCTCTCTGGACCTCAGAGCCTGGTACGGGTAAACCCGTAGTCCCCCCCTGTCACCAGGCCTGATCCCACGGGATGTACTCACGAGTCATTGTAACACTTGATAGCAGCACAAATTTGCATAAAAGTGCTCACAGCCCCTCAGGGCTCAGGACAAAATTATGTGAATACAGGCTTGGAGTCGGCAGCGAAGGATGCGTGTTGTTGCTGGCATTTTAACTCTATTGCAATGGCAACTCACACCCTTTACATGGAATTGGATAGACCCCAAAGTAGGTTTAGTCTGTTCTCATTCAAAGCACCCTAAGGAATGTGGGTTTAACCCCACTAAAACACCAGTTGATGTTATGCTGACCGTAGATTAAATAAACCAGCATAACACCCCAATTTCTCTTTTATTTGGGCTATATACATGTGTGTATATATTAAAAAATATGCTGTTTAGAGTTCTCTTTTTCCATTCTCCCTGTTGTGATCTGCTATATATATTTTATTTTGTTTTTCTAATATCCTCTGATTCCACATATCCGAAAATGAATTGCCACTGACTGCCAAGAGCTACACAATACACAAAAATGGTGCTTTGTCTCTCTTTTATGCTTTATTGAATTCCATTATAAGACACACACATCTTTCAGTCATTAGGCTCCTTGCTGACAACACCTGTCAGTATGTCACTCCATTCAGAGACAGATACCGCAGTGCTTAATTTGGCAGTATTGTGAAAAAAAGAGAGAAAATAAACCTGATACACCTGTTCCTACAAAAGCAATGATATAACTATTATTACTATCTTGTAAAGTATGTGTGATTCAAAAAAATATATATATTCAACCAGCTAATGCTGGAAAAGAAGTAATATTACAACCTTTTAATAAGTGGTAAACATGTTTTGAGGATGGATTACAATTGATTGATTTTTAGCAGGGAGTTTTTACGATAAAGGATTAAATAATGTTTGACATAATTTGTTCAGAACAGTACAGTAATACATTACTCATCTGCAAAATACTCTTTTGTCTAATTAAAAATACTGTCAGAGCTGATGACCGACAAACTGTAGTAATTTGTCAAAGCTGGGTCAGGGCTGGTGGTAGGCATTGGATAAAATATAAATAGTTTAAGGTATAGACAAAAAGAAATAGTAAAATACAAAATAGGTGCCAGGACACAAGAAAATGCAGCTACAGTTTGGTTTTATATTAAGTGGAAATGTTGTCCATAACAACCAATCAGATTCGAATTATTACCACTAGCTGACTCCAGACACACACCACAAAATGGTGAATGGAAGGGGTAATCCTATTAGCACTCCCCGTAACACAACCCTTGCTGATTTACAGCATCTATGGAGGGATGAGCAGCACCGATGTTGGGAGGGATAGAATGCGCTGAAAGGGTAGAAACCAGGAAGAATCTCCAGATGAAGATGGTAACTCCAGCAAATGGGTCCACCTTACGCGTTTCTCCATCTTGTATTATGGCAGGAGCTATGGTTGTGTGGACAAGAATGGATTCAAACTGAAACATAAACTGGGACTCTTCTATCTATTGGCAAGAATTGGTTGCTTTAAATTCAATGCCTACAGTAAATGTATATAGCAGCACTTTCTGATAAGCTTATTCACTAAAAACTAATGAATCTAGTCTTTATGCAATACTAAACTACTTGAGATTACATTTGTAATATCTACCTATCAATGAATCACTTTCTGTAACACGTTATTGCATTAAACAACATTTACATATAGGCCCTTATTCAATTTGAGGTGAAAAGTCCAGACTTTTCGCCTGCTGGACTTTTCGCCTCCTTTGCCTGTTTTCCAGGCGGAAAAGTATTGCGTGCATGCCCGCTATTCCCCGTATTCAATTCCAAAGTAGGCAAAATCTGGAACAGGCAAAACTTGGATCGGCGAGGAAATTTGAGAATTTTTGGGAAATAACTGTAGGGCCCCCTAAAGATGTCCATACCTCAGGGATCACTATGGGTACCCCCGTTTTCTCCTGCAAAAGAAAGTCGGCTTTTTAAATAGAGGCGGCAGGTGGTTATTTTTCCCAACATTGAAGAAGTGATGCAGAAGAGCACTTAGTTTTTTTTTTCATTTTTAAAAGTGGTCCCATCAAATTTGGGGTACATGAAAATGGGGGTAAGCATATATTTAAGTTCCTAAAGGTAATTTTTTTAATTCTTCAAAAATACACCTGCCGCTACTCTGCACAATGGAAAAAAACACCTGCCACATACTTGGGGACCCCACCAGAATTAATTTCGTTAGTTTGGCATTTTGTTTTAATTTTTTTTTTCACCCCAAAATTTTAAATGATTTTTTTGGGGTGTCCCGATTTTATTTTTTTGGCACATTTCATTTTAAGGGGGCAATCCCAAGGGTGCAGGCTATTTTTTTAAAGCCTGCACCCCTAAACCCCAAATCTTCACTTTTTTTCACCTGCTATAGGTAATTGAAAATGTATCCCTGTTTTTTTAAAATTACCTTTCACCCCATTTACGAAAAAAATTGGAATTTTTGGGAAACATGCCTGGGACCCCCCAAAAGATGTCCAGACATGAGGGATCACTATGTCTACCCCCATTTTTGCCTGCTGAAGGAAGTCGGGGTTTGTAATAGCCGCACAAGGTGCAGTTTTGCGGCTATAAAGAAGTGGTAAAGAATAGCACTTACATTATTTTTTGGGGGAAAATAACTATTCCTATCAAATTTGGGGTACATGAAAATGGGGTAAGCATTTTTTTAAGTCCCTAAAGTTATTGTAAAAAATCTGCAAAATTGCACCTGACGCTTGTCCCCGCAATGAATAAAACACCTGCCGCATACATGGGGACCCGACGTGAATTAATTTATATAGTTTGGCACTTTGTTATCCCTTTTTTTTTACCCCCAAAATTAAACATAATTTTTTTGGGGTGTCCCAATTATTTTTAATCTTTTTTTATGCTGATTACCTTTAGGGGACTGTCTTAAGGCTGCAAGGGGGTTCCCGTAATTTTGTACCCCAAAACCGCAATTCAGCACTTTTTTCCACCTGCTATTCATAGGCGAAACTTTTTCGCCTATTACATTGCATTGACTTTGCGCCTAGGCGAAAAGTCTTCCAACCTGAATACGGTGGAAACTCTAAACAGGCGAAAATGATGTAATCGGCGAAAAAGTATCGCAGAAACTGACTTTTCGCATCAAATTGAACACGGACAATAATGAGAATCATATGCTCATACAAGTAATTTTTACGTAAATTTTTCTAAATAATAGAGTCTCAATACATAGTGTCCTTATTATATTGGTATACATGCCTTTTTATATGTAGATAACCTTGGTTTGGAGGGGAAATTTTGTGCATGTTAGGGGACCTTATGGCTACAAATAAAGTGGGAAGTCTCTTTCCACCAATGATGTACATTAGATAAAAATTTCACAGAAGAATTTAGTAGATGATTGTATGTTTCTAAAAACAGTGAAGGCTCATTCAAAATGGCCAGAGGTAACAAAGATGAAATCTACTTGCTCTGAGAAAATAATTGCTGTTCTGAGAACCATCTTTGCAAGCAATGGTTTGCTTGTGCAAGTATGCAATAACAACGGGCCACAATTCATGCCTGGCGAATTCCAAAAGTTCATGCAGGCCAATGGCATTATACATTTTACATCCACTCCACACCATCCAACCACCAACAGTTTGGCTTAGAGATTTGTACAAATGTTCAAAAGAGCTTACAAGTCCATGCACTATGTACATCTGCCATTGCAGCACAAAATAGAAAGTTGTCCAGTTTATATATCATAGAACTGAGCGCTCCACTACCGTCAGCCACCTGCTATGCTCTTTATGTAATGGAACTTGCAGTTTTAAAGGGACTTGATTAAACTGGTTGTTAGACGAAAGGTAAATAATAAACAATTTCTACATGTTTACAGAAACCTACATGGACCTTCGACATTGGTTATTAAATGTTTGTCCATGATTACAGAAGAGACAAATGGCAACCGGGAATAGTTTCTTCCAAAACAGGGCCTCTGATGTATGTGAATAAAGTGGGAACAAAATTGTGGTAATGCCACATTGACCAAATAATAGAGGCGAAGGCACAAATAGACTGTAAGTCGACACCTTGACATACAGTAGCCAAGCAAGTTATGTGGGGGTTTCCTAAAAAAGCCTTTTTTAGGACATTATGGAGAATATATACCCATCTGGGTTTACTGCAGAGACTGTTCATGACATTATGGAAAATGTATATGCATCTGAGTTTGCTACAGAGATTGTTCCCAAGTCTGTTATGGAGTCTCCTGAGCCTGATGTTCCCTTGGTGGCAACATCTGATCCTAAACCTTCTAGTGTGCTTCCGGTTGAGAAGCTGTCACTCTGGTATTTAAACATTGTTACTCAGACAGAGTCATACCACCATGATGTATTATTCTGTTGAGGGCGGTTATACTAGATGGCTGAATACCTTGAAAATGGTCAAAGTGATGACCAAAACGTTGACTTACCAATTGGCTTTTCTATTTGAATTGCACTGATGTGCTATGGATGTTTACCGCAAACTGGTTTTAGTGGACATGCTGTTATGGGTGGTAAATAAATTAATTTCTATTTCCTGAACTTTAAAAGGAGACTGCTCGTATTCTATGATTACCCATAATTTAACTTTAATAAATATTCCTTTAATAATTATTATTGCATCATCAGAGAAAGCAAGTACAGTATCTATGTAAATTACCAGTATAATTTATATATATTATAAACTATTTACAATTAGATACTGTCCACACAGCAGTACAATATATGCCACTCCTGGACACCTTATTGTTGTCTATGTGTTGTATAACTACAAGCTCCAGCATCCCAGTTTGTGGAAAGTCAATTTATGACAAAGATTACATGATAACACATTTCTTTGCATATCTCCATTCGTTGGTGTTCTTCCAATTTTATTTATCAATACTGTATATGAAACACAATGTTATATAATGCTTGTGAAAATGAACCCTTATAAAGAAATATTCATACATATAATAAATATATCTTTATGTAAAAAATGAAATACATATTTGACAAGAATTTAGGCCCCAAATATAATGTAGACATTCTGTAAATTGTTAATGAATAATCTTTCCTTAATGTGGAATTTTCCAGCTTAATAGTTTCATGGAATGCTGAACTCTTGGTAGTAATTGAGGTTTGCAGATAATGCATATAAGTAAAGGTTATAGATATGAAGAGATAAAGAAATTGGTCATGTTAAGTAATGAGGAGAATAGGAATGCAATATTGGTAAACAGCATGATCCTACTAGTCCACTAATTTTCAGTCAATTAACTTCCTAATCAAGCCATATATATCTCAATACGAATATACGAGTCTCTCATTTTATTGACTTGTCAATCAATAAGGCAATTAGTCTTTTAGACTGCAAATCTGTGGTTTCCTAGGTGATCAGCACATTGAGAAGTCTGTCTATCACAATTTAGCTAATTCAGGACCAAGCCAGCTTTGTCTTACCAAATAATAGAAACCACTTTTTCATACATTTATTTCCATAGGTTATCACTTGAACAGGTCTGGTATTAGAGAAGGACACATCTACCAGAAAGTAAAGGTGAACGATTACAACATGGTAATCGTTTAATCATTCATCATACTGTGCAGTGGATTATGTGCCTACACTGAACAATATGCAATTCAGTGTGGGCACCCTCCCTCATCCCTTAACATGCACAACCTGACGATCCTGGTGGATATGTGCCATTAGGAATCTGGAAAAAGCCAAGGTCAGTGGAGCATAGTTAACCCCTTCACCACTGCTTTTCTCATGCCTATGCAAAGCACTTCTTGGGCTGGTCACATTCTAACATTGATATCAGTAATCTTTATTATAAAGTATCTACACAAGATATACTGTACCTTGTGTTTTTCCAGATGATAGCATTAGTATGCTTATTCATACAGGTACGGCAAATAAAATCTACCCAAAAAGACCAAAAAGTGTTTTTATTGATATTATAAGTAGTGATGAGCGGGTTCGGATTTCTGAAATCCGAACCCCCCCGAGCCCTCCCGATCTGAGTCAGGAACTGAGTCCGGCTCAGGTTTTCCCGCCTGGCTCGGATCTGAAATCGAGGCAAAAAGTCATCATCCCGCTGTCGGATCTTGCGGGTTTTGGATTCTATAAAAGGTCCCCGCATCGGCGCCATTTTTCACTCCGGCTGTGGACAGTGAAGAGGGAGGGTGGGAGTTAGGGCTGGCTGGGCTCTGCTGTCCTGCTGTTGTCCATAGGGGCTGTGTCCACTCAGTCCATAGGGGCTGGCTGGGCTATGTTGTGCTGCTGTTGTCCATAGGGGCTGGCTGGGCTGTGTTGTGCTGCTGTCATAGGGGCTGGCTGGGCTGTGTTGTGCAGTGTCCCATAAAGGCTGTAGTCCTAAAGGGGTGCTGTAGTGTTGTCCAGGGGGTGCTCCCCCCAAGTGCAAAAAAACAATTATTTTTTTCTGTTTGTGAATTGTGTGCGCAGTAGCCGCCAAGCGTGCATCTGTGTCATAAATCAACCGCCGGCTGGCTCATCTGTTAAAGGCTGGTGTAACCCCCAAAGTGCACTACAAAAAAAATAAAAAAATATTTTTTTCTGTGTTTGTGAATTGTGTGCACAGTAGCTGCACGTGCATCAGCAAAGTTGCAACGCCAAGCGTGCATCTGTGTAATAAGTAAAGGGCCGGCTGGCTCATCTGCTAAAGGGTGGTGTAACCCCCAAAGTGCACTCCAAAAAAAAAAAAAATCTTTTCTGTGTTTTTGAATTGTGTGCGCTGTAGCCGCACGTGCATCAACAAAGGAGCAGTGCCAAGCGTGCGCCTGTGTCATAAGTAAAGGGCCATCTGGCTCATCTCTTAAAGGGTGGTGTAAACCCCAAAGTGCACTCCAAAAAAAAATTTAAATTCTTATTTTCTGTGTTTGTGTGCGCCTTAGCCGCACATATATAGCAATAAAACATAAATGGAGGACAAAACTTTGTCCAATAAAAATAAAATGGGGAAAGATCAAGAACCACTTCCTCCTAGTGCTGAAGCTGCTGCCACTAGTCATGACATAGACAATAAAATGCCATCAACGTCATCTGCCATGGTAAATGCCCAATGTCATAGTAGAGTGCATATAAAATCCCAAATGACAAAGTTCAGGAAAGTGACCATAAAAAAAAACATTTAAATCATCTGAGAAGAAACGTAAACTTGCCAATATGCCATTTACGACACGGAGAGGCATGGAACGGCTAAGGTCTGTCCTTATGTTCATGACTAGTGGTTCAACTTCACATGACGATGGAAGCCCTCCTCCCGTTACAAAAATCAAATGAGTTAAGCTGGCAAAAGCACAGCAAAGAACTGTGCGTTCTAAGAAGATATCACAAATCCCCAAGGAGAGTCCAAGTGTGGTGGCGTTTGCGATGCCTGACTGTCCCAGCACTGGACGGGAAGAGGTGGCTCTTTCCACCATTTGCACACCCTCTGCAAGTGCTGGAAGAAGCACCCACAGTCCACTTGCTGATATTCAAATTGAAGATGTCACTGTTGAAGTACAACAGGATGAGGATACTGGTGTAGCTGGCGCTGTGGAGGAAGTTGACGAGGAGGATTCTGATGGTGATGTGGTTTGTTTAAATCAGGCTCCGGGGGAGATAGTTGTTGTCCATGGGATGAAAAAGTCCATCACGGTCATGCCTGGGCAGAAGACCAAACATTCCACCTCTTTGGTCTGGCAATATTTCTATCCAAATCCGGACAGCAACTGTCTTGCCATATGTACCATATGTAAAGGTGAAATAAGTAAGGGTACGGATGTTTGCCACCTAGGAACATCATCCCTTATACGTCACCTGCAACGCATTCATAAAAAGTTACTGTCAAATTCAGAAACTTTGGCTAAGACCATAAGCAGTCCAGGGACACCTAAATCCCATTGTCCTGTTGTATCCAAGCACCTGCAAACCACACCGTCAACTCCCTCCTCATCAATTTCCTCCTTAGTCAGTATCGGAAGTAGTCCTGCAGGCCATGTCACTGGCATGACTGACTCTCCTTTCCGGGATTCCTCCGTAGGATCCTGCATTGCTACGCCTACTGCTTCCACTGCTGCTGTTGCTGCTGGGAGTCGTTCATCACCCCAGAGAGGAAGTAGGAACACCACTACTTTTACTAAACAATTTACCCTCCAACAGTCCTTAGCGAGGAGGATGAAGTACGACAGCAGTCATCCTGAAGCAAAACGGATACCTGAGGCCTTGACTGCTATGTTGGTGTTAGACGTGCATCCGGTATCTGCCATTAGTGAAGCGGGATTTAGACAATTGATGGAGGTAGTGTGTCCCCAGTTCCAAATCCCATCTAGATTCCACTTCACTAGGCAGGCGATACCGAGACTGTACAGAAACATCAGAAAAAGTGTCCTCAGTGTCCTGAAAAATGTGGTTGTATCCAATGTCCACTTAACCACGGACATGTGGACAAGTGGAACAGGGCAGTCTAAGGACTATATGACTGTGACAGCCCACTGGGTAGATGTATCACCTTACGCAGCAACAACAGCAGCGTCACCAGTAGCAGCAGCTCAGAAACACCAGCTCGTTCCAAGGCAGTCTATGCTCTGTATCACCGGTTTCAGTAAGAGGCACACCGCCGACAACCTCTTAGAGAAACTGAGGGAAATCATCGCCCACTGGCTTACCCCACTTAGACTCTCCTGGAGATTTGTAATATCTGACTACGCCACCAATATTGTGCGGGCATTACATCTGGGCAAATTCCAGCATGTCCCATGGGTTGCTCACACAATAAATTTGGAGGTGCAGAATTTTCTGAAAAATAACAGGGGCGTGCAGGAGATGCTTTGGGTGGCCCAAAAAATTACTGCCCACTTTCGCCATTCAGCGACTGCGTGCCGAAGACTGGAGCACCAGCAAACACTCTTGAACCTGCCGCACCATCACCTGATGCAAGAGGTTGTGAAGCAGTGAAACTCAACCCTCTATATGCTTCAGAGGATGGAGGAGCAGCAAAAGGCCATTCAAGCCTATACATCCACCTATGACATAGGCAAAGGAGGGGGTATGCACCTGACTCAAGCGCAATGGAGAATGATTTCCATGTTGTACAAGTTCTCCAGCCCTTCGAACTTGCCACACGTGAAGTCAGTTCAGACACTGCCAGATTGAGTTAGGTCATTCCCTTCATCAGGCTTTTGCAGAAGCAGCTGGAGAAAGTGAAGGAGGAGCTAAGATGGAGCGATTCCGCTCGGCATGTGGGACTTGTGGATGAAGCCCTTCATTCGCTTTGCCAGGATTCCAGGGAGGTCAATCTGTTGAAATCAGACCACTACATTTTGGCCACCATGCTCGATCCAAGGTTTAAAGCCTATGTGGTGTCTCTCTTTCCAGCTGCCACAAACCTGCAGAGGTGCAAAAACCTGCTGGTGAAAACACTGTCAGCTGAAGCAGAACGTGACACGTCAACAGCTCCTTCTTCATTTTCTCCAGCAACTGGAGCTGCCAGGAAACAACTTAGGTATCCTAAGCAACCCGATGGCGGTGATGCAGGGCAGAATGGTGGAGGATTACATCGGTGACAGCATCCAGACAGTAGGCATGTCAGACAGTCCATACCTGTACTGGCAGGAAAAAGAGGCAATTTGGAGGCCCCTGTACAAACTGGCTCTATTTTACCTGAGTTTCCTCCCCTCCAGTGTGTACTCCGAAAGAGTGTTTAGTGCAGCCGGGAACCTTGTCAGCAAAAGGCGTAGGAGGTTGCTTCCACAAAATGTGGAGAAGACGATGTTCATAAAAATGAATTATCAACTCTTCCAGGGAGACCAGCCTCCAGAACGTACAGAGGGACCTGTGGTGGTGGATTCCAGCGGGGACAAATTAATACTCTGTGAGGCTGAGGATGTACACAACACTGAAGAGGGTGACAAATCGGTGTATGAGGAGGACAAGGACGACATCTTGACACCGTAGAGCCAATTTGTGCAGGGACTGATTAATTGCCAGCTTGTTTTGTGGGGGCCCAAACGAACCAATCATTTCAGCCACAGTCGTGTGGCAGACCCTGGCGTTGAAATGATTGGTTTGTTAAAGTGTGCATGTCCTGTTTATACAACTAAGGGTGGGTGGGAGGGCCCAAGGACAATTCCATCTTGCACCTCTTTGTTTTCTTAGCATTATGTACTGTTTGGGGCCTAGTTTTTCAAACTACCATCCTGTCTGCCACTGCAGTGTCACTCCTAGATGGGCACCGTGTTTGTGCCGCCCACTCGTGTCGCTTAGCATAGTCATCCAGCTACCTCAGTGCAACCTTTTGGACATAAAAACACTATTTTGAGATGTGAGGTGTTCAGAATAGACTGGAAATGAGTGGAAATGAAGGTTATTGAGGTTAATAATAGCATAGGAGCAGAAAAACCCACAAATTCTGTGATTTTAGGTTTTTTTATGCTTTTTTTCAAAAAAATACAGATCCAAAACACAAAACCCAGAACCCAAAACACGGAAGGGTGGTTTTGGCAAAACCAATCCAGATCCAAAACACAAAGAAAGATCCAGGTCCAAAACCAAAACAGAAAACACGAACAAGGGGCCGGTGCACACCCCTAATACAATCAGTCCTGTACTAGGCCTATTCCCGGCATGCCTGTGGTGTTCGGCCTTGGCATGATAGTAATTGTAAAAAAAACACACAGCTATTGTGGCACTACATGCATCAAGCCCACTGGCCAATAGTGACTGTTACTGCATATTGGGGTGTGCAGAAATGCAAGCATTAGCACGTACATGCTGCTAAGGAATACATAGCACCACAATAGCTGCAATAAAAAAAGATGCACATAAAGAATTAAAAAAAATAATTTTATGTAAATAAAGACACTCTGAAAATGCAATAATAAAATTGTCTTTCGCTAAATAGTTAAGTGGGAATCTTCTGTAACGACATAGTCCATTTAAAAACAACATTAAAATAAATATGCATGTTTAACCTCATGGCACTAATTTTTTCTCATACTTTAGTGGTTATGTTATAATAATGCATTCAGTGTTGCCTTTTAATAACAGCTTCCTCTATTGAGGTTCTCTCATTCTAAATATACAGATCACCAATAAATATGGGTCTATTTACTAAGTAGTGTTAGGAGACAGAGTGAAAAGTGATAAGAAAGTGATAAGGTGCCAGCTAATCAGCTCCCAATTGTCATCTCACAGGCTGTGTTTGAAAAATAACAGTTGGGAGCTGATTGGCTGGCACCTTATCACTTTCTTATCACTTTTCACTCTGTCTCCTACTTAGTAAATAGACCCCCTAGTCTCTGACTAATTTTATTGAGATAGTAAAAGGAGAGTCCACTTTAGCACAACATTGTAGAGATACTCTACTAAAAATATTTCTATTTGCAGCCATTTATATTATTATAGAGGTCAGATGAGGCCAGGATAAAGGCTTACTCATAGGGCCGGATTCAATTAGTCTCTATATTTTACAATGTGTGGAAAAGGGTTGCAACCTCTGAATTTACACCCAGAGCTATGCAATCACAAGCCTCCTAAATCTGCATCTAATGCGCAAGATACTGTAAGTACCCGGAGCTATGGGTTAATGCATTTGTGGCTGCCATGATAAAGCCAGAAAACTCAACAGAGATTTCTGTCTGAGCCTCAGGAGGCCCCCGCTCCCTCTTACTTGTCAGTAGTCTATCTCCCCAGCCCAGACCACGCTGCTGTGGGCTGGGCTGCAGTGGTGTCAAGGAGACTGCTGCCCCTGAGCAGCAGCAGCATTCTCCTTTGCCTGTGCAGGGGTGGGGAGATTGCCAGCTTCTAGCTTGTTCTGTGCTGTGGAGAACAAGCTAGAAGCTGGCACTCTGCAAGGATAAATAGTGTATTTATTTTTAGTCTAGCAATAGGACGGTCAGAAAAAAATTTGCATACACTGTCTGAAGAAGTGTGCAGTAGACCCGTGAAACACATAACAAAGTTTATGTAGCATATCACATGCTGTACCAAGCAAGATATGTTTGTATTAATGCAATACTACACATTTTTCAACTACTGGTTGAGTCTCCAATATCCAAAATACTTGGGACCAGGGGTATTTTGAATAAAGGAATATTCCATATTTTGGAATATTTGCATACCATAATGAAATATCTATTGAATGAGTTCCCAATATAAACACAAAATGCATTTATGTGTTATATACACCTTACACACACAGCCTGAAGGTAATTTTATGCAATATTTTTAATCATTTGTGCATTAGACAAAGTTTGTGTACATTGAACCATTAAAAATCAAAGGTTTTATTATCTCAATCATGCCAAAATTATTCCGTATTTCAGAATATTCCATTTTTCTGAATATTTAGATATGGGAGACTTAACCTGTATATATTTTGAAGAAGTGGTACCAATTACTCAATTGGGGGAACTTGAGCCAGAAGGACATTGTTTGCATTTAGACTCTATTGAAGAATTTCTGGAATTTTCTAATTCCCCAAGTTGTTAGGGACGCTGCCCTGCATGTTACCACCGTTGATACTGACAGCTGGCCGCCCATTTTTCTGCCTCTATAAATTTGTTTGTTATTAATAAATGGGGAAACTTTTCCCACCAAGGTTACATTTACTTGGCCTGATTCAGTAAGGATTGTACCTGCGATTATGCGCGCAATCAGACGATTGTGGCGTTCTGCACATACATATGTAGTGCACGTGCGCGAACACTCCACTGCGATCATGACTGCATTGTGTGACTACACAGACCCATTGCAGAGTGATTGACAAGAAGGACCGTTTGGGGTTGTAGACGGGGGGGTGGTCGGCCAAACAGAGGCGTGTCAGAGCGTTTGAACGCCGTTACATGGGCATGCATATATTAGCCTCTGCGATGCCACATGCAGCTTGGATACTCACTGCGTGTATGAGGTAAGCAATTCCTGAGTAAGGTCAGAACTTGTCCAAGTGTTCATGAGGCTCCGATTGTACTCGATGTTCCCGATTGTTTTGCAGTCTTGCTAAGTATTACGGATGTGTGTAAGGTAAATGGGTGTCCTTATGTTAGGCTGCAAACGCATTGCAATTGCAAACATTAGCTTATCTTCACAGTGAGACTGCGTGCGTAATTGCTATTGCTGAATCAGGCCCACTGTCTTCATGTCTTTAAATGTTTAAACAATGGTATGACAAGATGTCACATCCAGTCATCAAATATTAAGGGGATAAAGTTTTTAAAGAAAAATCAATTCTACAGTATATCATGATATCAATCAAGGAAAATTACTTTTCAACAAGGAATAACATACAATTTTATATTAAGATGGGCAAAGAAAAAAAAATCATTGAATACTGCATCCTAGTTGGGAAGCCATGCTTAAATATGTGACATGGGGACTCAACTTGATCTCAAAAGGTAAAGTATGTTGACAGCTTGTAATATATTTTAAGCAGCAAGCACAAAAGCGTTGACAAGTCTTTTGCTGGAAGTTGTTTTTTCTTTATACTAAAGTTATTAGAACACAAAACTGCCTGCTGTATTTTCATCTGCAATCGCTGTTTGTCGTCCAGAGGCTCTGCCTGAGGTGGAATTAAACTCATATGAGATGTGGTCTCATGCAGAGCACGCAGTGAAGCTTGCTAAGCCCCTAGTTGTTTTTGTTTAGGCTTTTCTAAAAATTTGGCTATTTCTTTTCACCGTTCACTTTTTTCTGTGTTAAATCTGATTCTGCTCACCCTAGGACCTAAATCTTTGTTGTAATTATATGTGTCAATAAAACACATCAATTACAGCAAATGTTAGAAGAGCACCATAGGGAAAATTCAATGGCATGGACATTACTGACCATAAGACACAGGGGTGATCACTTAGTCAATGACAGCTAATGTCGTACTAGAGGTGTTAAATCTCGGTGGGCCCTAATGAATTTATTCCCACAGGAGATACTATACAATTACAAACATACATTTCATTTCTATACGAGATATTTCAGTATTGATCAATATGCAGGATCCAGTGCAATCTTTGAAGCCTTGTGCAAATTGCTATACTGTGATATCTCTCCAGGGTTATGGTAATATTTCATAAGCAAATATACAACAAAATATGCCCTTTTGCAGTTGCCTAACTAGAAAATATTAGGATCAGTTGTACAAATAGAAAGAAGACTGAACTCCTTGGCATTATGCAGATTACACAGCTGCAATATTCAAATCTGCTGTGCGCTAAATGCTAATTTTTAGACGTTAAGTGCAGTGCATTTGCTTTTGTGCTAAATTATACTCAACACAAACTATATATATATAATCCTCATTAGTTGTTAAATCTGATTTGCTGCCTAAATCAATATGGAGTCAGATTGCTGTTGCTTTTCATGTTGTTATTATTATTATTATTATTATTATAGTCAGAGGGATATGTTATTGGGCTTCACAATAGTGCCATGGGTTGTTAGGTTGTTATGACTATAGTTATGTTCTAGCTCTATTGTGTCAGAGCAGGTTTACATGTTTCATGTAATGATCACTAAAAAAAAACAGCAGCAGAATAAAGAAACTGTTATACTTTGCAGGAAAAAAATACTTTTTTTTAGTATATGAAATGCACAAAAACTAGCAAGAGGTTAAGTAGCTATAACTGTAGTCCCACTGCTGACTAAGCCATAAGGAAATATTGTCATTTGACTTTGATTCTTCCTTACCAAGGACTGCAGATACTAAAAGTAAACAAATAAGGACATAGCCAGGGTCAGAATACATAGCAGATATAAAGACGTGACAATAAAACGAAAAGTCAGATACAAGCAAAACAAAATTGTAATACACAAAAAGTCATTGACAGCATTGAGCAGGCACTGGCTGGGGCTAACATTGATGGGGTAGAGACATGGTAAAGCAGGGTCTAGAGGTGGGTAGTTGGGTCACAGATAAAAGAAGGAGAGTAAAGGAAAAAGGGTCAGGGAGGATAGCTCTGATATTGCACAGACCAATAAGTGTGACAAATCAGTTGATCTCATGGATTTTAGCCTGCAGCAGGTTATTTCCATTTAATAATGAAGAAGACATGAGATATTTTTAGGATTGGGGCATTGTTTTACTCTTTCAGAGCTCAAGATAGAAGGACTAAAGGGTATATTTTCCCTTAGTCTATCTTAAATAAGAACAATAAATAGTTTTGTATTTATGTGTCATACAGTGTGTACTAAATAGATGTAGTAACTTTTTTTGCAACATTGGGCTCTGATTCAGTAAGGATTGCAACTGCAATCGTAATAGCGATTACACACACAGTCTCTCTGCGAAGATATGCTAATGTCTGCGATCGCTATGCCTAACATAAGGACGCCCACCTTACCATACACACATCCGTAATACTTAGCAGGACTGCTAAACCATCGGTAACATCGAGTACATTTGCAGCCTCACGCACACTTGCACAAGGTCTGACCTTACTCAGGAATTGCTAACCTCATCACACTCAGTGAGTACACAAGCTGCATATGGCATCGCAGTGGATAATTTATGTACGCCCCTGCAACGGCATTCAATCGCACCGACCACCCCCCCTTCACCACCCCAAAATGGTACTTCCTTTCAATCACTCTGCAATGGGTCTGCGTAGTCATTGTGATCGCAGTTCCAATCGCAGTGGAATGTTCGCGCTTTGCGATGCATACGCATGTTCAGAACGCAACAATCAGCCGTTTGCTTGCGTAATCGCAGTTGCGATCACTGCTGAGTCAGGTAACTTTAGGGGTTCATCTTGATAGCTGTTCAGATCTGCTAAACATTTATTTATTGCTTGGACAAGTTTCTGATATTCATTATGTCATCTGCACACACTCAGCAGATTTCAAGGGTTTGCTGTCCTTGGAAACCGAACACACCCGAACAAGGGGTTCAGAGTCCTGGTGTCAGATCTTGCGTGTTTTGGATTGCATATAAAAGTATTTTTCTCGTAATCGGGCGCCATTTCACACAAGAGCGCAATGGGAAACTGTGGGCTGGAACACTGTGTTGTAAAAAAAAACACCATTAGCACACCAAGAGGGTGTCATTAGGACTAGCAGGAGTAGGTAGGAGTGCAAATAGTTTTTAGCTGGAATATGTGCCGGATAGAAAGGATGACTGCAAGCATCCTCATTGTCAGTGTGTTTTATTTGTCACACACCCTGACTGTACACTCACTCACTGCAGTGCACACAGGCTAGTCTGTGCGGGGTCATTTAACTTGAGACGGAATTAAAAAGCTGCAAGCAAGCAGCTTTGCAATTCTTTCCTTGCTAATATGCAAATGCAGTAAGAGGTGTATGACACCTCCTGCTGCATTTGCAATCCAAGCACTGCGACCGAGGTTGAGACTGGTATCACCATTGTGACTATCGCAGAATGTGTCCTGCACACGCGCAAATCCTCGATGATTGGGAATCTACCTTCAGCATTGCATATACTTCCAATTTCTGAATTAGCCCTTGTGTGTGGTGCTGTTGATTGCTTTTTTTTTGTTATAGTGAACCTGCACATTTTTCTCTAGGAAATCTATCAGTGCAGAATACTATTATATATATATATATATATATATATATATATATATTATATATATATATATATATATATACATATATATATAAAATATAGCAAAGAAGGCGGCACTCTGGCGTCTTAAAGAAATACAATGGACCCCAAAAGATAAGGTCAACGTTTCAGAACACTTTACTTGGGTTCTTTCGTCAGGATATATATTGTTTAGCTGTGATATATAGGTTTCTATCAGGCACAGATTGGCTGAAAGTCCTTAAAGTACTTTGCCTATAGCAGTAGCAATGCAGAATCACTGTGTCATCATTTTGTCATCTTGTTTCCCAGGTAACATAAAAACAATGGGTACATATATTGCTGGCAGAATTAATCCCTTTCATACACAGGATGTGATAGATGTGATAGAGGTTGGGACCCTGTAGCCTTTTGAAGATGCTGTCGGAGTAGATGTAAAGCACCAAATAGCTGTCAAGGCAAGAGCTTATTCAATGGGGCTGGTGTAAAACCTTTTTAAATACATATTATTTAAAATCTGATATTTGACATGAGCCCCCCCCCCCCCACAAGCATAACTAACCCAGGCTCTTAGAGCCAGTGCTGATTCAAAACATATGGGGAAAAAATATGTAGAGGTCACTGTATTTTAGAACCACCACCGGGCTGCAGTAGTGGGGGAGGGGTAATTCCACAGGGAACACACTTGCCGAGGTCACCCGACTAACTCATTAACCCCCCAACTAGTCAGCCAAGGACAGGAATACCTTGGGAAGTCAGAAAACCCTAAAAAAGAGGTCTATTATTTCCAGGTAACCCCAGGCGGGGGTTAAAGCCCAGTGATATCCCCCGCACCATTGGCAGTGGGTGCCAGTGGTTGATAGGGGTTGACAATTGGACCAGAGTTCCTAGAAAGCCTCCTCCACATGTTGGTACTTGGAGAACTACAAGAATCAGCATGCAGAGTATTAAGGGCCTGCTGGTACTGTACCTACTGTATAGTCTCTCTGTAAAAGAAATATCAAAATAACAACAGCACACACACCATAGAAATTACAAGTTTATTACATACACTCACACTACATACTTACCTTGTTCCCACTGCCAGTTGGTTCCTTTGTCCAGTAGGCATCCAGGCTGAAGACTGAAAATTGGTCCTCTTCTCCGGTAGCATCCCAGGTAAGTAAAATAAGAAAATGCAAAAACACAATCCACTGGACATAGAAGCAATGTATGTACATACTGTACATGCAGCGCTGCTCCAGAAAGTGGCAGGACGCACGTGGTTTCCTGCAATTGGACGGCTGCCAGCCAAACAGTGGCCGGTACCATAGGAACCGCCCACTGATAGGCTGAGTGGGCCAGAGGGGCATGTGTATCCCATTTCAAAAATGTCACCACAAGCTGTGATTAGCTTGCTCACAGTGCCATATTTGAAATACAAGATGGCAGCGGTGGCAATTTCAGGTAACCAGATAATCGCCCCACCCCTTTATGCAGGCTAATATTAGCCAGCGCGAGGCAGAGGCATTCAGTCTGACTGGATTAGGGGAGGTAGCAGCCTTGCAAAAGAGCTTACAGGCCACCACCCTCCAGGTGAAGAGGGTGGTGGCCTGGTTCTGCAAGCCCTGGGGAGGTGGCCACCACACAAAAGAGCTTACAGGCCATCGACCTCCTGATGAAGATAAAAGAAAAGGATGCCGCCAGTGCCACAAGCCCTGGAAAGGTGACAGTCATGCAAAAGAGCATTCAGGCTGCTGCTCCTCATGTGAGAATGGAAGAAGAGGATGCCACCAGTGCCACAAGCCATGGGGGTGTGGCTGCCATGCAAAAGAAATTAAAGGCCACTGTTCCCCAGGTGAAGATGGAAGAAGAGGATGCCACCGGTGCCGTAAGCCCTGGGGAGTTGGTGGCCTCGTACAAGAGCTTAAAGGTCCCAAGTTGAAGATGGAAGAAGTGGATGCACCTGTGCTGCAAGCCCCAGGAAGTGACCACCATACAAAATAGCTTACAGGCTGCTGTCCCCCAAGGTAAGATAAAAGAAAGAGATGCCACCGATGCCATGGCTGTGAAATCTGTGAAATCTCAGTTCTACCACTTCATGAGTGACAGTATTCTCACTCCATCAGAGTGCTGAATCTGCAATTAAACCACATGTTGTGTTGGCATAGCATATCTGGATTGTGCAAGGTCCATAAGCCTTAATGATCTGAATTTCATTGCTTTTTGGAGTATGAGTGGAAGAGTTACAATAAGCTTCTGAAAATTTCCGATCATGTGTAAGAAGCCTTAATGTTGCATTTGTTAATGCTGGGGTGCCTTCCTTATTATTAGGATAGTAGTGTCCTCCATGAAGGGGGAAGCAGGCGGAACTCCAAATGGACTTCAGCATATACTTAAGGGTTTATTGTCAGCCAATGTTTCAATACCAGGACAGTCTTTTCTTTAGGGTGTACAGCCATATATATATGAGATGTGCTTGTTCAGTTTTTCAGAAAACTGAACCTGCCTGAATTTACCCAATCCAAGTGGATCTGAGCCATGACTCAGATCTCCCCACCATTTTCGTAATCCAAAATGAAGCAAAATGTCATCTTCCAGCATCGGATCTCACGTGTTTTGGATTTGGTATAAATCCAACCTGCTGTGATTTGGATGCCATTTCACATAGGACCACCAGAGACAGAGCTGTGTTAAAAAAACTATAGGCAGCCCATGATACTGTGTTTAAGTTAAGAACACTTATAGTCAGTAGGTCGAGGACCACCGTGTTAACAATATCAACACTGTCAGTCAGTATGGTTCATGATGAACAATCGATAGAATAGCAGGAGCAGCAACCAAGTACTAGCGCTGCTGCTGCCACCACAGGTCATTATGATACTAGTCCTTTAACATTTACTAAAGCCAATTCTCAATGGCATAGAGGGTTTAAGTTAGGGCATCTAAAATCAAAACAATATTTTACATTGCTGAAAAAAACATTGCCTCTAATAAAGTGAAAGTTCCTGCAAAAAAACATAAAATTGCCAATTGCAGTGGCAAGGAAAGGCCTTGTCCTTTATTTCTGAGTGGTGGTTCTGCAACTGCTGTCAGTCAAGCTCACTCACCATTAGCCAAACTAGGAAGTACTTTACATGAAAAAGTTGCAACTCGCAAATTTACTAAGAATCGAGTTTACAATCTGGGGTGAGTTTGTATCAAACTCACTGATTTCAAATAGACCACACCCTGAGCTGCAACTTTGGAAGAAACATACACAGATCAGTATAATTTGTGTATGTTTCTGCCTGAATACCTAATATAAAGTATTTACTTTATTTTAAAATATTACGCTGGGTCCCCTCCCAAAAGCCTAACCAGCCCCGGACTTGCCAGCCAGTCCTGTTTCCTAAAATTACTGGGAACAAAATGAGTAGGGTTCCACCGTAATTTAGGAACCAGCACCTGGCTGCAGGGCCAGTTCTGTTTTTTAATTATAGGGGGAAAAAATTGTGTAGGGGTCCACCTATAATTAAAACCAGCACTGGACCCAAAACTGGGCTGTATTGCCACAGTCCGAAGATCCTATTACCGGGGCTCCATGGCCAAAGCATCATCAGCCCAAGCCAGTCTGGCCAAGCCGGGGATTTCAGGGGAAGTGGGGATGCCCCCAAGAAGGGGTGTCCCCCCCTTCTCCCCACACCCCTGGGCTGTGGGTACGGTGGTAATAAAGTTTAATATCAAAGAAAACTATTGTATTTTACAGTGGAACTACAGATGCCAGCATGCCTGCCCTTTGGCACTTGTGGAACTACAAGTGCCAGCAGGTGGCCGGCACCCGTACCCCCACTGTAAAATAAATACTTAAATAAATACAAAACACACACACACCATGCCTAGTAAAAGTTAATTTCATATACCTACCCATTTACACATACTTACCTACTTCCAGATGTGTCTGTCCCCTTCTCAAGTAGATTCCATGTGCCTGGCCCTGCAAAATGAATCTATACTCACCTAGATCCTGGCTCTGCTCTCCGTAGCATCCAGGGTCTTGGTAAAACAAATAAACGAGTTACCCGAACCAGACCAGACAGATGTAAGTATATGCTGTTGCATATACTTACACCTCGCAAAATGACAGCTTACCAAAGTCAGCTGTAATTTCTCATGGGGCGCGAGCCAATCAGCGGCCACTTTACATGTAAAGTGGCTGCTTATTGGCTGCTCCCACGTGGGTCCAGGGTCTTTTACCAAGACCCTGGATGCTAAGGAGAGCAGCGCCAGGATCTAGGTGAGTACAGATTCTTTTTTGCAGGAGCAGGCACACGGATTCTACTTGAGAAGGGGACAGACATATCTGCAGCAGGTAAGTCTGTGTGAATAGGTAGGTGTATGAAATAAAGTTTTACTAGGCAAGATGTGTGTGTTTTATCTTTATTTGACTATTTATTTTACAGTGGGGGCACGAGGGCCGGCCGTCTGCTGGCACTTGTAGTTCCCACCTCCCCTGAGATCCTTGGCTTGGCCTGAGCGACTTAGGATGATAATGCTTTTGACCTGGAGATAACAGGGACAGGCCACTGGAAACAGGGGAGTGGAGGTGTGAACGCAGGCGTGCCTGAGCATCTTAATGCCATTTCAGAGGCGTGAATAATTAACAAACAGCGTCATAGTACACGTCAACTGGTTGAATTATACACTCAAGTGCTCGCAGTGCTTGCGGTAGGGTACTGTCAACCAGAGCCGTAACTAGACTTTTTGGTGCCCTGTGCCAGAAAGAGCATTGGCACCCCCCTCATTTTCAAAGGGACATAATGCATCCAAAAAAGGGCCATGGCTTCATGGGGAAGGGACAGGCAAGAGATAGGAGAAGCCAGGAGATGCTGGGGATGAAATAAGAGGAAGCTACAAGCAAGAATGATAATAATCAGAAATTTGACAGGCCCAAACAGCGCCTCCTGACCTGTGGTGCCCTGTGTGATGGCACCGGCTGCACTACCCTTGCTGTCAACCGCAAGCGCTGCGGTCAGTTCCTATGGAACCCGATGTACCGATGGTTGTATATACTTCCTAGAGATGACGTTTCCTAGTGGGTGGCTAAAGACAGGCTGGTGGGCTTCTGCATACACAAAGTGATCGCATGCCAAGACATAGTGGGCATGCTTATGCCTTGCCGTGCGATCGCCTGCCTTGAGTCACTTGACGTCACTTAGCTGAATTTGCATATGCTGGGAGCGAGCGTCCGCCTCTAGCAACTGGGTGTGAATCAGGCCCACAGTGCGGGTGACAGTGCAGGTTGGATACAGTGCAGGTTGGATACACCAATATTGCACTTAGGGCTTTATTCAATTAGATTTGCACCCTCAATACTTTTTCGCATGCCGGACTTTTCGCCTACATCGCATATTTTAGCTGCAGAAACTTATCGCGCACGTCCCCACAATTCGCAGAATTCAATTCCAAAAGATGCAAAAACACATCCTGGCGAATGCAAAATAGGCGAAAAGAACTGTCAGAATTGGGGAAATCAGTCTTACACCCCCTAATAGATGCACTAACATTGAGGATCAATGTACATGTGCCCGATTAGCCCTAATAATGCTATTTTTGGTACTTAAGGCGTGTCAATATCTTTTAATTAGCGCCTTTGCACAAGTGGTGAAGAATAGCATTAAGCAGTTTTTTTTTTGTAATAAGTACTTTTGTCAAATTTTGGGGTACTTGAAAATGGGTGCAAGCGTATTACAAGTTGCTAAAGTGAAATTCTAAGAAACGTGAAACACGCACCTGAAGCAAGCACCTGCAATCAAAAAAACACCTCACCCATACTTGCAGACCCCCCAAAAATATATATATCACTACTTTTTAAGTTTGTACCCCCACTTTGCACTTTTTAACACCCATTTTCAAAGTGCTTTTTTGGGGTGTTCCTCATTTTTTTTTGTTTTATTATGCAGTTATCCTTTGGGGGGCTGTCCCAAGGGTGCTGAGTTGTTTCTCCACCTTTGCACCCCAAAATAACGATTTTGCATTTCTTTTCACAGCCTATTCAGAGGTGAATCTTTTTCACCTATTACATCGCATTGCGTTTCCGCGTACACGAAAAGTGTTTGCAATTATATACGGGGATAAGTTTCCGCCTGGCAAAAAGTCACAATCAGGCGATACTTTTTTATGGATTCTGACTTTTTGCGGCTAATTGATTATGGGCCATAATGTACTGGCGGTGTTGGCATTGACGGCGGTCTCCTCAGTGTTGGGGTGCCGGCGGTGTCGGCAGTGCAGGGTTACAGACAGTGTCCTCAGTGTGGGGCTGCTGGTGGTGTCCTCAGTGCTGGATTTCCTGTTGTGTCTGCAGGGCGGGGGTACCTTCAGTGTCTTCAGTGTGGTGGGGCTGCCATCTTGCATGCGTCTACCCCATTGAAGTCTATATACACTAGTGTCCATATAGCTACCTGTAAAATAGAAGGATATTAAACAGTGCTGCATTAAAAATAATCCTTATTCTAGTAATATTGGGCCGTTATTGGGCGATTATCGGTGGCCTGTGCATGTGTGTGAGTTGCATTACGCATTCATCAATTTTCATTACTGATGCCGATCACAGTCAGGATTTATTCGTAAAGTGGATGACAGGGAGGGACTGTTTGTGGGTGTCAACAGGAGGGGGATGGCGACATAAAAATAGTCATGTCGCTACTAATTTTGAGGCATGTTTGATCCCGTACGCAGTAAAAGTGACTAAGACGTCTCAGTTCCCGTGGCCATTTTACGTCACCATAAGGTTACTCAGAGGTCTGATAATTGATTGATCTGCGACCGATGCTGCGTCTTGTACTGTACACAGTTGCTTGGATTTGTGAAGCGGCTAGTGGGTGCCTCAATACAAATACTGGCGGCTGCGAAATTTGCATATTTTGCACAGCTGAAACATTCATGTGGTGGCATTAGCGTACATTTCTGACTCAGGCCCATTATCAGAGGATGATGGCATTTAGAAAAAAGTAGACCAACTCGATATAAGCTAAATAGGCTTATAGGCTTCCCCAAGGAGGATTGCTTCTGCCACCTCCTTTTATATAAGTCCTTGTGAATACAAACCCATTTCCAGCAGTAGGGAGTTCTATCCCTAATGCTACCTGTTAAGGATGGATTGCTGCTCATTAGCTAGTTCTGGGTGCTTCGGATGTGTCTGAAATTGGGAATCTTGAATATATACTAATAAATGCTATTTAACGTAATAATTATACAGGTATATAATATTTTATTAAGTTCTATTTTGCTGTGTTTAGGGAGAGGTGATGTGCTGTTCTGTCTGCTGTGTCCTGTTCTGTCTGCTGTGTTCTGGGCTCATGCTGATCCATTCTGGACTGGTGTTGTTGTGCTGTCTGCTGTGTCCATCTGGGCTGTTGCTGATCCATCAGGGCTGGTGCTGTCTGCTGTGCTGTCTGCTGCATCCATTTGGGCCCAAGTTCTTGACCCCCCCAAAAAAATAAAACAATTTTTTTGTGTAATATATATTTGTCTGTGTGCGTGTTATGCTTAACCGCACAAGATCTAGCAAGTTGGCAATGCAACCTAGTGCTGCCCGACTCCAGTCGTCATCATTCTGTGCTCTGGGCCCAAGTTCTGGAGCAGGAAAAAAAATAAAAACATATTGTCTTTTTTTTCAAATAAGTTCTGTGTGTCTGTGCATGTTAGGCTTAGCCGCACAAGATCTAGCAAGTCGGCAACGCAACCTAGTGCTGCCCGACTCCAGTCATCATCAATCTGTGCTCTGGATCCAAGTTGTGGAACGGCAACAAAAAAAAAACCCATAGTGTATTTTTTTGTCAATTTTTTTTTTGTGAGCGCACAACTGCACGTGGTGAATTTTGTAACTGCAACTTGGCTACACTATTGGTGCTTGTGATACTGCTTCAAGACTGCAGAAAATATGGAGGGCTGTCACATGACAGGAGAGCAATGTCAAGAACCACATGTTGTAGAGGCCATCAACTTTTTCGTCCTCTATAAAGGCCCATGCCCCAGGGCTTAAGTCATGCCATCGATAAAGCTACTTTTACTGAGGTTAAGAAAAAAAAATTGAAAGGAAATTGCCTTTAGATAAACAAAAAATTGGCAATATGCCATTCACTGCACGAAGTGGCAAGGAAAGGATAAGGCCTTGGCCTTTCTTTATGAAGACTGCTGGTTCTGATTCTGATAGACCTTCGGAAAAAATAACTGTGTGCCCTGAGAAATCGAAATCACAAATCCCAGAGGAGAGTGCAAGTGTTTCTACGGTTGCCATGTGTGAGCCAGACCTAAATACTAGTGTACTGGAGGATCCTCCAAGTTCCAACATTGGTGTGCCCTCTGTATATGTGGGGAAGGGCAGTCAACATCTTGCAGACGTAGTCAGTGAGAATGCTTCTGTGGAATTGCACATGGAGGAGGAGGATATTTTGGTAGTTGAAGGTGCTAAGGATAATGAGAATGCTGATGCTTAAGATGTTGGTGATGAGGATGTTGATGCCAAGGATGTCCTTTGTGTAAGTAAGGCAACAGCTGTTGCCCATGGATTGAAAAAGCCAAAGCCCACTGTTGTCATACCGGGGCAAAAGACAAAAACATCCTCTTCTCACGTGTGGAATTATTTCCACCCCAATCCGGACAACAGTTGTCAAGTCATATGTAACCATTGCAAAGCAAGAGTGAGTAGAGGGAGGGACCTGAACTACCTACCGTGTTTCCCCGATAATAAGACACTGTCTTATTTTTTTTTTTTGGTCAAAAAAACACCATAGGGCTTATTTTCGGGGTAGGGCTTATTTTAATTAACATTGACAGCAATTTCAATAAACAGGTAAGTGTGAACAAAAAAATCTACCTTTATTCAAAAATGGTTATGTCATCTTCTTCAACAATATCGTCATAAGTGTCCATAACCCGAACTCTGGCATGGATTTCTTGCACCTCCATTTCCTGCAGAAGAAGTGGACCCAATCTGTCATGTCCAGCAATATAGCTCTCCTTAAATGAGCATGTCTTGTCCAGGTAGCCGGCTCGTAGTGCATTGGCGACACAGCTGTCAGTAATTTTATCCCATGACTTCTTCACCCAAGTCACGACCTCTTGCAGACGGGGCTTCACAAAGTTTCCACGCTGATTTCTTTCCATTCTGTTTTCAATGTAGTCATTGAGTTCCATGCGCAAATGGTCCTTGAATGGCTTGTTTATTGCAATATCAAGTGTCTGGAGATAGGCAGTAATTCCTGCGGGAATCATTACTTGATCTATTCTTCTCTCTGCAAGGAAGTTCTTCATGTCTTTAGCGCGGTGAGTGCTGGCTGAATCCCAGACTAGCAGACCTCTTTGGTTACCTCGCAAAACAAGTGGCAGCATTAAATCCAGCCACTTCCTTATAACTGCTTGTGTGCACCAGGCTTTTTCAGTTTCAAGAACGTAAATGCCTGAAACACGTTCAATCTTATCTTTCTTGCCCTTACTGATGATTAGAGGTGTGGCTTTCTTTCCATCCAGACGAATTGCCAAAACACAAGTAACTCGTGCACTTTCGTAGCCAGTGGTGGGAATGTAGATTGACGTGGCACCCCTGTGATGAACTGTCGTTTGAGATCCTTGACCCATAAACACTGCAGTTTCATCCATAGCAATCATATTGCAGGTTTGGTATTTAGAAAAGTCGATCCCATCAATAAAGGACTTGAATGCAAGTGCACGTTTAATAACTCCAGCATCTTCCAGCTTAAACAGTGTTGTTGATCTTCTTAGAGACAGTTCATATCGCTGAAGGAAACCGTCCAACCAGTGTTGTGATGCTTTGAATCCTTCTGGGACCACTTCGAACTGTGGTGCCATTGCTAGAGCAAATGCTTGAATATCAGCCCTGCGCACAACCAACGCCTTTGCTCTCCTATCAGCAATCCATTCACCAATGATGTCTTCCAGCTCAGGATATAAGGGTTGCCGACCTGATCCAGACCTGCGCTTCTTAGCTTTTCCCTCATCCACCTGTTGACTGAGGTTATTGTACTCCGCTCGCCATTTTCGGACCATTCGGAGATCCAACATCTTTTCTTTACAGAAAGCTGAAAGATTCTTTCCCTGTGAGTCCTCCACAATTGCTTTCTTGTACTCAACGGTATAGCTCTTCCTTTTTGCACTCATGTCTGGGGGTCAAAACAGACAGGATAATAAATAAAATGATGACCGTTATGCTCCCCCCCGTTGTTGAATGCAGCCTCTGCCTCTCCCTCCCCTACCCCTGTTGTTGATTGCAGCCTCTGCCTCTCCCTCCCCCCCAGGTTGTTGATTGCAGCCTCTGCCTCTCCCTCCCCCCCTGTTGTTGATTGCAGCCTCTGCCTCTCCCTCCCCCCTGTTGTTAATTGCAGCCTCTGCCTCTCCCTCCCCCCGTTGTTGAATGCAGTCTGTGCTCTCCCTCCCCCCCCCTGTTGTTGAATGCAGCCTGTGCTCTCCCTCCCCCCCCTGTTGAATGCAGCCTGTGCTCTCCCTCCCCCCCTGTTGTTTATTGCAGCCTCTGCCTCTCTCTCTCCCCCCCTACAGTTGAATAGTGCCTCTCCAGCCCAAACCCCCCCCACCCCCCAACCACAGTGTTGATTGCAGCCATTTCCATTTGACCACTTACCTTTTTACAGAAGAATCGGGAGGCGGCTTCTTCATCCACAATCCGCGGCTCCTCCGTAGTCCACCTTCAGAGGCGCGCCGTGACGTCATGACGTCACGCGCGCTGACTCCATCATTCTGACTACAATACCCATAAGCTGGTGGAGGAGTGGCCGGGTAGCCTCCTCCAGCTCTTTCATTTACCATACCGTAGTACCATACTACATGCGGGGGGCAGAGCTGGCTAGTGTACGGTAGTGCAGGGACCCGGAAAATTTTTATTTTAATAGGTCTTACTTTCGGGGTAGGGCTTATTTTGGGCCATCCATCAAAACTAAGGATAGGTCTTATTTTCGGGGTAGGTCTAATTATCGGGGAAACACGGTAGGAACCTCCTCCTTGTTACGTCACTTAGAGCGCATTCATCAAATATCAAAGTGTATGTCGCCAAGTTCCTGCTCCCTCTCTGTGGGATCCAAGAGCCTACGATTTCCAACACCAACACCTGCATCATTATCAACATCCTCATTCGTGATCAGAAGTAATTTAAAAAAACAATTGACTACTAAACAGTCCTTTGATAGAGGAAGTAAGTATAACAGCTGTCACCCAGTTTTACAGCGGATCACTGACGCCATGACGGCTGTGCTAGGAGGATGATAGTGTGGAGGAAGTGCAAAAGGAGGATGAGGGGGAAATTTGTGTCCTATCTGACGCTAATGTGGATGTTGATGATAAGGATATGGTTTGCGTAAATCAGCCACCAGTGGCAGCAGTTCTTGCTAATGATAAAAAGAAAGCCAGAAATGCAACGTCTTGGGTGTGGAATAATTTTAATCTAAATTCTGTCAACAGTTGTGAAGGCATCTGTTCCATTGTAAAGCCAAAGTTAGCAGATGAAGGGACATTAACCATCTAGGCACCTCCTCCCTGTTACGTCATTTGCAGCGAGTTCATGCAATTTGTTTAACAAAATTATAATTTGTAAATTAATAACAAGCAGTCCAGTATCAGCTACGAGCAGTTTGGGTCAGCACATGCAATCTCCACAAACAACACCCTCATCATCAACCTCCTCCTTAATAATTGAAGGTAGTACTTCCAAAAAATGTTTTGTGGGGGCCCAAACAAACCAAGGAGTTCAGCCACAAAAGTGTCAGTCCTAGTGGCTAAAGTGCTTGGTTTGTTAAACTGTGCATGTCCTTTTTAATATCCCACATAAGAGTGGGTGGGAGGGACAATTCCATCTTGCACCTCTTTCCTTTACATTTGGCACAATTTGGGGCATTGCCGATAGAAATTATTATAGTTTATTAAATTGCCATCCTGTCTGCCACTGCTGTGTGGCAATGTTTCATAGATTTCCTATATTTTTTTAAACTGCCTTGCGTTTGTGCTGCTGCTCTGTTGCTTATACCCCTTTCAGACATACAACCCGGGAAATTTCCTGCTCAGACCCGGGAATTTCTCCTTTGCAAATTCCCGGGTATTTGGTCGAGACCCCCCTTTCACACTGCAGTGTCTACCCGGGAAATTCCCAGGTAGACCCCTTTCAAACATAGACCCCTTTCAGACATGTGAGGACCCGGCCATGGTCGCTGACTCGTTTGTCAGCGCCACAGCCACCGGTGCGGGGGGTGATGAGCAGCAGCGCAGAGCGTCCTACAGGACGCTCTGCACTGCCAACTCATTGTAATGAGCAGCAGCGTAGAGCGTCCTATAGGATGCTCTGCGCTGTCCAGTGTCGGACAGGGGCATGAAAGGCCCACCTGGGGAATGCAACCACAGAGGCCCACTAAAGGGCACAGCCAGTAGCTGGAAGGCTGTTGCCAGCTGACCAGTGAGAGTGACCAGCCATTATAGGAGTGCCATAGTAGTGCGCTAGATCAATGTATGAACTATAGTGATGCCTTAGTTAATGTTATGCCCATAGTAGTACCCTAATTCACATTATACCACACAGTGCCCCGAGTTCATATTATGTCACATAGCAGTGCCCCAAGTTAACTTAAGACCACACTGTACTGCCGTCAGTACACATGCCACACAATGCTCTTATTTCACATTATGCCACACAGTGCTTAGCGGGCATTTCTGGGAACCTAGTAGACACCCTCACACTCTGGTCCATCCACTCGTCCATCACCCTGCTCATTAGAAAAAATACAATACTTATATTAATAAATAAGAAAGAATACAACAAGCAGGAGGCACACATGGATAATGGAATATAGAGCACATCTCTTGGACTCAGGGTCTCATTCAGACCCGCTCGTGAGCGCTGTACGCTCGCAAGCGGGTCGATGTTACCCAAATGTGCACGACGGAGGCGCCTCCGTCGTGCGCATGCGCGAGACCCGAATAACGACGGGGCTGCCGTCGTTATGGGTCTCGCACCAAAGGGGCGTGCTGTCGATGGTGAGTGACAGCACGCCCCCTTTGGTGGGCGTGCCGGGGGCATGGCTGCCCTGACGGAGGCATTCCCATGGGAACGCCTACCGTCTGGGTCCAGCCCCACTGACATCACTAGTGATGTCAGTGGGAGTGTTTTTGGCTCTGATAGAGCCCAAAACTCTCCGGGCTTGCGGCAGAAGAGACCCTACCGCAAGGGTCTCGTCGCAAGCCCGATGGTCGCAATGGTCTTGACCATCGCGACCATCTTTTTGGCCGCTCGCATAAGCTGTGGGTGGTCACCCACAGCTATGCGAGCGGCAAGGAGGCCGCTCCAATTTTAGCTAGGCCGGCCCTGATTCAGAGCGAGCGCTCTGGTCAGAGCGTCTGGCTCTGAATCAGGCCCTCAGTCTTTTACATTGACACAATACACAGAGCTGTACATATATAATACTAATAATATGATAGAATGCAGAGTGAATTATATCAGGGATTAGCCAGTTCTCTGCGACACTGAGAGAATAGCATCCAATACAGCAGTGAAAAAGTGCACAGCGGACAGTTACATTGGATTTATTCTCTCCAGATGTGCAGAAGGAAGTAAGGACAGTATGTGCTCACAATGCATACAGCTTACCCCACATCCTACACCTCTATATGGGTTGGGTACGGGATGCCAGTGCTCGGGATCCCGGCGGTCAGAAGCCCGATGCCAGCATCCCACTAAGGTTAGGATATCAATACCTGTCGATACCTAACCATACCCCTAACTCTCCCCTACAACTAACCCCCCTCCCACAGCCTAAAACCTTAGCTCACCCCCAGTTTCTAACCTTCCCCCTAGGGCCTAACCCTCCCCCTAACCCCACTACTTAAAAGTAAGATGCCATCGGGCAGGATGCCGGTGCTGGGATTATCCCAAAAGCCGGGATAATAAATACATCCCCTTTATAACATAGTACTGCAGAGTTCCTATACAGTCAGGTTGCTACATAATATACAGAGGGAGTATTCTGCAACAGGCTGGCATGCAATCCAGATGCCAGCCCCTCCTATCATGTGACCTCACACCCACGTGACCCGGCATGAAAGGGGGAGGGGGGGGATGCTAACGGGGACCAAAAGTGTCCTCGCGGGTTCGCTACGCTCGCCTCGCTTCGGGCACGGTGGCTCGCTGCACTCGCCACAAATATTTATTCCCCCTCTATGCCCTCGTGGATGGTGAAGCAGGAGCGGTCCAGCCTTCCGTGCAGCGGTCACGTGGTTGATACGTCACAGAGGTCCTTTAGCCACATAGGATCTAGCATCAACTGTCAAACTCAGGCCCTCCAGCTGCAGTGGAACTACACATCCCTGCATGCAGTGCCACAATTTTGCTATTAGGGCATGCTAAAACTATGGCAGGGCATGCTGGGATATGTAGTCCCACAAAAGCTGGAGGGCCCGAATTAGACACCACTGCTGATATAGGGAGAAGAAATATACACATGTACCTTACTTTCAGATAACTAGACACAGATACAGTGTTATACATTACTGACTATATATTTATATTTCTCTCTGCATGCACAAATAAATGTTATACATGCACACGTGTATTCACACACACACACACACAAAATGGGATTTGAGTTATGTCACAGACACAGACTTTTACTTACTTTTTGATGGAGTTGCGCAGGGCTGTGTCCATGGTGCTGCTGGTTATTCATTCTGCAACCTGCAGCCAATCTCAGACCAAGAAGAAAGAAGCAGCCGCGGGGGATGCTGGAATTTGCAGTTCTGGCAGATGTCAGCTAGTGGCAGGAGAGTAGTAAAGAACTACATCCCCTAGAGTGCACTGCAAGAGACAGTGCCTGAGAGGATTGGTGTAGACTAGACTAGAGGATTAGAGCACTCGGTACTGTAATTAGGAGGTGGGTGGCAAACAAAGACATGGGGAACAGAATACAGGAAAGAGGGGTGAGTGGGATGTACAGGGGTGTTTAGCTTTGGGAAGAAGGGATTGATTTAAGAACACACAGAAGTCTATGGGGGAGGACAGACTGAGGGAGGGGCCCTGCGAGAGGGGGGGCAGAGCACCTATGAGACAGTCCAATGTGAACTGCGTGTCACATGTTCAGCTCAGCTCCCTTCTCCGCCCCCGTGACATCACAGGCACCACTGATTCCAGCAAATGTAACTAATCAGTGGTGCAGATGGAGCCTGCTTGCCGCTGCCTGCCTCCCGATGCACGCAGCCGCTGCCATCAATTATACCAGGCAAGCTGCTGCTGCACTGAAAATAGCCGCTGGCGACCTGCGCTAGGCCACGCCCCCTCACTGTAGGGGGCGTGGTTATAAACCAGCAAGGCCCACCGGGGATTTCCCCGAATCCCTGGTGGCCCAGTCCGAGAATGGCGCTGTCAATGTAAAAGCTGCTTGGTGCTGCCCGGGAGTAGTAATTCCCGGGTAGCACCATTCAGACAGAAGCAGGGTAATTTCCCGGGACTTAAGTCCCAGGAAAAACCCTGGTAGAGTGTAGGGGCGGCTACACGGGAACATGTTCCCGGGTAGGCACCTTTCAGACAGACTCGGGTACCCGGGAATTTGGCCTGCCTCGGCAGGCCAAATTCCCGAGATTCTCGAGATGTCTGAAAGGGGTATAACTTTTGCCAGCCAGCTCGCTGCAGCCTTTGGCCTGTATCGATGAAAAATTGTGAAATCAATATTGTGAGCTGTGAGGTGGTTAAAAATGCCTAGAAATGCCTGAAAATTATTGTTATTAAGGTTAATAATAATAATACTGTAGGAACAAAAACAGGACCAAATTATGTGGTTTTAGCTGTTTATATAATTTTTTGGAAAAAATACAGATCCAAAACCTAAAAACAAAACACCAAGGAAAAAAATCCAACACCAGATTCAGATCCAAAGCCAGGGGAGATCCAGATTCCAAAACCAAAACTCGGGGGTCGGCGCACATCTCTAATTCTGGTATATATTTAAATTATCATTGCTTGTCTTTTTGTTCCTATTTTATAACTAATTTTATAACTAATGACAAATTCTATGTTAAAATAACTACTTATTGTACATTTTCATGCATGCCCAGAAGCTTGATTTTACTACCCTACGGCACAGAATTTTATTAGTAACCTTATTACCTGCATTTTTCATTTTAGTGTAGAATAAGCATTTTTGATTATTTGGTTTAAAGACAAAGTTGAATTAAAGAAAGAGATGTCTCAATATCCAGGAGATATCATGATCGTTCGATCGTTCGATGATCGTTTGAAATTCGTTTGAAAATCATTTGCAGATTGTTTAAAACGTCCAGGGATGCGCGCTCCCGCTGGTCATTTAGACATCTATCATAGTACAAATATGTTGTACAACCTGATGATATCGTCAGGTTAAACATGTTTCCAGATGATTGATGAGCCTGCACTGAACGACTACTCGTTCAGTCAAAGGCACATCACAGACTGGCAAACGACTGCACGATTACAATGTCGTAATCATGCAGTGTTTTGCCTGTCATCTAGTGGATGTGTGCCTTAAGTTTATAGAAAAATATATAGATATTACCTAACATATATGAATTTGCTTATGCCTAAGATTATTTCATTATATGTGTAAATATTTAAGAACACTTATAGTATGTCAGTAACTAATTACTTTGACTGCCTGGAGAACCTCTAAAAGTACAATAGTATGTCCATATACATTTTCAAAGATTGGACATGATGCAGGGCAAATATACCTAGTTTTATATTTAGACAAATCATAAACTTAAATGATGTAATTATATAGTTATCGGTACACTAAGACTTATGGTCATACATTTTCTGGACATCTATAGAAAGCAAAGTGACAATTACTAGTATTTACAAATATGACGTAAAGTAGCTACAGTATGTTTGCTGGAAAGCGTGAAAGCCAGATTTACTTGCATTACAGTACTAATGCAAGTATCTGCAAGGCTCATGCCATACTTACCTACCCTGCTGAATCGTTCGAGAGCCTCCCGAAAATCGTGTGCCGCTCCCGCCCCACTGGAATGGCAGGCAATCCTCCCGGCGTCTTCCGAACCCTACCCCCCATGATTAGAAGAGATTTTTAGCTAGGCCGGCCCTGATTCAGAGCGAGCGCTCTGGTCAGAGCGTCTGGCTCTGAATCAGGCCCTCAGTCTTTTACATTGACACAATACACAGAGCTGTACATATATAATACTAATAATATGATAGAATGCAGAGTGAATTATATCAGGGATTAGCCAGTTCTCTGCGACACTGAGAGAATAGCATCCAATACAGCAGTGAAAAAGTGCACAGCGGACAGTTACATTGGATTTATTCTCTCCAGATGTGCAGAAGGAAGTAAGGACAGTATGTGCTCACAATGCATACAGCTTACCCCACATCCTACACCTCTATATGGGTTGGGTACGGGATGCCAGTGCTCGGGATCCCGGCGGTCAGAAGCCCGATGCCAGCATCCCACTAAGGTTAGGATATCAATACCTGTCGATACCTAACCATACCCCTAACTCTCCCCTACACCTAACCCCCCTCCCACAGCCTAAAACCTTAGCTCACCCCCAGTTTCTAACCTTCCCCCTAGGGCCTAACCCTCCCCCTAACCCCACTACTTAAAAGTAAGATGCCATCGGGCAGGATGCCGGTGCTGGGATTATCCCAAAAGCCGGGATAATAAATACATCCCCTTTATAACATAGTACTGCAGAGTTCCTATACAGTCAGGTTGCTACATAATATACAGAGGGAGTATTCTGCAACAGGCTGGCATGCAATCCAGATGCCAGCCCCTCCTATCATGTGACCTCACACCCACGTGACCCGGCATGAAAGGGGGAGGGGGGGGGATGCTAACGGGGACCAAAAGTGTCCTCGCGGGTTCGCTACGCTCGCCTCGCTTCGGGCACGGTGGCTCGCTGCACTCGCCACAAATATTTATTCCCCCTCTATGCCCTCGTGGATGGTGAAGCAGGAGCGGTCCAGCCTTCCGTGCAGCGGTCACGTGGTTGATACGTCACAGAGGTCCTTTAGCCACATAGGATCTAGCATCAACTGTCAAACTCAGGCCCTCCAGCTGCAGTGGAACTACACATCCCTGCATGCAGTGCCACAATTTTGCTATTAGGGCATGCTAAAACTATGGCAGGGCATGCTGGGATATGTAGTCCCACAAAAGCTGGAGGGCCCGAATTAGACACCACTGCTGATATAGGGAGAAGAAATATACACATGTACCTTACTTTCAGATAACTAGACACAGATACAGTGTTATACATTACTGACTATATATTTATATTTCTCTCTGCATGCACAAATAAATGTTATACATGCACACGTGTATTCACACACACACACACACAAAATGGGATTTGAGTTATGTCACAGACACAGACTTTTACTTACTTTTTGATGGAGTTGCGCAGGGCTGTGTCCATGGTGCTGCTGGTTATTCATTCTGCAACCTGCAGCCAATCTCAGACCAAGAAGAAAGAAGCAGCCGCGGGGGATGCTGGAATTTGCAGTTCTGGCAGATGTCAGCTAGTGGCAGGAGAGTAGTAAAGAACTACATCCCCTAGAGTGCACTGCAAGAGACAGTGCCTGAGAGGATTGGTGTAGACTAGACTAGAGGATTAGAGCACTCGGTACTGTAATTAGGAGGTGGGTGGCAAACAAAGACATGGGGAACAGAATACAGGAAAGAGGGGTGAGTGGGATGTACAGGGGTGTTTAGCTTTGGGAAGAAGGGATTGATTTAAGAACACACAGAAGTCTATGGGGGAGGACAGACTGAGGGAGGGGCCCTGCGAGAGGGGGGGCAGAGCACCTATGAGACAGTCCAATGTGAACTGCGTGTCACATGTTCAGCTCAGCTCCCTTCTCCGCCCCCGTGACATCACAGGCACCACTGATTCCAGCAAATGTAACTAATCAGTGGTGCAGATGGAGCCTGCTTGCCGCTGCCTGCCTCCCGATGCACGCAGCCGCTGCCATCAATTATACCAGGCAAGCTGCTGCTGCACTGAAAATAGCCGCTGGCGACCTGCGCTAGGCCACGCCCCCTCACTGTAGGGGGCGTGGTTATAAACCAGCAAGGCCCACCGGGGATTTCCCCGAATCCCTGGTGGCCCAGTCCGAGAATGGCGCTGTCAATGTAAAAGCTGCTTGGTGCTGCCCGGGAGTAGTAATTCCCGGGTAGCACCATTCAGACAGAAGCAGGGTAATTTCCCGGGACTTAAGTCCCAGGAAAAACCCTGGTAGAGTGTAGGGGCGGCTACACGGGAACATGTTCCCGGGTAGGCACCTTTCAGACAGACTCGGGTACCCGGGAATTTGGCCGAGGCAGGCCAAATTCCCGAGATTCTCGAGATGTCTGAAAGGGGTATAACTTTTGCCAGCCAGCTCGCTGCAGCCTTTGGCCTGTATCGATGAAAAATTGTGAAATCAATATTGTGAGCTGTGAGGTGGTTAAAAATGCCTAGAAATGCCTGAAAATTATTGTTATTAAGGTTAATAATAATAATACTGTAGGAACAAAAACAGGACCAAATTATGTGGTTTTAGCTGTTTATATAATTTTTTGGAAAAAATACAGATCCAAAACCTAAAAACAAAACACCAAGGAAAAAAATCCAACACCAGATTCAGATCCAAAGCCAGGGGAGATCCAGATTCCAAAACCAAAACTCGGGGGTCGGCGCACATCTCTAATTCTGGTATATATTTAAATTATCATTGCTTGTCTTTTTGTTCCTATTTTATAACTAATTTTATAACTAATGACAAATTCTATGTTAAAATAACTACTTATTGTACATTTTCATGCATGCCCAGAAGCTTGATTTTACTACCCTACGGCACAGAATTTTATTAGTAACCTTATTACCTGCATTTTTCATTTTAGTGTAGAATAAGCATTTTTGATTATTTGGTTTAAAGACAAAGTTGAATTAAAGAAAGAGATGTCTCAATATCCAGGAGATATCATGATCGTTCGATCGTTCGATGATCGTTTGAAATTCGTTTGAAAATCATTTGCAGATTGTTTAAAACGTCCAGGGATGCGCGCTCCCGCTGGTCATTTAGACATCTATCATAGTACAAATATGTTGTACAACCTGATGATATCGTCAGGTTAAACATGTTTCCAGATGATTGATGAGCCTGCACTGAACGACTACTCGTTCAGTCAAAGGCACATCACAGACTGACAAACGACTGCACGATTACAATGTTGTAATCATGCAGTGTTTTGCCTGTCATCTAGTGGATGTGTGCCTTAAGTTTATAGAAAAATATATAGATATTACCTAACATATATGAATTTGCTTATGCCTAAGATTATTTCATTATATGTGTAAATATTTAAGAACACTTATAGTATGTCAGTAACTAATTACTTTGACTGCCTGGAGAACCTCTAAAAGTACAATAGTATGTCCATATACATTTTCAAAGATTGGACATGATGCAGGGCAAATATACCTAGTTTTATATTTAGACAAATCATAAACTTAAATGATGTAATTATATAGTTATCGGTACACTAAGACTTATGGTCATACATTTTCTGGACATCTATAGAAAGCAAAGTGACAATTACTAGTATTTACAAATATGACGTAAAGTAGCTACAGTATGTTTGCTGGAAAGCGTGAAAGCCAGATTTACTAACTTACAGTACTAATGCAAGTATCTGCAAGGCTCATGCCATACTTACCTACCCTGCTGAATCGTTCGAGAGCCTCCCGAAAATCGTGTGCCGCTCCCGCCCCACTGGAATGGCAGGCAATCCTCCCGGCGTCTTCCGAACCCTACCCCCCATGATTAGAAGAGATTTCCCCACAGCGGGGGAAGGGAGGTGCAGTGATGCGATTCTTGGTGAATCACATCCTTTTGGCCACCGCCCCCTGCCTCACAATGCCAGTGATCTCGGCATTGTGTAGCGGGTGCGGGGCAAAAAATTATGCAATTGTGTGGCCACACCCCCACACCGCCCCCAATGTCTGCCATGCCCCCCTGCTATGCCGATCTGTCTCCTGGAAGGAGCAGCCAGTATGTCGGCAAACCTGGCTCATGCAAGCATCCTTAGGGCTCATGCCAGTATCTGCAGGGCTCATGCAAGTCTATGCAGGGTTCATGCAAGTATCCGTAGGGCTCATGCAAGTCTATGCAGGATTCATGCAAGTATCTGTAGGGTTCATGCAAGTAACTGTAGGGCTCATGTAAGTACCTGTTGGGCTCATGCAAGTATCTGTACAGCTAATGAAAGTCTCTGTAGGGCTTTAAGCAGGATGCCGTACCTGTTTCTCTGTTTACAGCTGCAACCATCTTCACTAGTATCAGCAGGGGTGTATCTATAATTTGCAAACAGGCCCCAGCTCCAGGGGGTGCCCACACCACACACCCTGCACCCATATTGTTTAAAACTTACCTCTCCAAGGTCCTGCGCCGGGCTGTCAGCACTGTAGACAAATCTGTAAAAATGGCCGCCTTGCCATTTTTCCGGTGTTTTGTGCATGCTCAGTAGACTCCAGGCACACTCTAGTGCTCAGAGTCTACAAATGCTCCGGTGGCTGGCCAGCCACGTCAGTCGGCCACCGGGAAGAGAGGAGGGGACCCCGGACGAGGAATGGACCCGGGCCCCCTCCTCTCTAGAGATGCCCCTGAGTATCAGTGCTTGCACCCAGGGGCAAACACAGGATTTTTATGTTTTTATATATATATATATATATATATATATATATACTGTATATATATTTTTATATATACATCTATATTTCTGTACACATACATACATATACGATATACACACATATATAGATACACACACATATATACATAGTCACACATATATACATACACACATACATATGTCACACATACCTTACACAAACATATATCACATACATTACAAAAAACTTACCTTGCAGCAGATCTGATAGGGACAGTATCTAGCAGGCTGGCACAATGTTCTTAAGCCCTGCCCCCTCGCGGAAAATTGCCAAGATTCGTGGGTCAATCCGGAGGAGAGCGGGGCCAAATGACTCTTATTTAATTAAATTGCATCATATTGGCTCCACCTCCTCCATATTGACCCGCGAATCGTTTGCAAAATTGTCGTGAGGGGGCGGGGCTTAATAACACATTGCCTGCACTCCAGTCTGTCAGGGGGGTTTCTGTGCATGCGCTACTGGCACCTGCCCTATTCTGGGTGCAGGAGATCTGTCAGAAACAGGATTCCCTTCACTGCACTCACGACTCAGAATATGCAGAATTATAGCTACACTCCCATGACACTTCTACGACACGGATCTCTTGCATGTGACCACACATTTTCTGCCCACAAACTCCCTATTTTGCATAAAGAGAGATCCAGTCTAGATGCGACCGACATAGAATCGGCCAGAGATACACGACAAGGAGTCCGTTTGCTTCTGCGCATGCTAAGTTTCCTAAACTTGCTATTTGCAGCTGTCTTTAGACCCTTAGAGTACATACTACATTCATACAGTCATGTAACATATAAGGTACAGACCAATATTTACATTGCAGAATAGAAAAGCTTCCACAATAACGTAATGAATTTAAAGAAGGAGATAATTGATAAATAATAATAAATACATAAAAAAATATAAATATCATACAGCACAAGGGGCCTGATTTAGATTTGTATGCTATTGCATTGTCTTTGGACGCAGCTACTGTGCAATAATATGATAAAGCCACAGGAGGCGTCTTGTCAGGGGCTGGCTGGCAACTTTTAGCTTGGGTGGCAAATGCATGCAGGCGGCCCTGGCAGAGGAGTAGCGTGTAGCCAGGGTGCCCGAAGAACATGCATGCTACGGCACCCCCCTACCCCCCAACCCCCCCCCTCAAGTGTTCCAGGGAGGAGGCGGGTCCATATGGAATTAATGTAAAGCAAAAATAAAGATTAGGGGCAGCCCCATCGTGGTGCCCATATGCAGTGTCCCAGGAGAAGACCCCCTTATGCAGGCCTCCAGTAGTGCCCCCAGTACTGATCCCCCCCTATGCAGTGCCCCCAGTAGTGGTCCCCCATGTGCAGTGCCCCTTGTGCCCCCAGTAGTAAGCCCCTTATATAGTGCCCTCAGTAGTGGTACCCCCTATGCAGTTCCCCTTATATAGTGCCCCCAGTAGCAGTCCACCCCCCAATCAGTGCCCCCAATAGTGGTAACCCATATGCAGTGCCCCTTAAATAGTGGCACCAGTTGTAGTCTCCCCCCTATGTAGTATTGGCCTTTTTATAGAGCCCCCAGCAGTGGTCCCTCGATGCAGTGTCCCCAGCGGTAGTCCCCTCCCCCCTATGTAGTGCCCCTAGTAGTAGTCCCCTCCCACCTATGCAGTGCCCCTAGTAGTTGTCCCCTTCCCTTGTAGTGCCCCTAGTAGTAATAGTCTCCCCTTGTAGTGCCCCTAGCTGTAGTCCCCCCTTGTAGTAGTAGTCCCCCACTTGTAGTGCCCCCAGTAGTAGTCCCCCCCTTGAAGTGCCCCCAGTAGTAGTCACCCCCTTGTAGTGCCCCCAGTAGTATTCCCCCCCTTGAAGTGCCCCCAGTAATAATCCCCAGTAGTGGTCTCCACCTTGCAGTGCCACCAGTAGTGGTCCCCCCTTGTAGTGCCCCCACTGTAGTTGCCCCCCCCCTTGTAGTGCCCCCAGTAGTGATCTCCCCCTTGTAGTGCCCCCAGTAGTGGTCTCTCTCTTGTAGTGCCCACAGTAGTAGTCCTTCCCTCTTGTAGTGCCCCCAGTAGTGGTTCTCCATTTGTAGTGCCCCCAGTAGTAGGAGTGCCCCCCTTGTATTGCCCCCAGTAGTAGTAGTCCCCCCTTGTATTGCCCCCAGTAGTAGTAGTCCCCCCCTTGTAGTGCCTCCAGTAGTGGTTCCCCCCTTTGTAGTGCCCCCAATAGTAGTAGTCCCCCCCTTGTAGTGCCCCCAGTAGTGGTCTCCCCATTGTAGTGCCCCCAGTAGTAGTAGTCCCCCCCTTGTAGTGCCCCCAGTAGTAGTAGTCCCCCCCTTGTAGTGCCCCCAGTAGTGGTCTCCCCATTGTAGTGCCCGCCTCGCCCCCAGTAGACACATGTAATAAAAATAAAAAAAACACTTACCTGAATCCCCGCTCCCACCGTCGTCATCGGCTCCTCCGTCTGTCCTTCCCGGGGCATGCTGCTATGCATTATGGGAGAGACGTCATGACATCATGACTCCTCTCCCATTGCCCACTGTAGGAGCCGGAAGATGGAGCGGCTCCTGCAGTGGGCGCAGCAGCAGCTAATGAGAGTCTGTCAGACTCTAATAGGCTGCTGATCAAAACAAACACACAGCTGCCAGTGCCAGGAGCTGTGTGTTTGTCACTTGTGTAGCGCTGACCGAACTCCGTCTGGTCAGCGCTACACACACGATGCAGTCTGTGTCACAGTGACACAGACTGCCCGCGGCCCGCATGATGCTGGTGCTCGGGGGTCACATGGCACCCTGCCCCCCGGCCCAGTCCGCCACTGCGTCTTGTGTAAATAAACGCCTCAAGCCGTCTTCTGTGATCACAGCTAAGGATGCAGCATCAGATCACCCTGCGGGACCATTGGTCATCTGAGTAACATTCAGGTGGTCTCATGCAGCTGAAGCCAGTGAAGCTGCATCCAAGGACACAGCCACTGGCTTCAGCACGCTGTGAAAATAAGGCCGACAGGTCTCCATTTCCTAGGATGGTGCCTGACGCCGCCCCTGCTCTGCCCCCAAACTCACAGTAGGAGATCTGCACATGAGCAGCACAGATCCTGTGCGTGCAATCCATCGTGTTTGTGTACAACTCTGAGTTAAGCTCAATATGCATTCATACAATATGCAAACAAACTCACATCCTATTTCACTCCTCATTGCCATCCCTATGATCTGAGTCTGTGATAATTCCATAGTGCCAATTTGTGGCCATGTACAGGCCAATGTTTATTGATTTTACATTGGTGCAGCATCAATTTAAGGACATCATCCAAAGTGATAATCAGATGTCATAACTGCTTTAAGACAAATGGATGCACCTGACACCTGGTCTTTCAATCAATCACTAATGTCACTTGTCAGCAATAAGCCAAATTTTAATTACAAATGAGACTGGACACTGACACCTGAATTTGTGAAGTATTGTTGTCACTTCTTTGCTTCACACATTTTGACCTGTGAAGGACTCTGTAAATTGAGGTTATTTATTACAGTTTTTTTCTTTTAATGACATCTGAGACTGATAAATGGAGCTTAGACCTGACGGTCAGTCATCGTTGTCAGCATCGCCCCATTTTTCTTTTTTTTTTAAACTACACTTTACACTAATAGACTCAGCCAATGCTCAGATATTATATTCTGAATCAATAGAAGAACTAATTTACAATAATAAAACAAAAAAGATAAATTTCAATAAATTGTTCTTTATATTGGGAAAACTACAATAATTTATATATAGCCTCAAATTTACAACAACATTTATGTTAAAAGAAATATAGTGTCTTTAAACCATACAGCACGAGATGTTGAGCATGATTGAGATGCGGGTAGTGGACCAGACTTTTTCACAAAACATTGCATCTTATACCTCTTTTCCACCAAAAACCCGGGTCCGACCTAGGTTTTTAAACATGGTTCAATCCCAGGTTAGACACAGGTCAGACACCGTTTACACAGCACCAGCGATCTGAGTTATTCTCAGGTCAGCCACGTTCACATTGAACCTAGGTCTGCCCTGCTAAACTTGTGAGGTCATAAAAAGTGGGAGGTGACTGCTCCACAACCACCAATCAGCTAATTTTAGGCATGACCCAGGTCGGATAACCCAGGTTGTGCCGTTTACACTGCAGCATTACCCAGGTCCATCCAGGGTCAGATCCTAGTAGCTACCTGGGTTGGATTGCCAGGTCACTTGACCCGGGTTATTTTTCAGGACCCTTTTATACTGAGCCGTGACCCAGGCATACCCAGCAATAACTTGGTTTATCGCAGCAATGTAAAAGGGCTATTAGTCACATCACTGCACTATGCAAACCAGTGATGTGAGCAATAGCATAACTATGGTGGGTGCAATTACAATTGCTATGGAGGTCTGAGTACCAGCAAGCAATCTGTACTTTTTTTTTTTTTAAAGATAATTTCAATATAATTTTTATTACCTTATGTGACAAGGTCACTGGCATCATAGTGGAAGGCAGGTATATTTGCCCTAGGTTCCTGACCTATGTGTTTTGAAACCTCAGGAAGATGTTTGTTAGGAGCTTTTTGGCCTGTTAGCTTCACAGGAGGCTAACTAGGGCTTTCAGCTGTGTGGCTGTGTCTTAAGGCTGTCAGGCTGATCAGTATAGTGAGACACTGCCTGGGGAAAGGAGAGTCTTTTCGTGTCTCTCTGAGAGAAACAGGTAGTTGATACCAGGTGAACTATGGGCCTGATTTAGACCTGCTCGCAAGCAGGTCGATGGCCAGGCAGTGCGCACGTGCGTGAGCCCTGGAGCGAGCGAGAAATCACTCGCTACGGCACTCGCATCCAAAAGGGGCGGCTGTCGATGTTGATCGACAGCTCGCCCCGTTTGGTAGGCAGGTCAGGGGAGGGGTGGCTGGCCAAACGGAGGGGTTCCCAAAGGAATGCCTGCCATTTGAGGGCGGCCCCACTGACATCACAAGTGATGTCAGTGGTGAGCTTCCGGCTCTATTAGAGCAGGAAGCTCACTGGGGCTTGCAGCAGATGAGACCCTTCCACAAGGGTCTTGGTGCAAGCCTCGATGGTCGCAACCATCGCGACCATCACCTGGCCGCTTGCTAAAGCTGTGGGTGGTCACCCACAGCTTAGTGAGCAGCCAGAAGGCCGGTCCAAAAAAAAAAACCACCCTTCAGACCTGCGAGCTGCCTCTGGGGCCGGAGCGAGTGATTTCTCGCTTGCTCCGGGGATCATGCACGCCGCGCGTGCGCACTGCCCGGCCATTGATCTGCTTGCGAGCGCTGTTGACAGATGGACGGACACACTCCTGCTGTTCCGAACAGTATACAATAATGAGGGGAGTCACTGTCAGTGAGGTGCTACATGATGAGGGGAGTGAGGTGCCTGGTGCTACATTATGAGGGGAGTGACTCAGTGAGAAGTGCTATGAGGTGTGGAGTCAGTGAGGTGCTACAGGGTGAGGAGAGTGAGAGGTGCTATGAGGTGTGGGGGAGTGAGGTGCTACAGGGTGAGGGGAGAGAGAGGTGATATGAGGTGTGGGGGGAGTGAGGTTCTACAGGCTGAGGGGAGTCAGTGAGGTGCTACAGGATGATGGGAGTGAGGTGCTATGAGGTGAGGGGAGTGAGGTGCTACAAGGTGAAGGGAGTCAGTGAGATGCTATATGGTGAGAGGAGTAAGGTGCTACATGGTGAGGGGAGTGAGGTGCTACAGGGTGAGGGGAGTCAGTGAGGTGCTACAGGGTGAGGGGTACTGTGGTGGATACCTGACTTGTGGGGAGGACCTTAGATGGGGCCCACAAAGTTCTAGGTTTTGGATTGCATGCTTACAGGTCAAAATTATGTCACTTTAGCTGTTTTTTTTTAAAATACAAATACAAAACCAAACCAAGTGTGGGTTGTTCTGCAAAACCAAAACCAAAATACAAAGATGAATCTGGATCCAAAACCAAAATATGGGAGTCGGCACTCATCTCTAATGCAAACCCATTCACAGTATACCAGAGATCTCAGGCTACTTTTGTCACAAAGCTATTTGAATAACATACATGCAAAGTCACAGATTCAGCTTATGGGAACCTTTTTCACACAGATTTATGATTTAGTCACACACAGATGTACAACACAGCTTTTTGAAAAAAGGATGCTTGCTGTGGCACAAGAACCCTGGTCTGCCAAGTGGGGCTACAGATGTATACTCATACATCTAGGGGTAAATTTACTAAGATTCGATTTGGTCCCGATTTGTCCCGTTTTTCAACTCGATCAAAAACGGACGTTTTTTTTAACGCAGAAAATCATGAATTTACCAACCTCCTGGTTTGGACAGGATCATTTTGATTGATAGTGTATTTAGTCGATCCTGTCCGTTTTGAAGTCCCGATTTAACCAGACGAATTTCTCTCCCGAACATGCAGGGTGCACATATCAGTGAAATATGTGCAGACTGTTTTTTTGGGAAAAATTGACGTTAGGTCCACCCCCAAAGGGCTAACCAGCCCCAGACTTGCCAGCCAGTCCTGGTTCTTTAAATGATGGGGAACAAAATGAGTAGTGTTCCACCGTAATTTAAAAACAAGCACCTGGCTGCAGGGCCAGTCCTGGTTTTAATTATAGGGGAGAAAAATTGCATAGGGGTTCCCCCATAATTAAAACCAGCACTGGACCCTTTCTAGCGGAGGGCTGATGCCACAGCCAGGGAAGTTCTTTCACTGGGGCCCACAGCTGCAGCATTAGTCCTGACCGCTAGTCAGCCCAGGCCTGGGATGCCTGGGGAGTTGGGGACCCTCTCAATAAAGAGGTCCCCCTCTCCAGGGCACCCCTGTCCAAGGCTGAAAGACTGGGACTATCCCCACCACCCCTGGGTGGTGGATTGATAGTATAGGTGTCGTGTAAAAAAAATAGAAGTATCAATATTGTCTTTACAGTTGAACTGCAGGTCCCAACAAGCCTCCCCCACATGCTGGTACTTGGAGAACCACAAGTACCAGCATGTGGGACATTAAGGGCCCACTGGTTAATGTAGTTCACCTGTAAGGAAATGTCTAAAAATACACAAGACACACACTGTGAAAGTACAGTTTTATTACATACATACACACATACTCACCTACATTACCAGGAGTGGTCCCTTGTCCAAAGTAGACATCCAAGGTCTTCTTAAAGCAAAAAATTTAAAATCCCAATCCACGCAACAGATAATAACCAAGATGGTTGTTATCTTTCAAATTAAATGCTCAGATGTGGCTTCTGCCTTTGTAGAGCCGTATCTGAGCGTTCATTGGCTGAGAGAGGTCAGCCCCCACCTCTCTCAGCCAATTAATGGCTCCTCCATTGAAGTCAATGGTGGGAACCGCAGAATAAACTTTAGTAATCCTGCGGCTCTTCATTGACTTCAATGGAGGAGACGTTCATTGGCTGAGAGAGGCGGAGGCTGACCTCTCTCAGCCAATGAACGCCCAGATATGGCTCTACAAAGGCAGAAGCTGCGTCTGGGCATTTAATTCGGGAGATAACAACCATCCTGGTTATCTGTTGTGTGGATCGGGAATTTTGATTTTTTTTGTTTTAAGAAGACCTTGGATGCCTACTTTGGACAAGGGGACCACTTCTGGTAATGTAGTTGTGGATGTGTGTGTGGGTGTGTGTGTGTGTGTGTGTGTGTGTGTATGTGTGCAATAAAACTGTACTTTCATGGCGTGTGTGTTTTGAGTCTCTTTAGATATTTATTTACAGGTGAACTACAGGTCCCATGGGCCCTTAATGTCCTGCCTGCTGGTACTTGTGGTTCTCAAAGTGCCAGCATGTGGGAGAGGCTTGCTGGTCCCTGCAGTTAGACTGTAAAGACAATGGTGATACTTCTATTTTTTTACACAACACCTACACTATCAACCCACCACCCAGGGGTGGCAGGGATAGCCCCGGGCTATAAGCTTAGGCCAGGGGTGCCCTGGAGAGGGGAACCCCTTTATTGGGGGTTCCCCAACTCCCCAGGGATCCCTGGCCTGGGCTGACTAGTGGTGAGGACTGATGCTGCAGCTGGGGGGCCTGGTGAAAGGGCTCCCCTGGCTGTGGCATCAGCCCCCCGCTAGAAATGGCCCAGTGCTGGTTCTGGGAATTACAGGGGGACCCTACATATTTTTTTCCCCTGTAATTCCAGAACCAGGACTAGTTCCCAGAGCTGGTTGTATTAAGTACAGTGGAACCCTAAGCATTTTTTCCCTGTACTTAGACAACCAGGACTGGCTATGAAAAGTCCGGGGCTGGTTCTGTTTTAGGGGTGGTCCTCCCGTCAATTTTTTCTTTTAAATTAACCCTTACAACACACTAGCCATTCATACACTCAGTAGGTGGTGCATTTAAAACTTTTATTGAGTCCCCGATTTAAGTGTAAAATGGCGGAATTTAGCAAAACAAATAATGGTAAATTCACGATTTAGGCATAAATGAGTGAAAAGTTCTTCCAAATAGAGCCGATGGTGATATAATTTCTATTGCAAAAAACTGCAGAATTAGCAGCATTAAACCACCTGATTTCAACCCCAAAACTACCACAAATTATCCGACTTTATTAATAGTAAATTCCCGACTTGCAAAAAAGTGATATTATCACCCGAGAATCCAAATCGAATATTAGTAAATTCACCCCATAGCCTCAATACACTATATGGCGTGAGTGTACCACTGTACCAAGTCATGTGCAACTCTGTTAGCGTTGGGTATCTTCTTTGTGTCTTTTTCACCTAATGTGACTAGGATGCACCAGCAGAATGTGATTAATTTGATATACAATACTTGTATATCTGTGTGCAACAGAGTCTGCATACAAAGCAAAATGGAACTTGCAGTGGAAAAAAGCCACAGCTGCTGCATAGTAGCATTTCATATACAGATTTAGATTCAGTCGTACACAGATATACAAGTGTCACATATCAATTTAATTAGCACAGTCTCCTGGTGCATCCTAGTTGCATTACTTTGCGATTTAGATGCATTTTCAGGAAAAAAAAAGCAAAAAAATTACCATTAAATCTTAAAACTATGGGAAGGTGTGAAAAGAACCATATGCGGGCTGTCAGTAACATCCCAACATTCTAATGATGTGGCCAGTCAATTGATTGTCCAGTTGATACAAGTTTGCAGCATGTACTGTAAAGTCAGCTTTATCTTCAGGATCTTTGGGCCTGATTCAGAGCCGCTCGTAAGCGGCCGCTCGTTCGCTCCGAGCGATGTTCGCACATCTGCGCATGCGTATGGGTAGTAATGCGCATGCGCCAACCAGTCAGTGCGGTCGGAAATTGTGTGCTCGCAAAATAGCGAATGCCTGCTAATTTGAGTGACAGAATGAGGCGTTTGTGGGTGGTAACAGGGGAAGGTGCTTGAAAACGGGGAGTGGAGATCCGAACGCAGGCGTGCCAAACGGTCAAAACGTGCGTTTTAAGGGTGTGCATAATTAACAAAGCAGCGTCATCGACAACGTCACTTGGTTGTCTTTTAGCCTGAACTGCTCGCATGATTGCGGTAGGAAAATGCTACCACAAGAATAGCGAGCAGTTCATACGCCGTTCGATGTACTCGATTAATCAAATAAATAATGATGTATGATGCGAGCGGCCAGGGGGCATTTTTTCAAAATAGCGAGCACATGTTCCGTTCGCTCGTTCAGACATAGAGGCGTCAACAGACCGCAAAGAGCGAGCGCTTAATTTAAATATCCGGCCCCTTTTTCAGAACGACCGTCCGCAAATAGCGTCCGGCTCTGAATCAGGCCCTTTGATAGTTAAACAAAACACAAGCTGCAGAGACTTCATACTCATTCCAATCTATGATGCCCTTATTTCACTAACCAAATAACCAACCTCACCTATTGCCACAATTGTCCTTTTTAATATTTAGAAATACTTAATTTCTTTAATATTTATCATATCAGTTTAGAGTCTTGAAAAGGGAATAAAAATGTTATGCCATCTAGTTGGATTAGGAATAATGATTTTTATCCTTTAAACAATCAGTAACTCGCGATGGTTCTTTGAAAAGTTTGCCTTGTAAAGTCAAACTATAAAACCATCATCCCTTTATTGTGACTTTAAAGGCTTTATGGTAGCATTTTATTGTGACAGCATTAAATGTTTTATTTGAAGCCCTTTGCCCAATAAATTAATACCCTTAATTGTTTTAACAGATAGAAGGAAAAGTTAAGGCAATTGTTGATGAAGGTGAAACAGAGATTAGATCAATTTTTATGCTTATACTTGAAATGCATAGAGCTTGTGGCAGTAGACTGGGCATTGATGATATAACAGAAGCATGGTGGCTAGCAGCCATAACCTATTCCTTCCTCACTGGAATGAGCTTTATGTGATATTTTTTAACACTTTCTCAAAACTTTTATATGATTCCATGTTCAGCAGGAAAATGCTGTAAGTTTTGCTGGCAAAGTTGTAACCTTAAACCTTCCCAATTCCACACCAATCAAATTAAACAGAATAATGAACTGACCATTGTTGCCCAAACTCTAATTATGAAATATAAGTACAGAATTATATGAATTTAGTGCCAATTAGTGAAGTAAAAACTGAACTTGGAGACTGAATTGTAAGAACCTCACACTTCTGCCACCATTGCCATTGGATGTAATGCAGTCTAGTTTATTTGAATTGGTAGTGCATATTAACCCATATTAATTATATGTTAATGATGACAGATGCATTGTCTAAACAGATGGTAATTAGCAGCATTTACATTAGAATCATGTCAATGTTTTCTTCTAATTTCATATGAACAACTAGTGCCAAATTGTGATTTAAATCCACAAAGGAGGACACCTACTGTATAGGCAGTTACAGACAACTATTAACACGGAGCATAAAATAATTAATTTTGGGCACTTATACTTAAAGAATTCAGGATCAAAATAATATATACGTTTATAACTTAAAATTAAGCTATTACATGGATTAAAAACATAATACAGACTGAAGAGTGAATCCCTAGAAAAAGATATATTTTAGAATATTAATGTATGTCACAGAAAAATATATAAATACTAGTAATACAGACTTGGCATATGCCAGGTAACCTCTGCCAGCCCTGCACCGCTAAACTTGCCCTGTGCTGGGCCTCTCTCCTTTCCCAGTCTGTCTCTCTCTGCCGTGGCAGTGATAGACAATCATAGCAGGAGAATGTATCATCGCTCCCACTGGAAATGTTTTTAAAGGATGTTTTTTTACTTTCCACCTCTCTACAAAGCTTCAAACAGGCTTCCAAAACCCTGTTCTTTACTAAAGGCTTCCAGTTTCCATCCTAAACCACTGCCTTATGCTCCTCACTCACTGTCTCTCCCTATGACTGCCCCTCCCCTATAGATTGTAAGATTTCATTAGCAAGGTCCTCTTTTCTCATAGGCTCTATTGATTCCTACCTATCTATACACCCTAAATGTTTCTATTTAGCATTATAAGTCGCACAATAAATAATTGCTTTCCAGACTTTGATTGTGTTTCCAAAGCACAAAAAGAAATTATTCACCAAAAAGCAGATAGTTACACGCTGTGATCTAAATACAATTAGCGCAAAAGATTATACATAAGGTACAGTCAATACATTACGCAGGCGCACTGGATCCAGATTTCCGGCATCAAAGGTGAAGCCTCCGTCAACAGAAAGAATATGATGACTAACAGGTCCAGGGTGTTTGCATATAAACCCTTGCAGAGATTAGGCAATACAATAGAAATGAGTTGGCATAATCCTATTGGTTCTTCTGTCATAGGTGTTTTGGTACAATGGTAGTTCAGCCCTCCAATGGCTCTTTGTGTGTGTTTTAACTAATCAATAGACACTACATACAAAGTACGTTCTGACACATAATTCTCTATAATCCATAACTTGCAGACGCATGTTGCAATCTCCTTGCTGATGGAACCAGACATCTACAAATAAAATGTGGTTTAGAATAGCACCAAACATGATGTGGCTACTACATACTAAACCTTAGATATCAAATACATGTGTTTTATAACATTATACAATAATGAATAAACCTTCTAATATTAGCCTTTATACTAAGGAACCTTTTAGGAAATTTGTGCATGTGTAAGTGTAAGAGAATCTTGTGTAAAGTTGCTAATATGTGTGGTGCGTTTATGTGTAGAGTGCTTATGATAAACAGTACAACTGTGCATAATGTGCGGTGTTTATGCATGTAAGTCTATGTGTATGTTTTATGCATGTATGTCTATGTGTGTGTGTTATGCAATTCTGTGTATTTATGATGGATTTAATATATATATTATCCCTTTCTAACATGTTTTAAGACTACAGTGCAAGGTGTTACAAGCAGTGAGGTTCACTTTCAAGCAGGGTGGAGACCCCAGCTGACTGACGTTGCCACTTCATCTGATAGCTAATTCAAAGGTTTTCCTCTGCCTATTTAGAATACACTTGTCAGTACTTCTTAAGCAAACCTCCGACCATTGTTTCTAACTTCTCATTCAGACAAATTCAATTGTGCATATCAGTGTCTGGGTTATATTTCAATTGCCACAGCCATACTTGTCTGAATGCGGGGTTTCTCAATTTAAATGTAAACCACTCACAGTATCCTGGTGTATATATTTTTTAATTACTTTTCTCAGACATGAATACAGAAGCTGTTTCTCATTACTAACTAAACCATGCATGAATATTGTGTTTGTCAGTGTGAGAGTGTTGTATATTATTTGCTATTTAGTGTTGTGTGAATGTGTGGATACGTGTGCACGCAATGGTGCATCATGGATTATACCAACATAAATCAGACAGTGAACGACCAAATCATCCGATAACAGTTGAATTGCGGTCGCATGCAATTATTCGACTTCTACAGCTTTTTCTTTCTTCACTTACATTATTCCAGCCTTAAGGGTGGATAAGTCAGAGGATTGGTTAGATCATATACAGACACAAATTGCTAAATACAAAATGGATGTTAATTTAAAGGGAAAAAACATGAAATTGTTAAGTCAGACTATCAGAAACATACTGGATATAAGTTGTTGTCAGGTGAAAAAGGTGGCCCGCAACAAACACAAGGCCGTAAATCTAGACATTTCTTTAGATGTAATAAACTTGATATTAATACTACTAATTCTTCCTCAGAATCTGCCTATAGATAGCCTCCCGTCTTCTGGTTCCTCTTTTTTAGGTGCATATACAAAAGCCAACCAAGGTGGTTTAAGAGCAAAATACAGGAGACCACATCTGAGGAGAGGAGGTGTTAAGAGGAAGAGGCAGACCAAGAGGAAACCATGGGGTGAGGAGCTGATCTTTAATTTTTCCAAACATCATTTAACTTATGCTGAGTACTCCCTGTTGGTGAGTCCCCGTTGTCTAGACATTTATTCCAACTTGTAAATATAATTGTTTTCAAGGGTCTATGGATCATTTTAAAATGGGCTGCAAATTAAGGCTCAGGGAGTGTTTTAATAATAAACCTCACTCTAATGTCATAACATCTACTCAGACATTCAGAAAACTAGCTCATTTGATCCATCTTCCCCTAATAAGAGTATAAAAACATTTTTGAGACTGGTTGACTTAGAATATAAGCAGGGGGCATTGAACAACAAGTATTTTGACAATTTAAGTACTGAAGAGCAGAAATCTCTGAAATCTCTAAAGAATGATACATCTATTGTTATCTGTTATGCTGACAAAGGTTGGGGTTGTCCTACAGGATTCGTCATTACAATATGGAGATCAGAAGCAAGTTATTTGATCCCCATACATATCAGAAGGTGGATTTTAATCCTATGCCAAGGATTAAAAAGGAAATGGATTATTGATTGCATTTGTTGTTGCTCTGTGGTGGATAGAAGAAAGTACTAGTCTTTTTCTCACTGTAGACCATCTGCTCTGCCCAGTGATATACATGTTGCCTAAAGTGCATAAGTCTATCACGTGTCCACAGGGCAGACTAATAATATCAGCTAGGGGATCTGTTCTAGAGCTAATTGCACAAAATAGTATATTGATTTTTTTCTCCAGCTGTATGTAAAAGCCAGGTCAACTTTTTTGAAGGATAGTGGCCAATTTTTGGTGGACCTTAAAGAGATTGGTGTCCTACCAGCTGATTGCTTATTGGCGACATTAGATGTGTGTTCTTTATACACAGTGATCTTGCAAGAGGTGGAAATGGAGGCAGTACCTGAGGCTTTATTGGAAGGCCCGTATGATGGCCCACTGGTTGAATTTATTATTTCACTTTTGACAAAGGTTTTAGAGTCAAACCACTTCATGTATCAGGGTGATTATCTCATTTAGTGGGCAGGAACCACCATGGGTTCTAATTTAACACCAGCTTTTGCAAATATATTCAAGAACCGCTATGAACACAAGTATATATTTGGCATATTTGATAATAGTGTTTTATATTTAAAAAGATACATAGATAACATTTTTGTTATCTGGAAGGCTGATGCTGAGTCTTTCTACAATATGGTAGAGTATTTGAATGGTTTGGATAGCCTGATTCATTTCAAAGCCACAATTGATAGCCACATAAGTAACTTTTTGGAAGTCACAGTACTAAAGATGCCAACTGGGCTAAACTATACATTATATAGGAAACAAACAGATGGGCAATGAGTCACCACCGGCAATGAGTAACCACCCAACTCCTTGAAATCTAATTTTCTGGTCTCACAATTTATTCGAGTTTTAAGAAACATCTCTGACCCAGTGGGGGCAGAAGTCCAGTTGCTTGAGTGCCATGAACATTTTGTAGAACATGGGTATAGAACAGATACAGTTAATGGATGCCTCACCAGGGCAAGGCATGTTTTCCATCAAGAATATGATCGAAGTCACAAAATTATAGAACCCAATACAGTCATTCTGAATATGCAGTGTGACATCAATTTTTTCAAAACACTTAGATGGCCATAAAGAAGAATTCACCCATATGGCTTTTAAAAAATGGGGAAGAGTCCATCCTTTCTATGAGTTATAAGGGGGCCAAATCTGAAGGACTTCCTATTGAGAACAGACATACAACCACCAGTCAGCCCAGAATTGGCTTTCCCAATGCAACAGGTGCAATAAATGTCTGGGTTACACCACATGCAGGTCCCTGATTACATGCAAATACTTTTGTCATCCACATACTGGCAAAAAAAATTCTGCGACACTGTTTGACATGTCAATTGGATTATGTAATCTACTACCTAATGTGCCCCTGTGGATTTATGTATGTGGGCAAGACAGTGAGGACATTTAGGGAGCAGATGTCTCAACACCGCTCCTCGATACATCTTGCATATACTAATGGTTCTTCGGATAAACCTGTGGTGAAATTATTTAGTATCAAATATGCTAAAAAAAATGTGACCATATATTAATTAATTCACAAGTTATATACTGCAACTATAAACCATAAACAATACATTCCTATTTGAATGGTCACAAGGTTCGCATAAAGCTTTCAGAATGAATCCAAATGGTAATCCAGGAAATCCCTGATTTGTGATACAGATATTCTCAGAAATGACTAAACTATTGAAATTATATTATTATAGATTATTCAGACAATAATCTTTGCTAATATAATCACTTTTTGATTTTAACTGCATTTTATTTATTTTTTTAACTGTAGGATGTTCTGAAAGAGTGAATACTATGCTTGTAAAAAATGATGGTTAATTTTTAAAAGTTTTAACTTGTTTAACCCAGGTTTTGTTTGTTGCTGTCAAGTTCCAATCTACAGTGGTTCTCTCTTAATAGGCATAAATATATTATATTTGTAACTGGTTCTTTAAACATTGTAGGTGACAATGCAGTCCTCTGTGAGAAGTGCTACAATGATTATAATTTATGACTTGATATGTATGTGTGATTTTACTCTAGTTTGAGGTAGTTCTGGCAGCACAAGGTTACCAACAGGACACTTTCTACTGAACAATAAATGCTTATAGAAATCCAAATCCTTTGAAGAAGATAACGATCAGGGGAAGAATGTTTAAGAAGCACAAAAAAGGTGAATATATCCTTTTGCAAGAATGACATCACTTCAGCTTTTATTCTCCTCAGTACAATAAGAGTCATTTATCATCCTTATCGCTGAGCCAAGTAAGCAAAGGTGCATGTTTGGAATCCAATTTTTAAATCACGGATGGGATTTCTGTCCATGAGGTGAACAACTCTGCACTATTTAATTAACTTCTGTGTATTCTTGTCACTTGTACGTTTTTTTCAGCTATATTTTCAATGCTTAAATCTGAAATCTTTATCAAGCATGTTGTTGTAGCAAATTTCAATGTTAACTTAAAAAGTTGGACAAGCATAGACATAGTTAAATCATTATTTCTGCAACTTGTTTGTTTCTCATTATCAACAAACACATTAAAAACTAAGCAAACATATTATTGTACAGTATGGCAGCAACAGGAAAAGAGGCAAAAGGGCTTACTATGCACCCAAGCCGCCTTCCTTCTGCACCTTTTGTCTCAGAACATCAGGGAGATCCTTAGCTTTAAGCCAATGTCTGTACCAATTAACCTTCACCTCATTGGAAATAGGAATAACAAAACTCTCCACAAATCTGCTGCACAAAGAATTTTTCTCATCCACTTCAGGGTACAAGGACAACCATTTGTCCATGTCTCCCACATGAATCAGTGAAAAAGCCCTACTTAGGACCGCTGGTCTCTTTGGGGCAATTGCCATTGCCAGTGGCCATACCTACATAATCCTGAAGGGGGTGGGAACATTTACGTTGGATACTGAGGTTGTTGAAAATGACACCTTGCACCCAAGGTGCATTGTCCAAGACATAAAATTTGTCTGAGATCGACTGGGCATGACAGGAGGCTTCAGAGTAGATGACTCTCAAGTGAGACGTTGAGGTTGTTTGATATGCAATCACACCTCAACGATCTTGCACCCTAAAGCCAAGATCACTCAGCCATGTTGTTTCTGCCTAAACTCATCATTGGCTGGCCATACTGGTCCCTTGGCCGAGGAGTAAAGAGAATGAAAGAGGTGAAGATGCCTGATAACAATAATGTACTTATCTGGATGAGTGTCAGATAATGCGCAGCATATATACTGTATTAATGCCTGACAGCCAGATTTTATAAGATTTGTAAGCTTACTCACCCGACCTGCCATTCTTAACTGCCACAGATAACGCCTTGCAGGCATGGCTAGTAATATATTCACACACTTACCCTTCCTAATACATTTGCGAATGTTAGGCCAGATTCCACAGAGCACTGCCACATTAGCACAATGCACCACATCACCTGTGTTGACACTGGACAACATGATACTACTGCACAACCGATGATACGAGTGACCCCACCAGGCATGCTTGCCAACCTGACTACCCTTTTATGAGGAAGCGGTGGTCAATGAGACTGACCTCTCAGTGGACTTTCTACAGCTATATCTGGACTTCCTATCCTTGCACAGCAGTGTATGCAAAGTATATCTTACAGCAGTGTATGCAAAGTATAGTAAGATGGTTGTCGCACTCACATCCCATAGAAACAAGCACAGTAGAATCAGTCGCATGAAGTGGATCTGCAATAGAAATAGAAGAGGCAGAATCATTCTGTCCAGCAACAGACTGAGCATTCACAATACGCATGGGCATGGAAGACATCGAAGCAGCAACTGCAGCGTTAGTACCAACCTTCACAGTTAGTACCGACCTTTACAGAATTCAAGGACTGATCCAACAATTGCACAAATTGGGTCACCAAAGGTGCCAAATAATGCTGAATGCTGCCACATTAGCCATGGGGGAGCTTGCAGCTGAAGGCACCACTAAACTTGCAACCCCCCACTCGGTAATAATGGGAATGATGGAGGCAACCAGCATAATAATCAGCCCAAACACAAGGGCCGATGTGGTAGTTTGTGTTGTGACAAAAGCACCTTCACCTACTCCACCACCATGGGACACTGAAACAGGCTGGTTAGCAGTTGAGTAACCTCACCTGCAGCACTTTGCTCCCTGTTGATCATTATAGCTTGAGAAGAAGTCAGTACACCATAATACAGCTCTGCCCACCCCCAATATGGCCACTGTCCATGGGTGCCATGATATCTGTCACCTTAAGGCTGGTAGGTTGACAGCTGTTGAATCTCTAATGTCTGGTACCCCTGCTGTGCTCTGTATGATGGGAAAGGATAATAATGCAAGTCTGTTGTCAGCGCAAGACCTCACATTGGAGCTGCCAAAACACTAGGCTGTCATACGCAGATGTGCCCATCACTGCAGGGAGTCCCATGATTGGCCAAGAGACAGCCATGGCGGGGAACCAGAGTAACCACATATGTACGCCCCTGGTAATAGGGTGACCTTGACCATGCTGCTTCACAGTCGTACCCAGTGCACTACCCTGAACATCCTCATAGAAGCAGACAGGCAGATGCAAAGAGTGGCAGGGGTGATCCATTTGTAATACAACAGATAAACAAGTAGAGACAGTAGGAAAGAAAAAGTGGAAAACAGAATGGGGTCAAAAGAAAATAAATAAGGAAGCAAGTAAAAAAAGGTAACCAAGGAGGGAAGGAGAATGAATGTGAAGAAAATAGAACAAGGAAAAGGAGAAAGAAAGCAGCAAAAACAAAATAAAATAAAATACATAATTAAACACAATATTAGAGTAAACACAGTACTTCATAGTAAAACACAGCTCAAAAGATGGCAGGAAAATTCTAGAATCCCAGATCATAACAAGTTACCACCCCAAACGCCAACCACACAACACACCATACACTGCAGGTGTATCAGCAACTGTGACAATGTAACATAGCATTTCGCTTGCAGATACACCCACAGTCACACACAGAATATAGGCAAGCTGCATATCATTTTAATCAGCAGAAGCTTTTGGTGTCTCTCTCTCTGTGAATTAGATGCATTTGAAGGTAAAAAGTCACACAAAAAGATGCTTGGTGATACGGAGTCACACTATAAGGGTTGTTTAATGTGCAAGGAAGCAAGATGTATGCAGACATATCTATATATACAGTTTATATATATATATATATATATATATATAAATTACAGTTTTCCTCTGTTGGCACTCCACTCAAAAGCAACTTGCTCCGGTGCACATAGCAGCATAAGTATATCTTCGGAGGAGGAGAGAGGGAACTGATGGTAGGTAACGGGGTATTTATATGGGGTTTATTCTAGAGATAAGCGAGTTCGGATAACAAAGATCCGAACCCACCCGAACTAGCTATCTGAGCAGAGATCCAAGTCAGCTCGGGTTTTCCCGCCTGACTCGGATCTCAAAATGAGACAAAACGTCCTCATCCTGCTGTCAGATTCTCGCGGGTTTTGGATTGTATAAAAGTTCCCCACGATCACTGCCATTTTCATTCCTGCTGTGGAGAGTGAAGAGGAAGGAGAGGGCTGTGATCGCTGTGCTGTGCTGTTGCTGTGTATTAGGGGCTGGTTATTGTCACTTGTCAGGGGCTGGCTGCTTAGGGGGTGGCTGTTATCCATAGGGGCTGGATATTGTCCAGTCTTTAGGGGCTGGCTGGCTTTTGTCCATAGGGGCTGGCTGGCTGTGCTGCTGTGTTGTCCAGGGGGTGCTCTGTCCATCAGGGGTGCTTTTCACCCCCTGTGTGAAAACTTTTTTTTTTTCTGTGAGTGTGTGCGCATTAGCCACACTTATCAGACACATAGCTACGCAGGGGTTCTGCCTGTGTCATTTATCAAGGGGCTGCTGCCTTGTTCAGGGGTGCTTTCCCCCAAGTGCCCAAACAAAATAAAATAAATCAAAATGTTTAGTGTTTTCTTTGTGTGTGTGTGTGCATCATCTACACATTATCAGCAATGTAGCTGCGGAGGGGTGCTGCCTGTGTCATTTATCAAGGGGCTGCTGCTTCGTTCTGGAGTGCTCTCTCCCAAAGTGCCCCCCCCAAAAATAAAATAAATCAAAGTGTTTAGTTTTTTTTTTTGTGTGTGTGCGTGCATTAGCCACACTTATTATCAGCAATGGAGCTGCGCAGGGGTGCTGCCCGTGTCATTTATCAAGGGGCTGCTGCCTCGTTCAAGGGTGCACTTCCCCTGTTTTAAAATGTATTTTTTATTTTTTTGCGCGGTTGTGTGCGTTAGCTGCAACTTAGCTGCGCTATAATTGCTTTGTGACACTGCTGTAAGACCGCAGTGAGTATGGAGGACAGTCACATGACAGGAGTGCAGGATCTACATACCAGTCTTGTAGCTGCCGGCAGCAGTCATGATGCTGATGCAAGGCTGTCAACGTCATCTATGAAGGCTGATGCACCAGGGCTTAAGTCACACCATGTAAAATCAACTTTTACCCTGTTAAAGAAAAAAAAAATCTAAAACTAAGTCTACTTTAGACAAACAAAAAATTGGCAATATGCCAATCACTACACGGAGTGGCAAGGAAGGCCTTGGCCTTTATTTATGACTGGTGGTTCTAGTTGTTATGATTTAAGTCCTTCTGCTTGTAGGAGAGGTACAAAAAAAATAAAACTTGTTAAAACCTGTAAGACACCGGAACCAACTGTGTGCTCTGAAAAGTCATAGATCCCCGAGGAGAGTTCAAGTGTGTCTGTGGTTGCCATGTGTGAGCCTGACCTTTCTAATACTGTACTTGAAGAGGATCCTCCTTCCACCATTTGTATGCCCTCTGCAAATGTGGGGATGAGCAGAACAAGTCAACATGCTGACGTAGAAATCGAGGATGCTTCTGTGGAATTGCACCAGGAGCATGAGGAGGATATTTATGTAGTTGGTGATAACAACAAGGATGATAAGGATGTTGATGATGATGAGGATGTTGATGCTGAGGATGTTTGTGTAAAAACTATAAAAAAAAAAACAACAGTTGTTGCTCATGGTGGGAAAAATCCTATTGTTGTCATGCCTCGACAAAGGACCAAAAAATCCACTTCTCATGTGTGGAATTATTTCCATCCAAATCCGGACAACCTTTGCCAAGCCATCTGTAACCATTGCCAAGTCACAGTGAGTAGAGGTAAGGACCTTAACCATCTAGAAACCTCCTCCCTTTTACATCACTTGCATCGCATTCATCCAACTGGAAAGTGTTTTTCAAATTTACAAACTTTGGCTAAAAAAACAAAACAATCAGTCCAGTGTCACCTAGTTGCTTCCTTCTCTCTGGATCCAAGTGCCTGCAATCTCCACCACAAACACCTGCATAATCATGAACATCCTGAATCGTGATTGGAAGTAGTCCTGCATCTAATTTCATAAGCATGACTGACTCCTCTGCTATCCATGAGTGCTACGCCTGCTGCTGCTGCTGGGGGAGGAACTTCATTCCAGGAAGGGACCAAGAAGACTACTACTAGTAGTAATTTAAAGAAACAATTGACTAACAAACAGTCCTTTGATAGAGGAAGTATAATAGCTGTCACCCAGCGTCATGGCAGATCACTGATGCTGTGATGGCTGTGCTAGTATTAGATGGTGAAATAATAGAAAATGAGGATGATAGTGTGGAGGAAGTGCAAAAGGAGGATGAGGGGGAAATTTGAAGCTAATGAGGATGTTGATGATGAGGATGTGGTTTGCGCAAATCAGCCACCAGTGGCAGCAGTTCTTGATAAAAAGAAAGACAGAAAAGCAAGTCTTGGGTTTGGAATTATTTTAATCTAAATTCTGACAACAGTTGTGAGAGCATCTGTTCCATTTGTAAAGCCAAAGTTAGCAGAGGAAGTGAAGTTAACCATCTAGACACCTCCTCCCTGTTACATCATTTGCAGCGAGTTCATGCAATTTGTTTAACAAAATTATAATAATTTATAAATTAATAACAAGCAGTCCAGTATCAGCTACCAGCAGTTTGGACCAGCACATGCTATCTCTACCAACAAAACCCTCATCATCAACCTCCTCCTTATTAATTGAAGGTAGTCCTTCAAAAAATGTTTTGTGGGGGCCCATACAAACCAATGAGTTCAGCCCCTAAAGTGTCAGGGCTTTATTCAGAGGTGGCCGTATGGTCTACGACCGCATGGCTGCCTCGATGTTTGTCTAGTGCGCATGCACACGAGGGAGCCGGCTCCTTCATGCGCATGCGTGAGACCCGCTATGACTGACAGCGCCGGTCGTAGCGGGTCTCTTTGCAAAGGGGGCGAGCTGTCGATGTTGATTGACAGCTCGCCCCATTTGGAAGGCGGGCCGGGGGGGTGGCAGCCCAAATGGAGGTGTTCCCATGGGATCGCCTGCCATTTGGGGGAGGCCCCACTGACATCACTAGTGATGTCAGTGGAGAGCTTCCGGCTCTGACAGAGCCAGAAGCTCTCCGGGGCTTACGACAAGTGAGACCCTACCCTAGGGTCACGTCGTAAGCCCCGATGGTCGCGAAGGTCAATGACCATCATGACTATCACCCTAGCGGTCATTAAACCCACAGCCTAATGACCGAAACAGAGGCGGGCGGTCAGGATGCAAGTGGCCGCCCAGTTTCTGAGCGACCGCTTGCATCCTCCGACCGCCTCTGAATGAGGGCCTCAGTCCTAGTTGCTAAAGTGATTGGTTTGTTAAACTGTGCCTGTCTATTTTAATATCCAACATAAGAGTGGGTGGGAGGGACAATTCCATCTTGCACCTCTTTTCTTTACATTAAGCACTCACTGTTTAGATAAACAAGAAAAGTTTTTTATTGAAGAGGCACATGAGGAAAACCACAGATCAATGATTGAAACAGTTGTCGGCTGCACTTTGACATTCTCCTGCAGCACCCGACTCCTTCCATAGAAGAGGAGCCGACAGTGCTGACAGCCCAGTCTCCGGGGGCAGCTCAGTATCTTCCTTCGATGATGAGATGCCCCCAGAGTTGTCATTGGGATCCCCTGTGAGACCACTCTGCTTTTTTTATTCCACATCTCCTTTTCAGGTGCGGGCGCACCTCTGACACTCAGGGATAATCGGAGTGTGCACTGTGTCATCAGACCAGGTGACGCTCTGCTCTGTGGCAGCCCTGGTCCCTAAACCCATGATGTTATGATGTCACACCTAGGGGCAGAGCCACTGGCTTTGGTAAGCAGAGCTACATATATTATTATTTCACTCTGGGCAGCTTCACAGGCTACAGAGTCATATAGATGCTCTTGGCAGCACTGCAATAAGCACTAGTGGCTGCAGGGTCACCATTCCAGGCACTCTTCAAGCCACATGCACACCCCTAGGCCCTGTTAATTATCTATGGATCATGCACCACCACAACTCTCCCATTGAAAACAATGGGGAGAGCGTTCACTGGCTGAGAGGGCTCTCCCCATTGTTTTCAATAGGTGTTTCTCCTGGCTAGCAGTCATTCTGGTAGTAGTGACTACACGTGAGCTCTGCAATTTGTGCTTTTTTCTGTTAAGAAGACCCTGGATGCCTACATGGACCCAAGAGGACATGACAGGGGTAGGTGAGTATAGATTTTTTTTATTATAGTGATCGTGGATGCTACTGGACAAGAGGTCAGAATGGCTACAGTGAGTGAAGGTAAGTATTGTTGTGAGTGTGACTGTGTGTGTGTAAATGTGTAATAAAATAATACAATATTCGGTGTCTGTGTCCTGTCTTTTTTGACTATTTTTTTACAGGACAGCTACAGGCAACAGCAGGCCCTTTATGCCCTACATGCTGGTACTTGTGGTTCTCCAAGTACCGGCAAGCAGGGCAGGCTTGCTGGGACCTATAGTCCCCCTGTAAGCGACAATAGTTTTTCTTATATCTTTTATACCATGACCTTGGTACCCACCACCATCAGGAGAGTTGAGCATAGCCCTATCAGTCTGGGCCTGGGTTGTCCCTGGGAGGAGAGACCCCACCTCCCAAGGAATCTCCATCCTGGGCTGACTAGCAAGGGTTGCCGAATGCTTCAGCCAATATAAATGTGTCCCTTGGCTGTGGCATTACATCCCCGCTAGAAAGAGCCCAGTACTGGTTATGTAAACTACGGGGGACCTCTATGTCATTTCCCCCCCATATTTTCACAAAGAGGACTGGCTCAGGACCCCGGTGTTTGTTGTATAAAATATGGGGGACCCATATTTTAACAACCAGGACTGGCTCAAAAAAGCCCAGTGCTGGTTGGGCTTTGGGGGGCACGCTGCTTTTTTATGTGGTTTTTTATCTTTGTTTTACACTTGGCTGGTAATGGCTGTTACTCGGCTAGTGCTTCCCCATAGACTTCAATAGTAGGCCAATTAAAGTCTATGGGGACATGTTAATTGGCTGAAAGACAGCTATTCTCAGCCAACCAGCGGCCTGTTACCATGGTAGCAGCCATTGGTTGGATCCGACAGTCTGCACTCCAGATCCAAAATACAGGAGATCCGACACCATTAATATGGTGTTTTGTCCTGTTTTTGGATCTGGAGCGGGTAGGAAGATCCGAGCTGGACCCCAGATCTACTTGTAACAGGTAAGTTCAGGTGCGTTCAGTTTCCAAGAAACCAGACCTGCTCATCTCTACAATTTAGTATTTAAGTTAGAAGGTGCCAGTAAGAGCCATGTCCACATATTATACCTAGATGTATATATGTTTTGTGTCAACATTTTGACCATGTCAAAATGTTAACATGATCAAAATGTCGACATTCGAATTATTGGAAACTGCTTATACAGTAGTTTAACCTGCAGTAAAAATATAAGCATGTCGAAATTTTGACAGTCAACATTTTGACTGTGTCAAATAAAGACATGGTAAAAATGTGACCATTCATAATATTGGTATGACTATAGTTTGAATGTCGACATTTTGACCCTGTCAATCACAATGTGGACATTCATAATATCAGCATGTCTACATATGACATATTAAATCTGTAATCTTTCTTTCTCTACTGCAGTGATTCCCAAGGCACACTAACAGTCCTGGTTTTAGTGTTAAATCCATGCTTAAGCACAGATGGTTAAATCAAAATAACTGAGGTACTAATTAATTCACCTGTGCTCAACTATGGCTATCCTTAAAACCTGGACTGTTAGTGTGCCTTGAGGACCCAGGTTGGGAACCCCTGCTCTACTGGTATCTTTCCATCACTGTTCAAGCATGCAGTTATTACTCCTATTCTAAAAAAAATAAAACATTCTGACCTAAAATTTCACTCAAAAACCCGTTCCATCTCCCAGCTCCCTTTCCCCTCCAAACTACTTGAGAGACTTGCCTACACTTTCTTCACTCACACAACTTGTTGGATCCACTTCAGTCAGTCTTTCATTCCCAACACTCCACTGAGGCAGCTCTGACTAAGGTAGGAAATTATATGAGCACTGCTAAATATTTTGGCCATTACTTAATTCTTATTCTTCTATATCTGCTGCATTTGACACTGTTGACCACTCTCTTGTCATACAAACACTACAATCCCTAGGTCTTCAGGACACAGTCCTATCCTGTTACTAATTCTACTTATCTATTCGCTCTTAATCCACCCCCTACTCGCTACCTCTATCAATTGGAGTGCCATAAGATCAGTCTTAGGTCCTCTTCTTTTCCCAATGTATACCACTTCTCTTGGCAAACTAATCAGCTCCTTTCAGTATCATTTGTGTGTGGATTATACTCAAATCTACATAACCTCCCCAGATTTGTCACCATCTGTATTGGTCCACAGTACTGAATGTATCTCTGCCATTTCAACTTAGATGTCATCTCACCATCTGAAACTTAACATTTGCAAAATAGAATCAATATTTCCACTGGCCAATAGTAGTTATATCTAATACTGTTGATAACTTGACAATCAAACCACCCAACAAGCTCTCTGCTTAGGTGTCATTCTTGACTCTGAATGGTCCTTTGTTCTCCACATTCAATATATCTCCAAATCACGTTACACACATCTAAAAAAACATATCCAGAGAATGACCATATCTTACACACGACACTACAAAAACTCTCATTCATGCACTCATTATCTCCCTCATTGATTATTGCAATAGCTTCCTTACTGGTCTTCCTCAAAACAGACTCTCACCCCTACAATCCATTTTGAATGCAGCTGCAAGGCTGATTCTCCTCGCTAAACATTCATCGTCTGCTGTTCCGCTCCGTCAGTCCTTCCATTGGTTGCCTGTTTTTTACTGAATTCAATAAAAAATGTTTTTACTTACTTATGAGGCTATTAACCAAACTAAATCAACATACATCTCTTCACTTATCTCAAAATATCTCCCAACCCGACCTCTCCATTTTGTTCAAGATCTGCGTCTCTTATCCACACGCATTACTTACTCACATTTAGGGTTACAGTACTTTTTTCAGACTGTACCCCCTCTCTGGAATGCCCTCTCATGCACAATAATACTTTCCTCTAGTCTCCAAGCCTTTAAGCATTCCTTGAAAACTTATCTTTTCAGACAAGCTTATCAAATTCCAGTACCACCCATATAATCTTCATAATCTATCCTACCCAATTACATACCCACTTTACAGTCCAAACATAATTTTACATATTTTCATTTTCTTTACTTTTACATCTTTTGTGTGACTGAAAGAACTTCTGCAATCTGGATGGACCATTACACAATAGGTAGCAACTATCATTGTGTATCAATGCCTATTTCTCTATAGATTCTAAGCTTGCAAGCAGGGCCCTCTTACCCAGGGGCATAACCAGAACTTTGTGGGCCCTAGAGCAATATTTTGAAGGGCCCCTCCCCAATGCTTCGAGAAGGACACCTTTCTCCACACTAGATTTTTATTTTATATTATTAGTAATATTGCTCTAATTCATTTTATGCACCGTACAGTAAAAGACCCTAATTTTTTATGCCTCATAGTAGTGTCCTGGTTCACATTATACCACACAAGTCCACCAGTTCATATTATTCCCCCAGTTCACAATATTCCATATTGTACTTCTGTCAGCACATATTATTATAACACACATTGCATCCAGTTCACATTATGCCACACAAGTGGCAGGGACCAACTAAATACTACCTGAGGGATTACCTCCTAATGCAGGCAATTTCACTCTGAATGGAGATCTTCTTAATTTAGGCACACAGTCACACTCTTCTTTTCTGGGACCATCCTAATCTCGGAGCTCAACTCCCACCCCCTAGCTTCATATAGGTTGTAAATAAGGGAAAGCCTTCTCTGCAACAGTGCCAGGTTTACTGATTAGCCCAGCTGTGTCTGTGAGCATGAAACAGGAATATGGGAGATGGATTTTTATCAGTGTGGAGCTTTACTGAAAGGTAGAGACAGAGATCACCACTCACTTTTCCCACTTTTCAGGACGGTAATTTCAGAAACTTGGCAGACAACTATATGAGCTGGGTCCAGGCCTCCCTAAGCCTCTAGGGCCCCATAGCAATGGCACCCCTTGCAACCACTATAGTTATGACCATGTTCTTACTATGTCTTTCTGTTATTACCCAGTCTTGTTTTATCACGGTTTGTTCTCAATTGATAAGTGTAACGCAATATGCTAGCACTATATAAGTAACTAACTATTAACAACAACTTAAAAAATTTGGCCATATGAAAATAAAGATATGGGCAAAATGTAAACATTCATAATATAGGCATGCCTATATTTTGAATGTTGACATTATGACCATGTTTATATTTTAAATGTCTACATAATGACCATGTCTATATTTTTTTTTATGCCGACATTTTGTCCACATTTTAACTAGAGATATGCTGTTCCGTTTTCCCGAACACTCCTGAACTTAGGGGTTCCGAGTCGAATCGAGCCCCAGTACAGAGTCACTTTGGGGTTCCGAATACAACAAAGTCCTGAATCGGATCTGCTGTTAGTTCAGAACTCGGTAGCTGTATAGTCCATGTCGACATTTTGGTTGTCTACATAATGTATCAGTCGACATGGTGACTATTATTATTATCTATATTTTGAATGTCTATAATATACCACACCCAATGTAAGCTGTACATGATGAGCATGTTATGCAGTCTTCCATTGTATTAGTCTGATGAAACAGGTATTTTGCAAATTACATTTTAAAACGTTTATCAATTACATAATGTAGTGAAACCAAATAAACTCACAAATGTTAAGTCACATGATTAATGAATGTTATTTGATCTCACATTAAATTAAATTATTTGTATTGTTCCAACAAAATATTCAATTGCTCTGAATAAAGAGAAATCATTAAATACACTCCCATGTAAAATGTTTCCACTTTCGCTGGTTTGAGGTTAATAACAATCTCAGCAGTTTTACTACAATGAACTTTATAGGACATATACTGTACCATAGTTTGTTAATGGCCATTAAAAGAAGAGGCACCTTTTAAAGATATTGATCACTGGTGCATTCATTCAAATTCTTTTAAAATAAAAAACGATTTTATCCCATTATCCTAATTATATTTGCTATTAACTTGATGTTCCACTTTTACAAAAAATGAGAACAGGATTTTCATACTACTGATAAATTACACGCAAAGACTATATTATGTGTAGAAGCGCTCATTCAAATTTTGTCTGTTTTCCTATTGCAGTCCTAATATTAAAGTATAAGGTTACATCATTCACGTCTACAGGTTTTCATTCTGTTATATAAATTATACTAATAGATAGTGGCCTTGTATTCAGTGAATACATTTAGATGATCTCCAGTAGGCCATTCAGAGGTTGAAAAAAAGCGACGAAAATCTAGGGGCTGATTCTGCAGAGGACGCAGATTAGTGTCCTCACTCAGATTCCCGACTATCGGGAATCTATGCATGAGCAGGATCCATTCTGTGCATGTGCACAATGGCTCCTGAAAGATCGCATGCATGTTTCTGCCTGATTGACAGGCAGAGGCATTTGCAGAATGGCGTGGGGGCGAGAGTGGCCTGCGCTCCCAGAAATGGGGGGGCGTCGCTCCCCTTTTCTGGGAGGTACGAGGCTAGTATCCATGTCCATGGTTGCAGACTTCCTGCCCTGGAAAGCCAGCCAGCCTGCGCAAGCTGAGGCTCAGCTGGCTTGTGCTGCACAACATCGTGACCAATGATTGCAATGGTGATTTCAGGCCGCGATCTTGGTTGCAGCACTGGGATCGCAGATGCTTACAGGAGGCATCTCTTCACTTTAGATGTCTCCTGCAGTATTGAATTTTAGCAGGACAAAATTGCAAAGGTGCTTGTGCGCAGCTTTGTAATTCTCTCCACTGCTGAATCAGCCACCTAGTCCCATGTCAGGACACTACCTCACTTCTTGGACCTTCTCAACTAAGTGTGCAGCTAGGCCACTTACCTCTTTCATCATAATGAATAAACACAAAAATACACAGTCCTAGTATTACTGATGTTTCCTCCCCATTTAGTCCCTGTTACTGGTGTCATCCCAGCTCTTTCTGTTCTATCACCACATGGTTGCAGTAGTGGATTATGGTATTTCTTTGCAAGTTTGGCAGAAGAAAGAGAGCGGGGGTGTGGACTGAACACCATAATTTTAAATATAATAAGAGGTGCTACCATCAGAGGCGGATTTAGGCCTCATGGGGCCCTAAGCAAGACACCGATGTGGGGCCCCCTTCCTCAAACAATCCATAACACTATATTTTTGTCTCACACAACACTACCCCTAACCCTGCTCCCGCTCTCTGCACACACTGTACTACCCCTAACTCTGCTCCTGCTTCCCGCTCACATGACACTACCCCTAACCCTGCTCCCTGCTCACACAACACTACCCCTGACCCTGCTCCTGCTACATGCTCACACGACACTACCCCTGACCCTGCTCCCGCTCTCTGCACACACTATACTACCTCTAACTCTGATCCTGCTTCCCGCTCACATGACACTACCCCTGACCCTGCTCCCGCTCTCTGCACACACTATACTACCTCTAACTCTACTCCTGCTTCCCGCTCACGCGACACAACTCCTAACCCTGCTCCTGCTTCCCACTCACACGACACTACCCCTGACCCTGCTCCCGCTCTCTGCACACACTATACTACCCCTAACCCTGCTCCTGCTTCCTGCTCACACGACACAACCCCTAACCCTGATCCTGCTTCCCGCTCACATGACATTACCCATGACCCTGCTCCCGCTCTCTGCACTCACTATACTACCTCTAACTCTGCTCCTGCTTCCCACTCACACGACATAACCCCTAACCCTTCTACTGCTTCTCGCTCACACACACTACCCCTGACCCTGCTCCCGCTCTCTGCACACACTATACTACCTCTAACTCTGCTCCTGCTTCCTGCTCACATGATACTACCGCTAACCCTGCTCCCGCTCTCTGCACACATTATACTACCCCTAACCCTGCTCCTGCTTCCCGCTCACATGACACTACCCCTAACCCTGCTCCTGCTTCCCGCATACATGACACTTCCCCTGACCCTGCTCCCGCTCTCTGCACACACTATACTATCCCTAACCCTCCTCCTGCTTCCCGCTCACACGACACTACCCCTAACCCTGCTCCCACTCTCTGCACACACTATACTATCCCTAACCCTGCTCCTGCTTCCCGCTCACATGACACTACCCCTAACCCTGTTCCCACTCTCTGCACACACTATACTACCCCTAACCCTGCTCCTGCTTCCTGCTCACATGACACTACCCCTAACCCTGCATATCAAAGAGGGATATATGTGCCAGAGGATAGCTTCAGCTAGTGTAGGCTAGGCTTTGAGGGACAGATCATTGGAGGTTGCAGGTAGGGAAAGTAATTAAGAAAGGCAAGTGCTGCCCCCCCCCTCGCGGCTGACCCCCCTCTCGCGGCCGACCCCCCCTCACAGGGTGTGGGGGGCGCAGCACTTGCCCTCCTTTAATTACACTCCCTGCCTGTAACCACAAGCAGGGGAGCGGGGGGGGGGGGAGGGGAGGCAGCGATGGGGGGGCAGACAGCACTTGCCCTCCTTTAATTACTTCCCCTGTCTGTAACCACGAGCAGGGGAGTGGGGGGGAAGGGGCGGCCGCAAGGGGGGGGTAGACACGAGGGGGGGCAGGCAGCACTTGCCTTCTTTTAATTACTTTCCCTGCCTGTAACCACGAGGAGGGGAGCGGGGGTGGATGGACCCACGGGGGGGAAGGGCAGCCACAAGGGGGGTGGCGATGACATGGGACTTACCTTATATTTCTGCAAGGTACCCTCCCTGGACACACGCACCTTGCCAACTAGGTAACATCTCGGCTCTTCTCCTGTGTGCGTAAGATGTCACGTGCAGCACACAGAGCAGAGGACACAGTGAGCCACCAGACAGAGCGGCATCCGGCTGCTGTCCAATGTGCTGACAGTCAGCCGGTGATGGTAATTTATAATGCAAGCCTCCTTTAGGTAGCCCTGTCAGCGGGCCCCTTGGAACTCGCCGGGCCCTAAGCGACCGCCTATGATGCCTAGCTGGCTACCATGCTGAGACTTGTAGTGCTATGCAGAAATAATAAAATACAGGTGCATACTCGAAGCACTAAGAATACTAATAATCAAAACAATAATAATAAACTCTACAATTTTTATGGAGTATGAATAAGGTTCTTAGCACATGTTTGGCTCCCCATTTAGTTCTTTAGCTCCTACAGAGGCACCCACTGATTGGCTGCTGGCTCCTGTAATGAAAGGAGTTATGCGGGTCCTGTTTATTTGCACGGAGGAAGTGTATGTGTTAACACATACCTTCCCTCCTGTCCGCCTTGGATCGGGTATACTTTTTTTGTTTTTTACCCCTTGGATGCCTACTTGAAATGAAGAGGACGTGATCTACACTAGGAATAGGTGAGTATGTTTTTTTTTACAGGTGTCATGGATGCGACTGGACTAGTGGATGTGAAGGGTAGCAGGTAAGTATGCATGAGTGTGAATGTGAGTGTGCATGTATGTTTTAATAAAATTATACCTTCATGGTGTTTGAGTCTTTATTTTTATATTTCTTTTGCAGGTGAACTAGAGATACAAGCAGGGCCTTAATGTCCCACATGCTTGTATGCAGGGGAGGCTTGCTGTGACCACTAGTTCTCCAGTAAAAGACAATATGTATCACTCTATTTATTTTACACAATATACCCTGCACCCACTGCCCAGTGGTGCCGGGGATAGCCACACAATATCAGCCCAGGCCTGGGGTGTCCTGGAGCAGGGCTGGCGCTAGGCTGTGCTGTGCCCAGCGCCGTCCTGTGTTGCCACCCCTTCCCTCCTCCGCTCCCTCCCCCCTGAGCTTAAATATATCCCATAACAATGGGAGGGAGGTGGGCGTTTCCTGCACCTTCCGGAAATAGTAGCGCTCCGGGCGACGGACCGGCTTGCCTGTGCCTGGAGCCTGGGTTGACTAGCTGTCAAGTGTCAATCAATGCTTTGGCCATGGGAACCGGTGAGAGGATACCCTGACTGTGGCATTACACCCCTGCTAGAAAGAGTCTAGTGCTAGTCATGGATAATACAGGTGACCCCTACTTATTTTGTCCCTTTTCTTTCCAGAACCAGGACTGGGTCACTGAGCCCGGTGCTGGTTGATGAATATACAGGGGAACCCTAAGTTTTTTCCCCCTGTATTTTAACATCCAGGGCTGGCTCAGAAAAGAACTGTGCTGGTAAATGAAAATACAGGGGAACACTACATTTCTTTCCCTTGTATTGTCACAACCAGGACCAGCTCAGAAAAGCCCAGTGCTGGTTATGCTTTTAGGGGGGAACCACATGTCTTTTTTTTTTTAACATTTTTAGATTTCACTATTATTTAAACACAGAAGCATGCACAGATCTCATGGATCTGTTCAGATTTCTGTGTAACTCTGACGTGCTATACTTGCTAGCCTGAGGCAGGTCTGATTTTTGAGTTTTCAGTCAGTAATAGTGTGCGAGTTAAACACTCGTACTCTATTACATTGCCTGATATGTATCCTCACAATGGTAAAACATAAGGATGTGTGTTTTGCTTTTGCAAGTTGCTGTAGTGTGAGAAATATGCGAGTTTCCATGTTTTCTAAAAATGTGTGAGTATAGCTCTGTACTCGCACATTTTCAACACTCTGAATCAGGGCCGTCCCTCCTAGTTTTTGGAGCGGTCTCCTGGCCGCTCGCATAGCTGTGGTCAAGACCATCGCGACCATTGGGCTTGCGACGAGACCCTTGCGGTAGGGTCTCGCTGCCACTAGCCCTGGAGTGCTTTTGGCTCTATCAGAGCCAAAAGCACTCCCACTGACATCACTAGTGATGTCAGTGGGGCCGGCCCCAGATGGTAGGTGTTCCCATGGAAACACCTCCGTCTGGGCAGCCACGCCTCAGGCACGCCCACCAAAGGGGGCATGCTGTCAATCACAATCGACAGCACGCCCCCTTTGGTGCAAGACCCATAACGACGGCTTGGCCATCGTTATTTGGGTCTCGCGCATGCGCACAATGGAGCCGTCTCCGTCGTGCGCATGCGCACTTGGGCAACATCGACCCGCTTGCGAGCACACAGCGCTCGTGAGCGGGTCTGAATTAGGCCCTCAGACCCTATTAAATTTGCCCTTGTGATTGGATGCTGGGGACTCTAAAGTTTTTCCATTCAGGCTACAATGGATTATGAAAGAAGAGATCAGGAAAGAAGAAAAGCAGGTTTTATATGTAATAAAGAGTTGAATAACTGTTTTGGATAGCTTATTCAATCAAATTGTATTTGGAAATGTTCAAAGTTAATTTTTTATTAACTATTTTGGTTAGAGATGTGCGCCGACATCCGTGTTTTTGGTTTTGGTTTTGGATCTGGATCTCCCCTGGTTTTGGATCTGGATTGGTTTTGCAAAAACCTTACCTCCGTGTTTTGTTTTCGTGTTTTGGTTTTGGATCTGGATTTTTTCTTAAAAAATCATAAAACCATCTAAAATCACATAAAATGGGCCTTTTTTTGTTCCTACAGTATAATTAACCTCAATAACAAAAGGTTGCATCCAGCTTGCTGGCTGACTAAACTAAGTGACACAGTGGGCAGCACTAACATGTGGCAGTTCAGTTTCTAATTTCCAACACGGATACAGTGTGTTATACAGTGTGGGTTGGATACACCAATAGTGCCCTCAGTGAAGGGTACCGGTGATGTCAGCAGTGCAGGGTTGCAGCGGTGTGTTATTACAGGTTTGCTGGCTGTGTCGTCAGTGCGGGTGTGCCAGCGGTGTCTTTAGTGCAGGTTTGCTGGCTGTGCCGGCAGTGCGGGGCTGCCAGCGGTGTCTTTAGTGCAGGTTTGCTGGCTGTGACGGCAGTGCGGGGGTTGCTGGCTGTGTCCTCAGTATTCAGTACCCCACTCTGCCGACACCGCCACTACCCTTTGCTGAGAACACTGCCAGCACTGCCATTCCAGTATTCAGTAATACAGCAACAGTCTTGGGAGGTGGGAGAATAAACTAATAGCAACAGAGACACTGAGAGGTATGACAATTTATTTAAGAAATAAGCATGTTATGTAAATTTCTCTTGGTGTATTACATTTTTGTCAAATTTTGGAATGGTTATTTCTATGGGTGAGGTACTGTATGGTGTCTGGGAGTAATGGTGAGTAAGAAGAATTACAGTGGGAAAGGACAGATGGTATGTAAGTGGTATTTTTAATGGGTGAGACATGGTGTCAGGGAGTGGTGGTAATTGAGCGATATCTCTGCGCATGAGGTATGGGGCCTACAGAGCTTATTTTACCATCTTTGCCCCAGGCCGCTTCACATTGATGGCACTTCTATTGACACTTTCACCCATCCCCCAACTACTAGTCCACCTGAACAGCACTGGGTCTATTCCTTCCATCTGGATTTACATTATAATTGTAACTGACATAGGACCTGATTCAGACCCGCTCGCTAAGATGACGTCCCCTCATAGCTATCGATGGTTTGCATTGTGCGCATAGACTGCCCAGCAGAGTGAGTGACAGGAGGAGCCGTTAGTGGATGGTGATTGTGGCTGGCCATTAAAAATGGGGGAGTGGAAGTGTGAACGCAGTCATACTGACTGCGTTCACACTTCCTGACATAGGACCATGACATAGGACCATGGAATGGCAGTGCTGGCAGTGTTCTCAGTGAAGGGTAGCGGCGGTGTACTGACTGCATTCACACTTCCTGACATAGGACCATGACATAGGACCATGGAATGGCAGTGCTGGCAGTGTTCTCAGTGAAGGGTAGCGGCAGTGTTCTCAGTGAAGGGTAGCGGCGGTGTCGGCAGAGCGGGGGTGCCAGCGGTTTCCTCATTGCAGGTTTGCTGACTGTATCGGCAGTGCAGGGGTGTTCTCAATGCAGGGTGCCGACGGTGTCGGCAGAGCGGGGGTGCCAGCAGTGTCTTCACTGTGGGAGTATCGGCAGTGTCAGCAGTGTGGGGGTCGCTGACTGTGTCCTCAGTACGTTGGGCAGCAGTTCAAGAGTGTTGGCAGTGGGAGATGCTGCCAGTGGGGGAGCCGGCGGTGACGGCAGCGGCGGCTGCCGGCGGTGTCAGGTGGCGGGGGATGGTGGGCGCCATCTCCTTTGTAGTGTTTTCAGTGGGCTTAACGCTGATTGGCTGAGAGCCATGACAGACGGCTTTCTCAGCCAATCAGCATTAAGCCCACTGAAAACAAAACCTCGCGACTCAACAGAAGGGTTGCAAGGTTTTGCCTCTGGTCAGGGATCCGGGGCAGGAAGGGAGATCCGAACTGCGCTCGGATTGCCCCGGATCCCCGAAATTCGGGTGGGTCCGATTCTCGGGGAACCGGACCTGCTCATCTCTAATTTTGGCACATTGTTCACGGGCCTTATGGATCCATGTTTATTTTACTCCAGGTATTGGTATTATGGACCTGATTCAGACCCGCTCACTAGATGCATTCACTCGAACCCTGCGTATGCAAATTTGGGAAGGCAGGCGATCACACGGCAAGGCATTAGCACACCCACTATGTCTTGGCGTGCGATCGCTCTGGGTATATAGACACCCACCAGCCTGTCTTAAGACGCACACTTGCGGACGCCATCTCCAGGAAGTGTATTCAACCATCGGTACATCAGGTAACATCAGATGCGATTGCAGCGCTTGTGGTTGACCATACCCTGCTGCAAGCACTGCGAGCACTTCAGTGTAAAATCCAGCTAGGTGACGTGTACTATGACGCTGTCTCTTAATTATGTACGCATCTGAAATGGCATTGAGATAATCATGCATGACTGCGTTCACACTTCCACTCCCCCATTTTTAATGGCCAGCCACAATCACCACCCACTAGAGAAATTTACATAACATGCTTATTTCTTAAATAAATTGTCATACCTCTCAGTGTCTCTGTTGCTATTAGTTTATTCTCCCACCTCCCAAGACTGTTGCTGTATTACAACGCTGGCCTGAGACACTGGGGTAGGCACCTCTAGAGGAGTGTTTCCCAAAGTCAAAAATACAAATGCCACAAATCATTATATATATATATATATATATATATATATATATATATATATATTAGGGGTGTGCACCGGCCACTTTTCGTGTTTTGTGTTTTGGTTTTGGATCTGGATCTTTCTTCGTGTTTTGGATCTGGATTGGTTTTGCCAAAACCACCCTTCCGTGTTTTGGGTTCTGGGTTTTGTGTTTTGGATCTGTATTTTTTTTTTAAAAAGCATAAAAACAGCTAAAATCACAGAATGTGTTGGTTTTTCTGCTCCTATGCTATTATTAACCTCAATAACCTTAATTTCCAGTCTATTCTGAACACCTCACAATAGTGTTTTTATGTCCAAAAGGGTTGCACCGAGGTAGCTGGATGACTATGCACAAACACCTGACCAATCTAGGAGTGATACTGCAGTGGCAGACAGGATGGCAGTTTGAAAAACTAGGCCCCAAACAGTACATAATGCAAAGAAAAAAAAGAGGTGCAAGATGGAATTGTCCGTGGGCCCTCCCACCCACCCTTATGTTGTATAAACAGGACATGCACACTTTAACAAACCAATCATGTGGCTGAAATGATTGGTTTGTTTGGGCCCCCACAAAACAAGCTGGCAATTAATCTGTCCCTGCACAAACTGGCTCTACGGAGGCAAGATGTCGTCCTCATCCTCCTCATCCACCGATTCCTCACCCTCTTCAGTGTTGTGTACATCCTCATCCTCACAGAGTATTAACTCGTCCCCACTGGAATCCACCACCACAGGTCCCTCTGTACGTTTTGGAGGCTGGTCTCCCTGGAAGAGTAGATAATTCATTTTTATGAACATCATCTTCTCCACATTTTGTGGAAGCAACCTCCTACGCCTTTCGCTGCACTAAACACTCTTTCGGAGTACACACTGGAGGGGGGGCAACTCAGGTAAAAAAGAGCCAGTTTGTACAGGGGCCTCCAAATTGCCTTTTTTTCCTGCCAGTACAGGTATGGACTGTCTGACATGCCTACTTGGATGCTGTCACCGATGTAATCCTCCACCATTCTGTCAATGGTGACAGTATCATATGTAGTGACAGTAGACATGTCAGAAATTGTTGCCAGGTCCTTCAGTCTGGAACAGATGTCCAAACTTGGTCCTGCCTGCCCTGCATCACCGCCAGCGGGTTGCTTAGGATACCTAAGTTTTTTCCTGGCAGCCCCAGTTGCGGGAGAAAATGAAGAAGGAGCTGTTGATGTGTCACGTTCCGCTTCAGCTGACAGTGTGTTCACCAGCAGGTCTTTGCACCTCTGCAGGCTTGTGTCGGCCGGAAAGAGAGACACCACATAGGCTTTAAACCTAGGAGCACGGTGGCAAAAATGTAGTGGTCTAATTTCAACAGATTGACCACCCTGGAATCCTGGCAAAGCGAATGCAGGGCATCATCCACAAGTCCCACATGCCGAGCGGAATCGCTCCGTCTTAGCTCCTCCTTCACTTTCTCCAGCTGCTTCTGCAAAAGCCTGATGAGGGGAATGACCTGACTCAAGCTGGCAGTGTCTGAACTGACTTCACGTGTGGCAAGTTCGAAGGGCTGGAGAACCTTGCACAACACGGAAATCATTCTCCACTGCGCTTGAGTCAGGTGCATACCCCCTCCTTTGCCTATGTCATAGGTGGATGTATAGGCTTGAATGGCCTTTTGCTGCTCCTCCATCCTCTGAAGCATATAGAGGGTTGAGTTCCACCACGTCACAACCTCTTGCTTCAGGTGATGGCGGGGCAGGTTCAAGAGTGTTTTCTGGCACTACAGTCTTCGGCACGCAGTTGCTGAATGGTGAAAGTGGCCAGAAATTGTTCGGGCCACCCAAAGCATCTCCTGCACGCCCCTGTCGCTTTTCAGAAAATTCTGCACCACCAAGTTTATTTTGTGAGCAAAACATGGGATGTGCTGGAATTTGCCCAGATGTAATGCCCGCACAATAATGGTGGCGTTGTCAGATATCACAAATCCCCAGGAGAGTCTAAGTGGGGTAAGCCACTGGGCGATGATTTCCCTCAGTTTCTCTAAGAGGTTGTCGGCGGTGTGCCTTTTACTGAAACCGGTGATACACAGAGTAGCCTGCCTTGGAACGAGCTGGCCTTTCTGAGATGCTGCTACTGGTGACGCTGCTGCTGTTGCTGCGTAAGGTGATACATCTACCCAGTGGGCTGTCACAGTCATATAGTCCTTAGTCTGCCCTGTTCCACTTGTCCACATGTCCGTGGTTAAGTGGACATTGTGTACAACGGCATTTTTCAGGACACTGAGGACACTTTTTCTGACGTTTCTGTACAGTCTCGGTATCGCCTGCCTAGTGAAGTGGAATCTAGACGGGATTTGGAACCGGGGACACACTACCTCCATCAATTGTCTAAATCCCACTGCACTAATGGCGGATACCGGACGCATGTCTAACACCAACATAGCAGTCAGTTATACGTTTTGCTTCAGGATGACTGCTGTCGTACTTCATCCTCCTGGCTAAGGACTGTTGGAGGGTAAATTGTTTAGTAAAATTAGTGGTGTTCCTACTTCCTCATCAGGATGATGAACGACTTCCAGCAGCAGCAACAGCATCAGCGGCAGCAGGAGGAGTAGCATTGCAGGATCCTCCGGAGGAATCCCGGATAGGAGAGTCAGTCATGCCAGTGACATGGCCTGCAGGACTACTTCCGATCCTGACTAAGGAGGAAATTGACGAGGAGGCAGTTGACGGTGTGGTTTGCAGGCGCTTGGATACAACAGGACAACGGGATTTAGGTGTCCCTGGACTGCTTACGGTCTTAGCCAAAGTTTCAGAACTTGACAGTAACTTTTTATGAACGCGCTGCAGGTGCCGTATAAGGGAGGATGTTCCTAGGTGGTTAACGTCCCTACCCCTACTTATTCCACCTTTACATATGGTACATATGGCAAGACAGTTGTTGTCCAGATTTGGATAGAAATATTGCCAGACCAAAGAGGTGGAATGTTTGGTCTTCTGCCCAGGCATGACCGTGATGGGCTTTTTCATCCCACGGACAACAACTGTCTTCCCCGGAGCCTGATTTAAACAAACCACATCACCATCAGAATCCTCCTCTCCAACTTCCTCCTCAGCGCCAGCTACACCAGTATCCTCATCCTGTTGTACTTCAACAGTGACATCTTCAATTTGCATATCAGCAAGTGGACTGTGGGTGCTCCTTTCAGCACTTGCAGAAGGCGTGCAAATGGTGGAAAGAGCCACCTCTTCCCGTCCAGTGCTGGGAAGGTCAGGCATCACAACCACCACCACACTTGGACTCTCCTTGGGGATTTGTGATATCTTCTTAGAACGCACATTTCTTCGGTGTGCTTTTGCCAGCTTAACTCGTTTGATTTTTTTAGTGGGAGGAGGGCTTCCACTGAACCACTAGTCATGAACATAGGGAAAGACCTTAGCCATTCCTTGCCACTCCGTGTCGTAAATGGCATATTGGCAAGTTTACGTTTCTCTTCAGATGATTTAAATGTTTTTTTCAAGGTCATTTTCCTGAACTTTGTCATTTGGGATTGTATGTGCCCTCTACTTTGACATTGGGCATCGGCCTTGGCAGACGACGTTGATGGCATGTTATCGTCTATGTCATGACTAGTGGCAGCAGCTTCAGCACTAGGAGGAAGTGGTTCTTGATCTTTCCCTATTTTATTTTTATCTGAGAAAGTTTGGTCCTCCATTTATGTTATATTGATATATACGTGCGGCTAAGGCGCACACAAACACAGAAAATAATTTTTTATTTTTGTTGGAGACTAGTGCACTTTGTGGGTTACACCACCCTTTAAGAAATGAGCCAGCCGGCCCTTTGCTTATGGGACACAGGCGCACGCTTGGCGCTGCTCCTTTGTTGATGCACGTGCAGCCACAGTGCACACAATTCACAAACACAGAAAAAAAATTGTTATTTTGTTTGGAGTGCCCTTTGGGGGTTACAGCACCCATTAGCGGTCAATCCAGCCGGCCTTTTACTTATGGGACACAGGCGCACGCTTGGCACTACTTTGTTGATGCACGTGCGGCTACTGCGCACACAATTCACAAACACAAAAGAATATATTTTTTTATTTTGTTTGGAGTGCCCTTTGGGGGTTACAGCACCCTTTAACGGACAAGCCAGCCAGCCTTTTACTTATGGGACACAGGCGCACACTTGGCGCTGCTCCTTCGTTGATGCATGTGCAGCCACAGTGCACACAATTCACAAACACAGAAAAATATATTTTTTTATTTTGTTTGGAGTGCCCTTTGGGGGTTACAGCACCCTTTAACGGACAAGCCAGCCGGCCTTTTACTTATGGGACACAGGCACACGCTTGGTGCTACTCCTTCGTTGATGCACGTGCAGCCACAGTGCACACAATTCACAAACACAGAAAAATATATATTTTTGTTTTGTTTGGAGTGCCATTTGGGGGTTACAGCACCCTTTAACGGACAAGCCAGCCAGCCTTTTACTTATGGGACACAGGCGCACGCTTGGCACTGCTCCTTCGTTGATGCACGTGCAGCCACAGTGCACACAATTCACAAACACAGAAAAATATATTTTTTTATTTTGTTTGGAGTGTACTTTGGGGGTTACAGCACCCTTAACGGACAAGCCAGCCGGCCCTTTACTTATGAAACAGGCGCACGCTTGGCACTACTTAGTTGATGCACGTGCGGCTACTGCGCACACAATTCACAAACACAGAAAATATTTTTTTATTTTGTTTGGAGTGTACTTTGGGGTTACAGCACCCTTTAATGGACAAGCCAGCCGGCCCTTTACTTATGACACAGGCGCACGCTTGGCACTTATTTGTTGATGCACGTGCGGCTACTGCGCACACAATTCACAAACACAGAAAATATTTTTGTATTTTGTTTGGAGTGCCCTTTGGGGGTTAGAGCACCCTTTAACGGACAAGCCAACCGGCCTTTTACTTATGGGACACAGGCGCGCGCTTGGCACTACTTTGTTGATGCACGTGCAGCCACATTGCACACAATTCACAAACACAGAAAAAATATTTATTTTTTTAGCATTTGGGGGGAGCACCCCTGACGGATAGAGCACCCACGGGACAACACTACAACACCCCTTTAGGACTGGGACACTGCACAGGACTTTGGAGTGGACACAGCCCCTATGGACAACTGACTGCACAACACAGTCCAGCCAGCCCCTATGGACTTTGAAGTAGTGGACACAGCCCCTATGGACAACAGCAGCACAGTGCAGCACAGCACAACACTACACTGCACTACACTACACTACAACAATACACTACACTACACAGCCCAGCCAGCCCTAACTCCCACCCTCCCTCTTCACTGTCCACAGCCGAGTGAGAAAATGGCGCCGACGCAGGTACCTTATATAGGATCCAAAACCCGCGAGACCCGGAAGGCAGGATGATGACGTTTTGCCTCGATTTCAGATCCGAGTCAGGCGGGAAAAGTCGAGCCTGACTCGGATCGGCCTCGGATCGGGGGGGCTCGCGGGGGTTCGGATTTCAGAAATCCGAACCCGCTCACCCCTAATATATATACACACACACACATATATATATATATATACACACACACAGAGAGCGAGAGAGAGTGAGAGAGCGAGAGAGAGAGAGACTTAATGAAGAGAAGACATGCACCTCATAGTGTAATATATTAAAAAAAATGAAAAATATGCACAAATTGTAATAGTTGTTCAATACGATCCTTTAATGTATAGTCCAAAACAATCCACGCCACTGTTTAAAGCTACTACCAGGTTAACATCCAAGTATAATAACCAGGATGCAATTTACTTTCAAAAGATGATTAATGCCATTAGAGGTATTGGCCCTTATAAGGCACTGTCCCAACACGTTTTGTCCTCTTAAGACTTCATAAGGGTAATAACTCTGAGGAATTCCCCAGATGAAGATTAATAGAAAAAATAAAGGGGAAGTCACCAGGAATTTATCAAAGATAGCAGAAATGTGTCTATATATACAGAAGTTTGTTTGTTTGTTGGCGAATATTTTCCACAGCTCTCAAGGTAAAGCTGACTGATCTTACATAGTTATTTAGTATTGAAAAAATAAGCTATTAGACCACATGTTGAAAACGTGACAATGCGAAAAAATGACAGCGACAACTCATATATAAAAATTCATTGGTCGGTTTATTTGTTGGTTTGTCTGTCCGGTTATGCATTTGGACACCCCTGCACTGATTGGGATGAAACCAATGAGAGGTGGTCAAGATGGGTCCTGTCCAGTTTTTAGGGGGTAGGGTCCCGGTCGGACCTCCTGTTGGTGTGCGCTGGGCAGAACTTTGACTCAGGGAGTCTGTTCTGAGATTTCCACTGGATGGATTTTGACAAAAACTTGACAGAATGGTAAATTTGGATCCCAGAAGACAGACTAGGGGATTGAGGTCCTGGTTGGACTTCCTGTTGGTGTATGCTGGGCAGAACTTTGACCCGGGGAGCCTTTTATGGGCCTTCCACTGGATGGATTTGGATGAAAACTTCACAGAGTGGTGGCAATTGGTCTGCAATGCCTAATGAAGTGGTTGGGGTCCCAGTTGGGCCTCATGGCGGAGTGTGCTGGGCAGAACTTTGACTCAGGGAGCATGGTCTGGGCCTTCCACTGGATAGATTTGGACAACATCACATAATAAAACTTAATAACTTGAAGATAAACACCTGCCCTGATTGGGTTGAAATCAATGCAAGGTGATCCAGTTGGATCCTTGCCAAAATTTAGGGGTGGTTGAGATCCCGGTCGAACCCGAGGAGCCTGTTCTGAGCCTTCCACTGGATGGATTTAAATGAAAACTTCACAGAGTGGTAAATTTGGATCCCAGAAGACATACTAGGGGTTTGAGGTCCCAGTCAGAACTCCCATTGGTGTACTCTGGGCAGAACTTTAACCAGGGGAGCCTGTTCTGTGCTTTCCACTGGATGGATTTGGATTAAAACAGAGTGCTGGCAATTGGTCTGGGATGCCTAATGGAGTGGTTGGGGTTCTGGTTGGACCTCAGAGCGAGGTGCGTCAGGCAGAACTTTGACCCAGGGAGCCTGTTCTGGGCCTTCCACTGGATGGATTTGGATGACATCACATAACAAAACTTAAAAACTTGAATATTTAAAACCTGGGCCATCCTGGGTTCTACAGGCCATCCCAGATACTACAGACAGTTCCTTATATATTCAAAAAGATAGGTATTGCTGCATAGGCACCATTTTCGTTAGTTGTTCAGCAGTGGGAGTGTTCACTTCTTCTGCACCAGAATGCCACTTCATTATCAATTTTTTTATGCAATAACCACACAAATTATACATTTTTTTCATAAGACTTTGTACTTTCAAAAAACATAATTAGTTTTTGTTGCTCATTCTAACATGTATAATAAAATTTAAATAAAATAGCTAAAAAAAGTCTGCTTTTTTTATTGAAATTTCAGAAAAGTGAACCAAAAGCAAACATGATTTTTTTTATAAACACCACATATAAATACTTTGTGGTTTTTGCTTGGATTAATTCTGCATTTTAAAATTTCAAACGCAAGTGTTATACTGTATGTGAATGTATTCACAAACCTTCAGTTGCAAGCTCAAGGTACATTTGGAGGTTGAGCTCCACTCATCTTCCACAGAGAGTAAATGTCTCGTGTTTGGGATCATTATTCTGTGTCTATTGAAGGTCGCCCATCTGTAACTTTATGCAAATGCCGTTATGAAGTCCTTGCCTGGTGTACTGTACATCTGGGCATCCCTATGTGCAAGGACTGAGATGCCCACTGTAAGGGATATATTTACTAAAGTATGGGATTTTTGAAGTGGGGATGTTGCCCATAGCAACCAATCAGTTTCTACTTATCATTTATCTAGCACCTTCTAGAAAATATTAGCTAGAATCTGATTGATTGCTATGGGCAACATCTCTACTAGTAAAAACCCGCACTTTAGTAAATATATACCCATAAGTGTCCATAGACATTGTAATACTGATTGGTACATCTTTTGGTACATCTTTAGATGTGCCAATCGGTCGCACCATATAAACTTGCACTAGCCCTATGTCCGCTGCAATTTCTCCATCCATGTATGTCCTCATACGTGAGTGATTGAATATCTCATGGCACTCCTATAACATGCCCAAAAAATGGACCATCTTTGTGCACGCGCTAAGCCACCTCGCAGTACTGCCCGGGAATACCCATCATTTTCTGAAGACATTTCTGATACTGTGCATCCCAATTGCCACAGTGCCTTTGTGCATACACTCTGTTTAATGCATGCGACATAAGAGTTTTTAGGGATTTCCGTGCATGTCCAGCTCAACTACATAGGCATCAGCATTGCATGCGATTCTGAATCAAGAGCTCAATATTGTAGTTTGCGTGATGCCTTTAATTGTATATATAATAAATACATACTGTATCTACAGGTATCTATCTGTCTATCTATCTATCTATCTATCTATCTATCTATCTATCTATCTATCTATCTATCTATCTATAAAAACATCTGACTTCTTTCAAGTTCAGAAATAATAAAAAAGAGGTTTTAGTAAAGTTGTAAAAAATTGACAAATTTACAATGCAAGGTAATAGCTTTAGTGATTGAACTGAAGATTTAAGGGCATTTCAAGACAAAGAGATAACTACAATCCTTTTGAAAAGTTTTATTGCTAAAGGGCAAGATAAGGAGCCTGTCAAACCCATTCTGAAGTTGGCAGTCAAATTTATCAAATTGTCAAAAGCACAATACTAAAACTATCCATCCAATTCTTTCAGCCTTCTTCTTATCCATTTTCAGTGTGTTTCTTATTACTTGAATTGTCGGTTTATGACCTCTGTTTGATTTCTTTTAACATTTAACTGCCAAAAAAAGGATTCAATTGGTAAAAATAACGTATGCTTTTTTTGAAACAGAAACATTTTTCCAATAAGAAAAAAAAGTTAATATTAGTATATACAATGAAGATATTTGCAATGGTTACAAATTGCTTTAACCATACATACAGTATAAGGGAAATGTAATAGTATACGATTTTGCAAACCTGGTGCTATTCTGGGAAATTTCTAGTGAGTTTCAAGTTGCCGCATGTAAGAGAATGAGACTAGAGGCACATTTATCAGGAACCCACTTCATTTAATGTTGCCACGATGCAAATTGATGTCCCAATGTAGAAGATAGAATATGCAATGGTCTACTTGATGAAAAATCACCCAAAAAATGCACCAGAATAACTTGACTAAGACTATTACAGCACATATAAAGTGTATATAAACCAGCCGACAGGCCATTTTGCTTGTGCGTGGTTATAGTCATGGCTGTTTCAGACAAATCATTTGAAGTTTATTTCAGAATGTTCATCATGCTCTGTAAGGAGCAGTTGTCACAATCCGATGCTAGGAATTCCTCTGTGGAGGACAGGGAGCCGGGAGGTTAGGATGACTAAGAGACAGCTAAGGGACAGTGAGGGAAGTGACAGTGCTAGTATCCTCAATAAAGGTCAAACACAGGGTGTTGGCTAGACCTAACCTGGGGTGCGGAGTCTAACCCACTCGGTGGTCTTCACCAGTGACCCCTCCTATTGGGATTTGGGTTTTCACTGCACCGTGTGCGCAGGTCACGGCCCTCTGGTTAGGTACCTGGGAGTGACGAGGAGACTAGGGACTGACACTGAAATAATGAAGGGAATGGTGCACTGGTATGCTTTATGAAACGTGGCAGGATTCGGAGGCAGGATACACCAGGAAGTGACACAGGAGATTCAAGTACAAACTGGTTGAGAGTGATGAGGGATAATGGAAGGTCAGGTACTGGATGTTTTAGGTAATTCGGAAGATCTGGACGCAGCGTAGTGTAAAGGAAGCTCAGGAATCCAGACACAAAGAGACACTGGGTGTACAGTGAACCCAGATGCAGGGTAGTGTGAAGACATTCTGTAGACCCAGTCACGTTATACAAGTAACTGTGTAGGTTACTCAGTCACAGGTTACTGCTTAGACACTATGTAGATGCAGTCACGGAATACAAGTAAGTGAGCAGGGAACTCAGATGCTGGTGAATGAACTAGTTACACTGTAGATAGTCATGGAATACAAGTAATTGTGCAGGGAACTCAGACTCTGATGAATGAACTTGATACACTGTAGATACAATCGTGGGGATAAGGGAAAGTGCTTTGTGAATCCAGACACAGAGAAGCTACAGAAACTAGTGCTTGGGAATGGTATAGGAGTAGACACAGGAAACTGGTAAAATGAGCCAGAGCTGAATAAACACAGGAGGATAGGCTGAAGCAAAAAGAGGTTAAACAAAATTAAGGCACTAGGAATCTAGACACGGATATGCTCAGGAATACGCAAGTGACTGATAATTGAGCTGGCTCCAATAATACTAAGGAGTCAGATGCAGACTAGCTGTGGGATAACCTAGAGCCGGGAATAAATACTGGCATCGTAGTCACTGGAAAAGAAAAGTTGAATAGCAACTTCATGTTCCTGGAGTTAGGAACTACCATTGGGAGAGACTGGTCAGATGATATGGACCAACATGGCTGCACCCATGCCCGCCACCATGGGAACCAGGAACCATGCACGGAAGCCCTAGCAGACCCCCAGGAATATACTCAGCCACCACTCACCTCCACCCCCGGCAACTGAACACCTAAGCTCAAGGACGCCGGCGTAGTAGTGAGTATCGGCTGATCCCAGGCCACATCCTGACAGCAGTGTAGAATGCTGGTGAAATAACAACTCCAGAACAGCGGCTTATGTAAGCTATAACCAAACACATATATTTATCTATAATAATATAAACCCTAGACTGCCTCTAAGATCAGGAGGTGATTCAAATGTTTTGTCTCAATCACAAAAACCTGAATTTCTATGAGCTGATGATCTAGAACCAGGGCCGCTATCAGTGGGACTGCCGGGACTGCAGTCCCGGGTCCGGATGGCAGTAGTGCGGTTTTGCGCAGGGTTGCCAGCTGGTTACAGCAGGCACACCAGCATGATGGCATTGAGAAAGAGCGCTGGTGGCATTTCGAGTATGGCGCTGTCCGCAAACCAATCAGAGCTCGTGAAATGGCAGCCAATCAGGAACAGCCGCAGTGGCTGCTATTGATTGACTGCAGGTCCGCAAGCTGTGATTGGCTCATGGCCAGCGGCATATTCAAAATTACGCTGCTGTCTCTTCCTAGGCATATGTGTGTGTATATACTGTATATGTATGGATTTGTGTAATCGATAAGTCTTTCCCTATATATTTAGTAAATATTAGTATAGAGATTCTGGTTTTCTGTGAGTGTGAATTTACAGCAGTTTTCTATCCTTTATTTCTATAAAGTTTCACAGCCCAAACTTTGAGAATTTTTTATGCACCAATTGATGTCCCACCCCTGCTGTAGCTCCACCCACATTATTCACAGCTCTGTGAACCTCTGCCCCTCCCTCCATAACCCCTGCTTATTTGGTCAGTACCAGGTCCCACAATGTCTGATGGCAGTCCTGTCTAGAAACATTGAATGCCTTTTACTTTATGGTCACTGGCTCCTACCAGTATGTAAGCTCAAGAGTGGTAGGGATAACAGAGGCCACATTTTCAATGCACTTATGACAAGTGTTAGATGCACACATATATCTCCCTCCCCAGTCATGAGTCATAGTGGCAGGACCTAATGGTTGCCTTCTATAGGCTTTCAGGACTACCTAATGTCCAGGGAGACAGTGATTGTACTCATATTGCAATTACAGCACCTCATCTGAGGCTAGAGGTGTTTATGAACAGGCAACACTTCCACTCCCTCAAAGTGCAGGTGATCTGTGAAGCTAACCTACTAATTAGGAGTGTGGTATCTGGCTTCCCTAGGACTTGCACAAAACTCAAAAGAAGAGACTCTTTGCTGGGGCACTCTTACAAGACCTTATGTTGCTTACTTTAAAACTTAACCTTTATTACGTTCAATAAAAATGTTATCATTTAACGATTTAGTATTGACTTTATAACACAAAATAAAATGAATGCCCTGTTGGGACATACCATTATTATTCACACATTAGTCATATGTCTCTAGACGATGAGCGGAAAACTACTCTCTCGCCTGTGATTCAGAGACCAAATCCCATAATATAAAGTAACAAACTGGTATTTGTAAGTAATAAATACAACAATTCACTTATCATGTGCTGCTAAAAAGTGCAAATAAGGTGAAAATATTAAGAAAAATGTATAATCTAATTACCACACAGATGTGTATAATAGTAAAGGAAATTAATGTATAACATTTTCCCGGTATCAGTCATGTATCATATATGATTATTTCTCACATGTTGTATACACAATTCATTAGGATAGTCCATTATTCATGGTCATTCTCTGTTGTCCAAACAACAGTTGTTTATCCTGCAGTTTCGTTATTGTGGGTAATGAATAAAGGTTATAGAGAAAATTCTATCAATTTAATAATTTCTTAAGTATGTAAAAGAAATCACCCTCTTAATTATTGCATACTTTATATGATAATGCAGGGCTGTTGCACATGAGATAGTATAACCCTTTTAATATGCTTTACATTATAGTCTTATAATGATCAATGTATATTGTTATCTGAATCATCATATTTGTCACATATTTCCCACACTGAAATGAAGGGCTCGGGATCAAAACAAATTTGACACAATTGGATTTACACATCCAGTTGCCTCAGCTGGCTCTCAAGATACATTTCATCTGTTTCTGTTTTGGTGAAATTGCAATATAATAACCAACAGCTTAGAATACCCCTATAGTGTATCAAAAAACTATTGCCTTAAAAATTACCATAGTGCTTCTACAACTATATCGTGCTGACATATCAAGTAGCCTAAGCCAGCTCTCACACCAAATCAAGATACTTAAAGTGATAATGTATTAAAAGCTGTTACTTTAGTAACACATTGAGACCAATACTTCTATGAACAGAAAATTACAGTTTTCATTAAGCTCAATAGTGTGTATTTGGAGTGTTAGCTCCAATATTACACCTTTAAATTAGACATTATGAGTCACTCTTGTGAACATACATTATATATAAAACGTCATAGTAGAAGAAACTATCGGCAACCCATCTTAATTAACAGTAGGGATGAGCGGGTTTGGATTTACTCAGTTCTCAAAACGGCATTTTATCACGTGTTTTGGATAGCCAATAAAATAAATGCGAACTAATCAGAACTTGCAGTAAAGTGGCGATAAGAACCGGGTAAATCTGAACCAGCTCGTCCCTAATTAAAACATTTTGAATATGATACCAGGAGATAATGGCAGTACTGGGCCGTGCACAGCCCCATCTGCTAGGTTACAGATGTGCGTTTCACCCATTGTGGCTTGATCACTGCCCGGTGTTTGAATAACAGCATCCACAATATATTCTAAATTAAGTCCCAGAGCTGACAGGTGGTGAGTTTGAAGTGTGTCAGCCTGAAAGCTGATCCGGCTGTCACATGGGTATTATATTAATTCTCACCTATAGGCAGGTGGTATGGATTGGTTCATCTCTCTAATAGATGATCTGGCTATCACATAATGTGATTCTATTGGTTAGTATATTACCATACCGGGAGTGCCTCTGATCCAAAAGATAAGTTAACCCCATGGTCACAGAGCAACATTATGGACTCAACTATCAGTCCCTATAAATTGCAATAATGACACATGGATTAAGCACAATGATGGTGTACTGCTCAGAAGGTGAGGTATTTCACTAGCAATATAACAAATAATCACAGTGGTGGTATATAAGTATATAAGCAAAAGGAGAAACCAAAAGGTGGAATAAAAAGACTAAAGACAGAAAGAGGGAGTCTTGTTAAGGGAGACAATGTAATAGCTGATCATCTTAATAATTATTTTTGTTCAGTATTCACTACTGAAAGAGAGGGCAAAGGGCTACAGTTAAGTTGCAGGTATAATCAGAAAAATGAGGTAGGAACAAACACATTTACAGAGGAGAAGATCATAACAGAACTCTCAAAATTGAAAGTGGATAAATCAATGGGGTCAGATGGGATACATCCAAGGATACTAAAAGAGCTTAAAGGGGTGCTGGAAACACATTTAACAGAATTATTCAACCAGTCACTAGCTACTGGAGTAATTCCATAGCACTGGAAAAGAGCAAACATTGTCCCACTGCACAAAGATGGAAGCAAGGAAGAGGCAAGCAACTACCGACCAGTGAGCCTTACATTAGTAGTAGGGAAACACTCTTAAAGAAAGAGTTGTAGATTACCTTAAATCCAGCAATTTGCAGGAACCTAAACAGCATGGATTTACTGAGGAGAGATCATGTCAAACAAATCTTATTGACTTCTTTGACTGGGTGACTAAGGAAATAGATAAAGGAAGGGGGGGTGGCATAGATATAGCTTATCTAGACTTTAGTAAGTCTTTTGACACTGTTCCACATCGAAGACTGCTAAATAAACTAGAAAGCATGGGATTGGATACAAAGATAGTTGAGTGATCTGTACTTGGACCAGTGCTTTTTAATATCTTTATTTGTGACATTGCAAATTGTATTGAAGGGAAACTATCCCTTTTTGCAGATGACACAAAGGTATGCAACAGGGTAGACACACCAGGAGGGGTAAAACAAATGATTGATGATCTAGGTAGACTAGAAGAATGGTCAAGAATGTGGCAACTACAGTTTAATGCCAAAAAATGCAAGATCATGCACTTGGGTCTCAAAAATCCAAAGGCTAAATATAGTATTAATGGCACTATACTGGAAACTACTGAAGAGGAAAGGGATCTAGGAGTCACAATTTCAGGTGACTTAAAGGCATGCAAACATTGTAACATAGCAATGAGGAAGGCAAGTCAGATGCTTAGTTGTATAGAGAGAGGAATCCATAGCAGAAAGAAACAAGTGATAATACCACTGTATAGGTCATTGGTACAGTACGTCCTCATCTCGAAAACTGTGTTCAGTTCTGGAGGCCATATATCCAGAAGGATATTAATACATTAGAGTCTGTACAAGGAAGGGTAACTAAAATGGTGCAAGGTCTACACTACATAACATACCAGGAAAGACTAAAAGATCTTCCTATGTATAGTTTGGAGCAGAGAAGGGAAATGGGGGACATGATAGAAACGTTCAAATATGCAAAGGGTTTTAACAAGGTAAAGGAAGGAGACATTCTTCAAAGAAAGAGTATTAGAACAAGAGGACATGTTCTGAAACTGGAGGGTGGTAGGTTTAGGGGAAATTTGAGGAAAAATTACTTCACAGAAAGGGTAGTGGACAAGTGGAATAGCCTCCCATCAGAGGTGGTAGAGGCTAATACAGTAGAGCAATTTAAACATGCATGGGATAGACATAAGGATATCCCTCAGAAAAAGTAAAGGATCAATAAGGGTTGAGGTAACAATATGTTTAAAAATGGGGCAGACTAGATGGGTGAAGTGGTTCTTATCTGCCGTCAAATTCTATGTTTCTATGTTTTTTATATCTGTCAAGGAGCACGGTAACGCATCAATTATGAGTTGTGATGGTATCCCAATCAAAGTACGGGGTTGTGTGTTTTTGCATGCTCGTGCATGATTTAAGGTGGTGTTATGTACAGGATTTAGTAAGGTCAATTATATAGAGCAAATCCCCCTTGTCCATGTGATTTATTGTCAACAAGCCACCCATTCAAGTGAAAGATGGATTAACGTGAATAATTTTAGCATGTTTACGTTCTTGCTTGTTGCCAAGCAACCACCAAACAGCCGCCCGGTTAAGTAAATTATGTTAATCCATTAATTTTAGATGCATTCATATTATCCTGAGCACATATTCGCAAAATTGAGTAAGTACAGTACCAGCAGATAATTCAACCTACAATATTTTAAAGCTAATAGATCTTGCACTACAAATAGGATGCAAGCAATAAAAGCTAGTATAGTCCACACTGCTTGTGGGTTTATTAAAATGTCAGCATCCAGTATGTAATTGGACGTATATCATTAGGAAGAAAAGGCTGCCATAGTTAGAGGTCTTGCAGAATACTGTAGCTTAAATCAAGTGCCTCCTCTTTTCTTTTATGATAACCGTACATGTATAATTGTCATATGTATGTAATAATACCCAAAAACAGATGAGCAACACACACGCATGGTCCATGACTAATGGTAACAGAAATAAGGGAGAGATCTGATGCATCCCATCTTCTAAACAAATATACTGCTTTCTTAATAGGGAAGAGATCAATAATGTCTAATGTACTAAAGAGGTAGGATACTACCTCATATAATGTTCAGTAGTTTACATTCAAATAGGGAAAAGATCTAGTAAGTCCCTGGGACTTGCCATGATGCCTATATCCTGCACTAGTTGGCATTGTGGGAGGAATTTAAGAGTGCGCAGAAGCCTGAGGACTGGCTAGTAGGTCTACAATTACTTGTTTTACCTTTAAGAATGGCTTAATGTATACTACAGATGTTTCCTCATACACTATTGCCACACTAGCATCAAACAGCCTTTCTCGGCGCACCAGGTCCTGTGCAACTTGACTTGCGCAGAGAGCTTTATTCACGACGTTTACTCGAAAGTGCATCTTAATCGCAAAGTGATGTGACAAAACTGTTACACAAAACTGCACTGATAATTTGATATTTGACACATATATCTGTGAGTCTGAAATGATATATGAAGCGCTACGATGCAGCAGCCATGAATTTTTTTCACACCAAGTTCCATTGTACAGATTCAGACTCAATTGCACACAGATATACAAGTGTCACATATAAATTAATCAATGCTGTCTTGTGAAACTTATTTGAGCAAAAAAGCCATAAAAAAGACACTACACTGTGTGGCGCAGGAGACTCGCAATGCATGGCATATTGAGGATAGATGAATGTGGAAACATCTATAATTACAAGTAGCTGCAACTAAGATTATCTGTCTTTGTTCACTCATTTCACGCGATTCAGGATATGGGTGTAAAACCTGACTTATGACACCCACAGACTCCAGCTCAGCATAAATACAATGAGGCACACATTTCCGCAAGAAATATGATAGAACAAACTTTTGGGCTACTGAAGAGCGGGTTCAGGTGCCATGATAAATCTGGTGGTGTACTCCCTTATGCTTCCAATGAGGATGGAGATATTGTAAATACAAGTTATAGGCTTCAAAATATTGCCCTACAGCAAGTCAGGGCTGACATGGGTAACATTGAGACATACAGTGATTAGCCATGGATCCCTCTAAAGTTTGAAGATGCACTTATCCTTTATACAGTGCATCCAGAAAGTATTCACAATGCTTCACTTTTCCACATTTTTTGTTATGTTACAACCTTATTCCAAAATGGAATAAATTAATTTTTTGTCCTCAAAATTCTACACACAATACCCCATAATGACAATGTGTAAAAAGTTTTTTTGAGAGTTTTGCAAATTTAATTAAAAAAAAAATGAAGAAATCACACGTACATAAGTATTTACAACCTTTGCTCAATACTTTGTTGATGCACCTTTGGCAGCAATTACAGCCTCAAGTCTTTTTGAATATGATGCCACAAGCTTGGCACACCTATCTTTGGGCAGTTTCGCCCATTCCTCTTTATAGCACCCCTCAAGTTTCATCAGGTTGGATGGGAAGCATCGGTGCACAGCCATTTTCAGATCTCTCCAGAGATGTTCAATTGGATTCAAGTCTGGTTTCTGGCTGGGCCACTCAAGGACATTCACAGAGTTGTCCTGAAGCCACTCCTTTAATATCTTGGCTGTGTACTTAGGGTTGTTGTCCTGCTGAAAGATGAACCGTCACCCCAGTCTGAGGTCAAAAGTACTCTGGAGCAGGTTTTCATCTAGGATGTCTCTGTACATTGCTACATTAATCTTTCCCTCTGTCCTGACTAGTCTCCCAGTTCCTGCTGCTGAATAACATCCCCACAGCATGATGCTGCTACCACCATGCTTCACTGTAGGGATGGTATTGGCCTGGTGATGAGCGGTTCCTGGTTTCCTCCAAACATAACGCCTGGCATTCACACCAAAGAGTTCAATCTTTGTCTCTAATGGGCTTAGGAGTCCTTCAGGTGCATTTTGGAAAACTCCATGCGTGCTGCCATGTGCTTTTTTACTAAGGAATGGCTTCCATATGGCCACTCTACCATAAAGGCCTGATTGGTGGATTGCTGCAGAGATGGTTGTTCTTCTCGAAGGTTCTCCTCTTGCTACAGAGGAATGCTGTAGCTCTGACAGAGTGACCATTGGGTCTTGGTCACCTCCCTGACTAGGGCCCTTCTCCCCCGATTGCTCAGTTTAGATAGCCGGCCAACTCTAGGAAGAGTCCTGGTGGTTCCGAACTTCTTACATTTTCAGATGATGGAGGCCACTGTGCTCATTGGGACCTTCAAAGCAGCAGATATTTTTCTGTACCCTTTCCCAGATTTGTGCCTTGAGACAATCCTGTCTCAGAGGTCTACAGACAATTCCTTGGACTTCATGCTTGGTTTGTGCTCTGACATGCACTGTCAAGTGTGTGACCTTACTGTATATAGACAGGTCTATGCCTTTCAAAATCATGTCCAATCAACTGAATTAACCACAGGTGGACTCCAATTAAGCTGTAGGTACAGCTGAAGGATGATCAGTGGAAACAGGATGCACCTGAGCTCAATTTTGAGCTTCATGGCAAAGGCCGTGAATACTTATGTACATGTGATTTCTTAGTGTTTTTTTTTTTTGTTAAATTTTCAAAAATCTCAGAGAAACTTAACACGTTGTCATTATGGGGTATTGTGTGTAGAATTTTGAGGAAAAAATTAATTTATTCAATTTTGGAATAAGGCTGTAACATAACAAAATGTGGAAAAAGTGAAGCGTTGTGAATACTGTCTGGATGAATTGTACTTAGGGGGAAATACACTATGCAGTGGTTTAGAACTGCTTCTCTTTGGATGGGGTTATAGCATTGGACTAGTACACCCTAGGTGTGAGGGAGGGTGATTATTTTGCACCCTGCCACAATGCTCATGGCCCGAAACTGAGTAAACTGCTTGATAGATACAGTGCCCAAATTGTATGAATTCCATGTGTAAAAGTTGGCATCACATGTTTAGTTTTAGTAGTTTACGTTCATACTGTATGCTTTGATGTGCGGTTTTAGTATATGAAAAGTAAACATTAAGCGTATGAAAACCTGCAGCTTGGTCAAACAACTGTTTAATAAATTCTCCCAACTACAGTAGTATTTTCCTTTGCTATATTCACTTTCATCTCATGACTCAAATCCCAATAACATCATCTGGCCGTCAGACCACATTAAAAATATATGTCTTTAAATATTTAGAGGAAATGTAGTAAATATGTTTTCATTTCTCTTTCCAAATAACTGTTTCAAGTTTTCCTTTTTAATACAATCAAATATAGGTGAAAATGTATCCTCTATTCTTTATTTATAAGCTTTCAGAAAGGAAAGGGAGAATATGCATTGATAAGATACAGTAAATAATAAAACAAAATACCTCTCTGGGTTTGCAAAATGTTTAGGTTGCATCATAAAATGCTAATGTAAACCAACAAATCCACTTTAATAATATCAGTCAGTAGGTGACTACAATTCTAGAATTAATAAAAACTGCTTATGGATGTACAAATAATAAAACAAATAAAAAGCTAAAAAGCAGTGAACCTCTCTGTGTTCCCGTAAAGCATCTTCTGCAATTTCTATCCCCATAAAATTGATGGGACAGCTAATAAAACCCAATAGCATTGTATCCAAATTAAAATTGCACAAAGAAGCCAGACTAAAGATTCATACTCTGCTCTACTTTATCATACTAAAATGCAGAGTTGAATTTGTAGTTGAGTGATCGTAAATTGTAAAGTTTAAAAACAGGTTAATTTTATCCAGTGTAAATAAATCCTAAGAGTACATCAAGTGAAGCTGTAATAATGTTCTAGTGTTCAATGAATAACAATTGACTGACTTCATTAGTGTAATTATAATATTCTCTTCCTTTGAAGTGCTGCATTATTACAGAAGAAATGCCTTCCTCTCTTACTCAAAGTCTTATGCAAAAAATCATTATATCATTCTTAATTTTGTTTTAGCAAAATGGAAACTAAACATCACTAAATTTGTTTGGATGGCTTGCAGTAAGCATAGATCTAAATGTTACCGGATTTCAGCAAATCCAAGTTAAAACATTATTTTGATGGAATTAAACCAACAGTAATTATTATTATGTTGTCAATTATGTTTTGTTTTATGCTACATCAAATAATATAGATTAGCACTTGTAATGCAGAACAATAGGGGCCCTGTGCTAAACATTTGTGCATTATCGTGTCCAAGCTTGTGGGCATTGTACTATAGTATTAAAAAATTAGTCTGTTGTGTACGTATCTCAAAAGAAAAAGGAGAGCCTTATGCTGTAGTATAATACTTTCATTCCATATGAATGTATTGCTGAAGCATGGACACAAGCATCTAGGACAGAAGTTCCCAAACGCAGTCCTCAAGGCACCCTAACAGTCCAGGTTTTAAGGATATCCATGCTTGACCACTGGTGACTTGATTAGTACTTTAGTCAATTTAATTTAACCACTTGTGCTCAACCATGATTATCTCTAAAACCTGAACTGTTGGGGAGCCTTGAGGACCGCGTTTGGGAACTTCTGTCCTAGATGCTTGGAGTAGAAGAAGAGGTTTCTTTGAGCCAAATTGTGATACTCTATGAGATCTCAGCTGCCTAGTACTTATTAAGGGGCATATTTATTAATTATACCCCTTTCAGACAGAGAAAAGAACCCGGTAATTTTCCGGCTCTTGCCGGGTCGACCCGGGTTTTTTTCTGTCTGAAAGGGTCAACACGGGACCTAATTCCCGGTACTTCGACCCAGGTATTTACCAGGGTTTTTCCCGGGTCTTACACGGGTTGGCGGCTGTCTGAAAGGCGCCAACCTGGTTTTTTCAACTCCGGGCATAGTAAACAGCGCTTACTGGCTGAGATGGTGGTGCACAGGCTGATTGGCTGAGCGGCTGGGTCTCCCTGATTGGCTGAGCGGGTGGGGCAGTGGCGCTGGCGTCTGATGTCACAATTGTGCTGCAGAAAAGGAGAAAGAGAGAGAAGCATGGCGCACTGGAAGGATGAGGCGATCCGTGAGCTGCTGGCAGTCAGAGGGGAGGAGGAGATCCGCAAACAGATCAGTGGCACAGTGAAGGACGCGATAATCTACACAAACATAGCTAAGGTCCTCACCTCAAGGGGCATTGTGCGGACCCAGCAGCAGGTAGTGAACAAACTGAAAGCTCTACGCAAATACTATAACAAAGTTCACGACCATAACAGGCGGAAAAGTGGTGCTGCCAGAATGGAATGGGTTTACTACGATCAGTGTAATGAAGTCTTTGGCAATTCTGCACTGGTTAATCCCATTGCCATGTCATAATCTAGTTGTGCATCTTCATGAAGTGTTACTCCGGAGAACAGCCAATCCTGCCCAATGACGCCACCAATACTCTTTGATGACATCACAGAGATAAGTGACACAGATCCGATGGCTGCCACGGGGGTCCCAGACACCAATACACTAGAGAGTGTGGTTGAGGCGAGTGGAAGCAGTACGAGTGGGACACCAACTCCTGCACAGACTGAGACTCCGACATTGCGCAGGAACAGTAAGTTACTATACACCCACTATTTTTGGGATGTTAACATTGTCCTGTATAGACTTGTCATTATAGTATGACTATGCTGATTTTACTGTGCAGTAGGCCACAAGCACATATATGTTTACATTACGGCTTTGAATTCATTTGTAAATGTATTTTTTCTTTTCTTCTATTCCTAGTCTTTGAAGTACCAGAGCGGAAGAAAAAACCTTCCAAGATAGCGCTAGCGACGCGCACAATGACCAGAATCCTGGTAAATCAGCTGCGAGATTCTGATGCTGAATTCCAGGCACAGGAGGATGCCCGACTCCAGCGCTTCTTTGACAGAAAGTTACAAAATTCATTTGTCAGTCAGCTTGTTGGTCTACACGAACAAATTTCACGTGAAAACAGAGAGGCACAGATGTCCTTCCTTAACGGTCTAGTGTCTAGGTTACACACTCCACAGCCTTATGTAATGTATCCACCTCAGTACTCTGAGGGTCCTGTTAGAAATTACCAACAGCATAGCAGAGGGCTACCATTTCTGCAAAGTAACCCCTCCAATCCACCTCATGCTACTCCACATGGCACAGTGCATAGTTATCCAGATGGCACAGGGAATAGTAATCCACATGTCACTGTACAGAGCAGTCCACATGCCAATACCAGTCCAGAGGGCACAGTGCCTAGCACTCCACATGTCACTGTGCATAATAGTCCTGACGGCACAGGAAATACTAATCAATATGGCACTGTGCATACTTATGCAGATGGCACGGGGATTAATACACAGGATGGCCGAGTGCATAGTTATTCAGATGGCACTCATCATAACACTCCACTTAGCACTATTGTCAGCACTGCCTACAGACAGTTGTAGACTTGTATGATGTTTTACATGTTTGCTGTCTACTTTATATTTCTTTTTTTGTTGAAGCTTGTTGTTTTTGACAATATTGTTTATCCTGCCGTTAACATGCCTGGCAAGAGCTTAGGGCAATGTGTGGGTGCCCTTTAAGTCAGCTATGTGTATATATGGGGGTGTACATAATTTAGAATGTACACACATTACCTCCATTTCTTTTGTATTTAAAAATTTGTATACTGCACTTAACAGGCCAGTCGTGAGCTTTCTCCCATGTGTGGCCGCTGTATTACAAAATGTATACTGTATATGTGTCGTTTCTAAGGCTGGCCCTGACACACAGTTCTAATAGTTGGGGTGCCTCCCCTATTATATTTTTCAGTTAAATGACAGCACAACCTATTTTTCTATTGTCTATATACATATATATATATATATATATATATATATATATTTAAGTTGTTGAATGCATTAGGGCCATGTTGTTAATGGCTAATGCATATTTGTTGAAAAATAAAAGAAGCACTTTAAAAAATTTAATACAGCAGGTGTTACATGTGACATAACATGTACATAACATGAGGCTTTCAAATAAAAAAAATTTGATTGCAAAACAAGACTTGTGTCGTCTACACTATGTCATTGTATGTATACAGTGAGCAGACACCACCCACTTTTCATGACCTCATCTCTGTGTGCCATAAAAGCAGTCCATTTATTATGACACACTGTATATTGCAGGGATAATCTGGGTCCTGTGTGAAAGGGGTCTACCCAGGAATTTCCCGGGAATTATGTGCTGTGTGAAAGGGGGTTAGGAGCAAATTCCCGAGTCCTTCCTGGGTTGAACGATACGGGAAAAACCCGGGTTTTTGGGATTTTTCTGTGTGAAAGTGGTATTATTGGGTTTTAGACCCAATAATTATAAATTCATATTGTTGCTTTTTAAGACAGTAAGAAAAGATGTGTTGCTGGAGTGTGTTTAGAAAGAAAAAAAAAACACATCCAGGGAGAGGGGTTGCAATGTGTAAAAGTATTGTGAATGTTAATGCGATCACTTTACTTCTTCTTTTCTGAGCTTGCAGTACTACTGACTATGCATGTCCGCGTGTAGGAATCCCTCTTCTAGTATATTTGTTCCTTTGTAGACTGTGCTTATTCCAGGAAAATGTCAGCTACTTATTATTCTTTTTCAGCCTCCATACAAGAAATAATTATCATAATTCTTATTTAAATGGAAAGTGTGTGTTTTAACTCCCAAATATTATTTGTTAGGGGTAAAGGCAAGATGGCTGAATCTGCCAATTATTTAACTTTTCCCAGTAATTATCACAATCAAACTGTGAATACATCAGCTTGCAAAAAACAGCAACATACTGTACATGAAGACACCCTGTTGTTGTCCAGTTACACCAATTTAGCCGCAAGTGGAGTTGTGTAAGTCTCTGAAGCACCTGTAGTTGCTTATATTTGCATAGGCTAAGTCACAGAAAAAGAGATGATCGGGTTCGGATCTCAGAGATCTGAACCCACCCGCATTTCGGGTATCCGGGGTGATCCTGTACTGAGGACACCGCTGGCACCCCCGCTCTGCCGTCATCCTGCATTGAGAACACCCCTGCACTGCTGACACAGATAGCAAACCTGCTCTGAGGACACCGCCGGTACTCTTCACTGAGAACACTGCCAGCACTGCAGCACTGCCATTCCATGTACTGAGGACACCGCCAGCAATCCCCGCACTGCCGATACAGCCAGCAAACCTGCACTAAAGACACCGCTGGCACCCCCACACTGCTGACATCACTGGTACCCATCACTGACGATACTGCTAGCACCGCAGCACTACCATTCCATGTACTGAGGACACCGTCAGCAATCCCGCTCTGCTGACACTGCTGTCACAGTAAGTGCACTATTGGTGTATCCAACCCACACTGTATAACACACTGTATCCGTGTTGGAAATTAGAAGCTGAACTGCCACATGTTAGTGCCGCCCACTGTGTCACTTAGCTTAGTCAGCCAGCTAGCTGGATGCAACCTTTTGGCCTAAACTAGATGAAGCAAATAATATTGTGAGGTGGTCCAAATTGATTGGAAATTACTGGAAATAAATGTTATTGAGGTTAATTATACTGTAGGAACAAAAACAGGCCCATTTTATGTAATTTTAGCTGTTTTTATTACTTTTTTAAGAAACAATTCAAATTCAAAACACGAAAACAAAACAAGGAGGTGAGGTTTTGGCAAAACCAATCCAGATCCCAAACCAGGGGGGATCCAGATCCAAAACCAAAACATGAGGGTTGGTGCACATCTCTACACAGAACATAAGGCATGATTCAGCAAGCTATGCAAAGGAGAGAACGCATGCACCTATCCGCTGCGAGAATATGCTAATCAATGCATACACATGGACACAGCGCCCAAAATGCAGATGCCTAGCCATATATTAGGCCGCCCATCTCCCTTTACTCAAAGTCTGATGGGTACGCAAGATAGTGTAAACATCGGTAACATTAAGAACCATTGACCATATTTGCATAATAGCGGTTGACCAGACCTCGCGCAGGATCTTGGCAACTTCCTGTGTGCACGGAGTCTCATTACTGCATCTGTCGCCGCACTGGCTTAATTATGGATGCCCCGAAACAGCATCCCAATGCTCAGCTACGCCTGTGTTCCCCGACCGCCCTCCGTCACCACCCACAAACTGCTCTTCCTGTCAAATCAATATCGGAAGGGGTTTGCGTGCACGCTGCGTGTAGTCAGCGTAGGCTTGCCTGACCACACTGGCTAGTTCACGGATGCACAGTGCAATGCATATGCATGCGCAGTACAAAAAAATCATCCAAGTGCATGTATTCTCTCCTTTGCATTGCTTGCTGAAACAGGCTCATAATACGCAGTGCTAAAAATTTCAGTACAAGCAATGAACAGCCAATACATATCTTTGTGAATGCTAACCAGGCTCTTGCAATGTTGCGTCCAGGGGAGCCTACATTACAAAATAACTTTCACAGCCATCCACATGCTAGGATAGATAATATCACCGACTGCAGTAATTTTCAATGGCATGTTTTTAGTAGAGATGTGCGCCGACCCCCGTGTTTTAGTTTTGGTTTTGGATCTGGATCTACCCTGGTTTGGGATTTTGTCAAAATCTCACCTCCTTGTTTTGTTTTCGTGTTTTGTGTTTGGATCTGGATTTTTTCTTAAAAAATCATAAAACAGCTAAAATTACATAAAATGGGCCTGTTTTTGTTCCTACAGTATAATTAACCTCAATAACATTTATTTCCAGCAATTTCCAATCAATTTGGACCACCTCACAATATTATTTGCTTCATCTAGTTTAGGCGAAAAGGTTGCATCCAGCTAGCTGGCTGACTAAGCTAAGTGACACAGTGGGCGGCACTAACATGTGGCAGTTCAGTTTCTAATTTCCAAAACGGATACAGTGTGTTATACAGTGTGGGTTGGATACACCAATAGTGCACTTACTGTGACAGCAGTGTTGGCAGAGCGGGGTTGCTGACGGTGTCCTCAGTACATGGAATGGCAGTGCTGCGGTGCTGGCAGTGTCCTCAGTGAAGGGTACCAGTGATGTCAGCAGTGCGGGGGTGCCAGCGCTGTCTTTAGTGCAGGTTTGCTGGCAGTGCGGGGGTGCCAGCGGTGTCTTAGTGCAGGTTTGCTGGCTGTGTCGGCAGTGCGGGGGTACCAGCGGTGTCTTTAGTACAGGTTTGCTGGCTGTGTCTGCAGTGTGGGGGTGCCAGCAGTGTCCTCACTTGAGATTTGCTGTCTGTGTCGGCAGTGCAGGGGTGTTCTCAATGCAGGGTGCCGGCAGTGTCGGCAGAGCGGGGGTGCCAGCATTGTCCTCAGTGCAGGTTTCCTTACTGTGTCGGCAGTGCAGGGGTGCTGGTGTTGTCCTCTCAGTGTGGGAGTGTCTGCAGTGTTGGCAGAGTGGGGGTCGCTGACGGTGTCCTCAGTACTTTGGGCAGCAGTGCTAGAGTGTCGGCAGTGGTGGTATCAGCAGCAGGGGATGCTGGCAGTGGGGGTGCCGGTGGTGTCAGCAGAGTGGGTGTGCCAGCATTGTCCTCAGTGCAGGTTTGCTGGCTGTGTCGGCAGTGCGTGGGTGCCAGCAGTGTCCTCATTGCAGGTTTGCTGACTGTGTCGGCAGTGCAGGGGTGTTCTCAATGCAGGGTGCCGGCGGTATCAGCAGAATGGGGTTGCCAACGTTGTCCTCAGTGCAGGTTTGCTGACTGTGTCAGCAGTGCAGGGGTGCTTGTGTTGTCCTCAGCGTGGGAGTGTCGGCAGTGTGGGGGGGTCACTGACGGTGTCCTCAGTACATTGGGCAGCAGTGCTGGAGTGTCGGCAGTGGGGGATGCTGCCAGTGAGGGTGCCGGTGGTGTCGGCAGAGAGTGCTGGTGGTGTTAGGCGGCGGGGGATGATGGGTTCCATCTTCTTTTCTTTTTTTGTGCTGTTTTCAATGGGCTTAATGCTGATTGGCTGAGAGCCATGGCAGATGGCTCTCTCAGCCAATCAGTATTAAGCCCGCTGAAAACAAAATCTTGCGACTCAACAGAGGGGTCACAAGGTTTTGCCTCGGGTCAGGGATCGCCCCAGATCCCCGAAATTCGGGTGGGTTCGTCTCTCTTAGATCCAAACCCACTCATCTCTAGTTTTTAGACAAGTTCCTCCTAACACACAGCATAGTTAGTAGATTGCCAAATGACCATAGACACTTACTGTAGTCACAAAGTTGCTAGCCCTTTGCACTTATACAACCAACCAAACACTATGGCACTGTTGCAGGGTACATCTGAAAAGAAAGTGTGGGGAGGAATTAGTATAGAACACAGGTTCTCAAACTCGGTCCTAAGGACTCCAAATAGTGCATGTTTTCCAGGTCTCCTCACAGAATAACAAGTGAAAATCATTAGCTCCACCTGTGGATCTTTTAAAATGCATTGAGTAATGAACACATCTGTACACCTGCTGGGTGACCTAGAAAACGTGAACTGTTTGGCATCCTGAGGACAGAGTTTGAGAACCACTATTATAGATGCACACTGTGGTAGTTTCAAGGTGGTATCAGCCCTTCAGTGGTGGACATTTAATTCTTCACCAAGTTATCTGTAAAGAAGACAACACTAGGCACTGTGTGGAATGGCACAAGCATGGCTTGGCATTTAGGTACAGTGCTAAGCAAGTGTGAAGACTCTGCCAAATGCCTGATCAGGTTCCTTAAAGAGTTTGTGACCATTATAAAAACATGGCAGAGGTCAGCGCTTTATTGGTGCACCATTTTCAGGAAATGCCTAAAGGAGCTATAGTTAGTCTATAGTACCTACATCAATCACTATTTATGTACTGGAACATCTTTAGAAGTAGCAGTGGCAAGCTGATTGTTATGATCCACAACTGCAGGTGGCAGGTCTTATTCATAGTTGCGACTGGGACACTGCATTAGGTCTTGTCTTTGTTCCAGCTGTTGCAGGCAGCTGAAAATATTGTCTGTCTGTGTGCAGACTTCAGCTGCACACTAGTTAATTGTCTTCTCTGTGTGCACAGGCCAGGTGCACACTAGTCTGTCATTAAGGAGGCTTGCAGGGTTTTGCTCTGATTGGACCCTGCATCTGTTAAGTTACAGCCAACCCTTCACTCCATGCTGGTTATACTGCCTGACTTCCAGAGTATGTGGTCGTGTTCTCAGTAACCTGAGTTCTAGCCGGTTTTCCTAGTTCTGCTGTTCCAGTACCCAGTGCCTGTTTGTCTGATCTAGATCTGCCTGTGTGTCATCCAGCCTGTATTCCTGCAATGTCAGAGTGCACCTGTCTGCCATCTGAATCCTGCATCTCTGCCTACCAGGCCGCATCATAGCCTGCATATCTGTCGACTATCCAGCCATGTCTGTTTATGTCCACAGGAGTTTAGTTTGCAGTGTTCACATCCATGCTGCTTCCAGTCAGTGTTCCTGCCATGTCTAAGTTCAACTGTTTACTGTCCTGTCTCAGTCGCATCACCTTGTTCATGTCATGTCACAGCCCCCATGGCCGCACCATCAAGTCTCAGCTGCATCACCCTGTTCCAGTCATGCCATGGCCCTCAAGGCCACACTATCCTGTCCCAGTTGCATAACAGCCCTTAAGGCCACTCCATTCTGTCTTAAGTCGCACTTCAGCCCTCAAGACTGCACCATCTAGTTCTTGTCTCACCATGGCGATCAAGGCTGCTCCATCCTGTCTTAGTTGCATCTCTCAGGTCCAGTCACTCCACGGCCCTCAAGGACACTCCATCCTGTCTCAGTCACATCACCCGGTTCCAGGCATGCCACGGTACTCAAGGCTGCATCGTCCTGTACCAGTTGTACAATGCCCTCAAGGCTGCCCTGTTCTGTCTCAAGCAACACACCTCAGCCCTCAAGTCCAGTCTCAAGTTGCACTTCAGCCCTCATGGCTGCACCATCTAGTTCTGGTCTCACCACGGCCCTCAAAACCACTCTGTCCTGTCTCTAGTTGCATATCAGTCCTCAAGTCACAGTTCAGCCCTCAAGGCTGCATCATCTAGTTCTTGTCTTACCACGGCCCTCAAGGCTGCTCCATCTTGTCTCAAGTCACACCTCAACCCTCAAGTCCAGTTTTGCTTGTCATGTCCTTGTCAATGTCGAAGCTGGATTAGTGGCTGAGACGGAATCAGCGTAAAAATTAGCTTGCGCAATGCCATCTTGCGAATGGCAGCTAGACTCCATTTTTGAAACAAGAATCTGCAAGACGCCATTTTGCGACCAGCGCCATTTTGAGTTACAACTCACAAGCTAAGTACAGATGGCAATGTTTTTGATAATCTACCAAGGGCAACTGGAAGAACAGCCTCCTGAGAAAAAGTAAATAGAATATACAATGCACCAGAATACTGTGAGTGTTTACAAATTGGGAATCCCTGTATGTAGACAAGTATAGTTGTGGCAATTGTAATATAACCCAGGCATTGATCTACACAATTGAATTTGTCTGAATCCTAAATAGGTTTTAGTCCCACACCCAGACAGAATGGCCCCGGCTTCACAGCTGGGGGTAACACATTTGCATTGCCGTTTGAAACTGTGAGTGAGGAATGAGATGTGTGTGTGTGTGTGTGTGTGTGTGTATATATGTAAATATATATATATATATGTGTGTGTATGTATGTACATGTATATATATATATATATATATATATATATATATATGTAAAGTCCATCATAGATAGAATCTCATGCATAAACACCGCACTTTATGTACAGTTGAGCTGCTAACATGACGCTGAGTAGCGAAGGCACAATATCCTGCATGCGAACGCTGTTTATTAGCTGCATGCGTGCACATCTGCCCCAAATCAGATAAACCTAACTAGTGTCTTTGCCCATATCCCTAATACTTACATAATGCACACTTACACAAAAGATTCCATAGCTATAAAGTAAAAGATTCAAGTTTTATTTATTTATTACAAATGCTGTGAAATAAAGACTATTTTGGTATCTAAGGTTTAATACATGATAAGTAAGCCGTGTTTGATATTATACTGATCCGCACTTTGGGCCTGATTCAGAGCCGGATGCTATTTGCAAACGGTCATTCTGAAAAAGGGGCCGGCTATTTAAATTGAGCGCTCCCTCATTGCGGTCTGTTGATGCCTCTATGTCTGAGCGAACGAACGAAACATGCACTTGCTATTTTGAAAAGATGCCCCCTGGCCGTTCGCATCATACGTCATCTCCGCTATTTATTAGATTAATCGAGTACATCGAAAGGCGTCTGAACTGCTCGCAGTGCTTGTGGTAGGTTTTACTTCCCGCAACCACTGCGAGCAGTTCAGGCTAAAAGACAACCAAGTGACGTGGTCGATGACGCTGCTTTGTTAATTATGCACACCCATTAAACGCCTGTTTTGACCATTTGGCACGCCTGTGTTTGGATGTTCGGATCTCCACTCCCCGTTTTCAAGCACCTTCCCCTGTTACCACCCACAAACGCCTCATTCTGTCACTCAAATAAGCAGGCCCTCGCTATTTTGCGAGAACACGATTTCCCACCACAATGACTGGTTGGCGCATGCGCATTACGACCCATACGCATGCGCAGATGTGCGAACATTGCTCGGAGCGAACGGCCACTTATGAGCGGCTCTGAATCAGGCCCTTTATCCACAGCTTCCCGGTATCAACGGTGTGAAGATCGGAACAGGCGTTCGCAACTTATGGACCGTAAAGACATAAAGAACCAAAATTTATTTTTGTGCATGCAGGGGAAATAGAGGAGGCAACAAGCTTTTAGAGGCTGTTCTGTGTCCATTTGAACCAACCTGTTAAATGCTCTGTAACAGATGCGTCCCCCTTGGGAACGAATGGCATCAGCAACAAGCCTTTCTATTGTGTTGTCTATTTCTGGGGGGGTATACATATGTGTGCTCTGACCCTGGGTTTCTAGTCTTCTTGCTGATTGCTGATTGACGGAGGTTATCTTGCTGATGCCGGGATCTGGTCCAGAGCGCCTGCATATGTATAACTGTACTTGGGTCTGTATAATTTCTTTGCGATAAATTGTACTTAGATCATAGTGTGTAACTGACTGTACTTTTACTTGAATAATACTTTGTGCTTTGGAACCACAGGTTCAAGGTCTGGAGTCCTTATTTAATGTATGACTGTGTACACAAATTGCGTCAACCTTAGAGGTTTATAGGCAGGATATTAGAAGGTATAGGCAGGAGTGTATAGAGGTTAGAATCCAGAATCCTTATCAGTCCAGTCTTGCCTGTTTTGTCCATGCCAGTCCAGTCTTGCCAGACTTGCCTGAAATCCTGCATATCATAGTCCTGGTTGCTCCTGCCCTGTAGCTCATATCCTGTATCTAATCATTCCTTGTCTAGCATCTTAGCTGCACTACAGTCCCTAGACATTCCTCAGTTCATAGTTACTTGTCACTGCTTGTGTTCCCTCTATGTTGTGGATTCTTTCTGCAGCCTCACTCCAGCTAGCTCCAGTTGTGGAAGGACTGCCACTCCCCTATGCAGTCTTATCCATTGTCAGCAGTCCTGTGATCTCATTATCATGTGAGATCGTAACACTGATATGAGCAAGTCATTAAACTATTGGTTATATACCAGCCAGGCAAATAGAAATCTTACATGAACCAAACTGCTACTTTTAAACTAGGCTTTTCGTTTTACCTTACAATAGAACAAAACATTTTTTCTCCACACTTTTCCTCCCCTCATGTTCTTCCTTTTCCATTGTACTTCTGCTATACCTTTGTCTTTGTGATGTCATGGGAACATAGTTCTCATACACTTTAAAAAATATAGTTATTAGTAACCTTAAGTAATAACCAAACATTCCAATTGATCTAGAGCACAGGTTCTAAAACTCGGTCCTCAGGACCCCAAACAGTACATATTTTCCAGGTCTCCTCACTGAATCAAGTGAAATAATTAGCTCCACCTGAGGACCTTTTAAAATGTGTCAGTAAGTAATGACTACACCTGTGCACCTGCTGAGTGAACTGCAAAACATGAACTGTGTGGGGTCCTGAGGACCGAGTTTGAGAACCACTGATCTAGAGGCTGATCTTACCAGGCCATCAGGCCATGACCCAATGTGCTTGGCGCAAGCAATGGCTCAATATTTTGGCAGCATTTGTACCCATCTGGAGCAGTGCCTGTATTCATACCTTTATATTTCCTATGGGTTCATTTGCTGATGGTCACAGTAATAGTGGAAGGCCAATGTTCCCATGCAAAGCACAACAAGGAACCTTGATTAGCTATATGCTCTGTGGCCATCTGTGGATAGTGGGATTATGGTGGCCAAGAGGTCATCCCATTAAGCTCTGCAGCATCCCAAAAGGGTGTCAGAGACAAAAAAAAAGGCTGGGAGTATTGGCAAGGCCAACAGAAGATGAGTTAAATTCCTCTATTGATGGAATGGTGGAATGTTTTAATTTCCTCTTTGGTACATGGTTTATGTGAGCTGGTGTTCAAAGTGCAATTTGCTACTCTTATTTTTCTATTTCACTGTGATATAAATGCTGTGTTCTGATTTTGCCATAACCATGTCTCCAGAGGAAGGGAAGAACAAGCTTTCACCATGCAGGGAGAGTAATTAGGTCTAAAGCCAATCTAAAGTGTTCCTCTGGTCTGAAATCAGTGGTTCAGAGCAAGACCCATTTTGTCAATCCCATTCAGCATTTTTATCCCTCCTAGCAGAGTTAGTGGTAATCACTGCATCCATCTTCAGAAAGTGGCCCTGTGGTGGACAGGGGTCACTCCATATAGCTTTGCAGTGTTACTTTAAATTTAACCCAGCATGGGGATGTCACAGAATAACCAACAGATGTTGGGAGAGAGCACTATTGAATTAATTAATCCCACCTCTGTAATATGGTTTATCCTAGGTTCAGGTAAACTTTAATTTAATTTATTTTCTATCAACTATTTTCTCTGTGATCATCCTGTGGTCCACTGACACACAAGCTGATCACAGACGCTGGCTCCAGGCTCTGCTCTACATGTCGGCATGCAGGAAGGGCAGAGCAAAGCCTGCATAACACCATCTGAAGTCTCCCTCCGATATGATTTTACAATTCACATGTATGGGAATGCGATCTGCTTATTAAAATAAGAAATTGAGGGTTTGTATGTGTTTTAAATGAAAACTCCTCCAAAATCCCTTTGATACATTTAAGTGATATTGAAATAATGTCAAAAGGGTGTGAAAATGGGATGAGTATGGGATGCCAGCGCTCAGGATGCCGGCGGTCAGAATCCCGATGCTGGCATCCCGACCAGGTTACAATCCTGATGGCTCTAGGTAAGTATTACTAACCTAACCCTTACTCCTAAACCTCCCTTCCCAGAGCTTGAAACTAACCTCCACCCAGTGCCTAAACATAAGCTCCCCCTCCTCGCACCCTCAACCTAACCCTCTTCCCTTAATGCCTAACCCGCCCCCAATGCCTAACTTAACCCTCCCCCTAACCCCACTACTCACCTTCGGGATCCTTGCGGTCAGTATGCTGGTGCCGGTATTCTGATAAGTGTTGTGATTCTGTCTTCGGCATTCTGAATGCTGGAATCCTGGTCATCGGGATTCTGAATGTATCCTGTGAAAACACCCATTTTCTATTATTTTTGTAAAATTACATTGCTAAATCCACCCCATATGCTTTTTCTACAACAAAGGGCTTTATCTACAGGTCGTGATCAATACATAAAAATCCACAGACAATATAGTTCACCAAAAATGTTGTATACTACACTAACAAGTTGTTCTCTTTTTATGTGCATCAGTATTTTAAACAAGCTTATTTTTGTTTTGTTTATTCGGGGAGATTGTCAGTAATCCTGCTTTATGACTGCTATCTAGTAGTTAGCAGCAGTACACCAGTTCCAGCTTTAATCGTCTGCTTAGTAACTATCGATTCCTACTGTACCTATCTATACACACTAAAATTGTCGCTGTTTAGCGTTATGAGTCGCACAAGAAATAATTGCTTTCAGACTTTGATTGTGGTTCCTAAGCACAAAAAGTTATTATTCACCATAAAAACAGATAGTTACACGCTGTGATCTAAATACAATTAGCGCAAACAAATTATACAGTCACAAGGTACAGTCGTTACATAAGCACACGCTCTGGATCCAGATCCCAGCATCAAAGATGAAACCTCTGTCAACAGCAAAGCAAGAAGACTGGCATCTAGTTTCAGAGAGCCCACATATATACTCTTACAGAGATAGGCAATACAATAGAACAGTTTGTCATGATTCCATTGGTTCTTCTTCCTGGTTCTTCTGTTACAGTACAGTTCATAGGTCAATTCATATGGTCACATTCCAGCCTCCAACAGCTCTTTGTGTCCATTTTCCCACTGCATAACAAATCTAAACTGGCTGCATTACAGGATACATTTCAATGCCTAACTCTCTATGATCCATAACTTGCAATTTCTTCCCCGATGGAACCGGAAATCTGCAAAGACACAGTGGTTTAGAATGACACCAAACACAGTATGCTCATCATGCACTAAACCTTAGATATCAAATAACATGTATTTCACAACATTATTAACCTTAATGCTAGGGAACCTTTTTATGTAAGTGCGCAGTGTGTAAGTATTGAGGTATTAAGAAAAGACGCTAGTTAGCGTTGTGCAACTACGTGTTTTGTGGAGTACACCATGGTACGTGTTTTGCAAGGTTGATCATATTATGTATTTTAGTAACTGTCTGTATTTATATAATGAGGACTTTTAACATCTTTCTATTGCGTGGGAATCACACAAGGCTAAATAATAGCATCGCCGTATGTACTTATAATGTGTGAGATTCGCTAAAATGCCGCTGGGCGGCCAGTCGCAAAATGGAATCTTGTTGCCATTCGCAAAATGGCATTGTGCAGATTTCATTTTAACAGATTCTGTCTCAGCCAATTATCCGGCTTCGACACAACGTTCAGTGTTATCTTGCCTTTTGTGTTTTATCTTGATATTTTACTGTTATTAACTTATATTTATTTATATATTATTATTCCCTGATTCCATAAATATTACACTTAGATACGATTCTCAGGATTGTCTTTTAACTCAGTTGATCTACATTGTACAGTTTTGGACTCTCGTATTCACTTCTCTTACTATCGCTTTTGATCTCTGCTGTTTTCTTTTACTAGCCTTCATACCACTTTTCCATTACATTTATATTATTTTGAACTTGTTTGTTCTTCTATAAAGCATATCCATGTATCATGTAATTCAATCTTCTTTTTTAATATTCTGTATTTTATGTGCTACTTTAGTGTTAATATTGTTCTATAAATATTCTACTCAAGTCTGCAGTTCCACATCCTTTGACAGACAATGCTTTGTGAGACTGAAATGGTTATACAGATTCTGGTAGTGTTCTTTGCTTTGGTGTTCCAAGAAGGCAGCAGGAGCTGAATGTTTTGGATCATTGTTGTCCTGAAATGGTCTTTGCTCTGAAGAGCAATACTTTCTAACAAGTATTATAGTAGTATGTTGTCCATACAAAGTGTTTTACCAATGATATGTTCAAATAGAATAATTAGTCATGGGTCTCTTTAAGATATCCCAGCCCAAATGTTTGTGTCTTAAGGGGCCAATCCATTAGACGACTTTTTGAAAGATCCATCCAAAACCAGGAGGTTTTGGTCGAAACATTCAGAAAGTCGACTAATGGATAGCCGGCAAGGTCCAGCGATGCGCGTGTGCGCTGGGTCCTTGCCAACCCCGACTATCTGTGGAACATGCTCCTCAACCTGACGATGAATGTCAGGTTCCACATGTTCACAGATAGGAGGTCGGTCTCCTGCACTGAATGACGTTCAGTGAACGCCGTTTCAGTGCGGGCACCGCACCTGGCGACACGAAGGACAGAACGCTAGACGTTCAGTTTTTCAGGTCGCCTAATGGATAGGCCCATATCCTGTGACAAATGCTTTAAAATCTGCCAATGCATTCAAGTATAATGGATGATTTGTCATCTTGGAAATGTACAACACTTCAGCCATTGCTTTGAGTCATTTTTCCTTCTTTATTGGTGTCTCTTATAATTGTTTTATGCCTGTGGAGAGAAATATCAAAATATATGGCTACATAATGCATTTTGAAAGCCATTTAATTCCTAGACCAATGCGTACCCACAGATACAGTATAACTGCATATTGTACTGCATTTTTACATTTTTCCAAAGTTTAGGCAACATTGTGTGAGTCTTTATGGCTGTCATCTCATCATAGCGCCTGCAATAAAGCATCAGCTGGACTTAGAAGAGTGATCAAACAGATCCTCAAAAGCCTAAACTTTGCCCGGCCCTGTGCTGCTCGAGTGAGATGTATTTTGTGAACAGAACAGAAACTTTAATTCAATTAAAATAAAAAAAAAACACTGCTCAAACAAACTTGAAATCCAAAAGGACTACCCACTAGGGTTAGAAGAAAGAGAAACACACTTAAACATCCTACACACTGTGCAGATTACATCGTGCTGTAGAGAGATAAATAAACAAATAACATGCTTCTATTTCAGCATGATAACCAAAGGATTGCCCGCTAGGATTACGAGAATGAGTAACACAGTTAATTATCCATGTGCACTTTACATCGCTTTATGGTGAGATGAGTAAACAAAGACAGGTTTCCTCCCCCATGAGTTCACATATTTCATTGCAATGGAAATGTGCAAATATAGGTCTTTCACCATGACAGTTATTGGAAATGTTAACAGTAGTCACAGCACAATAAAATGCCAAGACAAGGTGTCATTCCTGTATACAGTTCTATAATAATGATAATAAGAACAAACTTAGATAATTTGTTGGTACTTCTATCAAAGTCTCATGAACAATTTACAGACAATAACAGAGACATTTTTTCTTATATGTTGAGGTTTACACCTTTTTATACTGTAAAATAAAATATGCAAAACGCAAATGCTGATACAGGGATATAATGATGTTTCAAAGAGTACACAACAATTAATGCAATAAAAGTTCAAATACAGTAGGATGTCCTTTTTTGTGAATATTTGTTGTTTCATTTTATCAATTATACTGTGCGATAATTTTCTTTTATATTGTATTGGCTGAAATAGCATGAAACCATAGGGTACTGCATTGTCATTGTGCTACTATCCTGTTGAGATAGGTGGCAGGACAATGCTAGCCATTTCATGGACCTAAGCAGTGCCATATAATAACAAGAGTGAAAGATGGATAAACTATCAGGCTAAACAGTAACAGGTAAACTTAGCTCAATGTCTAAGCAGCACATACTATATTTCTACTACCTATAATAAATGTGTGCCAATCCAGCCACAAAGAAGCTCTGTTTGTTCTTTAGGAGATTGCCACCTCCCCTGTCATACTCCCTCTCAGACTGCAGAGTTTTGACTATAAAATTTTTTAGAATAATACATATATTTCTAACTTATAAATATATTCTTTGTATTATTCTGATCTTTATTTTGAATTTTATATGCAAAACCCACCAAAATTGCAGCACTCCCTGGAAATACAGGGAGAGCCGAGAGATAGGCAGTAAGAGCTCAGCCTCACCTCTGATAGCTCAGACACTGTCTGAAGCTGGGGGTTGGGCCACGAAGCAGTCAATAAAACACAAAGAAAAAGAGCTAATGGAGGCATGCCTCACTGTGAGGTGGCATTCCTTGAGCTCAGATGGACACATCTGATGATCTTGATACCAGTCTAGGAAGTAGTCAGGAATCAGAGCTCATCAGCAGCATTGAGGAGGGAATGAAATTTGATTATGCAGATAGAGGAAACACACAAAGTAGACAAAGTTAGGGGGGGAACTTCTGTGCTAATGGGAGACAGAGACGGTTCTAGGGGTGTGATAACAGGGCCATCATCACAACTGCAGACCCCTGGAGGTCGCTGCTGAGTCCCCATATGAAAAAAAAAGGATGTCTCTACAATGTCTTTCTTTATTGCCGGGCAGCGCTGAGTCCAGAGCACTCAGCTCAGATGCTGCCCAACTGTGTATGGCATGACGTCAGAGGTGTGCAGTGCAGCCCCTCGCCACTCGTCCTCCTTCAGCCACGCCCACAGTTATATTAAGCAGAGGAGGATGGAGCGGCGTGGTTGTGGGGGATAGTGTGGCATCAGGCACCCAGCCCGGCCCCTGTGAGAAAAAAGTGCCAGTGCCAAAGTATTTGGGAGGAGGGAGGCCTTCTGCTGCACCCCCAGGGAAGAAGCCTTCTGCACCCCCACCCCAGGGAAGGAGCCCTTCTGCACCCCCACCCTAGGGAAGGAGCCCTGCTGCACCTCCATAGCAGGGAAGGAGCCCTTCTGTGCACCCACCCCCGGGAAGGAGCCCTGCTGCACCCTCACCCCAGGGAAGGAGCCCTGCTGCACCCATATCTCAGGGAAGGAGCCCTGCTGCTGCACTCCCAGGGAGCCTTGATGCTGCAAGCCTGCACCCGCACACAGTGACTGTCAGTCTGATGGATGAGACATTGGGTGCCTGTGCCTGCTGGAGCACCTCTTGCTGCCTGTCTGCTGGTTTGGAGGCAAGGCCATAACTAGGGCAGGGTGCACAGTTCAGGCCTGTCAATTTTCTGTTTATTATCATTCTCACTTGCAACTTCCTCTTCTTTTATCCCCAGCATCTCCTGGCCTCCCCTATTTCTTCCCTGGCCCTTCCCCATGAGGCTATGGCCCTTTTTCGGATGCGAGTCTTATGTCCCTATTTGAAAAGTAGGGAAGGGGGGGCACCAATGCTCTTCTGGCACAGGGCACCAAAAAGTCTAGCTACGGCTCTGTTTGGAGGAGACTTGTCTGGAGTGGACTGGAGAGTGAGACGAGTCATACAGTACTGGCCCGGGTGAGTCTCCTCTCTGAGGATGATGTATATTTTATTTGCAAATTAATAATGGACCTCCTGGACTCTGGTATGGGGAAAGTTATTTTGTTCCTGTGGGCAGCTAGAGCCTGGGGCCAGGGCTGACCATAAACAGGGCCAGATTAAAGGGGGGGTGACAGGGGCAATCGTCCCTGGGCCCCCACACATGGAGGGGCCCCCACTAGCAGCAGTGCACTATCTGTGCCCACTGATAGTGTCCCCTCCGCTAGTGTAGTGTAGCGCACACAGTGAGTGCGGCCACACTACACAGTGACATACACACAGCCGCCGCCGGCAGCTGTGTGTATGTTACAGCAGCCGTTGAGAGTCACACAGACTCTCATTGGCTGCTTTGTCAGCTGAGGAAGCCAGCTGGAGCTCACTCATGAGCTCCACCTTCCGGCTCCCCTGATGATGGGAGAGACATCATGATGCTGACGTCTCTCCCATCTGTGCAACAGAAGAGCCAGGACTCACGTCAGGAGCGGGGATTCAGGTAAGATTTTTTTTTTTGTGTGTGCGTGTGGTGCAGCACTGTCACTGCATAGGGGGGAGCGCTACAGGCATCCCTGTATAGGAAGGCCACTTCATGAGGGCATTGTATAGGGGGGGTGCTATTAGGGGCAATGCATAGGGGGGAGGGCTACTACTGGGGGCACTGTATACCGGAGGACTACTACTGGGGGCAGAGCATGGGGGACTACAAGTGGGGACACTGAATGGGTGGGAACACTGCTGGGGGCAGAGCATGGGGGACTACTACTGGGGGCAGAGCATTGGGGGACTACTACTGGGGTCAGAGCATGGGGGGACTACTACTGGGGGCAGAGCATGGGGGGGACTACTACTGGGGGCACTATACAGGGGACAACTACTACTGGGGGCAATGCTTTTGGGAGAATACCACTGGGGGCACTATATAAAGTACACTGCATAGGGGAGATTACTACTGGGTCACTGTATATGGGTGGACTACTACAGGGGGCAATGCATAGGGGGGAACTAATACTGAGGGCAATGCATACCCCCATGGGGGCACTGTATGGGGGGACTACTACTGTGGGCATTTTATAAGGGGCACTGCATACGGAAGACCAGTACTGGCGACACTGCATAAGGGGCACTACTACAGGGGGCAATGCATAGGGGGGAACTAATACTGAGGGCAATGCATACCCCCATGGGGGCACTGTATGGGGGGACTACTACTGTGGGCATTTTATAAGGGGCACTGCATACGGAAGACCAGTACTGGCGACACTGCATAAGGGGCACTACTACAGGGGGCACTGCACAGGGAGGACTACTACAGGGGGCACTGCACAGGGAGGACTACTACAGGGGGCACTGCATAGGGAGGACTACTACAGGGGGCACTGCATAGGGAGGACTACTACAAGGGACACTGCATAAGGAGCACTGCATAGGGGGGACCATTACTGGGTACATTGCATAAGGGGCATTAAAATGAATAGAAAGAAAAAGAAATCCTAGGGTGATGAGGAACGGTGGTATATAAGGGCCCCCACAAGTTTGTTGCCCAGGGGCCCCCACAGACCTTAATACGGCCCTGACCATAAATGTTCATTTATTCCTGCTGCAGACTGTTGGGGCCCAGCCAGGGGCAATGAAAGATTTCCTGGGGGCCTGTGCTGGGCCATGAATATTTATTTTATAGTACCTGTGGTGTTGGGGGGCCCCGGCTGATCCCTAACACCACAGAAATAAAATTCATGGCCTAGCACAGGCCTGTATGAAAAAAATATTTTCATTGACCATTTGAGTGTTTGAAAAAATGTCCCGGGATTGGCCTTCCTAGTGGTGGCCACGGCAGCAGGTCTTATCAGCCGCAGCCTCCACTAATTTTTCCCTACCTTTGGAAGATCATCTTCCTGGCTGCCTGTCACTGATCTCCGCTGTAATATCAGCACAGGCGCCCATTACCAGCTCTCCTCCCCAGCTCTGTGAGTTTCCCTTTTTGAAATTTGAACTATGGGCCTGATTCAGGTTGGATCGCATTGCTGCAGACGCACATAACCAGTCGATTTTTGTGTTCTGCGAATGCATCGCAGTGTGCATGCGCAAGCCGGCCACTTCGATTGGGTATGCAAACGCAGTGAATACGCAGTGTAACACATAAATGATACCCAGCAAGTGCTGTTTGGAGGTGGTCAAAGAAATGCAGGCATACCTGTGCGTTTGCGATGGCATACGCAACCTGAGCTCTGCATGATGACAGGAAGCTTCGCAGGTAGTGCAGCATGTCAAGCTCAACCGCAACTTTGCATACGGTCCGATGTTACTCGAGGTTACTGATATTTTTACTAACTTGCGGATGTATGTAATGGGAAGTGGGTGGCTTTATACATTGGTATAGTGCTGCGATCGCAGTGAGATCACATTCAATTGCATATTTTCTCTACAGGTGTGTGCATGCGATTGCAGACTTGCTGAATATGGCCCTATGTCTCTTTGAACCAGGTGCAAGGCTGCCAGTCAATGACCTCCACTGTGATACAAGTGCAGACGCCCATTCCCAGCTCTCCTCCCCTGCTCTAGGAGCCAGCTGCTGGGCATTGTGAGACTGTGGCATGTATTGTTAGACAAATGTGTAACTGTATATGAATATATGTATACCCATGGATATGAGTGTATGTGTGTATATATTTAGCTAGGTACTGTATATGTGAATTTGGTATATGAGTGTATGTGTCTGAATATATGTACCAACAGTATGGATGTGTATCTTGTTTTTGTTTCTAGATATTTGTGTACCCAAGTATGATGAATTGGGAGTATTCTGCATGGACACGCTCCCTCCCCATGCGGCGCATGCAGATCTACGCCATCTATAAAAAGTTTTTGTTGGTGGGAGGAGCAACTGGGAACTTTCATGCTGGGCTCCACAATGTCTAGAATAGCCCTGGTGGGAGATATGTGTGAGGGTGATCTGTGCTATGGGGAATCTGTGTGTGAGGGGGGGATCTGTGTGAGGGTGGAGAACTGTGCAAGTGGGGCATGTTCATATATATGTGTGTAAAGCATCCGGATTCTCAGCTGAAATGCCATGGAGTGAATCCTGATTCTCAGCTGAAATGCCATGGAGTGATATTTTTCCATCACTAACCTGCCGATCTGAACTCACTTATTTGGTTACAATTTCAAATGATTTCAGTAGATTGCATAAAACCGAGATCATTTTTCAGTGTACTGCAGTAAAGTATCATGTCCCCCCTCTCCCTATCTCATGAATTGATCCAGTCACTGAAGCAGATAAATGCTGGAATTGCACCTGGTTAATATCTCATGCTCTAGTTGGTGATATGCAAATGAAGCTGTTCTTGCAGCTTTTCAATCTTCGACTTGCAGTTTCTGCATACTGAAAATGCCCCAAAATGTTACAGGCCATAGCCAGAAAATTCCTGCACCGACCTGTAATTTTTAAAGAAATTCCAAACCACCAAGTTTATTGTATATACAAAAGATGGTACATGTTGAAAATCACCCAGTTTTAATGCTCGTACAATGTTACCTGTTTTATCGAAAATGACAAATCCTGAGGAGAGTCTTAGTGGGGTAAGCCATTTTGCTATCACATCCCTAAGTTTTTATAACAGGTTGACAATGGTATATCTCTTAGTGAAACCAGTAAGACAGAGTATAGCCAGCCTGTGAATGAGCTGGTATTGTGTTATTTTGTGTTAGATAATGCTGCTGTTGCTGCTGAAAGCGATGCCCATACCCAGTGGGCTGAATAGTAATTACAATAGCAATTTCTAGGCAACAAGGGCCCTCATTCAGAGCCGCACGTTAACAACAGTACGCTCGTTGCGTTCCGATGTTGACTAACCGCGCATGCGTCGGTGTTACACTGCGCATGTGCGTACGGCAGATTGCGAGTTTTTTTTCTCTCGTTCCTAAAATAGCGTACAGGAAGTGACATGTCAAATGTGATTGACAGAACAGGGCGTTTTTGGGTGTTGACGGGGGTGGAGATGAAAAAACGCAGGCGTGGCGAGGCGTTTTTGGGGCGTACATACATTAGCAGATGCGAACGTCAAATGTGTTCGGACAGTCTCATACGTCACTGGAACATCCGCTTTCCCTTCAAAATGCTCGCACAGCTTAGGGTCAGGATTACTCGACCACATTGGCGATGGCCTTCTCCTCCGTCCCTGGACTCAAGGATGTTGCTGCGATTAATCGCGGCTGGTCAGTAAAGTAATTAGTGTTGGATTGAAAACCGGCTTGGTATGTGTTTGGAAAGCAGTTTATTGGGATAGCACAAAAGCGTACGCAGGTGGAAATCAGAGCTGCTAATGTCATGATTACACAATCAATTAGCGTACATTTTTGGTGTTTTATTTTGGCCACAATTTGTTGGTTATGGCCTATTGTAACAATAATGTCATCATGTTTTAATTAGCTCCCCTTTTTTTGGTTTACTGTGGAATTTGCATCGCTATGTGATTTTTTAAACGTTCCTTAAAGAGGCCTTTTTTTTTTTTTAAGAGGGTCAGTTTTTGCCTTTAGGGCCAGGATTAAATGTAACCCATTTGTACAATAATGTCACAATACAATGTCAGTTTTTTGTTTTAAATTTATTGTTTAAACACAAACAAATTGGCCTAATATTTTGTTGCCTTTTTTTTGTGGCAAAGATATTTGTTAAAAAAAAAAAAAAAACCATAACTGGTAACATAAACGTAAATACCAAATGTAAAAAAATTTCACAAGAAAGGAGAGGGAAGTTTTGACCAGAAAGGAATATGAGCCAAGCACAGAAGGAGTGTGGGAAAAGTCGCCATTGCTGTCACCGTTTTCTCGCCCGTTTGGCTGGGTGAGGGTGGGCGCCAGACCGGGTCCGGGATGCCATCGGGCTGGCCTGTCCAGAGGCAGATGTTGTGGCCTCTGGACTAGGCACAGGGCTAGGCACATTTGGAGGATTGGCTGATGTTGTGCCAGAGGTGGAGGATCCGGATGTTCCGGCAGGAAGGGAGGTCGGCTCCACCATGTGCTGGCGAACGAGCTGCTCCAGGGCATCGGTGATGCGGATGTTGGCCCTGGTATTTTTCGCCAGGGCCTGAGCAATGGTCACGTTGGCCGCAGCATTTTGCTCCAGGGCCTCAGCCACCCGTATCAGACTGGCGTCCATCCTCTGCAGAATCTCCGTATGGAAATCCGATTTAAAATTGAGTTCTGTGAGGAGGCCCACTGCCTGCGAGGGGGCACGCCCTGGACTGGCTTCTGCAGGGTCCTCAGCCGGATGTACTGGTTCCTCCCCTGCAGAGCCAGCAGAAATTCTGCGGCCAAGGCTCCCCTCTGGAGCAGACTCATCCGCCTCTGTCTCTGTTAGGAAAAATGCGAAAAGACTCACATTAGAATCTACATATTGGCACAATAGCATTTCAGAGTTGGTGACATCACAAGACTTACCTTGGCCAACATGAGGAGCCACAAAGTCTGGCATGTCCGTATCCATGTTGGACACGCCAAACACCTCCACAGCCTGCACACACCCCTGTGCCAGCTCTTCTAAGTCTGTCAACTCCAATGACACAGGGGTGGGACCCCCACCTGTCCCCCTTGCATGCCTAGCCCTGTCGGCAAGTTTTTGCTTGAGACGATATTTGAAGTCTGCCCATCTGTGGAATGAAATTGGAACCATTATCCTTTTTTTTACAATGGGGTTTGTTTATAGAATGGGAAAGTGTTTACTTACCGCCGTTTGACATCCCGGGCTAGACGGACATAATCACCCACCCTATTGACAGCAACGGCGACCTCCTCCCACATTCTCCACTTCTGGCTTTGGCTCATATTCCTGGCTGCCTGGGGCAGGATGTCAACGCACTTCTGGATCAAAACCTCCATCTCCTTGCTTGTGAAATGTGGCTGCCTTTTTTTTTTGGCAGCTGTGGCGGGTTGACTGGGGCCAGCAGTCTCTTCCATGTCATCCTCCTCACCTATTTGGGTAAATATGCAGATTTAGCCACTTCACAACTTGCACAATATTATGTTTAAAAAGAATCATTGAGACAAAATGCATGAAGGCCTTACCGCCGGATTTTTGGCCATTGTTTCCCTGGTCTGAAGCCATGTCTCTGCTTCCAGAATGAAATCAACCAGAAATTCAATGTGATTTCGTGACGTATTTATACATGCGTCCTTAGTTTGCGGCCGCATCATTGATTGTGCGTCCCTATGATTCATCCTTAATTTGTGCGGGAAAATAAACACTATTTATGGCTTGGTGTGTGTGGAGTCGAGGTTGGGTTGTTGGATTGTTGGCGGTTAAGTTGGTTGGATTTGGTTGTTTGCGGTTGGAGGATTTGGCAGAGTTGGGTTTTTTTTGGTTTTGCTACAGTTGTTTTGGTTTTCCGTTCGCATTTTTTTGCTTTTTTTCCCCATCCTTTACTGATTTGGTAAGTTTTGTGCAGTCTAATTTGTGGCCAATTGGTGTCTACTTCTGGTTTTTGGTTAGCTATTTATTTTTTTACACTAATTTCATCTTTTTTAGTTTGTTTTGGCTTTCGGACCCAAAGACCTTTTTGTTGGAAATCTTATATATTCGAGTTGGGTAAGTCCATTTTTTTTCTTGCATTTGCGAACTAATTAACGCATTTTTGACTGTTGGTGTAGTGACTTGCATTTGCGAACTAATTAACGCATTTTTGACTGTTGGTGTAGTGACTTGCATTTGCGAACTAATGAACGCATTTTTGACTGTTGGTGTAGTGACTTGCATTTGCGAACTAATTAACGCATTTTTCGAGGCTTATTCATCATGTAAACCAGTTTTGCTTTTCCCTTTTCCATTTTTGGGGTCCATTTGAACCCTATTTGACGTACGGTGTGCAATGTCGTTTTCATCGATGGCCAAATGTGTGTTTCGCCTATTTTATGTGTTGGCTTGCAACAATTTGACAAACAAAAAATCACACTCTAAATTTTTGATGTCTCATTTTTGGCTTTTTTACAGTTTATACGTATCATGACAATACCCCGGCATGTAAGCAGCTATGGATGGTATCAGAAAGCTAAGTTGTTTTATGTTACTTTTGGGGTGGCTCAAAAGCCTTACATTGTAAACTTTGAATTTCAGGTAGATCTGGGGCGAATTGTTCTGGCCCTGCTCCCGGAAGACGACCAACCTCAAACTCGTCCCAGGCGTAGGCATCGTAGGCATGCAAGGCCCCAGATATTTCGAACACGTGTCACCCTTTTTGGAATGCCCGATGATGAGGTTTTAAGACGCTACCGTCTACCTCCCAAAATCATCATAGACACTCTCTCATTAATAGAAAGTGATCTTGAGCGGCAAATTGACAGTCCAACAGCAATACCACCACTGACGCAATTTATGGCGGTGTTACATTTCTGTGCCTCAGGATCGTTTCAAACAACGGTGGGAATAGTGGCGGGCATCTCCCAATCCTCCTTTTCCCGGATCCTGAGGGCAGTGATGGAGGCACTTTTCAAGCACCTCCATCATTTTATTAAAATGCCTTTGGATATGGGTGCCCTTAGTGTGGCCAAGGCCAATTTTTACCAAATAGCTGGCTTCCCACACATCATAGGAGTTGTGGATGGTACTCACATACCACTTCAGCCTCCAGCACGGCTGGAGGCAATATTTAGAAACCGTAAACACTGTCACTCCCTGAATGTAATGGTGGTATGTGATGCCTCCCTCCAGATCCTGTCCCTGAATGCTAAATTACCAGGAAGTGCTCATGACTCCTTCGTCATCCGGCAATCAGGGATATGGCAGAAATTAACCAACCTACAAGCTGGTGATGCGTGGCTTCTGGGTAAGTGGAGACCTTTAGTACATAACAATGTTAAGCTTGATACACAGTGTTCCTGATGTGGTCTATTTTTTTTCACAGGAGACAGTGGATACCCTTGCATGTCCTGGCTGCTCACTCCTTATTTGGCTCCCACACCAGGGCCACAAAGTGCGTATAATTCCGCACTTACAGCCACCAGGCAAGTGGTGGAGCGCTGTATCGGCCTTTTAAAAGGCCGATTCAGATGCCTCCACCGCTCTGGTGGCGAGCTCATGTATGTGCCGGATATGGTGTCTAAAATTGTGGTCCTGTGTGGGATATTTCACAACATTGCCATAAGGAGTGGTGTCCCAATGCAGCCAGAGGATGCCTTACCTGAGGATGGCCCCCCCGAGGTTGGTCGAAGGTCAGTATGTGGGGGGGCCATACGCGATGATGTGGTGGCCAGATTTTTTAGGTAAGTTTGAACAAAACTACAGTGTTTATACCTAATGTGTTTGTGTTTGTTTGCGAACATCTAATTTTTTTTTTTTTTTCGCACCATCTTCTGTTTGTTCACATAATCTTTGGCACTCCAACGCTCACTACTTCCTGCTACCCTTACCAAACCTGGATCTGGTCCTTTTGGGCATATATTCTGGAACCCATATCGCAACGCCATGTTTGTGGAATCATGTTGGCATGGTCCTTCGTCAACCAGTTCTTGATTTTTTGTTTTTATTTAATTATTTCTTGGTATGTGTTGTATTTGAATTTATCACTGTGTTCTTTTTTTGGGAGTGACCACTTTGTTTTCTCTGTTATGTTGTGAATAAATGTTTGGAGAGTGAAATGGTCTTCCTTTTTTGGGATGTTAACAGCAAGTGTAACCAGGTTAACACAAGTTACATTTGACTAAGGGGTAAACCAGTACTGACGCCAGTTGAGCTAAACTGAAATATGTTTTCAGCTTCCCAACCCACACCAAAAGGAAGCCTGGCCCAACCTTGGGATTTGTAAGATTGGCCTAAGCAGCTTGCGCACCAACTAGGAACCTGTAAAATGTAGAAATATGTAATTGACACTACACCCAAAAAGGGAAATGACATTGTTACTGTTATGTTTCTTGTGTCTGTTTGACATACAAAGACAAAACACAATCTAACTTTTAAAAAAGGGAAATCCTTGCAGGAACAGTCTACTTATGTCATGCTAAACTATCTTGGTTTTGGATTTAAAAAATGAGCCACAACGTATATTTGTCTGAATAAATTTATTTTGAAAAGATACCAAAAATAAAAAAACTACTGCCGAAGGAGGCCAGACAGCCGGTCGAGGGCCACCAGAATGCCGATTACATGTTGCCGCATCTGCCCCACACAATCCGCCACCTCTTGCCGACGCCTCTGTTCCTCTGTGGGTGAGAAAAGTGTGTGGGTTAATACAACAATAGGGAATCCACATTAAAAAAAAAAAAACACAACCAAATCACTCCTAAACCGAAAAAAAAAAAAAAAAAGGGGGGGCTGGCAAAAATACAAGGCCTAGGTAAAAATTCCCACAGGTATGATATGTGTATGTTGAAATCACCAGGAAGAGGTAAAGGCAAACCTTCAAAATCACCAAAAGTCAAGCCACAAAAACAGGAAGAAAGGCACGACACATGATTACATACAAACAGTTTGTGCTTTAAAAAAAAACAAAAAAAAAACATACCGGGAGCCAAAACGGGAGCTCCGGAAATACCTCCATGATCCTCCTCGGAGGATCCGTCATTCCCCAAAGAATGGGGAGGAGTTATGATGGACTCCGGGGAGGGGGTAATTGGAAGAGGGGTGGGTGGAGGAGAGGGGGAAGTGGGACGGAGGGGAAGGAGGCCCGACATTTCCGGGAGAGGGTCTGGGAAGGATGGGGAGGAGTGGGGAATAGGGGAAAGATTTGGGGTGGAGTGTTGGCTGGGGGTTGGGGATAGTGGCCGGGAACGCCGTCTGGACGGACGGTGACGGCGGAGTCTTGGCTGTCCCCCTAAAATATGACAAAGAAATTGCGGTTAGTTTATGGACAAATCCGGGCAACAAAACTAAAAAAAATAAAAAAAAAAACAAATAAGCCAAATAGCAGTAGAATGAATAAATCAGAAATCGAGGGAAAACATGCACACGCAGATATGAGTACAAATAATAAATAGGACAGACAGGAAAACATGCACACGCAGATATGAGTACAAATAATAAATAGGACAGACAGGAAAACATGCACACGCAGATATGAGTACAAATAATAAATAGAACAGACAGGAAAACATGCACACGCAGATATGAGTACAAATAATAAATAGGACAGACAGGAAAACATGCACACGCAGTTTGCCCCACAAACACAAACATTAAAACCACAATACATAACACTTACTTTCCAGGATCTGCATGCGAAAGCATGCCAGCAAGCGGGGCGTTCGCCGTTGCAGGTCGGACCACCTGCGCTCCAGCTGCCCGATGTTGCGGCGTGAGCCGAAGGACCGCAGGCGGGACCGTGCCTCCGCATACGCGGAGCGCTTCTGCCGGTTGGTGATGGGTTGAGGTTGGCTGGTGATCCGGCGATCCATGACCTCCGTAAGCACCAGCAGCTCGCGCCTGGTGAATGCGGAGGCTCTCATGATGGCAATGGTGTTTTTCTTAAAAATCATTTTTGATAAAGTGTGTAAAAATTTTCTGATTGGCTAATGTATTTTGGAAATTAACAGGAGCAATTTTATTGGTTAGTGTATGAGTCATGTGTTCGACAGGGCCAGAGTTATGATAGGCTTGATGCAGTGACATGCGTAAGCAAATTTAAATAAAGAAATGAACCCAGGGAAATATGCGGGGATCCACAGCAATAGTACAATTGTTTAATTGTGGTTCACATGTTTTTTGAACAATAAAAGCGAATGTTTCATCCGTACGTATTCTGCGGGTAAACACAAACACGGACAAGAGTAAAGTTTCTTGCATTGTGTTGAAAAAAACAAACAATTAAGCTAATTGATACATTGATTGGCATGATACGATTGATGGAGGTAGGCAGAATAAAGGAGCAGGTAATCGACATCTGACAAGGCCACTTCCTGTTTATACTTGTGCGTGCGTTCCTTTCAAGCCATTTCGGGGATGTACGCTCGCTATTTCGTACGCTCGTTAGTTAGAGGAGGGGTCGTCAGAGTTTAGGGAGGAATTTTAGATGCGAACGAAAATACGAGCGAGCCATTGAATTTAAATATTTTTGTACGTACGCCTAACGTACGTGCGCCCGCTTGCGAGTGGGTCTGAATGAGGGCCAAAGATCTTTTTGTTTAATGGCCCAATACAGGTGTCCCCCAGATGTCCTCCAGCACACTAAATTATACCTACAACAAAACTATATGGTAATAGAAATTCAGAGATATTTGTTGCATGCATTTGCAAATACATGGTAAGCCACCAGGCCAACTTCATGGCGTCTCTGATACTGGTGGTCCCTACACTGCATTATAACAGTACCCACTCTGGGCCATGTAATTGTCTATTATAAGGCTTCATGGTAAAGGTACATATAGAACTACATCCAGATTGAGAGCCAGCTTACCTGTGAGTCACCCCTGGGACCTCCAATTAGCACTATAGGAATCAGCATGCCCTCCAAATGCTGGTTCTATCTATGCCTCTGAAAACCGCAAATAGAAGTGGAATCTGCTCAAATCCATTTGGGAATACTCTTCAGGTGTATGAAAGGGATTTGCTATTCTGGTAAAGTAGAATTGAGATGGAATTTGGTAGCGTGGAAAGATGACCTCAACTAATCATTTAAAACAAGATTCATTGATGGCAGATTTTGGACGTAGATCTAATGCTAACATAGCCATCATGACTTCAGTGATCTGCTGTGCAACAAGATTGAGGCTGTCATACTTGTTTCATCTTGCAAATTATTGTTTCAAAGTCAATTGTTGTTTAAAACTTTTCTTCCCCCTCTATGATGAAGATTCTCCATCAGCATCAGCTCTACTGTGCAAGGATTCTTCTAGGGAATCCTGCATAGGAGAAGTGTCAGTTTGCTTTTGCAAATTATATGCTGATCCTCCGATCATTGATTAAGGTGTTGGCAGTGGCATGTGCTGGTATCCATACAAACTGTTGGTAGTTGATGCTGGACTGCTTGTTATCATTTTATAAAATTTTCCAGATTTTGATAAATATTCTAATTGCACTTCAAATTACGTAACAGGGAGGAGGTTAATGTCCCTCCCAAAATCATATGCTCCAAATGAGATTTAAATTGAATTATAAATGTAAACCGGAGATTTTTTTTAAACAGGACAAAAATTATTTTTGCATTTATCAATTTGGGGTGCAGCTGACAGGGACACCACCACACCCAGAGTAAGTACAGTAATATATGCTGCCATTTCAAAATCACACACTCGAAGTACAATATAAATTAAATTATAAAGAAGCTAAAGATTTTTTTTTAGAAACAGGAAAATATGTCTTATTTATTTAGTTATTTGGGGAGCAGCTCAACTCAGACAAAGGACAGTTTTTATTAGATAAATAGGCTTGAAAATACTCACAATGTCTCTGCCCTTATACACATGTGACAATATACACTGTAGTATAGATAATGAAAAACAATTGCAGGTTCACTGTTCATATCAGAGCCTGTTTGCACTGTATTGCTACTAAAACCCTCATACACTCACTGGTCATCTCAAGATTGGACTACTGTAACCTCCTCCTATATGGCCTCCCCAAATCCCATCTCTCTCTTCTCCAGTCTGTCCTCAATGCTGCTGCTCGTCTCATCTTCCTCTCAAAATGCTGTGCATCTGCCTTCCCTCTCATACAAGCCCTCCACTGGCTCCCCTTCCCTTTCAGAACCCAATTATAGGTTAGCATACAAAGCCCTCTCCCAATCTTCTCCCATTTATATCTCTGATCTAATCTCCCTTCATGCTGCTGTCTGCCCTTTTCATTTAACTAATGCACACCGCCTTTCATGCCAACTGATTACATACTCTCACCTCCAAGATTTTACCCATGCTGCCTTGGAACTCTCTCCCTCTCCCCATCAGACTCTCCACCTCTCTACAATCATTCACTACTTAAAGCCTTCCAGCTATCATCCTAACTTGCTGCTATATTGGAAAAGATGCAGAATAATTTTTTTTTCTTATCTGATTGCTGACGACCCATAGCTGTCAGATTCCCTTTCCTCACTTTTTTGACTAATATGGCTTCCATATCAGATATTGGGCTAAATGTAATAAGGTCCGTGTTTTTAGTGTGGGACAGACTAGCACCTTCTCACACATTTGGAAGATGCATGATTGCCCTTTAACTCACAAATCTAATAGGGTGTGAGTTTAAGGAGCCCAGTTTGACTCACATGCGAGTGCATATGAGTTCAACTGCGGGTATACTCACACAATGTGAGTGTAATGCGACTTTCATTACAAGGTGCGAGTTACACATAAGCATGTACAGATCAGTGAGGTCCATTAGATCCTGGTATAAAATCCATTCCTAACCTCAAGAGCAGAGTGCAGGGCTATAGAAAGTAATCCCTGCATTTCAATGGACAATCAGGAGGCCACTGATGTCACTAGGGGGATTTACTATATACTATTTTGATATCACCCAATCATATGGTGTCACTGAGCAGCAGCAACTCAGATAGAGGAAGGGGAAAGGCTGTTGGCTGCCCAGCAGCTGCCGGAGTGCTAGGTAAGCCCACTGTGTGCCGAGAATGGGGGGGTGTGACATGTGGTCACACCCCCCAAATGTGGCACACATAAGGGGACATGGCTTCGTGTATCGAGGCTATGCCCCCTGGCACACAAAATTATTTCTAATGGCCTCATCAGGTGTCACCAAAGTAAGTTATGCCTCTGCTCTAGGCTTACTCCCAAAACCCCATATTACCAGCAAAAAATGCAACACAGGTCTTCATATCTATACCAGTGAGAAACACAACTGAAGTGATGCAAGTTTATGTCGTTTCAAAAACTGCCATGTTTGGATTCTTGCTTAGGCAGAATATGAAATAGGGTTTGGAAATACACATCAAAATGGCCTCTAAAGACCCAAAATCAGAAATTTTCTTTGGAATTAAAGAGAAAATGAAAGGTTTTTTTTTACTTCTGTAGACAATCTCTATGTCCCCCAATGAACATTACTGCTATTTGAGTATGTAGGTGCAAAGGAGCTGAGGCGAGAGTGAGGTAGTTACAATTTACCCTGGCCAAGCCCTTTCTGGAGGCCCCCCAAAGGTGGCCTGTTTCTGTCAGAAAGACAGAACACTGTCTCCATTTCTACATGCACATTTCTTAACACTGCACAATATGTATGATGAGCAGGATATGGCCGTGCCCCCACGATTGGCCACAACCCATCTCTAGTTTCAGGGCCCATCTGATGTCTCGGCAGCCCTATGGCTTGGGATGACTCCTAAGGAAAAAAAAAACATTCCATGGAACCTTATAGCAGTAATCCTGTACCCTTTCTTCATGTACATAAGAACATAAACTGATATAAGCTCTATGTGGAGGATGACAAGAAAGTGCTTCTTCTTAGAAGTGCTTCTTTTTTAGTTCCAGGACTAAAGTGTACATAAAAGGACTGTCACACTAGGGCTTTGCTGTACACTATTAACCTAGGATACTTCTTGTTTGAAACTGTGTTGTTTGTTAATATTAGAACTATTGAGGACATCAGTGAACATATACAGTGGGACTTTGCAGTATGCTTTGTCCATTTGCTGCTTGGGATTTTAACTCTTTACGAATTCATTGACTATATTGGATTTAAATGGACTTGAATGGACTTGAAAGCACTGTAGGACACCCACATTGGTACTTTATTATAGTCAGTTCTATTTTTAGCATGGACATTCAGGAACACAGGGGTCGTTTCAGAACCGGATGCTAAGCTGCACTCTCTCACAGCCAAAAGGGGCTGGGTATTCAAATTCTGTGATCGCACTGTCTGGTGTAAGGACACCCTCTATGTCTTAGAGTGCGACGGCAGAGCGAACGCACTCCAGTCCAAAGACGCCCACTCTTCTTTACACAAGTCATCTCCAGGAAGTGTATGATTATTCAGAACCATCGAGAGCCATCGGAGCAGCACGCAGCACTTGAGGTAGACCCTAACCCGCCGCAAGCACTGCGATCACTGCAGACTGTAATACAACCAAGTGACGTGCACAATGACGAATCTTTGCTAATTATGCACACCCATAAAACTCAGTTTTGATGCCTAGACATGCCTGCATTCGCAGTACCACTCCCCCGTTCACAAAGACCTTCCCCTGTTACCACCCACAAACGGCGCATTCTGTCACTCAAAGTAGCGTCCAGTCTGTGTATTACGAGCGCACAATTCCTGATCGCAGTGACTGGTTCTCACATGCGTATTTTGCCGTATACGCATGCGCAGACGGACGACAATCGCCCATAGTGTGCGTCCGCGAACGGGTCTGAATGAGCTCCACAGTGCCTGAACCTCTCATTAACTATGATGCAATGTCCTGGGCAAAAATTTATTTTCCATAAGAATAGTTTTATTTTAAAGTCCCTCTTGAGTGCCTTCTTTTTGAAATGTGTGTTTATAATTTTATATATATTATATTATATATATATATATATATATATATATATATATATAATAGTTTTTCCTTGTTTTTCTATATCTCCGCCCCCAGTTCCTGAACCTATTTAAACTGTGTGGATTTTACGCCATTTATCATCATGGACAATAATAGTAATAATAGTAATATATATATAATATACATATAAATATATATATTTTTTCATTGTGTTATTGTATAATATAATATGAATTAAAAAATACTCTTATTCATGAATATTTGTATTGCAGACTACCTATACACTAATACATTTATTTGGAATGAAAGTTTTCTCTCTGAGTAAATCCCTTCAATGATTTTTCAATTGAAATGATGCCCCTGAGGTAAGAGACTTCCTATCCCAAAACCATTAGCGAATAACGGTGAGCAAGTGTGATATCACTATCAGATTCCTTACCTACATTTTATTATACAACTATTGTGGTATTTAAGAAGTTATCAAATTATAGTATACAGCAACAAGTATCCTTGGTTAATCTGAACTAGTTGCTTACTAGGTAACCAGAACAGATTTTCTCTCCTTATTTGACCAACTATTTATTTAATTTTAGAAAAAATATATTACAATGCATCAAATATTTCCAATAGAGAAATACACATAACAGTACAGAATAAATCCAGTACATGAGATAACAGAGATATGAACTATATGGCGGGAACACTCACTGGTGTGTATCAAAATAAAGATCTACACTGAACCAGATCAATAATGATAAGAAGCAAGATTAGCACTACTGCCTCACAGCACTGAGGTTGTGGGTTCGATTCCCACCATGGCAATAACTGTGTGGAGTTTGTATATTCTCCCTGTGCTTGTGTGGGTTTCCTCCGGGTACTCCGGTTTCCTCCCACACTCCAAAAATATACTGGTAGGCTAATTGGCACCAAACAAAAATTAAGCCTAGAGTGTATGTCTGTGTGCATGGGATAAGGAACATAGATTGTAAGCTCCACTGGGGCAGGGACTGATGTGAATGGCAAACTATTCTCTGTGAAGTGCTACGGAATATGTGTGCACTAAATAAATAACTGGCAAATAATAATAATAATAATAATAATAATAATAATAATTAATGACAGTGAAAATACAGTTTGAGGATGATGAGACTGTTGTACTTCAAATGTGATAGTCACCCTCAAAAAGGTGATGAGGGTAAACATTTACTCTCATCCATGCTCAAAGATGGTCAAATAATAAAAGCAATTACCAATCAATAAACCTAAATCTGGCATAGGAAAAATGGCAAATATGTTTACAGAACACCTATATTGCTAAGTACATTGTAGAAAAAGAGAAGCAATACTAGTGCCAGTGTAAGTGAAGAAGAGAAAAGTGGTGGTGGATAGTACTCATTTTATACCACCTGTGACACAGTTAGGTTAGGGGGTCCCTCTCCTGGGTAGAGGACTCCTTCCTTTCACACACAGCAGCTGGGAAACAGTACGCCAGACTGGATGCAAGTACAAGCTGGTCGGCGCCAGTCTTTATTGTGCAATGTCAGAAATAACACAAAGAAAACATAAACGTAAGTCCTAGCCCTGTCTGGGCACTAACTTCACAGGTAGTTCCCTCACTACCAGAACCCGGCAGGGCCTAATGCCCTCACCAGCAACAAAAGCACAGCACAACACTTACAGTTAGGTTTTCAAGTGTCTCTGAGCAAACTCCCTGTCTGCTCTCCCAGGTGAGACAATCAGCCCTCAACACACTAGGCTTATATTGGCCACTCTCAGGTTTAAACCTTAACAAGCCTGTTACCAGGCTGCGAGAACCAAAACCTGGAGTGGCCGTGGGTGGAGCCCTCCCTCTCTTCTCACCCACAACCCCCAGGTCCCAAACCGGCTTTTCAAAAAGCCGAAACTCAAGCCTGCTACACTGCAGACTTTCTCCTGGGGATTTTAAACACATAGGACAGGAATCTGGGATAAATGTCCCTGCCACAGACCACTTTACCAGTGATCCTATCACATATCCCCCCCTTTGTTTCGACCTATGGGGCGGAACAACTGAAGCCCCCAAACAATGAACGCGTGACAACGCGTCTGCATTAAACAACACTGAAAAATGAAAAAGTTTGTAACGCCAAGAACCATCTCGTATTACTGTCCTTACTTTCGGACATCCACTTTATGGCCAACGCCTCCTTCTCCACTGTGGCATCGGGTAGGCATCGAATTTTGAAACACTGTTCAACCTTCGGAAGTCATTGCAGAAACGCACACTCCCGTCGGGCTTTGGAATCAACACAATGGGACTTGACCATTCACTATGTGATACTTCAATAACCCCTAACTCTAGCATATTTTTAATTTCTTTCGACACCGATGCTCTTGGTGCTTCTGGTAACCTATAGGGCTTTAGATTAACTTTAACCCCTGGGTCAGTGATGATGTCATGTTTAATGACCGAGGTTTTCCCAGGTACGTCAGAGAACAGCAACCTATTTCTGACCAGAAACTCCTTGACCTCTCGTTGTTGAATTGCCGACAGGGTTTTTGCCACTGTCACTTCGGGAACTAAGGGCCCTGGATTTACTGGAGCAAAGCTGCGTAACTGAGAATTGCGGTTGTATACCCTCTGCCGTGCCTGTTGAGCCGGTTCCAGGTGCTCTCTTACTATCGGCACCTCTATAATAGGCACTGGAACTAGTGGACCCTTAAAATGTGGTCTGGGAGCATGATACTGACACTTAGGGCAGGATGCGCAGAAGTCAGACACCTCTTTATGAAGCCTGGGCCAGAAAAACCTCTGCATTATTTGCTCAGTGGTTTTCTCTACCCCTAGATGGCCTGCCGTTATATGACCATGGGCCAGATCCAACACTGTTCTTCTGTAGGCTTTGGGAACTATTAGTTGTTCCACAATATCTTCCCCCTTCTTAGTCACCTGATATAACAAATCCTGACACATTACCATGTGGGGATAGGACAAAGGACTATCAGGGTCTACGGGTTTACCATCAACTACTTTTACATTCTCCCTGACAACACTTCCCACCTTAATGGGAGGCACATCAGTTGGCGGGCCACCGTCATGCTCTGCATTCTCTAGTTCGCCAACCATAGTAGGAAAAGGGAATAACTCTGACTCAGAAGAAACTCCCTCCTCCACTATATCGACAACCTTCTCAAGTGGACCGGGGTTGTTCACTTCTGGAACAAAATGGCTTTCCCACAATTTCCAGAAGTGAGCAAAGTCTCTCCCCAATATTGCATCGTACATCAGACCAGGCACCAAACCCACCGAAACTATAGCAGAGCCACATGGTGTCTCGATGTTCACCTCGGCAGTAACATAATATCGATTATCCCCATGTATGCAGGTCACACCAACAGTTTTCCCTGTATGCCTCAAGGGGTTCACCAGCTCAGCTTTTAAAAGTGTCACCAAGCTACCAGAGTCTAACAGTGCCTCTACTCGGTTGCCATCTACAGTGATTACACACATGTGCTTATCAGTCTCAGCCTGCCGGTCAGCCGTACAGGCTGTCTGTGCAAAGAAAGACCCCCTGTGGTAGACATGAGCAGTATCACATAGCATAGGTTCAGTTGTAAGTGAACAATTAGCGGAAATATGGCCGAAGTCACCACACCGGAAACACTGAATCATATTAATGTCTAGTCGTTTACGGGGCAAGAACCTTCCTGGCCTGGCAGGCCTGTCTCCAGGTTCTACACCCTCAGTCTTAGGTACATCCTACCACCCAGCACCCTTCTCCCCTGGAACAGTCTTACCAGTGTCTGTGGGAGTTCGCCGGTGCGCCATCGGGGCTTGGTGGGGCATACTCGTCAGCTCCTCAGCTGCCACATACCTCTCCACTAGCTCGACCAACTGGTCCGCGGTCTTAGGGTCTGCATGGCTCACCCACTTGCGCAGAGTCGCGGGTAATGATCGCAGGTACCGGTCCATCACGACCCTTTCCACGATCTGTGGTCCCGTCAGTGTCTTGGGCTGTAGCCATTTCGAGGACAGATGGACGAGGTCATGCATCTGTGAACGTGGAGGCTTGTCCATATGGAACTCCCAGCGGTGGACCCGTTGGGCACGAACAAAGGTGGTGACTCCCAAGCGAGTTAGGATCTCCTGTTTTAGTTTCTTATAGTCCTTGGCATCAGCCAGGCATAAGTCGAAATATGCTTTTTGTGGCTCCCCAGACAAAAAAGGTGCCACCAGACTTGCCCACTGCTCCTGGGTCCAACTCTCCATTTCGGCCGTTCTTTCAAAAGCGGCGAGATAGGCCTCCACATCATCGCCCGAAGTCATCTTTTGGAGGAAGTGACTGGCTCATATGGAGTGAGTGGTGGTGGGAGGACCAGTATTAACATCTCTGGTCCGGGCGACCAGGTGCTGTACCACCTCTCTTATTGCCTGGCTGTTTTCCGCGATGGCGACCTGTTGTTGCCTCTGGGCTGTCTCCAAGGCCAACAGTTGCACCCTGGTGGATTCCTGCTGAGCCCTGGTAGATTCCTGCTGAGCTGCTGTAGCTTCCTGCTGAGCCCTGGTAGATTCCTGCTGAAGTTGGTTCGTCTCCTGCTGAAGTTTGTTCATCTCCTGCTGAGCTCCTGTAGCTTGGAGCAAGGCCTTAATAATTTCCTCCATTTTGTTCTGGGGTGTAGGTTGGAAGCTGAACCTTGCCTCTCTGAGCATTGGCTGACGCCTCCTCTATGGGACTTCAAGGACACAGTGTTATTTCCACACTCACAAATTGGGTGTCTGTCCCTTTAATTTTTAAACGGAAAGTTTTCCTCTCGCTGCAACTTCAGTGTGTGTGGGTGCCCGCATTCTCCACCATATTGTGACACAGTTAGGTTAGGGGGTCCCTCTCCTGGGTAGAGGACTCATTCCTTTCACACACAGCAGCTGGGAAACAGTACGCCAGAATGGATGCAAGTACAAGCTGGCCGGTGCCAGTCTTTATTGTGCAATGTCAGAAATAACACAAAGAAAACATAAACGTAAATCCTAGCCCTGTCGGGGCACTAACTTCACAGGTAGTTCCCTCACTACCAGAACCCGGCAGGGCCTAATGCCCTCACCAGCAACAAAAGCACAGCACAACACTTACAGTTAGGTTTTCAAGTGTCTCTGAGCAAACTCCCTGTCTGCTCTCCCAGGTGAGACAATCAGCCCTCAACACACTAGGCTTATATTGGCCACTCTCAGGTGGAAACCTTAACAAGCCTGTTACCAGGCTGCGAGAACCAAAACCTGGAGTGGCCGTGGGTGGAGCCCTCCCTCTCCTCTCACCCACAACCCCCAGGTCCCAAACCGGCTTTTCAAAAAGCCGAAACTCAAGCCTGCTACACTGCAGACTTTCTCCTGGGGATTTTAAACACATAAGACAGGAATCTGGGATAAATGTCCCTGCCACAAACCACTTTACCAGTGATCCTATAACACACCTTACATGAGTTAAATGAAATACAATTAGTGGCAAACATTTGTGCAATACAAACAAGCCTGTAACACTTGTTGGTCACAGCCTCACAAAATGAAATCACATTAGAAAAACTATTTTCAGAAACTGTTTACAAACTTATGTCAAGTGATGATTGTAAAAAGGACACGAAACAGATGAACAGCAGGCACATGTTAAAATGCCTCTATCACCAGCTATATCTGAGAAGAATACATACTGCATCCCCACATAAAATTATACTATGAAGGAAACTGGCATTCTGTGACTTTACAGCGCGCTGAATTGAATAGCATCGGGTGCTCCCTCCTAGGGCTATTCAGCATCGTGCTGAATTGAATTCCGCTCTGTATTCATTGATACAGTCATTGTTTCAGAGTAACATTGGGAGTGTGACAAATGTCAAGTACATAGCAGAGTATGTGTAGTATAGTCCACGTATGCTATATTTCTACTGTATCCACCTTTTCGTCATTATATTCACTAATAAGAAACACTGTATCCCTATTTTTAAACAGCTACTAATTTTTTGGGGCCTTAAACGTAATATTCCCTCACTATGAAGTCCACCCAATTCAACAAGGATAGCACTGAGCTACCAATCCCAATCCTCATTTTAATACTTTAGACTCCATTGTGACTTTCATTTGGCGGGAGATGCAACGTCCCACTGATAGAATCTATCTCTAGTCATTGTAACTTAATAATGCTGAACGGTAAACACACTCACTGATAAAATGTAATGTCAAGATTAATCAAGCTAACATTGAATTTTAGTAAAAAGGACACATTTTCCCTGCAATATACTGCCTATGCACTGTATTGCAGTTTAATTAGTTGATAAAGTATTTTCTGTATCCTAATATCCTAATTGTAGTGCATCAGCACTAAATATATTACTCCAGTTAAATATATCATGCAAAATATATATATATATATATATATATATATATATATATACACACATACATATATATATATATATATATATATACACATACATACATACACACATATACACACACACACACTGACACTGTTATGTTGACATTATGTCAGTGTTGACATGTTAACGTTGACATTTGACAGGTCGATATACTGAAACTGTCGACATTCAGAACATATCTATATTAAAATTATATAGTCTAGTGAAGTCCCTGGATGGCAGGGGTCAGACCCAGAAATCTGTGATTCTGTCATCAGATCATTGCGTTGACTGATCAATAACTTGTAATTGGCAGCAGCCTTAAGCAATGCTTGCCACAGGATGCCAGTCTATCACTGAGATTAGTCACTCACACTAGATTAGTACTTTTGTCCCAAAGGAATTTATATAAAGTTGCAGATTACACATACAGATGTATCCTTATACACTAATCACGTTGTGTGAGGCGCCGGCCTGACTGAGCCACTCTGAGAGGAGTAGCATAATGTGTTTTGCTTTAAATTTTGCCTCTGAGTTGCATCTCAAACAAAGCAAAGAGACACAGTGTCCTAGAGATGCTAGGCTGTGAATTTAACTGCACAGGAATTGGTTTTACACACATACAAATGGTACTTGGCGAGTGTTAAAGACTTGGCTATTCGCATCAGAGACGTTTTTACACAGATTTCGACTCACACACAGGGCCAGTGCTGTGTTTCTTGGGAACCAGCGCCGTTCTTCCTTCCCTCTTCACCCCTTCCCTCTCTCTCTGTCCCTTCCCTCTCCTGCTACCCTCCCCCGAGCTTACCAATAATGCCAGTGGGAGGGTGGAGGTCAGGGCTAGTCCGGTGCAGGCTAGGTTGCGGCTGCTGCTGGATTCTGCACTGTGCAGCCGCAACGACCACTTGGCTACCCGCACAGAACGTGCCTCGAGCCGGCCCTGCTCACACATATGTACAATCGTCACACATCAAATTAATCAGTGTTATCTAGCAATGTAGTTCTATTGTGGTTTTATTTATGTGAATAAAATGCATTTTTTGAGCAAGACAGGTGCTCTACATGGCCAAGTTACCCGGGACCTGGTGTGCCGAGAGGGCCACATCTGTATGCATAGCAGATCTCTGCACTTTTTTAATTCACTTCCCCAAATCAAAAAACAAGATAATTTAAGTGGCTTTTTGCTGTGACTGCGAAGCATAATAGTAATATAATGGTGCTAAACATATAAAAATAGTGCTAAAAGTAGAAAAACATGTTAAAATATTTCCTGTGGTGATTAATGCAATTAATTACTTCCACACTCTAGAAATATACAAAAGAAAAAAAAATCCATCTATACACAGTACTTGTATTCTACCAACCACCGAAAATATACTCAGATGTCTCATTCTGATAATATGACTGCATGCTCTGAATGCTGGAGTGTGACATGCTTGTAGTTTCAAGCAGAAAGCATATAGTGGAGAGTATGCCTGGAATAAATGAAACAAGCCCATTCTAAAGCCATTACAGAAATTAGCTATGTGAGGTTGAGTCTCTGAAGGAGCTTTAAAAAGATCTTGGCATTTGTGACTGTAAAAATAATAAACATGCCTTCTGGTACAGTGGTGCACCTGGATCTGATTCTAAACTGTGGAAAAGGAAAATGCATGAATTAAACTAAGTATGAAGAATAGATATAGACATTGCTTTGATACGCAAATAGCTTCTGTGTACCAAAAATCATTTGAACTAAATATGGCATACATTATTTATGATTACTGATTAGAAGACTTGTAACTTTAGTAATTACAGCGTACAATTACTGTAGATGGTTGTGATCAATGTATGATATTATATTATTATAGTATATGCAAACAATAAAGTGGGAACTCTCATGAACTTTGAAAACTGTAATCAGCAACTGCTGCTATTTATAAAAAAAAAGGCACATTCATAAAAGGGCTTTCTTTTATATATCCTTTGCAGCTTCCTACAATATGTCGGAGGAGTTTGCAATATAAAGGCCAAATGCACCTGTTGGTTTGGAACTGGTGGTCTGTCTGCACATTAAACTCCCAAGTCCTTTGGTACCAACTCTGCAAAATGAAAGTGCACCTCAGTTTGACGAGATGCAGAAAGATCTTTAAAGGTCCACTGAGTAAAAAGTTTACTTCTGAAGTTAGAAGCATATATGACTTTGAGCAATTATTAGTGTGGGAATAAGGGCACTGCCTTAATTAAAAGTGCAACATACTACTGCAAAACACCACCCATTTAAACTTTAGGATGAGTTCCAAACTCCACCAGCTCTGAATGGGTGCAAAATTCAAGTGCTTTTGGAAAGTGGAAATGACCATGCACTATTCTGAGCTGTAAGGGACTCCCCTGTAAATGGACCATGGGCCTGATTCAGCAAGGATCATTATTGAAATCATGTACGCAAATGGCTGATTATTGCGTACTGCGCATAAATCGCAGTGCGCATGCTTCATTGAGATCGCACTGCGATCACTGACATCATGCAGAGCAATCAAATCATGCTCTGCATGATATCAGTGATCGCAGTGCGATCACAATGAAGCATGCGCACTGTGATAATAGACAGGCAGAGGGTGTTTGGGGGTGGCGATGCGGGGGTGGTTGGAGAAACGCAGGCGTGCCAGTGTGTTTGAACGCCGTTACAGGGGCGTGCATAAATTAGCCAGTGCATTGCCATACGCAGCTTGAGTGCTCACTGCGTACAGGAAAGTTAGCAATTTATAAGTGAGATCTGACCTGCCGTAATTGTGCGAGAGGCTCTGATGTACTTCAATGTTACTGATGTTTTGGCTTGTTTGCAAGGTATTATGGATGTGTGAGAGGGGAAGTGGGCGTCTGCATGTTGTCCGTGCGCATGGTTTGTGATTGTAATTATTAGCATACTTTCGCAGCAGAACTGTATGCGCAATTGCAGCCGTGATCGGGCCCCATATCCATTACTTTATATCCCTACTACTGTGGGCATTATGTGTAAGGGGCACTACTACTGTTGACATTAAGGGACACTATTACTGTATGCATTGTGTATGGGGTACTGCTATGGGCATTGTATATGGGGCAATACTACTGTGGGCACTATGTGTATATAGGGCAGTACTGTGGTCATTGTGTATAAGGGGCACTACCACTGTGGCATTATGTGTATAAGAGGCACTACCACTGTGGCAATAAGTGTATTAGGGGCACTACAATTGTGTGGCATAACAGGAATAAGGTGCACTACTGTGTGACATAATGTGAATAAAGGGCACTACTGTTTTTCATAATGTGAATAAAGTACACTACTAATTATTAGCATACTTTCACAGCAGAACTGCGTGCATGACTGCAGCCGTGATCGGGCCCCATATCGATTACTTTATCCAATTACTATAATCTCACTCTGTATTCTGATATCTTGATTATACATACAGTACAGTAGTTGCACCTTTTCTGTTCTTAGATGTCATAAGACCATTATTAGTTACTTCCAGTGGCGGCTCCAGAGGTGGGGCTGCAGCTCAGTCCGAAATTCAACAGAGGAGCCACACTAACTATCAGTGAGTTCCGGGTTGAGATGTTTGACAGCTTTTGAAATGACAGTTGGTGTGACTCCCCTATTTGAATTTTGGACTGCGCTGCAGCCTCACCTCTGGAGCCACTACTGGTTACTGCTATACTCTTACCATATGTTCTAGAACATTTACTGCAGAATATCACTGTTTCCTTTTATTTATATTTAGGATTTTGTTAATTGTTTCAAATATAAGTAGATACTCCTTCTAAAGAAAATGTAGGGATATGTGTTGTTACTAGTATAGAGACTTTGTACCACCAATTCCCTTTTGCATGCAGATATAACAGTTCTGCTCCATTAATATGATACTGAAACTAATGTTCCAAAATGTGCTGCTACTAAATACTGTGATGCTCTTTTGTGCTGTTTAGTAAAAAAGACAGCACCTACCAATTTTTCCATATGGGTTATTACTGCAATTACAGTAGTAAATCCTGGCAAATATACAATGTATGGACTTTTCATGTTCTACTACCTTGAAATTTGGGAAGATGGATTTTTTTTATCCTAATGGCTGCATATTATAGCATGTAATAGTTTTACAAGGAAATTGTGAACTTTAGGCTTTCAACTCTAACACAGTGATGTTTGCAGTTTCATTTAAAGACTTTAATGAAAAAAAAGAGCAGACAAAATTGTATAATTTATCTAATGTCCTACAGTGCTAAAGATGAGTTGGACTAGTCCTCAGTATGTGTACACCCCTAAAGTACTACTCCTTAACATTGAATTGGGGAAAACATATTTATAAGTCCCCCATCTGTAGTTACTGCCAGTAGGTGCCCATGGGAAACAGGGCAACATCATTGTGTGGCTCCATAAACTAACTACTACACAGATAAATATCTAAAGAAAAAGTATATAGAGAAAAGGCTCAGCATTGCCCTTTCAAAAATAAGTTATTTTACTAGTTATTAGATGTGATCATCAGACAATAACACAGCAGAAAGCATTAAGAAGTTCTGAGATATGGGGTTCTAATGGGCATATTTTCCAAATCCTGGCTTCATTAAACTCAGAGGCAGCAGGGAGGCACTGGGCTGGAGAGTGCTGCCACCACCTTCTCTGTTTTCCGGGTGCACGTGGCTCTTTCCCTGCAGCCAGAGAGTAGAGCTCACTCCTGAGCTCTGCCTTCTGGCTCCCACAGTATGTGAGGGAGAGATGTCATGATGTCTCTCCCACAGTGCCAAATGCGATGAGATGTTGGAAGATGGTGGGCCAGGAACAGGGCTTCAGGGAAGTACAGTGTTATGTGTCTGTGTGTCACAATGTTTAAGGGGCATTACTACTGTGGGCATTGTGTGTAAGGGGCACTGCTACTGTGGGCATTGTGTAAAAGGCACTACTACTGTGGGCATTGTTTATGGAACACTACTACTATGAGCATTGTATAAGGGACACTAATACCTTGGGCATTATCAGGGCTGTATAGACCCTGGCTGGGTGCTGATACTTTTTGGAGTGTGTGGCCTAATTGCAGAGGCATGTCGATGCCCCCTTACAAAAATTTGTTTTGTGCACTCCATGGGGGGAAGGTGGGGGTGGCACCAAGTGCCCTATAGCCAGGGGCAGTTGGGATTAAGGAAATCAATGTAGCAACAGTCTCCTGGTATCCAACTGCCCCTCCCCACTCTTGGTGCCCTTGCTCCCTTTCTTCCCCATTGCTATATGCCCCCCTCTCTCTGCCCCTGACTTTTGTGTCCCCTCTCAGCTTCCCTGTACTCATGTGTCCAGCCAGGGTCCCGGTATCCCCATTCCTCTATGTGCAGTGACTGTAGCAGGTCAGGTCTGGTGATGTCACTGTGAGTGCTGCTGGGGGCAGGGAAAGGGAGGACTGACTGCTCACTATGGATAGAGCAGCCATATGTTCCCTCTCCCTGTGCAATGTGGACGATGCTGCCCATTACATGGGGGGTGAGGGTGGAAGTTGCAAACTCGGGACCCTCCAACAAGCCCAGGCTTGGGTAAAGATTACCCACCCCTCATTTCTTGGCACCTCTGGGTATTTGTGTAAGAAGCACTGCTACTATAGGCATTGTGTTAGGGGTACTACTACTGTGGGGATTGTATATGGGGCACTACTACTGTGGGATTTGTATAAGGGGCACTACTACTGTGGGCATTATGTGCAAGCACTACTACTGTGGACATTAAGGGACACTATTACAGTAGGCATTGTGTCATTGTGTATATGGGGCACTACCACCGTGAAATTATGTGTATAAGGGGAACTACCACTGTGGCATTATGTGTATAAGGGGCACTACCACTGTGGCATTAAGTGTATAAGGCTCACTACTATTGTGTGGCATAACATGAATAAGGTGCACTACTGTGTGACAGTGTGAATAAAGGGCACTACTGTGTTTCGTAATGTGAATAAAGGACACTACTATGTGGTGTAATGCAAATCAGGGCCATTATGTACAGTGTAATGTGAATAAGATTGTGCAACTGTGTGGAGTAATTTGAGTTGGGGGTACTATTGTGTGGCCACGCCAAGCCCCTTCCATGTGAGACCACATATTAATTAATTAATAAATGAATAATAAAATGATGTTTGGTACAGTTTTTTGCAATTTCAATATGAAAAAAATCTGTTTTGTCCAATTTGGGTAGATTTTCTTTGCCATGTAAGTAGGCATGAGCAAACTAATGGTATTCTCTGAAAATTCAGTCATATAAAATAAATAAGAATATTTTTGTGGGTACTGCATGAAAAAAAAACTAATGTTGCTGTTGGAATGTGACTAGTCCAAAAAGGATCAAAATGGGCTCAGTAGATGCGAGCGAAAAAATTCAGTGACAAAGATTAATAACCACATATCACAAACATAAAAATTACATATGCAAATAAAGACTGAAATGCATGGCAGAAAAACCATATTGAACCAGGCATTTTGTACAGCAAATAATCAGTTGAATTTTGAAACAAAATGGAGTACAGTAAATTGAGTATTTTTATTAACTACACCTTTTATAATGGAAAAGCATTTCTTGTGCTGTGAGAATCGATCTGCCTATTGAGATTAGGCAGCTCTCAGTTGAGGAGTGTCCAGCCTCTGGCTTACAAGAAGGAACTATTCCACCACCTAAGTAGATACTTACTAGTAACCAGTTTTTCCTCGGATAGAAGGTGTCCTTAAAAGGTTTCTGGAGACCTCAAACCTATACCAACTACGGCCCTTTTTATGAGGAATATCTGGTAATTCCCCATCATATTATCTGACTCAATATCAGATTAATTTTATTTATTTTAGAATCATTTGCACATTGATGTTTTAAACATTGGAATCTTATATTTTAGAAGAAATAAATTTGTTAACCTTATTGCACTATGGTTTTATGTCTGATTTTATGTTTAACATGAATTATACGTCTGGAATGAAAATAGACTACTTATGATATAAAAAGTATTAAGGGAAGTATTCTACATCTTTTTATATAGAGTTTATGACACTAGTGCTGATTAGCTATTATAATCACTGTTCTTTCTCTATAACTAGTAACTGTTAAATGGTTAGAATCCACCAACAGCCATAATGATTAAAGTGGAGATTTCATCCACAACCTCAAACCTTTTCCAGTGAAAGGTACTATTACTCATAGCTTGTCAGAAACCTCTGTGCACAGCTGTTATTAATCTTGTACTCATGATGCACTGTATTGTTATAATATTGTTACACTGCAAACCTTAATACAGTGTGATCATATGTATCATTTCAATTTGTATCCTTCTTTCATTCTCTACAGCACACCCACATTTAGGGCTGAAATTCTCTTACTATCCTTTTCTTGCAAATACACTCTTTTATAATCAGTATACAGTAGCTGCATGTTTTCATGTATTCAGGTATACACTGTTCAAAGAGGGTAAACAATGACAAGTGGCTAAGGATGGGTACACACCTGAACGACCGGCAATCGTGCCAATGTCCAGGGCAATTTGCCTTCACCCTGGATATCACGTTTGCCATTACACATTGCACGATTTATTGAACAATGGAACCATTACTTGTTCCGTCATTCATTAATATGTATGGCGCCACATAGATATCGTGTTATGGGCCGTGCAGCACAGCCAAACATACAATAATGCATGCATCCGCGGTAGCGCGCAAATCGGCCATACACACTACACGATATGCCTGATTTGTCATTCCAATTTAGCCAAATCAGCCAAATCGGGACGATATCGTGCCAGTACGTAGCTGACCTAAGACCATACCAGTAAAATAAGCTAGGTTATTTGTACAAACATTCTTCAAATTCTTATATCTTTCACTTAGCATGAGTAAACATATATTGGGGACCAAAGTCAACAGTAGATACAGTATATAATCAAATGTTAGGTTATAAATGTTCAGGCGCCTTTGGATCATGCTTCATACCAATCAAATTCTTTTTTAGTCTGTATGTATAATCGGCTATTTTAAAGAGCATATGTGATAAACAAACCTGAGGCTCTATTATTGGTCAATAAGAGAATAATAATAAGAAAATATATGTATAATTTACTTTTATACCCCCAAAATCTTTAACTGAGACAATAAAAATAACCAAAGAAGTAGGGTTACATTTGTATTGAGTGAATCAGAAACCGTTTGCCAGTGCTGGAGACAGCCTGCAAAAATACACTTAATTCTCAAATGTATATGTGTCCCAGTCTGTATGTGAGTACGCTCTTACTGTAATTGACCTACATTATAACACCCTTCCCTCCCCTGTCCCCAGTGGTGTAACTAATGGTGGTGACACCCAGTTGCGGCACTGAGAGACTCCTCGTGCGCCTGCTTCGAGACCGTAAAAGGGTGTGGCCTTTTAGCCCTCAAGGCCACGCCCCGGATATGTGTTATTTTGGAGACATTCTCACGTGACACTCCTTCGTTCTCATCATGCTGTGGCTTGCCAGCATTTCGGGAGCTGCAGGGTAGCCTCCAGTCTCTCCAAACACAGTATATATGATGCACGCAATCACGCATCATCCATCACTGCTGCTGCAAAAGTGTTTGTTTTTCTAGGCATGTGCAGAATGATTTTACATAATAAACATTATGTGAACTGGTGCAGTAATCAATTGGCATTGACCCCTCTCTGATCATTCCAGCTGAGACAGAAACAGAATAAAATGCTCAAAGGAATAGTCTCATCTCAGGAGAATGCAATATACTCTTTCAAATGTAATTGTATAAGATACATGATAGACATGGGCTCTCCACAGTCACATTAGGCAGAAATTATGTAGCCAGATTATGATTTGTAACATAGAAAAAAAGACTTACAGTACTTTCAATCACTTCAAGTACAGGGATAAGAAATACTGCACGGGCCTAATTCATACACTCACTGGCTTTCCGCTGATTAAAAGAAGTGTTCTAAAACATTATAGTTACGTTCTCAAACACTTTAGAGGTTGTTTAGAGGTCATTTAGTCGTCAATAAAACATTACAATCATATGCAAATTTAATTGAAATGTTTTATTTATGTTTAGTATAAACATGTCTTTTACATTCGTGTGATATTTTAAACTATCAAAGCAATGCAAAATCTGACCATCCTGGGGCATTTCACACTATATGTAAGATGTTTTTAATCATGATGTAATGAAAGGAGACATTCGGCCTAAAATTTATTTTGTTTAAATGAATAATATCTTTCTGCGTAAATGAAATCTTTAACATAAAAAGTGCTATTTTACTACCAAGGACAATGAATAACCTTTAGGAAATGTTCCATAAATCATTTTTCTCTCTTGATAATAGCAATTTTGCTTGATCCTGAACAGAATTAAAAGGTTGACCCTGTCATTATCATAGAATAAAACATTATTACACTATGGGGCTCACGTAAAGTTGGAATTATGTCTTCTTATTTGTATTAAATACATATTTCTGTACTGCGCATAACCACCAAAAAGTGTGTACAAAAGACCACATGCAGATTTTGCTGCATTATACAGTTACCACTCCTAAAAGTTGGAATGGTGAAACAGGGAAGGGCATTCATAGGACAAATTAGAAAGCTTGTATACATTTAATTATGACTGAAGTAGACCTGCATGCAGACACACCTGTCAAGAATCATATATTTTGTAGGTGGTGGAAGTTTAGTGCAACAAAACTGATGAGGATCAGGAGAACTAGTTGGTCATGTCTTATTAGCTGATTGTGTACTGATCCTCTTAAAACACATGTGGCAAGCAAGGCCATAACTAAAGCAAAATTGCTTTAAGGTGCGTGCACATGGTATGATTTTTATGAACGATATGAACGATAACATTCAACAATAAATCATTCATATCATTCATTTTTATGCAGTGAATGACCAACTAACAACCAACAATGTGTGTTCCCACATGGATGATAATGATATCTATGGTCGTCCGTACATGCAGGCCAACTTGGATGATTTCATCACGATTTGCATGTTCAGAGATGTGGCAGGATGACTCGCTGAAAGATATCTATCATAGATATATATCAGTGTGTACACCCAATACCGTTTGTCCTGCACTACAGAAAAGTTCAAGGGAAATCGTTCAGCGATATCGTTGGTTGTGCAGATTGTGCCTTGTATACCCAGCATTATTCCTTTACAGGGCCATGTGCTGCATCAATAGACTGCCTGGCCACTGCCTCCACTCTGATCATTCCTCCTACTCACAGCTAGAGTACAGTGGGAACTGCTGCCTGAACACTGTCACTGCACTGTGTGGATGCTCTCTGTACTGTATGACAACTACTGTTATGCTTTCTGTATTGTGTAGTGGTAATTGCAATGTTTTCTGTATTGCTGGTGTTCAGTTATGATCTCTGCATTTATGGTGGTCACTAATATACTATCTGTATTGTATAGAGATCACTAGGTTGCCTTCTGTATAATATAGTGGCAACTAAGATGCTCTATGTATTGTATGGTGGTCATTGACATGTAAAGATCATTACAGACTGTAGATAAATAGGTATGTAAGACATATTGTGAGTTAGATTTTTCTTTTATATTCAGTCAGTCTGCCTCATAGAGAGGGAAGGTATAATCAGCCTTTATCTGTGTCTGCAGATAAATTAAGTTTACACAGTGTGAGGTAACAAACCACAATTTAGCAAAATGTGTGTTCGAATTGGTCACCCAGGTATGATTGCACATAAAGCAGAGATAAAAACCTTACCAGATTTCACATCTATAAGTATATGCACTTGTTACTCCTGACATAAACCTGGCGCATATGCTAGTGATGTACAGCTGGATGCATCTTGAGATTATTCCTGCTTATGTACATGCTCAAATGCATCCTTCGCTACATTAGCCTTTCTTTGCATATTACAGCTTTTTAACATCAAAAGCTAAATTTACTACTGTATTATACATGTTCAAGTATATTGGACAAACATATGCAGAGTAACCTCAGTCTCCACATCCCGCTCGGCCCCACCATCCACACTGGCTGGCCAAGTCCCATCCCTCCTGTTCCCCGCACCCTCTCTCCATCATGGCTCTGTTCCATAGCTCTATCCTGACACACCCCCATCGCTCCCTCCTCAACCCTCACCCTTTGTCATTTTTTGAAGGTCCCCCTGATGGTCCCATAATTCCCATGACGGCCAGTCCTCCATTCCTACAGTAGATCTGTCCCTTTTCCCTTGCAGTGGGAGCCATTGAGGCACACACCCTGGCTTCCATTATGCACATATTGATGAGACGGGGTAAACCATCTGAAATTATTATATAGATATATGTTTACGTGCTTCCATGCTGTACTGCAGCAAGATGCTTTCCATTTTGATAATAGTTTTCTCAATTTCATAATGTGTTAAAACAGAAATATGCAAACTTTGCCCTGTTAAAGATTATTTTGCACTTAAGGGTGTTTATTAAGAATTTCTTAGTGAAAGAGAACAATGCTGTTTTGTAAAAGGTCGTTTTCGAGCATAATATCTAATTATTATATGCTCGATATTCCAAATGTCAAATATTGCAAACTGCATTTGAAAACATTACTTGACACAGGTAAATTAGGAGAAATTGACTGAGCCTTATTTAACGGATATCCAAATATTAGCAAGACAGTCTGTTGGGGGCACTAAAGCCAAGGTACAAAACACTGCACTAGTGCACAGAACACATATACTGTATAGCACATTGTTTTGATATTGATATTATCTGGTGTATAAGTCTTCAGTAACTAGTCCTCTGGGCACACATTTATTTCTTCTGTGTAGTTCTGTTCACATTAATAATGCAAAAGAGATATAATTTAAGCAGTTAACATAATAATAACACAAATAACAAAAGCAGGTTACTATTTATTATCGTAATACCCAGTAAGTTGTTTTCAAACCATTAATCATGATAAACCATTCATGAGAGCATGAGTGTATCCATGAAATGTAACCTCGGGCCAGGCATGTGCATGGCAGAGATGAATTTAAAGTAATATTTCAAAAATATAAACAAATCTGATGATGAAGTCACATCTGGTCATGGAAGAGGCCCGAAAACATAAATGCTCTGGCAGTTCCTGACTACTGTGATGCATGTTTTAACTAATAAAATCCTCCCTTGGGAATGAGTTTATTCCCATTTCATAATATATAGATGGTGCTCACAAAAAAAACGGAAGCCTATTAGTTGCTTGAGGGAAAGAATTGCCTACATAAATAGCACTAGGACGTCTTATCACACATACAATACTCATAATATGATGGAAGCAGGGGGTTTGAATATTTTACAGTGAAAGAAGAAGGCTGGATTTGTGATGAGAATAATCAGCACATATATAACTAGGACAATATGTGACCTATTGTTTTGGCTAAAAATGGTAAAACTGGACTACAGTTGGATTTATTTTTACAGTTACTTGTCATGTTTTTTCACAATTTGGTTTTATCTGTGGTTTGTTTATTGATGGATGTCTCAATAAATTATTTTTCTGTCACAAGATACACTTTTTGTTTATTTGGCTATATACATATAGTGTAATCTGCTGTGAAAAAAATGAGGGGCCACATTATGCTTCTTACTGTATCTAAGAAAACTGCTCTACATTTCATAAGTTCTTGAATGGGAGCTAAGGCTGGTAGTCACATACAGTAGTTGATTGAATCAGTTGTACACTTTGAGATGACCTCTACTCTTCTACGGTAATGGAATTATTCAGGGATGCCATCAAAACTGGTAAGGCCTAGTACAAATTATACAGACAGGTGCCACCCCCCTGAGTTGTAAGATGAAGTCTTGCTGCCCAGAGCAATCATGTGCTATGAGGTCTCCACTACAGTACTGAGGTGCACCACATGCTATCAGGACCTCCTCACATGGCCCTCAGGTCTCCCCTCTTGACATCAGACCTCCCACATGCCCCTTGCATCTCCCACAGACTCTCCCATATTTTATTAACATTTACTGATATAGCGCTATTTCATTGCGCTTTAACCATCAGACCTTAACACATGCCATCAAACCTTAACAATTGATGCATACACACACACATTGTAAAAGTATTTAAAGATTAAATAAGGCTTTATTCAAAATATTTGTGCTTACATTCCACCCTTAAGTGTGAGCAATTTGCCATGTGGAGAAAGTGCAGATTTGGAATGTGACAGAAGGACTGCCAGGGAAGGCAAGCAAAGGGACAGCTGAAAAAGGTGGCAGAGGGACAGCCAAGGATGACAGACAGAGGGATAGTTGGGGAAGGTGGACAGAGGGATAGCTGGAGAAGTCAAGTAGAGGAATAGACAGAGAAAGCAGGTTGAGGGACAGCCAGGGGAAGATGGGGAAGGTGGGCAGCATGACAGCCCGGGAAGATGGGCAGAGGGACAGCCAGGGAAGGTGGGCAGAGGGACAGCCAGGGAAGGCTGGCAAAGGAACAGCCAGAGAAAGTGGCAGAGAAACAGCTGGGTAGGTGGGCAAAACCATAACTGGGGAAGGCAGGCAAAGGGTCAGCTGGTGAAGGGGCAAAAGCACTACTGATAAGGGGGTCCAGAGACACTGCTGAGAATCTTCTAAATGTCCTCTTTTACTGTGTGCTGCAGCTGAGGCTACTCACATCATAATCATATTGCCTCCTATTCCTTAGATGTTTTGCAGTACACATTCAAGGCCCAGACAATGGAAACAGCAGGAAGAGAGCTGGGGTGGTGACATATGTGAAGGCAGGAAGCAGAGTTGGTACAGAGGCCCATCAAATAGATAAGATCCAATCAATCCAACCAACCAGAGCCCGCTGCTGCTGGTACCAATTAATTGAGGGACCTCTGCTACCAGTTCTGATGATCCCATCCAGGAACTGCTTCTTATTCAGAGGCAGACACCTGCCTGCGAATAAGAAGCAGTTCTCACCCAGGATCATCAGCATAGACTGCAGTGGGCCCCACTGTCACGTCAGGCCCCATACAACAGTACTGCTCCCACTCCCCTGATGGCATCTCTGCAATGATTTGCTCCCTGGAATAGAGGTGTATAAAGTTATTCATATTATCTAAGGTATGTTGTCTTATATATTTGTATAAGTGTGCTAGCACAAGTTGTCTTTTTCTTATCTTTTATTGCCTAAAATGTGCCTAAGTCACAATGCGATGTGATTAGGATGCACCAGGGGTTCTGGTACAGGATACCGGCGCTTGGGATACCGGCAGACAGAATCCCGATGCTGGCATCCCAACAGGGTTAGAATACAGACTTGTTGGTCAGTATTGTAACCCTCTCCCTACCCTAACCCTCCCTCACCAATTCCTGATCCTAACCTCCCCACCTATTGCCTAAACCTAACCTCCTCCTCCCCGCACCCAAACCTAATGCACCCCACTTAGTACATGACCCTAACCCTCCCACTAACCACACTACTTACCATTGGGATACCGGTGGTCAGAATCCCAATACTGGCATCCCAACAGGGTTAGAATACAGACTTGTCGGTCAGTATGCTAACCCTCTCCCTAACCGTCCCTCACCGGTTCCTGATCCTAACCTCCCCACCTAGTGCCTAAACCTAACCTCCTCCTCCCTGCACCCAAACCTAACACACCCCTCTTAGTACATGACCCTAACCCTCCCCCTAACCCCACTATGCCGGTGCCGGGATTCTGACAAGTGTAAGGATTCATGCACTGGCATTGTAAGCTCTTGCCATCTCAACTGTCGGGAATTTGACTGGATCCCATACCAGGGGACTGTGCAAATTAATTTGATAAGTAAAACTAGTATATCTGTGTGAGACTGAGTCTCTCAATGATTATACAAAGTGCTACGATGCAACGGCCACAGCTTTTTTCCACGCCAAGTTCCATTTAGTCACATGCAAATATAGAAGTGTCACATATCAAATTAAACAGCACAGTTTCCTGATGCATCCTAGTCCCAGAGATGCAAGGGACCTGGTGCCTCGCTCATGCCAGCATGTCACGCTGCGAGGCATATTGAGGATAGATGTAGGAGGACACATCTGTATGTGTCCGTATAGAATTCTTATTAGATGCAATATCACACTAGTTACTTTGACACGATTAGTAAAAACTAAAAGTTACCATTAAAAAATGAATTGCCAAGTTTTCCAAATGACAGCAATACTAAACGTGAGGTGCGTTGGGTTTTGAACAAGCATGGACAAAAATGGTACTGTATACATTTAACATTTTCTCTTTCCCTTTTCTATTTTATTAATAAACAGAGACTTTGGGCCTGATTCAGACCTGCTTGCAAGCGCTTGAGCGCTCGCGAGCGGGTCGATGGTGTGCTCTGCGCACGTGAAGCGGCCACACTGCGCGAGCGCAAGCCCCGGAGCGAGAGAGAAAATCTCTCGCTCCGTGGCTCACTACAAAAGGGGCAGCTGTTGATGTTGATCAACAGCTCGCCCCGTTTTGTAGGCGTGGCCAGGGATGTCAGTGAGAGAGCTTCCGGCTCTTATTAGAGCCAGAAGCTCTCTGGGGCTTGTAGCCACGAGACCCTACCACAAGTGTCTTGTCGCAAGTCCGATGGTCGCGATGGACTTGACCATCACGACCATCATCCTGGCTGCTCGCAATAGCTGTGGGTGGTTACACACAGCTATGCGAGCGGCCAGGAGACCGCACATAAAAAACCCCCCAGATTCAGAGCGAGTTCTCTTTCAGAGCATCCATCTCTGAATCAGGGCCCTTGTCAGGACTCTCCTAATGCAAGTATTGATGTAATCAGCATAACCAGGATTTGTAATAATAGCCAGTTTTAGTTCTATATTATACTGTATCTGTGAGTGGAGGCCAAAGATATTGTAGATCAGCTATGCAAGTCTCCTTGCATAAAAACTCACTTTTTGATTTGTAGATAACATTGGCCCTCATTCAGAGCCGTACGCTCTGAGCAGAGCGCACGCTCTGAATGAGGGCCGGGCTCCATGAAAATGGAGCGTCCTCCTGGACGCTCGTATAGCTGTGGGTCACCACCCACAGGCTATACGAGCGTGCATTTTGATGGCCGCGATGGTCGTGACCATCGCGACCATCAAAATTGCGAGCCGGAGCCTGCGGTTGAGGTTTTCAACCGCAAGCTCCGGAGTGATTTTGGCTCTATCAGAGCCAAAATCACTCCCACTGACATCACTAGTGATGTCAGTGGGCCGGCTTTTGACGGGAGGCGTTCCCTTGGGAACGCCCCCGTCAGGGAGGCACGCCCCCGGCACGCCCACCAAAGGGGGCGTGCTGTCAATCAACATCGACAGCACGCCCCCTTTGATCAGACACAACGAGCGAAGGACTTTCCTTCGCTCGTCGCGTCTGGCGCATGCGCACGACGGAGCTCCCTCCGTCGTGCGCATGCTCAGTGCAGACCATCGACCCACTTGCGAGCGGACAGCTGCTTGCGAGTGGGTCTGAATCAGGGCCCTAGGTCATTGTTATTTTTATTATTATTATCATCAATTTTTAAAGCAACAAAATGTTCTGCAGTACCATTTATTTTATCACAGACAGTAAACTCCTGTAGCCACACAGAAAATGTTAGCCATCATATTATACTGATGTAAATTTATAAAACATCTATTATCATTTCAATTTAGAAGAAAGAAGAAATTGACAATGTAGTTGACTGACAGCAGTCAATGAAAAGTAATCGTTTATGATTTTTTTATAGCAATTCTATAATTTCATAATTATTGCTAAATTAATAAGTAGAAAGATATTGTGTAAGAAAGAAACCTATATAATTTCTGACTTGAGGATTACTGTACTGTATATGGCAAAAAATAATATAATTATACATTTATTTTGTAATTTTGGAAAAAAATGCTTGTTTACTGTGTACAGCTGAAATACTATTTCCATTAATTGTGACCCCTTGTTAAACACTTATTTTATGGTACTAATCAAGCAAAAAATATCTTCTACAGTAGTGTTTCCTTTAGGTTTTGTATTGGCTGATGTCAGTCTACATTTTTACGTCAGGTGAATAGAAGAAATATAGATCTAGAATATAAACTGAGAGTACATTGGCCAGTTTTATTTAACTATTTGTTGAAAGGAGGGAAAATGTATGGTGGTGAAGAAAAGAGACCTACACACAGTTACGCCATCGTGCATAAATGATCCAATAAAACTTGTAGATGGGGCCAACTGCCAGCCCATCAGCAACAACTCAAGGCTTAGATGGAGACCAAATGCCAGTCCATCGCCAGAATTTCAAGCTGTCTGGTTGCGGCCCAGGATCGTCCATTACACACCTCAGCGCCGGCTTCCCTTTGACCTCCTGAATGGTCAGACATCAGGTGCGGCGGCGAGTGACGTGCTGAGGATTATTCCTGGGGTCTGCTAGGACATCCATGTGTTGCTCCATAATTTGGTTCCTGTGGTTACCGTCACGGATGCAGCCATGATAGTCTACATCACCTGATTAACCTTCGCCCAATGGTAGCATGGTTTGCTGTCAGTTAACACCATCCTCCAATGGATCGCTACCTAAGGGTATTTAGCCAGGCTCTGGGCAACAGGAAGGTGCCTGAACAACTTTGCTACTTCCAGTGATTACTTGCTGTTGCAGTGTTACAGGTTCCACATTCCTTTCTTCTAGTGAAATATTCCTAGTGCCATTCTTCTGTATCAGTCCTGCGTCTGGATCACCAGCATGTGTACTGAAGGCCTGATTCAGACCAGGTTGCAAGGCTGGGTTTGCACGCAGCCAAAGTATGCAAATCCCGCAATCACTAGCAAAATATTAGCACGCCCACTATGTTTTGCCATGCGATCGCGGTATGAAGTTAGACGCCCACCAGCCTGAAACAAAATGCCCACTTTTCCTTAGCAACATACGTCATCTACAGGAAGTGTATTAAACAATCTTAACAATGGCTGATATCGGACCCATACGCACCACTTGTGGCTAACCATACCTTACCGCTAGCACTGCGAGTACTGCTATGTTTAATTCAGCTATGTAACGTGCTCACTGATGATACGTCTTAATTATGCATGCCCTTGAAATGGCATTCCAATGCACAGACATGCCTGCATTCGCACCACCACACCACTCGTTACCACCCACAAATGGCACATCCTGTCACTCATGCTTGCGGATTGCAAACATCAGCAGGCTGCTTGAGAATGCAGCCTTGCGACTGGGTCTGAATCAGGCCCTCAGTATGTTACCCAAGTACTATCTCCTAATGCCATTCTTCTGCATCAGTCCTACATTAAAGTTTCAGGAGCATTTGTACTCAGTACGTCAACCGAGTACTGACTCCTAGTACCCTCCTCCTGTGCCAATCTAACATCTGGATTCTCAGTGCATATATTACATCATTCCCCATCCAGAACCTCAGAGCATCTAGCACAGGACTGTTATCCTATTTCTCTCTTGGGTTCCTCCAGCACTTTCCCTGTATTTGTATCCTTCCATTTCCGAGTTGTACCAAATACCTGACCAAAGGGCAATGACCTGCTTGCTGGGTGCAGCTTAAACCCAAATCCCAATTGGAGGGGTCACTGGTGAACACCTTCCAGTAGGTTAGATTCAGCACCTTTGGTCAGGACTAGCCAACATCCGATATTTGTGGATGAGGAAGACATATATCCAGACCCCTCACCTCCGGTTCTTTCCCCAACCTAGGACCCAGACAACTAATCCACCAGTGAAAGATCTTCAGAGCCCAAACGTGACAAGGCTTAGATGGGGCTAACTGCCAACCTATCACCAACAACTGAAGGCTAAGATGGGGGCCAACTGCTAGCCCAATACCAAAAACTGAAGAATTAGATGCTGGCCATCTGCATACCTATTGCCAAAAACTCAATGGGCCAAATGTAATAGGGTGAGATTTAGAAAATGTGAGAGAGTTTAGCAGTAAACTCTCACACTTTTAAACTTGGCCAATTTGATGGAATCTTAGAACATGCAAACTCACATTAAAAAAACTCATACAACTTAAACTCTCATTCAGATGTTTTTCCATTTTGAAAATAAAACTCGACCAAAGTGAGAGCTTACTGCTAAACTCTCACCCTATTACATTTGGCCCTATGCCTGGCTTGTGCCCAATTGCCAGCCCATTACCAACAACTCAAGATTTTGATGAAGACCAACTGCCAACCCATCACTAGCAATTCAAGTCTATTCTTCCAGTATCTTGTTTAACTGTATTGCCAAGGTCATTCTGTCATGCTTTCAGTACCCTGTTTACCTGCATTAACCAAGTACATTCTGTGGTGGTTTAAGACGCTTGTTTATCTGCCTGCCTACTACTGAGTCATGTCTGTATATTATTTCTAGATTTCTCTGCCTGCATACAATTATCTATGATGTACAGATTTGCCCAGTTACATTGTGGCTGATCATGCCACAAATGTGTGCACGCATCCAGCCAATGCAATTCCCCGCTCCTTAAATCAAGTATCCTCTTTACCTTTTGTGTACCTGTAACTGTATCTGGAAATGCCCATGACAAACACTTACAAAAAGGCCCACTAAGACCGGTGGTGTTGCTGAACCTAGTAGGATAGAATGAGCCTAAAACCATGTATTACCAGGTAGGGTGCCTCAAGACTTACAAGACAACCATTATTAGCATTCTTTCCTACAAAATAATAAAGCTGACAATCAATATAATAAGAGGATGGGATGTGGGAACATCCAGAGAAGCAAGAGACCTCCCAACCAGGAAATCATTATTATAAACCAGCAACTCAGCCCCAAAATTACACCCCTTAAGGCCATATTCAATTGCAGATGAAAAGCCATGATCGGCGAAAAGCTTTCAGCGATGACATCATTTCGCCAGTTGAAGACTTTCCTCCCAATTCAATTGCAATGACTTTTCGCCTAAGCGGAAAGTAGGGATGTGCAGGCTCGGTTCTACTCGGTTCCGTTCGGTTTTTTTTCCCGAATCTTATTCGGTTTCACCTGTCACGAGTTTTGGATAGCCAATAAGATTCGGTAAAAAAAACCGAACGGAACCGAGTAGAACCGAGCCTGCACATCCCTAGCGGAAAGTCAATGCATTCAGATAGGTGAAAAAGATTTGCCTCTGAATGGAGGCGGAAAAGAGTGCAGATTTGGGGTATTGGGGTGCAAAGTTGCGGGAACCCCCATGCAGTGTTAGGACAGTCCCCCAAAGGTAAACTGTGTCAAAAAAAGTTTAAAAAAAACCTTAGAATACCCCCAAAAAGTACTTTAGTTTTGGGGGTGAAAAAGTGCAAAGTTGGGGGACAAACTTAAAAACTAGCAAAATAGACTCCAGGGGGGATCCCCTGGTGTATTTTTCTATGCAGGTGTTTGCAGCATGTGGATTTTCCATGATTTTAAAAAATTCAATTTAGCAACTTTTAAATATGCTAGCCCCCATTTTCAGGTATCCCAAATTTGCTGGGACTAGTTATTTTGATGAAAAACTATTGCTAAATGCTATTCTTCACCCCATATGCAAATACGCTAATTAGCACCTATTGAGACCATTTAAGTACCCCAAATACCTTCAGCACGGCTATTTGGGTGTATGCATACTAGAGATTAGTGGATTCGGATTCCAGAGATGTGAACCTACCCGAATTTAGCAGATCCGAGTCGGATCCAAGCAGGCTCGGAGTTTCCCACCGGGCTCAAAACCGAGGCAAAACCATAGAGTCTGAAATCTCGCGGTTCACGAGCTTTTGTCTTTATGATCAATGTAGTATATAAGGGACCACACAACGGATGCCATTTCACTCCGGCTGTGGAGACTGAACAGAGAGGGTGGGTAGTGTAGGGCTGGGAGAGATGCTGGTGCTGTCTGCTGTGTCCTGGGCTGGTGACTGCTGATCCATTCTGGGCTGGTGCTGTCACTGTGCTGTATGCTGTGTTCATCTGGGCTGTTGCTGATCCATCTGGGCTGTCTGTGCTGTCTACTGTGTCCTGGGCTGGTGTTGCTGATCCATTCTTGGCTTGTGCTTTGCTGACTGCTGTGTCCATCTGGGCTGGTGCAGAACTGCAGATACATCTGGGCTGGTGCTGTGTCCATCTGGGCCCAAGATCTGGACTAAAAAAAAATAAACATTATATATATATATATATATATATATATATAAAATTATATATTTATGTAAAAAAAAAAAAATGTGTGTTAGGCTTAACCGCAGTACCGCACAAGATTCAGCCAGCAATGCAAGTTGCAATCTAGTGCTGCCCGACTCCAGTCATGCTAAAAAAAAAAAAAATCAATAAAAGTGTCATATTTTGCTATGTGTGTGTGCATGCATGTTAGGCTTAACCGCAGTACCGTACAAGATCCAACAAGCAACGCAAGTTGCAACCTAGTGCTGCCCGACTCCAGTCATGATCAATCTGTGCTCTGGGCCCAAATTCTGGAGCTGAAAAAAAATAAAAATCAATTGTTTTTTTTCTAATAATTGTCTGTGTGTCTGTGCATGTTAGGATTAGCCGCACAAGATCTAGCAAGTTGGCAACGCAACCTAGTGCTGCCCGACTCCAGTCATCATCAATATGTGCTCTGGGCCCAAGTTCTGGACCCGAAAAAATACCCGCCAAAAAATAGTGTCTTTTGTCTATTTATTTTCTGTGTGTGTGTGCGTGTTAGACTTAGCCACACAAGATACAGTAACGCAATCTAATGCTGCCTGACTCCAGTCGTCACCAATCTGTGCTCTGGACATGACTTTTGTCCAGGAATGATGATGTTCGTCCATGCAAGATGACGTTTTGCCTCTTTCTGAGTTCCGTTTTTTTTGGAGGGAAAAATCCGAACTCAACATGCAAACTCGAACCTATCCGAACCTGCACATCCCTAATTTTATGTGATTTTAGCTGTTTTCTTTTATTTTTTAACAAAACAATCCAGATCCAAAACTAAAACACGAAAACAAAACACCAAGGAAAAGAATCCAAAACCAGATTCAAATCCAAAACCAGGGGAGATCCAGATCCAAAACCAAAACACGAGGGTTGGTGCACATCTCTAATGCATACAGATCCCCCATGTCAATACTTCTTTTGGGGGGCGCCAGGCTGATTTCCCCAAAACTGACAGCACTTTTCGCCTGTTTGAGTTTTGCCAGGTCCCGTTTTTGCGTCCCTTGGAATTGAATAGAGAAGAAAGTGGCCGCGTGCGCGATACTTTTCCGGACCCAAAACCAGCAGTGTAGGCGGAAAGTGCACCAGGTGAGAAGCCCAGGACTTTTCGCTGACAACTGAATATGCCCCTTAATATTAATATGACTACACAAATCATACTATAATAGAGGACAGCCATTACATTTTTAACCCTTGGTCCTAAGTGTATTCTGACACAGCCTAGTAGTTTAAATTCCAAAAGGCATATGACATGTCTTCTGTTTTCCAACTCAGTCCTCAGGGCACTCTTAAGCTGGCCACACACTAGAACAACTTACATCCAACCAGCCAACTTGTTGATTGGTTGGAATGAAAATCTGGTAAGGAATGGGAGTAAATGATCAGCAATTTACTCCTAAATGCCAGAAAACAGATGAAAATTGTCGTTCAGACAAGTTTGTTAAACATTTGATCTAAACTATTTATTCATACAACAGTTTCGGTCCATTTTTCAGCGTCTGGGAGCAAATTGCTGATTGTATTCCTTACCAGATTTTCATTCCAACCAATCTACTAGTTGGCTGGTTGGACAGATAATCTTTAGATGTGTGGCCAGCTTTACAGTCCAGGTTTTAATACTAACCATGAATAAGCACAGGTGACTTAATTAGTACCTCAGTCAGTTTGATTTAAACATCTGTGATTAATCATGGATATTCCCAAAGCCTAGACTAGTTAATGTGATATTACTAGAATGCTACACCTATTTGTATAGTAGATGTCAGTGACAAGATATCTATGATTACTGGCATGGTAAATGAGGAAACTGATGCATTGGAATGTCATAGCAAATTCAGTTCATTGGGTCACATTGCCCTAGAAAATGTATCACTGTGGCAATATATGGAATAATATAGTCTCAGGTGATCTCAAATATGTGAGTACCCTTTCTGAGTATAGTGGTCTAGGACCTCTATACTGTCCACTATCCATAAGATCACCTTGGGGAGTAAGTTACTTTGTAGGGAGTACTTTACCTGTACAGATTTTCTCTAAGTCTGCCATATGTCCCTATCTAGTTGTTACTGTGTAGCTCTGGTTCTCCCAATGCACTAGTACCAGGTGGATGTGGCCTCCCGCAGAATATGGGTTCTTACTGGTATATAGTACCTTGCACTGAGGTGTTGGTGGCTGATGGGGGGGAGGACGCAACAGAGGTGTACCATCCAGGTGTCACCTCTCTATCTCTTTCGCGCTTGTGGTCACCTAGCGCTGGAGTGAAGGGAACCGAGAAACAACTAGTTTCAGCCTATGGCCTTGTAATACTGATTGGTGTGTCCTTATATGCCATCATCAGTCTCACCATTGAAAAAAATTGCACTAGCTCTATGGCAGAACCAGTTCTACTTCTGACCGTGACACTTGCATTGACATGCCTGCGACACTTCCATAGCACGCCCACTGAAATGAACATTTTTGCATCCATTTCTAACCACCTCCCAGTCACTGCCCAGGAGCTTCCATCACTTTTTCACAACATTTCTGATACCATCTGTTGCAATCGCAACAGCACCTATGTGCGTACACTCTGGGTCTCATTCAGACCCGCTCGCAAGCATCTGAGCGCTCGCAAGTGGGTTGATGTTAAGGCTGTGCACACGCGCAGTGGCTGCACTGCGTGTGCGCAAGCCCTGGAGTGAGAGAGAAATTCTCTCACTCCGGGGATCACTACAAAAGGGGTGGCTGTCGATGTTGATCGACAGCTCGCCCCATTTTGTAGGCGTGGCGGGGTGTGGTTTCACAAATGGAGGCGTTCCCAAGTGAACGTTTGCCGTTTGTCAGTGGGAGAGCTTCCGTCTCTATTAGAGCCGAAAGCTCTCTGGGGCTTGCGGCAGATGAGACCCTACCACAAGGGTCTCATCACAAGCCCTGATGGTCACGATGGTCTTGACCATCGTGACCATCATCCTGGTCGCTCGTTAAGGCTGTGAGTGGTAACCCACAGCCTGGCAAGTGGCCAGGAGGCCGAATCATATTTTAGATGTGGCTGCCCTCATTCAGAGCGAGCGCTCGCATTTTGTGAGTGGCTCTGAATGAGGTCCTCTGTGTAGCCATATAACTTTTAAGAGATTTTCACACATGCGCAGTTGCAGAAAATCACTCAACTATTTGAACATCGGCAATATGTGAGGATGGAGTTTATCTCTGAATCATGCCCACTATATGGTAAAACTATGACTTCTTACATATTTCATCATGCCAGAAATATTTGGATTGGAGTGAACCCCTGAAATAATGCCTCCATATAGAATACAAGAAAATAGAGAGAGAAGGGACAGCACTGCCTGTTGCCATTTTTAATTTTGAAGGTCTAAGACAGTAAGCCAGTCGCTTTAAATTTGTTGGAGGGCGAGGTATAAAGGGTGAAGTCCATGTGAAGGCAATTGGATCCCAGACCCAGATTGCAGGGGATACTTGCATTCATGGCATTAGTCAACAGAAGGATAGAGGACTTGTCAGTGAGAGGCATCATGAATTAGCTTAATGACTTTTGTGGTGCTTTCTCAGGCCTCATAGCCAGAGACAAAGCCAATCTAGTCACTATGGATTAGTTTGGGGAGCAGGCAATATGCTGTTCCATTTCTCCATAAATTTCCAATCCAGCCCACCGGTAATCTGCACTTCTCGATAGGTAGGCTGGGTCCTGAGGGAGGGACTCAGTGACAGTGGGTCTCACCGGGGACTACCCCAACTTCTCATCAGGCCAGTCTGACCCTGGTGACAACAACATACTAGAAAAAATTAGCTAGTAAATTAATATCAAAGTCAAATGAGGGCACCTCATGCTACGGGAGACAGCAATCAATGCAGATTGTAGAAAATATATAGAAATGTTATTATAAATAGCTGATAACTATATCATATTAATGGAGTCCCTTACCTACATTGGTCTGGTAAGCATAAGTAGACAAGCAAAAAATCCTATCAGGCAGTGCTGGAAAAGGGGAAAGTCCTCAAGTGACAGTAGAAAAGATCCAGTGTTGAGCAAGCGTCTGCAAAAGGGTGTCAGGGCTGGAGACTCTGGGTTCCCCAGGAGAGAGCTAGCTACTTGCTCACTTTGTGGTTAGGGAGGTTTGTTGTACAGATGGTTGTATAGAACTCTTCCTCGTAGATGTCAAAATAATAGAATATGCAGCAGGAGAGTATAAACAGAAAGATATGTTAAAAATACTAAATGCAGTCAGCACTGTAATAACAGTGGAGCCGGACTGGCACCGGACTTGGTACACACTATGGAGCTGAAGAGAGACTGGACTTGAGGTATACAATGAAGCCGGAGTGGAACAAGACTTGGCGTATGTACTGGAGCCAGAGTGGAACCGGACTTAGATCATAGACTGGAGCTGGAATAGGACTGGATCATTGAATTGCATAATTTTTCTCTGAAGGGGAGACTCTTCAGGAGAAAAAGCCACAGGGATGGAGCTTTCCATCTTCCAAGTTTTTATATAATACTGCCCCTAGTCCCACGGATGAGGGAGGTTTCTCTAATTCAGGCTAACAGAAAATTGGTGCTGAGGTAAAAACTTGTTTTAAAGCATGAAAGGCAGCAGTGGCTTCAGAAGACCAGTGTGAGGGATTGGTTCCTTTCTTGGTTAAAGCTGTTACTTGTGCTACCACAGAAGATACATTTTTTATAAGCTCCCTGTAATAATTAGGGAATCCTAAAAATCGCTGGACCACCTTCAAGGTAGATGGTTGTGGCCAGTCAAAAAAGGAACTTACTTTTTCAGGATCCATCTGCAGATTATTTCCAGAAATAATATATAAGAAATGGAACTTCAGGTACTTCAAAAATACACTTGGAGAGTTTACCATAGACATGATTGGTACGAAGGTGTTGCAAAACCTCCTTCATGTGCTGCCGATGGGATTTCAGGTCTCGAGAGAATATGAGAATATCGTCTAAGTACACAACCATATAGAGGTACAGAATGTCTTCACTAATAAAAGCCAGCCCCAGCAGGTGATGAAGAGGGTCTGATAAAACCTTTGTAATTCATTGAATATATTCAGACATGGCTGCTGAAGTTTCTGGCACAGATAATGGATATGTTCAAGCTATGGGTGGAAATTTTCCTGGGGTCTATTCAATGGTGCAGTCCCATTATTTATGAGGTCATAAGGTGTTGGCAGCACATTCACTAAAAACATCAAATAATTCTTTAGAAGCTTTAAAAGGTACTGCAGACCCACCAGACTGGGTTATACATACAGGATCACATGAGACAGGCAAGATTGAAAACAAAAGGCATCCCAGGACTTGAGCTGTGATGTAGGGCAATCAAACTGATAATTATGGAGTTGTAGCCATGGAAAGCCAAGGACTAGTTGATGAGTGTTTTTAGGAATCACTAAAAGCTCTATTTGTTCATGACGCAGTGCTCAAACTTCCATAGTCAAATGAATGGTAGAACGAGTCATGAGACCTCCTTGAATGCATCTTCCATCCACCACTGTGAGTTAGATAGGTTTAGACATAACTTTGATAGGAATAGAAGTTTCTTGAAATAATGATAATGTAATGAAACTCCCAAAAGCTCTGGAATCTACCAAGGCATCAAAGGATTTAGGCCCTTTAGGAGTGGTTAAAGTCACATTCAATAGGCAGTCATACTTTGTGGAGTATTTTGCTGAAACCCCCAAACTCATTTCCCCAGAACAGGTCAGGGTCTGGAGTTTCCTGGATGTACAGGACATGATCCAATAAAATGATTCAAGCTGCCACGATATAAACATAATTTTTCTTGCTGACTCCTCAAATGTTCCTCTAGAGAGAGACATGAGCGGTTAATTTGCATGGGGTTATTCCCAAGGGGAGATTAAGACTGAAGTACTAGATACATGTGGCTTTAATTGTTAACTTTTGAATCTGCAGGCAGCTCTATCTGATAGACATAAATCAATTTTGATACAGGGAGAGATGAGTTTTTGCAAGGACCCAGGAGGATCACGGTCGGCCAATTCATCCTTTAGTCTTTTAGAAAGGCCGCTCCAGCAGGCTGCTTTGAGAGCCTCATCATTCCACTCGAGTTCTGCAGCAACAGTTTGGAACTGGATTAAATATTGACCTACTGGTCGAGAACCCTTAAGAATTTGCTAAATATCCATAGAGGCAGCAGAAGAACGACCTTGTTCATCGAGTATCTTTTTAAAACTTGCAATAAACTCTGCATAATTTGATACAATAGGATCTCATAATGGAGACATTCATTCCAGGGCTGAACCAGAGAGGAGTGAAATGATATAAGCTATCAGAGATCTTTGTGTTGGGAAAGTTTTGTGGTAATAGTTTAAACTGGATCTCACACTGATTTATAAAACCTCTACAGAGTTTGGGGTTCCATCAAATCTACTAGGAGTAGGAAGCTGCAGATGAGACTTGGAAATAATAGCAGGTGGAGGAGTAGCTGCTGGCACTAATGATGGAATGCTGGATATGGGTACTGGAATTCACAGGATGGTGTTGAATAGATTCCAACCAACAGGAAAGTTCTTGTAAATACTGCATGACTTGATGCTGTTCATTAGGCCATGGAGCTGGAGTGAGACTGGATTTGGAGTATACAATGAAGCCAGAGTGAAGCCAGACTTAGAGTATGGACTGGAGCCAAAGTGGGACTGGACTTGGAGTATGGAGTAGAACCAGAGTGAGACCGTTCTTGGAGTATGGAGTGGAGCTGGAGTGGGACTGGACTTAGAGCATACACAGGAGCTGGCATAGGACCAGACTTGGAGTACACACTGGAGCCAGAATGCTACCAGACTTGGAGTAAAAACTAGAGCTGGAATGGGGCCGGGCTTGGAGCATAGACTGGAACTGGTGTGGACCGGACTTGTTCACACTGGAGGTGGAACAGTATTCGTCAGAGCATCTAAGACAACTAGCATGGGAGCTGGAGCCAAGTATCAGCGATGAAGCTCAGGCACTGAATGCTGTCAGGATCAGGAATATATACCTGGTCACGCACAGGGATTGGATGATGCTGTCAGGTGGACACTGGCCTGGCTATCACTGGAGACATAGCGGCTAGCCTCCATGGCCATGCCCAGTTTCCTGAGCTGTAGGGTACACCACCAGAGCTTTGAGCCCCTGGGACCACCACCACACTGGGAAGTTGTTGACAGTGCACTCTGGGAGGCCACAGGCTGGGACCAACACAGAGAAACATGACCCCAAGGGTAAGCACAATTCCTGACACAGGGCTGGGTCCAACTAGGTGCCTCAACTTTCTCCTGGGTCATTGCTCATTTCCTAGTGGTCATCATCAGCAGTAATGAATCATTGTGTTCTGCAGGTTGTGAGAAAGTCAATATGGCAAAACAACTGCTGCAATTCCCAGAGTGGCACAGAAAGACTCTAAGCCCGATGGTGAGCATAGTATAGCCATTTTGACATTATGAGAAACCTGACAATTAAATGTGAAAACACAGAGGTATTTTTTAGATCTACCTTTCTCATCTATAAGAATTTAAAACGTTGTTTGTTGGTGGAAAAGTGTGCCAAAGGAAAACTTGTATTGTATCTCCAGTAATGTCAATGCCATCTGCCTAATGATGGTATGTAACCATTGTTAGAAAACCATTTGATAGTTTGAATCAGCAATGTAATGCTCGTGTCTATGCACAATGAAGAAAAATGTTTTGTGCGTGCATAAAAGAGCTCTGCTACTGACTCAGATTTTCTCCTTGTGGTGTATGCAGCAGTAAATATCGATAAACAACCATAGACACGAAGCAAGCACTGGTGGAAAAGCCAGCAATTGTTGATGTGTTTGCCCAGAGAATTTAAAATGGCAGTACTATACCATTTTAATTTCTGCTGGCAAAAACACAAAGGGCTTGATCCAATTAGGTGCAATGTACTCGCGTGTGCGAGTCATCTCGACAATGACTGTGCTTGACAGCCGCTCGGATTCACCTGAAAGTGCTCGCTGCCCCATATGGCAGGGCGCAAAGTCAGGCAATTTCTGTGGCGAGTCGGGCTGCGAAGGATGTGATGTGTCGGGCCCTTGCCAGCGTATTAACGCCGTTGCAACGGCACATCGCACACATCACACCTAATTGGATTGAGCTCAAAGAATCAACAAACAGTAATAATAAGCAAATAAGTAAAAAGACAACAAACAAGCAAGAATAGCTAATGATCTTCATCAGAAGGATGGCTTTTGCTCTTCCGGTAGATACACTGTAAAATGCATCTGAAACAGGGGCAGAAGTATGGGAGACAATGGAGGCGCCTGCCGCCGGGCGCCAACACTGAAGGGGCACATCTTCCATTACCTACAATATATTCACCCCACTTACGGCTGTAAATATGGGGGATAGGTGGGCACTACATGATAACTTGTCTTCAGGCATCTGGGATGAACTTACGCCACTGATCTGAAATCTTATACCAAATGGCACTAATCTTTGGTATTTTTAACATTAAGATATAAGGATTAATGTTATCCTCAGGAAAAATTATATTGGTGCATTTGTTACCAATCAGAGTTGAATAAATTTAGCACAATTACAAATGTTACAAGGAGTGCAGGAAAATTCACATGAAAGAGAAAACTCATCTTCTAAACTATCTTCCATTTAAAATTACCTCATAAATATATACACAAAAAAATGGCTGGCATAGTAATAATTACCTGCTAGACATCAATATGATTTTTAAAACATAAACATTCAGTACTCCAAGAATGTATTTTAATGGAAAATAAAAAAAATAATTTACATAGAGTACAAATAAAACAATGATAAAAAATTGTTAGAGTAGAGCCAATTAACACTGTTTTTTATTTTTGTAACTAAGAAAGGACAAATTTGCATTAAGCTATAACAGCCAGGAAATAACTTTTATAATATAAATGGAATAAAAACAATCAAAAGCTTGTTACGGATTGGCTACTATGGGTCATTTATATTTTAGCACTTAACCCAACAAATGTTTCATAAAGGTTACTTTACAAACAAAATTATAACAAACTCAAAAGTTATAGTGGCTTATGTCTAAAAAGAATAAAAGTAAAGTAATAAACAGTATTTTTTATGGAGTTCATTACTTTGCTGATAACCCTTCTTTTGTGAAATGATTGCATCTTATCACCTGGACTGGCCTTTACAGCCAAAACCATGTTCAATAAGAGTTTTCTGAGCGAATAGACAAACCATTCAGCTCCCAAATTGTTTTACTAGTCCCTTTCCCCATTTCTGCTTTGAACGGCTGTAAGTCTTTGTAGCAACCTCAGCAAGCAGACGGAGTGCGTATTACAGTCTCATCCCATCTGCAAAAAAGCAGGCTATAAAATTTCTATCACACATGGCTTCCACTGGCTCCATCTCACTGCAGTTCCAGAATGCACACAAATCTGCTGTCCAATGCTTTAGTTCAATTATGAGAGTTTTTACAGTTTGTTGTTATTGGTCACACATGCATTGGCTCACTTTGTTTAATTAGTTACCAAAAATATGTGAAACTCAACCTTGCACAATATTTAATCCAACACATTTCCATTCAGTGGTTTCCAATAACCATGATCTGAAACTAAGCTGTAAAACCATCAGCAGAAGAGCAATTCAAATAAAACAATCAACCATTGGTCTGTATAATTGATTCATTATTCAACAAAGAAGAGACACAAAAGAAAGGGATAGCGTACACAAATTTTTTAGATTTGCAGAATTGTATGTATTATTTGGATTGCTGTATAATTATAAGTGATGTATAAACTGCAATTTCTCTATTACTGACTCTCACTTATGACTTGTTACTGTTATTCAGCAAATTACATAAATGCGCGAGAACGGTTAATGAAGAAAATCCAGAACTGTGTTATTATTAGTATTATCTTTTATTTATATGGTGCCGCAAGGGTTCTGTAGTGCTGTGCAAAGTGGATGGAAGATACAGCAAAATTACGTACTGTAGTATATGGATAATCAGACAGGACAGTTGCTGACAAGTTCAGGGAGGGAGAGAGGGCCCTGCTCGAAATAGCTTTCATTTTTGAGAAATTCTGCCTTAAGTGATTATTATTATTATGTAATTGGATTCAATTTAGTACTTAGGACCTATGTATTAATAATCGAGGCACTGCCGCGATTATTAACGTTCCATCTCTCTGGGAATATTTAAAGTTTGAATGCAAATATCCTGGCTATGTACTACTGGGAACTCGCAGAAACAGCGGTTGTGGTAACTGCGAGTTATATCCCCAGTATTTTGGAGAAGTCTTTCACTGAAGTGAAAGACTTCTCCGGGGAAAGCTGACACTGCGCATGTGCACAGTGTCAGCTTCCGGGGCTGGCCAGGGTGTGTGAGGGAGAGATCGAAAGATCTATCTCCTTCCCTGGGAGCCCCCAAAGACAAACAGTAGTTTACACCATCTGAAGAAGGAGTAAACTACCGGGCTAAACTCCGAAAAGCTTTATTTTTTTAGAGTTTAGTACATAGGGGGCAGATCGTAGTCCCCATTGATAATAATGGGGACTGCGGTCTGAAGTGCTAATTTCAGTGAAAATGCCTGCAAAGTGCTATTAGTACATAGTATCGATACATAAAATTATGTAGAAACTGCAGTTTCTGAATAATTTTATGTAAAAAATGGCTGATACTTAGGCCCCTTAGTGCCTTGTGGTTTATTGATGCTAATGTAGATTTAGTGTAAAGCCTTGAAAACTTTACTGTCACTTTACCAATATGCTATATGAATGGGTTATTGACTTACACAGGCACCCATCCGTCACCTGTAATGTACAATGTAAAAAGGCTAATGTGGTCTTGGGAAGTTTGACAAATTGACAGCAGGTGGGCTGTAGGAACACAGAAGGCAATAAGAACCACACAGTTTGGGAGGGGGCTGGCATATAATGAAATCCGAAATGATCAGAAGAAAATATTTGCAGCAGCTGGTAATTAAAGGCACGATCTCCAGTTCATGAGCAGAATGCATTAGGTTTGTATGTAAATGGTTTCAACTTAAATTAACTCAATTTAATCAGGTCAAAACTAAGCCAATCTCAGAAGAACAATAAACTGGAGACATTATATTCACAGGCAAATTCTTTCATGTGTAAGACAATTGAGGAGGAAGATTACATACATATCTTTAGTGCTTCATAGAAACTCTAAACAGTCTTTTACTTAGTAATACATAATCATTGAATGTACGAGCTGAAGCTGCTGTATGTGCCATTTACTTTCACACATTTTCTCTTCTTGTGGGTTTTTATTATGTCTTTATGGTTTACATCACCATGTTACTATTGTGTGGGCTTCTGCAGTAGTGTATGTGCTAGGAAATAACTATAAATAATCCCTGCATCCATAATGTGTATAATTGAAGGGTGTATGTATGAATTTATCCACCCTGTACAATACTGTCCCATTAGATCAGGGTTTCCCAACCACGGTCCTCAAGGCACACTAACAGTCCAGGTTTTAGGGATAGCCATACTTGAGCACAAGTGACTTAATTAGTACCTCAGTTATATTGATTTAACCATCTGTGCACAATCATGGATATCACTAAAACCAGGACTGTTAGTGTGCCTTGAGGACCGAGGTTGGGAATCACTGCATTAGATCTTAGCAGGAAAATTTTTTGGAAACTTATTGGGATATTTGTAATGGTAAGGTCCTTTACCAGCAGTTTTCTAAAACATGGTGACATAATAGTGAGGCTGCAAAGTTAACAACTTACCTGACTATTGTTTTACAAATTTAAAGGGCAAGTATAGCAATCTCTAAACACATAAAATATATCTAAATCCATTCTGTCTCTGGTTTTAAGGTACTTTAAATTAGAGATGAGCGGGATCGGATCTCAGAGATCCAAACCCACCCGAATTTTGAGATCCAGGGAGAGAACCGAACGTGCATTCGGTTCCCCGCCGGCCCCGGATCTCAAATCGAGGCAAAACCATAGAGACGAAATCTCGGGGCTCACGAGCTTTCGTCTGTATTTATATAAGGGACCACGCAGCGGCCGCCATTTCACTCCAGCTGTGAGACTGAACAGGGAGGGTGGGTAGTGTAGGGCTGGGAGAGGTAGTTCTAAACTGTGCTGGTGCTGTGCTGTGCGGTCTGCTGTGTCCTGGGGTGGTGCAGAGCTGATCCATCTGATGCTGTCACTGCTGTTCTGTCTACTGTGTCCATCTGGGCTGGTGCTGTTGCTGATCCATCTGGGCTGGTGCTGTGCTGTCTGCTACGTCCATCTGGGCTGGGGCTGATCCATTTGGGCTGGTGCTGTGCTGTCTGCTGCATCCATCTGGGCTGGTGCTGATCCATCTGGGCTGGTGCTGTGCTGTCTGCTGCATAGACATGGGCCCAAGTTCTGGACGCAAAAAAAAAAAATATATAGTGTCTTTTTATTTTTTCCTGTGTGTGTGTTAGGCTTAGCCATACAAGATACTGCAACACAACCTAGTGCTGCACGACTCGAGTCGTCATCAAACTGTGCTCTGGGCCCAAGTTCTGGACCCGAAAAAAAAAAATAGTGTCTTTTGTCTATTTATTTTCTGTGTGTGTGTGCGTGTTAGGCTTAGCCGCACAAGATGCAGCAGCAATGCAAGTTACAACCTACTGCTGCCTGACTTCAGTCGTCATCAATCTGTGCTCTGAGCCCAAGTTCTGGACCCCCCCCAAAAAATAAAACAAATAGTGTCTTTTTTTGTCACATTTTTTTCTGTGTGTGTGCGTGTTTGGCTGAGCCGCACAAGAACAAGATACAGCCAGCAACACAAGTTGCAACCTAGTGCTGGCCGACTCCAATCATCTTCAATATGTGCTCTGGGCCCAAGTTCTGGACCCCCCCAAAAAAAGCAGAACAAATAGTGTAATTTGTATATTTTTTTTTCTGTGTGCGCACTACTGCACGTGTGTGAATTTTGAAACCGCACCTTGGCTACACTATTGGTGCTTGTGACACTGCTTCAAGACCGCAGACAGGAGAGCAAGGCCAAGAACCACATGTTGTACCTGCCGCCAGCAGTCATCATGATAATGCAAGGCCGTCAACTTCCTTGTCCTCTATGAAGGCCCATGCCCCAGGGCTTAATTCACGCCATGGATATACAGTAGTAAAGCTACTTTTTCTGTAGTAAAGAAAAAAAAAATCGAAAGGCAAATTGCCTTTAGATAAACAAAAAAATGGCAATATGCCATTCACTACACAAAGTGGCAAGGAAAGTATAATGCCATGGCATTTATTTATGTTGACTGCTGGTTCTGATAGCCCTTCTGCCTATAGTAGTAGTGGTACCATTAAAAAATTCTAAGTTGTTAAGAAAAGTAAGACAGCTTCGGAAAAACCAACTGTGTGCCCTGAGAAATCGAAATCACAAATACCCAAGGAGAGTGCAAGTGTGTCTGCGGTTGCCATGTGTGAGCCAGACCTAAATACTAGTGAACTGGAGGATCCTCCAAGTTCCAACATTTGTGCGCCCTCTGTAAATGTGGGGAAGGGCAGTCAACATCTTGCAGATGTAGCCAGTGAGGATGCCTCTGTGGAATTGCACATGGAGGAGGAGAATATTTTGGTAGTTGAAGGCGCTAAGGATGATGAGGATGTTGATAATGAAGATGTTGGTGATGAGGATGTTGATGCCGAGGATGTCCTTTGTGTAAGTAAGGCAACAGCTGTTGCCCATGGATTGAAAAAGCCAAAGTCCATTGTTGTCATGCAGTGGCAAAAGACAAAAAAATCCACTTCCCACGTGTGGAATTATTTCCTTCCCAATCCGGACAACAGTTGTCAAGCCATATGTAACCATTGTCAAGCAAGAGTGAGTAGAGGGAGGGCCCAAAACCACCTAGGAACCTCCTCCTTGTTACATCACTTGGAGAGCATTTATCAAATATCTAAGTGTATGTCGCCAAAACTCAAAATGTAACAAGTCCAGTATCACCTACCTGCTCCCTCTCTGTGGGATCTAAGCACCTTCAATCTCCACCACCAACACCTGCATCATCAACATCCTCATTCGTCAATGGGAGTAGTCCTGCAGCATTCAATGTTGTTATTCAAAGCATGATTGACTCCTCTCCTATTTGTGATTCCTCAGAAGGATCCTTGATGACTACGCCTGTTGCTGCTGCTGTTGCTGTGAGTGGTCTTCATCCCAGAAGGGGACCAGGAGGAAGACAACTTGTAGTGTATACTCCTAAAAACAATTAACTGTCAAACAATCATTTGCAAGGACAAACAAGTATGACAGCAATCACCCAGTTGCAGAACTGATTACTGATGCCATAACAGCTATGCTGGCATTAGATGTGTGTCCAGTATCCGCCATTACTGAAGTGGGTTTTCAACAGTTAATTGAGGTGTGGTGTCCTTACTACCAGATCCCATCTAGATTCCACTTTGCTAGAACAGCAATACCAAGTCTGTACAAGGTGTGATAGAAGCACTAGAAAAGTTGTGGATGGCATATATGTTTGTCCCAGATTTCTCTCATATGTCTTTTAAACCCCCAGGAAAAGTTTGTTCTGCTGAACAGATTTGAATGTCAGCTTTGGTGAAAAGCCGGAGGGTCCTGGGGGTGTGGATGTGAGGAGAGGGACGGCTCCATCCACAGGCCACTCCGGTTGTTGGGCCTTTCAGCCTGGTAGCAGGCTCATTAGGGCTTACACCTGGAAATGGCTGTTACAAGCTGGATTTAGTTCTGGCTGAATGTCTCACACCTGGGAGAGCAGGCCCGCAGGCTAGCTTGCTCTGATACTTTGTTTTGATACAGACCTGTAAGTACTATGGACATGAACTTGTTTATAGTGTTCTGATAGTGAGGGAACTTACTGTCTAGTTAGAGCCCAGAAGGGTTAGGATTTGGCTTACGTTTTGTTTTATTTATGTACTTGGTACAATAAAGACTGGCTCTTACCAGCTTGTACGAGAACCCCAGAATTGTGTCCTGTTTCTCCAGCTGCAGTGTGTGTAAAGAGGGAGTCCACCCCTATCCCAACTGTGTCACAAAGGACATTAAAAAATAAACCTTATTAATGTCCATAGAATGAAATGTGGACAAGTGAGACAGGGCAAACTAAGGATTACATGACTGTGACAGCCCACTGGGTAGGTGTTTTGCCTACAACAGCAACAGCACCATCTACCAAAAGACAGCTGATACAGAGACAGGCTATTTTTTGTGTAACTGGATTCACTAAGAGGCATACTGCTGAGAACCTCTTAGAAAAATTCAAGGAAATCATTGCTAAATGGCTTACCCCACTTGGACTCTCCTCGGGATTTGTGATTTCGGACAATGCCACCAATATTGTGAGAGCATTACATGTGGGCAAATTCCAACACGTCCCATGTTTTGCTCACACAATTAATTTGGTGGTGCAACATTTTTTTAAAAATGACAGGGGCATGAAGGAGATGCTCTCGGTGGCCCACAAAATATGTGGACATTTTAGACATTCGGCAACTGCTTGTCGAAGACTGCATGACCAGCAGGTACTGTTAAATTTGCCCTGCCATCAGCTGAAGCAAGAGGTAGTAACTCTGTGGAATTCTACACTCTATTTGATCAGCAGATGGAGGAACAGCAAAAGACCATCCAGGGCTATACAACAGCCTATGACATAGGCCGTGGAAGGGGAATGCACCTTACTCAAGTGCAGTGGAGAATAATTTCCATGTTCTGCAGGGTTCTCAAACCCTTTGAACTTGCCACACGTGAAGTTTGTTCAGACACTGCCAGCTTGAGTCAAGTCATTCCCCTCATCAGACTTTTGCAAAAAAAAGCTGGAGAAACTGAAGGAGGAACTGAAACGGAGCGATTGTGCAAGGTATGTCGGACTGGTGGATCAAGCCATTGATTCACTTCACCAGGATCCAAGAGTCGTCAATATGTTGAAATCTGAAAAATATATTTTGGCAACCATTCTGGATCTTAGGTTTAAGTCTTACCTTGTGAGTTTTTTTCCAACAGACCGAAATCTAAAACTATGTAAAGAGCTGTTGGTAAAAAATGGTCAGCTGCAGCAGCACGTGAAACGCCATCATCTCCTCCTTCAGTTTCTGCAGTTGCCAGGAAAAAACTCAATTTTCCATACAGAATGCCTGCTGGTCATGCAGATCGTTCACCAAAAAATTACATCTGGTCGGGCCTGAGAGTACGGCCTACTAGTGACATGTCTTCTACCGTGACTGTGTGATATAGTCTCCAGTCACAGAATGGTGGAGGACTATTTCAGAGATAACATCCTAATAGGCAAGTCAGACAGTCCCTTTCAGTACTGGCAAGAAAAAGAGGCAATTTGGAGTCCCATACACAAACTGGCTTTGCATTACTTAAGTTGCCCACCCTCCAGTGTGTACTCCGAAAGAGTTTTCAGTGCAGCTGGCAACGTTGTCAGTGATCGGCGTAGGAGGTTACTTCCTCAAAATGTGGAAAAGATGATGTTCATTAAAATGAATTACAAATTCTACGAGGAAGACCTCTACCAACAATTACTTCAAAAAAATACAGAGGTGCCTATGGTGGAATCCAGTGGGGATTAATTAATATTGTGTGAAGAAGAGGATGTACACACTGATGGGGATGATGAGGATGAGAACGATGACAACTTGTAATGTAAAGCCAGTTTGTGTATGGGATCATTTTCATTTCCATGTGCAATGCACATTGAACCCCCATAAAACAAGCTGCCAAACAAACCAATAATTTCAGCAACAATTGGCAGTCCTTGTTGCTGAAATGATTGGTTTGTTAAACTGTGAATGTCCTGTTTTGTATACAACATAAGGGTGGGTGGGAGGGCTCAAGGACTATTCTATCTTGTACCTTTTTCCTTTCCATTATGTGCTGGTTGGGGCATTGCTGCCTGACATTTAAAATGAATATTATGGTTGGTTTAGGAACCAATGATTTATTTTTAAATTAAATAATAAACAAATTTACAGCCAGGGGCTGCACCAACTATCACCTATCAATTCTTCAATCATCAATCCCAACCATCATCTTTGCACAGTCCTCAACTCTATTAATGAAAAGAGAGATGGTCTATTGCACTAGAAGAAAATAGTTGGTAATTAATAATATGAAGCTCCTAAGTAATTCCTATTACATAATTATACATTCCGGAATAGGGGGTGCTGCCTTAGACTAGTATTTACATTCAAGAACAAAAGAAGGGAAAGGTCTACATATGGCGCACTTGGATAATTGGAATAAAATAAACTTTATTTAATTGGTTAAAATATCACAAAAAAGACACATAGCGAAATATAAAAGATAGATACTACAATTAAGTAAAAAAAGATAAGAAATAAGTGTAATAAAATAATGCGAGTTTCCTCTTAATGGAATCTTCCATAAAGTGATGGCTGTCTTTTATTCCGTTTAATATATATTAGCAGAATATAAGCTCTATATCATATAGTAATCCCTCTACTCCTTATTGAATTTAGGGTAGATGTCTGTGGTATACCGTACTTAATACTAATGGTCTCAAACTGTTTCTAATATAAATAATGTGCTAGGTATTTCATCATAAACACAAATTTAATGGAATAGTGGGATATAATCTGATCAAGACAAATGTTTTGACACTCAGTCATATAACATAATGACCCTTATTGTTAGTAATATATGAGTACCGGTGTGACAGCACTAATCACGTCAAAGTATACAGCTGTGTGTTCACAGCACAAGAATAGTTTGCAACATTCTATTTTGCTGTAATTATTACCAAGCTGCTGATGATACCACTTGGCATGCAATGTGACATCAAGCTTTATTGTACTAAATTATAATGCTAACACAATTGCTGGATCTAAATTTGTATAATAAATTTACCCTATTATATTAGTGAAGCAACATCAATCACATCAAAGTACGTAGCTATGTAGTCACAGTGCAGGAAGGGTCAACCAAATAGATACAATCACACTGTTTATATTGATAATGTCATTCGATATACTTGTAGCGTTTTAATACGTTGCAATATTTTAAGCACATAGGCTACAAAATTGTGTCGATACAGTGTGTCCATGCTGCCACGTGTATCTGAGCTCTCGGCTAAGTTGACTGAAAGGGTTTGCAATACACCCTTAGATTAAATGTTAAGCATTATTTCCACATGTATGACATAGAGCGTACTATTTACATAGACATTTGTTCAACAATTATTTAAGGAGATTGAGGCATCAAGCGATCACGCCGACGAGTGTTTCACTAACATAGCTTTAAAGAGGCAAAAGTACTATTTACATAGACAAATGTCTTTGTAAATAGTACGCACTATGTCATACATGTGGAAATAATGCTTAATATTTAATTATTTAATCTACTGACACTATGTGGTCACGCTACACTAATTGAGTACCTTACAATGGACACATTTCACTACTATTTGTGTGATCATACAGCAGGTTTCTAAGGGTCTATTGCAAACCCTTTCAGTCAACTTAGCCGAGAGCTCGGATACACATGGCAGCACGGACACACTCTATCGACACAAATTTGTAGCCTATGTGCTTAAAATATTGCAACATAGAAGAACGCTACATGTATATCGAATAACATTATCAATATATCTATAGATATATCTATTTGGTTGACTTTTCCTGCACTGTGACTGCATAGCTACGTACTTTGATGTGATTGATGTTGCTTCACTAATATTCATATATTCCCAATAATAGGGTAAATTTATTATATGAATTTAGATCCTGCAATTTTGTTAGCATTATAATTTAATAAAATAATGCTTGATGTCACATTGCATGCCAAGTGGTATCATGAGCAGCTTGGTAATAATTATAGCAAAATAGAATGTTGCAAACTATTCTTGGGCTGTGAACACACAGCTGTATACTTTGACATGATTAGTGCTGTTACACTAACAATAAGGGACATTATGTTATATGACTGAGTGTCAAAACATTTGTCTTCATCAGATTATATCCAACTATTACGTTAAATTTGTATTTATAATTTAAATAGTGTGCTAGGTATTTCATCATAAACAGCTTGAGACCATTAGTATTAAGTATACCACAGACCTCTACCCTAAATTCAATAAGGAGTAGAGGGATTACTATATGATATAGAGTTTATATTCTGCTAATATATATTAAGCAGAATAACAGACAGCCATCACTTTATGCAAAATTCCATTAAGAGGCATCTCGCGTGATTTTATTACACTTATTTCTTATCTTTTTCACTTAATTGTAGTATCTATCTTTTATATTTCGCTATGTGTCTTTTTTGTGATATTTTAACAATTAAATAAAGGTTATATTTTATTCCAATTATTCCAGTGCGCCATATGTAGACCTTTCCCTTCTTTTGTTCTCAACTCTATTAATAATTATATTAATAAGTTTTGAGCCTGCAAGCTGGATGCAACCATTTGGCCCTTTAACTAGATGAAAAAAATCAATATTGTGAGCTGCGAGGTGGTCAAAATTGACTGGAAACGAGTGTAAATAAATGTTAGTGAGGTTATTAATAAACGAGTGTAAATAAATGTTAGTGAGGTTATTAAAAAAGGCCCATTTTATGTGATTTTAGCTGTTTTTTTTTTTTTTAAGAAAAAAATCCTGATTCAAAACCAAAATACGGAGGTGAGCTTTTGGCAAAACCAACCCAGACCTAAAACCAGCGGAGATCCAGATCCAAAACCAAAACACGGGGCTCGGCGCATATCCCTACTTTAAATACAGACTACAGATTGATGTTTGTTGAATGCAAAAGGTATTTGTCAAATTTAAAGATTCTCCAAATTCCAAGCTGTAGTGATGCAATGCTGGTAACCCTGATGATGTATACCAAGCAAAAAAAAAAAAAACTTGTTACACTTTGAAGTGAAAAAAGATAAATCAGAATATGTGATCAAACACAAAAAAATAAAAAATTGTGCTAAAGAAAAACACAGCTACTATCAGATCACCACAAGAGTTCTAGGTAGCATGAAGGCAAAGGTCTTCTCTAGAATTAAAAGAGAAAATAAGCTAATTTAAAGCTGACTACACACTACACGATGTGTGTACCCAGCAATGCAATGATGCAATGACACAAGACATCGCGTACACGCTGCACGATGCAGTGGATGATGACGCGATGTGTAGCTCCATGTTGCACTTAACAGCATGGCATAATTTATCACATCGTCCCATCTGCTGTCCTGTACAGCAGATGGGTCTATGCGACCCGTGAGCAAGAGCGATCAGGCATACGCACTATGTGCTTCACACGATATATTGTTCCGATCCGCGTCGGAATGATATATCGTGCAGTGGATCACATAGTGTGTACCTAACTTATGACAGATGGTGAGACAATCTTGGTTGCCAGCAGTTATTTGTTTTAAGATAAATACAATGACTGGTTCGTAGTACATTCCTTTACAATCAGTGGCCCATCAGGGGGGTTTCCGAGTACACAGAAACCCCCCTTGCCAGAAGTGAGAGCAGGTACAATGTTATTATGCTCTGCCCCCTCATTGCAAAATAACACAATTTATGGCTAAATGGATAGTGGGTGGAGCCAATATGTTTCGTAAATTTTGGCCCCATGCCATCCTGAAATGTGAAATGCTGCATTTAGCCCTAGGGGGAGGGGCATAATGACATGGTGCCTGGTCTTGTCCCAATCTAAAACCCCCAGCTGCTGCAAGGTATGGCGTGTGTATACATGCATGTGTGTAATGTATGTGTGACAAATATGTGTGTGTATATATGCATGTGTGTAATGTATGTGTGACATATGTGTGTGTGTGTGTGTGTGTGTGTAATTCACGTGTCACAAGCCTATGTGTAACTTTTTCACATACCTCTTAGATTGTAAACTAATTTGGGCAGGGTATTATATATAGGTTGAGTCTCCCATATCCAAAATGCTTGGGACCAGGGGTATTTTGGATAACGAAATATTCCGTATTTATGAATAATTGCATACCATAATGAAATATATTGGGAATAGGACCCAAATATACACACCGATTGCATTTGTGTGTTATATACACCATATACACACAGCCTGCAGGTAATTGTATACAATATATTCAATAGTTTTGTGGCTCAAACAAAGTTTGTGTACAGAAATTAAATTCATTTATGTTTCATATACACCTTATACACACAGCCTGAAGGTAATTTTATACAATATTTTTAATAATTTGTGCCTTGGCCAAAGTTTATGTACATTGAACCATCAAAAATCAAAGGTTTCATTATTTCAGTCATGCCAAAAATATTCCGTTTTTCAGAATATTATGTATTTCGGAATATTTGGATATGGGAGACTCAACCTGTACTATAAAAATTTTTTATATTAATTATATATACTGTAGACACTGATTCAGTAACTCCTTCCCTAGGCACCATTTGCTACACTAGAATACACCAGTGACAGAAGAAGCTACTGTCTGAAATGTAATTCCACCTTAAATTTTACATACAAAGGAGTTAGGAGCTGATTGGCTGGTACCTTATCACCCTTCACTTTATCTCCTAACACAGCTTAGTAAATAGACCCCTTAGTCATAAATTAAGTTACTGTATGTAAGGTGGCTATCCTATGCACCCAGGCTCCACCGCACACATAGGGGCATATCCAATTAGCCGCGGGATTTCACCCGCGGTTAATTGACAGGCAAAAGTTCCACGACGCGGGGATTAGCTATTCAATTAAATAGCTATTTCCCCGCGTCATTAGACCGGGACTCCTGCGTGAGAACACACTGATTCCGCGAGAACTGCAGAATCAGTGTGTAATACCCTCTCGCGCGAGGCCGAATAGGGCGGCCTCACGCTGATTTTACCTCGCACCTACATGAGGTGCGAGGTAAAGTCAAACAGCGGGGACTCACGCGCAGGGTTTCGGGGACACCCACGCGTGGAATCCCCGCTATTTGTATCCCATCCTGCGCGACAATTTGGATATGCCCCATAGAGTACATAATATGCAACAACGCCCTTCCCATAGTATAGATACATCAAAAGATCAATTTCTAATTATTAGAGACCTTCGTTATCGTTCTGTTTTGTTCTCCCATGTTCAAATTAAGAACATTGCATTGACAGGTCACACTGTACAAGTAAAGACAGTTTCTATACATGTCCTCACAATTATCTGGACTGCCAGCTCATCTGTCCTTACCAAGTGTTATAATTCAACATGTGCATAAACCAAATGATGACTTCAGAAACAGCTGCTTAAAAGGTTTATTACAGAACAGCACACCTTAATGCAGTGTTAACCAAACCCCTTACAGGCTGGAGAGTACACAAATACAATGCAGGTCTACCGCAGTGATGTGTGGACAGTGTGGTCAGGCGAGGCAGGTGTCGTGTACTCCAGAGTTTTGACTATAAAAATTATAAGATAATTTAAAGAAAACATTATAAATATCTTCTTTGTATTATTCTAATCATTTTTATTGTCAAAACTCTGGAGTAAAAAGTGTATGGCAGGTGAGGGTGCCTCCCCTGTCTATCTTTTCCTCACATCTCTGATCAAAACTCACCAAATTTCCAGCACTATATACTGCTGCACCTTTGTACAATGCCCACATGAACCTTTGGGTTCATATATGCATCTGTAAATCTGGTTCAGATACTAGCCAGTGCCTCCCCAGCCATTTACTTCACCACACGTCACTGGTCTACAGGAGAATTGAAATAGTAACAGAAATCACTGCAATTATGTGATTCATAGAGAAACGCTCCATCACCCACTTTCTGCCTGCTTCATGGTCGGCCCGGCCGGCAGGATTCTTTGCCCATTTTACTAGAAGCTGGGAGACACTCACCCATATTCAGGAGTCTCCTGGAACTTACGGTAGAGTGGGCAAGTATGAGTCCAAAAAAGACAGAAATATCAAAGGCCACAAACTAACATTGTGTCAGTGGGTCATTTATAACAGGTGAAACACAGGTAAATTCACTAATATGAAGATTAATCCCTCACAGGTGAGATCCAAGGAGCTAAGTCCAAGCAGCAGCAGCCCCTACAGGTGAATCTTAGTGCTACACAATCAAAGTACACAAAGTCCTAACACCAAGCAGACATCAACATCATTCAGCTGTAGGGGGTATCCAGAGTGTTGCGAGCAACCCACAATTACTTAGTGGCAAAGACAAGGTGATACATTAGACTTGCTGTGCTATTCACATAAATTAATTGAAATGAGACAGTTCTAGGGATGACTATGCCTAGCAAACATCGATGTTACTAGAACGATGGAAATTTTTTCAGTAGATGATGGGACTGTGATTGTTGTTACTATTGATCATATGAGGGATTTGGACAACAATACTGCTCAATGAGAAGCTCAGTGGGTTCATACTAGAGCTTCTTTTGTACAACAGCAAAATTTAGCTATCCAGCACACTATTTATGGTTAAACCATTAAATGCTAATCATGAAATGGCTAGATGCCATTATAAGGCATGTTGCATGGAGGCAACAACTCTACTATTCAATGACCCCCCCCTCCCTTCTGGTTGCAGCCAGAGGGAAGCCACTCCATATGCTGTGATGAAAACAAGCTCCTGTAGGTGAAACGTGCATCATTCTCCTCATTTTCAGATGCTATCAGCACAGACAGCACACAATGACCTGACACAAAGATCTCTTCCAATCCCATTACTTAAGCTAGTCATACACGCAACAATTATCGGTTCGCCCCGATAATTGTAGCGTGTGGGGGGGTGACCAAGGGTTAAATATGGCTCGGTCGGGCATGCCGGATTGTCCAGCATGCCCGTCCGATGCGATATTTACCGGTAAACTGTCGGCCGCATCGGGCAGTGTATGCCTAGCCGCGACCGACAGACAAACATTTCCTGTGTTCCTTCCTACGGAAGGAACAGGGAAATGTCTCCTCCCCAGGGGCGGAGCACAGATGTCGGGCTGATACACTGTGAGAATTCTCTCACAGTGTATGCCGGCAACATCTGCGGTCTGACAGACATATTATCTGGCCGTGTATGCCCAGCATTACTCACAGGTATTACTTTTCACACTCTAGACTCTCACCAGTGTTTGCACAACACATTCTGCAATGTCATTTGATATCAAGGCATGTGAGCTGCATGTACACTGATAGCAAAAGTGTCTTTATTATACTTTGCCTCAGACCAGCTGCCTCCTTCTTTCTTCTTATTCACCATCATCTACCTTGGTAAGATGATAAGACAGCAGAGACAGGAGGCACAAAGGTGAACTGGATTTTATTTCATTGCTACCCTGTTGTTACTGTACATATACTGGGCGTCCATTTTAAAACATTGAATTGAGTTGCAACTGCATATATTTAAGAAGAACACTGTGTATTATGGTGCATTGTTATATGAATTTGATTGTAACAATTTACGTCTGAAGTTACTGTTGCATAAATAATATGAATGGTTAAATAATTGTAGATATATACTACAGTGATAAGCAAGTGCAAATGGTAACATGACATGTGATCTGTTCAGACCTACACTCCAATGATGCACTATATTGTGATATATCTAATACAATTTCAGAATAAAAACATGTTTATAAAAACATGGTCATCTTATTATACAAAACTAGTGACCCAACCCAGCTTCGCACAGGAGCAAATTACAATTTACAGCGATAGTCTTTTTTAACCGAGGTCTTATAAGAATTCCTTGTAGATTACATTAGTCGTTTTTCCTTCTGACAGCAAGACTAAAAGATTTAGGGCTTTATTCCGAGGCGGCCGTACGGTCTACTACTGCCTTGATGTTTGTCTAGTGCGCATGCACACGAGGGAGCCGGCTCCTTCATGCGCATGCGTGAGACCCGCTATGACCAACAGCGCCGGTCGTAGCGCGTCTCTTTCCAAAGGGGGCGAGCTGTCGATGTTGATTGACAGCACGCCCCGTTTGTAAGGTGGGCCGGGGGGGTGGCAGCCCAAACGGAGGCGTTCCCATGGGAATGCCTGCCATTTGGGGGAAGCCCCACTGACCTCACTAGTGAGGTCAGTGGAGAGCTTCCGGCTCTGACAGAGACAGAAGCTCTCCGGGGCTTACGACAAGTGAGACCCTACCCTAGAGTCTCGTCGTAAGCCCCGATGGTCGCGATAGTCAATGACCATCGCGACCATCACCCTAGCGGTCATTAGAGCTGTGGGTGTTAACCCACAGCCTAACGACCGAAGCAGAGGCGGCCGGTCAGGATGCAAGCGGCTGCCCAGTTTCTGAGCGACCGCTTGCATCCTCCGACTGCCTCTGCATGAGGTCCTTAGTTTTGATGTGACATGAAAAATGGCCACGCGAAGTTGTCCGTGAGAAAAACAGTCTCCACTCAGGTCAACTCCTAAGCCAAGAAAGCGCTCAGACGTCCATTTTTTCATGGACTTGCTTCACTAAAATTGTCACTGCTCAGCTCCCTTTTGTCATACATTAATGTTTCATACTCCTAAACCTTCCTTGACAAATACTCTATAGAATAGTGAATACTGCATCAAAATCTATCTCGAGATTAACCCAAACAACAGACAGATGGCTACCAGGGACTTTATTTTAGAATATGTATAGATTGTGGCTTGATTCAATAAGGATCGCTTTTGCAGTCGCAATAGCGATTACACACGTAGTCTCATTGCGAAGATATGCTAATAACTGCAATCGCAATGCCATACGCAGCCTAACATAAGGACGCCCACTTTACCTTACACACATCCTTAATACTTAGCAAAACTGGGAAACCATCGGTATCATCGAGTACAATCGCAGCCTCACACACACTTGTCTGACCTTACTCAGGAATTGCTAACCTCATTGCTCGCATTGAAAGCCCAAGCTGCGTATGGCTTCACAATGGCTAATTTATTATGGCCCCTGTAATGGCGTTCAAACGCACTGGAATGCCTGCATTTTGCCGACCACTACCCCGTCATCACCCCCAAATGGTACTTCCTGTCAATCACTCTGCGATGGGTCTGTGTAGTCACTGCGATCACAGTGGAGTGTTTGAGCACATGCACTGCAATGCACACACAGAACGCAACAATCGGCTGATTGCATGCGTAATTGCATTTGCATCTGGTAATGAATCAGGCACTACATACTTTGTTCTTAAGATTTTTCTATTTATGTAATTTTAATGTATGCTTAATGTCATTCTGTTTGTTTTGACCTGATCTCAAGTGGGATGTAAATGATACCATATAAGTAAGAAGTAAAATATGGTTACATTTAATCTGTAGTAGGTTTTAATTTAACCGTCATATATTGTGTTTAGATAGAGCAGGAAGAGTTCTTGTATTTGAAACTATTCCGTTGAGGGAAATTGAATGTTGCAATCCCTCTATTGTGCCTTGACAGCCCTAAGGCAAGGTATAAACATCAGTAGTATATCAATAATTTTGTGTCATTATTGTCTAAATAAAACTTTTCTTCTGTTGAATATGAAGATATTTCAGAATAAACTATGATGCTATTTTATATTGGGAAGCATTTTATTTTGTATAATTAATAAATGTTTTAGACATACTGTAACACAGTTATTTATTTACATAATTAAGAGTACCCCCAACAAAGAGTCTTCTTTTCTCCCAACACTATTTGTATGTTTTCTGACTCTGGGAAGCACCACAAACCATTATTTATATATGAGTTACTTATACAGTATATCTCATATACCCCTTCACGAGTAGTCAGTAGGGATGTCAGTATCAATGTTGAGATCTGCAACAGTCAAATACATGGACAGTATAGTCTTCAAAAAGGAGCAGAATGACTGAGAGGGCTCCTTAGAAATGACTTAAATGAAAGTACAGCCAAAGCTTTGGTAATGACAAAGATTGTTAGGGACTAACAGAAGGATAGTTATTAAATGGGTGGGCATTTGTAGCAGAAAAATACAGCATTCCAGAGTGTGCATGTACAAGTGTTAAAGGGAAGCATAGTGTAATACCCCAGTAGGTAGTGTAAAGGTGTGTTGTTACTGTAACTTATCGGGTAAATATGGACTGGATCCTCTTGGTTTATCAGAGAGATAAGGCATGTTACAATGAATGTGAAGAACTATAGCGAATGTCTCAAATACAGTAAGTTACACTTTATTCCAGTACTAGTCTAATACATTGTATCAGTCACCAGAGCTGGCCCTAGCCATCAGCATTCCAGGCAAATGCCTAGAGCTTTTGGAATGCCGTGGCTCGGTGGCAGGGGCCACAGAACTATTGGCAGTGCAGCTGGAGCTTTGCACTGGGCCTGCAACAATGTAGGGGACAGCAGTTGGCTAGTACTAATAATGAGTCACACTGACTCATTACAGTACTCTGAATCTTCTCTGTGGCTGGCCATGGGCTGTACCGAAGAAGAAGGTGATCTCATACCGGAGGAGGAGGGGTGCCCACCCCTTATTATTATCGCTGTACCACCTGAACAGTTCAACAGGCTTTCACTATACTGCCTGAGACCCAGCCCCTCTCCCTGCCCACTCCTCTCTGTTTATTCTATATGCACATTTCTTTCAATACCCGAGACCTCACCCCCTAACTTTGGATCCCTGCCCCTTCTTCTCCTGTCTGTCACAGTAGTCATTGGCAGAGGGATTCATTGAACGGAGTCTAGTCACATGAGTCAGCTCAATGGAGTGTCTCGAGACAATGTCTCAGGACACAGCACTTAGAATGAAGACTGCAATTGTATTTGGTGGGCTTCAACACACCCCCTCCAGGGGGTGTGCCACTGAGCAGTGTGAGCACACAGGGGCGCCGCCGACTTCAAGTGAGTCGCTGACAGCTCCGCCCCCCTGCACTGCTGCGGTGACACTTGAGAGAGACTCGAATCGTCTACACTGGCAATGAGTCTGTCTCAGGTGTCACAGCAGCAGCCCAGAGCAGAATCATTCACTGCTCCCTCCCAGGGGGGTGTCACCCGGAATGCCGCCGTCCAATCACACTGAGAGATATAATCGTGTGTTCCTGACCTGGGGGAGACTGACTCTGACTGAGAAGCTAGAGAAGTGGGCGTTTCGACACACCAAACTTTGAGTGACTCGAATCATTAGATCATCTAAATGATTTGATTCATTGTGTCGAGACATTCACTCACTAGCCATCTCTATGTCACAGTCTCCTCTCCTACACATCCTCTTCCAGGACAGGCAAGTGCCAGTGTCAACTAGGGGGGTGTTATCTGTATGCAATGGAGAGGGGTGTATTTGTTTTTTTCAGGGAGAGGGGGTTGGAGTGTGTTTTACTTTCTGTGGTGGGGTGATGTATTAATGTAGTGTGGGCCTGATTCAGAGTCAGACGCTCTGACAGAGCGCTCGCTCTGAATCAGGGCCGGCCTTCTGTTTTTTTAGACCGGCCTCCTGGCCGTTCGCATAGCTGTGGGTGACCACCCACAGCTATAGCGAGCGGCCAGGAAGATGACCATCGGGCTTGCGATGAGACCCTTGTGGTAGGGTCTCGTTGCCGCAAGCCCTAGAGTGCTTTCGGCTCTAACAGAGCCGAAAGCACTCCCACTGACATCACTTGTGATGTCAGTGGGGCCGGCCCCAGACGGTAGGCATTTCCATGGGAAAGCCTCCGTCTGGGCAGCCACGCCCCCGGCCCACCCACCAAAGGGGGCGTGCTGTCACTCAACATCGACAGCACACCCCTTTAGTACGAGACCCGGAGTGACGGATTGCCCGTCGCTATCCGGGTCTCACGCATGTGCATGACGGAGCCGGCTCCATCGTGCACATGCGCACTGGGCCACCATCGACCCGCTTGCGAGCGCATAGCGCTTGCGAGCAGGTCTGAATCAGGCCCAGTGTGTGTGTGGGGGGGTGAATTAATTCTGTGTGTATGCGTGTGAGGGGTGTGTTCATATTATCTGTGTTATATGTGGGTCACTGATGATCTCTGCGTTATATGGTGCTCACTGCAGCACTCTGCATTACGTGGCACTCACTGTGATGCACACTGCTTTATATGGTGCCTCTGTATTATATGGTGCTCACTGCTCACTGCAACGCACTCTGCATTATATTGTGCCTCTGTATTATATGGCTCCCACTATGCCACACTCTGATTTCCACAGCACTCACTGTGACGCTCTCGGCATTATATGGTACCTCTGTATAATATGGCCCTCACTGTGATGCCCTCTGCATTATATGGCGCCACTGATACCTTATGTGCTGTGAGGCCATGCCCCTTCCCCACACATCCATGCCCATTTTTGGGCCTCCTACCTACTGTGCACGCAGATGGTCCCATACTTGCTATCTGCACTTGGGCCCACCACTCACTAGTTCCACCACAGGCCTGTGGCAAGTAAAATGGGGCAGGGGTCCCAGCATTGGCAAGTGTATACACACTTGCTGATGCAAGGAGCAACCAACCGACGGTGGGGGCCATGCTACATTCAGCAGCATGGCCCACACTCATGAAATCACATGTCAGACCTGCATGCAGGTCCAACGGACTATGTCACTGATGAAGTGCTGCAGCATGCATCATCAGCAACATACTGTTGCAGGTACATACTGGGGCAATGTGGACAATATGTCGTCTAGTGTGTACCCGGCATAAGGGCCCCATGTATTAACCAAGCTTAACCCGGAGGGCTCCCGGCAGTGCCTGGTAGACTTCACTGAAACCAGAAAAGCAGCGCTGGATCCCGATTGCCAGCAATATGGACCGCATCGCTCTCACCATCTAAAGATGGTGAGAATGATGTTGTGACAAACAGCAGTAATCTTATATTACCACTGTTTGTTGAATACAGAAAGGATGACATATCTCCTTTAGCGAGCGCTAAAGGGGTTATGCATCATTGATAATGGGGCCCTAAGTAAGTCAGCTGAGCTCTCAGCTGGTAGAGGGGCACTGCTGGGTGTCTGAGAGGTGCTGACTGTCCTGGGAAAGGGGCGCATAGAGGCCAGCCTGGCCGGGGTGCTGACTGTGCTGGCTGACAGAGATGCTGTGTTGGGAAAGGGGAGCATAATTAATGAGGCATGGGGTGCTGCGCTGAATGAGGGGTGCTGACTGCTGGATAGGGGGTGCATAATGTGGCCAGGGGTGCTGTGCTGGATGAGGGGTGCTGTGCTTGGAAAGGGGTGCATAATGAGGCTAGGGGTGCTGTTTTGGATGTGAGGTGTTGAATGAGGCCAGGGGTGCTGTTTTGGATGTGAGGTGTTGAATGAGGCCAGGGGTGCTGTACTGGAAAAGTAGTACTGGATGAGGCCAGGGGTGCTGTTTTGAGAGTAGTGCTGTTCTGTGAGGTGGGCAGTGAAAGGGGCATTATGTGGTACTGTGAAGTGGGCAGCAACTGGATCAGTGTGTGTGTGCTGTATGCGTGTGTGTATGTGTGTACATGTAGCTATCTATCTAGAGAGAGATGGGGGAGATGTAATAGATATGTTAAAATGGGGGCAAATTAATCACAATTTTATGTCCTCTGCCAGACTTTTAAAGGAAGAAAGATGGATGAAAAGGGAGGAACACCTAAGAGGTAGGTGAAAACGGAGTATCATGTTTGAAGTGATAGAGGAGAATGTCTGTAGAATGTAGTGTGGTGGGATTATCTGCTAGGGCAAAATCTTGCCTAGGGCACCAAATTGGTTAGAGCTGGCTCTGTCAGTCACAGTTACATGTACAACTTTTCAATATTTCACATTAGTACAAACATAACAAGTTTAACCTTTTATTTTTACTGGAACTCAGCAATGTCCATCACTTCTTCCTTCACCTCCAGTAGATACTACCTGACCCTTATAACACAAACCAGGTTCAATGGTGCAGAGGTAAATATTTCTTCCATTTACAATTATATTACTAAAGATTTTACTGTCAATGTTTCTAGACCTTAACGGACTAATATGTTGCTCATAAGACTATCTTTAAGTTTGTCTATAATAAACAAAACAATTCAAATGATGCATAAATAAAATAACTCAGTTAACATTAACATATATTTCTACACCTCTTTCCCTTTTTGTGTTAATTCAAATTAACCAGAACATTTATAGTGACAGGTCCAATTGGGTCTTTAGAGGTGGTGCACGTACAGAGATGATATAGTTTTCCGGTTATACTATTGGTGTTGCCAATAGTGATTAATTTTAGCAGATTGTCCTTTAAAATTAACTGGTCATACAATGGTTGCAATTTAATTTGTCCTGCAACTGAAGGTTATACTTGAAAACTTGTTCACAGTCTGGGGGTTTTATATCCTTGCTAAATCTATGTGGTAAAAAATTTGCATGGTTACATCTCTGCTGTAGGTTCAGGGAAGATTTCTCCCCATAGGTCTGTACAGTTGTGGGGTATTTATCAAAGCTGGGAGAGAGATAAAATTGGGAAAAAAATTACCAACCAATCAGCCCCTATATTTTTTTAATCACAGCCTGATTGGTTAGCACTTTATATCTCACAATTTTATCTCTCTCCCAGCTTTGATAAATACCCCACATCTTACTTCTACTTTTCTAAGGCGAATGGAGTAAGCAGAAATGAAGGTGCTGTAGAATCAGTTGCACTAGGCTATATTGGATCCTACTATAAGTCACTCCCATGGAAGCTGGAAAACTCTAAGTTAACTTACGTGTGGTTGGTGAATTATTCACTATATAAGTTATGGCAGATTCTTACCACACCAAAACACAAGTCTACAAAGGCTGACAGCTCTCAGCACTATCAGAGCCACTGCAGTGATGTGGGCTGTGGTATGTTCTGGGTACTGAACAATCCTGCACACAATCAGTCATTGTGATGCTGTGGAGGCACGCTAGTAGGTTTACTGTGGTGAGGAGAGTTAAAGACTACTTTCAATTTGCCTTATGCTTACCACTACACAGTCAGCTCTAGTAGTTTCTTTAGCAGTCAGTGTAAGTACAGTAAATTACCATGGTGTAGAGCTGTGACTGGTGTGCATTATCATGACCTCTCTGGTCATTTTCACTGTATCTCCTTATATGGGCATCTCTCAGAGGAGAATCACCTCCCTTTCTTAATCTTCTCCTTTACAGAAGGTCCTTTTCTGCCACCCACTGCCTGCCCTCGGGGGGAGGAGAGTCAACCTGCTCCATTACAGACACAGCCCCTGCTGCAGGTAAAACACTGCTGCACCCGATCTCAGGATTAGTGCTGCAGCTTCCACATCCTGGTTATTATTATTATCATCCTTTATTTATATGGCACCACAAGGGTTCTGCAGCGCCTCACAAAGTACATAAACAAATGAGCAAACAGAAAAACAGCAAGTTATAGTACAAAATAATACAGGAAAAGAGCATAATTTATAAACACTCAAAAAAGCAGCAGGACGTCAGCAGCCAAGTGTTAAGTGCCCTTGTGGGGAGTTTGGAGTAGATGATCATATATGAGTGAGGGAAGGAGAAGCACATAAGGGAAAAGGCCCTGCTCATGAGAGCTTACATTCTAAAGGGGATGGGCAGACAGACAGGGGTGACACAGATAGGGTAGACAGTGAGGAAGAAGCATGTAAGCATCAGGTTAGGATGAGAGCTGGTAGGCTTTGAAGTAGTGAGTTTTGAGAGCCCGTTTTAAGATTTGTAGAGAGGAGGAGAGTCTCATAGGGAGAGGGAGAGCGTTCCAGAGGAAGGGAGCAGCATGGGCGAGATCTTGGAGGCAGGAGTGGGTGGAAGTAATCAGTGGGCAAGAGAGGTGGGATGCATTTGTAGGAAAGGGAGGGAGTTTAGTGTGATGCAGATGAAGGTGTGGTGAGGTGATAGGGAGAGGTAGGTGCAGAGCTTAGTGGTGGGGTAGTAGGACCATTGTGGGGGAGAAAAGAATGAAAGTGGAGTAACAGGAGAGGAGGGGGAGGGAGGCAGAGGGGAGGAATACAGACAGAGAAGGGAAGAGAAGGGGAGGAAGAGGTGGAGGAGACTAGGGGGGGTAGAGGTGGAAACAGGGGGCAGAATAAAGGATTAGGTAGGCACTGAATAAAGGGAGAATTTGAAGAAAACATGGTCATGGTGTGGATGAGGTAAGAAGGGATAGGAAAACTGGAAGTAGGAATAGTGTTTTTATGAGAATGACAGTCTTTAAGATTTTGTAAAAATGCTGGTGAAAGAATCCTGTTGGGGAAAGTGTATGCTCGATGACAAAAGTTTTTGTTTTTTTATTGAGGGGAATATATGTTATCAAATGGGTTTTGAAAATGAGTAATAAAAAGACTATTAGTGGTTCGAAGTTGTGAGGCTAGGCAAAAAGCAATGGTAAATATAGACCGTATATGCAAGGATAATTAGGTTACTTGGCATTGGTACAAATACGTTTTTTTTTGTTTTTTTTTACTAAAAACTGAGAGGCAGCACAGCTAGTAGCAAGTGATGTGGTAATTTCTCTGATCAAACAGGGAGTTCAGTGTTGCAAGTCCTGGTTATGCAGGCAGCAGGTGTTTGTTGTGAAGAGGTAGTGGACTCACACTTGATACTCCATAGGTGTCCATATGCAGTGTTTATTGTAGTTTAGTTTTGGATCATGAAATGTTCTACTTCTGTTTTCCTTCGGTTTAACGCCAGTGTAATGCCTACATTTTCCCTAAAATCTATTTTGCACTTGTGAAATCTGCTAACTACAGCCAAGGCCTACAGCCTAGTGAATGATATTTAAGTAGAGATGTAGCCAAGAGTGCACCCTAATTAATGACAGCCCCCCCCACTGGCCAGCCAATATAGACCTAGCAATAAAATGGCTTAAATAACATGTAGCACATATGTAAAGATTGAGAAAATATATACCTATGATAGGCTGAATTAATACTTGTCTCTTCTTTTACTTGTGGTGACATTTTAAGCTGGTTGAATAATATCCCGGTATAACATTATTTTTCTATGTCCCACTGGAAACGGAGAGAAGTAATACTATACATGGAAACTTTATTTATTGGCAACAGTGTATAGTATTGTAGAAATGAATACAGATGAATAGTTTGTTGCATTTAATTCATCTTGTTACTCTCCTACAATTATCTGAGTAACGAAAATATCAGTGGTGAGAAAAAATATATAACAACAATAATTAGACAGCGGTATTTGGAAAAATCTTTTATTTTCACTATATTAAATTTTTTTTTATATCATTCACATATTTATTTTTTGTTTAACATGTGTTATATTTTTTTTACTTTAATTATGAGTTATTGATTTTATATTTCGCTATATGGTACCCTTGTTACATATATTTTCATTTTATGATTAATAAAGATTATATATTTTAATTCGTACACTATGCTATAATAACTGGTGGTTTACAATAATGTATTAGAGTGCACCAAAGATAGGAACTCTATCTTTCTTTTCTTTTGGTTTCTTGTCTATGTGATATATAGAGGTCTTGGTGGCACCATCCAAGTGATAAAGTATTTATATTATTGGAACTTGAATTTATAATTTAGTATTTTAAAACACTTGGAAGGATAAACATTAAAATTAATATCAATCAGAATTATTGAATATATGTTTGAAGATACATTGTATTCCACATTCTCTAGTGCGGGATTGTCTCTTATTTCATAATGTATGTAGCACATACCAAACAGGACTTAAGATCAATCATGCCTAAACTCAATCTAAAGACTGGAGAAAGTACTTATAATATTTTATAAATTGAGATAAGACACCAGCAGACTTCAGATAACAATTGTTGATTAGATTACCTAAATATATAATTCAAACAAAGCAGCATATCAGGAGTAATATTCTGCAGCAGACTTCAGATAACAATTGCTGATTACCTGTTGAAGACAGAGATAGGAGCGGTCTACTATTCAATCAATATCAGCTGAGGGGATAACCAGTAATGCTAGTTAAATGCCAACATTTTCCCTAAAATCTATTTTACACTTGTGAAATCTGCACTTATGAATCTACTAACTACAGCCAAGGCCTACAGCCTAGTGAATGCTATTTAAGTAGAGATGTAGCCAAGTGTGCACCCTAATTAATGACAATCCCCCACTGGCCAGCCGATACAGACCTAGCAATAAAATGGCTTAAACAAACATGTAGCACATGCCAAACAATTAGGACTTAGGGGTCTATTCAGCAATAGTAACGATCTTGCTCAGAATATTATCGGGCAACATCGTCACGATTTTTGATCAATTATCAATATTTATGGAAGTTATTCAGCAATATTTTGAGTAGGGACAGCGCTTGTGGTAACACGCTGTCCCTGCGATGTTACAGAAGGCTTTGTTTTTGGTTTCCAAAAACAATCCCTTCTGTTTCTGCTCCTGCACATGCTCAGTCATGCACTTGGGAACAGTCTCGGTCCCTGCTTTGCAGTGACCATGGACGAGTAAGTACAACTCCAGCCTGTCCAAATAGATTGAAATGTGTATACAGGCTTTATATTAGTCTATATACATGAATATTTACAGTATGTGCTTTTATATTTAAAAAAAAAAAAATTATATATATAATTTTTTTTTTTAAATATAATAGAACATAAATAGAAATGTATACAGGCTAATATAAAGCCTGTGTATACATGTCAATCAGATTTGGCAGGTTTAACAAGCTCTATTTGGTCTTGGAAAAGGTATTTCTGTCCCTGCAGTTTTCGGCAATTTATTGCATTTTCTTCATAAAATGAATAGCAAAAAGTGATGGAAATTAATGGAGAAGATAACTATGTTATCTTCTCCATTATCGCATTGCTGAATAGGGGATTTACATAAAAAATACGGAAATCATAGTTTCCGCATTTTTTATATAAAAAAATCATTGCTGAATAGACCCCTTAAGACAGTGGTTCCCAAACTTTCTTGAATCACAATAGAGTATCAACATTTTTATCATGGCACCCCTAAGCCAAAAGTTTTTTATTGAGAAATTCAGAAAAAAAAAGATGAAGTAAATTGTTCTTACCTGTCATCCTTATGTTCAGTTATGTGGTGGTGGACAGGGTTAGACTTCTGTTTGTCCACATATTTTATGTTTGTGCCTCTTACATTGACCATAAATAGTTTGATTTGCTGCTGGACCACCAACCTGAGGCACCCCTGAGAGTGTCCTGGGGAACCCCAGGGTGCCACGGCACACAGTTTGGGAACCACTGCCTTAAGATCAATCATGCTTACACTCAATATAAAGACTGGAGATAGTACTTATGGCAAATTATATACAATACCATATTATAAGACACCAGCAGATTTCAAATAACAATTGCTATTACCTGTTGAAGACAGATATAGGAGGGGTCAATTCAATCAATATCAGCTGGTGATATAACCAGTAATGCTGGTGTAACACCAACATTTTCCCTAAAATCTATTTTGCACTTGAGAAATCTGCACTTATGAATCTGCTAACTACTGCCAAGGCCTACAGCCTAGTGAATGATGGTTACCTCAGGAGCACGGGTACCACCAAGGTGCAGGTCTGATTCTATCCTAAGACAGTGCCCCTGCGCAGGTGCCCCTGTGCTCCCTCAGACTGCTACCTCAAGACTCACTAAGTGTCTGTTACCTTATGAGAGACCCTCTGCAACTGTCATAACTATCCCCCTCAGCCACCTGTAGCTGATTCCAGTACAAGTCATGTGTCCCGCTGCTGACTCACTACATACTACTCACACCAGTACTTATATTTTGTTTTTATAGGGGTTTTAAATACACTAGTGATACCCACCATAGGCTTAAACACAGTGTTTTGGTGGGACAACAATTTAGATTGGTGTTTGATATTGGAAGGGTTATATGTATATAGTAGATGGGAAATGTTTTAGTGGAAGTGAAAAGTGGAGATGGCATGGGTCCCAGACATGGAGAGATGCTGCCAGCAGCCAAGAGGGGAAGCTATGTTAAAAAGACATAAAGGTAAGGTGATATACTATATGGGTGTAATATTTATTCCAGCTTGTTTAGAGAGGCTGGTGAGGATGATGCACCGAGTAGAGCATTTTGAAGATGTGGCCAAGTAAGAAAGGGGCTTAGGACCTGATTAAGACCTGCTCACTAGCAAGCGATCGCTTGTTGCTGGTGATGTTTGCTAAAGTAAGCATGCGTATAATTCGCAGTGCGCTGCGCAAACTAGTACGAGCGATCGGGATGCGCTCGCTGTGCAAAGACAACCCAGTGGAATGAGTGACAGGAGATGCCGTTTGTGGGTGGTAACAGGGGCAGGTCACTAGAAATGGGGGAGTGGATGTACGAACGCAGGCGTGCCTGTGTTTCAACTCCGTTTCATAGGTGTGCATAATTAATAGGCAGTGTCATTGTACACGTCACCTGCTTGTATTTCACACTAAAGGGATTGCAGTGCTTGCGGCCAGGTATAGTCAACCTCAAGCGCTGTGAGCACATCCGATGGTGCTCGATGAAATAATGTTTTCATGCACTTCCTGGAGATGATGTGCGCAAGTGGGTGTCTTATAAATGGCTGGTGGGTGTCAACATACACAAAGTGATCACTCGCCAAGACATAGTGGGCGTGTTAATGCCTTGACATGCGATCGTCTGCCTTGCTGGGCGTGCGCTGGATTTGCATACGCTGGGAGCGAGTGGCTGCATCTTGTGAGGTGCTCTGAATCAGGCCCTTAGTGTGGATAAGACATGAAGGAAAGAGTAGAGATGAGGTATTTAACAGAAGGTAAATAGAGGTAAGAAGTTGGTGTGTGTATAGATATATACATTAAGGAGTGGTACTGTATGTAATGATATGCGATATGAGGGGAATGAGAGTTGAGGGATTGCTTAGGAGTGGTTGAATCAGGCATCACAGTGCAGTGGAGGGAGGCAAGTGTATTTAAGGAGATTCCTAATAAGGATTGACAGAAGGTGTAAGTGGCGAAATAGATATTCACTAGAACATGCAAGCTTTTTATTAAACCATGATGGATAACAGAAAGTGCATGCCTGGAAGAGGGCATATTTAGTACAAAATGATACTGAAGTAGCAACAATTTTTCCTTTAAATATAGATTTTAGAAAATATTGGACCAGGTACTAACAAAAAAAACTTCAGTGCTCAAGAAAAAAAAAATCAAAACCCTGCCCCCAATTGAATACCAAAAATCTCACGCCTGTGGGAAAAAAAAAAAAAAGTGCAAGATTTTTGGTAATCTCTCACCTAATTGGATGTTCCGCAAAGTACCAGGTATGACCAGGTAGGTTAGTATTTGCATTGCAAGTGTAAAAATTGCACCTACTTTGACCTTGCAAAAAATTTAACTCTAAACCAAAATACATGCATAGCTTCTGTGGTATGGATGCCTTGCAAATTGTATTGCACTTCCACATGGTTGCTGCTTCAAGCACAAGAGGCTGCAAGTGTTACATACAGTATATGCAGGTTAAAATACTGATACAAACTGTACACAAACACAATGTGACAAGTTGTAAATGATATCTTGCACTCTACAACTCTAACTCACCACTAATTGGGCACCATAGGTTCTGAGTATTGCGCTTGAGCTGGGTATGGCTTGATCTTTATGATCTGATAACACAGGTGTATGGCTAATTGCATGTATATTCACATGCTCAACACTCAGGTCAAGTATACAGATCTTTCTGTACAATGCCAATTTACCATTGGCAGATGCTTTGTCTGACATCTGTACTAGGAATCATAATGCAACCATGACGGTGTAATAAGCATCAACATCTGTTCATTGCAGACTGTGTCATTGTTAGCTGTCATTTAGAGATAATTAAGTCCATCATTGTTTAATTTGTTGATTCATTTGACAAAACATCTCCATTGTTTATTTTTATGTTTTGTTAACAAACAAGGCTATACAATAGTAAACATGGACACTAACATTATTATACAGTTATACAAGATTAGAACAAGAAAAGAGTTAAACAAGAAGGGCACAAGAGAACACGATTACATGTCAGATAAAATTGAGGCATTAAAATGACACTCTTCTAAGTGTGGGATTTATATAGTGGAGTTAGAGAAAAACAGTGGATGAACATGCTACATACATGGGATTGCCCCTACAAGAGTTAAAAATCCAATAGTCTCCTGTGAAATCCTGTTGCCTTCTACTGTACTCTCTGAATAAGCTTTGCAAATTGCCTGGGCAGTCCTATTGATCTGATTACAATCCTTGTCACCTAAAACTGTATATTGATAATGTCCTTATTATTATATTTTAGTTTCCTTGTTATATTATGGATAGGATATCGACACCCTTCGGTCAGTCTCCTAACCCTCCCCCTCTCCCTACTACTAACTCTCCCTCCCCGATGCCTAAACCTATCCTCCCCCCACACCCTAAATCTAACCCTCCACCCTTAGTGCTTAACCCTAACTGTCCCGTAGTGCCTAACACTAAACCTTCCCCCAACCCCAGAACTTACCATTGGGATTCCAGCGCCGGGATTCTGACAAGTGTTGGGATTCCAGCGCCGGTATTCTGACTGTCGCTATTATGAACGTATCCCCACTACACTAACCCTGCATCCACTCGCCACCTTACACTACCCCTAACCCTGCACACACTACACTACTCTACCCATAAGCATGCTCCACCCTGCATACACTGCATTACACTACTTCTAACCATGCACCCAATCCCCACACACACTACACAGTGGCGTATCTATAATGGGTGCAATGTGTGCACCCATTTTTTTTTTTAACTTACCTGTCCGTGGTCCCGCATCGGGTCTCAGCGCTGCTCAGAACACTGGAAAATGGCCGCCGTGGCCATTTTCCCAGTGTTCTGTGCATGCGCAGTAGACTCCGGGCACTAGAGAGTGCCCGGAGTCTACTGCGCTTGCGCAGAACACTGGAAAATGGCCGCCGCGGCCATTTTCTGGCGTTCTGCGCATGTGCAGTAGACTTCGGGCACACTCTAGTGCCCGGAGTCTACTAAGGCTTCGGTGGCAGGCCAGCTGCGTCAGTCGGCTGCCAGCCACCAGGGAGAGAGCAGGGGGCCCCGCACGGTGAGTGCACACGGGCCCCCTCCTCTCTTAAGACGCCCCTGACACTACAATATCCCTACCCCTGCTCTCCGCACTCAGCAGGTTGCTGGCTGAGTGAAAAAAAAAATCCTCTTCCACAGGATTTTGTCCGCAAAAGACACTGCAACCATTTTTTTAAATTGGATATCGCATTACCTGTGGTAATCCAAAATTGGTCGCGAGGACCACGTAAATTTTTGCAGGCAAAACCTTGTGGACATTTGCAAATGCTCCTTAGAGTAGGGAGAGGTACCTCATTGTAATGTTAATCTATACTGGATAACACATTTAACTTGCTTGTGAATATAATTGTACAGTGCAAGTCTATAACTGTAACAGTACTAGTTTACAAAAACATGCTCAGCTAAGTGGGGGAACGCCCCAGCGTTAGTTTGCCTGCACAATTGCCCAGGTGCTCAGAATCTCCGTCCAGAGTCAGCCACCAATGCAATTGTATCAGTTGCAGGCTGAGGCTCCTTGAGGGACTTGTTTAGGAAACATTGCCCTGATGTGTATGTGTGTCCATGTGAAAAATGATATGCTAAACAGACAGACTCACTGATAAAATCCAAATGTTTAATACCGCATTTATAGCTAAATTCCTGGTCTGACCTGGAGGTTGGAACAGGGTTCCAATCTGGATCAGTCCCGGGACTTACCCAGTGTGACCCAGGATATTCCTGAGTCCGTGCCGTTCACACACGAGCCGGGTCTGCAGTGACACGGCTCTCCCGGCGTTGAAATGGACGCTTGGAGAAGACGTCTTCTCCAAGCGCCACTGAAGCCAACCAATCGGCAGGCATGCAGCACAATCTGGGTCATAGTGACCGGGATCGCGCCATTTACACTGCAGGGTTTCACGGGTCATTACCGTGTTAAACCATGAATGTTACCTGTGTTGGATTGCCGGATCACTCGCTCCTGGAATCCAACACTGTTCCTTTTTCCACCCAGAAGCAGCCCAGGTTAACCCTGCAATAACCCGGGTTGTGTCTCTGGTATAAAAGGGGTATAAGAAAAGCTTAGATACTCCACTGAAAAACATGCAAATAAAACAGTTTTCAGGCAAAAAAAACCAAAACATTAAGAAAAGGTTTCTTAATATTACCATTACTATTACAACCTTTAAATTCAGTGCTGTAGCCACTAGGTATTGTGCTGAAAACAGAATAAGGTGACCAGATTAAGGCGCTTCCAAAATTATATCAAACAATACATAAAAAAATATCAGAATATATATATTATTAAATCAATAAAGTCCTCAATTTGTTCATAATAATATATCTCCAATGTATATCTGATGTTTCATAATTCTCTCAAAGAAGAAAAGGATTTGTTGTAGCAATCAATAAAAAGGATTAAGTGGTATTTGCTTACTCACATCACATATTCTTGGGTTTAGTAAATACCAGCGGCAAGGTTAGTACATATTACCGATATTCACCTTTAGTAGAAATACGAAGTTCTTTTTTGCTCCCCACCAATAAGTAAAATCCTAGTGGCCTGGGTAGGAACTTTGGACTTCCAGGGTGAAACCATTGATATCCATATTAAACGGACTCATATCATTCTGTTTTCAATTGGTCATAGGGTGTGTAATTACTAATTAGTGATGCACAATAGGTTTTCCAGTTTTCGGCAAGTCATTGTGCGCAGCAGAAAGTTTGTTTTTTTTTTTGTTTGTTTTTGTTTATTTTGCTTATTGTACTGACACAAGTCTGGCAATTCAAATTTGCTCAAAGTGTAAAAGTACTACACACTAGTGTAAATATTGTACTCTAGTGTGGTATCAAGCATCAATAATGCACAACTAGAACAATAAAAGTTACAGTCTACAGCTTGCAGGAATTTAACAAACTGGACACGCACTCATTTCAGATGGCTAGAAGAAAAAAATAAGCAAACTTCAAGCTGTCAAAAAAATTTGGTGCCAGGATATAAACAATGTGAATGCTTTTTGGGAATGATAATTTAACTTGCTAAGTTTATGCAATCTTTCATAGTGATTGCTTTATTAGAAGCTAGTGAAACAAAAGAACAGTGAAATTGGGAAGGTGTCAATCAGCAAGTGCTTGAGTGACTGAAGGAGTTTGTAATTGAAACCCCAGTTCTTAAATTAATTGATACAACAAAGGCAGTGACTCTGCAGGTGGATGTATCCAATAATGGACTTGCAGAGAGAATGCAAAGTAGAAAAATCAGTTTGTAGTGGAACTATAAGAGAAACCTGGTTTACTCTCAATAGCGAGAAAAAAAAATACAAATATTTATTTACTTAATAATTTTTTTTATCAATTTAATAACAAAGATCTATTATGCTACAAATGTAACTTAAATGATTTCAACTTTTTCAGTTACTGAATTATGCCTTGGAACAATGATTTTATAATAAGGTTGACATCTGTACATACAGTATATTGAAAACACTTTATTTATGTTGAAACATCTTGCTTAACCCTTTCACTATAGAGAAGTCTTTGACAAAGTTCTGTCTCAATGTTGGCTAGTAAATATGGGTCTCCTAGGAGTCAATTCAATAATATCCATTTCAGATTAATTATTGCAAGGGTAACCCACGTTGCTGCTAGGTGTAAAAGGGGCAAGGGTTGGATTTCTCAGTTAAATGACCGGCAATCCAACCTGGGTAGATTGCGGGATTTAACAGGGAAGGATCCATGCAACACAGCAGTATAAACAGGTAACCCGGGTCTTCCGACCCAAGTCCCGATCACAGCATGTGGACTTCCTGGTTTCACGGAACTTGGAGATGACATCATGACATTCCATTGCACCTGTGTTCCAAATTCCCAGGTTCCAAATACCGGGTCAAACCTGGGACGTTAGTGTAAAAGGGGTATTAGAAGCGAGTTTGCAAAAGCGAGTTTGTTAATGAAACTCTCATACATTGCATGAATGCGAGTTTCTGAGAAATGCTAGATTCAATTAAAAATGCCTCATGGCAAGGTTGTACAGCTCATCTACAAAAAGCGACCTGGGAGAAGTGCTTGACCCCCAAAAATTGGCAATTGAAACAGCAGGACCATATAGAAGGCTGTTAGTGGCCATAAGGAAAGCAATGGAGGTTCTTCAAATGTATCAAATGGCTGATTTTTGCACTTTATATTATTGGAGAAAAATAATAGCAAGCAAGTGCTTTTCAATAAATAAAGTCTTTCCAGCAGTTTAACACCTTCACATACCTGTCCCACATCATTTAACCCATTATTGAGCTTTTAGAGAAGAAAAGTGCTGTAGGCTCATTGGTCCAATTATGCTATTTAAGTAATTTAACTCATGATGTTTTCCCAGCAAACTGGTCCGAAATTGTCTTTTTTTATTTTTATTTCATATAGTTAAAAAAATATTTTTAAGTATACAGTATTCAAATATTTATTGAAAAAAAAGATATACCTAGGAGGTGTCTCACACCACCCCATTCCAATAGGCCCTCATTATAAAATAACTTTCCACCCCCATTGGCCATAGACACAGTGGTCATAAATCCTAGTAACATTACCCCCCTATATCACTTAATAATAAAAAAAATCCCTGTTTTATAACCCACACCCCTGAAAAAATTATCTGTTTTTTTGCAGCCCCTCCTCCTCCTACCTATTGACCAGTTTATTTATTTATTATTTTACTCCCTCTACAGTTTCATAATACTTTATTATATCCCTTCCCCAACCACACTTATACTAGATTCTCCCCTCCCCCGGCCCTATGGGCATATACCTATGGGCATGCAATTGCAGATATTAGCCAAATAGTGCTTGAAAGGGAACTAAGTTCCCCTCCTCACACTGTGATCTCCACAGCATGTGCTCCAGAGTGCTGTTTGCAGAAGTGATCACTTCCGGGGGGTACGGGGAGTCAGAGTAGATCCGCTTTGCACTTTGAAGTGCCATGCAATAATTGTGACAGCTGAGGGTTGGGATTGGCTTGAGCAGGCGTTGGAAGCTGAAGCAGAGATTGAAAAGGCGTGTACGAAACTAGGAGTTTTGATCCAGCTCTTCCTCATGTGTTGAGAGTAGAGAGGAGGTAGAGGTTTTGCTGGTGATGGTTAGCCTGAATGTGGGAACAGATATACTGTAGAACAACTTTTATTGAAATGGAACAGTAGATATTGGATTGGAACCGATGTTTTAGATATCAGATTGGAACCAATGTTGTAGACATCGGACTGGGACCAATATTTAAGATATCAGATTGGGACTGATTTGTAGATATCAGATTGGGGCCGATGTTGTAGATATCGCATTGGGACAGATGTTGAAGATATTGGATTGGGATTGATGTTGTGTATATCAGATTGGGACTGATGTTGTAGATATCAGATTAGGACCGATGTTGTATATAGGCGCAAGTCTTTTGTAAGACCAGTTGGAACAGTGATGTATATGGAGACTTGCAGATACCAGACTGGAACTGGATTAGGGCGGACTGGAACCGTACAGATACAAAGTACCTGGGAGCTGATTACAGAGCAACCATCAAACAAAGTAGACCCACAGCATCAACCAGGGTGAATCTTAAGATGGCATATAAGAGCAGCTGCTGCTTCAGAGATTGTTTATGGTAAAACCAATAATGAGGGTGCCGAAAAGTGTTCCAATATACAGTCACAGGATCTTACTCTGACATGCAGCACAATACCTACTATTGAACTGAGCATGATACGTTTACTGGAATCTGTTTGAGCCAGTAAAGTTGACCACACCAATGTTTCTACAACCAAGTGTAATAAAGATCTAAAAGAGCTGTAAGTTGCTTACAATGGGTCCAACTGAAGAAAACCCGTTGTTTCTAATCTTATGTGCACTGCTACTGTTGCAATTGTACCTTATGACTATGAGGTAATTGTAACTTACATTATTTGGGGTTGTAAACTTGCTAGCATGTTATGATTTGAGATAATTGCTATTTACTTTATTTTAGGGCATACAGTCAACTAGGTTCAGGTCCAAGGTTATGTTATTATAATTAGATATTGTTTCATATCAGTGATTGAAATCTATATATATAGTCTCTTATCATATTGCTAATGATTCTGAATAAGGTTATTACTTACTGTAGCTCTCATATTATGTTTTACAATATTCCTGCTTATCTCTTTCCCCAACTCTCTATCCTTAATAAATAATAAATATATTTCCCCCTATACTACTTGTGTTACTACTTTGTGTCATGTGGGTCTGTGGGTAACCCACTGATGGGGTGTCTGTGGGTAACCCACTGATACGCAAGCACACGTGCTGTTCCAGCTTACAGTACTTCAAGATAGATTTGGATACATTGAAGCCATCTAATATTAATTCATTACCCCCCATGGGCACCATCAAGCCTGGGGTTACACATTAATTAATAAAAATACATTTGAACTGTGTAAAAAGTGTCTAACACAAATATATCACCATGGAGGTCAAAAATATATTTAGTTGCAAAAAGTAAATACCAAGTAAAAATATAATTCTAACTTAAAAATAAGGAGATGAAAAAAATATTAGAGCCAGATAATGTATTATTTTATTTTCAAAGTCAGACACAAAGTTTTTCTCAGGTTAATGCTATTTTATGCTTGTTACAATTTAATAATAAATTTACAAGTTGATGTTTAGAAGCATTTAAGTGAAAATGTTGCATTGTCTCCCTTGGGTTGCATCATTTTCAATGTGAAAATCCAACAGTCTTCACGCTACAAAAGACATCTACTGTAACTCTTTCCCATCCCCAAGATGGTTTTGGAATATGTTCAGTACCTTATTATACACTATATTTCTATTCTGTAAGAATAAAATACTTGAAGCTGCACAAGGATTTGGGACTTCTCTTTATGTTGCATTTTACTGAATTTTTGTATTATGAATTTTTCCATTGTACATTAAGGAGAACCACCAGTTCATCTAGCATAAACTACAGTATTTGTGGTCAACTGAACACTCAAGTTCTTGTATACTTCAGGGTCTCTTAACTTAATTCATAGTCTGCTATACATTAAGCAGTATAACTTTGAGGGGTATATTTACTAGAGATGTGCGCCAACACCTATGTTTTGGTTTTGCTTTTTGATCTGTATCTCCTTCGTGTTTTGGATCTGGATTTGGTTAAGCCAAAACCTCTCTTGCATGTTCTGGTTTTGGATCTGTATTTTATCTAAAAAAATCATAAAAACAGCTGAAATCACATAACTTGGACCTGTTTTTGTTCCCACAGTAATATTAACCTCAATAACATTCATTTCCAGTCAGTTTTGACCACCTCACAGCTTTCAATATTGATTTAATCCAGTTTAGGCCAAAAGGTTGCACCGAGCTAGCTGGCTGACTAAGCTAAGCGACAGCAGTGAGCGTCACAAACATGTGGCAATTCATCTTCTAACATGGCACATCTAGGAAACAGAGTGGCACTGCAGTGGCAGACAGTATGGCAGTTTAATAAACTACTAAAACACACTGAAGGCCCCCACACATCAGAACGATATCGTTCCAACCAGCCAACTAGCTGGCTGGTTGGAATGATAATCGTCTAGTGTGTGGGAGCAAACGATAGTCAGCCGTTTGCTCCCACACGCTGAAAAATGGCCAGAAACGGTCGTTCCAACTAGTTGGTGAAAATCAAACATGTTTGATTTTCACCAACTATCGTTCTAGTGTAGGGGCATAGTTCCCCCCGACTGAGCGATAAGTAGGCGGACACTGGCCTGTAGTGCCCGCCTACGTCTTCACCTGTCAGCAGCAGCGGCTGAGCGTGAGTGTAGGAGAGGATCAGTGGCAGTATTGCTGCAGCAGCTGCACCAGTCTGCAGGGGTGTCTACTTCAGTCAATAGGACCAACCCCCCCCCTTTCCCGGCAGCAGCACAAGTCTCCTTCACTGCTCACACCTCCTCCCCATGCGATCACCACCTGAAGATGCACCTCCACTGTCCCTACACCCACCCCTGTGATCACCCCCAAGAGCATTTACACCCAACATCATGTGCATCACGGAAGTGCACAACTACCTACCCGCTTTTCGCCCTGGCTGTCTCCCCGGCGCACACTACCAGGTCTCGGCGCATAGAGTCCTTCGGCCGCAAGGGACATGAAGGAAGCCTCCTCCTCCCTCTGGTCAGTGCTGCTGGGTTCCGCAGTCTCCCCCGGGTGACCGTGATCACACTCCCTCCTCCCCGCGGTCACATTCTTGCCACACCCCCCCCCTCCCCCGCGATCACACTCTTCCCACCCCCCCGCGATCACACTCTTCCCGTCGCGATCACACTCTTCCCACCCTCCCCCCCCGCGATCACACTCTACCCCCCCGTGTTCACACTCTTCCCAACCCCCGCGATCACACTTCACCCCCCCTCCTTAATCACACCTGCCCCCCCTCACGACCACACTTCGCCCTGCGGCCCCTCCCCCGTTGACCCTCGACTCCCCCAACCCCCTTCCCCTCCCCCCAGTACAAGCAGGGCTCCAACCCAGTATAGGTGGTGATCGAGACAACTCCCACCCCCTTCCCACAAGCAGCAACTCCTGGCCTGGCTATGTGCCCTATCCTCACCCACCTCCCCTCCTGATGGCACCTGGACGGATGAGCCTATTTCATCTTTGTGTATAGAAATAGCAGCTGACGTGTTGGGCTAGTGGTTACAGTGCAGGTAAGTTGATGCAAGGGTCCAGGGTTCAAACCCAGGGATAAACTATTTATATATTTTATATTTATAGTATTCATATTTTTTTTTATAGATTAAACCATTTTCCAGGGAATGAGTGAGGGGAAAGCTGGGGTCAGAGATGGGGAATGAGCTGATTACCCAATGTGTCCCCACTGTACTGCCTGTCAACCTGTGCGCCCGTGTAATGCCTGGCCCTGACACCCACTTCCTGACATGGTTTGCACCCATATAGTATCTGACCCCTATGATGCTGTGTGCCCATATAGTACCCGACTCCTCTCACGTCACCCTGTGTGCCCACATAGTACCCGACTCCTCTCCCGTCACCCTGTGTCCATATAGTACATGACTCCTCTCCCCTGTCTCCCTGTGTGCCCATATAGTACCCGTCTTCTCTCCGCTGTCACCCTGTTTGCCCATATAGTACCCGTCTTCTCTCACGTCACCCTGTGCGCCCATATAGTACCCGACTCCTCTCCTGTCACCCTGTGTCCATATAGTACATGACTCCTCTTCCCTGTCACCCTGTGCACCCATATAGTACCTGACTCCCCTGTCACCCTGTGTGCCCATATAGTACCCGACTCCCCTGTCACCCTGTGTGCCCATATAGTACCCGTCTTCTCTCCGCTGTCACCCTGTGCGCCTATATAGTACCCAACTCCCCTGTCACCCTGTGTGCCCATATAGTACCTGTCACCACCTAACATCACCTGGGCACACATGACACTCTCTCCTGTTACCCTGTGTGCCTGATTCAGAGACAGGTGCAATGGCAATTTTTACGCAGATTCAGCGATTGTTTGCTATTGCGCATGCAGCACTGCACACACACAGCTATTGCAACGATATCACGCACGCACAGGGACCATGCACAAATTGAGTGACGTAGTCAGCATTTTGGGATGGAAAGGGGGGGTGGTAAGAAAAACGCTGTTTCGTGTGCATGCATAGATTAACTATTGTGATCTCCTGTGCAGAATGAGACCTCTCATTGGGGTAGATGTATGATAGCGGTACTTACCGTGCCGCAATAACGCTTCCCGCTTCACCTCTTTACCAAGGCGAAGCAGGAAGCACTACCAATGTAAGAACATCTCATCGGCCGGAGAGGGGGAGCGTTAACTCCCCCCTCCGGCGCTACCCGCTAGAGACCACAGCGCGTCAGCCTAGTGCTGATGCGCTGTATCTCAATCCCGACCGGCTCCACTGAGCATGCGTGGGATCTCGCAATTATCGCAGGATCCCCACATGCAGCCTGGAGCCGGCAGCCGCCGCAGCAGGGACAGACAGCTACAGCGGGCCGAACGGTCAGGTGATCTGACCATTCGTACATGGCCCAGGCTATCGGCGCTGCTATCTTGTAGATCGCAGCGCCGATAATGACAGAGGCACATATCGCCCCTGTCATTTACCACCCAAACCCCCTATCCTACATCGGTGAGAAGCGGTATCAGCACACATAACGTGCGCTGATACCGCTTCTGGGCTTCATACATCTCCCTCAGTGTGTCAGAAGAGCTGCAGTGTTTGTGGCTGGTCAGACTTGACCTACACGCTGCATGACTGCCCGATGTGCATCGATGTTTACACTGTCGTATGGATATGAGAAGGCAGCATTGGACGTACCTATGCTGGGTATGCTTTGGAAGGCATTTGAAATTTAAGCAGCTGTGATCCGTGCGAGTATCCAGTTGCGTTTGCATTGCCATCCATCTCTGAATCAAACTCATATAGTGCCTTGACACCCTGTATGGCCATATATTGTCACCACACCTCTCCCTTCCAACCCTTGTTTTATACAGTTGCACATTTTTTTATGATGTATGTATATTAGTAATATATATATGTATATATATATATATATATATATGTATATATAAAATGTATACATGTATATATTTATTACCATAATTTTTATAACTGTATAAATGTATGGGTTTGTAATTTTTTACCGAATTAGACCCAAATGGCAATTATTTACATATAATAAACAAAAATTACAAATTTGGGAGCAAATATTAGCCAGTTAAGGGGTTAACAGGGCCCTCCAGGCCCCCACACATCAGAACGATATCGTTCCAACCAGCCAACTAGCTGGCTAGTTGGAATGATAATCGTCCTGTGTGTGGGAGCAAACGACAGTCAGCCGTTTGCTCCCACACGCTGAAAACAGGCCAGAAACAGTCGTTCCAACTAGTTGGTGAAAATCAAACATGTTTGATTTTCACCAGCTAACGTTCTAGTGTAGGGGGATAGTTCCCCCCGACTGAGCGATAAGTAGGCAGACACTGGCCGGTAGTGTCCGCCCACTTTTATCACACTCACATTTTAGCAGAAGAGGGTCCTGTCTCCCTTGTCTTCAGTTCCGTAGGGTCCATTGTCATCAGCACTGGGTCCTGTGTGTCTAGTTCTGGCAGCAGCGGGTCCTCAGTCCTCAGCAGTGGTCCAGTGTTTTCAGCACCAGACTTGTCAGGAGGTGCAGGAGCCGGCTGGAACATTAGCAGCAGCGGTGGATCGAGGTGGGTAGCACACCTCTCCGCAGCACCTTCAGTCTCCCCTGCCAGCCCGTTATCAACTCCCCGCGATCACACTCCCCCGACCCCCTCAGTACAAGTGATACTGACCACCGACCCTCCCCAAATACAAGTGGCACTGACCTCCCCTCCCCAGTACAAGTGGCACTGACCCCTGACCTCCCCTAGAGGCTGCACCGCTGCTCTTGGTACCTAACCGCCCCTATCCTCCGATGCATGGATGAAGCCAGTGCGCGTCGGACCTTCCTCCTGCCACTACTGTGACACTTGCCGAGGTGCTGCCCGACCGACTTCCGATCCCTGTAGTACAGCCACTGGGGTGCTGTGGATGGCCTCCCTCTTCAGGTTGTTGGAACTGCTGCCCGTTGCTACCATATTGTGTGTGTATATTATATATATCCGTATATATAGAGATCTATATATATATATATATATATATATATATATATATGGATCAGAATGGGATTGAAATGCCGGCAGCTGAAATCCCGGCAGCAGATGCCCAATGGAGGAGATCCCGACTGGGGTAGGTAAGTATACTAACCCTCCCCCTAACTCTCCCTTACGGGTGCCTAACCCTAACCTCCCCCTAGTGCCTAACCCTAACCTCCCCCCCATGGGTGCATAAACTTAACCCCCCATCCTGCACCCTAACCCTCTCAGGGGGGTGCCTAGCCCTAATCTTGCCCGGGAGGGGTGCCTACCCTAACCTTGAGTTACCTTTGCGGTTCTCACCATTGACTTCAATGGTGAGAGCCATTCATTGGCTAAGAGTGGGAGGGCTCGCGTCTCAGCCAATGAACGCTCAGCGTGAAATCCCGCCACTAAGCTCTCATTCGGGAAGTACCGTTCCTAAAGAACGGTACTTTAGTTCGTGGCTCCATGATTTCTGGAATGCCTACTTTGGAACGAAGAGGACAAACTTCGCATAGGAGATGGTGAGTGTTTTTTTTAACAGGTCCCCTATGGATACTCTACTGGACAAGTGGCCCGATGCTATAGGGATACATAGGTGAGTATGAGTACATGTGTGTGTAGATGTGAGTGCATGTATGTTTAATAAACTTTTAGTTTGTACGGTGTGTGTGTCCTGTGTTTATTTTAATATTGCTTTTGCAGTGGAACTACAGGTAAGAGCGGGGCCCGTAATGATCCGAATGCTGGTACTTGTGGTTCTCCAAGTACCAGAATGCCGAGGAGGTTTGCTGGGACCTGCATTTCCACAGCAAAAGACAATATTAGTTAATCTATTTTTTACACACACTATGCACAATCAACCCGGCACCCACCGCCCAGGGGTGCTGGGGATTGCCCCGGGCTATCAGCCTGTGCCTGGGGTGCCCTGGAGAGGGGGACCCCTTTATTGGGGAAGTCCCCAGCTCCCCAGGGATCCCTGGCCTGGGCTGACTAGTGGTCAGGGTTAATGCTTCGGCTGGGTGGCTCGGTGTAACGGCTCCCCTGGCTGTGGCATTAGCCCCCCCATAGGCAAATGCAGGGGGGGTTTCCATCTGCCTGGAAACCCCCCTCCCCAGCCCACACCATGACTACAATAGAAATAGTAATATAATAGAATTTTACAAGTGCTGCATGTTATTCTCAATATCATAAATGAAATAATTATCACTACCTGTGGATCTTTTAACATGTATCAGCTAGTAATAAATAACCTGTGCATCAACTAGGAGATATGGAAAACATTCACTGTTAGGGATGTGCTGCTATAGAGCCCAATATGTACACATATGTCCAGGGCAGTGCTAGGTTGCTCCCAGACTCCAGCACTTGCTCTAATACTCTGGAATGGTGCCCACATCTAAAATAAAAACATTCAGCTTAGGCAGGATGGCCCTACTGCCGCATTTAATAACTTACTGTGATCGCTAGTCCTGTATATGCTGGAATTATGACACACAATACACTTTGTATGATGCATATTAAAGCTGGATAAGTGCTAATACTACCCTCTTCATGGACTGGCCACACTCACTCTAAAATCAAGCATTTGGAAACCCCCCTCTAGAAATCCTGCGTTTGCCACTGCCCCCCCGCTAGAAAAAGCCAGGTGCTGGTTCTGGATAATACAAGGGGACCCTACTCATTTTTCCCCCTGTATTTCCAGAACCAGGACCAGATCAGAGCCCAGTGCTGGTTGCATAGAATACGGGGGACCCCTACATCGTTTGTCCACCGTATTTTGCGCAACCAGCACTGGGTCGCTAAAGCCCGGGGGCTGGTTGCTCTTTTTGGGGGAGGGAGTCACACCACTTTTTTTTTACACACTTCATTTTTTTTAAACAGCAGCACAGACGGGTCGCACTGTTCCCGTCCGTGCATCTGTGTTTTATTTTTTTACAGACAGATACATGCATCACGGATATCCCTGATCAATGCAAGCATGTTTGCTATCCAACTCGATCTAAAGATCGACAAATCTTTAGATCGTACACGATAGATCTTGTGACACATCATGCAGCTTTGCTGCACATCGTGTCCTGGAGTGCCGGGGAAAGTTCAAGGGAAATCGGACATGATATCGGATTGTCACCACATCGCCTAGTGTGTAGTCCCCCCGGTGGTTCCTAAACCTAACCCCCATCCCCGGGCTAAGTATTGTACTTAACCAGCAGGAGGGCGAACGGTCCGGCGTCGGGATTAACATAGGTGCCGGAATATTGACGCCTATGTTAAATCTCTTGCAAGGATTCGCAGTTCAAATTGAGACTGCCGTTCTCATAATTATATCCATATACTGTATATTTTATATATATATATATATATATATATATATATATATATATGTGTGTGTGTATGTATGTATATATATATATGTGTATATATATATATATATATATATGTATATATGTGTGTGTGTAGCCCATTTAGTAATGATCGCCATGATCGCATTGCAGGATGTGATCATACTGCCTGGATGTATGAAGTACCACCTGCAGAGACAGCGGTCACTTCACTCCTGTGCTTGGATCCTGCACATGTGTGGTCTGCAGACCACACATGCGATGCGGCCATTGCCAAGGGATGTTTCCTATGGAACCCTCTTCCAGACATATTTGTGATGTGTAGCCCATAGGCTACAGTGGCTTACGCCATCTTCAGAAGGCTCATGCTGCGCGCATCAAGGTTTCGGAATGTTTAGCATTCTGGAACTTAATAAATCTGTCATCATTGTATCCCCTATAGAAACTAATGGGGGTTGCGCTGCCGACGGAAATGGAGGGACAGCAACAGATATCGAAGAATACTTAATATTTGCGGCTATCCCCGAAAATGGTTGAATGATAAATGGGCCACCCTCCCCCGACCATCACGGCGCTGTACCCGCCGATCCATCCCAACTCGCCTCCCCTCATTCGGCACTGTCCAATGTCACATATATATGTATATATATATATATATATATATATAATATATTTTATGTATGTGTGTGTTATACATATATATATATATAATTTATATATATATATATATATATATATATATATATATACAAATGTGGTGAGTCTGGCACTCCCAATAACACACTTCAATTAGCTGCTGCCGGTGCCCCCACAGAGGTAAGTAATAAATCAAGTCGAGGTCAGTATGACAGTATCAGCCGTGAGTTGTCTCGTTATTTTGATGCCCAGAGTGCCGCGCCTCGACTTGATATAGATAGAGATATATAGATATATATATATATATATATATATATATATACACATATATTTAAACACGCACAGACATATGTGTGTTTGTGTGTGTGCTCAATATATTTATTCAAAACATGCAGAAGTAGGCAGGCAGTATCCGCCTACTTCTATGACATCACAAGTTGGACAGAAGTTGGCTGGTCTGTTGAAAAAGTTGGCAGGTTGCCTGGTTGGATGAAAAGTTGATTAGATGTGTGGGGAAGTGTTTTAGTTGGACAGACAAGTTGGACGGTTGGTCAGTTGGTTGGTTGGAGGAAAGTTGGTCTGATGTGTGGCCAGCTTAAGGGTATGGCCTGCTGGGTCACAATACTTGTGATATGGATACCCACTGGGGTACGGCCTGAAGCATCACAGTACTTTTGTTAAGGATACACACTGGGGTACAGCCTGAGGCATCACAGTACTTGTGTTATGGATACACACTGGGGTACAGCCTGAGGCATCACATTACTTGTGTTATGGATACACACTGACGGGTACTTCCTGCTACGTCACAGTACTTGTCTTATGGATACACACTAAGGGTATGGCCTGTGGTGTCGCAGTACTTGTGTTGTTAATATACACCAAGGGTATGGTCTGAGGCATCACAGTACATCTGTTATGGATACACACTAAGCGTATGGCCTGAGGTGTCACCGCAGAGCCGTAACTAGACTTTTTGGTGCCATGTGCCAGAAAGATCATTGGCACACCCCTATTTTTCAAATGAGGTCAAAATACATCCGAAAAAGGGGCATGCCCTCATGGGGAAGGGCCAGGGAAAAGATGGGGAGGCCAGGAGATGCTGGGGATAAAATTAGAGGAAGCTATAAGTGAGAAATTATTAAAAACAGAAAATTGAAAGGCTCGAACAGTGTCCCCCTGCCCTGTGGTGTCCTGTGTAGTGGCACAGGTCACACTACCCTGGTTACGGCCCTGTATCATAGTACTTGTGTTATGGATACACACTGGGTTATGACCTGCAGTGTCACAGTACTTGTGTGTTGGGGATACACACTGGTGTATGGCCTGCAGTGTCACAGTACTTGTATGGATATACTGGGGCATGGCCTGCAGTGTCACAGTACTTGTATGGATACACTGGTGTACGGCCTGCAATGTCACAATACTTGTGTGTTAAGGATACACACTGGGGTATATATGGATACACTGGGGTATGGCCTGCAGCATCACAGTACTTTTTTGTATACACTAGGGTATGGCCTACAGCATCACAGTATCCGGGTTAGGGATGCACTGGGCAACAGTACAAAAAAAACAATTATTTTTTATCTTTTTTTTTACTTAATATTTTTTTTACTTTTTTCTTTGCTTGACTACATTTAAAAGTTTTCTTTACTTTGTTTTACTTTTTAAAAACTTTTTTAATTTAACTTTTTGTTTACTTTAAAAAAAAAATGCAACACTGGAGCGGATGGATACCAGACAACTGCATTGGCAGCACTGGAGCTTATAGACACCGGACAGGTGCATTGGCAGCACTAGAGCATATGGACACCAGACAGGTGCATCAGCAACACTGGAACAGATGGACATCAGACAGGTGCACCGGCAGCACTTGAGCAGATTGACATTGGACAGGTGCATCAGCAGCACTGGAGTGGATAGACACAGCACAGCAATGAGCACAGGAGCAGCAACTGGAATGTATGGATGGAGAACACCAGGATGAGGAAGATATTTGTGTTGTTGATGCTAGAGTTAATAAGGATGTTGATGATGAGCATGTTGATGATAAGGATGTTGTTGATGAGGATGTTGTTTGTGTAAATCAGGCTCCTGTGATAAGAAAAATCCCATTGTCATGCCGGGGCATAAAACAAAAAAATCCACCTCTTATGTGTGGAATTATTTCTACCTAAATCTGGATAACAATTGTCAAGCCATGTGTAGCATTTGCAAATCCAGAGTAAGTAGAGGTAGGGACCTTATCCATCTAAGTTACTCCTCCATGTTACATCTTTTGCAGCGAGTTCATGGAATGTTTTTGGGAAAATCAGAAACTGGTGCCAAAAAAATAACAATAGATAGTCCAGCATCAGTTATCTCCCTACCCTCAGATAGATCCAAGCACCTGCAATCTCCACTGCCAACAGCTCCGTCATCCTTCATCATGAATATCCTCATTATTGATTGGAGGTAGTTCTGCATCTAGGATAAGGCTAGGTGACTCCTCCCTTATCCAGGATTACTTAGAAGAATCCTTGAGTGCTAGGCCTACTGCTGTTGGGGGAGGATCTTCATTCCAGAAAGGAACCAAGAAGACTACTGCTAGTAGTAGTTTAAAAAAAACCATTGACTGTTAAACAATCCCTTGATAGAGGAAGCAAGTATGACAGCTGTCACCCAGTTTCACAGCTAATCACTGATGGCTGTGGTAGAATTAGATAGTGAAATAATAGAAATTGAGGATGATAGTGTGGAGGAAGTTCAAAAGAAGGATGAGGAGGTATTTGTATCCTATCTGACACTAATGAAGATGTTGATGATGAGGATGTTGTTTGTGTAAATCAGCCACCAGTGGCAGCAGTTCTTGCCCATGATAAAAAGAAAGCCATTGACATGCCTGGGCATAACATCAGAAAAACCACATCTTGGGTGAGGAATTTTTTTTAACCCAAATCCTGACAATAGTTGTTAAGGCATCTGTACCATTTGTGAAGCCAAATTTAGTAGGGGTAGAGAAGTTAACCATCTAAGCACCTTCTCCCTGTTACATAATTTGCAGTGAGTTCATGCAATTTATTTAACAAAATTATAATATTTGTAAATTAATAACAAGCAGTCCAGTATCAGCTACAAGCTGTTTTGACTAGCATATGCAATGGAGATAAAGTGATCAGAGATAAAGTACTAATCAACCAGCTCCTAACTTTCATTTTTCAAACATAACCTGTGACATGGCAGTTAGGAGCTGATTGGTTGGTACTTTATCTCTGTTCACTTTATCTCCATCCAAGGCTTAGTAAATATACCTCACAGTCTCTAATATGTTTACTGACTTATGTAATCCTCCTGGTCTTAATGAGCATCTGCAATCGCACAGTCCCTACTCACTTCTTTTCATCATTATTTAAGCATGTGCTAATTACTACTCCTCTGAGAAAATAATAATTCTGACTAAATTATTTCTTAGATTATAATTCCATCTCTATATTACCCTATGAGTATATACAGGGATTTTTCTAAACTCACTTCACATACTTCTCTCTTGAGGCTTTGTTGCCAACACAACAATTACACCTACTAAGGTGGTCAATGTTTTGAACACTGATAATCCTGAAGGACAGTTGTCACTTTTAATTCTGCAAATTTTGCAATTCCTGGGTCAGTGGTTCTCAAATTCAGTCCTCGGGACCCCAAACAGTTCATGTTTTCCAGGTCACCTGTGGATGTTTACAATGTGAAAGTTGGTAGTACACCTGTGCATCTGCTAGGTGTCCTGGAAAACATGAACTGTTTGGGTTCCTGAGTACCAATCTGGAGAACCATTGTCCTAGGTCATCAAGCAGTGTTGGACTGGGGTATAAAGGGTCCACCAGGCAATGCAGTGGTAAGGGTCCAAGCTTAAAGTGTGTGGCCATCCACCAGAGGGGGTGTGTCCAGCCATGGGGGACTTGACCAACAATTAGAGAGGACATTCAAAGAACATGGCTCCTTTATAAAGGAGGGGACAGGCTTGTATCAGGACCACTCACTTTGAAGCTGGAAGGATAATCTTGATGCTGATTCCATAGAAACAAACCAAGCACCCAAGTTTACCTATGATCATGCTCTACCAAGTTACTTACCCTAGAGGATGGGGTAGGGCCCGCAGGTATTTGGGCACACAGGGGATTTCTTCAGTACACCTGTGGTCCAGTCCAAACCTGTCATCAGGACCCTTATACTTGTTGTAATCCTAATGTAACTATTGCTGCCTTTAGTAAAATTTTAAACTTTCCAGCTGCTAGGCAATGATGAGCAGAGGTTACCACAGAGATTGAGAGGAGCTCAAGACTTGTTTAGAATATAAACTTTAATGATTTACAGCTCAGCCCATGGATACCATATAGAAAATTGGACCGATGCTGAAGAGATCCTGATTCTCCATTGCATCTCAACCAATGTTCGGACCAAGGACTAAGAGGAGGAAATACAGAGGGAAGTCATCCCTGCTGTGCAGTGAGGTCATCTAAGAACAGCCATTCCAAGAGGCTTCAGCCCTATGTGGCAGAGAGTGAGACTGAACTACAGAGCTCTTCAGGTGCTGAACAGACATCTGACTGGGATATATTAAGGTCGGTAATATACCAATGCCATTTTACCCAAAAAAGGGCCACCAAAGTCAGATAATAGAATGCATACTGTTCGTTGGGTCTGGTTTATCATTGTATTCATCTAGCAGCAAAACACACAAAGTAATTAATAAAATACTAAACTTGTATGCTTCTGCTAAATGACCAACACTGTAATAGGAGCACTAAGTAATTAACTTAGGTCAGAATACTTAAGGGGAGATGTTTCAGATCTAAGAGATAAATAGTGAAAAGAGATTTAGCACCAACCAATCAGCTCCTAACTGTCATTTTACTTGCTGTGTTTGGAAACTGACAGCTGATTAGTTGGTACATTGTGGAGGATTTGTCAAAGCTTGGAGAGAGATAAAGTACTAACCAGTCAGCTCTTAACTGTCATTTTTAAACATATGTAGTCTATGTACTAAGCCCTGGAGAGAGAGAGAAAGAAATGGAGATAAAGTACCAACCAATCAGCTCCTAACTGTCACTTTTCAAACAGCCTCTAAAGTAACAGTTAGGAGCTGATTGGTTGGTAGTTTATATCTATTTATATTTATATATTTAGTAGTGAGACATTGTGTTTGTCACAATGTGCCAGACACACTTACCAGGTCCGGCGGCATTGGTCTGCAGTGGGGCAGCGGGTGGTGAGTCCCAAGCGCCCGTTGCCGGACATTGCTTTTCCTTTCAGTGGCATGGTGCATGCAGCCGTGGCCCACTTCGGGGGGGGCGCACCAACCTGTAGCTAATTTAAAGGGTCAGTACACTTTTTCAGTGATATCACAGGAGGCGCCTCATTCAAGCCCTGCCTATAAAAGGAAGTGCCTGGGAGCACTTCTGTGCCAGACTATAGGCTCCATTACCTTACTCCAGCATTCCTGTGTATACTTATTTACTCGTTCCTGACCTTGAATTTGTTTGTGACTCCGATTTTGTCTACCCCTCGTACTGCATTTGATATCTGGTTCTGACCTTGGCTATCCTCTGTGACCTGCATGCTTATGCTCCCTGGTACCATCTTGTCCATTTGGTTCTGACCTGGCCTGTCGACTACACTGAAGGGTTCTCCACTCTTTCCAGAGTTCACCACTACCTGTATAAGGGAACCTATTCTGAGGGCCATGACCTGTGTGTCGGACGCAGCCAAGTCCATACCTTCTTGCGAGGGTCCCTGGTGAACATCGCCGGCACATTAGACTCCATGCCTCAGAAATAGGTCACGTCAAACCCCAAATATGGGTTACATCCATTATCTTCCCGAGAGTTATAACAGAATACTCTGGCAAATAAAAACATGGATGCGGCTGGTAATCTTTCATCATGAGACTTGCTTGAAAACCTCCTCACCAGAGTTGAATAACAAGAACAAGACCAGGCACAGATAATGCAGTGTTTGCAAATGCTGATCCAACGACTCGTGTTACTCAGGTACCTCCGGTACAACCAGCTCCACCTCCTATGGTGACTGTTCAGACTGCAGGTGCTTCGGGGTCATTACGAATTCAGAATCCCTCAAAATATGATGGGTATCCTAAAGGCTGTCGAGGATTCCTGAACCAGTGCTCAATCCAGTTTGAGGTCAATTCGGCAAATTTTAATTCTGAAAGGATCTCAGTATTGTCCAGTCAGGCTATGGCTTGGGCTTCTCCATTATGTGAAAGGAATGATCAACTGGTCAACAACAGCACTAAGTTCCTGACAGCTTTCCGGAGGGCCTTCGATGAGACCGGACAAGTATCCTCTGCAGGGTTGGCTATCCTGCAGTTGAAACAAAGCAGCCAAACAGCAGGACAGCATGCTGTGCAGTTTCAAACCCTTGCTTCAGAGTTTGGGTGGAATAATTAAGCTTTGGTTGCCACATTTAAGCAGGGGCTGACGGATCAAATTAAAAATGTACTCGCATTCAGGGAATTACCAACCTCCTTGGATGACTTGATCTCCTAGTGTATCTGGGTAGATCTTTACCACAGAGAGAGAGCACATGAAAAGAAACAGTCTCGTCGCTTCAACTTCAAGCTCACTCCATGGTTCACGGCACCAGTCGAGCTCCCAGAAGAGTTCATGCAGATTGGGAAGTTTCACCTTCCTGCCGCAGAGAGGGAAAGGAAGTTCAAGAAACAAACTTTGTTTCTACTGTGGTGAACCAGGTCATCTTCTCTCTGGTTGTTCAAAATGCCTGACAAATGAGAAGTCCTAACTGATCGTGGTCTTCCCGGTCACAGGGAGTGGGACTGCGCTATAGACTTGTTACCTGGGAAAATGCCTCCTCATGGAAGAGTCTTCCCTCTTTCACTTCATGAGACCCAAGCAGTGTCACAATACATTAAAGAGAATCTGGAACGTGGGTTCATCAGGGAGTCCAAATCACCATCTGGAGCTGGCCTATATTTTGTCAGAAAGAAGGACGGGGGTTTGAGACCATGCATTGATTACCGGGGCCTGAACACCATTACCATCAAGGACCTGTTTCTTCTACCATTGATCTCTGAGCTCTTCGACCAGATAAAAGGGGTGAGGATGTTTTCTAAACTAGATCATTGTGGGTCCTACAATCTGATCAGAATCCAATCCGAGGACGTGTGGAAGATGGCCTTTACCACTCGTGAAGGCCACTATGAATACTTAGTCATGCCTTCTGGATTGTATAAGTACATAGTTGTATACCTGGATGACATCATAAAATCCTCTGAAGATGTAATGAGTCAACACAAACAAGCATGTGAAGTACTGTCACCACTCCAGGCCAACCAGCTTTTTTGAAAGCTTAAGAAATGCTAATTTGAGCAAAAGGAACTAACATTTCTGGGTAACATCATTTCAGGTTCTTGCCTTCAAAGGACCCAGAAAAGCTTACTGCAGTTGTCAGCTGGCCTCATCAAGTTGGGTTGAAAACAATACAATGCTTCCTGGGTTTTTGCAACTTTTACCACCAATTCATCAGGAACTACCCGTCCATTTGAGCTCCCATTACTGCTCTTACCAGAAAGGGTCAAGACATTCGTATGTGGCCTCCTGAGGCAGAAGAAGCTTTCTTCCATTTAAAGAGTTGTTTCCTTTCAGCATCCAAACTGAGGCAACCAAATTGTGACCAACCTTTTACCCTGGAGGTGGATGCTTCCTTGGCTGGTGTTGGGGCTGTGGTGTCACAGAAGGATGAAAGAAGGGCAAGTGGTATTCCTGTGGGTTCTTCTCCCGAAAGTTCTCTGCAGCATAATATAATTATGCTGCTGGGGGTTAAAATACTTCTAGCCATTAAGTTGTCTCTTTAGGAATGGTGTTACTTGTTAGAGGGAGCTAAATTTCCATTGACAGTCTATACCGATCATAAGAATCTGATGTATCTTAAAACAGCCCACTGCTTAAATTACTGTCAATCCAGATGGTCATTATTTTTTTGATCGGTTTAATTTGGTGATTACCTACCATCCAGGTAATAAGAACATCAAGGCCGATGCTCTCTCCCAAACATTCAGTTCCACTGAAGTGGAAAGTAAGGGAAGACAAGCCAATTCTGAACCCTGCTTGCTTTGTGGCTGTTACCAACAGGGTTGATATTACAGGAAAGACATTCATATCACCTGAGTTTTGGTCTAAGTTACTTCACTGGGCTCATTCATCATGCTTTACTGGTCATACAGGCATAAGGAAGACTTTGAGGCTAATCTTGAGAAATTATTGGTGGCCGACAGTTCGTCAGGAAGTTAAGGACTTCGTGGCAGCTTGTCACACTTGTGCTCAACAAAAAGGTCTCACCACACTCTCCGTCAGGACCTCTGCTTCCACTACCAGTGCCTGATTGTCCTTGAACCCACATTTCTATGGACTGTGACAGATCTACCTCCTTGTCAAGGGTTTAATACCATCTGGGTAGTAGTGGATAGGTTTTCCAAAGCTGCACACTTTGTTCCATTAAAAGGGCTACCTTTGGCTCCAAAGTTAGCAGAGGCTTTAATAAGGGAGATTTTCTGGTTGCATGGGTTTCCCAAGGACATTGTGTTGGATCATGGGGTGCCATTGATCTCCAAATTTTGGAGGGCACTATGTAAATTTTTTGGAGTTAAACTAAGTTTTTCATCAGCTTATCATCCTCAGGTAATGGTCAGACAGAGCGGGTGAATAAAGATTTGGAAAACTTAATTTGAATGTATGTGTTGGCCAATCTGGACTATTGGGTGTCCTTACTTCCTTGGGCTAAATTTGCTGACAACAATTTGTCATGAGACATTCACCATTCTTTATACAGTATGGGTTACACCCTGTGCTACCAGAATTGCCAGTCCTTGGGTCGGTATCACGTCCGTGATACAGTTAAGCAGTTCATCAATATCTGGAGAGAGGTAAAGAACAACCTTTGCAGAGCATCTTCATGGTATAAGTTGGTTGCTGACAGAAAAAGGAGGAAGGTTCATTTACTATGTGCTGGTGACAGAGTTTGGGTGTGAACTAAAAATATATGTTTAAGGATGCCTACAATGAAGTTTGCCCCTAGATTCATTGGGCCATTCTAGATTCACCAAGTGATACATCTGGTGGAATATTGTCTAAAGCTTCCTGGGATGCTTAAGGGTCCAAACGTCTTTCACATCTCCCTTTTGAAACCACTGGTCCTGAATAGATTTTCGAAGCCCTGTGATCCTCCTCCAGCTATTCCAGTAGATCATCAGGAGGAGTACAAGGTAAAACAGATTCTGGACTCCAGAGTATCTCGAGACACAGTAGAATTCCTGGTGGACTAGAAAGGATATGGTCCTGAAGAATGCTGCTGGGTCAATTCGCAGATATTCATGCACCCCAACTTCTTTGGAAATTCCATCAGAAGTTTCCTGTCAAGCTATTTGTGGGGTGTTCGAGCCCACCTCTAGAGGGGGGGTGTAATGTCACAACGTGCCGGACACCAAGAGCAGATGGGGAGTCCTCGGCACCCACTACTTGACATTGCTCCTTCCCTCCAGCGGTATGGCGTGGGCAGCTGCGGCCCCCTATGGGCACGCGCGCTGGCCTGTAACTAATTTAAAGGGTCAATACACTTCTTCAGTGATGTCACAAGGAGGTGCCTCATTCAAGCCCAGCCTATAAAAGAAAGTCCCTGGGAGCACTCCTTTGCCAGGGTATAGGCTCCATCACCTTACTCCGGAATTCCTGTTTATACTTATTTACTTGTTTCTGACCTTGACTTTGTTCATGACTCTGATTTCATCTGATCCCTTCTACTGCGTTTGATATCTGGTTCTGACCTTAGCTATCTTCCGTGACCTGCATACGTCTGCTCCCTGGTACCATCTTGTCCGTTTGGTTCTGACCCGGTCTGTCGACTATGCTGAAGTCCTCCATTCTATCCAGAGTTCACCAGCACCAGTATAGGGGAACTATTCTGAGGGCCGCGACCTGTGTGTCGAGCGCAGCCAAGTCCATACCTTCTTGCGAGGGTCCCTGGTGAACACCACTGGAACATTATGCTCCACACCTCAGAAATAGTTCTCGCCAGTCCTAGGAGTTATGTACAGTAATTTCTTTAAAGGGAAATCAGATACAATATAAGTATATAGATATAATTTTCCTAATAGGCAAATTATTTGTTTAATATGTGGCAGTTTTATTAAACTAAAAGTAAATCTGAGAGGCATAATAAGATCATAAGTAGACTATATGCACTGATTCTATTTGAGGATCACTTGGTTAATAAATAGATATCCATCTATGGGTCCACAAGGTATGGTTGTGTTAAAATACTGAGATAAGAGGAAAGGCAGTTACTGATGCTAATGCCAAGGCTTTAAAGGGTTAATTCAAATAAACCCCTGGTGGATGGCTGTATATATATACAGTATACTGTATGTTGAAGGATTAGGTGGAGGCACTAATACTATGTTAGAAGATAGATAACCACCTTGCAATTTCTAATAACCAGCTACAATGCAGGTGAGCCAGGGTTACACTATTTTTCAATCCACGCCTTCTGAGCTATCTGAGCTATTGATCTGGCCAGCAGTTCAGAAGAGCAATTTATTTATTATGACAAAAACAACATCAAGCTCTATCCCTCAAGCTGCATGCCTACATGTCATCATTGTCTCAGAATAGTCCTTTTGTTTTCACACATTCAATTTGTATCCAAGCACTGTTTTGTATACATTTACAAAATAACCAAATCTAAACGTCTTACACAAGACATTGCAAAACCTTTACTATTCTTTTTTACTATTTCTTTCTGGTGGTCCTATAAACAGACTTTCACTGTTACAGTATATTTTGAGTGCAGCGGCTATACTAAATTACCTAGCCAACCATTCTACTACTGCTGTTCCGCTATGTCAGTGACTACATTGGTTGCTTGTTCTTTACAGAATATAATATAAACTACTTTTACTTACATACTGTACAAAGTCATTAGGCAAACTGTACAAATTTTCACAAAGATTCAAAGTTTCTGGACAAGATGCATTTTCCTTTGGCGAATATTTGTTAGTTTATAGCATATCATAGTTTTGCTTTATTACTATTTCAGTTCCCAGTTTTAATGTGCTAAGAATGTTGGAGCTATATAAATAAATGTTACTAGTAATAAAACTAACAATAATAACAATTGCAATAATCCTAAATAGGATATATAGTATATTATTTGTGATAAACTGTTACATGCCAGTTGCTAAGTGAAATTTGCTACAAGAATGTTTACATGCTGTTATTTATTCTGAATATAGGCATAGATAATTATAGTGTGTTCTCAGGATGTAAGGAGACATCAATTATGTCTTCTTTTAATATTCATAGCAATGTACAGTAAATGTAGTAGAGTAGACACTGAATATATGTAACAAACAACTGAGAACATACAGTATCTAGGACATTTCATTAGTACCTATACCACACATATAATATGGTTTTAATATTGAGATTACATAATTGTTGACATCTCTTTGCAAAAGGTTGAAATATGAATAAATCAGATTAAACATTCTCATAATTTGTTTATACTGTGGACCTCATTCAGAGTTGGGTGTAAATGCAAACAAAAAATGTGATTGGAGGAAAACATTGCCTTTTGTCACCAATTCTGAGTAGGTAGCAAATGCACATCCCTAAATGTGCTAGTAACAGGGATATATGTTCTAGGAATGTGACAGGGTGTGTGGGGCTTCACTGTAAGCATAAATAAAGTTTGAAAACACAGTACACCATTTATACACATTAAAGTACATGACAGGAAAGTGTTGATAGTAAATACCCCAGTGGCTTGGAGCCTGTGAAATGAACATCGAGCAAGACACAAATAGAGCATTCCCAACTGTTTAAAGTCGACAGAAATAACTATATCAGCAACGTTCCCCTTCTCAAACACAGTTGGAAAAATTATTCAATTTTAAAAACACAAGTGTCCAGTACACTGTTATCTTGCTTTTAGATCGCACCTGTACATAATAGGATGTAATCTTAGATGCATTCAACAAATCAGACGTGGTCCTCAGTCATCATCATCAACTAGCAACTTGCTCAAGGATTTCAGTACCAGCGGGTCATGTAAACAGGCACATTTGAGTCTTTTAGGTGGCCATCTTACTCACATTTCACCTCAACACACCATTACTACACGTTCCCTCCAACCTCCATCATGGCCCTCTTATCTTAGGAGTCATAAGTGCAACTTGCCTGTATATAAGGCTCATTGTGAAAAGACATCCACGCGCGCTAAAAAAGGAGCATACTATGGCCAAATAAAAGCCACAACTTGCTCTGAATGAGGTCCTGTATGTTCTAGTTCCCAAATTTTGAGTAAATATATATCCTGAACTTACGATAATACCGATAGTTCATTTTTCATTGATAAGTAAGTGGTTAGGTAATATTGTAAAGGAAACTATGTATTTGAGAGTGTTTTAATATCCATCCACATGAAATGCATCCTTTGTTGAAAAACACAGCAAGGAGACCTTTAATAAGATTTGATCAATGAAAAGTGCTTTTTTTAATCAATGCAGCAATAGCTCACCCAGCGCATATGAAGGTGTATGACAGGACCGGCTCCAGGTGTTGCCGCGCCTAGTGCAAGTTCCGGACTGCGGCGCCCGTTAACCCTGCACACAGCCAATCCGTGCATGTGTCCGAAAGGGTGTGTGGCCTAATTACCATAGGCCACACCCCTTAAATACGTATTTGGGGGCTTGCTCGTATGACACACCTCCCGTTTAACAACAGAATGGGGGTGAGCCCAGCACTCCTTCAGTAGCTGGGCTGCTTCAGGCCCTCTCCCTGCACTGAATGGATGCCACACGCATGCACACGGCATCCATTCAGCTTCGCCGGGGTCCGGCACCGCTGCACAGCTGCGACAGTGGGATGCCCAACCTTCCGACCGCCTGCGGGATACTTCGGCAGTGTCTGAAAAACTAGGCTGTCCCACTGAAATCAGGATGGTTGGGAGGGGTGCGCCCTCTATGGGGTGGTGCCCCTGTTCAAACACACTGGTCAAACATGACTCGAGCCGGTCTTGGTGTACGACCTTCAATAGACATGCACAGACCGGAAGTATGCCTCGTCTAGACAGAGATGGACAAATCTGAAAACGCCATTCCTGAAGTACTTAAAAATATGTCCTACTTTTATATAACATTTATTTATTCACTATCCAGTCAGTGCAATAATTGGCAATTACATATAAACACCACTGAATTCATTTAAATAGTTTTGTAATTAATGTCTAAATGTTTCAGCTTATATAGAAAACTTCAGCAAATATATGTGCTGTTGGTGAGCCTGTCTTTAGCAATAGTGAAGTACATGCACAGACTATTATTCTCTCCTGTAATTAGGCAAATCAAGCCAGTGTAAAATTGCAGATGACAAATAAACAATTAGCTTGGCTCTCCTCAACAATAAGACGCCTTCCTAATTATACTTAAAGAGACACATGAGAGCACTTATGGACCAGATGTGTGCACATGCACCCTAGTTAATAGGTACCTGGTGTCTCAGATGGTAAGCCCAAAAATTGGGGGGACACGTTTATGACAGATGACTGACTGTATAATCTTTGAAATCTCCCAAAAAATACTTTGTGGTTTAACATAGATTAGTTGTGCAAAGCCCAGATTTTCATTTTTCTCTAAACTGTGAGTGATACTGCCAGTTAGAGGAATTATTTTACTAACATTGCAACCTACTTAATGCCTTTAAAATGAGTTCAATCAATGCTTTATTTTTATTTACTGAAATCGATTAATATAGAGATATTCATTCATTGTAAAAGCCATGGTCCTGTTTCTAAATGAAGCAGTATTTATTAATGCAGGATAGTAGTATATGAGGGAGTGGTTCATCCCAGCAGTCCCTTACGTGGAGTTAAAGTTTTAATGCCCTAACCAAATCAGTGAATGCTGCATATTTGCCTGAACTCTCAGATGATCTTCACCCATTCTACAATAATTCATGTCTATTTAGGATTAAAAGTGCTTCTTCTGCCTAACGGCTGCTGGGGATCCAAGCTATTTATTATTATGCAGCTGCAGCAACAGATGTGTGGCACATTCTCTATTTTATACTGAAGAACTTTGTCCTGTAATCTAAAACATAGCCCTCCATCAATGACAAAAATATACCGGGTAATTACTTTAAATGTTCACATTATAATTATATTATTCAGTGAGTTCAATTGCTTTGAAATATTATAATTTATCTAAAATACAAATGTATTTATGGGGCTGTGTTACGCAGTTGCCCTCTGCCATGTCTTCATTTAAATGTAAATAAGGAAAGATACATCTGAATACAATATTTTAGGATTACGAATACGCAACTAATAAACAAATATTCTCTGAAATACATACAAATTGCAGCAATGCTACACAGAATAGATGTTTCATCATTATAATTAGGAAGTAACTCTTTTTTAACATAAATTGTATTATTTTTTTTTCATTTAAAAACATGAACAAATCAATATATTGCTGGGAAGGAATAGGCCATCGGTATCCTGTCTCTTGTAATGGAAGCAACACACTAATATAAATGTGAATGTCAAATACAAATGGGACAAATCATACATTAGCATTAAGGCTTGTTTGAGCTTTACATCATAGTTTGGTATTCAGAACTTTGTGGTTTGGCATCTTTAATGCTATTAGTAAGACTGACCATTTTGAGTGCAGCCATAGTTTCTTTCGGAAAATTTTCTATAAAGATTATATTTTACTATACAAAATGTGTTTAAAATACTTAAAACAAATTGCATAATACTATTATACATTGCAATAAGAAAGACTTTTGGGATTAGTAATTTTCACTTATATGTCACTTTATCCTGATTTCAAAAGAATGTACAAAGGCAGCGGTTCCTGATTCAAACGAATGTGCAAACAGCACAAAGCAGCGGTTCCTGATTCAAATGAATTTGCAAACGGCACAAAGGCAGCGGTTCCTGATTCAAATGAATGTGCAAACGGCACAAAGGCAGCAGTTCCTGATTCAAACGAATGTGCAAACGGCACAAAGGCAGTGGTTCCTGATTCAAACGAATGTGCAAACAGCACAAAGGCAGCGGTTCCTGATTCAAATGAATGTGCAAATGGCACAAAGGCAGCGTTTCCTGATTCAAACGAATGTGCAAACTGCACAAAGACAACGGTTCCTGATTCAAATGAATTTGCAAACGGCACAAAGGCAGTGGTTCCTGATTCAAAAAAATGTGCAAATGGCACCTGGGAGTATCAGCAACTATGTCCATCCAGCTGACCACTGTTCCTCACCGAAATTGTGACCTGTGAAGGGGTGTGGTATATTTTGTTGACATTCGGCTCCATCTGTGTCTTATGGGTCCGGCAGTGATGTCCTGATGACTTGTGGTGGATCCTGGGTGATTTCCTGTGGTGAATATTGCAAATCATAACCCCTATCCCTAACCCACCCCCTAGTGCCTAAACCTAACTCTTCCCTCCAGCAGCCCTCTACTGCCGGTCCATGCAGAATGTCAATATTTCACAAGTCTACATTCTTCAGGTGCAGACATGTTCAATGTTAACATTTTGACAAAGTCGTCATCATAGCTGTCGACATTGTGGTGTAGACATTATGTATGTTTACACCACAATAGTCATAATGTCGACAGTGTAAATGTCAATAATATGACTGCTCCTCAGCTGTGAGGGCTCTGTTATCAACATGCTCTCACCTATTTGTGTCCTGTGAGCTGCAGTACAGTGAAAATAAACATCACCCTCTCACAAAGCATTCTGGTGAGTAGTACATAAAGCCGGAATGATATGTCTACTGTCAAAGTCCCTTTTTCTTTTCCACAATAAATTATTACTTATGCAATGATGGATAAATTGGATTTTTTTCAGTTTTTTAGTGATAGAACCAAAACAGTGTGGATCATATGCTTTTGTACATTCAAATTATGTTTAGATTAATGACATTGTCTAATGTTAGCAGATAGCTGCAATTTTTTTCCTAAATCTTTTTGTGTTTTATGTGTTGATCTATCATTTTTCTTTTTTGAGTATACAGTACAACATTGTTGTTTAGGATTAGGTTGGGATGAACTTAGTGACTGATGTTTTTGGCATGTACTAAAAGAGGTTTGATAATTAGAATGTCTTATATATGCATACTGTAGGAAGCCAGTAGACAATGTTATCCATAAAGGTTTGTAAATCACACTGAAAATGAGTAAGAAGGAAGGTAATCTGCTAATAGCAAACAAATTGTAATGAGGACCGTATTGCTTATTTTGTGTACTTTTGATTTTTAAACATCAAAAAGGGTGCAAGGCAATGAAAATAATTATCAATATAGACCATATAGGATCAGTAGACTGCACACCAAGTTAATATGCAAAAGTCAAAAATTTATTTATAAAACAATATAAATAGCTTAAGGAACTCTACATTGTTTCATTAGGGGGCTACCAAAAATTATATACAGAATATATAATGTATTTTATGTATTTCTACAATATATACAGTTTTGCTTTACTTAATAATACAAGATCTGCCTGTAACAGCATTAGTGTGTCTAGCTCATGATTCCAACCCTCTATAATTCATGATCTCTTTCTGATACGTGCAAGCTCTTGCTCAATTCTTGATGATACATGGTCATCAAAATACATTCTTTGAGAATGTAAAAGTACTTTTCATTTTTCTTGTATGATTTGTCCTTCTGCTTGAAAGAGAAACATATTTCTTTTGACAAGATAGTAAATGAGAAAAAAAAACTTTGGAATTCAAGTGAAACTTTCACAACTCTTTATTACGATGAAAGAGAGAAAAGTTGTTTGCGTTTTGCTGGAGCAAATCACATTATTTGGGACCTTTGAGTTTTCAAAAATGCATTTATATAAAATGTAGGCCTACTCATGGATATACAATTCATCTTCAAATGGTTCCATTTCTTATTCCTAATGAAAATAAATGTGATTGCAGAGATCGTACATTTCAGTGCTTTCATTGGAACAAATTCTATTTTCAGTAATCTTGCATGTTAAAGGGAATAGCATCAATGAACCAAAAGAGATTAATTAAAGTTATGTCTTTGATGAATTACAATGCTGGAAAAGAAAGTGAAAATAAGAAACAGCAATGTTTATTATGCATAATAACACATCTAAAACCCTAGCCATTGGCCTAAAGTATTTGTAATGCATTTCAGAAATGTCATTATTACATTTCAATTCCTGTGTCTAAAGCTGGTTCATTTGCATTAATTTAATTTTGTTTGTAAGATTACTGATTTCAATTTGGTAGCTGTATGACTGATTAAAAAGCTATTTGAAATGTAATTGTTAATATGATGTGTATGATAATGAAACCAGTCAAGCCTCTGGGAGATGCAGGTACAGTATATTTAATTATTCTCCTGTCCACCTTCAAAGCATAGTCAGTTGGTCCCCTTGTCCTCCATTATCATCAGCGGTAGTAAATACTGTAGCAAAGAGAATTGTGGGCTGGGAGGTGGATAACCACAGATCAACGTTTACACAACTGAAGATTCACCATTATTCAATTTACTTTATAATTTTTTTAAAGTTTTTGAGTTTTCCCCCAAAATACTGATTATTTGACAGAGTGTCATGGGAGAGCAAATTGGCTGCTGAAAGCCATGTTTTATTCAGTGCTTTTATGTTTGTGTCAGGCATTAGATGGTACACAAATATGTAAACTAGACACGTCATACAAGTCAGGTGCATAAATATTGCGACATTGACAGAATTTTCATATTTTGGCCTCTATTCATCACCACAATGGCATTGAAATGAAACAAACAATTGCAATATGCTTTAACTGCAGACTTTCAGATTTAATTTGAGGGTAATTACATCCAAATCAGGTGAACGGTATAGGAATTACAACGGTTTCTATATGTGCCTCCCACTTTTTAAGGGACCAAAAGTAATGGGACAAACTAAACAATCCTAAATCTAACTTTCACTTTTTAATACTTTGTTACAAATCCTTTGCAGGCAATTACAGCCTGATGTCTGGAACGCATTGACATCACCAGACGCTGGGTTTCATCCCTGGTGATGCTCTGCCAGGCCTCTACTGCAAATGTCATCAGTTCCTGCTTGTTCTTGGGGCATTTTCCCTTCAGTTTTGTCTTCATCAAGTGAAATGCATGCTCAATCAGATTCAGGTCAGGGGATTGACTTGGCCATTGCATAACATTCCACTTTTTAGCCTTAAAAAACTCTTTGGTTGCTTTTGCAGTATGCTTCGGGTTATTGTCCATCTGCACTGTGAAGCGCCGTCCAATGAGTTCTGAAGTATTTGACTGAATATGAGCATATAATATTTCCCGAAACACTTCAGAATTCATTCTGCTGCTTTTGTCAGCAGTCACAACATCAATAAATACAAGGGAACCAGTTCCATTGGCAGCCATACATGCCCACGCCATGACAGTACCACCACCATGCTTCACTGATGAGGTGGTATGTTTTGGATCATGAGCAGTTCCTTTCCTTCTCCATACTCTTCTCTTCCCATCACTCTGGTACAAGTTGATCTTTGTCTTATCTATCCATAGGATATTGTTCCAGAACTGTAATGGCTTTTTTAGATGTTGTTTGGCAAACTCTAATCTGGTCTTCCTGTTTTTGAGGCTCACCAATGGTTTACATCTTGTGGTGAACCCTCTATATTCACTCTTGTGACGTCTTCTCTTGATTGTTGACTTTGACACATATACATATACCTCCTGAAGAGTGTTCTTGATTTGGCCAACTGTTGTGAAGGGGTTTTTCTTCACCAGGGAAATAATTCTTCTGTCATCCACCACAGTTGTTTTCCATGGTCTTCCGGGTCTTTTGGTGTTGCTGAGCTCTCCAGTGCATTCTTTCTTTTTAAGAATGTTCCAAACAGTTGATTTGCCCACACCTAATGTTTTTGCTATCTCTTTGATGGGTTTGTTTTGATTTTTCAGCCTAATGATGGTGTGCTTCACTGATAGTGATAGCTCTTTGGATATTTTATTGAGAGTCGACAACAACTGATTCCAAATGCAAATGTCACACCTAGAATCAACTCCAGACCTTTTACCTGCTTAATTGATAATGAAATAATGAGGGAATAGCCCACACCTGTCCATGAAATAGCTTTTGAGTTGATAGTCCCATTACTTTTGGCCCCTTAAAAAGTGGGAGGCACATTTAGAAACCGTTGTAATTCCTACAACATTCACCTGATTTGTAATTACCCTCAAATTAAATCTGAAAGTCTGCAGTTAAAGCACATCCTGTTTGTTTAATGTCAAAGCCATTGTGGTGGTGAATAGAGGCTAAAATATGAAAATTCTGTCAATGTCCCAATATTTATGCACCTGACTGTATATCCACTAGTCATTGTCTTTTAGAATCCACACATGCGTTAGATTGTTTTAGGCTTTCTTATCAGTATATAACCAATAGTGTAGTTGGAAACAGGTTTCTACCCATATTTATAAGTTGTTTCCGGAGCCCACTAGCAGAATGGTATAAGATTTCTGGACAAAGCAAATTACAATCAGCCTTCGCTGAGGACTTACCTGCAGACACGTTATCTTGAGATTTCCAGCTTCACAGATGGTGGAGGGGGGCTCCTGGAAACAGTAACCATTTATATTCCAAGCTAAGTGAAGTTTTAAAATATCATTTTTTTTCTTTGTAATAAATATATTTTTATCTGATATATGTTTGTGTGACTTGATTATTCTTTGTATCCAAAGTACCATACAGTATCTTGTCCCACTGTGGACACAGAGTTATTCACCTTTAAAGTTTCATATGACTGCTGACAGTAAGGAAGCATTAGAACTGCATTTATTTTTAGTGATTTTAAATACATTGGTTTACATCCACATAGTGGTCCATGTAGATTTGGATGTATTGGCATCCTGTAGCTATGGAAGAAAAGATGCACACAAGAAAAAAGAAAATTTATGTGCATATTAGTTGCTCTTATATCGCAGTGCAAAAGTATCATATGCTTCAGGAGTAACAAGCAGTTATACTTACATATTGTAAGTGAGAGACTGTTATGATACACCCAGATAAATCTATAAGTGACCCTTAGGGTTACAAGGCCAAGTCAATCAGTTGGGTGCCCTCGATGTGTAGAAGACTGAGTGCAGCAACACTAGCCATACTTTGATAGAGACTGGCAGTGATGTGTAGAAGGCTGTATGCAGCAAAAGCTAGCAGGGAATGTTGGTGGAGATCCAGACCAGGGGATCATGGAGTCTAACCCGATAGCGGTTTTCATTATTGATCCTCACAAGAAAGTTTGGACTTCACGGCATCCATCCCCCTAGCTGAGTCACTCTGTACTAGTGTAGAAGCAGGAAATACATCAGACAAGGTGTAGTATGAAGAATTCTAGCTGGAGTAGTAGCAGAACGAGCAATTCAGGATACAAGTCAGGTTTGAAGCAGGCCTCTACTCAGGATTCTGGCTGGAAGATGGCAGAACCAGCAAAGCAGGATATGAATCTTGATAGTAGCAGGCCAGCTACTCAGGATTATAGCTGGAAGATGGCAGAACCAGAAATGCAGGATACAAATCTTGATAGTAGCAGGCCAGCTACTCAGGATTCTAGCTGGAAGATGGCAGAACCAGCAATGCAGGAAATGAATCTGGATAGTAGCAGGCCAGCTACTCAGGACGCAGGCACTGGAACTAACAGGACCACTGGCAGATAGAGGAATTCAGGCACCAGGAACATGATCAGAGGCTCACGCTGCGAACATAAGCTACAACTGGCAGGGTCTGGTAGGGTTGACTGGAATATAAAGGAGAGAAGAACCAATCAGAGGCCAGCCACAGACAAGCCCCCTAATTGAGTGAACCTCTTGCTGCTAGAACACTGCACATTTTCCAAGTCAAGCTCCTATCAGCCCACAACCCCAGCAGCTGCAAGGTGTCCAGTTGCCTGGCGACCGGTTGGAAGCCTCCAGTCGGAAGTGACCCAAAGTCCCGGTCTCCTAACAATGACCGGGACGCAGCCAAGATGAGCTGCGGCGGCTCGTAACAGGCACCCTGTGCCGACACACACCATCCCACCACATGTGATATCATGCTGCAAACACTGGATGAGCAAGAGGATGGACGCTAGGTGCAACCTAAAGGCGCCTTCCTATGTAGTCTGATGCCTACCCAGCTTATGCACCATGATAGCGTGTTTCATGGAAATATCAATTGATAGACACAATTTACAAAAATATAGCAGGCACACTATTAAATTAAGTAGCAGTGGGGAAGGGAGCCTAACAAGATATAGCCAGCTAATCATAAGCAACTTTTGTTTCTCATCATTGTCATTGTTTCTCACACAGGGTTCTATTTATTAACATTATTTTTACTAAAATAAAGTGAAAAAGGGTGTTTTCAAATCCTTTTCACATTATTTTATTAACACCTAAAGTTACTAAAGGGCAATTGGAGTAGAATTCGTAAAATTATACTCCAAGCCCTAATTATCACTTATTTTTAGTAGCAGATCGCATTTCCCTAAATTGTAATGGGAAATGTGATCTGGCCAAAGTTACTAAAAATAAATTGTGAAAAAATACTGGGGAAAGCCCTGTGATAATAACACCACCTGGAGGTGGCATTATCAAGGGTCTTCCCCGGTTACCAGACTCCTGCTCTGCTCTAACAGGCAGAGCAGAGCCCAAAGCCGCTCCCAGTGATCAGCTGTGTAGTTGTCACCTGACCTGGTCCCATTGCAGGATGGGATGTCAGCTGACCGGGGCCACAGAGGACATCACCGGAGCATCGATCATTGCAGGTAAGTGTAATTAAGGGAGGGGGTCGTGAGGGGGGGGAGTCCGCGATCACAGGGGGTGGGGTTTAGCGACGGTCTGTCAGTGCATGCGTTGTCACTTGTCACAGTATTTTTTGCGAAACTACCGTGATAAGTGTGCGGAGGGGATTCGCAGGGACAGAGCTTTCTCGCAAGCTCTGTCCCTGTAAGGGATTTTTAGTAAATCCCTGTGATATTGCCTGAATTTGCAATGCAAATTCAGTCGGTAATATCACACTACAATCTGCATTCAAAATGCGGATTGTAATAAATAGAGCCCATAGTCTTTGTGTCTTGCAGCCTTCAAGAACCTGCAGATCCACCTCCTGACTGAAGTATATGCATCTGCCTTGAACACGATGTTAATGTACTCGGCGTATAATTTGCTGCCTTTTCTATTTCCCATTCAGCCGCTATAGTGTAAAATCTGCATTCAGCCATTTGGTGCTTAGTACAGAGATGTGTATTTTGGGCAATAAATACAGATAGTGTTTGTTATGATCAGATAAATTCTCTGTGATACTAACACATATAAGATGATGCTCACACTGTATCTTTAGTTAACCATCTGCTTTATTTATCATACACACAGACAACAGGACTATTTCTTCTTTACTATTCCTAGAACGGAACTAACTCAGTCCAACTGACTATCAGATCGGGCATCTGCTCTATCGTCCATTGCCTAGAACAAATAAACCAGTACCCTTTTAAGGACTAAGATCCACCCTAGCTGTATACTAATTAGCAGGCATTAAATCTATGTTTTTATTTTCTCTGATACTAACAGTTCCTTGCTTTCCTGTATAAAGTTAATTAGACCAGTTGCTCTATATGACTTGTCTGACTGCTTTTCGACACTGCAGCCTTCAAGCAATGATAGCTGTATTAACTTCAGAAGCGTATGGTAAGTCATTAACTTTGCCACAATTCATATAACAGGCTTATTCAGAGTTAGAATAGAAGGAGCAATATGCTTCTAAAATAAACTATGTTGCAATTTGACCCACACATCTATGTGTAATTCTAAAGATATACCTGCACAGTATGCATATAGATTTCTTTTAATCATATAGACACTTGCTGGATATTTATGCTGTGCTACTGTATCATTCCTAAATGACTCTTTCTGTTTGCAGTACATATCATGAACGTGCAATTGCAATCTGTCAGACTATGCTTGTACTGCATTGATTCAATTTAAGTCACCATGATTGAAAATGTAAGCTGGATTCAGTTGAAGAAGGTCATAAATAGTTAGTTGAACTGCTAACTAGCTTTTGTTGCAACTTGTGAAATAACTGCTTAGCTAAACATAAAACTAAATATTTTACCTGAACTGACATTTCTTTGATGTAAGGTCTCAAAGAAATTGTAGAAAGAAACTCAGCACTACACTGTTTCATTATGTATAATTAAGCGTTCATGTGGAGAGACTTTTTTCAGCCATTAATCATCAAACAGCGATTCAAATCGATCTTTTGTTCTCAAATGTGGTAAATATAGTGGCACATTTCACCGCTTTTATGTGCAGATCTTTCTAGCCAGTGTGCTCACTTGTAATTAATACCTATTAAACAAATGGTGCTTTTTTAGGGGTACGTAAACAGCTATACTGTATGTAATACGCAATTTATAGTTCGCTCTTTGTGCAGGAAATAGAAATCAAAGACAGTGCGGGTGAGTAGAAGTAATTTCTATTTGGTAACTGTAGTACATTTAGCCCTATGCATCAACCTTTATATTTTTACTTTTTATAATATGGCGCCTTTCACTTTACCTTGAGCAATATACTCTGCTTTATATAGAGATGAGCTCTTCGGATTGGAATCTGACTGAACTGAATTTTGTTATCATATCGTAACAAAACGGAAATGTCAGCTCGTGTATGTTTTGGACTGCATATATGTCCCTTCCTCATGATTTCAGGTGCCATTTTATATTGGAGAGAGCATGGAGAGGGTTGTTGGCTGTAGCTGTGCTGCAATATGGTCATTGGAGAGAGTTGTACATGGTTGGAGTGGGTAGTAAGGGTGAAAAAGAAGGACTCTTTAATCTTTATATCTGAGAGTTTGAGACACTATAGCAACCAATCTGCAATACAGACTCCTTCTGTATATGTTTTAAAGTGAGCTGCACTTACAATTGTATCTAACTACAGTATATATTGTGTATGAGTGCAGAGACAGTACTGTCATTACAAGCTTAGCTGACCAAAAATGTAATTTGCTCAAAAATCAGTCTTTTAAACGGTACATGTCAAGGGGATAAAGAGACAGACAATATAGCTAGCAATCTGAACAAGCTCCTCCTAGTTGTGTTTACATCTGAGCTGCACTTTCAATGTACACATTTGAAGGGTATATATCTTGGGGATGTAGTTAGCAGACCGGTGGCTGGGATGCCACCCGTCTAAATCCTGACACTGAAATTCCGACACCGGACGCCTATCTTAATCCTGATGCTGGAATCCAGAAGGATGCTATCCCAAATGGGGTAAGTCCGGGGCATCTTAGCTGTTTGTGAGGAGTGTTAGCTTTAGTCAGTGTAGCGGGTTAGGGAAAGGTTTTGGGTTGGGGGTTAAGGTTTCCACCCCTAGGGGAGTGGGTTAGGGTTAGGCACCACTGGTGGGGGTTAGGGTTAGGCACTAAGGGGGAGGGCTATGTTTAGGCACAAATTGGGGGATACTTAGGTTTAGGCATTAATGGGGAGGGTTAGTATACTTACTCGATCCCTGTTGGGATACCGACCATTGGGAAACCACTATCGGTATTTTGACAGGAGACATCCTGACTTTCAGTATTATATACTGATTCCATATCTTGTTCATTAGAAGCAGAAACAGTACTGGGGTTGTAAAATAGCTGACTAAAAATAATGTGCTGTGTCTCAGTGGGCTGCACCCCACAGAAGACATCTTTTTCTGGTTTTAAAAGAATTCTTAAGTCTTTTACTTCAATTTAGATATTTCAATGGAAGATTGTGTGTTTGACAGGCAGTGTATATCTGCCAGAAAGTGGTCAAATATTGTATTTCCTGGGTGTTGTGGCTCAATCAGCCACATCCCAATATAATAATAACTGCAATTTTCAAAGTTAAAAACAGTCTCAAGTCTTAATTCAAGTTATATATTTCAATAGAAGCTTGTGTGTGTTTAACCATCTAACTGATCAATTTTTTTAAATTAAATTATAAATATATTTTTTAAAATTAATCCCATTGTTAATTTACCTTCCAACTCCCATTGACAATAGACCCCCCAGTGGCAAAAGATCCCATTAATATTACCCTCCCATCCCCTTACTGGTAAAAGAGACACTACCCTTTGTCATCTAACCCCCCTCTCCAGTATAATATGTCTCTGGGTTTTTTTTTAAATCTCCCACTCCCCTGTGACCAGTGTCTATTTTTCTCTATTTTACCCACCACTTTTACCCGCCTCCCCAAATTACTTTATTGGGGCATTACCACAACTCCCAACTGTAAGTGGTTAAGCGGCAGTGCATATTACTGTTGATACTGGGTGTTTTGGCCTGTCAGCTGCACCCCAAAATAGAAAGAAACATTTTTTTCTGGTCTAAAAAAAGTCTCGTAATTACATTTTATAATATTCCCAAGGAAGATTGTGAGTGTTTAAGGGACAGTTGATATCTGTCAGCAAGCGGTCACATACTGTACCTGTTGTATGTTGTGGCTCAGTTAGCTGCACACCAAAATAATAAGAGCTGAAAGCAGACATCTTTTCTAGTTTAAAACAATCTCAAGTCTTTTAAATAAAGTTACTGTAGATAATTCAAAAGGAAATTGTATGTTTGAGAGGCAATTAATATCTCCCAGCAAGCGGTCAACTACTTTAATTACTGGGTGTTTTGGCCCCGTCAGCTGTGCCCAGGGGCATAGCTAGGTATATGAAGGCCCCATAGTAAAAGTTTGTAATGGCCCCTATGTACCACCCAATGGTGAAAAATATATATAACAAATGTCACTTTGACAAGGAAGATGGGCCCCCCTCACCCTTTGCATCTATGGTAGTTACGCTTGCGGGCGTACCTTAATAATAAAAGCTGAAACACATTTTGTTCTGGTTTACAAAGGCAGCATATATTAAAGTACTTACTCTGTGTGTTTTCATATCTCTGTTAGCTGAACCCAAAAAGTAATAATTAAAGTGGAATAAAATACATATTTTTCTAGTTTCCAAAAAGCTGGAGACTTTTATTATTGTACATACAGAGGGTGTTGTTGTGTCCCAATTAGCTGCACCTTCCCCCCCCAAAAAAGTGGAAAAATACTTATTTTTCTGGTATCCAAAACAAATCTGCAGTCTTTTAAGAAATCTGCATGGCCAAGATAACAGTTCCTCTTTTCCTATCTCATTGTACGTTCACATGGTGTGGTGGCAGTTACAAGTTTAAGTAGATTTACTCCTGTCCTGGCGTAAATCAATCATGAATTAGTCTATAGCAGGACATGATCATCCCAGCATAGTACGACTTCAAAATCTACTTTTAAAAAAGTTCAAGGGGTAATTTGAAGGTGAAAGAAAGAGCACTTCAAAATAAACAATGTTGGCAATCTTTAAGAAAACATCAACTGTAACTATAAAGGGAAAAGTTACTACCGAAAAATGAAAAATTGCCAACAAGCAATACACAACATGCAGTGGCAAGGAACAGCTCAGACTATCTTTGTGAGTGGTGGTCCTGGTACTGTCGTTTTTTGCCCTAGAATGGCTATTGCGGAAACCGGGGTCAAACATAGTCAGACATCTTTTGTATCCTCGCATGCACTATTTCAGTTTCTGTGTGACCTCTAAAACAGGCAAATCAGTGCACAAAAATAACACTAAGGCTGAAGAACAATTTTTGTTCACAAACTTCACATATTTGCAATAAAGTCTAAGGATGTCCACAAGTGCTATGTGTGAGTCAGACACTTCTGCTTACACCATTTCTTAACCCTCTACAAATGTAAGGATGAGTAGTAGTAAAAGTAATGATGATGATGGTTTAGACTTTGAATTTGAGGATGCTACTTTACTTTGGAAGTTGTAAGTGTGCAACTGAATGAAGGATAATTGTGTATCTGACACTAAAGAGGATGAGGATGAATGTGTTGGAGAAGAAAAACATTATAAAATTGATGATGTTTTTTGTGTCAAAGTAAGTCAGCCACCAGTGTCAGCACTTCATGCTAGTGAAATAAGTGCATTGTCATGTCTGGGCAAAAGACCATGTGTAAATATTATTTCCCAAATCGTTACATTTGACAAGGCATTTGTAGTGTCAAAGTAAGTAGAGATAGGGACTTTAACCACTTAGGCACCTCCTCCCTGTTACATCACTTGCACTGAGTTCATTCAAGCTAACTTTAACCATCTAGGTATCTAGGCACCTCCTCTATGATACATCATTTGCAGTGAGTTCATTCAAGCTCAGTTATCAAAATATGGAAAATCATATTTAACAACAAGCAGTCCTACCAGCAGCATGGATAGACACCAGCACATGCAATCTCCACTGCCGATGCTGCTGCTGCTGCTGTTTGGGTGGAATCTTCTTCACAGAAGACTAGTAGTTTCAAATAACAATTGTCTGTGAAACAATAATTTGCAAGAGGAACCATAGTATTTTAGCTGCCATCCTTTGCACAGTGGATCACTGAAGCCATGACAGCTATGTATGCATTAGATCTGATTCCAATATCCATCATCAAGACATCTGGATCTGGTTTTAGCCGATTAGTATCATGTGTCCACACTACCAAATTCCATCTCAATTCTATTTTTCCAGAATAGTAAGTACTCACTTGTACCAGAATGTTAAAAAAGTTATTCTTAGCCTAGAAGATGCCATTGTACTGACTATCCACATAACTACAGATATGTGGACAAGCAGTACTGGTCAAACTAAGATTACTTGACTGTGACAGCCCATTGGGTGGTTGAATCTCCCTCAGCAGCGGTATCTAGAAACATAGAAACATAGAATTTGACGGCAGATAAGAACCACTTGGCCCATCTAGTCTTCCCCTTTTCATGTATCCTTTAGGCAACGCACAAAGCCAGCTCATTTACGGAGAGGCTACCGTCTGTATCACTGGCTACACTAAGAAGTCAGTCTGCTGGAAAAACTCTCAGATGAGATAGCAAAATGACTTATCCTGCCAAGACTCTCCTCAGTATTTGTATTTCTGACAATGGAACTCACATTGTATGAGCATTACGGTTGGTTGAATTTCAACACATACCATGTTTTGCGTACACAATCATCTTGGTAGTTCAGAATTTCTAAATAAATTACAGGCCTGTGCAGGAGAGGCTGCTTGTGGCCGCATTGTGATTACGGAAGCACAGGGGAATCCATCGCAAATTGAGGGACAGGCTGTCAGCATTTGGAGGTGGTGACGGGGGAGTGGTCAGAAAGTCACAGGCATGCCTGTCCGTTTGAATGCTTTTTCTTGGGCGTGGATAAATTAGCCACTGCGTTGGCATACGTACTCACTGCATGCAAAGACACTTGCATTTTCTGCAGCTGGTCAGACCTGTTGTAAATGCTGCATGACGGGTCGATGGGCCTCAATGGTACTAATGCGTACACAGAAGAGCAAGGTTGGATGAACATGAGAAAGCAGCAACGGGTGTCTTTATGCCACCTGTGCATTGGCAAGCATTAGCATATTTTCACATTTGTAATCCGTAAGCGATTGCAGTTGCAATTGCAATTGCAATCGGTACTGAATCAGGCCCTCATTGCATTGGGCTATAGTACATGCTCTGGTTGTGTCTCGCCAGCCCTAGATTATTGGCAATGGTATGAAGTGCAACATCCCCTCCAGGAACTAGTGAAATTAAAGAATAGCGACAGCAAGGAGAAATGTTAGTCCTTCATTAGATTGAGGCACATAACTTGATGAAGATTTTATAAGCATTTTGTTTTGAGAATGTAAGTGATAAGCAGAAAAAGAAGTATGTATATGTAGAACATCCTAGGACTGATGATTCACTCATTTCAAGTGACTGGGATATGGATACTGTAACTGGATTTACAGTCATCAGTTATGTTGTAGATTTCCCCACCAGGGTACAGATTTTTATTAAACCGAGATACAGTTAGGCAGCTGATACAGTAGCAGGTAGTAACCAAACACTTACATAGAACCAAACAATCAGTACTAGTCCCATCATTACATAGGGCCTGATTCAGATATGGACGGAATTGCACAACCTTTACTACCTTTGCTGCTCCAAGTGCAGTGCCTTCAGGTTTGAATACAACCCTATATAGCTGTGCAATTCTGTCTATTTAAAATGCAAATGCAGAAGGAGATGCCAGACACCTCCTTGCTGCATCTGCGTGATCGAAAGGTGTTGGAGGCGCTAGTCAAAATTTAAAAAAATGAACATTTATTGCACATAAAAAACATGAAACAAATACATCTATAAATGAAACACTAATGAATTGGACATACTAATAGACAATATAACATAAAAAACAGAATAGCTCCAACTATAATGTAATGCGTAATACAAATGTGTGATGTTGGTAGTCTCAAAGAGAAAAATATGATATATTTTGTGACAATGTTACTATTTGGTTAGAGAGGAAAAAAGCACTTCTCTCTAAATGTTCTAATTAAATAGTTTTTGAATCTGCTTGTTCCTCTGTTTAGACGGAATGGGTATGATATCCCGTCAGCGGCAGCCCGACAGGAGCAGAGTGCGAAGCAGCGGAAGCCCGACAGCACTGGAAATCCTGCTAGGTAAGTATCTGCTAACCTAACCCTCCTAACCCTAACCCTCCTTAAGGGTGCCTAACCCTAACTTCCCCCCCAAGTGCCTAACCCTAATCCCCCCTCTAAGTGCCTAACCCTAACCACCCCCTTCCCCGCTGCCTAAATCTAAGTCCCCCGGTGGGGTGCCTAACCCTAAGTCCCCCCCGGGGGTGCCTAACCATAACCCTCCCTCCCCCTAGCCTAACCTTAACCCTCCCGGGGGGTGCCTAACCCTAAGTCCCCCCCGGGAGCCCTAAACCTAACCCTCCCCCCCGCAGCTGTTCTCTCGCGGTGCCCGACAACACTACGATCATGATGCCGGGCGCCGGTCTCCCGGCGTCGGGGAAATGTGGGCGTCTACTTCTAGACGCCCGGCATTTCACCCATGCCGGGATAAGGCAGTCGGGAAGCCGGCTGCCAGTATTTAGGCAGTCAGCTTCCCAATTGCGTCCCGTTTAGACTCCCACAAACATAAAAAATCCAAGTGAGTTTGTAAACAATTCTCTATGATTGTATATAGACATTAGATGGATAAATTTTTTAAAAAATGCTGTATTCTGCACAAAAAAGAAAAAAAGGGGTTATTTAGCCAATTCTAGTTGTTCAATATTCCAACTTTCAGTGACAAATAATGTGGATCTTTAGGCATAGGTGGAAAAGTTTCTGAATTTAGCATGCATGCACACCAAAATATTTTTCGTATATATCTTAGTGTTTTTATATAGTGCAAAGAAAATTCCAGAATTTTGTTCTCTCAGCACTATATTATTTGTTAATATGATGCGTTTCTCATATTACCAGTCCATCGTACTGCTGCTGTATATTTCAAAAAGATGGCTGCCGGTCATTCAATGATGTAAACTGGGTGCTGTAAATGGCGCTTAGTCAAACCAGGAGACTGTTTGGTTCCACATGAACCTCTATTTCACCGAAGTCTTTCCACATGTGGGTGCTCAATTCAACGCATTTCTACGCCTCTTAAACCCATCGGCTTCTTTCCTGAGTTACTACCTGGCTTACCACAACACCCATCTCCAGATCTCCAGCCATTTGGCCAATTATGTAGGAAGTCAAAATCCTACAATCCATATTACTAAAGCCAAGCTTATCATGAACATTATAATGTCTAATTATCTTTTATCCCTCTTCTTCTTTACTGGGTTTGGATTAAACAGGACAGCTTAATCTATCCCACTATCCTTGATTACCCTCTTACTAGACCAGGACATCTCCTTATTCACTGTTTGAACAGTTCCTGCAAAGTTAGGGTGAGATTAGCCTCCTTGTTTGTGCCTCTAGGTTGAGTGCTGAAGTGCACCATTTTGATTACTCTCTTGTGAAGCATTGATCCAAGTAGGATTTTCAGGAACCATTCCTGCAGTGGATTCTCAGCAAACTTTACAGTAGTGGAGGTGGTCAAGAGCACCTGGTATTGTCCTCCCCAACTATTCTACCAAGGAACCTAAGCATAGAAAATTACGTACCATTATAAGCACACTAGAGTTCACATAATGGCATTTTAGTTCAGAGTTGTTAGTTACCTGGGTGGAGACTAAGCTCTGTTGTATTATTCTGAAATGTTTATTCAGGGTAACTACATATTTGGTAGCTAAGCCATGTAATATAGCATGGTTTTCTTCCAGGCATAACATTAAATTTGGACATTTCCTGAACAATATCTCATTTGGAGACAGATATAATGGAGACCTGGGAGTAACACGGATGCTATGCGAGACTATGGCTAGAGCATCACCCAATTGTTCCCTGTATACTCTGTGACTTTTGAGTTTATTGGTGGCATTGGTTCTCTCCAATTTTTCCGAAGCCTAAGGCCTATAGGGGCAGTGTAATTTTAACTATCCCCATTATTCTGCACATTTACTAAAATACGTCCTTTGAAATGTGTACCCTTATCAGATTCTATTATATGGGGCATACCATATCTGGACACAAATTCAATTTTTTTTTCTTTAAAATAGTAACTGGAAACCCCTCTTTTGTTCAACTGAAACAATGCACCACAACATCTAATACATATGTTACTTTCCTACAAGGTGGAAGCTGTGTAACGTCAATCTGTATTGCCTGGAAAGGTCCTTGAGTAGGCGACATATGACAAATGGGTGTAGATTGTTTTCTCTCAGTTTTTCTTAAACAGGCAAGGCATGACTGTGCTCTCTTACCTGTGTAGTGGGAAAACCCAGGAACACAACAGTACAACAGAACAGTTCTCACCATAACTTCCCTTCCAATGTGAGTGAGCCCAACGGCTGCCTCTAATAGGCCAGGTAATAGTGATTTTGGTGCCACTGGTCTTCCCTTCTTTTCTCTACAGATACATTAATCATCTGGTTCACATCCCTTCCACAAGGAAATTTCCTGCTTAGAATAAGACTGATATATTTGCATTCATTTTTTTCACAAGTTACAGGTATAAAATTTTGCAGTGACACAACATTTTCCATTTCAGGGATCAAATCCTTCCCTGATCTGACTCTCATTGCAGCCTGCTTTGCCGTTTCATTGGCCTTTTCATTGCAAAGTGAGTTTTTTTGTGGCTAGTGTGCTTAACTTTTTTTGGCAGCTTGACAGTTTTTCTTAAGTATTGGGATATGACTGTAGAGTACAATAGTGTTGAGTAAGGTCGCAATTTATGTTGATAACTCGATAATAAACTCTACCCCATAAGTTGCTGACTAGATGTTATCCTCAAAACTGTCCCATGCTCCCCACATTCAAGCACAATTACATTCCAAATCATGTTACATACATCTAAAAAAACATATCCAGGCTATGCTCATATAAAAGAACCAAACATATGTAAGTTATGTTCATATAAAAGAACCCTTCTCTAAAATCCTCAAAATCAGACTTTCCTCTAGCTCCTAATGTGTCCCTGAAAATATACCTCTTCAGGCAAGCTTGTCACATTCCAGAACCATTTTATCCTATCCAATCAATACAGTCCATCTATACTTCTACATACTTTCTTTCTTCACTTTCATATCCTAGTAAGTTTTTATTAAGAATGATCTGTCTTTTGTTACCACTTGTTCTACCCCACGCCTTGTGACAAGCCTGTCACACAATGAACCCTTACTTGTTATAATAAGGTATTATTGTACACAGTTACACATGATCAACAGTAAACTGCCCTATTTTAGACTTTATATGTGTTTATTTTAAACTATCCCAATTTCGTTAACATCCTAAAGGTAGTGCAAACTTTTGAATGCAACATAGAAGATATTGTGTTCAGGGGCATATCTACCCATTGGCCTGGATGGCACTTGTCAGGGGCAGTGGCCAAATGGGGGGGTGCCACCTGGTGGTGTCACCCGCAGATACGGGGTAGATACCCCCCTGTAGCCACCTACCTGCTCTGGCCAGGGGGAGGCTCGTCTGGGGTGCTGAGGGTGCTAGGCCAGGCCCACAATGTTGTGGCTGCCACCAAGAGGTACAGATTGGAGGCAGAGGTGTTTTCAGGCGTGGGAGCCTGGGTGGCTATGCCACAGAAGCCAGAGATCGGATGCCTGGGGAGGGAGTGTAGGGAGGAACACAGTGGCATGGCTCTGCCTCAGGACTCTGACAGCCTGAGCCCCATTGTATACCAGGGGCTGGACCTCTTCCATTGCCAGGTTGTGTCCTCCTCTTCCTCTGTGGAGGAGCTGAGCACAGAGCCACAGCCCTGTGTGGTGGTGACAGTCCTGGTGCAACCCCTGCACTATGTCCCGTCCCCGGGCACCCTGTATGTGCAGCTACACGGGGAGAACAGTTGCAGACTGGAGCCACATGAGAGACCACTGCTCGTGCAGAATGACTACCTCTTCCAGCTGGGATTCAGGGCCTTTTACTGGGTGCAGAAGGAGGGCAGGGAACTTGAGAGTGGCTTTCTCATTCATTTCTTTACAGGTAAGGACCTGTGTTACTCTGTTTTGTGCTGGCACTGTATATCCATATAGCTAGGGGGCTGGAGGTACAGGAGCTGGCACCATCTGGATAGAGTACCGGGCAGATGACACTGAGAGCTGCTGCTTCTGTCAGGGCAGTAACTGCTGAGCCAGCGATGGAGTGCAATACACTGGATCATGATGTAAAGTGGCTGCTTTCTATACATACATAGGGCCAGGGTTATTTCATTCACTTGTTAGAACACGTTAGCAAATCTTGGGGTAAGAACTACTTTGAACTATTGCACTGGGATACTGATATTGTCAGCTGTGGGGGTATCTAACCATAGGGCCAGTTACAATGTCATGGTGTGACCACCCCTGGGCATAGCATAGTCCTCGATAAACTGAAGTCTCCTGGAGAGTTGCTGCCTGCCGAGTATCCCTGGGCCGCATTCTGAGAGGGCCCTCCAGTCCCCGATGCAGATCTGATCTTTATTACTGATCAGATCCAAAGTGATGTGCTGCTGCTGCTGTAGAGAGATAGAGAGACCCTGGATCACCAGTGCGGCCGCTGAGCACGATTGAGTTTTCCAGCTGTTCAGCCTCAGTGCAGAGTATCTGGAAGTGTGATGGGCCCTTATTGGAGCTCAGGAAATGCTCCATTGACCCCTTCTAAAGACCTGACCTGACGAGGCACCCGGGCTGGCATGCTGTTATGCAACTAGAGAGTGAGTCCCGGTCTATCTATCTATCTATCTATCTATCTATCTATCTATCTATCTATCTATCATATGTGGTGGGAAAGGGGGCAACTGTGCAATTTTATTTTTCCAAAAATATCAGGGAGGAAGGGGGGTGCCAGTCCCTTACTTTGCAAGGGGTGCTTGGACCCCTAGATATACCCCTGATTGTGTTTACAATATACTGAAATGTAACTAGCATCATCGATTGAGACATTATGGATATTCTTTAACCAACATACATATTGTTTTTAGGATTAGGGATAACATGACTACAAAACAGAATGTTAATGTACTCTTTGCTCAAATCTTAACTAATACTAGGGACTATGGCCTATTGCTTTAAAGAGAAATTAAAGCAGAAGTAACCAAAATTTTTAATGATTATTATACAAACTTCAGTTATCTAAATTTAAGTATGTATGTTGAAAAAGACTTTGATGTCATCACGCAAAAAGCATTGAAATTTACTTCTGTTATGAGGAAACAAAACAATAACATGTCATCATCAAGCATGTAAAAATTATTTTTTTTCTTACGTAAAGTTGAAAAACTGATCATGATAACTTAATTTTGTAAAAACAAAGAGATGCGCTTTGATTTTTAATACTCCATATGGAGTCTTTTAAATAACACTTACACCGGTAAAACACACAATACTATAAACTAATTTAGTAACATGAATAAAATATAGACATCAAATATATATATATATATATATATATATATATATATATATATATATGTAAAAGAGAACAAAAGTTTTAGAGAAAACTGTTATTATAGGGGGTATGATTATCTAGAGGGGTTCTTTTATGAGACCGGACATAGTTTGGAGATATATGTATTATATGGTGGATTTTCCTTAGATATTTGACTATTTGGAGCAACCTATACTTTAGGAGGCTATTAACCAATTCCCATTTCTAAAAACCTAAAACCTGCAAACAATTTATCTTATGATCTGGTTCAATCATTTCTAGTATCTGATTTTCAAGGTACTTAATAACTAGTGGATCAAAGCTCCTTGTTTCGGGAAATGGGTATTTACTGTACCTTCTGATGTCTATTGCCTTTCACACTCTCATCACCAAACTTGTCTATCATACATACTAAACAACAAACCAATCTTTCATCTTAAATCTTCAACATTACAGTTTCACTGACTGCTGCTTATCAGCCATCAGACCATCTTATTTATTTGCTTTTACAGGAAACTACTCACTTTAATACAATAAAACTTCAATAAAATAATAAACCATTAAAACGTAATTGTTCTATCTTAAACCTCAATTTGAAAACCAATTCTTTTACACTGACCCACTTTATGAGTCTGCACTGATTAATTTGATATGCAACACTTGTATAACGCGCAACTAAGTCTGAAACTGTATATGAAGTGCTACGATGCAGCGGCTGCAGCTCTTTAACACACCAAATTCCATTGTGCTTCGTATACAAATTCAGTTACACACAGATTTACAAGTGTTGCATATCAAATTAAGCAGTGCAGTCACGTGAAGTGGTTTGTTGCATCCGTTTGTGACTAAGATGTAGTTTTGGGCAAAAGATGAATGGGATCTAGTGGCTCACTCACACCAGGTGTCTCACACCGCATGGTGTATTGAGGCTAGGTGTATGAGGAGACATCTGGAGCTTGATTTAGCCAAATCACCAAAATGTTTTCTTTTGTGGTGGCCTGAATACACCTAGCAATTTGGCCACAATAGTGGCAGTCCCTGACGCTGATGTATAGTGGCAGTCCCTGTCGCTGATGTGCTTGGCTTGTTAAACTGTGCATGTCCTTTTTAATGAACAACATAAGGGTGGATTGGTGTGTCCAAGGACAATTCCATCATGCATCACATCATGGGCTTTGCTCACCGTGCTGTATTGGTGTAAAGACTACTAATCTGTTACTACATCTCCATTTACCTGTACTGGCCTAAAACCTGCGCTTTGCTGGTTGGAGATGTTTGTTATCTTTTCTACTAGGCTGTTACTTTAGCTTTAATCACCTGTTTTGGCCTGAGGCCTGTGATTTGCTATTTGGATTCAGTTTACATTTGAGAACTCACATTTGGAAGCTTGGTTTTTAATAACTTGTTCCATGTTTCAGATTTACTTTTCCTTATAGTAATAAATGCTTTACATTCCACTAAATACTCAACTTCCAATCACCTGTACTGACCTTGGGCCTGTGGTTTGCTGTTTGGAGTAAATTTGAGAAAATTAAAAGACCTTGCAACAGCTGCTGCAAGTAATAATGGTCATGTTCAGACCATGAAAAAAAAACCTCTCACAAACAAGTCAATAACAATTTGATTACTGCGCTAGGTGGTGAAAAAATTGCATTAATAAAGTCGCTTGGTAATAAATCCACTCTCCATTAATGAATATGAGGCGTGTTTTAATAACACCATAATAGGTTTTATTTTGACTCACAATACTGAAAAAATGTTAAGCAGCATATATCCACATACACAAAAATACAAATAAACACAGTTAAACAGTAAACAAAAATTCAAAAGTAAGATATATAAATGAATTGAGCTAAAATAGCACCGAGAATTAGAGCCGTGCTCTGTAAGGGATCTAAGCCACAGTTGATATAAATGCAAGCTCGTTATCATGTGTCACTTGTGTTTGTAACTACTGTATGTCCATAGTCTTTTAGATTCGTAACTATGTTCTATTTCTTGCTGGAAATAGACACACTTTTTGTGTGGGGTTAAAAATAAGGCTATCCGTGGCATCCCAGTGCACACTATATGATGTAATTACCTCAGTCCCAACCGACTGCCGCTCAGCTGGTCTCCGTTCATCCAGTCTGATGTTATGTGCTGGCCATCCCCATAGGACACTATCATTCTGTTGTTGGTAAAGCCGCAATTCCAGTGAATATTTTCCAGCCTTTCCCCGCAGGACAAGTGTCTGGGAGAAATACCAGCTAAATCATGCCAGCCGGCGGATAACATCAGATTGGTTGAACGAAGACCAGCTGAGCGGCAGTCGGTTGGGACTGAGGTAATTACATCACATAGTGTGCACCGGGATGCCAGTACACACGGATATCCTTATTTATAACCTCACACAGAAAGTGTGTCTATTTCCAACAAGAACAGCTACATACAGTAGTTACGAATCTAAAAGACTATAGACATAGTTACAAACACAAGTGACACATGATAACGAGCTTGCATTTATATCAACTGTGGCTTAGATCCCTTAAAGAGCACGGCTCTAATTCTTGGTGCTATTTTAGCTCAATTCATTCATATATTTAAATTTTTAATTTATGTTTATTGTTTATTTGTGTTTATTTGTATTTTTGTGTATGTGGATATATGCTGCTTAACATTTTTTCAGTATTGTGAGTCAAAATAAAACCTATTATGGTGTTAGTAAAACAGTCTTCATATTCATTAATGGAGAGCGGATTTATTACCAAGCGACTTTATTAACGCAATTTATTCACCACCTAGCGCAGTAATCAACTTGTTATTGATATGTTCATAGATATGCTATTTTTAAACTGCTTGTATTTGCTTTGCTGCTCATTTGCTTAGTTAGCCAGCTAGCTGTAGACTACAGTAGGCCAATATCACTAGCTGTAGGCCAATATCAGTGAATACAATATTGAAAGCTTTGAGGTGGTCAAAATTGGCTATAGATGTTAATAAGGCAGTACGGGATAAAATTACTAAGATGGGAGTTCTATTTAAGAAGCGATGTTGCCCATAGCAACCAATCAAATTCTGCTTCTCATTTATCTAGCACCTTCTAGAAGATAGTACCAGGAATCAGATTGCTATGGGCAACATCACTTCTTAAATGGAACTCCAATCTTAGTAAATTTACCCCTAAATATATGTATATTGGAGAAGAAGTGACATATGACAGATAATAATTTATATATAAGTGATAGTTTGCTCATAACAACTACATTTTGATTTTTTCCTATAGACCAAGATATGTTATATTGCATAATTTTAACATAATATTTAACTTTTAAGTATTAAAATTACTTATATGTAAGGTATTAAACACTGTTTCAGAGATGTATGCTAATATATTCGCAACTGCGATTTCTTACACTGCTGCCTTCTCATATATGTCTGATGATGTGCAACAGCGTAAACATCGGTAACATCGACACACATCGACCAGATGCAGCATATAAGTCAAGTTTGACTAGCCACAAACTCTGCAGCTACCCTGACATGCAGAGAACTCTAATGCTATGAAGGAGATCACAATGGCTAATTTATGCATGTCCATGAAACATCATTTAAACGATCAGACATGCCTGCGTTTTTCTAACCACCCCCCGTTACCACCCCCAACTGCTGACTACCTGTCGCTCACTTTGCGAGTGGTTCCTATGTGCAAGAGTAAACGCAATAAAATTGCTGCACGTGCGCAGTATGGCTTTTACGCATGAATGATGGCAAACAATCGCTCGATTTGCGAAATTACAGGCTTTGTATACATTTCTGAATCAGGCCCTATATTCCACTCATTGGCCTGTTATTCACTGAATGTTTGCACCCTGAGTAGTTGTGCTTTGCATGCGCCTTTATAAATGTTAATGTATCCAATGTTTCCCCCCTTTTATAGCTGTAGTCTTTGAAATGAACTGACTAGCTCAGAATAAAATTTCGTAATACTGAAGTATGTTGTACTGTATATGGCAATAAATTTCTCTCCTTCATGAATATCTTGTCAAATGACTACAAATCTACTGAAAATTGCCATGAAAATCTAATTTACTTGATTACCTCATTATATTTTTTATGGATTGTATTTTTCATCTCTGACAATAAAAGAACAAGTAGGAAATATAGAAACTGGGGAAAATTAGCAGCTGTCACACAGGGAGTCTTTTTTTTTCTTTTTAAAGATAGATGTAGTGTACAAAAAGATGGAAGACAACTTTGGGGGCGATTCCCCTAAACTTCATCAGATAAACAGGGAATGAAAGCCGGGCAGCAGTATCCTTACCTCATCTAATGGTGTCTTCCATGCAGAGCTGTCATATTGTCATAGGGGGAGATGTATCAAACCTTGGAGAGAGATAAATTAGAGAGATATAAAGTACCAACTAATCAGCTTCTGTCATTTTTCAAACAGCCTGTAAAATAACAATTAAAATCTTATTTGTTGGTACTTTTTCTCTCTCTAAGCTTTGATACATCTTTGCTGTGTCACTTAAATTTATATCTTATTGGGTTGCGATGTGTGTGTATTGCTACAAGCTAGTGCCCATAGTCCATCAGGTGTGTAGGCTACATACTATATTCCTATATCATTTTAATAAATTAGTTCTTATGGTACTTTACATAGTTCGTACAAAGGAGTATATTTACTAATGTGAGAGTTTTTAGAAGAGGAGATGTTGACCATAGCAACCAATCAGATTCTAGATATTATCTTCTAGAATGTGCTAGTTAAGTGTTAAGTAGAATCTGATTGGTTGCTATGGGCAAGATCTTCATTTCGAAAAACTCTCACTTTAGTAAATATACCCCTAAGTATATAAAAGGAATAAATAAATTAATATTTTAATCACTTTTCTTTTTGCCAGTTATAAATTAAGTAATCTATCTTTTAGAGTGAAACTGCTGTGATTACATTGACTCAAATTGAAATGTTTAATTAGCATTACAGATGTGCAGTAATGCATGAATGGCTATCAGGGGGAACACTGCCACCACTAAGGAAAGTCATGGCACCACCTGCATGACCATTGATTTATAGGAGTGTTAGTCAAAGTCTATCATATATTTCAAGTGAATCTATAGAAAATAATGTATACTTAAAAATAATTAAAAAATAAAATGCTCTCAACTCTTATTTAATCAAAATATTTAATTTTCAATGAGAAAAGGCAAAGAAGCAATTTCTCCAGGATAGACATGAGATGTTACATATGCAGTCAGGTCCATAAATATTGGGACATTGACAGAATTTTCAGATTTTGGCCTCTATTCACCACCACAATGGCTTTGAAATGAAACAAACAAGATGTGCTTTAACTGCAGACTTTCAGATTTAATTTGAGGGTAATTACATCCAAATTAAGTGATACATCTTTGCTGTGTCACTTAAATTTATATCTTATTGGGTTGCGATGTGTGTGTATTGCTACAAGCTAGTGCCCATAGTCCATCAGGTGTGTAGGCTACATACTATATTCCTGTATCATTTTAATAAATTAGTTCTTATGGTACTTTACATAGTTCGTACAAAGGAGTATATTTACTAATGTGAGAGTTTTTAGAAGTGGAGATGTTGACCATAGCAACCAATGAGATTCTAGATATTATCTTCTAGAATGTGCTAGTTAAGTGTTAAGTAGAATCTGATTGGTTGCTATGGGCAAGATCTTCATTTCGAAAAACTCTCACTTTAGTAAATATACCCCTAAGTATATAAAAGGAATAAATAAATTAATATTTTAATCACTTTTCTTTTTGCCAGTTATAAATTAAGTAATCTATCTTTTAGAGTGAAACTGCTGTGATTACATTGACTCAAATTGAAATGTTTAATTAGCATTACAGATGTGCAGTAATGCATGAATGGCTATCAGGGGGAACACTGCCACCACTAAGGAAAGTCATGGCACACCTTCATGACCATTGATTTATAGGAGTGTTAGTCAAAGTCTATCATATATTTCAAGTGAATCTACAGAAAATAATGTATACTTAAAAATAATTAAAAAATAAAATGCTCTCAACTCTTATTTAATCAAAATATTTAATTTTCAATGAGAAAAGGCAAAGAAGCAATTTCTCCAGGATAGACATGAGATGTTACATATACAGTCAGGTCCATAAATATTGGGACATTGACAGAATTTTCAGATTTTGGCCTCTATTCACCACCACAATGGCTTTGAAATGAAACAAACAAGATGTGCTTTAACTGCAGACTTTCAGATTTAATTTGAGGGTAATTACATCCAAATCGGGTGAACGGTGTAGGAATTAAAACAGTTTCAATATGTGCCTCCCACTGTGTGTGTGTAGTTGAAAGTTGAAATGGGTACGTCAAAGACCAGGTATAATTGAGGACATGATAAATGTAGAATGTCATAAAAAAAGGCACTCCTGAGTAAAGTCCAGCACCAAAGTGTTTAAGTTTAAGTGTTTAATGATGCATAAAGCACAGGTCCATAACTAGGGTAGTGTGACCTGTGCCATGGAACAGGGCACCACATGGCAGGGGGCGCTGTTTGGGCCTGTCAATTTTCCTGTATATTATCATTCTCACTATGCAGCTTCCTATCCCTGGCCCTTCCCCATGAAGCCATGGAACTTTTTCAGGTGCACTATCTTATGTCCCTTTTTAAAAAATGGGAAGGGGGGGCGCCAGTTCTATCTCCGGCACAGGGCACCAAAAAGTCTAGTTACAGCTCTGATAAAGAATGTAAATACTAGAGATGAGAGGGTCCGGATCTCCAAGAACCGGACCCACCCGAACTTCTTGTTCCGAGGTGAGGTCTGAGCCCGGGTCGAGTTTCCCTGCCTGGCTCAGATCAGAGAACAAGGCAAAACGCATCATCCTCCCACTGTCAGATTCTTGCGGGTTTTGGATTATATAAAGGTCCCTGCGATCGGCGCCATTTTCCCTCCGCTGTGGAGAGAGAAGCTAGCAGACATAGTCAGTCACTGTCAGTCACTCAGTGTGTGTGTCCAGTCGGGGTCTTGGCCTGAAGGCTTCTGCTGTGTTGTCCATAAAGGGGCTTAGGCTGCAGTATATAAAGCAGGGCTACCTTCAGTGGGTGCTGCTGCTGTATTGCTTGTCCTGTCAATTAACTGTGGCGGCTGCTGTCTTAGTGTCCTGTCCATCAGGCTAAGGCTGCAGTCCATAAAGGGGTGCTGTGTTGCCCAGGGGGGGTGCTCTGTCAATTAGGGGTGCTCTTCCCCAGTGTAAAAAGAAATAAAAGTACTTTTTTTGTGTGTGCATGTATGCAAATTAGCTGCCCTATTATTGTTCAGTGACACTTGCCACAGTTTATTGTCCACATATTTGTGACTCTACAGGTGGTCTGTCCGCACTTGGCATGGGTGCTTTGTTGTCCATAAGAAAGAGATGCTGTCTGTATTGTTCATCAAGGGGCTGCTGCCTTATTCAGGGGTGCTCTTTCCCAGTGTCCAAAAAAATAAAAGGTTTTTTTTGTGTGTGTGTGTGTGTGTTAGCAACCTTGCTGCACTATTATTGTTTGGTGACACTGCTGGCCAGACCACAGTTTATTGTCCTTGTATTGTGACATTATAAGTCATAGCGCAGTGTGTTATTCTTATTCATAAAAAATCTTGTGACACTGTAAGTGGTAGTGCAGTCTAATATTCAACTTTTCTTTTCTTTTCTCAATCGTGAATAAATTATTAGTCTACACGCCGACTACAAGACCACAACAAAGTGCTAAATAACATGCGTTATATATAAAACATAACAACATCACTATAAGTGGCAGCACAGTGTATTATTATTTTCTTAGTCATAAATTCATAAACATCCACTTTCAGCATCTCTGCACACTGTAACACCACCGGTGATTATCCACATGCCACTATCAGCACACCACCATGTACACCATCCACACTTGCACCATCCCTGTGGCAAGTGCAGTTTCTCCATCTGAATGGCCTCTGTGGCTGCTTTCTCTATCACTCCACGACTGTTCCATAACACGTCCATGCACTTCAGGCAACCTCCCTGTCAGCACCCATTAAGGTCCTTCACTTTGCCACCTCTATTATGATACTGTCTCTCCCAATCACATCAGCTTCTCTGTGCATAGACTCTGTAATGCATACATCATAGGGGTTTTCTTTTTGTGCATGAGCAATTGCAAATAATAGCTCAACTACTTGAACATTGGCATTGCATTCAAATTGCATGCACCTCTGAATCAGGCACCTAATGCAGTTCAATGGCTCATAGAATTACTGCACATATGAAGTACTAGTAACAAGCAAACTATTGCATAATAGAAGTACTCACCACCTCATGTGGGCTGTGAAATGTGGAAAAGCTGTCTGGTAGCTGCTGCATAGAATGAGCACATTGAGGACCTCATTCAGAGGCGGTCGGAGGATGCAAGTGGTCGCTCAGAAACTGGGCGGTCGCTTGCATCCTGACCGGCCACCTCTGTTTCGGTCGTTAGGCTGTGGGTTTACACCCACAGCTCTAACGACCACTAGGGTGATGGTCGCGATGGTCCTTGACCATCGCGACCATCGGGGCTTACGACGAGACCCTAGGGTAGGGTCTCACGTGTCGTAAGCCCCGGAGAGCTTCTGGCTCTGTCAGAGCTGGAAGCTCTCCACTGACATCACTAGTGATGTCAGTGGGGCATCCTCCAAATGGTAGGCGTTCCCATGGGAATGCCTCCGTTTGGGCTGCCACACCCCGGCCCACCTTCCAAATGGGGCGAGCTGTCAGTCAACATCGACAGCTCGCCCCCTTTGGAAAGAGACCCATTACGACCAGCGCTGTCAGTCGTATCGGGTCTCACGCATGCGCACGAGGGAGCCGGCTCCCTCGTGCGCATGCGCACTGGCCAAACATTGAGGCGGCCGTGCGGTCGTAGACCGTACGGCCGCCTCTGAATAAGGTCCTGAGTGTAGTGATGATGGGAAACCTGAGGTTTGGTTGTTGTGATCTAAACATGGTAACTAAATCGTATCTTGATTAGGCGGATCAATTTGCCCCCAGTTTGGGTGGTTAGTGGTGGCCATGGATGCTGAAAACAGGTTACTATGATGACCAGTAATGGCGTGGCATGTCAGAAAGGGTGGTATGCCCAAGCATGCCAGCAAACAAGGTGGAGATGAGCCGACCTCACAGTAACATGTACACATGGGTAACTAGAAAAGAAAAAGCGATGATTATGTACTAATGCAGAGTTAGCATGAAAGAGAATGGAAAATAAAGAGAAAGGTGAAGGGAAAGGAGAATTAAAGATAAAAGGAACCGAGTGAGAGAAGGTTCATTAGAATTCACTCTAAGTACATGAAAAGGTGCCAGAAAACACAAAAAAAGCAAAAACAAATAGTTCGAAATTACACTAAGGGATATTAGAGGTAAATCTTAAAAAAATGAATAATTAAATCAGACAAGAAAGATCATTATGACAAAAAAGTAAAAAATATAACAGGGAAATAGGACACTCAAGCATAAATCATAGGAAAGATGACAAACTACAGTATTCATTGAGCCCATGAAGGCTTAATGTGCCTAATCTGTGAATTCATTTGGCCTCCAGATGAAGCAGAAGATTAGTGCAGTCCCCTCTTTGGGAGGTGATGGGTACATGGTCTATGACCATATCTTAGCAAGTGGAGCACTACAGGTTGTTCATTCATCCCCACATTTGTGGCTGTCACGTTTGACTTTGGAAAATCCCCTACTGAGGGGTTGAAAGCTGAAGTCCCAGTTTGAGGAAGGAATCAGAAGCAATAGGCCTGTATGTAAAATCTCCTCATCCATGAATATCAGATGTTGGAGAGACCTGGTCAAGGGTGCAGAGTCTAACCTGCTGGGGGGTGTTTCCCAGTGATCCCTTCAAGCGGGATATGGGTTTAAGCTGCACCCAGCAAGCAGGTCGTGGTCCCTTGGTCAGGTATCCGATATCCACGGGGATAGAGAAAATACACCAATGGCCCAAGAGAGATACTTCGGAAAGAAGGTGTTCTGACGCACTGTTGCATGAAGAGATGGCACTTGTATAGCACACAGGCAAGGTGTTCAGATGCACTGTTGCACAAGGGGATGGCACTTGTATAGCACACAGGCAAAATGTTCGGACGTACTGTTGCACAAGGAGATGGCACTTGTATAGCGCACAGGCAAGATGTTCAGATGCACTGTTGCACAAGGAGATGGCACTAGAAACTCGAGGGTATCACGATATGGGAACCTGGAATGAGTTGACGGCAAGTATACACAAGGTAGCAACAATGTTGCACAGGCAACTCCCTGCTGTCCAGAGACAGGCTTTATACCCTGAGGTAGAAGATCATTGGTGGACAGCGTCAGCTGACCACCACCATGCTACCATTGGATAAAGGGTTGTCAGGTGATGCAGACTGTCATGGCTGTGTCCACGACAGCAACCGCAGTAACCAAGGCACGGCACAGCTCATGGATGTCCACATGGCTCTAGGCATAATGCTTAGCGCGTCACTCGCCGCCGCACCTGACATCTGACCACCCGAAGGATCAGGGGAAGCCGGCACTGGGGTGAGTAATGGCTGATCCTAGGCAGCAAACTGACAGTGGCTTTGCATATTACTGAACAGTGAAGAGCCTTATGTTCTCATGGTTTGTTCCATTTTGCTGATGTGGATAAGGTAAACAAGAGCATACTGTATACTGTGTAACGCAAAGGTACTAAGACAGTTCAAGTGATATTTGACTTTGAAAGGGAACTTGAGTTTAGAATGATTTACTACTTTGCCAGTTATCATGGACTTACAATTAAAAGACTTGATACTTTAGTAATATCCAGGCTTATATGTAACTGGCGATTTTGCAGGGATATTTCCTTCCACAGTGTCCCAAAGTGTATGAATTAGCATTGAATTTAGAATGAAATGCCCCTTTGGAAACTGAGTAGTGAATAAGCTTGTTTTGATAATGAAGGAAGGGTCTTATCTGTGTTGATCAATGGCCATAGGCAGAAGTAAAAGTGGGCCAGAATGGGGCGGAACTGCGTTCTGTCACTTCAGTTTGGAGACAGAACAAGTGCCACCTCGTCTGGCCAACCTCAGCCAATCGCCGCAAGGAGACTCCATTCGCTGTGCGCCCGCTGAGATTTTGTTACCAGTGGGCTCACGGCTCCTTCCCCACAGCACTTTGGCAACCTGAGGCTGGAGTTCACTCCTGAGCTCCAGCTTCTGGCTCCCATAGTTTGCACTATGGGAGAGACATCATGATGTCTCTCCCATAGTTCCGAGGAGCAGCCTGTCGGATGGCCGTGGATGCAGGAGTGTGGCTTAAGGTAAGTATAAGGTTTTTTTTGTGTAAGTGGCATTACTACATAGGGAATTACAATTGGGGGCACTACTACAGGGGGCATTACTATTGGGGACACTACTATAGGGGGCATTACTATTGGGGGCACTTCTACAGGGGGCATTACTATTGGGGCACTACTACATGGAGCATTAATATTGTGGGCATTACTATTGGGGGCCTTACTACTGGGGGCATTACTATTGAGGACATTACTAATGGGGCACTACTTCAGGGAGCATTACTATTGTGGGCATTACTATTGAGGACACTGCTACAGGGGACACTACTATTGGGGCATTACTATTGGGGCACTACTACAGGGGGCATTAAAACTGGAGGCATTACTATTGAGAACACTACTACAGGAAGAATTACAATTGGGGGCATTACAATTGGGGTCACTACTACAGGGGGCATTACTACAGGAGGCATTACTACAGGTGCATTACTGCTGGGGGCACAACTACAGGGGACATTACTACTGGGGGCACTGCTACTGGGGGCACTACTACTGAGGCCACTACTACTGGGGGCACTACATAGAGGGCACCAATACTGGGGGCACTGCATTAATGGCACTATAACTACTGAGGGAACTGCATAAGCCCCTGCTAAGGTCCACTATTGGGGGCATTGCATAAGAGGCACCACTATAGTGGGCATTGCATAAGGAGCACTACTACTGTTGGCATTATGTGTATTAGGGGCACTACTATTGTGGGCATTGTGTTTAAGGGGCACTACTGTGAGCACAGTATAAAAGGGACACTACTGTGTGTCATAACATGAATATGGGACACTACTATGTGGTGTAATGTGAATCAGGGGCACTATATGCGGTGTAATATGGATAAGATTGTGCTACTGTGTGGAGTCATTTGAATTGGGAATACTATTGTGTGACCATGCCCCTTTCTTTTGAGACCATGCCCCTTTTTTCAGTACATGCCATAGACGCGTGCTGTCCCTTTATTGAAAAAGCACTAGGGGAGGTAAGTGCAACCACTTCTCTAGGACCACTTTAAGCACTGGCCATGGGTTTTTGACAGTTTTTCTGAGGACTAGATTTATGATTGAACGTCATTGGGAAACAGGGTTTCTGAAGAGATATTTTAGAAGTCTCAGGAGGCATCTGCAGGACCTCACTCATGGAAGAGTGAATTAAAATCTTCCTATACCCTCTTGTGATGAATTTCTTCCCCATTAGTTAGATGTCTTTTTACAGGCTTGATAATCATTCGAAGTGATACTGCAAATCTGTAGAAACTGTGATATTGGAAGACCTTTATTAAGTCTCTGTGGATGAAAGCTGGATGCAAGAAGACAGTTATGAGATCATAATCCTTGAGTTTTTTACTGTCAAGGTGATGTCCGGAAAATGTATAGACTGATTCCTATGGATCATGATCAATTTAGTTGGCTCTGGAATATTGCTAATAGATTTGACAAACTGTTCAAGACAATGTACAGTATTAGTCCATATTAAGAAGATATTAGATATTGTAGTTATTTCAACAATGAGAGGAAGTCAGTGGTGTCACGTAGATGACCAAAAGTTTTGGTAATACATGGTTGTAGAAATGAATTCATGAATTAGGCCAAATGTTGATTCAAACGGCCTAAGGCTGAAATTATGTATCGTCCAGTTGGTTATTGCAAACTCTTATGTATTTTGGATAGAATGTAGATAAATGGTTTCTTAGGGTGTAAAACATATTGGAAGACTGCTTATTTTTGTCTAATGAAGTTAGAATCTACTCCAATTTTTATGTTGGAGTCAATTAAAGTTTAAAAACTAAATTTTGGAGTTGAGTTCCTTATAAGTAGTTTAATTGCTTGATTATTTTAGCAGGAAAATAGCAACAATCTTAGAGTATGATAGTGCCCCTTTTGTCAGCTTTGCAAAAATTGATAACAGATAGTTTAGACAGAATGAATAAAGCTGCATTCTACTCATGTGGCAAATGACTTGATTCGTAGATTTTCAAAAAGCTGATATTTTTACAGATTGAACAATTATTTGCTATTGCCCATGCACGAAAGCCGCAGTGTACACGTGCAGCATTTACATATGATTATACTCGTACAGAGGAACCACTCGCAAGTGAGTGTCAGATAGTCAGCGGTTGGGGTAGTCAGCATTGATGTTACTGATGTTTACGCTGTTACACATCATCGGACGTATATGAGAAGACAGCAGTGGACGTTGCTATACTTGGCTATGCTTTGGAAGGCATTAGCATATTGTAGCAATTGCGATACGTGAGAGAATGCAGATGCAATTGCATTAGCGTAATTCTAAAAATCAGGCCCTTAGACTCCATAAGAATGTTTTGATTGATGCATTACTTGATTGTGGGTCGAAGAGGGATTTTCTGACATGCCATGCCTTTACTGGTCATGATAGTATCCTGACCCTGGTGCCACCGCCACCACTAATTACTCATTGCACTTCCCCACATCTGAGGGCACTTTGATCCTCCCAATACATAGCCAAGCTCTACTCTAGTTACCAGAAACATCAACAATGGTGCAGTCTCACAGCCTCAATACAACCAGACCCCAGCTTTAAAATCATCGCTATATTCAACATGCTAATTCCATACAGCAGCTGACAGACTGCTTTTCCACATTACACTGCCAGGCTCTGTAAGGTGCTGAGTACAGTAGTTCTTTTCTGCACCTTGTTATTAGCACTTCATACATGTGGACTGCACTAGAGCTCACTTGCTGTGTTAAGGGGATGCAAGAACCTGCCCTCCTGCTCACTGTCACAGCCCCTTTCTTTTTTATATTATGTTAATTTTACTTGTTAGTGTGGGTGTTCTTCTTCCACTTTGTTCATTTTTTCAATGAGTAATTTGTATTCGTATTACGGTGTCAGCCGGCTGTTTTGGTGCCATTTTTGATTGATGTGGTGCCGAATGAATCTCCTATATCAATTCTACTAGTACTGTAGCTTGATAAAGGGCTCAGTTGCCCAAAATGTTGCTGTACTATTTACTTGTTTCATGTACCAATAAATACTTTGGTGTTGGACTTTATATACAGGAGTGCCATTTGCTCTCTCTCTCTCTCTCCCCTCCTTTTATTTACCTTATGTATTATGCATTATGCTGACCACTATGGGAAAGTATGTATTTTCTTGTAATGTATATGCAGTGGTAATGAACATCTGATACTCCTCCTCATTCATATTTTATAATTTATAGACTGGAGCTAATACTGTAATCATTTATGTTTATGAAGAGGTTTAGTAATTGACAAAAAGTTCTCCATTCGTAGAAAACATTGAATGCACAATGCACCAATGTTTTCAAAAAGAACATGGGATTATTTTAATACCTCACAATTACTTATTTAAAATAATACATGATAACACATTTTTCATCTGTGATAATTCTGGTTCTTTCAAGTTGTTTTGTACTATTTCCTGATTTTATATTAACTCTCTCTCTCAACTGGAAAATACTTTTATTTACCTTACGTATTATGCATTATGCTGACCGTTATGGGAAAGTATTTAGTTTCTTGTAATGTATATGCAGTGGTAATGAACATCTGATACTCCTCCTCATACATATTTTATAATTTATAGACTGGAGCTAATTCTGTAATCATTTATGTTTATGAAGAGGTTTAGTAAATGACAAAAAGTTCTCTATTCGTAGAAATAGACTAGCGGTATTACAAAATGCACCAATATTTTCAAAAAGAACATGGGATTATTTAAATACATCACAATTACTTATTTAAAATAATGCATGATACCATATTTTTCATCTGTGATAATTCTGGTTCTTTCATGTTGTTTTTTGCTATTTCCTGATTTTATATTAACTCTGTCATGCAAACATATGCTCCAGGTGTGAATTTTTTAATTTACAGTGAACATTCTACTAGTTTGTCCGTTTTCAAGCCTGGCCCCAAGCAAATTGCTTGACAAGAACATAAATCAATAGCATAGATGTATATTTCAGAATGACTGAGCAATGGACAGGTTCCCCTCTAAACAGTGGTGGATTTCTGATATGAAAGGTGCCAGGTCACTTCATAAATAATTGCCTATAAAACAGTCTTTTAGACATTTCAGTAAACTGATGCTGATTGCCGCACTGCAGAAACCCCTGAAAATCACCCCAGCGATAATTTTGTGCGAATATCCAGGAACAATGTGCTGTCATGTTGTTAACACTTACGATTGAGATGTAATGTTTTCATGACTTTTGTAACATATGAAATTGATTTTAGAAAGCAGGCTTCCAGCAATCTGTGTTATTGCTGTATCTGACAAAAATATATAAGGATTTTTCTAAATTATGAATTTTCTGCTGGAGACAATATACACGCAGAAAAGTGAAAATGTTCCTCTTGGAAAAAAAGCAAAAGTCATACAGCAAGCAATCACAAAATGATTAACATATTACATTTTATTATATCTACAGTATCCATCAATAGCAAAAGGAGCCTGTGACTTTATAAAATAAAATAAAAAGAGACCTTTGGTTTCTATTTTTTGTACAAGGGACTGATTCAGACATGGGAGTAAAGTATAAAAAAAGAGTACAGTTGTGTCCTCATTCACCTAGCATCTTTGGAGCGATATGGCGCTAGATGTAACTCCACCATGGGTAGCACTAGCAGTTCATACTTTTTCCTGAATTTTGTATCTTATTAGCATTACAGCCACTTACAGTGTACCAGGCAAACTAGATTAGTATTTTTGTTGCAAACTAATTGATCTAAAGTCACAGATAATGTATAATAACAAAAATAAAGATTCAAACCCACAATGCTGCAATTCTAAGCTGCACAGGTTAACAAAAAGCTTAATGTAAAACCACAAAACAACAATACAACCTGACATGTGCTAAGAATGGTTCCAAACAGTCGGCACAAAAGTCCTTATAAGGAATGTTCAGATGGTTCCGGTTTGGTCATCCATAACATAAAATAAAAAATAAAGTAGCATAATACAGTCTTGTACAAGAACAAAATAACAGGGAAGTGTTAATGTAGTAAAAATATGGTGTGTAAGGGTCCTGTCCCAGCTTCAGGTAACCCCAAACTTCATAGGAATTACCCAGGTGTAAGTAGATAAGGTGCTATGTAAAATCCTTGCACGTATGTTTACTTGTAATGGAAAAATATAGGCAGATAAAGGCTTCTTTGTTTTCTATGTCATCGGTTAGGGGGTTCTCACACAGTGTAAGGTACTCCCCATCAAATGATGGAAATGTCAATTGTATCGGAACTCTGTCTTTCGCTTTTTAATCAAGATTAGCATACAAATCACACACATAAGTACATGAAATGCCAGAATCAGTATTCAGTGTACCCTTGTATTGTACTTTTGTCGCATTAGTTATGCATATTTTAAGAAAATTATCTGGCAGATTTGAACAAAGGTTTATGTGGACATATCTGTAGCAAACCATGTCCAGTAGCAGTGGCATCAATTACCTTAAATGCACCCGGTGCGGTGGTTGGGCCGGGGTCCATGTTCTCGCGCGCCGAAGGCGCGCAATGCTCTAGGGAGGAAGGGGGCATGGCTTTGTCCCATGAAGCCACGTCCACTTATGTTTTGCACTCTTGGTCACGCACCCCGTCCTCTGCAATCAATGGGCAGGGGAGAGGCTAGGGGCTGCTGTGCTGCTCCGCTGAGCAATCCTCCCAGCTCAGCGCAGCAGCAGCTACTGGACAGCCAACAGCCTCGCCCTTGCATTTCACTAGTGTAGCTGCAGCTGCTCAGTGACACCATCCGATGGGGTGACAATAAATTGGCAGAGCAGCTCTACTATTTTGGTGTCACCCCCTCAGATGGTGTCACTTGGTGCGGCCCGCATCCCCCGCACCTCCCTTGTGACGCCAGTGTACAGTAGCACTGCAGGTGGGGCAGATTTAAAATGACCAGAGAGATTTATATTTGGGAGGAGCATGTTCTAGCTCAAATCTAAATTGCAGGGTAAAATAAAGCTCTCCAGTATTTGTGGGCTACATACAAAAGCAGCCTGTATTAACTGCATAAATAAAATAAATGTATTTGCACCCCTTGCATTGCAACATGGTTTGCCCAGGTTTAAAGTAAATACATTTTCTTTGCTTTTATCCAACCTCAAAATCAGCTCCCAAATGTACAAAGTAGCCCAAGTGAAAGTAAGTCTCTGCATGGTTAAGAACTATACTGTGAATACAGGGGCGTATCTATAATGGGTGCAGGGTGTGCACCCATAATATACTTACCTCTTCGGAGTCCCACGTCGGCGCGGGAGTCCGGCGCTGTAAAAACATATGGAAAATGGCCACAGCAGCCATTTTCCCGTCATTTGCGTATGTGCAGTACAGGGAAAATGGCTGCCGCTGCGATTTTCCCAGTGACCTGTGCATGCGCTATAGACTCTGGGCGCACTATAGTGCCCAGAGTCTATAACTCCGGCGCTGGCTGCGCACAGCTCAGAGCGCTGCCTGCTGCTGAATGGAGATGAGGGGGCCCATGACGGAGACTGTACACAAGCATACTCCTCACTGGAAATGCCCCTGTGTGAATACCATTATTAAATGATAATAAAAAATTATATCCCTGCATGGATTTGTGACGCCAGTGTACAGTAGCACTGCAGGTGGGGCAGATTTAAAATGACCAGAGAGATTTATATTTGGGAGGAGCATGTTCTAGCTCAAATCTAAATTGCAGGGTAAAATAAAGCTCTCCAGTATTTGTGGGCTACATACAAAAGCAGCCTGTATTAACTGCATAAATAAAATAAATTTGCGTATGTGCAGTACAGGGAAAATGGCTGCCGCGGCGATTTTCCCAGTGACCTGTGCATGCGCTATAGACTCTGGGCGCACTATAGTGCCCAGAGTCTATAACTCCGGCGCTGGCTGCGCACAGCTCAGAGCGCTGCCTGCTGCTGAATGGAGATGAGGGGGCCCATGGCGGAGACTGTACACAAGCATACTCCTCACTGGAAATGCCCCTGTGTGAATACCATTATTAAATGATAATAAAAAATTATATCCCTGCATGGATTTGAACCTCATGTGCCTTTCTCTTCAGTTTGTGGAGAACATTTTCAGAATTTGCAAACACAGGCATTTATTGTTCTTCATGAATAGGTTCAGCACATTATGATATGTTTATATTTATAAGTAGTAAAGTGGTTGAGTACTACAGGATTTTAGCTTTAAAGCATATTTTTCAGCTACTTGGTAGCATTTTTTTATTTAGCTTCATTTATAGGGCACCACATGTGGTCCGCAGCACAAGACAGCACATGGTTACACACAGTGATGTGCGGTCAGTTGAGGCAGGTGAGGCAGAACCTTTCCTGTCATACTTCAGCAAACTCAACAGATTTTACTATAAAAACTATAAGAAAAATTTTAAGAAAATATTATAGATATCTTCTTATTATTGTATTATTCTAATCATTTTTATAGTCAAAACTCTGGAGTAAAAAGTGACTGCCTCCCCTGTCTACCTTTTCCACACATCCCTGATCAAAACTCACAAAATTTCCAGCACTATGGACCTCATTCAGAGCTGGTCGCACAGAGCGTGCGGTTGGTCTGAATGAGGGGAGGACGTCTTGAATTTTCAAGACGTCCTCCTTTGCTGTGGTAAGGCTGTTGGTTAACACCCACAGCCTTACGACCGCCTAAGGTGATGGTTGCGATGGTCAAGACCATCGCGACCATCGGGGCTTACGACGAGACCCTAGGGTAGGGTCTCCCTTGTCGTAAGCCCCGGAGAGCTTTCGGCTCTGTCTGAGCCGGAAGCTCTCCACTGACATCACTAGTGATGTCAGTGGGGCCGCCACCAAATGGTAGGCATTCACATGGGAACGTCCCCGTTTGGGCTGCCACCCCCCAGGCCCGCCTTCCAAACGGGGCGAGCTGTCAATCAACATCGACAGCTTGCCCCCTTTGGATTGAGACCCGCTACGACCGGCGCTGTCGGTCGTAGTGGGTCTCACGCATATGCACGATGGCGCTGGCGCCGTCGTGCACATGCTCTGTGGGGGGCCATCGACCCAGTCCGAGCGCATCGGCGCTAACGACCAGGTCTGAATGACCCCCTATATACTGCTGCTCCTCTGTATAATGCCCACATGAACCCACCAGATCATATATGTATCTGTAAATCTGTCTCTGATACTAGCCAGTGCCTCCTCGGCCATTTACCTTACTGCATGTCACTGGTTGCACAGTACAATACAATAAGCAATACAGTATTAACAAATAATACTACAACTCTCAGCATAGTTACTGATACCAGTGGGGCAAGCAGAATATTCATCACAAACTGAAGCATGTATCCATATGCTAACTCACAACTAACAGGTTTAGATCCATTGGAGTATTGGAGTCCCAGGCAGAGAGTCCAAGGAGGGGTAAATGAGTGTAGTTGGTGAGCAAGAATAGTAGATGATGACACATAAGGAAGGAGGGCCCTGATGTTAGGGATTTATATACTAAATGGTCAAGGAGACAAACAGATGACAAAGGGGAGCTGAGTGCATGTAACAAGAGTGGGGGAGTTGGAGGATGAAAGAGGGTGAGGTGAACTTTTTGGCAACATGGTTAAGCAGTGGACTGTTATCCCTTTTATGAATAGGTGAGTTTTCAGCACACTTTTGAAACTATGTAGGCTAGGAGATAGACTGATGGTACGAGGGAGAACATTCAATTTATGGGGGTCAGCACATGAGAAATGTTGTATTTGGGAGTGAGAGGTAGTAAACATAGGGAAGGAATGGTGAAGGTAATTTGCTGACCAGAGTGGGAGGGAGTGTGTATGTAGGGATATGAGGTCAGAGATGTAGAGGGAAGTGAAGTTGGAGAGATCAGTGATGTTGGAGAGATCAGTGAAGTTGAAGAGGGAATTTGAAGAGTGTTCTGTAGGAGAGGGGGAGCCAGTGAAGGGCTTGGTAGGGCAGGGAGATGTGGTGATGCAAGAGAAGAAGATAAATCAAGCTGCAATGTTAAACATCAGATATGATAGGAAAAATATGGGAACAGGGAAGGCCGGTAAAGAAAAGGTTGCAGAGAAGAAATGATCAGTGATTTAATTTGGGAGCTGAAAGAGAGAGAGGAGTCAAGAATGACTCCTAGGCAGTGGACTTAAGCAACAGAGGAGATAGTGATAGAGATGTTGAGGGGGAGGAGACTCTTAAGGGAGGGAAGACAATGAGTACAGTTTTGGCCATGTTGAGTTTGAGAAAGCACACAGACATCCACAAGGAGATGGTGGAGAGGCATCTGGGCACCCAAGAAAGGAGGGAGGGGAAGATATCACGAGAGGAGATGTAGAGTTGAGTGGTGTTGGCATAGTGCTTATACGGTAGGCCGAAGGAACTGATGGGTTCACCCAGGGAGGAGGTATACAAAGAAAAAAGCCATGTGTGATGCCCACAGCAAGAATGGATAGGGGGAAGATGGAATCAGGGGCAGAGACAGAGAAGGTATGGTTGGCAAAGTAGGAGGTGAACTAGGAGAGAACAGTGTTAGAAAGGCCAGTGGTCTGGAGGGTGTGCAGCAGGAGAGGCTGATCCACAGTGTCAAAGGCCACAGAGAAGTCCAGGAGGATAAGCAGGGAGAAGAGGTCTCTAGATTTGGCAGAGAGAAGATCATTGATAACTTTGGCCAGAGCAGTTTCAGTCGAATGGAGGGGGCAAAAGCTAGATTGGAGAGGATTATGGATGGAGTTGTCAGATTGGTAGCAGTTGAGACAGTTGTAGACAATCCACTTGAGCATTTTGGAGGCAAAAGGGAGAAGAGAGATTGGGCGTTAGCTAAAGAGTGAGGAGGGGTCAAGGTTTTTTTTTTTATAATAGATGATATGAGCAGATATGGGAGCAAAGAAGGCAAGCAGATATGGGATCCAGGTGGCAGGTAGAGAATAAGATTAGGGAATGGACTTCATTGCCCATGGTGGGGGGAAGGAGCAAAGAGGGGGACGGCTGGAGGGATAGGACGGTGAAATTATTGGAGCGGCAGAGTGAAGGGAGGAGATTTCCAGACTTATGGCCTTGATTTTGGAGGCATACACCCTGATTTTAAACAATATAGATTTAATGTACACCATTTGTGTATAGATGTAGTGCATGTGAAGTAGTAACATATTCCATTGAATAAATATTCATCTACTCAGGTGGACATAGGGTTTTAATTTAAATTGCTTTAAAAGCTTTTAGTAACTTGTATTTATTGTGTTTAGCTGAGAATATTTCAGTTAAGTACAAAACTTGGTGATCTAGGCAATGCAATAAACTCCAACTGTAAAATCTACAGAGAAGAAAGGGTGTGCATCCGCACAGGGTGTAAACTATTTATTCTATTCCCTATTGTTATTTTTCAGATAAAATATCATCTTTTCACAGGGATCTGCATCTCAGAATAAAATTGTTTGGAATAAATACAAAATAAATAAATTATGGTGTGCTGGTAAATATACCCAGTGTGTACTATATTGAGCCAATCAGATACCCCCAAATATATGTTGATATTATGACAATGTCGACTTTTCCTATTTTTACAATTTGTGAATGTCAACATCAACATCGATATACTGTTACAGTATCTACATTCTGAATGTACACATTTTGATTTGAGACATAGTGACTGCATATGATTTGGTGTGTTCTATGTTCTTTTCCTTGCAAATACTGGTGAAAATATAGGAAACCAATCATGAATTCAATACCACCTAGATATCATAACAAGAGGTTGATTCTTTTACAAATAAATATTAATATACTTCTGTACGGTTTGTCAATGATAAAGTATTTCCAAAGGCACCATATGTTCTTGTTGACTGCGAACCAATTGCTGCAGATATTTTAGTAGCATTCTGAACAGACAGAGCTGTCAAAGTACTTCATTCAGAAAGACAATTTATATGGTTATGTATTGTGATAAAGTGTTCTAGAGTTATGTTTCTGTAGTAGGTAATAGGCATGCTTATTTATTTATATACAGGATCTCGTAGAAATTCCTGCACGTAGGTAATAGTCGTGTTATGAATAATCCAAAATTAATTTAAACATAGCACTCCCTGTCCAAAGGATGGGAAAGACTCACAGCAAAACAAAATTCCCATGTAATAAATCTTCTTTATTGAAATATATACATATATACATAGCAAAATGACCCAAGAGATCATTTCAGTATGAGATAGGCTTTCCTCAGGGGTAATAATGAATCCCAGAGCATGTGCATAATTACATTAATTAACACAAACTTAAGTGAGTAACAGTGTCAGTATACCAACATTATTCAATTAGCCATGGGGGTCTACCCAATTTTTTGGTGTGGGAAAAAGGTTATTTAATTGAATAGCCTTTCAGCGAACCACAGGGATTTTGGCCGTCAATTAGTCACGGGGTAAACCCCACCGCTAATTGAATACTGCATAGGGGTGCACAGGATAAGGGTGCACTACTGGGGACACTGTATAAAGGGCACTACTACATGGGGCACTGCTACTGGGGACATTGCATAAGAGGCACTACTAGAGTGGGCTTTACAAAGGGGCACTACTACTCGAGGCATTAAGGTGCATATGTAATGGAAAGGAATGTTCCCAGAGTGACGAGAAAGGGGTGTGTGTCATGTTGACATGCCCCATTTTTCAGTGGCCACACTCCTTGTGGCATGTGACCACGCCCATTTTTTCTGGCACATGGGGGGGTGCTCCATTAATAATTTTGCCCTGGGCTACATATACCCTAGTTACGCCACTGTGGCAAAGGTAGCAAAGGCAGCAAAGGCAGCAAAATATAGTGAGAATTTTAATAGCGTGGCAACCTGTTGTGCAAACTGCATGTAATATACCCATGAGAAACTTGTCAAATCTGTTCAAAAGGAGTAAATGTAATTCTCAGATTCCAAAAGGTATACTAAGAAAAACAAAATAAATAAAAACTGATAAAAACAAAATTGTGAACAGCAATGCATTTTAAAACCCTTATTTAGTCTATTACTAGCCTGACTGTTTAATATATGAATCTATTTGAGTTCCATTTGCAGTAATATTTTATCTCTATCTCTACCTATTCTTAGAAGGGGGATGTGGTCACAGATCTAGAATTTAAGATGAGTATTAGGATGTGTGTTTAGCCACTGGAAAATGTGCAAGATCGGTGGATGCCATCACAGGTGTGTTTTTCTTGTTCATAGGTGATTTCTGCGGTACAACCTTTCTTTCAACATGCTTCAAGTCTTTTTTTATTTATAGTACTTTACAAAGGCAAGTGAGAATGTATAGTGTGGTGTTTGAAAGAATCTTGAGCCAATAGAACTTCACAGTTCACACTTTCTGCACAGTGATAAACTCCTAGTTTAGTTGTGATCCAGTGATTTAATTAAGATGTTGTGTATGACGATTGGTAAAATCCATTTCCACCAAAAAGAAACCCTCTAGAAGGGAAAAATGTGCTGTACCTGATCTGTAAATAATAAATGCCAGTGTGCAGAAGCTAAAAATTTAATTTTCTTGAGGTTTTGTTGAACTTTGAGGTAAGTGCCATAATCCAGTTTGAGAAGTCTCATCTATGCAGTGGTGTCCTGATCCTTAGTTTGTCCATTGTGAAGGAAATTTTGTCTCATTATGCTAAGGTCTTCACCTATTTCTTTTTTTGGGGGATATAATTCTTGATGTTGTGAATAGGGTTTACCCATCTTCAGCATTTGTGTGTGAAAACATTTTGGTAGACAATTTATTCACAGATAACATAACAGTGACATCTAAGAAACTGAAGTTTGATTGAAATATAAGCTAAACAGGAAAGCACCTACTATTTGATTTAAAATACAAATTAAATAATTTCTCCAGTAAAATTCCATATGAGAAATAGGTTGGCAATATAATGAACATACATGTGTACAGTATACTGTATAATCCCATTACATATTAATGTAAAGATGTTCTTAGTCTCATACACAAAAAGCTTGACATACGATAGTACCATATTGGAACCAATTGCAGTTCCCTGCTTCTGAATGTAAAATCAATTTTTGAATAAGCATCAGAAATATTTTTTTGGGTGGCATGTCCATCAACAATATTAGGTATTTTTTTATGTCCACAATAATAAGTGGAATTAGTAATTGCTTTTTTTGCCAAGAACACTTCGTAGGGAGGCCAATACTCTTGCAGTTCAACAGAAATAACAAATGTTTTCATCAGGACGACAATCACACCTGTCATGTTTCCAGGGTGACACTGAACTGGTATAAAGAAAATTAGGTAACTCGCATGGACTGGCCAGCTCAGAGTACAGATCTTAACCCCATTGAGAAATTCTGTGACAAATTGGAGAGATGGGTGCACTCTAGGCCGATTCAACCTTCTTCATTGTCACAGATAGCAAATTGGCAGATCAGCAAAACATATCGCTTGCTGTTGTCCAGGACCTTGTGGACAGTTTGCCAAGAAGGGTGACTGCAGTGTTCACTGCACATGGTGGACCTACAGTACAAAGTACTGACATCAATAAAATCTCTTAAAAATATTTATTAAAAGCTATCAGTTGCAGGGTCAAAATGGCTCTTATGTTTAAATGGCTTCTTCCTTTGCATAGTAGAATCTGGTATATCTTTCATATCTGCATAGAAATCTCTGAGTCTCAGTTTTAAGACCAATCTGTGTAAATCCAATTGAAAAGATAAACCTTATTGAGGACTGAGATTTCAGTTATCATCAATACATAGTTTTTTGTAATACACTGGGCGTAAACCTGACTGACACATAACATGAACCCAATTTCAGGTACCTGCAGAGAACAGAATGTGAGCAGGATGCTAATACAACTATGTGCCCGTATTCTAAAATGTATGCATTTATAAGATTGCACCACACTTGTCCTCTATTTGCAAGAGCAGCCATCATCACTATCATTGGTACTTACACCTAGCCCATCGTAGGAGACATAACTGAAGTTGGTGTGCACTGTGCATGTGCAAAACTCAGAATAGGTAGTAACTCTGACTATATGCCCATGGGACACCCACAGAATGTTCCTCTTATCTGCAAATACCCTGTTGGCACCCAGCAACACCCATTCAACCATTGTTGAGACTACTTATAAATTCCTAAAGATATGAATGCAGCCTCGCAACACATACCCAGTTTGCAAACAATCACTAGATATGACTGCATTGGAAATTGCATGCAACTCAGAACCAGGCCTATTATATTTTATTGATTCTTTCTTTTGTTTTTTCTTTCTCCACCTCATCCATCCTTCAGGGTGGGTTTAATAAATGTAACACCCTCTAGGGGATGGTATTTGTATATACACCCCTCTCAGTGTTAAAGCTTGCTTCATGTTGTAGATATTGCATTTCTGAGACCCTGGGGATCAGTTTTTAGGTAAAGGAGGGGCTGAGAGATAGACACGCAGAGGTGGGAAGACTGGGTGTGTAGCAGGCAGATAAGAGAAGGGAGGGGGGAGGAAGAACAAGGGAATTGAGAAGAAGAATTTGGGAGAGAGCAGACATCTTTGGGAAGAGTCAGAGCTGGAAGCAGAAATGTAGCCATCGTGCTCCCCTGGCAGGGGGAGATTGGCGGGGCCATGGTGGCTGCCACGATGCCCATCTAACACCTGTAAGAGAAGGGGAGCAGAGAGAGGCAGGCTGGGTATGAGACACTCTATATATTGCCACTTCATACCTGCAGGTCCACCTAGCACTCCGCTGGGTGGTGCCTATAGCTCTCCACTTCATACATGCAGGTCCACCTGGCCCTATGCTCGCTGGTGCCTGTAGTCCCACAGCTTCACACACATCTCACATAACTTCTTTTGCACTCTGCTTCTTCTTTGTCTCTTCTTAGACAATATACAGAGTTTCTAATACCCAGTCTGCCTCTCTCTGCTCCCCTTCTCTTTCACATGGGACAGCAATATACAGACTTTTCCATTGCAGCTATCAAACTCTCTGCTGCAGCCCATCCCTATCCTACAGGAATGGCTCCCATAGCCATACTGCTACCCCCCCTTGCTACCTGGCTGCTGGGGGGCTTTTATGCATAAGGGACTCCTCTGGTACCTTAGCAGTAAAGTTTCTGGGAAATTCCTCTTCCTCATCTCTCCAACACATATACTTGCATCCCTTACCCCTCATGGGTGCTAAACACTTCACTGGGCTGCTCACGCTGCAACCTTCCAGCTCTTTCTCTGTGGTCTCTCACAGACTTTATCTCAGTGGTCTCACTCCAGACCTCCATCTCCTTGGGCATTAGATGGGCATCATGGCAGCCACCATGGCCCCGCCAATCTCCCCCTGCCAGGGTAGCACGAGGGCTACATTTCTGCTTCCAGCTCTGACTCTTCCCAAAGATGTTTGCTCTCTCCCAAATTCTTCTTCTCAATTCCCTTGTTCTTCCTCCCCCCTCCCTTCTCTTATCTGCCTGTTACACACCCAGTCTTCCAACCCCTGTGTGTCTATCTCTCCAGCCCCTCCTTTACCTGAAAACTGATCCCCAGGGTCTCAGGAATGCAATATCTATAACAGGAAGCAAACTTGAACACTGAGAGGGGTGTATTTACAAATACCATCCCCTAGAGGTATTTGGCCTCAACATCGACAGCATGCCCCCTTTGGTACGAGACCTGGAGCGACGGTTTGCCTGTTGCTATCCAGGTCTCACGCATGCACACAACGGAGCCGGATCCATCGTGCGCATGCGCACTGGGCCACCATCGACCCGCTTTCGAGCACATAGCGCTCGCGAGCGGGTCTGAATCAGGCTCACTGATTCAAGACGCTGCCTGTCCAGGGAGGATCAATTTCTTCAGAGGTTCCTTGTTGCAGAGAAATTATATAGGTAAGAAAATACTTATTCACATGCTGTGTTTATTCACTGGAGAGAGGGACTTGGGGCATATCCATCAGCTCCCGGAGTGGTGGGCATGCACCCAGCATGATGAAAACAAAGGGAGTAGCTTGTGGGCATAGTATTTCACATGCAGCCACACCCCTTGTTGCAAGGCCACACCCACTTTTATAGGCACATAGAGCCACTTTTGGGATTTTTTCCAGGGCCACTTTAAATTCCCAATTTCTCCTGCTTGTAATATTTGAAACCTCTTTATTCAGCCTGCCAAACAAGTCTTTGGTAGGGTTCACATTCAATTATTTTAATCCTGTGGTCTCATATATTATTTCCTTTTTTGATTTCTGTGAGGTCTTTGCTGACTTGCTCAATAGCCAGAAGCATTAAATCATGTGAATACTTGTTAAGATGTTACACCACTATTTACAAAATTAATTGTTGTGCTTTGCATGAGTTGTTTGATTCCAATGGCAAAAGCCTTCATTGTTGTGCTGTTATATGGTCAATTTGTGTAGAAGAAGCTCTGCTTCTCAATAATATTAAGTTCCACTCCTTTTTGACAACCTCACAGCTCACAATATTGTTTTCATCAGTATTGGCCAAAGGCTCTAGTGAGTAGCGGCACAAACAAATGGCAGTTTAAAAGAATATAGCACATCTATGAAACACAGTGGCAGCAGTGGCAGACAGGTTGGCAGTATAATACATAAATACTGTATGACTTGGGGCAGTCCTATGATGATATGTCTTCCTTTGGGGTAATCGATTTGGACTCCACACTGGTTATAGCTTCTTCTTGCTAGTTATTGCTAGTCATTGCATCATATAATGAAGTCAAGTGATTCTGATGTTATGTTCATTATGTGTCATATTGTTATGATTACGCATGTCTTCTCTGATGGCTCACATTTGCTTGCTGGGTTTACTTTCTGGTTGCTTAGGTTGTATGGAGTAAGGACCTGATTCAGCAGTGAACGCAAGTTCACTGCTGATTGCAGATTCCCAATTATCGGGAATTTGCACATGCGCAGGACCCATTCTGCGAGTGTAGAGAATGGGTCCTGTATAGTCACACGCAAACCCATGAATCCCTTTGCCTGATTGACAGGCAGAGGAATTTAAAGGGTGGTGTGGGGGGTGACCGCCATTCCCGGAAATGGGGGCGTGTATGCTCCATTTTCCTGGAGAGGCTAGCCCAGGATCTGCATTGATAAATACAGTGTGCTGAGCTTGCAAGCCGGCCAGTCCATCGCCATCCACTATCGCGGCCATTGACCACCGATGGTCATGATAGTCATGATGGTGATCCCAGCCTGCGACCTCCGTCGCAGTGCTGGGATCGCAAATGCAGCAGGGGGTGTCATACACCTCCTGCTGCTTTTGCATTATTGCAAGGATCGCAAGTGCAAAGCTGCCTGCGTGCAGCTTTGCTATTTTGATCCTTGCTGAATCAGGCCCTCAGTCCCCTATGTTGTCAGTTGGTCCCCCTAGAGAAGGACATGACTCCTGTTACTGGCCCTTTGCTCCCACCCACTTTCCTGGAGGGCCAACACCAGTGGTGCAACTACCGCCCCCGCAGACCCTGCGGTGGCTTGGGGGCGTGGAGGCTTGTGGGGTACAGTGGCTGCAGATTCCATGTGGACTAGCCATCTGCATGAAATCTGCAGAAAATGGCCCTCCAAAAATGGCCGCCGCCTAGGAGGAGACATATGCTCGAGGTCCTACTGGACCTCTAGCATCAGTTATTCACCCAGGCAGGGCGGTAGTGTGGACCGCACATAAGTGCAGTCCGCACACTGGCAGCTGTGTGTTGTTTTAGCAGCCGATGAGAGTCAGACAGACTCTCATCGGCTGCTGCGCCCACTGCCGGAGCCGGCTGCCATCTTCCGGCTCCCGCAGTGGGTGATGGGAGAGACATCATGACGTCTCTCCCATCATGCAGAGCGGGCCAGCCCGGGAGGACGCCGGACGGAGGAGCAGATGCCGGAGCAGGGATCAAGGTAAGTGGTTTTTTGTTTTTGTTTTGTGTGTATGTCTGTCTGGCCGGGGGGGACGACTACTACTGGGGGCACTGCTGGATGGGACTGCTGCTGTGGGGGGACTATTGCTGTGGGGGACTATTGCTGGGGGCACTGCTGGTTGGGACAGCTACTGCGGGCACTGCTGGGGACTACTACTGGGGGGGCATTGCTGGGGGGATGATGACTGCTACTGGGGGCACTGCTGGGGGGACTACTACTGGAGGCACTGATGGGGGGACTATTACTGGGGGGCACTACTACTGGGTGCACTGCTGGGGGATCTACTACTGGGACATTGCTGGGGGGACTACTACTGGGGGCATTACTGGGGGGGACCACTACTGGAGGCACTTTACTGGTGGGACCATTACTGGGGGCACTGCACTGTTGGGACTACAACTGAGGAAACTGCATAGGTGGGGATTACTGCTGGGGGCACTGCATAGGGGGGGATTACCTGGGGGCACTGCATAGGGAGGGATTACTGCTGGGGGCACTGCATAGGTGGTGGACTACTACTGGGGGCACTGCATAGGTTGGGGGCATTGCTGGGGGAGGACTACTACTGGAGGCTCTGCTGGGGAGCTACTACTGGGGGCACTGCTGGGGAGTTAGTACTGGGGCATTATATAAGGGGGACTACTACTGGGGGCATTATATAAGGGGCACTGCATAGAGGGACCACTACCTGGGGCACTATATAAGGGGCACTGCATAGGGGGACCACTACTGGGGGCACTGTATGAGGGGAGCTACTGGGGGAACTGTATAAGACCCCTGACAATGATCAGGTAATTTAAAAGTAAGTAGAAGCCTTACTGTGGTGAGCAGAAAATGGTGTCAGGGGGCAAATATGCAAGTGGCACTTTGGTAATAGGCATTACAGTGTGTGGCATAATGTGTAATGGGCATTATGGCGTGTTGAATAATGTGTAAGGGGCATTACTACAAGGAAGAAAAATACTGTAAACTGTCTAGGGGGGTGGGGGTACATTTTTAACTTTTGCACTGGGAGCCAATATGCGTGTAAATGCCCCTGTCATTATTTTACCAAAATGCCGTGGGGGGGGCATCATAAACATTTTTGGCAGGAGGGAACAAAATTTATAGTTACGCCACTGTGACAAGCCTATATTGTGGTCCCTGTGGGAGCAGGGCTTGACTTTTCGGTGGTATGGCATATGTATACCCCCTTACAGTCAGGGCCATCTCTTCCATTGGGCTTGTTGGGCAGTTGCCCAAGGGCCCAAAGCTTGTAGGGGCCCGCTAACCCGCCACCCTGCAGCCGCAGCCAGTTGGTAAATTTGTGATATTTTCATATGCCGGCTGCAGGGCACTGTGTTCTGAGCTAACCTCCCCCCCTCCATCCCCCCCTTCCCCTGGTGATGAGTACTCACCTCAGTTTCACTTCATCCACCGGCTTCAGACCAGTCAGACAGAGGGCCTGATTCAGAGCCGGACGCTCTGACAAGAGCGCTCGCTCTGAATTAGGGCCCTCCTACATGAAAATGGAGCGTCCTCCTGGACCCTCGCATAGCTGTAGGTGACCACCCACAGCTTATGCGAGCGTCCAGGATGATGGTCGCGATGGTCAAGACCATCGCGACCATCGGGCTTACGATGGAGACCCTGCGGTAGGGCCTCGCTGCCGCAAGCCCTGGAGTGATTTTGGCTCTATCAGAGCCAAAGTGGGGCCGGCTCTATCAGAGCCAGAGTAGGGCCGGCTCTATCAGAGCCAGAGAGGGGCCGGCTTCAGACGGTAGGCGTTCCCATGGGAACGCCTCCGTCTGGCAGCCACGCCCCCGGCACGCCCACCAAAGGGGGCGTGCTGTCAATCTACTTCGACAGCACACCCCCTTTGGTGCGAGACCCAGAGTGACGGATACCCCATCGCTAGCCGGGTCTCACGCATGCGCGCAACGGAGCTCCCTCTGTCGTGCGCATGCGCAGTGGGGTAACATCGACCCGCTTGCGAGCATCCTGCACTCGTGAGCGGGTCTGAAAGACCCCCAGAGTCTCTCTGCATGTGTGGGAGGTCTGATGGGCATGCAGAAGGGTTTAATTTTATTGACCATTTACATTTTTTTCCCGTGAATGGGTGGGTAGGGGCCCCTGTGCATTGCTTTGCCCAGGGCCCACACTGCTGTTAAGACAACCCTGCTTACAGTATGCTCTGGCACTGACTGTCACAGGCTACACATAATTCATGCAGAATATACCCGATGGGGAGACTCATTGGGTATTCTGCATAACACTTTCTGCCTTAATGTCTGTGTGTGTTTATGCAATCCCAGGTATGTATCTTCCCATTTCTCATTTGCAATACTTTTTTTTTGTTTTTTTCTATCAATAAATAATTTAAATCCACAAATTGAATCAATAAAAGAGACATTTATCTGTAAATAACATGTCATCAGGAATTTAAACAAGCATCACAAGCTTTAAAAAATACAGATGTCACAACAAAGCAGATAGGAACTGGATCTGCAAATAAAAAGATTGGGGGGGGTGGAAGCCATCCTGGTGTCACCGTTGTCCATCACTGCCCCAAGTTCATGCCTATCCCCATTGAAGTAGGAGTGGCAGCATGAATATAGCAAGTCATTTGCACCACCCAATGGCAATATGGGACAGACAAGGAAGGCAGCCACCCCCCATCAGCTGTGTACCCCATAGCAGCAGCACTTATGGTTGTTCCATCCTTGAGAAGTAGACAAGCCATAGTTGTAATTTTGAAGCTTTGAGTTGAAGCTCATAATACTGTAGGTTTAGTTATATGAGCCCTTAAGATTAAGTTATTCTTGTTTTTAATAGTCTTGTAAAAAAGTGTAAACCTTATTTGTATAAAGTAGTCTCCTTTTCCTCTAGGGCACCAGGGGTGAGGGAAGGGATGTGATGCAAATCTTTTATGTAATGTAATATCAGTAATGATGCCCATAAGCTGCTTTACCAAAAAAGGTACTGTATATTACTATAGATTCACTATAAAAATAACTTTACATTTAGCTAAGTTGTATTGATTTCACATTTGGATTTCCTAGTTACATTACAATTTGTTGTATCAGAAGATGGCAGCAAAACCTCATAAAACCACAGCTGAGGTACGGTGCTTACTGGTTCTTACCAAAATTAAGATACACATATACAGTCTTCATCTTCTCTTCTCTTCTTTGTATGTGCTGTCAAACACAAGTCTCATTTGGATCTTACAGATCAAGACGAAAACAGGTATGTTCCCACCATTATTAAATAGCTGTAATGATTATGCTGTTCATAAACCATTGACTTTTGCATATATATTTAGATATTGAAAATATTGATTAGATCATTGATTAGAATGATAGTAAATGATAGTAAATAAAATACACTAATACACTTTATATCTGGATATAGAAAATATGTGTCAAAATAGTATGAACTTGAAACAACTAAATGATGGTTATGTGTAAAGTTTGTTTTTGTTAATATCATATAGCAGAATGACATACGGGACACAATTTACAAATTTCCAGCAACAATATATTATCATTGTATTAAAAACTATAAAGTGGTACAGTTGAATATACAAATTTATTTATGCATCCTGTGGGAAATCACACACACACTTCATGATGACAATACTAGTCCTGGGTACCACAAAGGAAACGTTATTTACAAAAGTATGGTGTCTATTTGTCCATCTTTTTTATTTTCCAGTATTTTTAACAACTGTGTTTCATTTGATAGGTAGAGGTAAAGGACGGGATCTATTAATACTAAAAATGTGGTAAAATCTCAGAAAATGCAGTTTTCTAGGGTTTGACCACATTCTCCATATGCACCTTCTCTTTCCGGAGCTTGGACCCGATAAGCTTGTTGCCTAATAGAAGACTATGGGCTTCTTTTTGGGAGATTTCCCCTAGAGGGAACCAATAGGATAAAGATTAGGGACTTTGGGCCTCATTCAGACCCACTCGCAAGCGACTGTCCGCTCGCAAGTGGGTCGATGGTGCGCATGCGCCAGACGCGACAAGCAAAGGACTTTCCTTCGCTCGTTGTGTCTGATCAAAGGGGGCGTGCTGTCGATGTTGACTGACAGCACGCCCCCTTTGGTGGGCGTGCTGGGGGCGTGCCTGCCAGACGGAGGCGTTCCCAAGGGAACGCCTACCGTCAGAAGCCGGCCCCACTGACATCACTGAATGAGGGCCTTTATCTATAATCTATTCATTATCTTTGTAAGCAGCTGCTTCCCAGTGGGTTGAAGGAAAAAATGTAAAATGGCACCCACAATCATTGTAAAGCATGCCGGGATTGAGTACGGGAGCCATTTTAAATTTTCACCTGCAACCCGCCAGGAAGCAGTGGCTTATAAAAGATGCTGCTTCATAAATAAAGTCCTTAGACTCCCAGTGGCCATTGCAAATTTTATAGCAATAGATCAGGACAAAATATTTTCTTCATGCCTGACCACCTAGTAAAACAAACAGAGATCTATGATATTCTCTTCAGTGCTCCATTTCAGTAGTACACTAATAGAAGACTTGTTTCAAGTTTATCCAGCAAGGCCCACAACCCAGGAGTATCTCCTCAAGTTAAAATATGTGTAACCCCTTGTCATGCCTGGGGTTTGTTTTGTTGGAACAGATGTGGAAGGCTGAAGAGGAGATTTGAGATGCGTGGATGAACATAGGTGGTTTAAGCCAGGACCTCCTCATGTATAGATGTAGTATAGATGCAGTGGATGATGGGGCTGAAGGCGAGAATAGGACTAGAATGTCTTTATTGAACAGCAGGTTGGAATGGAACTGGATATATAATACTGAATGAATAAGCAGAATCGGATTGGGACTGATGATGCTGGATTGATAGCTGGATCAGTTTAAGACCGATGTTGATGATTTTAAGAACTTGATTTGAATCCGATGTAGAAGAATTGAAGAACTTAATCGGTTTGAGACTGATGTTAAGAATTGAAGAACTTAAATGATATGAGTCCGATATTAATGAAGCTAGGTAGTTGGCCTTCAGTCTAAGGGCGATATGTACAGTACTAAGCATCGCATTGTGGTTGTGGAACATCCCACCATTTATTGGGTACATACCAGCGTTAATAATACTGGTATGTACCTAGAAATGCAAATAAAATCACAAAGGACAGCTCTACTTATAGGAGCTGTCCTTTATGACAGACGGACTTCCGGATTTATTCGCAGAATGACGCCCGCACTGCAGGGGACACTGGGAGGGATTCTGCATTTTGGAGCTTGGCGCATATGGGAATGTGGGCAAAACTCAGAAAACTGTGGTTTTCTGCGTTCTGACCACATTTCAGGCTTTGCACATTCCGCCCTAAGACACATTAGTGTTGTGGACCTATAAAGAACAGCATGTCCTGCCAGAGGGCAAGCTAGAACTTTTATATCCAAAATAGTTGGGGAGGCATACAGTAGGTTACACTGGTATACAGACAGCCACATAATACACTTGAAGTTAACTTAATAGATGAATCACTAGTCATGTACTATTGGCAGTGCCATGTGCTTGCCTCTTGGGTAACATTTGAAAACCTTGCATCAGAGTTACCTTAAATGCTGCCTTCTGTGTGTTTATATGTCCTATTTGGGCTGGGCACTTCCCCTCAATGAGCTGGTCCTGCACCTTCAGCTGCTGCTTATCTTCACTATTTTGTGGGTCCCTATCAGTCCATTCTCCCAGTGGGCCTTTTATGCCCCTTTTATGACACTGACCCCTCCTGTTTATTTTCTCATTTCAATTTGCACCCACATGCTTACCTTGCAGCCACTAGGCACACTTTAAAATAGGGATGGGGTGGGTGAAGGAGGGGGAAGTACACCCTGGCAGACACTTGCTCCAGGTACCATGGCTTAATGCTACATCTCAGGGTGCTTTACACCTGCTGTAGCCAGTTCAAATTAATGCAGCAAACCCATGTTAAAATTAGCTGTTTTTATAACATAAACCACTGTGTCAGGCTATAAGAAGAAAGTCACATTGCACATGATATACTGAGGTGAGAAGCTTTAATTTGTCCCTCTCTGATCAGTTTTTGCTGTGACATCCTGCCTGTATTTCTTCCCTTATTGCTATTACATGAATTACTGAAATCTGTGAGCCTTAACTGTCAAATGTATGTTTTCCCTACAGAATTGAAAAGGTGATAATGAATGTTGGAGGATTGCTATGAACAATGACTATCAGAACTGAAACATGACTATGAATACTTAAAATGTAATTAACTTGCTATTTAAAGAATACAAAATGTTAATGTGTTATTGCTACTTTAAGTAGTATATTATTATATTATAGGCATATGAGACAGCAGAGGGTTCTTATCTGGGAAAGTTCAGCATGTCAGAGCACTCCAAGAATTTACATTGGAATTAACGAGAATTGTTACTTTCACTGGTTATCACAACTTTGTAAATAGGGGAGGATTGGATAAACACAGCATGGTGAAGACAATCTGCATAAAAATGTGGTATCAGTACTTATTGCTCTGACACCGCATTTTAGTAAGAGTCGGTTTTTACTAGGGATGTAACACGCAGACCGTGTTTTGGTTTTGGATCTGTATCTCCTTATGTTTTGGATCTGGATTTGGTTTTGCCAAAACCGCCCCTTGCGTGTTTTGGTTTTGGATCTGGGTTTTTTTTTTTGAATCATAAAAACAGCTAAAATCACATACTTTTTACTTTGTACTCAGGGAGGTTGTTAGAGATAATGGAACCAAGACTTGCTATTTACATCAGAGGAAAGCAGCCTGTAGTTCTCCGGCTGAACTAGAACTCCCAGCATCTGTGATGTTTGCTGGGCCTACTGGAAGTTATTTGTCAACTACAGGTGGCGTGCTTCAGGTTACCTCAGCCTGCTTTACTCACTTATGTACCATGCAAATATGTATGTATGTATGTGTATGTATGTGACCAATATACACAACAAATTTCTGTATTAAACGTATTTCCACTTTATCTTTTTTTTATTTTTTGTGGATTGATTATATTAATTTTGTTTCACTTTTATTTTTTTTACACTTGGGAAGAGCACCCCTGAACAATGCAGCAACCCCTTGATGAACAACACAGACATCACCCCTTCATTATGGACAACAAAGCAACTCTGCCGATTGTGGACAGACCACCTGCAGTGCAGAGTCACAAATACATGGACGATAAACTACCGCACACACAAAAGAAAAAAAAAATATTTTTTTGTGGATTGATAACTTTTATTTCACTTTTATTTTTTTAACACTGGGGAAGAGCACCCCTGAATGAGGCAGTAGCCACTTGATGAACAACACAGACAGCACCCCTTCTTTATGGACTACAAAGCACCCCTGCGGACAGACCACCTGCAGTGCAGAGTCACAAATATGTGGACAAAAAACTGTGGTCTGGCCGGCAGTGTCACCAAACAATAATAATGCAGCTAAGTTGCTAATGCACACGCACACACACACACACAAAAAAGCACTTTTAATTTTTTTTTTCACTGGGGAAGAGCACCCCTGAATGAGGCAGAGCCCCTTTATGAACAACACAGATAGCACCCCTTTTTTATAGACAACAAAGCACCCCTCCCCAGTGCAGACAAACCACCAACAGAGTCACAAATACGTGGATGATAAACTGCGCTCTGGCCGGCAGTGTCACCACACAATAATAGTGCAGCTAAGTTGCTAAGGCACAAAAACAACACAGCACCCCTTTATGGACTGCAGCCCTAGCCCCTTGATGGACAGGACAACAACACAGCAGCAGCCCTTATGTATAACACAGCAACAGCCCCTTGATTGACAGGACAAGTGACACAGCAGCTGCAGCACCCACTGAAGTCCTCTTTTATATACTGCAGCCCTAGCCCCTTTATGGACAACACAGCAGCAGCCTTCAGCCCCAGACTCCGACAGTACAAGTTGGACAACACACTGACACAGACAGTGACAGTAACATGTCTGTTCACCATCCACACCCGGAGTGAAAATTGCACCGGTCACCTGGACCTTTATAGAATCCAAAACCTGCGAGAATCCGACAGTGGGAGGATGATGTTTTGCCTCGTTTTGAGATCCGAGTCAGGCAGGAAAACCCGAGCCGGACTCAAATCTTGCCTCGGAATTGCAATGTGCGGGTGGATCCGGTTCTCTGAGAACTGGACCCGCTCTGCTCTAGTTTTTACTTACAAAGACACCCTTAAGTATCTAAATTATAAACAGTATACAATAACAATAAATCTTTTGTTTAGCAAAGCATAGAAGTCACTCAAGTAAATTCCAAATACTGGTTAGATAATATTAATATATATTTCGTTTGGTTGTATATTTAGATTATTGACAAAGTTTTCTTTTTAATTTTAAGCAATTTCTTTCAATTTTACTCTAAAGCCGCATATCCATTAGATGATAAATTGGACGATTTGAACGATAGCGATGTCATCATCGTACATCGTCCACAATTTGGCCAGTGGCTATGAATGATATCGTTCAGTGTGGGTGCTCAATGTCGTTAATGACATTGAGCATATCACTGTCGGGGAAACACTAGACAATATCGCTCATGGAGCATATCGTCTAGTCTAGTGGATACCCATTAAGATGTTTTTTGAATTTTGTATTTATTATTCTAAGTTCACATTTAAAATAAACAAAGAAACTGAAAGTCGTACTGCTGTACACAATTGTTTCATGCCTAATGTTACACTGCATACATAAATTCAGTTATGCTTTAAATAAAAGTTAGATGGATATAAAAGAGTGACAATTGTACAACAGTGGAGCACTGCTGTGCCAAGCTTTGTATTGTGTTAGCACAAGTCATTGTTTGCCTCACAGTTGTAAGGCTAACTAAATGCTATTATAACCTTTTCCTTTTATTTCTTCACAGGTATGGATCATTATATATACAATAGACAAAATACTGTAACTCTGCTATTATGGTTAAATATCATACAAAAGGAATTTCTGACTTCTCATTGCTGATTATAGAAGTGCCTGATTTGTTTTGGTGCTCAATACAATATCCATCCTACACTCAATTTTCTGACAAAACTAGATCAATACATATACAGTATGTTCAAAATAACGTTACAGTATACAAGTGATGGTAATATATGTTAAAACACTTGCCATTAATAATACAACAATTGGGCTTCATTAAAGATGCACTCTGAGAGGCTTATGTAGAGTTAGGAGCAAAGCAAAAACAGCAGCATAAGGAACAGTTTGTTCCTGAACAAACCATGTTGCAATGTGAATGTGCATGTACAAAGCAGCACAGAGAGTGTAATGGCTAGCATTACAGCACCACAGCAATGAGGTCATGTGTTCGATTCCCACCCTAACTGTGCAGAGTTTGTATATTCTCCCTGTGCTTGCGTGGGTTCCTCTGGGTGCTCCGGTTTCCACCCACACTCCAAAAATATATTGGTAGGTCAATTAATTCTCAACAAAATGTTACCATAGTGTGTATGTGTGTGTACACGTGATAGGGAATGTAGATTGTAAGCTCCACTGGGGCAGGGACTGATGTGAATGACAAAATATTCTCTGTAAAGCACTGCGGAATATATGTGTGCTATATAAATAACTGGTAATAATTAACTGTTCATTTTATTTCTTCCTTATCTACAAGCAGAACATGATTTTGCCAAAATACAAAGTAACTTTTTCACTTTTTATTTGCTCCTTTATTTTATTTGCTAGTAACTCTGAATTTGCCCCAGAATAGACATCACAAAACACATTGGACTGGGAATATAGATCTTGGGAGGATATTGAGGAAGGAAATAATGACTTTAGTTTTTTGTTAATTGTATTCTTAATTTGGAGAGTCCTTAGGGCGCACATCCACTTGCTGATTTCTATGTGCGACTGAACGATAACGTTATCGCTCAATCGCACCTGAATTGTGCATGAATCGAGCACATTAATGTTGGAAACGACCAGCGCTGGTCGTTTCCGACATCAATAATCGGCCGAACATGCTGTACAACCTGACGATAATGTCAGGTTGAGCATGGTAGGGGAAGTGACTACACTGAATGACTGAATGTTCAGTGTAGGCACAGCACAGACTGTGAAATGACTGCACAATTACATTGTCGTAATCGTGCAGTAATTTTTTGGTCTGCTAGTGGATGTGCCCCTTTAGAGTAATGGAGGAATCTTCTGGATCTCCCATGTGTATGTTCTTAGGATGTGTGTTCTATAGATACCTGCAGATACATACACTGTGTTCAAATAATGTAAAAAAAAAATATTTGTATTATGTGCACTTTAACCAGTACAATGTTAGATGTGGTAGACACCTTTACAGGGGCGCCACAATTTAGGTTCGGGGGTCAAAACATAATTTAATTTGGCACCAATAGATATATATTTTTATGTTCCGCAAAGGAAGGGGAGGTGGTCGGGGGGGAGCAGTGATGCTTCGAGGGGGTGGTCAGGGGTGCCATGAATGTGGGGGCATTTGGGTCCAAGTGGGAAGAGCAAAAGTAAGAAGGGGGAGCTGACAGGGCCAGATTAAGCCTTTGGGGGGCCTGGGGCACTAAAGACAGGGGGGCCCTCTCCCTCTTGTCAGCACTGCCCCGTCTGGCTGTGCTCGCTGTGTCTGTCCCCCAGCACCTCCATGACTCAGCAGCTTAGGTCCTACCTGCACTCCTACAGCGGGGGCAGACTTAGGAGCCTCCTCTCGGTATGGATGGATCTAGACTTTCCTTTTATAGGGAAGGGTGGTTTAAGAATTAAATTTGCCGACTCCCACTTTCAATCCCAACTCTTTTGGGCCTTGCACATCTCTACTCCACATTTGGACACAGGCTGAGCACATCTACTGAGTGGGATGCAGTTCTGTGTGCTATACGTTACACTGTGCGGCCGGGTATTGCCGTCACTGTTGCTGCAGTTACTGGCACTATACGGTGTGTCTGCAGCACGTCTGGTCAGTAATGTGTGAGGAGAACTGTAGCACAGACCTGGTTTTGCATGGTGTGCAGGGAAACAGGCTGTGAGTTATGCACTGGTCAGCACTGGGAGATGGGAACACATCTATATAATCTGATTGTCCTGGAAAATAGTGTGCTCTGTGTATATTCTATCAGTGGCTTTTGCACCTCAGTGGTTAGATCTCTGTGCGCCATACCATAACTCTATGTATTACACCAGGCCTGCCTTAAGGATGTCCCGTAGAGGGTAATGCACCAGGATGCCCATGCATGTAAGGGAAATGCCTGTAGTGCCAGCGGCCCCGCTGTCCTCTGTATCTGTAGTAAAATCGTTGGATGAATACATCACACACTGACCTGATTAGGACCATATGCAACTCCCTTCCCCAGTGCTTCCTCTTGGTTCCTTTTATAGTGGCAACACTGGACTTACAGCTGTACTGCTGCCACTTAAGGAACACTTTAATTCATAACTATAAAATGGCTGCAGAAGCTGCAACATCCATGATAGTGGCTTTGTTTTTGTCTACAAGCTAATACTCCTCCACTCCCTCCAATACATCACAGACCCATATTTCTGCAGTGGTAACTTATTTTTATTCTTGTATCATAAAGTTGACTCCTTACCTTTTACTGACTCTGGTCTGGTCTGTTTACTGAACAATGCATGCACCTTCCGACCAGGCTCTATCTCTTTTCCCACTGGCTCTGCTTCTCCCACTTCTGCTCCTCACTATCCTAACTACTGTGCTGGGGCTGGCAGGTCTCAATGCTAGGGTGGAGCAGACTGTGGACACCACAGCACAGTGTATAATCCCAAGCACTGTCTGCAGACAGCCAGGTGAATACAGAGGCACCCTGTCACCCCTCCTCGCCAGACGTGACATGAAGGGAGCAGGGCAGATCAATGTACTAGTAGAATCTGCCTCCTAGAGTACCGGGAAGAGGAGCTGTACCACTTGCAAGCCCCTCTTCCAAACGCTGTATGACATCACTTGTGCAGCTGTGCGCGTGTCCACCCCTCCCTTGGATCTGTCCTTGCCTATCTGACAGCACGGGGACTGATTCTTCTCATCTCCAGCCTCCGCTGATGCTGCTGACTGTGGAGGCTGGAGACAGCAGCACCAGAGCTGGGACAGAGCAGCTCTGGCTGGGGGGCCCCCTGAGAGAGGGAGGCCCAGGGGTACTCGCCCCCTATGCCCCTCCCTTAATCCGGCTCTGGGAGCTGAGGGGTAAGTGGGGAGGAATATAGAAATTGAAATGGGAGAAGGGCACAGGGCTGGTCCTAGAGGAGGTGCCAGCTTGCAGTTACTAACCACTGTAGGGTTCTGAAATAGGTGGAGCAGGGAGGAGGGATAAGGAAGGCAGAGAAGGGCTGTTGAAAGGGAGGAGGTGAAGCAGCTGGAAAGGGGAATATCTCTGTGCCTGGCTTCATGGTAACCATGCTCCCTATGACCCAGTATATATACAGGTGCTTTTCAAATGTTTAGGGCGGTGAGTCGCCCCTTGCCCCCCATTCTGGCATCTGTGCACCTATATAACTATGCCCATTTTCTTGGTTTTGTCTGCTTTATTGTCACTGTGAACTATTTTTTTCTTCTATGAATGTTTTCTGTTGGAATGTATAAAGATTTTTTTATTTGATATCCATTTATAGAGAGAACAAAAATACATATACAGTACCTTGCTATAATTTTTCAAAAAAGTAACTTTTAGTGTAATTACATAAAATTGCCCTAGAATATACACTGAAGTAACAAAAGTCATGGGATAGATGCCTAGGGGTATATTTACCAAAGTGAGAGATTTTAGAAATGGAGATGTTGCCCACAGCAACCAATCAGATTCTACTTAACATTTAACTAGCATCAACTAGAAGATAATAGCTAGAATCTAATTGGTTTATATGGGCAACATCTCCACTTCTAAAAACTCTCACTTTAGTAAATATACCCCCTAGTATCATGTAGGACCCCCTCTAGCCAGGCAAAGTGCAGTAACTTGACATGGCATTGATTTCACAAGTTGATGAAAGACCTCTGGAGTAATGTTGGCCAAAGCCATCTGAATAGCTTCCCACAGTTCCCTAAAATTTGTAGGTGCAGGATCTAGTTTGCAAATGATTCACCATGTCCCGTAAATGCTCAATTGGGATCATGTCGGGCAAAGTGGTGGCTATACCATTCATCAGAACTCTCCAGAATGCTCCTTGGACAAATTTTGGACAAATTGGTACCGATGACACAATGCATTATCCTGCTGGAATATTCCACCATTGTGGGGTCACCAAGCAATGCAACATAGCAGTTACTGGTCAATGAAGTATTTAGATGGACAAGTGGACTAAAGCCATTTCATGTGAACACATCTCACACCATCATGGAACCACCAACAGCCTGCATGTTGCCTTGTTGACAACTGGGATCTATGGCTTCATGGGGTCTGTGCCACACCCCAACTCTACCAACAGCCCAAAACAACTGGAACCATGACTCAATGGACCTCGACACATGTTGCCAGTCCTACAGGGTCCAATTTGTGACATCACTAGACCAGGTAAAGTGCTGTGTCCGGTGTTGTAGTGTTAACAGGGGCACTCTGGTGGGTCTTCTGCTTCCATATCCCATGATAGCTAAAAAATGCTGCACTGACCTGCTGGATATGCATCTGGTACCTCCTGCATTGAATGTGAATGTGATTTGAGCCAGTATTGCTTGTTTTTTGCCACGGACAGTTCTGGCCAGATGCTGCTGGTCATGATCATTTAGCACCTGTGGGCAGCCACCACACTGTCTACAGTGGGTGGTAATGCCTTCAATTAGGTATTCCCGGTACAAACGTGACACTGTAGATCAAGGAATGTTGAATATCCGCACAACTTTGGAAATGGAATGTTGCATCAATTGGGCACCCACTTTCATGCCCCGTTCAAACTACAAAAACATCACAGTACGGTGACACCACCTGCCGTTACCTTTGCCTACTGCTGTCCGATGACTTTGGTACATCAATGTATTCATCTAGTTATTTTTCTTACTATTACTATTCTTACTATTAATTTAAAAAAAAAGAAACACTAATTCACCACTTTAATATAAATTAATATTTTTTTCCTCTTTAATCTGAATGCTGTAGGAATAAAAATACCTATATAATCTATATATACCCACAACATCACTGTTAAAATAAACCACTAGCACTTTGCCTTTACCCACTGCAACATGATCAAAGCTGGGAGTAAGGCACTTCCTGGAACCAGGGAGAGGCTTTTATTGGCTGGACATTTATAAGTAGGCAGCTGTAATGTAAGCGGTCACATGACCAAAAGCCTCCAGTCCAGAGTCATACAAGGAGAATCAAACCCATGGAGACCACCAACTGGAGGGTGCACAAAGAGAATCAGGAACCTAGTAAGGCAAGTACTGGTGACAAGAAGACAATATCTGGGGCAGATAGCCACAGAATTTCACAACAATAAATGTCACAGCTGCCACCATTGCACAATGAAAAAAAACAGAAGGTATAGACAGAGGCTTTGGTGGCTCTATAGAAGTGCTACAACTGAAACACAATATTCCTAAAAAAACACACTTTTACTTAAATAATAAATGACACAATAATATAAAAATAATACTTCCAAAATGGAACAGAACTGCAGAGCTGCTATATAAAATCTTGTTGATGATTGGAAGTAAAATGTCTTTATTTAGCTATCCAATATTACAGACTGACCCAAATAGAATGCAGGAAAAAGTCCTTTTTTGATGCACAATGATGCAGCTCTGCAGCAAATGTTAGCGCATAATGTTTGTATGGAGGTATATTAGAAAATAATGTTTCTCGCCAGCACTGCAGAAAACTCAGACAGTATCCTCACTCCTCTTACAATCCATACACTTCTGCATGTTAAATTGTAATTATAGACAGATCAAAAGTCTATCTCAGCTCTATTTACATCAATTTTCCTTTCACTATAGATATTTGACAAGAAGCTCCAATGTAGTTTGCTCAAATATTGAGACAATCAAAGAATAAGTGTCCTTAAGGCATTTCTCTGGGATTTTTCCTTCATTAGAAATCATTGCTCCTCCTAATCTCCATTTACCTTTCCAATTTACAAGACAGTGAGTTGTCCAGCCCTCACCCTAGGTACTTATTCTACCAAATCTGTTATATTATTGTTGTACAGGATGTTGTTCTTCGATATGTACAGATTTGACAGCTGGTTTGTTGCTCCATACGCCATGTAGTGCGCAATGCATCTCGCGCCACACACTATGCCTTGAGTCGCGCCACACAAAATGTTTTGTAGCGGATCATAGCGTAGCAAAGGAAAAAAGTCATAACATGTAATACAGCTTTTTGTCCACCAGGTGTCACTTTTCCTAAACTACACAGGGCATGCGTCTGATTTCCAATGCATTTTCTGTATCACCGCCCAATGATTGACTGGCAGAAGCAGTGTTTCGGTACACTATAGTACAGCATTTTCCTCATGGATTCAGGGCTGTAGAAGAATGTCTAATAAAGTTTTAAATCATTATGTGTGTGAGTCCTGTACTTTTTTATATAAATATTTTACACGCACACACAGCTTTTAATGAGGCGGGATAAATATTCACTAATTCTCCCCAACCATCATTCCCTTCTGTTCAATGCCACCGTGCTCAATACACTGTCCACAACACCACAAGTTCTGTCATATGTTGTGTACGGCACTCCATACAGTACCCACGTAGCACCCTGCCAGTCGCGCTATGGCGTTTAGAGTCTCATAGTACTGCACATGCCCAATGAAGCTGGTCGGAAATGCTGTACACAACAGGTGCAGCTTTCGACATGGCTGGCGTGTATGGGCTAGTGGTATGGGTGATTGCAATGCAAGCATGGGCGTCATGGGCTTGAGACTTGGTAAGGGACTTATTTTTTTTTTTTAATCTTCACTACAGGACTTGGTGCTGTGTGAGTTTTGTCATTTATGCAGGTATCTCAGTTGACCAAAAAGATGCACTTCCAGCATTGCATATAGACCGAGCAATAGAAGTTCAGTGCTTTAATCACTAACTGAGCCATGTAGTGCCCTACTACTCACGCTATGCTGTGGCGTATCGAGTCTCATAGTACTGCACATGCCCAGTGTGGTCTGGAGTTACATACAGTGCATCCCATGCATCCCAGACTTAGATACTATAGTGATTTTATGACTTTAGAAACTAGTAGTAGGCTCTGTTTGAAAGCAGGGTCTCTGGATTACAAACTGAATGTACATTTTAAGATGCACACTTGCGGCACTGTAGGCTCTGTGGTGGCATGCCCAGTGGACCAGCTCCATATGCCATGTAGCGCCCTGCTGGTCATGCTATGCTGTGGTGTTTTGAGTCTCATAATACTGCACATGCCCAGTGGAGCTGATCGGGAGTGACAGTGCATCAGCACTACGCTGATGCACTGCAAGCAACACAACAGGTGCGACTGTGGGATAGAGGTTTGGTGATTGGCTTGCAAGAGTGGGCGTCCCATGTTTGAGACCTGGTAAGTGACTTTTTTTTAAAATCCACACTGCAGTACTTGGTGGTGTGTGAGTTCTGTCAGTTATACAAATACATACCGGTATCAATATATACATATATATATATATATATATATATATATATATGCTTTGGCCAGTGGACCCAGTGAAAGGGTTCCCCAGGTGGTGGCATTACTCTCCCTGCTAGAATGAGCTTGGTGCTGGTTATGGATAATACAGGAGACCCCTACACTTTTTGTCCCATGTAAATCCAGAACCAGGACCAGCTCTGTAAAGCCCAGGGCTGGTTGTGCTTTAAGGAAGTGGGGGGGTTAATGGGCAGGCATGCATATTACACTTGTATACTATACATTTTTTTATCACAGATGCATGGACAGATCTCACTTATCCATCTATGCATCTGTGTCTTATTGGCTTTTTGTTATCATGCTGTAGTTGCTTGCAAAACGGAATGCACTGATCCGTGCATGCATCTGTGATCTGTTTTTTTCACTGATACTTGGAGCATGGATCTCCCTGATCCATGCTGTAAGCATCTTCTGCTATTGCGTATGATATAATAATATAAAAATCATTAAATCATGCATGAAAGATCTTACTGTACTGTACAGTAAGATTAATTCACATGTACTATAGCAGTACACGTCCACTTTAATGCTGTGCTCATACTGTACTGTATAGTAGGTGTTGCTTTAACAAACTCCCTGAAATGCTTTTTCACACCTTAAAGTACAGTAGTGTTCATTCTGACACCCTTGGCCTAATCAGTTACTGTACAGTATGTGGACATAACTCTTTTGTTTTTCTGAAAGGCAAAATGGTAGATGTGATGTATCGCTACAGCTACTGTACTGTATTTTTAATTTAATAAACATTTTTATTAAGTACATTATGCCCTCCTCAATGATTAGGTGCAGGGGACTACATTAGAATGAAAACTACAGTATAAGGGCTCTAGTCGTGTGTCTTGTGTCTAACGACATTGCAGTCATGTGTGGCATACTGTACTGTAATGTGTATAAATGCACTGCAAAATGTGTGACATAATGTCTATAAGGGCACTAGTAAAGTGTTGTATAATTTCTGTAAGGCTACTGTAAATTACAAAACAGTACATTACATTTTTTTTATTAACAGGAATTCAGCAGCGGCAAAGAGAGGACCAACATGTCCAGGTGGCGCTTCACCGACGCCATAACCACCTAGTGGGTAAGTTCTGTACAGTCTTTCAGTATACTGTCTTTGTTTCTAGTGTACATACAAGAAGCACCTCAGCGCTAATGAGCCAGTGAATCAAATATCAGTGCAGCAGTAATAAAAGAGGTGATTGCCAACCTCACAAGCATAAACAATAAAGGAAAAAAACTGCACTCTGATATTTATGTTGAGACATAGGAACAATACATCAATATATTAAAAGAATTTAACACCTTGAAAATAAATAACAAAAACAGGACACACATACAAACACAATATGATAAATGTTGGATAAATAATTAACACTGCTTGAATAGCTCATGAGAAATGTAGCAAACAGGGAATTATAAAGCATGCAAATTAGGGAGTTGATCAGGCTCCAAAATCTACAACACACTCTCCTGTAATACATGCTACACCATATACCTGTTCAGATATTAAACCTGTGAAGTACTGTAGCAAATCACATTTACTTTGGGCGATGATGTAGCCTATAGCTACTGATTAGCTATCCCCAACAATGTATCAATGATAATAATAGTGGAACCCATTGAAAAAATTGCCAGTTAATAGTATCAAAGCCACAGATGGTGTGGCCAATCTCAAACATAAAAGTGGGGATGACCATGTAATCCAAAAGTAAGCCTGTATATAACTTGTAAAAATGTACCCTTATATGCAATTGAAAGGCAAGCAAAGTTCTACTGGGTACTTAAATGGTTAAAAGCTGCCGATGAGTACCTGTAGATGGGACCGTGTCCATCCCTTTATGTACAAAGAAGACTTGAGCTGAAATTACTCGGTGTAGTTCAATGGTATATGCTGAGTATTAGTATCCAACATGGCTGGATACTCTGCAACCCACTTGTTCCCCCGTGGTCGGTGTCAGTGCCCGTCTTTGTGCTGACAGCCGCCGGGACCTCTGTCAACAGTCATGTGACTCAGATCCCCATCTGGAGTGAACACCGGAGGATGCTGTGGGCAGGACTACCCGTCTCAGTCTCAAACACGGCTCGGCATGGACACCAGAGGATACTGTGGACAGGGGGACCCACCTAATTTAGCAGTGGTCTGACAATAAATCCAGATCTCACAGGAAAAAGTACAGGCTGGTTGTCAATATAGCTGCACCTGGTTCCAAATGGGGAATAACTTCAGTAGCTAGTGTGGAGAGCAGCAACGCGTTTCGGCTACTACTGTAGCCTTTTTCAAGCTGTAATGCTCTCCTTTATGGTTGAATGATATATATAGTGTGTTAGGATGAAAACCATTGGGTAATTAGATAATTATTTAACCATCCTTAACCCTTAGTAATTGGTTCCAACAAAAGTGTATCCATATCATTTTCCAATATAATCTTATTGTTTCTTTAATATAAAAAGAAAACATCTTAAACACAACTCTTTAATAAATATAGAAAATAAATAAATTAATTAATTAAAAAACAACTAGAATCAATTAATAATAAACCTATAAATAATAAACATAATATATGTATACAAGTGTGTGTGTATAACACGTGTGTGTGCATACATAAGCACACATACTACAGCCCACATATGCCAACATGTGTGAACATATGTTTAGCTGTCTACCCTAATGTCCCAACAATAAACATGACAGAGTAATATAGACCATCGGAGGATATATACTATAATTACAACATTACTATTAGTGACTATTAGAGCATCGCCTGTGCAATATCAGCTACTTTAGCGACATCTAGATAGACCACTAAGATTGATGAAAAAGAGAGAGACAAGGAGGACTAACCTATCCACATATACACAAAAGCAGATACATGAACCATCGATGATCTCCATTTACCAAACAATATAACCTTCTGATTTCCAGCACATCTCTAACATACCCTAACATAATAAAAATGTGCCAAAGAATGTACTGAAAATAAACATAAAACATAAAACTAAGAAATGATAAATAAAATTATTAATACCAGCACCATAAATGCGCACATGTACATACACATACATACACATACATACACAAATGGGCACCTACATATATGCATGTGCACAAATACAAATGATACTATTAATAATAAATAAATTAGAATAAAAATAAAAATAGTGTTGATATAATAATCTCAAACATATTAATATAATAATAGTGGAGATACTGTAATAGTGAGTGAAACACACAATATCAATAAATCAAATATCAAAATCAATCCTGATTTAATTGACTGATTAGTAAGAACACCCTATATTAAACAATGTGGCTAAGGTTATGAGAATAGAACTATCTCTAATGAGATCCAACCAGCATATCAGAGAGAGACACTATGAAGAAAGACTATATCTGGCCATAATTAATTAGCCCAGATTAACTCGGGCATATGAGTAAACAAACAAAGTACAGGGTAGTGCACATAACCCTTTACAGGCTAAAGAACACCAGACTCGCTCCAGCTGGTCCATCCCAAATATAAAGATCTTCAAATCTGCCCATATAAATGTTAGCAATGCTCGGAGCAAATCTGGTGCCCATGGCCATTCCGTGAATCTATAAGTAGTGGGTGGAGTCAAAAATGAAATTATTCTGTGTCAAAATATGTTTCTAGTGTTACAGTATGTTGTGTTCCAGTAAAGATTTGTACTGTACAGCAGATTTTTTTTGTTTCCAAACTGTTTAGAGGGAAACTGATAGTAGTGTTATTTGTCCACATGGGAGTGTGCATGTACTAAGACTGTTACAATGGGCCAGTTTAAAAAGGAAAACTGACAGTATAGTGTTCTTTTTCCACAGTGCAGACACCACCACCACCATGACCACCATCACCACCACGACAGGAGGAGGAGGAGGAGGAAGAGGAAGTTGAGATTGGTAATGATTTCAACAGTTATGGACACAGTAGTGTACTGCTACTGCCTTTTTAATTTGCTTGTATAATATATTTTTTCCTATACACACAGATGTCCTAGTCATTGAGGAAGAAGAAGAGGAGGAGCCTGCCAGCCCGCGAGGAGACAGTTAGTATTTTTGTACAGTACAATACTTCTCTTCTCAGCCCAAGCAGCATGGCCTCCCCTCCCAACCCCATCGCTGTTCCTTGCTGCCGGCATCAGAAAGTGTGCATAAACTTGACAACGCCAGCACCATGGCTCATGATATCTGCTCATACACACCTCATCTAGTATCCATGAGCCATACTGTACAGTAAGTGTATACTGTCAATAAAGTGTCATAATACCTATAGTAATACTACTGTTGGCCTCTATCTATTGACATTTTTGTTTCGTGGCAAAATATTGTAACATTTCCACAGAAACACCAAACCAAGGGCCCCAGCCCCCCCTGGCCCAAGAAGACGCAGCAAGCCCTATCCGCCCCTCTAGGCCTCGTAAGTACTGTACACTAGATTGTCTTCTATCTCTCTATTTTTTTTTTCCTTTTCACAGTGTCTCTCTCCCTCCTTTACTCCAAAGACCCATCTCCAACCTCTTCTCCTTGCACACTAATTCTTTCTGTAGTTTTTTTTTTTTGTCAGTACTGTACAGTATGTTTCGGAACCTGTCTTAAGGACTTACACACTAGATGATTTTGATGAACGATAACAGTATCGTTGAATGATATACAGTACTGTTCATATGGTCTAGTGTGTATGCAGTAATTGACCAATGAAGCATGGTCGCTCCCTTTCGTCATCAACGATATCCCCAGTGGTCTGTACATGTAGCCCAATCTGGGAATATTGTTAATGATGCCATGCTGGCAAATGCAGTCTCCACTCCTACCCCAATCATCATTCCTCGCTGCCAGCATCAGCAAGTGTGCATACACTTGATGATGCTGGCACTGCTGCCGGGCCCGTGGCTCAGGATATCGGCTCATACACACCTCTTCTAGTGTCCATGAGCCATACTGTACAGTAAGTGGTTACTGTCAATAAAGTATAGTAATTGTACTGTCAGGCTGAATTTATTGAAATTTTTCCATATTGTTTTGAGGTAACATTACACTGTGTTTTTTTTTTACACATTTCCAGAAACCGAAGGGGTCCAGCCCCCCCCCTTTCCAGTCCAGGAGGCTGCAGCCAGCTCCAGTCACTCATTTAGTTTTAGCAGGTACTGTATGCTACATTATCTCTCTCTACTTTTTTTCCTTTTCTCAGTGTCTCTCTCCCTCCTGTACTCCAAAGACCCATCTCCAACCTCTTCTCCTTACACACTAATTATTTATGTGCTTGTGTAGCAGTAACATTCTGTTTTTTTCCACAGTAATGCCAACCCAAGGGCCCCAGCCCCCCAGCCATGACACAGCCGGCCTCAGCCACCCCTTTAGCCTTTGTAAGTACTATACACTACTTTGTCTTCTACTCTATCTCTATTTTTTTTCCTTTTCATAGTGTCTCTCTCCCTCCTGTACTCCAAAGACCCATCTCCAACCTCTTTTCCTTACACACTAATTCTTTATGTACTTGTGTTTTTTTTTCAGTACTGTACTGTACAGTATGTTTCAGTCACCTTGTCTTATACTGTCAAAAAGTGTAATAATAGTATAGTATTAACATTGTTGGGCTTTATTTATTGACATTTTTCAAATAGTTTGATGACAAAATTACATTGTGTTTTCTTTTCACAGTTTCAGAAATGGAAGAGGAGGAGGAGCCCCAGGCCCATGAGGCCCCAGCCACCCATTTAGGGAGGGAGCTGAATGTCTGCTTACAGTGGGGTGTGTGGTCAGGCAATGATGCAGTATTGGGGGCAGGGCCGGGGGCGTGACCACGCGAGTGCATCATGCTGAAATTAGTGGTATTGTGAAGCAGGGGTGGGGCTATGATGACGTGATTCAGCGTGAATTGTGTCACCGCCTCCCCCACTGCAGGGTTTTTCATCTTTACGCTGGGGGATTGGGGTGGTTGGGAGGGTCTTTGGCCACTGGGAGGCTTGCCTGTCATTCCGGGGGGCCAGGGGCAACACGTGATATTCGGGAGGCTCCTGGCCAAATCAGGAGGGTAGGCAAGCCTGATTTTAAGTTGTATTATAGTATGATGGTTCACAATAATTGTTTTTCTAGGTGCATGTATATCTACTTGGTATCCGAGATAAGTTCTTGGTGTATAATGCTTTTGCAGACTCATGCAGGTACTGGGCAAGCATACCATGCAGTCAATACTCAACTCATTGTGCCAACACTGTTACCCTTGTAATGTTTTACATTTAGGATGATAGTGCTCTTGCACCTAAATCAATAAATTGGGACACAGGACATGAACACACTTTTAAAAGACAGATGTACTAAGCTCTTGAAAGTGATAAATTGGAGAGTGATAAACTACCAACCAATCAGCTCCGAACTGTCATTTTTCAAACAGCCTGTAACATGACAGTTAGGAGCTGAGTGGCTGATAGTTTATCACTGTCCAATGTATCACTTTACAGAGCTTAGTACATCTTCCCCAAAGAATTGTATTCATTTGGTGCTCAGGAACAGAGGGGTAAATGTATTATAGCGGCATACATTGTGCTGCTTTAACTCCTCCTGCTTCACCTCTTTACTGAGTGGAAGCAGGAAGCAGTACTGATGAGATGTATGAACATCTCATCTGCCAGAGGGGTGGAGTGAAAACTTTCCTCTATGGCAATCTCTGCCTGAGTACACAGTTCATCAGTATAGCATTGATGCTCTGTGTCTACGTTCCCAGCCAGTTCCACTAGTCATGCACGAGATCTTGCAAGCATCACGAGATCCTACATGCAGCCCCTGGAGCCAGCAGACACCGCAGCAGGGATAGTGCTTTCCTTGCTGTGGTGATAGGGCAATGACAGCTGCAGCTGTCAATATTGATAGCTGCAGCTGTCAGAATGGTCTTGTAGACAGCAGCGCCAATAATGACAGAGGTGCATAGTGCCCCTGCCATTTCACATTGGACCTCTCAATAATACATGGGGGAGAAGTGGTTTCAGTGCACACAACGTGCGCTGATACCACTTTCCGATTTCACTGGATAATACTTCTTTCCCAGAGTCTACTGTGAGTGCCAGGTTATGACTCTGTTCTTCATTTTAGTTCTTGACCATCCACCTGCATTGTGGCTCAATTTGTATGTGGCCAGTATTAACTTGGTTCTTTGCTGTCATTGGGCTTTGATTTAGTGATGCAAACTTGTATTTGGTTGCATGCTTATATTGGCTGTATCTGACATTGATAGTAGTTTGTGATATTGTACTCTACTGTCATATATGTTTAGTTAGTCTTTTGTTTAATTTCCTATCCCTAGACCAAAAAAATCTCTGATATGGAACAATTACGTAAGTACTGGTAATATCATAGAGCTTTGCAAAAGGACCTTTTTATAGGATTAGAGTACTCAAGCTGTTATTTAATGAAAGGGAGTGGTCCTACTCTTATATTTTTATAAATCAAGACTAAGACATTTCCTGTTAGGGTAAAGTTGGCTCCATCTGGTTTGTTTGTAGCTAATGTAAAATCATGTCGCAAATCATAAAATATAATATACTAGCTGAAGTGCCCAGCATTGCCTGGGTTTAAATCATCAAGATATTAAGTTATCAATGAGTTTGATGTAACTGTCAACATTTTGAAATAATTAGCAGGTTAGCAGCTCTTCTAACACAACCATAAGGGAAAGTTCTGCCTGGTGCAATCCACCGTGAGAGGTCTGACCAGGACCACAACCATTCCATTAGGCATCCAAACCATCCCTATCCATCCAGTGGAAGGAACAGAACAGGCTCCCCAGGTCAAAGTTCTGGCCAGCGTACACCAATGGGAGGTCCCACCAGGACCTCAACCCCCTAGTATGTCTTGTGGGATCCAGTGTTATCACTCTGTAAAGTTTTTGTCCAAATCCATCCAGTGGAAGGCTCAGAACAAGGCCTGTATAGGTTCCCTGGGTCAAAGTTCTTGCCGGCGCAATCTGCCGGGAGGACCAACCTGGACCCCAACCACACCATTAGACATCCAGGCCCAATTGCAACCAATCTGTGTTTCATGAAAATCTATCCAGTGGGAGGCCCAGAACAAGTTCCCCATGTCAAAGTTTTGCATAGCGTACACCAATGGGGGTCCGACCAGGACCTCAACCCTCTAGTATGTCTACTGGAATCCAATGTTACCACTCTGTTAAGCTTTCCTCCAAATCAATCCAGTGGAAGGTTCAGAACAAGCTCCCCGGGTCAAAGTTCTGCCTAGCATACAATAATGGGAGGTCTTTATCCCCTCTAAAATCTGGCCAGGATCCACCTGGACCACCTTGCATTGGTTTCATCCCAATTGGTGCAGGGGTGTCCGAATGCATAACCAGACAGACAAACAAATAGACCAATGAATTTTGTATATAAGCTAAAACTTTGAAAACATAATAAACAGAATTATACACACAAAATGGTGCAGTATTTAATAACTTGTTATTATACGATGATAGTTTTATGTTTTGAACATTTTAATTTAAATTTAGAATAATGTTTTATTTAAAATCATCGCTATTTATGTTATATATATTATTGGTATTGTTTAAATAATATACACCGAAATTTTCAAAATCGTCAATATCGATCAAGCAAAATAAAATGCCCATGCATTGGTAAAACACAGAATAATATACTTTTTGCATAAAACAGCGATGCTAGCATAAAATGTATTTATTATTCCTATTGTAAGTTGTAAGCAGAATAGTTCTGTAGTTCTATGGTGTACTTGAACCCATGTCATGCAATGAAAGAAAGCTTCAGGCTCACATGTGTCCTGGTTTTATCAGGACAGTCTACATTTTTACAGTAGGAAATGTTTAACTCAGACTGCTTATTTTACAGTTTGCCACTATATCTCTTTTATAAAAAATACTGAGAACAAGAACTTTTCAGCATTTGGAACCTAATAAAAATGAAAAGGTGCTACAGTACAGTAGCTATACACTAAGAAAACTTCACCTGGCATGGCAGGCACAGTTATCTGGTTTATGATAATAGGAGACCTTTGCATGCTTGCTTACTTATGTATATAACATTGGGTATGTTGGTTCTATGCCAGATAAGAAAAGTGTTATTACCATCCTACAGCACAAGGCAATTTAGCTCTAATGTACAGTAGTTGCACGTTCAACTTTCAAGCAAAAAAAATCCATGTTGTTTTACTGGGCAAGCCTTTACAGCTATGGCTATGCTGTAGTTCTTTAAGTACCTGGAAACTCAAGCAGTTTATGGATGCCATGGTATCATGGGATCATTAGTTAAACACAGTGCTATTTTTCAGCAGATACTTTTTATTTTAAAGGCTCTTATGAGTGTCTTCTTTTCTAAATACTAAATATATATGTATAAATAACAGATTATATTTACTGTATATATATATATATATATATATATATATATATATATACATATATACAGTATATACATAGTTGTTTTTCTGCCAGTAGAGCCTATTCTTCCAGAAATTTTTTTTTTTTTACCATTTCTCCATTAGTACCCATGGACCAGGGATGTTAGAAGGAGCCCATTGCTATAAACAAGGTGCAAGATTTTTCTGGCGAGTAAGGAACATTTTGATTTAGCAAACACATTTCCTGTAGAAAATTCAGCAGCATTCTCAACATGCAGTTTTGTACACTACTAATATGCTACTACAAGAAATCCACTTGGTATATATATATATATATATATATATATATATATATATATATATATATATATATATTAGGGGTGTGCACCGGCCACTTTTCGTGTTTTGTGTTTTGGTTTTGGATCTGGATCTTTCTTCGTGTTTTGGATCTGGATTGGTTTTGCCAAAACCACCCTTCCGTGTTTTGGGTTCTTGGTTTTGTGTTTTGGATCTGTATATTTTTTTAAAAAGCATAAAAACAGCTAAAATCACAGAATTTGTGGGTTTTTATGCTCCTATTCAATTATTAACCTCAATAACCTTCATTTCCACGCATTTCCAGTCTATTCTGAACACCTAACACCTCACAATATTGTTTTTATGGCCAAAAGGTTGCACCGAGGTAGTTGGATGACTATGCTAAGCGACACGAGTGGGCGGCACAAACACGTGGCCCATCTAGGAGTGACACTGCAGTGGCAGACAGGATGGCAGTTTGAAAAACTAGGCCCCAAACAGTACATACTGCAAAGAAAAAAAAGAGGTGCAAGATGGAATTGTCCTTGGTCCCTCCCACCCACCCTTATGGTTGTATAAATAGGACATGCACACTTTAACAAACCAATCATTTCAGCGCCAGGGTCTGCCACATGACTGTGGCTGAAATGATTGGTTCGTTTGGGCCCCCACAAAACAAGCTGGCAATTAATGTGTCCCTGCACAAACTGGCTCTACGGAGGCAAGATGTCGTCCTCATCCTCCTCATTCACCGATTTCTTGGATAAAACAGGAAAAAGGGATTTAGGTGTCCCTGGACTCCTTACGGTCTTAGCCAAAGTTTCTGAACTTGACAGTAACTTTTTATGAACGCGCTGCAGGTGCCGTATAAGGGAGGATGTTCCTAGGTGGTTAACGTCCCTACCCCTACTTATTTCACCTTTACATATGGTACATATGGCAAGACAGTTGTTGTCCGGATATGGATAGAAATATTGCCAGACCAAAGAGGTGGAATGTTTGGTCTTCTGCCCAGGCATGACCGTGATGGGCTTTTTCATCCCACGGACAACAACTGTCTCCCCCGGAGCCTGATTTAAACAAACCACATCACCATCAGAATCCTCCTTGCCAACTTCCTCCTCAGCGCCAGGTACACCAGTATCCTCATCCTGTTGTACTTCAACAGTGACATCTTCAATTTGCATATCAGCAAGTGGACTGTGGGTGCTCCTTTCAGCACTTGCAGGGGGCATGCAAATGGTGGAAAGAGCCACCTATTCCCGTCCAGTGCTGGGAAGGTCAGGCATCGCAACCACCACCACACTTGGACTCTCCTTGGGGATTTGTGATATCTTCTTAGAACGCACAGTTCTTCACTGTGCTTTTGCCAGCTTAACTTGTTTGATTTTTTTAGCGGGAGGAGGGCTACCATCGTCATGTGAAGCTGAACCACTAGTCATGAACATAGGGAAAGACCTTAGCCGTTCCTTGCCACTCCGTGTCATAAATGGCATATTGGCAAGTTTACGTTTCTCTTCAGATGATTTAAATGTTTTTTTTAAGGTAATTTTCCTGAACTTTGTCATTTGGGATTGTATGTGCCCTCTACTATGACATTGGGCATCGGCCTTGGCTGATGGTGAACGGTGTAGGAATTATTACGGTTTCTATATGTGCCTCCTGCTTTTTAAGGGGCCAAAAGTAATGGGACAAACTAAACAATCCTAAATCTAACTTTCACTTTTTAATACTTTGTTGCAAATCCTTGCAGGCAATTACAGCCTGAAGTCTGGAATGCATAGACATCACCAGACACTGGGTTTCATCCCTGGTGATGCTCTTCCAGGCCTCTACTGCAAATGTCTTCAGTTCCTGCTTGTTCTTTTGGCATTTTCCCTTCAGTTTTGTCTTCATCAAGTGAAATGCATGCTCAATCGGATTCAGGTCAGGGGATTGACTTGGCCATTGCATAACATTCCACTTTTTAGCCTTAAAAAACTCTTTGGTTGCTTTTGCAGTATGCTTCAGGTCATTGTCCATCTGCACTGTGAAGCGCTGTCCAAAGAGTTCTGAAGCATTTGACTGAATATGAGCATATAATATTGCCCGAAACACTTCAGAATTCATTCTGCTGCTTTTGGCAGCAGTCATATCATCAACAAATACAAGGGTACCAGTTCCATTGGCAGCCATACATGCCCAAGCCATGACACTACCACCACCATGCTTCACTGATGAGGTGGTATGTTTTGGATCATGAGCAGTTCCTTTTCTTCTCCATACTCTTCTCTTCCCATCACTCTGGTACAAGTTGATCTTTGTCTCATCTGTCCATAGGATGTTGTTCCAGAACTGTAATGGCTTTTTAAGATGTTGTTTGGCAAACTCTAATCTGGTCTTCCTGTTTTTGTGGCTTACCAAAGGTTTACATCTTGTGGTGAACCCTCTAGATCACTCTTGTGAAGTCTTCTCTTGATTGTTGACTTTGACACATATACACCTACCTCCTTGAGAGTGTTCTTGATTTGGCCAACTGTTGTGAAGGGGTTTTTGTTCACCAGGGAAATAATTCTTCTGTCATCCACCACAGTTGTTTTCCATGGTCTTCCTGGTCTTTTGGTGTTGCTGAGCTCTCCGATGCATTCTTTCTTTTTAAGAATGTTCTAAACAGTTGATTTGGCCACACCGAATGTTTTTGCTATCTCTCTGATGGGTTTGTTTTGATTTTTCAGCCTAATGATGGCTTGCTTCACTGATAGCAACAGCTCTTTGGATCTCATATTGAGAGTCGACAGCAACTGATTCCAAATGCAAATGTAACACCTAGAATCAACTCCAGACCTTTTACCTGCTTAATTGATAATGAAATAATGAGGGAATAGCCCACACCTGTCCATGAAATAGCTTTTGAGTTGATAGTCCCATTACTTTTGGCCCCTTATAAAGTGGGAGGCACATATAGAAACTGTTGTAATTCCTACACCTTTCACCTGATTTGGATGTAATTACCCTCAAATGAAATCTGAAAGTCTGCAGTTAAAACACATCTTGTTTGTTTCATTGCAAAGCCATTGTGGTGGTGAATAGAGGCCAAAATATGAAAATTATGTAAATGGCCCAATATTTATGCACCTGACTGTATATATATATATATATATATATACATATCTATCTATCTATCTATCTATCTATCTATCTATATATATATATATACTGCATATACGCGTTTCATCATCAACTTTGTCAGGAGGCCCCCCTCCCCACTATTTTACCTGCTAGCATTAAGGCACATAAATAAGAGCAGCATCTTTCCTGACGAAGTTGATTACGAATCGCATTGGGGCGTGGTTTGGCGTTGTACCCAGAGACTGATTGAGTGGCTGACTGTGATCCCGGAGACGTTCGGGTGATTCTTTGGCTGTTTCTCAGCTGACAGCCTCTCTCTCTCAAGCTGCGACTGCCAGCCGTTGCTCTGGTCCTTCTGCAGTCAAAGTCTTGCGAGATTGAGTGAATTCTCACAAGACTGTACAATACTGAAGCTTCTTGGCGACTGCTGTTAGGGAACAGCTTAGCAGCCGCCGAGGAGAAAGGGACCGGAGATCGCAGACAGCTAAACTCTGTGCTCTGTTTTTTTTGTGCTGGTTGTGGGGGCCCTCTATGTGTGGGGTCCCCCGGGGCGACCGCCCCTGTCGCCCCTCCCATAATCCAGCCCTGCCTGTTGTTTCTCATTGTTCTACTTGCGGTGGTATTTGACCGCTCATTGTGGTACGCACATTGAATTTATCAGCAGTCTGTAATAAATTCTTTTATGGTTTGAAGCACTATGAGGCGCCCCCTCTACTTTGCTCCTAATTTCATAAATATATATATATATAAATATATACACATACATACATACATACAGCGGGTAAAATAAGAATTGACCACATCAACATTTTACTCAGTAAATATACAGTATTTGTAATGGGGCTATTGTAATAAACTTTTCACCAAATGTCAGCAACGACACGTGCAATCCACACATGCAAAGAAATCAAACCATAGATGTCCATAAATTAAGTTATGTGTAATAATGTGAAATTACACAGGGAAAGAGTACTGAACACAATTACTGAAATCTATATTAATACTTCGTACAAAAGCCTTTGTTGGTAATGAGAGCTTCAAGATGCCTCCTGTATGGAGAAACTAGTCGCATGCTTTGCTCAGGTGTGATTTTGGCCCATTCTTCCACAAAAACAGTTTTCAATTCTTGAAGGTCCCATGGGGCCTCTTCTATGAACTCTGATCTTTAGTTCTATCCATAGATTTTTAATTGGATTCAAGTCAGCTGATTGGCTGGGCCATTCTAGCAGCTTTATTTTCTTTCTCTGAAACCAACTGAGAGTGTCCTTGGCTGTGTATTTTGGATCATTGTTTTGCTGAAATGTCCACCTGGTAGATGGCAGCAGATTTTTATCAAGAATGTCTTGGTACTTTTTTCCATTCATCTTTCCTTCAATTACATGAAGTATGCCAGTACCGTATGCTGAAAACCAGCCCCACACCATGATGTTCCCAGCTCCAAACTTCGCTGTTGGTATGTTTTTTTTGGGGTGATGTGCAGTGCCATTTCTCCTCCAAACATGGTGTGCATTCTGGCATCCAAAGAGTTAAATTTCGGTCTCATCTGACCAGACTGTATTCTCCCAGTATTTCACTGGCTTCTCCAAATGTTTTACAGCAAACGTTAAACAAGCTTCAAGCCTTTAACATGCTTTTTCTTCAGCAATGGAGAATTGTGTGGTGAGCATGCACACAGGCCATGTTGGTTGAGTGCAAAACTTATTGTTTTCTTTGAAACAATTGTACCTGCTAATTGCAGGTCTTTCTGAAGCTCTCCACAAGTGGTCCGTGGCTCTTGGACAACTCTTCTGATAATTCTTTTCACTCCTCTGCAGAAATCTTGCGAGGAACACCTGGTTGTGGCCGGTTTATGGTGAAATTATGTTCTTTCCACTTTCCGGTTTATGGCCCCAACAGTGCTCACTGGAACATTCAGAAGTTTAGAAATCCTTCTGTAACCAATGCCATCAGTATGTTTTGCAACAATAAGGTTGCGAAGATCTTGAGAGAACTCTGTGCTTTTACCCATCATGAGATGTTTCTTGTGTGACACCTTGGTAATGAGACACCTTTTTATAGGCCATCAGTTGGGATAGAACCAGTTTATATTAATTTGCACTAACAAGGGGCAGGATTGTTTTCTAATTAATTAAATATATCAGCTGGTGTCTTGGCTTTCCGTGCCTTTTTGCACCTCCCTTCCTTCATTTGTTCAATACTTTTTCCCTTTGTCATTTCATATTATTAGACATAACTTAATTTTATGGACATATATGGTTTTATTTGTTTGCATGTGTGGATTGAATGGGTTGTTGCTGACATTGGACATTACAATAGCCCCATTTCTTTCCAATCAGGATTTCCTCACACATCCCTCTGAGGAAATCTGGTTTTGGAAGAAACACGTTAGGGATGGCTTACCAGCATCTTTTGGTCACCACTACGAGAGTTTTTATCATCCAGCACTTGTCTCCACCAAGTTAGACCTATCTGACTGGAACAGGTTGGTTGAAACAGTTGCCTTTACTAACCGCACCAAGCCACCTTTCATGAGGGAGACCGTGTGATTCCTGTCCCACAGAGACACTCTGGACCTCATTCAGAGTCGGTAGTTGCGGCCGCACGGTCGTACGATTAACGACCGCAAAATCCGATCATACAGCAGGGCGATCATAAACAAAGTGACGCCCATTCATTAGCACTGCACCTCCTCTAGCTACCGACTGATCTGAATGAACGATCGAGTCAATCGTAGTCAGGCGCTGTCAGTCGCTGTATGCTAATTATGTTCTGATGTTTGCGGCCGTATATGCTGTTTTGATGGTCACATGTCATGTTTACATGGACTATCGATCAGTTTGTTATTAGCTTGTTGGCAATTATCTAATTAAGTGTTTAACTTGCTGTTCTTTCAAATGACTTTTTTCTCATGTGTCAATAAACTTTATTGTTCATATCGTGGTTGTTTTCTCCATTCTTATTTTTTCACACAATGTTAAAAACAAAGTAAGGTTTATTAACTGTGAATGTCCGTTTGCTAATTGTGTTAACTTTATAAATGCATGTGCATTTTGCGTTAGGATCATTTGCACTCTTATATTTGCAATTGCACACTGCGTGTTGTAGCCAATCAAATGTGACCTTATTTTTCGGGACACATGATTAAAGGATTGGCCAATAGTGGTGTTTTTGATAAAAGTGTAAATATTTTAGCCAATCATATTTTTTCTACCCCATGTATATTTCATGTTTTCTGTAAAAACACCCATTGCCATCATGAGAGCCGCAGCATTTACCAGGAGAGAGCTGCTTGTCCTGGTAAACATCATGGACAGGCATATCACCCAGGCTGTGCCGCCCATTTCAAATCGGACAAAATGGGCCGCCTATGCGGAGGTGAGGTGAGCCCACTGATCAGCGGGGTTTCACCGAAACATTGCCCAATTAGAGCATCGCTGGTTGGACCTGGGCAGCCGGTCGCCTGCGCTCCTCAGCAATTTGCGTTTGCAAATACGCAGACGTAAGTTTGCGTTTGTTTAAATGTATTAATTAGTGGACTGTTAAAAATGTATGTTCCTTTGCCAATTTTTTTAGTCAATGTTAAAAACCCTCATGTATGTTGTCCCTATTGTACAGAATGTGTACTTGTATTGTGTAACCAAAATTCTAAACTTTATTTTTTTGATTTTATGTTTACATTTAGAAGCCCAGCAGAGACAGAGAAGGGCATGCCAAGTGCAAAGTCAACCAGCAGCCCTCACCTGCATTCATTCAACCCAGCCCTCCATCCCCACCACCATACTTCCCCAGTAACCCTCCCTCCCTCTTCCAATCCTCCCCAAGTTTTCCTCCCTCCCCTGCCTACTCATCCCAAATGTCCCAAATCTCCCCTCCCTGTGATCTTTCCTGCTCCATTTCCCATTCAACCATTCCCCCCACTCCCGAATATTCACCCTCACCCGGAGCTTTGCCGGCACCATCTGTTGCTGTGTCTGAACACTCTCAGAGTATGTTTTTTTTATTTTAATTTTTTGGGGTGTTGTTGTTATCCATGTATTTGTTCAAATTTCTGTGCTTTTTTTGTTGTTTTGAAAATTTGCTGTATGGGGTTCAACATCATTGCACAGTAATGCTGTTTTTCAGACTTACAACCTTATGTTTATTGGCTGGCCCTTTTTTGTTTTGGGGTCCTCAAAAATATAGGTTTATTGGTTTTTGAAAAATGTTTTTGAGATTGAGGAACTAATGATTAAATTTGGAATATTATTTTACAATGTAAAAAAACCTGTCACCAAACTTGGCAAGGTGCTAGGAAGCAGACTACCCTTGTTGATGTTGTGTACACTGTGTTTAAAATGTACTAATGTACTTAGGCAAAGTGATGTTTTTTATAGCAAAAAAAACATTATTTTTTTGGTTTATCAACAACATTCTAGAAGTGAATACGTGCATTGTGTTTTAAGGATATGGCCATCATGACTTAAGAATACACCTCCCATTATTTGTAATATCATCATAGTGGATTTTGGCTTATGCCACATAGTTAGGGTATAAAATTAGTTGAACAACAGAAAAGTAGAAACCTATTAATAATGTTGTGTGTCTGATACTTTCAAACACACCGTAACATCAGTGTGTTTAAACACTTTTTGGTACATTGAATAATGTGTAATGTTCAAATGTTTCTAATTGTAATGATGTATTTAATCCGCATTTTTTAAACATTTTCAACAGATCTAACCCACTTCCTGAGGGAAATTCGGGAGGAGCTGCGAGAGACCTCGGGCTACTTAATGCAGGCCTACTGCTGCCTCCAAAGATTAGTGGGGCATTTGGAGGATGTGTACTATTTTTTTTTTTTTACATTTTTATGACATTTATTAAAAAAAAAATAAAGTTGTGTTATTTCCAACATTTGTCCTCTTTTTTGCCACACATTAAAGGGTGTAATTCTGCATGTGCAAACATTTAGGAACAAAGGTGGGTGCCTTTCCATAGTGTAAGAACTTAAAACATGTATTAGTAAACCTTAAGAAAATTTGCAGTAATGTTGTATATTTTTCAATTATGGGTTGGCATACATTATACACCTCAAAATGGCTTACAATTTTTTAAAACAAACAAGCAACAACATTTATTGCCAATGGGTTCCACTTTTTATCCATGTTTTGGAAAGTGTTGTGATTTTGATGGTAGAAAAAGAAAACAAAAGAAAAAGGGCCACATTAAAATACATTTTGCAAAATTGTATTTTCTTTTCCAAAAAATGTAAATATGCATACCTAAAAAAATGTGAAACGACATCATCGCGTTTGCCCCCCCCGACAGCATCTCAACACCTTCCTCTGGGGGGCCATTCTCTGGCAAGGCCTCCTCTGGCTGCATGGGTACTCAACTCCTTATTGCAATGTTGTGTAAAATCCCACACAGGACCACAATGTGAGAAACCATATCCGGCGAGTACATGAGTGCACCACCAGAATGATGGAGACACCGGAACTGGCCCTTTAAAAGGCCGATACAGCACTCCACCACCTGCCTGGTGGCAGTAAATGCACCATTATATTGAGTTTGGGGCCCTGGTGTGGGAGTCAAATAAGGAGTCAGCAGCCAGGGTGTGCAAGGATATCCACTGTCACCTGATGGAAATGGGACACCAAAAGATATACATTTACCATGAGAACCTGTTTACACTATTACTAGAAAGACATTCTGGATTTTTACTTACCAAGAATCCATGCATCACCAGCTTGCAGTGTGCTTAATTTGGGCCAAATCCCTGAATGCTGGATCACATACGCATCATGGCTGCAGCCTGGGAGCTTTGCATTCAGGGAGAGGATCTGGAGGGAGGCATCACATAGCACCAATACATTTAGGGAATGGTTCCTATATATTTGTTCCTTGCATGCAGGGGGCTGAAGTGCTATGTGAGTGCCATCCACTACCCATATGACGTGTGGAAAGCCTGCAATTTCAAAAAACTTATGCTTTACCACATCAAGGGCTTCCGTATCCAAAGGCATACTAATAAAATGTGCTAGATGATTGAAAAATGCATCTAGCACATGCCTCAGGATCCATGAAAATGAGGGCTGGGAGAGGCCACCCACCAGCCCCACAGTGGTTTGGAAGGAGCCTGAGGTGCAGAAATGTAACACCGCCAACAACTGTGTAAGTGGTGAGATTGCTGTAGGAATGTTAATCTGACTTTCTAGACCATTCTTTATTATTGAATGAGTGTCTAGGATAATATTTGGAGGCAGGCGATAAGTGGTAACAACCACTTCATCAGGCATTCCAAAAAGGGTGACACGTGTTCTATATATCTTGGCCCTTGCACGCTTTCTATGCCTATGCCCAGGAGGAGGTTGAGGAAGGTTGGTGGGGGTCAACATGGCCACTATTAGCTGTCCAACATCGCTCTGTAAAGTTAAATATATATTTTTAATTGGTTCTCCAGAGTGTATTGTGAAATTTTGTGCAAAAATACTTAGCTTTATAATAATGGGACATATTCTTACAGGGTTGGGCAGTGCCATCTTCGGAAATCACTACATGTGTTTTTGTTGTACGATTTAAAAATGAGAGGGAAAAAAAAAAAATTTTTGAAGTCAAACCAATATTACTACTTTTAGTGTTAAAACCATGATTAATTTTTAAACTCGCAAATATGAATTGTTGTTAAATGTACCAAATTACAATTTAAAAATAGAACAATAAACAATATTCCCCAAAAATTTAGTTAAAAAAATTAGAATAAACTAAAAAATAAATGTAGGTTTGAAAAAATAGACACTTACTTGATTCCAGTCCAAAAAGGAGTGTTAAACACCTTTAAGAAATATTTTAAACAAAAATCAAAATAAAAAACAAAAAATAACGAAGTTTAGGATTGTTGATCCCAAAAATATAACAAACAAAATGCAGTAGGCTGGCACACTTACTTGAGTCTTCGAATAACATTGTATTTAGGAAGAAGACAAAAGGCCAGCCAACCAAACAAAAAAAGTCACCGGATCAAGCCAAAAAACTAACGGGGTTTTTCAAAGTCCAAAGCAATCAAATTTTGCAAAACAAAAACAATACCAAAAACAAAACACACAAAAGAAAAAAAAGGAACACAAAAACTAACACCACAAAAAAAGGAACACAAAAACCAACACCACAAAAAAATTAACACAAAAAAAACACCGCAAAAAAACGAACACAAAAAAAACCACCACAAAAAACGAACACAAAAAAAAAATACCACCAAAAAATGAACACAAAAAAACCACCACAAAAAACAAACACAAAAAAAACACCACAAAGAAAGGAACACCAATGAAAAACCAACCCAAAAAGAAAGGAACACAAAAAAAAAACCAACAGTAAAAAAATTAAAAAATAAATTAAAAAAAACCCACAACCAAAATAAATCAATACCAAAAAAAAATAAAATAAAAAAAAACACACAAGCACCTTTCAATCAACTTCAAACAAACACCTCTCAAACTACACACACAAGCACCTCTCAATCAACTTCAAACAAACACCTCACAAACTACACACACAAGCACCTCTCAATCAACTTCAAACAAACACCTCACAAACAACACACACAAGCACCTCTCAATCAACTTCAAACAAACACCTCTCAAACTACACACACAAGCACCTCTCAATCAACTTCAAACTATTTAACTACTAGCAAACACCTCCTGCACCACCAAACACTCCAACTACAACCCACAAGTAAGGGAACATTTGGCTTTGCCTTAAATAAAGAAACCAAACACCAATTATTGAAACATTCAGGAAAGGTGTGCATTTGTAGTTAGGGAAATAAGGATGCACGGGTAACCAATCCAGGGATGCGATCACATCTTTAAGAAAGTCTGCAGAAGCAGTATTCTTCATGCTCTCTCACAGGTTAGCAGAATGGCAAGTGAGGAGCATGGTGAGCAGAGGCCAACTGAGCCAGGTAAGTTCCAATAACATTTTTTACACAACACAAGAACTGGTCATATTTCCCATACAATTTTTTTAAAAATTGTACTATTTGAAAAATTGTTGTAGGTGCTGGGAATCAAAGTCCAGAAGTAGAGGAGGAGGAGGCAGGCCCAAGCAGGCCAAGGCCAAGGCCAAGAAACCCTCCATTTTCACGGATCGAGCTTGAGACATTGGTGACCATGACAATGGAGAACCTAGTCAACGCACCCAGAAATATGGGGGCTGGAGCCAAAGACAGGATTTGGGAGGAGATAACCAGGCCTGTTAATGGTGTGGGGACAACCTACAGGAAACAGAAAGGCGTAAAAAAACGGTAAGAAAATGATATTGTGAGTGTACTGAAGGCCAAAGCTTGATCTTATTTAAAAAAACTAACACTTAAAATTTCCAAAATAACATTGACAGCTGGATGGATTTCAAGTACCAACTGAAGAGGAAGCTACGGAGTAGGGTGGACCATGCTGCGGGGACAGGTGGTGGTCCCATCCCTGAGGAGCTGGCCTTGACAAGGTTGGAGACGTTGGCTCAAGGATGTGTGACGGAAGAGGAGATAGTTGGCGTGTCCACTATGGATACTGACATGGCCGACTTCAACGCTCCACATGTGCAAGAAGGTAATTTAATTTTGTAAGCCAAAAAGTATAAAGCTGAAACGTCTTTGTTTTTTTTTGGGGGAAAAACAAATAACATTTTTTATTTTATATTCCAGACTCAGAGGAGGTAGTGCCTGCTCCTGAGGTCAGGTCTGGGTCCAGCACAGGTGGGGACTCTGCAGGGGAGGATCCAAGTACTCCATCTGGGGACCCTGTGGAGTCTACTCCAGGGCAACCATCAGACCGAGCAGTGCCTCTCCTCACCGGGTTGGTCTCCCAAACTCAGGATAACACATGTGTTCTTCTGAGGATGGAGACCACTCTGGTGAGGGTGGCGGTGGCCCTGGAGACCATTGCTGGTGCCCTAGATCGTTTGGTTAAATACCCAGGAGCAGGCCAACCCACCTGCCATGATGGAGCGAGACACCCTTCCTCCCAGGACCACCACCTCTGGCAGCCCAACAGCTACCCCCGCAAGTATGGAGAGCCCTATGCCTAGGCCAGAGGAAATCCCATCTACCTCTGGCCAGGCCAGTCGGCATGTTACACGCCAGTTGGCTGTCCGTAGCTTACCTCTTCCTCTGAGCCGGCCCAAACAACGCAAGTAGCCCTGGATATCTCCTCCCTCATCTGTTGTCCAGTCCCCATATTTCAGGTCACCAATGTCTCAAGCTCTTTTTTTTTTTGGACCAAAAATGTTTTTTTTTTTTTTTCATTATTTTAATTATATACAAATGTTGCCTAAACAATTATTCTTGACATTGTGATGAAAGGCAAATTTCACAAAAATAATATTATATCATACCAAAAATGTCTATCTTTAACTATATCAATGTATACAAGGTTTAAACAGTGTGGTATCTGAAAAGGCTGCTATGCAAAACACAATGCTAGATGTTTTAAAAAACTGTTTGAGCAAGAAACTGGTTAAAAAGCACAAAGAAACATATTGGTTACGAATTCACTAATGCACACGCAAGTGAAATCAGTTACAAGGTAATTAGCAGTGTTAATAGTTACAATGCAGCAATCTTAGCTGCTTGGTTTGTGTGGTTCAAAATCGAAACATCGCAGGGAACATCAGATTAACGATTGTACTGTTGTGGCTTACGGACGCTTCTTGCCTACCTTAGCCTGGACGATCAGCCTGTTCGTAGAGTGATGTTTTCATGCATCCGCAATTCTTGGTCGTACAAAGCAGGTCATTTATGCACTCCCCTAAAACGCCTGGAAACGCTGAAGAACGCCTCCGTTTCCAGACCACTACCCTCGTATACTCCCACAAATGGTCTTTCCTGTCAATCAACTTTAGCAATCCACTTCCGTGTTGGAAGCCCTACGACCGACAGTATTTGTGATCGGTAGAGCTCGTATGCACATGCGCACTGCTAGCCGTGCGCAGGCGCAGAAAGAAAAACATCGTATACGTACAACCGTGCGGCCGCAACGACCGACTCTGAACGAGGTCCTCTAATTCACCAGCATGCCACTGTAAGACACCACAGGTACTAGCCAGGCTGACTTTTTCCGGCCACACAACAACATCGAGCCACGAGCCAGGATGCTGTGTGGGAGAGCGGACTCTGCCGCGAGACTGACGGAGCCTGAGGTTTGCTGGTGAGTGGCAGGGCATTACATTTGTGTGGGACATCAGAGCCCAAGGCTTGTAAACATCTTGTCCTTGTATGACAGTGCGGCATTCCTTCTTTCTATGCAACTTATTGTGGGGAACTGCTACTAATCCCTAATCAAATTTAGTTTAAAGATCATTGCAGACAATACACACTTGCATAAAGACTTTTGAAAGCTATTATATTCTGCTTGTGGAACTTTATGCATTCTGATTGATACTTCATAGATATCGCAGGAAGTACTACTGTGTATAAAGGATCCTCCAAGATATGGGATGATAAATATCTACGCTTAATAAATAAATCAGTATTAAACCTCCAGCTGATACAAATTATTGTGATGATCCAAACAAGCCAACTATCTTTCTACAGTGTTTTATTATTGCAACATTTATTGACATTGATTGGCTACTTCTTACCTTTTTTGTAATTATATATATATGTATATATACATACAGTATATTCATGTATATTTCATTGGCCAAAGATCCAATGATGTCTGTTTTACATTGAATTTATTATATTTTTATTAAACAGATCTAACTTGTTTTTTTTAAATAGCTGAGAAATTAATTTTCTGTTAATTACCATCTATTTAGGTTTCAGGTGTGCCACAGCACTGCTGTTCCCCCCTTTTATGAATCATACTTGTCTTGAAAGAAGTGCTATTAAATGCACTGAAACATTGCAGTAACAAGCGTCGTGTTGTTTATCATTACATTCATCCGGAGTGCCACCTTATGTGCGCTCTCTCTCTCTCTTCCCCCTAAGTGAATTTCTTGTAGTATGCTGTCGGTATTCCGGAGCCAGTATTTAGACAGTCGGTATCCCATCAGCCAGGATACAGACTACATCCTGTGTGGACAGTGACTGGAATTTTATTAAGTGGAACACAGTGTCACTGTTATAGACTTATGTATAAAGTTAAATATTCAGCAATATTACACAATGACATTCATATGCAATAGGTGATCACCTTCAGAGCAGTTATAACTGATTATGAATTGGATACAATATACTATACAACTTAGAATTAGTAAGTTTCTCACAAAAATCCTACCGATATCAATACCTCACACGTACATCAGTTGTACCACCAATCCCTGCACCTATCACCTTCCACCTAAAATGCTTGTGGTAGCAGTTAATATCTTTAAGGTCATAAACTAATCAGGACTTACTGTATCTAAAATAAAAATAATCTTTACTCAATTTGTCTTTATGTGCTTATGGATTTAAAAATTTAATTGTTACAAAGAAATCATTCAATTGACTGCTCTTTCCTATGTTCACTGAATAATATTATAAAGGCCTTTGTAGACCAGGAAACAGCATCAACAAAATTTTCAGGAACAACTTAAAAGAAAAATAAGAATTAGCAACTTAATTAACAGCAAAAAGCCTGAACAATCTCATCTTTCTGTGTTCAAGATTCTAAAAAGATTCTGAGAAAATATCTCAGTTTGATTAATCACCTTTTTGATAGTGAATGTGCTTCAGGTAACTTTGTTGGATGCACTTCCACTCAATTCTATGAACCTGCTGGCAGAATGAAGCAGATGACCTGTTCTCTTTTACTTACAGCAAACACTTACATACTGAAAAGGAAAAGAAAATATAAAAGTGGAGAAATGAACTAACAGTGGCTGAAGGATTCATCAGATTAGCTACTTACGGTGTCATAGCATCAAACTATAATCAGTGATAAGCAAAAGGTAATTCTGGTGCCACTGACCTTCGTTATCTCAATCTGTAGAGATGTTCAGTCAGCTGCATTTTATGTATCCTGTGCCGGAGAAGATAATTACGTTCTGTGTGTAAATATCTTGATGCTGGAGTAGTGCAATTACTTTTGGTGCCTAAAGTGAAATGTAAACTGAATTACAGTTCAAACAGAATCAGAATTTTTGCCTAATCCTATTTACATTAAAAACATTTTTTTAAATGAAGCTCTGCTTGACTAAAAAATGCAGAAATTATTTATTCTTCTACTGTATGTTGGTAATGAAGACGTTAATTCAAGGAATTTTAATTTCAGGTGCTATCTTAAAAACTATTCACCTGTTACATATTTTGCAGATTTGTTTACGACAGATAACAAAACCCCATGTTTTTTTGTTTGAGGTAGAAGCACAGGAACAACCTACACTGGGATAAGTATTGTATCATGCGGTATCAGGTAAATTTGATAAAACTTTATATTCTTAGTGCACTATAATGAGAGCCCGGATGAAGTACACATAGGAACAAAGCTATAGATCCTTGTCACATAGGAATAGGAATTAGGAATCCGGTGTCTTCATGTGACCATGACAAACGTGGTTATTGACGGTGGGACTCGGATCCCAGAAAAGGTAAGTTCTTTGATTTAATTGGTCTACTAACTGTTGTTGGTAATTATGTGCACTATTTATATGAGGTATTGTGTGAGAAGATGTTGCAGTGAAGAGTTGAAACAGAATGTCGCTGTACCCAAATAAATGATCTTGACATATTTTGCCTGGACAAAGAATCAGATTGGATCCAAAATGTCTGCTTAATCTGGCAATATGGTAACCTGTTGACATAATTAAATGAGCAGTATTAAGGGTATGACTTTGGCAGAATAAAAATACAAAAAATGTTTTTATGAAATTTGGTGAGTGCCTTTTTAAAAGACACATCTTTTAAATACTCCAAATAATAATACAACAAAGTAGGTAAAAAGGCAATCACCAAATTTCATAAAAACATTTTTTTTTTTTTTTATTCTGCCAAAGTCATAAGTAATTTATTTTGTGAACTGTGCTTTGACTATGTATGTAACTACCCTTAGCACCTTTACTGTTTGTTACACAGTATTATATTATTGTTATATCAGCCTCCACAATGTTACACCTTGGGGGATTCTAGTGGAAAGGACTTGTAGGCACTGTAAAGATGGCCCACTTATCATTCAGTTTCATTTTTCTTGTATTTAAATACTTCTTCTGTATAGTGCCCTCTGGTGTTTGTATTTGTGTATTAATGTCTCATTCTTATCAACATGAGATTTACTAAGAGGAGCAGTGCAAGATTATATATATATATATATATATATATAAATATATCGATATATATATATATATATATATATATATATATATAGATAGATATATATACAGTCAGGTGCATAAATATTGGGACATTGACATAATTTTCAGATTTTGGCCTCTATTCACCACCACAATGGTTTTGAAATGAAACAAACAAGATGTGCTTTAACTGCAGACTTTCAGATTAAATTTGAGGGTAATTACATCCAAATCGGGTGAACGGTGTAGGAATTACAACAGTTTCAATATGTGCCTCCCACTTTTTAAGGGGCCAAAAGTAATGGGACTATCAACTCAAAAGCTATTTCATGGACAGGTGTGGGCTATTCCCTCATTATTTCATTATCAATTAAGCAGGTAAAAGGTCTGGAGTTGATTCTAGGTGTGACATTTGCATTTGGAATCAGTTGCTGTCAACTCTCAATATGAGATCCAAAAAGCTGTCACTATCAGTGAAGCAAGCCATCATTAGGCTGAAAAATCAAAACAAACCCATCAGAGAGATAGCAAAAACATTAGGTGTGGCCAAATCAACTGTTTGGAACATTCTTAAAAAGAAAGAACGCATTGGAGAGCTCAGCAACACCAAAAGACCCGGAAGACCACGGAAAACAACTGTGGTGGATGACAAAAGAATTATTTCCCAGGTGAAGAAAAACCCCTTCACAACAGTTGGCCAAATCAAGAACACTCTCCAGGAGGTAGATGTATATGTGTCAAAGTCAACAATCAAGAGAAGACTTCACAAGAGTGAATATTGGGGGTCATTCAGACCCACTCGCGAGCGGCAGTACACTCGCAAGTGGGTCGATGGTCCCCACTGCGCATGCGCACGATGGAGGGAGCTCCGTCGCGCGCATGCGCGAGACCTGGCGAGCGAAGGACTTTCCATTGCTCCGGGTCTCGCACCAAAGGGGGCGTGCTGTCGATGTTGATTGACAGCACGCCCCCTTTGGTGGGCGTTCCAGGGGCATGCCTGCCAGACGGAGGCGTTCCTATGGGAATGCCTACCATCTGAAGCCGGCCCCACTGACATCACTAGTGATGTCAGAGGGAGTGATTTTGACCATCTAGTTGGACGCTCATATATGCTGTGGGTGGTGACCCACAGCTATACGAGCATCCAGGAGGACGCTCCATTATAATGGAGGTGGGCCCTGATTCATAGCGAGCACTCTGGTCAGAGCGTCTGGCTCTCAATCAAGGCCATAGAGGGTTCACCACAAGATGCAAACCATTGGTGAGCCACAAAAACAGGAAGACCAGATTACAGTTTGCCAAACAACATCTAAAAAAGCCATTACAGTTCTGGAACAACATCCTATTGATAGATGAGACAAAGTTCAACTTGTACCAGAGTGATGGGAAGAGAAGAGAAGGAAAGGAACTGCTCATGATCCAAAACATACCACCTCATCAGTGAAGCATGGTGGTGGTAGTGTCATGGCGTGGCATGTATGGCTGCCAATGGAACTGGTTCCCTTGTATTTATTGATGATGTGACAGCTGACAAAAGCAGCAGAATGAATTCTAAAGTGTTTCAGGCAATATTATATGCTCATATTCAGTCAAATGCTTCAGAAGTCATTGGACAGCGCTTTACAGTGCAGATGGACAATGACCCGAAGCATACTGCAAAAGCAACCAAAGAGTTTTTTAAGGCTAAAAAGTGGAATGTTATGCAATGGCCAAGTCAATCCCCTGACCTGAATCCGATTGAGCATGCATTTCACTTGATGAAGACAAAACTGAAGGGAAAATGCTCCAAGAACAAGCAGGAACTGAATACATTTGCAGTAGAGGCCTGGAAGAGCATCACCAGGGATGAAACCCAGCGTCTGGTGATGTCTATGCGTTCCAGACCTCAGGTTCTTATTGCCTGCAAAGGATTTGCAACAAAGTATTAAAAAGTGAAAGTTAGATTTAGGATTGTTTAGTTATTCCCATTACTTTTGGCCCCTTAAAAAGTGGGAGGCACATATAGAAACCGTTGTAATTCCTACACCGTTCACCTGATTTGGATGTAATTACCCTCAAATTAAATCTGAAAGTCTGCAGTTAAATCACATCTTGTTTGTTTTATTTCAAAGCCATTGTGGTGGTGAATAGAGGACAGCTCCCCAGTTATTCCTGGCCTGGGATGACTAGTGGTCAGGGTTGATTCTTCAGCTGGGGGGCCCGGAGAAAGGGCTCCTGTGGCTGTGGCATTAGCCTCCCGCTAGAAAAAGTCAGGTGCCGGTTCTGGTAAATTCAGGGGGACTCTACGCATTTTCCCCCCTGTATTTATAGACCAGGACCAGCTCAGAGCCCAGTGCTGGTTGCGCTGAAAATGGGGGACCCCTACGTCATTTGTCACCCGTATATTGGCAACCAAGTCTGATTCTGAAAAGCCTGGTGCTGGTTGCGGACCCCTACATTGTTTGTCCCCTGAATTCAGCACAACCAGTACTGGGTCTCCAAAGCATGGTGCTGGTTGCTCTACAAAGGTCTTTTTTTTTTAAAACACAGAAGCACAGATGGGCTCAATGAACCTGCACTGCCGCCGCTAATGCCCGCTACTGTCCCCAGGTCTCGGCCACAGCTATCAGCCACTAATCCCCCCACATGTCCTAGCAGCAGCTAACAGCCACTTCTTTCCCCCAAGCCCACCGCCGCTACAGCCTGCACTGGCCAGCCACCTTGGTGCACCCAAGTGAAGCCAAAGTGAGTACACCTGCTGTAAAGCTCCTAGTAAGACTGCTCAACAAGTTGAAACTTCCTATCTCTATAATGATGGATTCATGAGGTAATAGTTTAAAAACTGTAACTTTCCCAATTACCTAAACCCCAAAGCCCCTACCCTGGAACAATAGCTACCTAATAAAACAAACCCCAATTCTAAATTTGCCCCCTACCCTGAGTTATATCTTCCTAAAAATAACCCATAGAGAACAGCAGAAAAGTGTTCCTAATTGAGAGTGTCAGAAAAAAACTGACAGTTCGAACTTTATATTACTCCCAAATCCTCATTTTTTATGTTTTTGCTTTGGAATTTGGCAAGCAGCACAAAGCAACAGTTCTACCTGCCTGTGTCAAATTTCAGCTTGGTACCTCCAATAGCATTTGAGGTGTAGCCCCTGAAAACACCATGCCCCCCCTCAGGAGTTATCTATGGGAGAATTCAGTTTTATTAGAGGAGACTCCTACATCGTTTGTATCCTCTATTTTGGCAACCAGGACTGACTAAGATTAGCCTGGTGTGGTTGTGCTTAATACAGTTGACCCCTATGTCATTTGTCCCCTGTATTTAGCACAACCAGCACTGGTGTTCCAAACCCCGGTGCTGGTTGTGCTGTGGGGGCATGTAGTTTTTATTTTATATTACACATTGATTTTTTATCAGATGCGTGGTTGGAACTCACTGATACCGATGTGCCCAGCTATAACGTGGCATCACAGCATAATATCTCATGTCACAGATGGCGCGCCACACACCACACCATGAGTCGCGCCACAAAGAAAGTTTAGTAATGAAAAAAGTCATTACTTGTAATACCATTTTTTACCCACCAGATGTCACTTTTCCTAAACTGCATAGCGCATGCGTCTGATTTCATTACATGTAATACAACATTTTGCCCACCTGGTGTCACTTTTCCTAAACTACATAGCGCATGCGTGTGATTTCCAATGTACCGTACTGTACAGTATGTTTTGTATCCCCGCCCGATTATGGTTTGATAGAAGCAGTGATTTGGTACACTATACAGTATTACAGCGTTTTCCACATGGAATCAGGAATGTACGGTATAATAAAGCGGTAGAAGAATGTTTAATACAGTTTGAAATCATTAAGCTCTGTATTACCCACTGACTATGTGGTTGAAATCATACTGTGTTTGCATAAATGTAAATACTGTCGGCACTGTCCCAGACTTAGACATTGTAGAGGTTTCCATTACTTTACAAACTACAGAACTCTGGTAATGGGTGAAGCGTGTAGCCTAGCGGTCTAATGCCTAGTCTCATTGCTTCTCCCCTCTTCTTGTTCCGTGGGTTCGAGACCTTGAAAATATGTTTTTTTTAATTATCTTTAAAATTTTCACTTAAAATATTCAGTATTCAATACAGTACATGTGGAACGCATGCCCAGTGCTTCGGGAGTCAAACAGAAAAAATAGGATTTTTATTATTGTACATACAGTACTGTACCTTAGAACGCAAACTTGCGTCAATGCCGGCGCTGACCCAGACGTGGACATTATAGTGATTTTTTATGACCATCAAGTGGTAATGGGCTTTGTTAAAGAGAGTGGTCTCTGTATAACAAACTGATTGTGCGTTTAAACCGCAAAATTGCGTCAATTTCAGCGCATGCCCAGTGGACGGGTTGCAATGACAATTGAATGTGTGCCGCATGTCCAGTGGAGCCAAGCCAAAAACCAAGTAGCGCTATGCCATGGCGCATGCCCAGTTGTCTGTATTGCTACAGTACTGTTGAATTTTCACACTTGTGCCATTCTGCACTGTCCCAGACTTACAGTATACACAATAGTAAATTCATGACTTCAGAAAGTGCTACAGTTGTGGACTTTGTTTGGAGGGAAGTCTCTGTATTACAAACTGACTGTGCTCTAGAGCGCAAACTTGTGTCAATGGCAATGCTTGTCCCAGACTTGTAAACTTTAGTGATTTAAAGTGTTCAGTAAGTGATAGTTGGCTCTGTTTGAGAGAGAGGTGCCTGCACTACAAACTGACTCTGCGTTTAAACCGCAAAATTGCATCAATGTCAGCACAGTTGGCGCTGTGGTGACTTATAGCCAGTTCTGAGGGGTTACAGTACAAATAGGATCTCTGGCATGTGGCCAGTGGTGGGGTTGCAATGCATTGCCAGTGGTGCTGCACCATAGCCATACACTTGTAGCACTATGCCATGGCGTACAGTGTGGAAGATCATACAGTAGCAGGTCATGATTCACACACAGTGAAAGCGGGATCTCTGTATTACACACTGACTGTGTAATAATAATATTAAAAATAAAAAGTGTAACCTTGACTGTCTAATAATAATAAAAAAAATTAAAAAAAAGTTTAACCTTCCAGGTTTCGAACCCGGAACCGGGTTGTACAGACGTCTGCAATGTAGAAGTTCGATTTCTTACCCCTATGCTACAGATGCCTGAGTACTTCATCGTAGGGTACTGTAGATGTCACATAAAGTACTGTAGAGGACAGATGCAATTCTTACTAGGAGAGACTTGTGAGCAAGGGGTTAGGTGATCCATCTTGCTTACACTTCTCTCCTTATGTTCGAGACCTTGATAATTTATTTATTTTTTTAATGTTCACTATAGTACTGTAGTTGAGTATTGTTATTCAACCATTACAAAACTCTATATATTATACTGTATGTACTGTAGATGTGCCCAGCTACAGTACTGTAGTTTGTTGCTTCATACGGTATGCCATATACCACATTGCTAGTTGCACGCTACACTGTGGTGTTTTGAGTCTCATAGCAGTGCGCATGCCCAGTTGTCTGTATTATAGTAAGTACAATACTGTCGACCCTGTCCCGGACTTATGGTAGACATTGTAGTGATTCCATGACTCTAGGAACTACAGTACAGTAGATGCAGTGGTCTAGGGGGCTAATGCCTAGCCCAACTGCATCTACCATTTTCTTGTTCAGCTGGATCGAGACCTTTAAAATATATTCTGTATACGGTAATTTTATTTTGTTTTAAATCTTCACTAATACATTATCCAGAAATTCTGGTATTTCTATGCCACAGTACTTTATGACAAAAAGGTGTAACCTTGACTGTGTAATAATAATAAAAAATAAAAAGTGTAACCTTTCAAGTTTCGAACCCGCAAAAGGGTTGTACAGGCAGCGTAATGTATTGGTTTGATTATTTTCCATTACACTACAGCCGTCTGCAGGGAGGGAGGGAGGGGGAGAGGGAGAGAGAAAGACAGAGAGAGAGAGAAAAAGAGAGAGGGAGGGAGAGAAAGACAGAGAGAGAGAGAGACTGACAAGGAAAAAAAGGAGAGAGATACAGTGGTGTAGAAAAGAATGTGGTGTACTGCACTTACGCAGCATGGAGACGCCACTGGAGGGTGGTGGTGGTGGTGGTTGTGCTGCCGCCGTTGCTGGTGATGGTGGAAGGACTGTGGAAAAAGAACAGTTTCCATCAAAACCATTTGGAAACAAATAAACTGTATAATGGTGCGTACACACTACACGATATGCTCCCTGAGTCGTCCCCTTTGTCGCCCAGTGTGTATGCACCATAAATCTTGAACAGAGCATCCATAACAACAAAAACAAATACAGACAGAGGGATAAAAAGAAAGCGGGAGGGGGGAGAGGGAGGGGGGGAGAGGGAGAGAGAAAGACAGAGAGAGAAAAAGAGAGAAAAAGAGAAATGGAGGGAGAGAAAGACAGAGAGGGAGAGAGTAAAAGAGAGGGAAAGAGAGGTAGAGGTGGAGGGAGGGAGGGAGGGAGGGGGAGAGGGAGAGAGAAAGACAGAGAGAGAGAGAAAAATAGAAAGGGAGGGATAGAAAGACAGAGAGAGAGAGAGACTGACAAGGGAAAAAAAGGAGAGGGATACAGTGGTGTAAAAAAGAATGTGGTGTACTGCACTTACGCAGCATGGAGACGCCACTGGAGGGTCGTGGTGGTGGTGGTTGTGCTTCTGCCATTGCTGGTGATGGTGGAAGGACTGTGGAAAAAGAACAGTTTCCATCAAAACCATTTGGAAACAAATAAACTGTATAATGGTGCGTACACACTACACAATATGCTCCCTGAGTCGTCCACTTTATCGCCCAGTGTGTACGCACCATAAATCTTGAACAGTGCCTCCATAACAGCAAAAACAAATACAGACAGAGGGAGAAAAAGAAAGAGGGAGAGGGGGAGAGGGAGAGAGAAAGACAGAGAGAGAGAGAAAAAGAGAGAGGGAGGGAGAGAAAGACAGAGAGAGAGAGAGACTGACAAGGAAAAAAAGGAGAGAGATACAGTGGTGTAGAAAAGAATGTGGTGTACTGCACTTACGCAGCATGGAGACGCCACTGGAGGGTGGTGGTGGTGGTGGTTGTGCTGCCGCCGTTGCTGGTGATGGTGGAAGGACTGTGGAAAAAGAACAGTTTCCATCAAAACCATTTGGAAACAAATAAACTGTATAATGGTGCGTACACACTACACGATATGCTCCCTGAGTCGTCCCCTTTGTCGCCCAGTGTGTATGCACCATAAATCTTGAACAGAGCATCCATAACAACAAAAACAAATACAGACAGAGGGATAAAAAGAAAGCGGGAGGGGGGAGAGGGAGGGGGGGAGAGGGAGAGAGAAAGACAGAGAGAGAAAAAGAGAGAAAAAGAGAAATGGAGGGAGAGAAAGACAGAGAGGGAGAGAGTAAAAGAGAGGGAAAGAGAGGTAGAGGTGGAGGGAGGGAGGGAGGGAGGGGGAGAGGGAGAGAGAAAGACAGAGAGAGAGAGAAAAATAGAAAGGGAGGGATAGAAAGACAGAGAGAGAGAGAGACTGACAAGGGAAAAAAAGGAGAGGGATACAGTGGTGTAAAAAAGAATGTGGTGTACTGCACTTACGCAGCATGGAGACGCCACTGGAGGGTGGTGGTGGTGGTGGTTGTGCTTCTGCCATTGCTGGTGATGGTGGAAGGACTGTGGAAAAAGAACAGTTTCCATCAAAACCATTTGGAAACAAATAAACTGTATAATGGTGCGTACACACTACACAATATGCTCCCTGAGTCGTCCACTTTATCGCCCAGTGTGTACGCACCATAAATCTTGAACAGTGCCTCCATAACAGCAAAAACAAATACAGACAGAGGGAGAAAAAGAAAGAGGGAGAGGGGGAGAGGGAGAGAGAAAGACAGAGAGAGAAAAAAGAGAAAAAGAGAGAGGGAGGGAGAGAAAGACAGAGAGTGAGAGAGAAAGAGATAGGGAAAGAGAGGTAGGGGGTGAGGGAGGTTGGGAGGGAGGGGGGAGGGAGGTTGGGAGGGAGGGGGAGAGGGAGAGAGAAAGACAGAGAGAGAGAAAAAGATAGAGGGAGGGAGATAAAGACAGAGAGGGTGAGAGAAAGAGAGAGGGAAAAAGAGAGAGAAAAAGAGAGAGAAAGAGAGGGAGGGGGAGAGGGAGGGATGGGGAGAGGGAGAGAGAAAGACAGAGAGAGAGAGAGTGAAAGAGAGAGAGAGAGAGACTGACAAGGGAAAAAAAAGGAGAGAGATACAGTGCTGTAGAAAACAATGTGGTGTACTGCACTTACGCAGCATTGAGACGCCACTGGGTGGTGGTGGTTCCGCCGCTTTTGGTGGTAGGACTGTGGAAAAAGAACAGTTTCCATCAAAACCATTTGGAAACAAATAAACTGTATAAATCTTGAACAGAGCCTCCCTAACAAGAAAAACAAACACAGACAGAGGGAGAAAAAGAAAGAGGGAGGGGGGAGAGGGAGGGAGGGGGAGAGGGAGAGAGAAAGAAAGAGAGAGAAAAACAGAGAGGGAGGGAGAGAAAGACAAAGAGGGAGAGAGAAAAAGAGAGAGAAAGAGAGGGAGGGGGGAGAGGGAGGGAGTCGGAGAGGGAGAGAGAAAGACAGAGAGAGAGAAAAAGAAAGAGGGAGGGAGAGAAAGACAGATAGGGAGAGAGAAAGAAAGAAGGAAAAAGAGAGAGAAAAAGAGAGAGAAAGAGAGGGAGGGGGAGAGGGAGGGAGAGAAAGACAGAGAGGGAGAGAGAAAGAGAGAGGGAAAAAGAGAGAGAAAAAGAGAGAAAAAGAGAGGGAGGGGGGAGAGAGAGGGAGAGGGAGGGAGGGGGAGAGGGAGAGAGAATGACAGAGAGAGAAAAAGAGAGAGCGAGAGAGAGAGAAAGAGAAAGGGAGGGAGATAAAGACAAAGAGGGAGAGAGAAAGAGAGAGGGAAAAAGAGAGAGAAAAAGAGAGAAAGAGAGGGAGGGGGAGAGAGAGAAAGAGAGAGGGAGAGAGAAAGAGAGAGAGAGGGAGTGGAGAGGGAGGGAGAAAAAGAAAGAGAGGGTGAGTGGGAGAGGGAGGGACAGAAAGACAGAGAGGGAGAGAGAAAAAGAGAGAGACAGAAAAAGATACAGTACTGTACTTATGAGTAAAGAGGCCAGGGAGCTGTGGTTCTGGTTGCTCCTGTTTGAATTTTTTTACTGTGTGTTTAAGAGAAAAACGATTATACAGTAGAAAAAATAACACCTCCATACATAACACCAATACAAACACACAATAATCGTGAGCGATACAGTAGAAGACAATTTACAGTACTGTATACTGTAGTAGTGTAAGGTACAGTACTTACGCGGGCAAAAACCAAAATTTGGATCAATGGGGGGCTGGCGACGGGGCTTTCCTAGTTGCAGAACTGTGGGGGGAAAAAACAGACTGTTCCTGTTACACAAGTACAGTAGAGAAAGAATTACAGTAGGGCCTGATTCAGATCCGCGCGCAACCGGGTCGATTGTCCGGCACTGTGCACGCGAGCCCCAGAGCAAGTGATATGGGTCTTTGTAGTACGGGAGGGAGAGAGAGAGACACTGTGAAAGTAAAAAAAAGGAGTGCGATACAGTAGAAGACAATGTAAAGTAGTGAACGGTACAGTACTTACACAAAATAGATTGCCGCCGTTTCCAGGCATCTACAGGCTGGTGCCCTTCTGTGCCTTGCACTGTGGGTAAAAATAAATTGTCATTTTGCATGAAAACAATATGGAAAAATGTCAATATTTCAGCCTGACAGTACTATTACTACTGTATTATTACACTTTAATGACAGTATCCACTTACTGTACAGTGTGAGACATGGGCATTAGACCAGGTACTGTATACAGTATATGAGGTGATATTGTTCGTCACAGTGCCGGCGTTGTCAAGTGTACCCTATGCACACTTGCTGATGCCAGCAGCGAAGAAAGACAAAGGGGTGGGAGGGTTAACAATATCCATAGATTGACCTGCATGTACAGCCCACTGTGGATATCGTTGATGCCTTGGGGGAGCACGCACACACATCCTTGGTGATTTACTGCATACAGTACACACTAGATGATATGAACAACACTGTATAATGTATTGTACTGTATCACTGAACAATAATGTTAGCGTTCATCCAAATCGTCTAGCGTGTATGCACCTAAAGACAGGTCACCGAAACATACTGTACAGTACTGGAAAATAAGAAAAACACAAGGAGAGAAAGAATTAGCGTGTATTGAGAAGAGGTTGGAGATGCATGGAGAGAGAGAGACAGTAAGTATACAGTGGTAGAACAATGTAATGTACACTACTGTACTTATAGATCAGGGCAGGGCTGCTGCCTGCCTCCACGATAAAGCAGTCATCTGTGTGTCAAAGAAAAACAAATGTTGACAAGTCAAAAAATTAATGAAAACACACGAGAGAGAGAAAAGAAGAGAGAAAGAGACAGAGAAAGAAAAAAAGAGAGAGATAACAATGTACTGTACTTACGCAGACTCTCGCTGGGGCTGGCCGGTCTCTGGAACTGTGGGAAAAAACATGTAATTTTCCCTGAAAACACATGATAGAGTGAGAGAAAGAGAGGGAGAAAGGGAGGAAGAGAGAGAGGGAGAGATAGAGAGAGAGGGAGAGGGAGGGAGAGAAAGAAAGAGAGGGAGGGAGTGAAAGAAAGAGAGAGAGGGAGAAAGAGAAAGAGAAAGAGAGAAAAAAAAGAGAGAAAAAGAGAGAGAGAGAGAAACAAAGGAGAGGGACAGAGAGAAAGAGATAGATAGAGGGGGAGAGAGGGATAGAGAAAGAGAGAAAGGGAGTGAAAGAAAGGGAGAGAGAGAGAGAAAGAAAGGGAGAGAGAGAGAGAAAGAGAGGGAGGGAGAGAAAGAAAGAGAGGGAGGGAGAGAAAGAAAGAGAGGGAGGGAGAGAAAGAAAGAGAGGGAGAGAGAAAGAGAGAGAAAAAAAGATAGAGAAAAAGAGAGAGAGAGAGAGGGGGGGAGAGGGAGGGAGCGAGAGAAAGAAAAAGATAGAGGGAGAGAGAGGGATAGAGAAAGAGAGAAAGAGAGAGAAAGAAAGGGAGAGAGAGAGAAAAAGAGAGAGAGAAAGAGACAGAGAAAGAAAAAGAGAGAGAGAGAGAGAGAGAGGGGAGAGGGAGGGGAGAGGGAGGGGGAATGGGAGGGACAGATAGAGGTAGAGAAAGACAGGGAAAGAGAGGGAGGGAGAAAGAGAGGGAGGGAGGGAGAGAGAGGGAGGGAGGGATAGAGAAAAAGAGAGAGAGAAAAAGAGAGAAAGAGACAGAGAAAGAAAAAGAGAGAGAGAAAGAGAGAGAGAGAGAGAGAGGGGAGAGGGAGGGGAGAGGGAGGGGGACAGGGAGGGACAGATTGAGGTAGAGAAAGACTGGGATAGAGAGGGAGGGAGAAAGAGAGGGAGGGAGAGAGAGAGAGGGAGGGAGGGAGAGAGAGAGAAAAAGAGAGAGAGAAAAAAAGAGAGAAAGAGACAGAGAAAGAAAAAGCGAGAGAGAGAGAAAAAGAGAGAGAGAGAGAGAGAGAGAGAACAATGTACTGTAGTGTGCAGTACTGTACTTACGCAGACTCTCGCTGGGGCCGGCTGGGGGTACGATCTCTGGAACTGTGGGAAAAAAAACATGTAAAGAGAGAGAAAGAGAGAGAGAGAGAAAAAAAGAGAGAGAGAAAGAGGGAGGGAGAGAGCTAGAGGGGGAGAGAGAAAGAGAGAGAAAGAAAGAGAGAGAGAGAGAGAGAGAGAGAGAGGGAGAGAGAAAGATAGAGAGACCTGGCAAAATAAAGCATAGATATACAGTATTGTACTTACGTGGCATGGGGAGGCCACTGGTTGGTGATGCTGTTGAAAAAAATTACAGTATGTTACAGAAAAGAAAGAGAGAGAGAGAGAGAAAAAGAAAGAAAGAGAGAGAAAAAAATATGCTGCTCTCCAGCTCCACAATCACTATATGGAGGTGTTCTTGCGTAAAGAAAATAATAATACAGTATTGTACAGTACTCAGTGGGAAAGTAGAGGGTAAACATATTCAACTGTAACATTACTACAGTATATACTGTACTGTATTACAGTATTAATACAAAATGTCCTACAGTATAAAACTGTATACAGTACTTACTTGGCTGGGGAGGGGAGTCTGGGTCCTCCTCTTGCCCTGGGGAGGGCTGAGGCCCTTCAATGTCTTCAACTAAAATACACAAGGACAGAAACAATTATTGTGTAAGGAGAAGATGTTGGAGATGTTTTTAGAGAGAAAGAGAAAAACAGAGGGAGAGAGAAAGAAAGGGAGAAAGAGAAAAAGAGAGAGAGAAACAGAGGGAGACAGGGAGAAAGAGAAAGAGAGAGAGAGAAAAAGAAAGAGAAAAACAGGGAAAGAGTGCAAAAAAGAGAGAGAGAGAGGAAAATTAAAGAGAGAGAAAGATAAAGAGAAAGAAAGAGGGAAAGAGAGAAAGAGAGAGAGAGAGCAAGAGAGAGAAAGAGAGAGATTGAAAAACAGAGGGAGAGAGAAAGAGAGAGAGATAAAGAGAGAGAGAGACAGAGAGCTAAAGAGAGAAAAAGAGAGAGATAAATAGAGAGAGAGAAAAACAGAGGGAGCGTAAGAGAGAGAGAGAGAGATAAAGAGAGAAAAAGAGAGAGAGAAAGAGAGAGAGAGAGAAAAACAGAGGGAGAGAGAGAGAGAGAGATACAGTACTGAAGAAAAAAATGTGGTGTAGTGTACTTACGCGGCCAGATGAGGCCACTGGGCCCGAGAATATACCCTTGACTTGGTGATACAATGGAGGATGACGTATCACTGCACGAGAAACATCAGTCAGCACAGAAGAGAAGATCTGAGATGAAGGGACCCATGCTTAGTGCCCATGAACCAGAGACTGGAGGTATGTAAAGCAGCTGAGTGGGCTTTGCATTGGGACCTGGTAGTCACATTCCTGACAACAGATATGGTATGCCATCACATCCTGTTGTTAACTGCAGCTTCAGAACTCTCACAGAGTGAGATTGTTGTCACTGACAAATGGTGGAGCTGCTAATTCATAGGATTGTGTGTGGATTGGAATACACACATGCAGTCTATGCAACTGAGGTCTGAGCAGAAGATAGAGCTGTACAGATGAGATAAGAGTGGAGTGGATGGGAGATAAGACAGAGCAGTGTGGATGGGGACATATAGGCATGGACAGGGGAGGAGATTAAGCAGCACTTATGGGAAGGATCCAATGTGATGCAGATGCATGCAAAACAGTGGTGTGAATGTAGGGGAGACAGTGGCACGGTTTGGGAGAACAGAGAGATATGGATGGGGTAAACAGTGGTATGGATTTGGGAAGACAGAGCAGCACAGATGGGTAAAGACAGATTGGTACGGATGAGGGAATACAGACTATTTATTACTAATTGTCACTTTAAATCTAGAAATTACTGTATAACGACAGCGCTGGTTCCTGTGTGTGTGTGTGTCTATATATGTATGTGTGTGTGTGTATATATATATATACAGAATATATAATAGAAATAAAATCTGGTGGCATATCATTGGCACCAGGGCCGTAACTAGGGTGGTGCGACCTGTGCCATGGCGCAGGGCAGGGGGAGCTGTTTGGGCCTGTAAATTTTTTGTTTATTATCATTCTCACTTGTAGCTTCCACCAAAAAGTCTAGTTACGGCTTTGGTTGGCACATATGCTGCATCTTGAAGTGTGTACAACTCTGCATATCGATATAGCCACTAGGAGAGGTGTGAGGCTGCATTGTGTGGGATGGGGGGCCCTGCCTATTTTTCAGTACCAGGCCCCACAATTTCTGATGGCTGCCCTGCTAGATAATACATGTTAAAAGATCCACAGGTGGTGCTAATTATTTCATTTGTATACTGAAGAGAACATGCAGCATTAGTAATATTCTATTATATTGCTATTTATATTGTGGTCATGTTGTGGGCTGGGAATGGGGGTTTCCAGGCAACCGGAACTAACCTGCGTTTGCCTATGTTCCTGGGGCCTGAACCTAACCTCCCCCCAAATGCCTAAACCTAATCTCCCCCTTCCTGCACCCTAAACCTAACCCTCCCCCTTAGTTCCTAACCCTAACTCTCCCCCTAGTGCCTAACCATAAACCTTCTCCCCAACCCTGTTACTTACCTTCAGCATCCCGGTGGTTGGGATGCCGGCGCCGGGATTCTGACCAGCGTCTGTATTCTGTAGCCAGTAATGAAAGTATCTGCAACCCGACCGCCGAGATGCTGACCGCATAGCCTGTATTATAAAAGCACAGTCATGCCATTATATTAAGGCTGAATAGAAAAAAACTGCATTCTCTCAAAGAGAACTCCTGGTGCATGGTGTTTAAGGGGCTACACCTCAAAAAGCTATTGGAGTTACCAAGCTGAATTTGGCATGGATGGGTAGAGCTGTTGTTCGGTGCTGCAAGCTAAATTTTAGGGCAAAAACATAAAAAATTAGGATTTGGGAGTGATCTAAAGTTCCAACTGTGAGTTTTTCTGACACTCTCAGTTTGGACCACTATTCTGCTGTTCTCTATGGGGGATGTTTGGAAAGGTATAAATCAGGTTAAGGGGCAAATTTAGACTTGGGGTTTGTTTTATTATGTAGCTATTATTCCAGGGTAGGTGATTTTGGGGTTCAGGTAAATTAGAAAGTGACAGTTTTTAAAATATTACCTTACATTTGTGTCATTATACAGATAGGAAGCTTCAACTTGTTGCACAGCCTTAGTAGGTGCCTCCAGCAGAGGGGTGTTCTCAAAGTGGCTTCACTTGGGTGCAACAAGATAGCTGTCCTTTGTGGGTGGTAGCGGTGGTGAGAGCCAGGGGAAGGAAGCGGGCGTTAGCTGCAGCCAGCACCTGGGGAAAGTAGTGGGTGTTAGCTGCGGTGGTATGGGCTGCAGGAACCGGGGGAGGTAGTTGCCATTAGCAGCAGTGGTGTGGGCCTCAGCGGCGGTGCGGGCGGTGGTGGTGCAGGCTGCAGGACCTATGGGAGGTAGCGGGTGTTAGCGGCAGATAGATTCAGGCTCCGATCAGGAAGATCCATGATGCCTGCATATGTCTATGAATAAAACACTAAAGCACGGACAGGATCAGTGAGATCCACCTGTACTCCTGTGTTTAAAAAAAAATTAAATCCTCTGTAAAAAAAAAAAAACACATGCCCCCCCTCCCAAAAGAACAACAAGCCATGGGCTTGGAGATCCAGTACTGGTTGTGCTAAATACAGGGGACACATGGCATAGGGGTCACTTGTATAAAGCACAACCAGCACTGGGCTTTTCAGAACCAGTCCTATTGTTAAAATACAGGGGACAAACAACAAAAGGGTCCCCTGTAATGAGCACAACCAGCACTGGGGTCTGAGCCTGTCCTGGTTATACAGGGGAAAAAAAATTATAGGGTCCCCCTGTATTACACAAGACTTTTTCTAGAGGGGGGTAATGCCATAGACAGGGGAGCCCTTTCACTGGGTCACCCAGCTGAAACATTACCCCTGACTGCTAGTCAGCCCAGGCCAGGGGAGCTGGGGACCCCCCAAATAAAGGGGTTACCCTGTCCATGGAACCCCAGGCATAGGCTGATAGCCCAGGGCTATCCATGGCACACCTGGGTGGTGGGTGCTGGGTTGATTGTGTAGTGTGCTGCATTTGTTGATAGTAAAAATATTGTATTTTGCTGTGGAAGTGCAGTATGCAGCAAGCCTCTCCTGCATGCTGGTACTTGGAGAACCACAAGTACCATGCAGGGTATTACAGGACCGCTGGGGCCTGTGGTTCAACTGCAAAGTAAATATTAAAAAAAGACAGGACACACACCATTGACAGTAAAAAATGTTATTAACACATACATGCACACACACTATCTCACATACTCACCTATGTATCCCTGTAGCACATCGGTCCTCTTCTCCAGTAGAATCCATAGGGTACCTGTAAAATAAAAAATCCATACTCACCTCCTCCAATGCGTGGATCACATCCTCTTCGTACCAAAGTAGGCAATCCAGGGTCTTGCCAAAACAAAAAAAATAATTTTGCCATCCATGGACACTAGTACTGTCCTCTAAGGACAGTACTACCCGAATGATGGCTCCGCAACAGGATTTCACTACAGATATCATGGTGCAGAGCACTCATTGGCTGAGAGAGGCGAGCCTTCCAAATTGTATAGACTGCATGTGTGTATTCCAATCAGCGCATAATTCTGTGAATTAGCAGCTCCACCATTTTGTGAGTGACAGCAATCTCACTCTGTGAGAGTTCTGAGTCTGCAGTACACCACAAGGTGTGATGGCAATCCATATCTGTATTGCGCAAGGAACACATCCATTAAGGCGTCAGCCTTAATGTTTGTTATATCATTGCTTTTTTAAGTTGGAGTGGCAGAAATTCAGTAGGTTTTGTGAAATTTCAAATCATGTTTAAGAAGCCTTAATGGGACATGTGAAACCTTAAGGTTTTTTTGTCTATGGAATATATATATATATATATATATATATAGGTTAGCAGGTGTGGCACTCCAGACAATAATACCAAGGTAAGGCAGCGTTTGTAAGTCAATGTTTCAATGTGTTTATTCACATTTTCTTCCTGAATAAAATGTGAATAGACACATTGAAACGTTGACTTACTAACGCTGCCTTACCTTGGTATTATTGTCTGGAGTGCCACACCTGCTAACCTCTATATCTTCTATCTGTGGAGGCACCCAGCAAAGTTTTATGTGACAAGGAGTGCCGGACCCTGGTGAATATACTGTATATATATATATATATATATATATATATATATATATATATATAGTTTGTCAGTTGCAAATGAAGGCAGAAACAGTGTCGATTTCAATATTATTTGTCAAAAAAATTGTATTTTGTCTTAGCTGCAGCTCAAAGAAAAATGGCCTATTTTCCTGTCATAATAATTGCAAAAAAAAATTAATTTGGTATATAAAAACCTAAAAACCTGCAGTCTTTCCTAATTAAGTTTAAATTGTATTTTTGAAGAATTGTTTTGAGCCATAGCATATATTACTGTTCTAACTTTGTGCTGTGGTATCCCCATCATCTACACCCCAAAACAATTATTGCAAAGGAGACCATTTGTGCTTCTGGTGTGTAAAAAAATGTACAGTCTTTGTAAACAAAATAAAAAAAAATTGTATAGTGTGTTTTAGAGATGCAGCGTATATTACTGTACTTAGTGGGTGCTGCCAATCATAATATTTCTTAAACATCTACTAAACAAGGTCAAGGGGAAAGAAGGTGTAAAGGGCACCTCAAATCTAAACAATATTTCACAATAAAAAAGAAAACATGACCTCTAACTCTGAAGGGAATATTTACTGCCAAAAAATTAAAAATAGCCAAAATGCCATAGACCATACACAGTGGCAAAAAAAAAGGCTCAGACCATGGTCTTACTTTGCAAGTGGTGGTGCTGCTACTGCTGTTTCATGCACTAGAATTACTTTTGCGAAAGCCAGGGCCAAACACAGTCAGGGATTTTCTGCTACCTGGCATTCAACACCTCACTCTGAGTCTATATGTGTCACCTTTAAAACAGGCAAATCGGTGCACAAAAAGAACACTAAGACTGAAGAACAACCTGTGTGTTAACAAACTTCACAAATCTCCGAGGAGAGTCAAAGGGTGTACATGAGTGCTATGTTTGTGTGACATTTCTGACCCTGTAAATGTAGAGATGCCTCCTTCCGTTAGTTCTGCACCATATGCAAATGTGATGAGTGGTAGTGAAAGTAATGATGATGAGATATGCATTGAATAATCAACTGTGGAATTGCAACAGGATGAGGAATATAATTGTGTATCTGACGCTAATGAGACTGTTGATGATGAATGTGTTGGACAAGATGAAGTTAATAAAATTCAGGAGGAGGATGTTGTTTGTATCAGAGTAAGACAACCACCAGTGGCAGCAGTTCTTGCTAGCAATAAGTAGAGTTAGGACAGTGTCATGCCTGGGCATAATATAAAAAACTCACCTCTTTCACGTGGAATCATTTTTTTCATTACCCATCTAGGCACCTCCTCCCAGTTATGTCATTTGCAGTGAGTTCATGCAAATTATTTAGCAAAATCTGCAAAAAATCCTGTAAAATAAAACAACAAGCAGTCCAGCATCAGCTACCAGCAGCATGTATAGCTCCCAGCACATGCAATCTCCACCGCACTTCATCATTAACTTCCTCGTTGATAAGAGGTAGTCTTGTGTCCAATTTACAAAGGCTAACTGACTCCTCCCCTATCTAGGATTCCCAAGAAGATACCTTGCTTGCTAGGACTAGGGCTGCTGTTGCTGGGTGTGAATCTTCATCTCAGAAGGGGACCAAGAAGACTAGTAGTTCCAAACAACAATTGACTGTGAAACAATCATTTGCAAGTGGAACCAAGTATGATAGCCACCATCCTGTTGCACAGCAGATCACTGAAGCCATATTGGCTATGTTAGCTTTAGATCTGCATCCAATATCCACCTGTAATCTGGTTTTAAACAATTAGTTGAGGTCATGTGACATGCTACCACATTTCATCTTGATTCTGTTTTAGCAGAACAGCAATTCCTTACCTATACCAGGACATTGAAAAAAAGTTATTCTTGGCCTAGAAAATGCTATTGTACTGACTACCCACTTGACAACAGATATGTGGACAAGTGGTACTGGTCAAATGAAAGTTTACATGACTGTGACAACCCACTGGTCAGGATGCATTGCCTTCAGCAGCAACAGTATCTAACACACAACACCAGCACATTCACAGACTACCCTCTGTGTAACCAGCTTCACTAAGAGGCATAATGGTGTCAATCTGATGGAAAAACTCTGGATGTGATATCAAAATGGCTCACCCCACTAAGAATCTCCTCAGGATTTATAATTATATGAGCATTAGAGCACTTTTCAACATGTTTTGCACACACAATAAACTTGGTGGCTCAGAATTTCTTAAAAAATTACAATTGCCATGCCACCACTGAAGCAAGCATTATTAACCAGGGGTAATTCCATTCTTTATATGTTTCAGCGACTGGAGATACAGAAACAAGCCTTCCAATTGTACACATCAAGCCATGATATAGGAAGAAGGGGGTGGACCTTAGTTCACAACAGTGGAGAATTCTCTGTTTCATGCAAGCTACTGCAACCATTTGAAAATGTAAGCAATAAAGTGAATTCATACACTGCCAGCCTAAGTCAAGTGAGTGTCTTAATTCAACTACTGGAAGAGCAGCTAGAGAAGCTGAAGAAATATATGAAACTAAACAATTCCACTAAGCATATTAGATTTGTAAGTCAAGCCCTTTTTTTGCTTCTCCAGGACCAAATGGGATTGCAACATCTTGCAATTGGATCAGTACATTTTGGAAACCATGCTTGATACTAGCTTCAAGTCATACAGTATTTAATGTTTTTCCATCCAACTGACACAGATCTTAAAAGAAGCAAAGAGCTTCTGGCAAGCAAGTTTTCATCATAAGTGGCACATGACATGATAGCATTTCTGCTTAGTTTCTCCTGCAACTGCTGCTGACCTTTTCCAAGAAACCCATTGATGATGATGATGTTATGATATACCTGCCTATTATGCATAAACCTTCTACAACCATATGCTGAGGTCTTTTGCCTATAACAACTTCCCTTATTCCCTTAGCGATTGATACTCTTTCCAGTACTGAGATGCCACCAGGTCTTAAACTCAGAGTTGTAGAGGTTTATACAAAATGACAGATGGTCACATGATTAAGGCTGGAATAGTATAGAACCACTGGCAATACAATGAGACTGAATTATTAAATACATGTTTGGATAATACCAGCAGGAATATATTAAAAATAGACTGTAACAGGTGATATCAAACAAAATGTCATGGTTCCAAAAATAAGGTCACACTTCGCAATAGGTGTTTTACAGGAAGAGACCATAGATCAGACCGTCTAGATACACAGTAACTTGGGAATCCACCAGTACAGAAGAGACACCAGGAACACAAGGCTAACTCCTAGGCAATAAGCTAAACCGGCAATGTAGTGAAAGGTTGGCTGCCTTTTAACTAAAACATGGGCCAATCAGGAGACTCCACAGATCCAGCCCTCTTATGCAAAACCTGATGCAGCTGAGCAGCTGCACATCTCCCCCAGCATCCCAGCTGCTTAGGCAACAGCTGGGACCATAATACACTGTGGCTGTAAATAGTCCCCATCGCCTAGTGACCATCGGGACCAATAGTCCATATGGACTGCATAATGCGGCATCCCAGTCACCAGGCAATGGCTGGGACCCACTTAAAAGATGAGCCGCAGCAGCTCATAACAGATGATGCTAAGTGATGAGTCAACTCAGTGCACAAAAAGTGAAACATTGTGATATCTAGTCAGGTTTAAAAGTGTTGCCTAAGATTTTGACACCTCTACTGTGACTCAATTTGATATAGTAAGCATCAATTCAATGGTGGAGGATTATTTAAATGACAATGTACAAATTAGCATTTCATACAGTCCCTTTGAATACTGGTAGGAAAAGAAGACAATTTGGAGCCCCTTGTTCAAATTACAGTAGCTTTGCTTTACTTAAGATGCTCACCCTCTAGTGTGTAGAGTATGTGGCACAGCCGGGAACCTGGTGAGAGATCAGCATAGGAGGCTACTTCCACAAAATGTTGAAAAACTTGAAATTTTCATTAAGTTAAACTACATATTAAATGAGGAAGAACCTTGATTCCAATTACAACAAAGTACAGGGCTTCTTTAATGCTGGATTCTAGTGGTGATTGGTTAATTGTGAAGATGTTATTAACAACAGTGATAAGTATAAAGATGAGGATGATAATGACATCTTCCAATTGTGATGATGATTACAAACACTGTTAGCCACCTTAAGCCCATTTGTAGCTTGGTTTGTGGTTGCCCAAACAAACCCAGCACTTCAGCCACAAAAGAGGCAACCCTGTCACTGAAGTGCTTGATTTGTTAAACTGTGCATGTCCTTTCTAATATACAACATAAGGGTGGGTGGAAGGGCCCAAGGAAAAGGACAATTCTGTTGTGAGCCACTTTTAATTATGGACTTTCTCTAGGTTGTGTGTGTTTGACAGGCAGTCTATATTATTGTTCTTGTTCTTTTGTATCTTGCAATGCCATCCATCACCAACTTCTCATCCAGGCACAAAAGTCATTTTTCCTGCAGTTTCTCCACTGATACAGAGTAGTATCATCAAATCATATAATTAATAATTATCGATTTTTATGCAAAAAATCTCAAGGTGCAATAAACAAAAAAAACAAATCCAGTGCTTACCTTAAATAAGGGTATACAATTGCTAGATGGACTTTTAAGCACATTGTATTATAGATAGTATACAGTATAATACATAATATAACATTATATGATCATTTTGAATTTTATTAGCATGCCAAATTATGAATTTTGCTAAAATGTAAGGTTAACATCATAACATTTCCCATTGCTTACCCACACCTATAAAATGTCCATTAATTTTATAGATGTTCTAGAGCTTTATATCTATAGAAATAATAATGCGTCACTTTCTTTAGTTCAAATGGTCGGTAACACTGAGCTTGTTATGCAGAGATATGCCACTGACATATTGAACAGCGGGAAAAGAATGCTGAGCCATATATAAGCATTGTGATCAAAACAGAAGCCCAAGATATTTCAGACTGTATGCGACAAGTCAAAGTGCTAGTTCAAAGGGGTATTTGATCTTTTACTTTAGTGAAAAAAAATGAATCTAAATTTGCTATCTGTGTGCTTATCAGACTAAAAAAATCATTAAATTCAAGAAAAACAAAGTCTCCACTGACTACATTTTTGGATTGCCACATACTACTCCCAGCGTGGCTTTATCAAATTAGTTTATAATGATTAAATCTAACACAGCTATAATAAATTAGTTTTTGCAAAACACTTATAATCCTTTTTTGATTTTTATATATAATTCCAGTTCATCAGATCATTAGTGTTATTGCTTTTTTATGCTAGGTTAATTCTGTACTGCTGAGACAGCTAAAAGGCTACAGACATAATACAATACACAAGGAACCATGAGTTGCAATGTTTACATCTCCTGCATGGCACTGCTTGAGATGTATATCATAAATTACATTTTGGAGCATGTAAATCAAGTCATAAAAAATGTTATCAAAGCAAATAAAATAAATGAAAACAGTCTAGTGCCAGCATGATCCACCATGAAGGACATCCACCTTACAAAAGTTTGACATTCACAACTTACAAATCGCTCATCTGTAATAAATTATATTATATTACATTACAAATTATTAGTATTAAGGCTGCAAATATGTGTCTCTTCCATCTATTACATTTTAATATAGCATAATATATATATATATATATATATATATATATGTACTCGACTGTAATTCTAAGTCACTAGCTGAAGTGCTAGATCTTCTAAGAGGTGATTTTTGTGAGCAGTCTCAAATTCTTGTATTTTATCCCTTGTCAGATTCAGCTCTCTTGTAGATTCTTCTATGACTAATAATAACAAGTCCATGGAGCATTTATTGAGTATGGAAACCCATTTATGGCAAAATGCCAAATTATATCTTCCAATCGTGGGCATATTCCTTACCAGAAAGCCCCTGGGTATCTGTTCTTGTAATAGTCAGACAAACTTATACCGTGGTATAAATAGTCAGACTCCTTCTGTTTAAGGCGCAACCATTGCTTGTAAAGCACATCTGCTGTGAGTATAACAGTGTCATCATCCAAAGCGTGTTTGTACAATATCGTCTCTGCATCAGCATCAGAATAGCTGAACACCTCTCTAGCATCCATGTGTGCAAATTCCATGGTTTGATCTGAATCCATGTTGAAATATTAATGTGTCTCCCAGTATACAGCAGGAAAAAATGCAAAAATATGCAAAAATGCAATACAGTATATATCTTCTATGTTGTTGCAGTGATTAAAATAAAAACAGACTCACAAACTAGTATCTTGCTGTGTAAAAAACTGTATGTCCATCTTTGGTAAAACAAAGATAGGGTGCCCTGACTAGGCAGTATTCCGGTAACAGATACAATGCTGCCGATCACTGTCCCATTTAAAACAAATGTTTGGAGTGCCGGACTCCAAGCATTTGTTTTATATATTTTTTAGCAAGTGTATCGCACCAACGTTTCATGAATAGCTCTTTTATCAAGGTTCAGTGTATATTAGAAAATGACTTATCTATATAGAAGAACAGCCTGCGTACCCAGCGTGTCCCAACACCAGCAGAATGGAAGAAACCGAAACCGGAAGTGACGTGTGTAGGTCGGCCGACCCAAAGCTACAACCATCACCTAGCAACACCCATGCAATTAAAAAAAGGAAACAACGCACCAATGTGAAAGATAAACACTGCAGCGTGCTAGGAAATAAACACCATATACTGCACCATAAGGATAATGTAATAAAAATAATACAAAAGAAGAAAGAAGAAGAATAAAGCACATGAAGATAAACAAAAATAAATAATACATGATCTAGCTAAATATATAATTATGCACATATCAGAATAACCAGCATAAGAAGTACTATAAAAAGGTATAAATTTCAATGTAGAAAAAAGAATCTATAAGAGAAATACAGAGGAGATGTAGAAGAGAAATACAGAGGAGATGTAGAAACAGATAAAAAAGAAGAAAGAAAAAAGAAAAAAAAAAAAATCAGCAAAGATAGCGAAGAGACTAAGGGGGTCATTCAGACCCGTTCGCGAACAAAGGACGCTCGCAAACGGGTCGATGTTGCCCCACTGCGCATGCGCACGACGGAGGGAGCTCGGTCGTGCGCATCCTCGAGACCCGGATAGCGACGGGCTCTCCGTCGCTCCGGGTCTCACACCAAAGGGGGCATGCTGTCGATGTTGATTGACAGCATGCCCCCTTTGGTGGGTGTGCCGAGGGCGTGACTGCCAGATGGAGGCGTTCCCATGGGAACGCCTACCGTCTGAGTCCAGCCCCACTGACATCAGTAATGAGTGATTTTGGCTCTGATAGAGCCAAAATCACTCCTGGGCTTGCGGAAGCGAGACCCTACCGCAGGGTCTCGTTGCAAGCCCGATGGTCACGATGGTCTTTGACCATCGCAACCATCTTTTTGGCCGCTCACATAAGCTGTGGGTGGTCACCCACTGCTATGCGAGCGGCCAGGAGGCCGCTCCAAATTTAGCTGGGACGGCCCTGATTCAGAGCGAGCGCTCTGGTCAGAGCGTTCAGCTCTGAATGAGGCCCTAAGCTCCCACCAAAAGAAGCAGCAATGGAATACTACATAAGAGCACCCCAAGAGATATGTTCATTTAAGCCATGAGGTTGTACAGTATTTAGTTCCAGGATCCATCTTATCTCCAAATGTAAAAGTTTGGCTGTACTGTTGCCTCCCCACAATGAGGCGGGGATATGGTCGATGATCTTTTATCTGAGGTTAGCCAAATTATGTCCAGCAGATTTAAAATGGTGAGCCACCGGTTGGTCAATGTTTTTGCCTTCTAAAATGCCAAGTATGGCAGACCGATGTACGGCCATTCTCTCCTTAAAGGTCCTACTAGTCTGTCCCACATACAAAAGGCCACAAGGGCAGAAAATGTAGTACACAATGAACTGTGTGGAACAGGTAAGTACCTGTTTGATTTTGTATGTTTTACCAGAATGGACAGGTAATTGCAAGTGACACAATGTGGGCATCGAAGAAACCCTTTTTGTTTGGTAGAGTTAAAAAAATTGCCTCTTGAAATACTGTATGTAGCCCAGTATTGTCTGTCTTGACCACATTGGGCCTGATTCAGACCCACTCGCGAGCGGCTGTCCGCTCGCAAGTGGGTTGATAGTCTGCACTGAGCATGCGCACGACGGAGGGAGCTCCGTCGTGCGCATGCGCCAGACGCGACGAGCGAAGGACTTTCCTTCGCTCGTTGTGTCTGATCAAAGGGGGCGTGCTGTCGATGTTGATTGACAGCACGCCCCTTTTGGTGGGCGTGCCAGGGGTGTGCCTCCCTGACGGGGGCGTTCCCAAGGGAACGCCTACCGTCAGAAGCTGGCCCACTGACATCACTAGTGATGTCAGTGGGAGTGATTTTGGCTCTGATAGAGCCAAAATCACTCTGGGCCTTGCGGTTGAAAACCTCAACCGCAGGCTCCGGCTCGCCGTGGCGATGGTCGCGATGGTCACGACCATCAAACTGCACGCTCATATAGGCTGTGGGTGGTGACCCACAGCTATACGAGCGTCCAGGAGGACGCTCCATAATTATGGAGGGCGGCCCTCATTCAGAGCGTGCGCTCTGCTCAGAGTGTACGGCTCTGAATGAGGGCCATAGTCCCTTATATTCTTGCCACATTTATAGGCCACTATGGGTCTCCTAGACTTCAAAGACCTTACATCTTTATCAGATGACACAATCGGCCAAAGAGCTCTTGATGCTTTCTGGATCACTGGACTGGCATTAGTAAATTCTGTAGGCCAACTGAGATCTTTTCTTTTCGTGATCAGTTTTTAAAAGTTGTTCTCTAGACATATGTAAAACTTCCTGCTTTTGATCTTTCAGAAGCTTCAAGGGATACCCATGGGTAAAAAATGGTAATACATGCACAGCTTTCAATGAGACAGGATGAATTATTCTCTAATGGTGGGGTACTGTGTATATACTGTATGTACTAGTACAATATTTTGTAAGGAAGACACAATTTTCTATATAAAAAACAGCAGCGGGTGGGTGGTAGGTGGAATGCACAAGGATGAGCCAAGTGTTGACATTGTACACATTACCTGCTGTAATTCTCAGACGTCACATCACATACACGACAGGTGCGGCTTTTGAAAATATACATATATATGTGTATATATATATATATATATATATATATATATATATATTAGTGATGAGCGGGTTCGGATTTCTGAAATCCGAACCCCCCCGAGCCCCCCCGATCCGAGTCGTATCCGAGTCAGGCTCGACTTTTCACGCCTGACTGAAAAAGAGGCAAAACATCATCATCCTGCCTTCCGGATCTTGCGGGTTTTGGATTCTATAAAAGGTTCCCGTGTTGACGCCATTTCTCACTCCGGCTGTCCACAGTGAAGAGGGAGGGTGGGAGCTAGGGCTGGCTGGGCTGTGTTGTGCTGCTGTTGTCCATAAGGGCTGTGTCCACTCAGTCCATAGGGGCTGACTGGGCTGTGTTGTGCTGCTATTGTCCATAGGGGCTAGCTGGGCTGTGTTGTGCTGCTGTCATAGGGACTGGCTGGGCTGTGTTGTGCAGTCAGTTGTCCACAGGGGCTGCACAACAAAGTCCACTCCAAAGTCTATAGGGGCTTGCTGGACTGTGTTGTGTAGTGTCCCATAAAGGCTGTAGTCCTAGAGGGGTGCTGTAGTGTTGTCCAGGGGGTGATCTGTGCATCAGGGGTGCTCCCCGAAAGTGCACTCTAAAAATTTTTTTTCTCTGCGCCTGTGTCCCATAAGTAAAGGGCTGGCTGGCTTGTCCGTTAAAGGGTGCTGTAAACCCCAAAGTGCACTCCAAAGAAAATAAAAAAATATATTTTTTTGTGTTTGTGAATTGTGTGCACAGTAGCCGCACGTGCATCAACAAAGTAATGTCAAGCGTGCGCCTGTGTCATAAGTAAAGGGCAGCTGGCTTGACCATTAAAGGGTGCTGTGACCCCCAAAATGCACCCCAAACAAAATAAAAAATAATTTTCTGTGTTTGTGAATTGTGTGCACTGTGGCTGCACGTGTATCAACAAAGTAGCACCAAGCATGCGCCTGTGTCCCATAAGTAAAGGGCTGGCTGGCTTGTCCATTAAAGGCTGCTGTAACCCCCTAAGTGCACTCCAAAAAAAAAATTATTTATAATATATTTTTTTGTGCTTGTGAATTGTGTGCGCAGTAGCCGGACCTGCATCAACAAAGTAACGCCAAGCGTGCGCTTGTGTCATAAGTAAAGGGCTGACTGGCTTGACCGTTAAAGGGTGCTGTAACCCCCAAAGTGCACTCCAAACAAAATAAAAAATTATTTTCTGTGTTTGTGAATTGTGTGCACTGTGGCTGCACGTGCATCAACAAAGTAGCAGCGCCAAGCGCGCGCCTGTATCCCATAAGTAAAGGGCCGGCTGGCTCATCTCTTTAAGGTGGTGTAACCCCCAAAGTGCACTCCAACAAAAAAAAACATTTTCTTCTGTGTTTGTGAATTGTGTGCACTGTACGTGCATCCTCAAAGCAGCAGCGCCAAGTGTGCGTTTGTCTGTTAAAGGGTGGTGTAACCCCCAAAGTGCACTCCAACAAAAAAAACATTTTCTTCTGTGTTTGTGAATTGTGTGCACTGTTTGTGCATCCTCAAAGCAGCAGCGCCAAGCGTGCGTCTGTCTGTTAAAGGGTGGTGTAGCCCTCAAAGTGCGCTCCTCAAAAAATAACTGCAATAACTGTAGCTGCACGTGCATCAACAAAGGAGCAGCGCAAACGTGCGCCTGTGTCCCATAAGTAAAGAGCCGGCTGGCTCATTTCTTATTTCTTAAATGGTGGTGTAATCCACAAAGTGCACTAGTCTCCAACATAATATAAAAAATTTTTCTGTGTTTGTGTGCGCCTTAGCCGCACGCATATATCAATATAACATAAATCTAAAATAGGGAAAGATCAAGAACCACTTCCTCCTAGTGCTGAACTGCCACCACTAGTCATGATATAGACGATAACATGCCATCAACGTCGTCTGCCAAGGCCGATGCCCAATGTCATAGTTGAGGGCATATACGATCCCAAATGACAAAGTTCAGGAAAATAACCTTAAAAAAACATTTAATTCATCTGAGGCAAAACGTAAACTTGCCAATATGCCATTTATGACACGGAGTGGCAAGGAACAGCTAAGGTCTTTCCCTATGTTCATGACTAGTGGTTCAGCTTCACATGACGGAGGAAGCCCTCATCCCGCTAAAAAAAATCAAACGAGTTAAGCTGGCAGAAGCACAGTGAAGAAATGTGTATTCTAAGAAGATATCACAAATCCCCAAGGAGAGTCCAAGTGTGGTGGCGGTTGTGATGCCTGACCTTCCCAGCACTGGACGGGAAGAGGTGGCTCTTTCCACCATTTGCACGCCCTCTGCAAGTGCTGAAAGGAGCACCCACAGTCCACTTGCTGAAATGCAAATTGAAGATGTCACTGTTGAAGTACAACAGGAGGAGGATACTGGTGTAGCTGGCGCTGAGGAGGAAGTTGTCGAAGAGGATTCTGATGGTGATGTGGTTTGTTTAAATCAGGCTCCGGGGGAGACAGTTGTTTTCCGTGGGATGAAAAAGCCCATCACGGTCATGCCTGGGCAGAAGACCAAACATTCCACCTCTTTGGTCTGGCAATATTTCTATCCAAATCCAGACAACAACTGTATTGCCATATGTACCATATGTAAAGGTGAAATAAGCAGGGGTAGGGACATTAACCACCTAGGAACATCCTCCCTTATACGTCACCTGCAGAGAATTCATAAAAAGTTACTGACAAGTTCAGAAACTTTGGCTAAGACCGTAAACAGTCCAGGGACACCTAAATCCCTTTGTCCTGTTGTATCCAAGCGCCTGCAAACCACACCGTCAACTCCCTCCTCATCAATTTACTCCTTAGTCAGGATTGTAAATAGTCCTGCAGGCCATATCACTGGCATGACTGACTCTTCTATCCGGGATTCCTCTGGAGGATCCTGCATTGCTACGCCTACTGCTGCCACTGCTGCTGTTGCTGCTGGGAGTCGTTCATCATCCCAGAGAGGAAGTAGGAACACCACTACTTTTACTAAACAATTGACCCTCCAACAGTCCTTAGCGAGGAGGATGAAGTACGACAGCAGTCATCCTGAAGGAAAACGTATAACTGAGGCCCTGTCTGCTATGTTGGTGTTAGACGTGCATCTGGTGTCTGCAATTAGTGCAGTGGTTTTTAGACAATTGATGGAGGTAGTGTGTCCCCGGTTCCTTCTTCATTTTCTCCTCCAACTGGGGCTGCCAGGAAAAAAACTTAGGTATCCTAAGCAATCCGCTGGTGGTGATGCAGGGCAGGCAGGACCAAGTTTGAACATCTGGTCTGGACTGAAGGACCTGGCAACAATTTCTGACATGTCTACTGTCACTGCATATGATACTGTCACCATTGACAGAATGGTGGAGGATTACATCGGTGACAGCATCCAAGTAGGCATTTCAGACAGTCCGTACCTGTACTGGCAGGAAAAAGAGGCAATTTGGAGGTCCCTGTAGAAACTGGCTCTATTTTACCTGAGTTGCTCCCCCTCCAGTGTGTACTCCGAAAGAGTGTTTAGTGCAGCCGGGAACCTTGTCAGCAAAAAGGCGTTGGAGGTTGCTTCCACAAAATGTGGAGAAGATGATGTTCATAAAAATTAATTATCAACTCTTCCAGGGAGACCAGCCTCCAGAACGTACTGAGGGACCTGTGGTGGTGGATTCCAGAGGGGACGAATTAATACTCTTTGAGGATGAGGATGTACACCACACTGAAGAGGGTGAGGAATCGGTGGATGAGGAGGATGAGGACGACATCTTGCCTCCGTTGAGCCAGTTTGTGCATGGACAGATTAATTGCCAGCTTGTTTTGTGGGGCCCAAACGAACCAATCATTTCAGTCACAGTCATGTGGCAGATCCTGGCGCTGAAATGATTGGTTTGTTAAAGTGTGCATGTCCTGTTTATACAACATAAGGTTGGGTGGGAGGGCCCAAGGACAATTCCATCTTGCACCTATTTTTGTTCTTTGCATTATGTACTGTTTGGGGCCTAGTTTTTCAAACTGCCATCCTGTCTGCCACTGCAGTGTCACTCCTCGATGGGCCACGTGTTTGTGCCACCCACTCGTGTCGCTTAGCATAGTCATCCAGCTACCTCGGTGCAACCTTTTGGACATAAAAAGCACTATTTTGAGGTGTGAGGTGTTCAGAATAGACTTTAAATGAGTGGAAATGAAGGTTATTGAGGTTAATAATAGCATAGGAGCAGAAAAACCCACAAATTCTGTGATTTTAGCTGTTTTTATGCTTTTTAAAAAAAAAAATACAGATCCAAAACACAAAATCCAGAACCCAAAACACGGAAGGGTGGTTTTGGCAAAACCAATCCAGATCCAAAACACGAAGAAAGATCCAGATCCAAAACCAAAACACGAAAAGTGGCTGGTGCACACCCCTAATATATATATATATATATATATATATATATATTTTTTTTTTTTTTAAATCTTCACTACAGGATTAAAAAGAAATCACTTGGTGGTGTGTGACTTATGTCATTTATATGTATCTGTGTTGACCAAAAGATGCACTCCCAAAATTGCATACAGACCAGGCTATTGAAGTTCAGTATTGTTATCCAACCCTTACTGATCGCAATACATTATGCACAACTTCCCCCACCTGGCATTTCTATGCTACTTTATGCCACTGTGTGCTCAAGAAAGTTGTGTATGGTGCTCCAATACAGTACCCAGTAGCGCCTTGCTAGTCATGCTATGGAGTTTAGAGTGGATTTGTACTGCACATGCCCAGTGCGTCGGGAGTCACACACTGCATTCCAGACTATAGTGATTTCATGACCTTAGAAATTAGTAGTGGACTGTTTAAAAGTGGTGTCTCTATGTTACGAACTGACTGTGCGTTTTAATCCGCACACTTGCGTCAATGTCAGCGCTGTCCCAGACAAACACTATAGTGATTTCATGACTTTAGATACTAACAGTGAGCTATTTGAAAGTGCGGTTTTAATCCACACACTTGCAGCACTGTTGGCCACGTTGATGCTGTGGTGGCTGTCATCTCTGGGGGTTTTAACGGGATTTCTGGTGCATGCCCAGTAGAGCCGCTTCATACACCAGTTGTGCTATGATGTGGTGTATGGAGGTTCATAGTACACATTGTCTGCTGTAATTCGCAGACGTCACATCACATACACGACAGGTGCAGCTCTTGATGGGGCTGCCGTGATGGGCTAGCGGTTAGGTGATCGCCTTGCTACAGTGCTTGCCCTGGGGGTTCAAGACCTCGAATATATATATATATATATATATACATATATATATTTTAAATCTTCACTACAGGATTAAAAAGAAATCACTTGGTGTGTGTGACTTCTGTCATTTATACAGCTACTGTATCTGTGTTGATGCCCAGCATTGTATAAAGACCAAGCTACTGAAGTTCAGTATTGTTATCCAACCCTTGCTGAACTCAATACATTATCCACAATTTCCCACCACTTGGCATTACTATGCTACTTTATGCCGCTGTGTGCTAAAGAAAGTGAAGTTATGGTGTTCCAGTACAGTACCCACATAGCTCCCTGCTAGTCGTGCTATGGCATTTAGAGTCTGTTTGTACTGCGCATGCCCAGTGGGTCGAGAGTCACACACTGCATCCCAGACTATAGTGATTTAATGACTTTATAAACTAGTAATGTAATGTTCTGTGTACGCTTTACTGTATGTACAGCGCTACGGACCACTTGTGGTGCCCTGTATATAAAATGTCATAATAATAATAATAATAATAATAGTATTGGTTCTGTTTAAAAATGGGGTCCCTGTATTACAAACTGTGTGTTTTAATTTCGGCACTGTGGTGGCTGCCAGCTCCGGGGGTTGCACATGGGATCTCTGGCGCATGCCCAGTAGAGCTGCTCCATACTCCATGTAGTGCCCTGCTAGTTGCACTATGCTAAGGCGTATGGAGGCTCATAGTACTGCGCATGCCCAGTGGAGCCGGTCGGGAGTCACACACAGTGCATCAGGTCCCTTCCCCAAAGCAAGCAAGAACCTTTCATTGCCATAATAAAGGACGCTCTGTTAGCCATTTAAGCAGTCAGCTCAAGGTTTGCCCTTGTGTCCTAAAAAGACAAGGAATTGTGACCATTGCCAATGACACCATCCCCCATCTGCAAGGATAACTAATGTGCCGCTATGAATGTGTTGGTCGCTGCGACACTGCAGAATACGCAATGGCATGTTTTAGTAATTTGTAGTGTTGTCTTAACAGTGGTGTATACAACCATCACTGAACTAGAAGTCAACCCAGAAAGATGTGTCTCTATATTACAAACTGACTGTGCATTGTCCCAGACAGATACTGTAGTGAATGCATGTCTTAGAAACTAAAGGTGGGTTCTGAGTCACAGAGGGGTCCCTGGATTACAAACTGACTGTGTGCCTTTGAAGAGTGGGCATCCCAGGTTTGAGAACTGGAATGGCATTATATATATATATATATATATATTTATATATTTTAACAGTTCCAAATATTGTCTTGCTGTGGAACTACAGGTCCCAGAAAGCTTCCCCTGAATGCTGGTACTTGAAGAACCACAAGTACCAGCGTGTGGGGCATTAAGTGACCGCTATTACCTGTATGTCCACAGCAAGAGAAATATTAAAATAAACACAAGACACACACATCATAAAAAGTTAAAGTTTATTAAAACATACCGTACATGCACACACAGAATGGGTATGAAGTATCCAAATGCCAGCAGCCAGAAGGAAGAAGGTAAGTATCCTATCCCTACCCCTCTCCCCCCCTAACCCTCCCTCAGTGGTGTCTAACCCTAACCTCCCCCGGAGGTGCCTAAACCTACTGTAACCCTAAACCTAACCCTCACCCTAACGGGGGGTGCTTAACCCTAACCTACCCCCGGGGGTTCCCAACCCTAACCCTAAACCCCCCCTATGGCTAATGCTAAGGGCACCCCAGACTTGCGTCATTCGGGTTGGCATCCTTTGGAGTTCAGTATTATTTTCATTATTTTGATACCTACCTTAAGTACTGTGCTGGTCTTCTGCAGTCGAGATACAGTATATACTGGCGGCATCTTGTCCACCGGTTTATTGACTGCATCCCTGCACACACACATGTACACACACTATAAATATATTTATATTTACTGTATAGTATATATTTATATTATAGTATATTTATAAATATAAACTTCATGTAAGTACTGCATTAATACTAATGAAAAAAAAATGCAAAACAGTTTTAAAACAATAAAACTTTAATGCAAAAACAAACAAATTAAGAAAATTAAATATACATTAATATAAAATCAAATCAAAAATTAGAATGACCACCTCCCACAGCAAAAGGACCAGCCATCTCAGTTGCTCTGTGAAAAATAAAAAAGTACAGTTTTAGAACAGTAATAGGGTACAGTAAAAGTACAGAATCAAGTCTTTCACTAGTACTGTACAATCATTGACTCTTAATAAAACCTAATGTACCTAAATAGGATGTACTGTACAGTTCTTCACATGGATCTATCCATACAGCTTATATTGTAAATCATTTTCCATTGCGCACAACATGGTTGGCTCACTTGGCACTCTCATAAGGCATAAAAAAACTACATGGACCTGACTTATGTATTTTGGGACTCTACTCCTAGCAATAAGATGCTGCAACCACCTACAGTATTTTGTGTCATCTGTTGAATAAAAATTCATGGACTGTCTATTTGTGATAAAGAACATACTGTATAACTTGTATTACAGCAATACCTCCACTATTCTGTGCAGAGATTCGTGGAGTATAGCATAATGAGAAATCAAGAATAGTTCTGGCAAGCTGAATTCTGGCAGTGTAGTAGGAAACAAGGGATTTTATACTGTACACATGGTTACATAAAACAACAGAATGGGTGTTAACATGCACTGCATATTACAGTGAAGATTTTTCATTCGATGATGCACAGACATGGTCAGTGACAATATACAAAATGCAGGTTTAATCTACAATATTCCACCCAAGGTACTGTAATCCCACTGTGGGTGGAATGTAGAGTACAGTCAATGGAAGTTAATACCCAAATAGTATTTGATGGCTACTGTATTGTGCACTCTAGTTTACTTTTTTACTTCTGTATTAGTGTATAGTACCTAATTCACAGTGTGCACTTTGTGTGTTAATCACCTTGAGCACTGCTGGAGGACAGAGTGCTACAATACTGTATATAAAATAAAAATTATTAAAATTATTATGACTGTACAGTACCTCTCTTAAAAGGCAGGGGGTCCTTGTCCATCTGACGGCTGCTTCTGAGTAGCTTGGTCTGTTTTAGTAAAAAAAAGAGGTACAGTAAATTACTTTAAACCTTCTATCGGATGAGGTGTTGTCTTGTGTGCAAACCACTTATAATACTAACATAAAATAAAGACACTGAGACGTGGATTTGGCAGATAACTTGATGGCGATTTATTGGAGCAATAATAATTATTTATTTAAGGATGTATGGTGGCAAAGAAAGGACGGCCAGAAATCAGCCAGATCTGCTATGCCCACACACAAACAACAAAAGGCATAGCAGGCGTAGATCGCCCAGAGTGCATACACATAACCATGTAACTCATATCATCAACAAAAGGTAACGCTCACCCCCATCTTGACTTCCCACCCATTTAGGTGGTGATACTGCCCCCCGTTAGGTTGGTACAGCCAACTACCAGTCAACGAAGGGAGCGCCCTTAAATCATAATTGCACCCGGACTGGCGACCTGCCGTTCTTTCCCGCCACCCAAAACCAAACCCACAACATACCAAAATTTATAGGGGAGGGAGGGTGGGGAATCTGGAACAAAGAGGCTTTGGCCCACACTTTTATCCCACTATATAATGTTCCTGTTACAAACCCGCCCCTGCTTGCCATAGGCTAACTCCCACAAGTAATTTGCATACATGCCGGCCCCCATCCTAGAGGTTTAAAACACCTCTTTTCTTATGCAATCTTTCGGTTTCTCTAAACCTTCTATCGGATGAGGTGTTGTCTTGTGTGCAAACCACTTATAATACTAACATAAAATAAAGACACTGAGACGTGGATTTGGCAGATAACTTGATGGCGATTTATTGGAGCAATAATAATTATTTATTTAAGGATGTATGGTGGCAAAGAAAGGACGGCCAGAAATCAGCCAGATCTGCTATGCCCACACACAAACAACAAAAGGCATAGCAGGCGTAGATCGCCCAGAGTGCATACACATAACCATGTAACTCATATCATCAACAAAAAGTAACGCTCACCCCCATCTTGACTTCCCACCCGTTTAGGTGGTGATACTGCCCCCCGTTAGGTTGGTACAGCCAACTACCAGTCAACAAAGGGAGCGCCCTTAAATCATAATTGCACTCGGACTGGCGACCTGCCGTTCTTTCCCGCCACAGCAAGGTTCTGCTTATAGAACCGCCGCACCGCCACCATGCCAAGTACTACCCCAATAACGCCAACTCCTCCAAAAGATCCCCAATAAACAATGACAAACCCTCCTCTGTTAAATGAACTCCATCAGGTCTATACATATAACTAAATCGAAATTGAATGTTCTTATTGTAAATGACACGGCCATAATTGGCCATCACAAATTTGGCAACTGCGAAATTAAGTTTCTTCCTAGCTTCGTCATTAGCAGGAAAACTCCTAACCCCACGCCAGACCTGTCGAGGTACAATGCAAGACCAAATTAATTTACACAAGGACCAGGCCGATAGCACCCTCGCCAAATCGTTGACAATATCAACTCGTAATTCTACAGTGGACCTCTGCCCTAAGTCGTTGCCTCCTAAATAAGCCACCAAAATATGTGGCCTACCAAAAAGCCTTGCATACTCTAACAGTTTAGGACAAAAGGAATGCCATCTCATACCTCTGGAACCTATCCAACGGACCCTAGCTGAATATTCAAAAATTGGAGCTTGATCTGAACTCAAACCTAGCAGCCCAGAAAATATATGAGTGGCCTATAACCCAAATGTCCTGCGTGTCAAAGAGCAATCCTAAAGGTGGAGGAAAGCAGTAAATAAAAAATTAGTAATTGTCATAAAACAATAAAATTTATGGTGTATTAGTGGGATCTGATAGAACATAAGTGAGTATCTGCCAAAAAGAAAAATTTTCTATTGGTCGCCGACTTTACTATTTAAAGTGGCTGAGACAAACAGAAGACACAAAGGGGAAGAATGGGTGGGGGGGAATTGGGAAAAAACCGGTGAACTCGGCAAGAGGTAAAATAAAAACCTGCTGAGGGCTGGACTATGGCCTAATTAAATGATTGAGAATAGCCAAATTGGATCCGTCAGTTCAGGTAAAAATTGTAAAATCCCTCAAGACTCCCATTGCCAGCAATGGCGAGTAGCTAATCCCGAGTAGGACGGACAGGGGTAACAGACAAGACAGGACAGTACATGAGACAAGACAAAAACCAGGCAAGCATAAAATATAAACGTAACCGGAACAGACTGTGAAATTACTTTAAACAAAGGGCCTTCACGCCTAGGTCGAATGTAACCTTTATAACTTTCCGATTTCCAACGTCCTAGGGCCTTAATTTCTGATGCCGAGAAACCCGCAGCTGCCGCCGAAGTTGCTGCTCCGATCAGAAACGAGTGTGTACCAAAATCTTGAGGCGGGAGGCCTAAAACTGATACACACCTCTTCAAAAACCAACCAAACTGGTATTTGGTAAGCGGAGTCCTGTCCATATGCATGAGTCATGAACCAGGAACATCCGGCCGCAATAACTCATACCGCATAGCTAGTGCCACGGGGCAGATCTGTTCGTCCCTAGATGGACCCAACGAGATCCACCTACCCCTACCAGTCTGGTCGGTCTTCGACCGCCGAAGCCTACAGAGAACAGACCTCTCACTGACTAGGATATCCGAGAGGAGCATGGCGGCATCAACCCATTTGGATGATGCCACCAGCTCCGATACCCTCAAGGTGCCGTGAAAAGCCTCCGAAAACACCACTTGAATCAGGACCACCTCATACGCAGTAAGAGCCACTCCGAGAACCGCCCCTAATACTGCCAGAAGCAGATGAGCGTCCACAGGTCTCCTACGGTCAGCTACTGGCCGGGAGACCCGTGCCCAACCCTTTAAAGCCTTCACAATCAGAAAACTTTTAGTAAAGTCAGGTTGGCCCTTCAATTTACATAAAATGCAATGCCCCCCAAAGAGCGCGCAACAGAAGCCCTGGATCTGCCAGCCAAACGGAGACTCCAAATAAAAGAAAGCATCGAACGATGCTGACTCTTACCTGCCTGTTTGCTGCTACGGGAATAATCTTCCCATTCATTCCATGCCTGCCGATATGCTCGCAACGTGGAGGGGGCTAGAGACTGTTCTGCTAAGCCCTCCATGCCGGCTTGATCACCTGCCAAACATAAGAGGGGCAAAGCACAACGTCAGCACCAGGGGCCACAGATCGGGACCTAGCCCACTGGAAACGTGATAACGCATCGTCTATCTCATTCTCCACCCCAGGAACGTGTCTTGCCTTAAACATGATGTTACAGCGCAAACATGTGAGCACAGCTGCGCTAGCAAGCGCAAAACCAGCAGGGAAGCCGCATATTGCTGATTGTATCGCATGGACCACGCCCAGGTTGTCACACCTGATAATGATGCTGCGATTGCGTAACCATTCCCCCCATATTTCCAAGGAAACCATTATGGGAAAGAGTTTGAGAAGGAGTAAGTCCTTAGTCAAACCCCTTTCCCACCCATTCTTCCAGCCAACGGCCAACGCACCAGGAGCCTTCAAGGTAACATCCGAACCCCGTGGTGCCTGCTGCGTCGGTGAACAGCTGCAGCTGCAAATTGTCAGCGGCTGGAGACATCCACAACCGAACGCCATTAAAATCCCGAAGAAACGAGACCCAGACAGAGAGGTCCTGCTTAATCTCTGAGGATAAACGTAGCAAATGTCTCGGTTAGTGACACCAGCCGTGGCCCTTTCCAATTTCCGTGAAAAAACTCTGCCCATTGGAATTACTTTACAGGCCCAGGAGGGATTGCGCCTGCCACAGGGTAATTCTACTGGAAGCCGTGCATTCCGCTATGGCATTACGCAACTTGACAGGCTTATCGAGAGGAATGCGACAAGAACCCGCCGAGGTACAGATCTCGATACCCAGGAATGACAAGGGGAAGGGCCCTCCGTTTTGTCCGCAGCAACGGGAACTCCAAATGAAAAAACAGCGCTCGTAAAGAAAACAAAAGATAACTGCATCTGCCTGAACCGGAAGGGCCGACACACAGAAAGTCATCGAGATAGTGGGCTATCCGATGACTACCGCAAAAATTAAATAAATAAATTCCGCGCACCAGTGTAGGAAGGTGCTAAAATGCTCGAAAAACGCACAGGACACAGAACACCCCATAGGCAAGCATTTGTCTATGCAATATCCGTTGTCCAAGCTAAAAACCCATAAACTGGAATGACTCTGGGTGCAAAGGAAGTAGACGAAAAGCTGCCTCAACATCTATCTTAGCCATCAGTGGGCCCGGACCATAACACCTAATGACGTCCAAAGCATTGTCAAAAGACTGGTACACCACCGAGGAAACCTCAACTGGTATGGCATAGTTTACCGACGAGCCTGGCGGATAAGACAGAGGTTGCATGAGCCTGTATTTTCCTGGAATTTTCTTGGGAACCACTCCCACCGGGGAATTCACAAGATCCCTAATGGGGGTTCTGCAAAAGGCCCTGCAATGCGCCTGACGCTAACCTCGTCAACCACTTTTTCCCTAAGAATGTGAGGCAATTCAAAGGCAGACTTCAAATTTCTAGGCGAATATGTGACGACATCCCTGCAAATAGGTAAACGAAAACCAAAACTGAAGCCTTTTAACGAAAATTCTGCGTCCTGCAGAAACGGGTACCAACTCAACCATTTTGCTATCGCTGTGACACGGACAGGGGATGGAGCTTTACTTAGCACTTGTGCCTTTTTCTGGCTGTGCAGGCTGCTGCTGGGCACTCCCCTTGAAACACTTGGCAACTGGGTGGTTGCCACCACATCGCAAGCAGAGGTGACGAAAACGACATTTTAATGTGGAATTATTAAAGGCGAAGCATTTTCCCCAGACGCCTGCTGTTAGCCCTGACGAACTGAACCAGCTGCTTTGCTCGCGTTGTATCCCTCATAGGCAGGACGCGAAGGCTGCGTGACCTCCAGCAATGTATATTTGTCGAAGTAGGAGCATAGCTGAGAATGGAGCTTCCCGGTGATAGCTGCTTGGGGCAGTGATTGCAATAATAAGCTGTGCACCCTGTAGAAATTTACTGTAGCACACGTATTCTGTCTATTTTGTAAGTTAAATGCTCAGAATACAGTATATAATACAATCTCCTCTATTGACTGATAATATGATTCAAAGGAGATAAAAGCTAGATCTTAGGTGCTATACATAAATAAAGCAGTGTCAAAGCCATTACCCCTTACTGTCAGATAACGCATCACTAAAGCATTCTATTCCCCCAATGATACCTCAATGCCCAGCATAATACTGACACTGTTTGCTGCAACTGTTTTCTACCATTAAGAGGCATAATCAGCACTTAGACCAGCTATAAAATACATCATACGAATGTACTGAATGATATAATTCTGGCATATACAGGACCAGCAGACACAGTAAGTAATTATATGTAGAAGTAGAGCCATCCTGTCTGAGCTGAATCTTTTTATTTCATGTGCCGGCTCCTTTACAGATCATATGAGCAAGTTGGGGAATCTGGGAGAGGGCAGAAAAAGAAACCATGCTCTGTCCTGGACATAGATGCACAGACTGGTCCCCTTATGTACTGGATGGTGTATTATCCAGTATTAATAAGTGATCCAATAGGTGATCCATATCAGTGCACCCCGTACAGTGCATGTTTTCCAGATCTAGTTGGTGCACAACAATATTTATTACTGGCTTTTTAACTTTTTCTACTGGCTGACACATTTAAAAGATCAACAGGGACTGTAGTGCTAGTTATTTCATTTGTGACACTGAGGGGATCCTAAAAAACATGCAACTTTAGTATTATATGCTATTTCTATTGTAGTCATCATGGTGTGGGCTGAGGGGGGGTTCAGGCAAGGCACTCATAAACCCCTCCTGCATTTGCCTATGGTGCTGGCCACTGCAGCCACAAAGATGATATTGACCAGGGGCATAAAGGACTGAAGGGAAGTACCCCTCCCCCGCACTGGCACACCTTCCACAAAGCTGCTGCAGCAGCCTGAGGGGGGAGAGAACTATCAATAGGGGAACCACACCTGCAGCCCCTAATAACATGGGGGCACTGTGGAGCCAGGGACCAGAGTCTGGGGAGGCTCATTACTAGGCAGGACATAGCTACACCCACCCCCAGCAGAACAAGAAATCAGAAAAGACAGTGATTGAAGACAGAAAGGAAAAGTAAAAGCAATGATATGAAGTAAATGAAAAGAGACTAAATACAATAAGGAAAAGGAGGAGAGAAGAGGAGAAGGAGGAGAAGCACTAAGAGAGTTTTATTAAGGAAAATGACAACTGACACAATGCACTTCCCTGTCCTGGAGGAATCTGGAACAAAGAGGCTTTGGCCCACACTTTTATCCCACTATATAATGTTCCTGTTACAAACCCGCCCCTGCTTGCCATAGGCTAACTCCCACAAGTAATTTGCATACATGCCGGCCCCCATCCTAGAGGTTTAAAACACCTCTTTTCTTATGCAATCTTTCGGTTTCTCAAACAACAACTAAAGTTGGCTAGTTCTAATACAGTAACTCTTCAACCACATTTCCATTTCATTCATCCCCATTTATTTATCCCCATTCTGCTTTGTGTAGAAGTTCATAAGGGGGCAAACCACAGTCTTTAAGCCCCCCTCTGCCCCACACTCCTGGGAATGACGGGGCAGGGGGGGACTGATGCAGATGAGGAAACAGAACCAGAAGGGGAGGGGTAAGATGAAGGTGATGGGGCTGTGGGCTGGCTGAAGAAGGTGATGTGGCTAAGGGCTGAGGAAGGTGATGTGGCTGTAGGCTGAGGAAGGTAATGTGGCTGTGTGCTAAGGAAGGTGATGTGACTGTGGGCTGAGGAAGATAATGTGGCTGTGGGCTGAGGAAGGTGATGTGGCTGTGGGCTGAGGAAGGTGATGTGGCTGTGCGCTGAGGGAGCTGATGTGGCTGTGGGCTGAGGAAGGTGATGTGGCTGTAGGCTAAGGAAGGTAATATGGCTGTGGGCTGAGGAAGGTGATGTGACTGTGGGCTGAGGAAGGTGATGTGGCTGTGGGCTGACTGGACTCTATGGAGGGAGACATTCACTGGATTGGACTTTCTGAAGTGACTGAAGGCTGGTCTCCTACAATTACTGTAGCTCTGCAGCTATCTGTGACAGCCCAGCAAGTGAGGTTACTAAGTCTTCTGTAGGGGGCTGGAGGGAATTAATGTTTGTTTTTATTTATCTTCTGGCTGTGGGGGCAATGAATCAGTTTATGTTATTTTATTTCCAGTGGGAGCAATCATTGGAGGGGGGCACCAGTCCCTTAGTTTGACAGGGGCGCTCGGACCCCTAGATACACCCCTGCACAGATGCATAATCCAGAGACCCCTCTTTTAAACAGAGCCCACTACTAGTTTCTAAAGTCATGAAATCACTATAGTACAGTATGTAAGTCTGGGATACACTGTGTGTGACTCCAGACTGGCTCTACTGAGCATGCGCAGTACTATGAGACTCTAAACGCCACAGGACAACTCGCAGGGTGCTACGTGGGTACTGTATTTTGAGCGCTGTACTCCACTTTCTTGAGCACACAGTGCATCAGCAGTACACTGGCATACAGTAGCATAGAAATGCCAGGTGGTATATTACTGAACTTCAATTGCTCAGTCTACAGTACATATATGAAATACTGGGAGTGTGTCTTATTGGTCAACTCAGATACTGTACTGTACCTGTATAAATGACACAACTCACACACCACCAAGACCTGTAGTGAAGATTTATAAAAAAAAATGTCCCTTACCATGTCTCAAACCCGTGAAGGCCACTCTTGCAAGTCGATCACCAAACCACTAACCCACAGTCGCACCTGTTGTATACAGCACACAGTGCATCATTGTAGTGCTGACTGCACTGTGTCACTCCAGATCAGCTCCACTGGGCATGCACAGTACTATGAGACTTAATATGCCACAGCGTAGCACGACTAGCAGAGCACTACATGGTGTATGAAGCAGCTCCACTGGGCATGCACCAGAGATCCCATGTGCAAGGCCCGAAGCTGTCAGCCACCACAGTGCAGATGTGATGACAGTGCCGCAAGTGTGCACTTTAAAATGCCGTCAGTTTGTAATACTGAGACCCGTCTTTTAAATAGAGCCCTTATTAGTTTCTTAAGTCATGAAATCACTATAGTGTCTAAGTCTGGGATGCACTGTGTGTGACTCCCAACCCACTGGGCATGCGCAGTACAAATACACTGTAAATGTCATAGCCAAAGCATAACAGGACTAGCAAGGTGCTACATGGCTATGGAGCAGTCCAATGGGCATGCGCCAGAGACTCCATTGCAACCCCTCAGAGCTGGCATCCACTACAGTGCCGATGTGCTGACAGTGCCGCAAGTGTGTGGATTAAAACCCCTCTTTCAAACAGAGCTCACTACTAGTTTCATAAGTCATGAAATCACTATAGTGTTTAAGCCTGGGACAGCACCGACATTGATGCATAAGTTTGTAATACCGAGACTCCACTTTTAAACAGAGCCCACTACTATTTTCTAAAGTCATGAAATCACTATAGTCTGGGATGCAGTGTGTGACTCCAGACCCACTGGGCATGCGCAATACTATGAGACTCTAAACGCCATAGCAGACTAGCAGGACACTATGTGGGTACTGTATTGGAGCACCGTACACCACTTTCTTGAGCACACAGTGGCATCAAGCAGTACAGTGGCATAAAGTAGCATAGAAATGTCAGGTGGTGGGAATTTGTGGATAATGTAATGAGTTCAGTAAGGGTTGGATAACAATACTGAACTGCAATAGCTTGTTCTTTATGCAATGCTGGGCATGAGTCTTTTTGGTCAGCACAGATACAGTATCTGTATAAATGACAGAAGTCACACACCACCAAGTGATTTATTTTTAATCCTGTAGTGAAGATTTAAAAAAAAAATATATATATATATTTTCCAGGTCTCAAACTCCCAGGACAAGCACTGTAGCAAGCCGATCACCTAACAGCTAGCCCACATGGCAGCCATATCAAGAGCTGCACCTGTTGTGTATGTGATGTGATGTCTGTGAATTACAGCAGACAATGTGTATTATGAACCTCCATATGCCACAGCATAGCGCAACTGGCATATGGAGCAGCTCCATTGGGCTTGCGCCAGAGATCCCATTGCAACTCGCAGCCACCACAGTGCCAATGTGGCCGACAGTGCCGAAAGTGTGTGGATTAAAACCACACTTTAGAAACTAGCAGTGAGCTGTTTAAAAATCATGAAATCACTATTGTGTTTGTCAGGGGACAGCACTGACATTGACACAAGTGTGTGGATTAAAATGCAGTCAGTTTGTAATACAGAGACCCCTCTAAAGTCATTAAATCACTATAGTCTGGGACAGCGCTGACAGTGCCAACATTGATGCAAGTGTGCAGCTTCAAACGCACAGTCAGTGTGTAATACAGAGCTGTGCATGCTTGTGAATATTTTTATAAAAAAGTACAGGACTCACACACTTAATGTAATGTTTTAAAACTTTATTAGACATTCTTCTACAGCTCTGATTTCATGAGGAAAATGCTGTACTATAGTGTACTGAATCACTGCTTCTGTCAGTCAATCATCAGGCAGTGATACAGAAAATGCATTGGAAATCTGATGCATGCGTTGTGTAGTTAAGGAAAAGTAACACCTGGTGGACAAAAATTTATGGCTTTTTTCCAGTGCTATGCTACGTTCCATTACAAAACATTCTGTGTGGTGCCACTCATGGCGTAGTGTGTGGCACGAGATGCATAGCACGCTACATGGCATATGGAGCTAAAAACTAGCTGGGCACATCTGTATATCACATGAATACATCTATGATGATATCAAAGGAGGGCTCACACCAGACTTGACACAGTGTAGCTTCACATATCTTTAATCAGATCAAAACAGTCGCAGACATCATATGTCCAGTTTGTCGAAGTTTCGGACCCTCACTAGGTTCTTTTTCAAGAATTGCGATCCATAAAAATGCACATACATCAGTAGTAGAATAATTACAGCAATATATATATATATATATATATATATATAGTATAAACATAAAAAATAGGAAATGCACTATAACATAATAACATAAATATTGACCACATGCAAAGTCCAATGCTTTCCTCTAATATTAGGTATAAACTCCTCTCCAAATATGGGTGTCTAATGACTCTTCAAATGTTACTATTAATCTGGTAATCAGAAGGAAAATCTGTACAAAGATAAGAGAGCACCTTCTAGTGTAACAGATAATTATAGTCCAATAGTGCACAAAATAATATAAGTGCCAAAAATATTAAATTTTAAGATTATCTACAGTATTTATCTGTCTCCTTAGCCCATATTTTCTTGCACGTCTCAAGTACGACAAAATATGGACTGCAAAAGATAAAAGGAAGCAATAACAGAGTAATACTGATTATACATACATGTGCTCTCATGTAATAAGATAAAGGTGAAAATTTAAAAATAAACCACCAGTCAGCATTAATAATACTCACGAAACAAAACATTTATAGATCACATATAATTGCAATAGTAGCCAGTATCCTTCTCTTTAATACTATATGTTCTATAAGTCAAGCATGTATAGAAGGCAGAAAATGTGCTGGGTTTCCAACTTTAACCTTGCTCCTCAATGTTGTAGTTTCAGATAAGCCCAAGGTATTAGGTCAAGGGGGAGGCACTATTGTTGCCCTGTTTGCAACTGCATTTGGCCTGCAGCCTGGAGATCCACCTGCTCATCTGTTCCTGGTCCCAACCCCCTCTTGGTGACATTATAACATCACTTCTGCAAGGTGTGGGACCGGCACTGGGTGCAATATTGCAATACTATGGTGGTGAACATGTAATTTGATACATAAACACTGTGGGTAGTAAGTACTCTGATTGGTGGATATAACTGGCTATAACTCTGATGGCCAGCTGTATCCAGCAAGCACAGTACTGCACACATAAGATTTTGAAGAATGCTAGATGATGTGTTTGCAATTTCATGACAGGTTAGTATACTATTGACATCTGCATTGTATTGTCACCACAGATTCTGAAATGTGCATAGAATTTAATCTAGATAAATGGGGATAACATCACAATATCTGGAAGAGTTTGGGTAATCTTCATTATATAGTCATTAGAGATTTGGGGGTTAGTATTAAAGAACCTTCATAGGATTAAGATATCTTTATTTACAGATACAAAAAACTTGGGGACCACATAGTAAGTCCATGAGATATCCTGCATTCTGTGCAAAGTGGCTGACTTTGAATGCCTGCAGAATGGGTCTGTGCAATATAGAGTTTGGTGAACTAATCATAAAGGTGCAGTGGTGGCATGGTCTTGTTGGGGTTTTGAGGAAATAAAAGGCAAGTTAGCATTACTGCCTCACAGCACTGAGGTTGTCGGTTCAATTCCCACCACAGCCCTACCTGTGTGGGGTTTGTATATTCTCCCTGTGCTTGCGTGGGTTTCCTCTGGACACTCCGGTTTCCTCCCACACTCCAAAAATATACTGGTAGGTTAATTGGCTCCCAACACAAATTAACCCTAGTGTGTGTTTCTGTGCATGTGGTAGGGAATATAGGGCCTGATTCACTATGGAATGCAACTGCAAATGCAGTAGTGAATATGCACGCATTTCAACTGTAAAAGTATGCAAATTCATTGCGATTGCAATGCCGCCGCTGCACTACATAAGGATGCCCACTTTACCTTACACACATCTGTAATGTTTAGCAAGGCTGCGAAACATCGGTACAATCGAGTACCATCTCAGCCTCACGCGCACTTGCACAAGCACTGACCTTACTCAGAAATTGCTAACTTCCACACATGCTATCAGGCCTCAGGCTGCATATGGCATCTCAGTGGCTAATTTATGCACGCCTCAGCAACGGTGTTCAAACGCACTGGCACGTCTGAGTTTGGCCGACCACCCTCTGTCACCTCCCACAAACAGCACTTCCTGTCAATCACTCTGCGATGGGTCTGCATAGACACTGTGATCGCAGTCCCGATCGCAATGTCTAGTTCACGCACTGTAATGCATACGCATGTGCAGTACGTAATAATCACCCAATTGCGCGCGTATTAGCAACTGCGTTCTTTGCTGAATCAGGCCCATAGATTGTAAGCTCCACTGGGGCAGGGGCTGATATGAATGGCCAAATATTCTCTGTAAAGCACTGCGGAATATGTGTTAGTTATAGAAAATAACTGGTAATAAATAATAATAATAAATAAATAAATAAGTCCTCCAAAGCTGCTACCATCCTTTGTGCTCCATATGGTCTCAGTCAAGTTATTCCTTTCTATACTTCCCTGTATGCACTGCTGTTATAATATGTGGGTTGAGTGCATTGTTGGTATATATTGATTGAACAGTAAGATGTATATTTACTAACATTCGATTTTGTATTTTGTGTTATTTGGCATTCGATTTGCATTCGATTGTGCATTCAATTTTGCATTTGGGTATTTACTAAAGGCCAAATCGACTGTAAAATCGAATTTAATACCAAATTTTACTCAAATCCAACATCGGAAAACATCGGTACAGTACTTTTACATAGACCTTAACACAAATACCTTACTTACTATCATTCAATTTGAAATCGAATGCTAAATGGAACAACAAATCAAACTTCAAATCACAAAATGAATAGACCTGCTTCATGCTTTCAATTTCAGCATGAGCAGGTCGTATTGACATAGATACTTGCATACATCAGTGAGATGCATGCATGTATCTTAATGTAAAAAGCTAAGAAAGAGTTAAAGTTAGAATAAAAAATTGTGTAGGGTCCCCCCCTAAAACAGAACCAGCCCTAGACTTTTCATAGCCATTCCTGGTTGTTTAAGTACAGGGAAAAAAATACGTAGGGTTCCACTGTGCTTAATACAACTGGCACTGGGCTCCGGGAACCAGTCCTGGTTTTACAAGGAAAATATTGCGTAGGGTTCCCCTGTAAGATCCAGAACCAGCACCGGACCCTTTCTAGCAGGGGACTGATGCCACAGCCAGGGAAGCCCTATCATTGGGCCCCCCAAGCCGCAGCTTCAGCCCTGACCACTAGTCGGTTCTCCAAGTACCAGCATGTGAAGGAGGCTTGCTGGGACCTGAGGTTCCACAGCAAAAGACAATATCTAAAACTATATATAATGCACTAAATTTACACTATCAACCCGCCACCCACCACCCAGGGGTGGCTGGAATAGCCCTGGGCTATCAACCTAGGCTAGGGGTGCCCTGGAGAGGGGGACCCCTTTATTGGTGGGGTCCCCAACTCCCCAGGGAACCTGGCCTGATCTGATTAGTGGTCAGGCCTGATGCTGTGGCTGGGGGCCCAGTGATAGGGCTCCCCTGGCTGTGGCAATAGTCTCCCGCTGGAAAGGTTCCGGTGCTAGTTCTGGATCTTACTGGGAACCCTACACAATTTTTTCCCTGTAAGTCCAGAACCAGGACTGATTCCCAGAGCCCAGTGCTGGTTGTATTAAACACAGTGGAACCCTACATTTTTTTCCCTGTACTTAAACAACCAGGACTGGCTATGAAAACTCCGGGGCTGGTCCTGTTTTAGGGGGGGGACCCCACATAATTTTTTTACAACATTGAACTATTTATAAGCTTGTAACAGTATGATACATGCATGCATCTCACTGATGTATGCATGTATCTGTGTGAAAACGAACTGCTCATGCTGAAAGTGGAAGCATGAAGCAGTTCGATTCAGTTGGGGATTTGCAGCTCATTTTGAAGTGGCATTTGCTGCACGATTTGTACATGAACATGCCAAATAGAACAGCAAATCACTGTGCCAAACTGAACCAAATCAAATTCGATTTGAGAAATTCCTCTCAAATAGAATGTTTGTAAATGAGGGATTTGAAGAGGGATTTGAACTTTCGATTTGAGTCGGTTTGAGGTGAGCTAAATTGAACTACAAAACGAAAGTCAACTCGACCCTTAGTAAATTTTCCCCTAAATGTCTTTTTTCTACCCAAATAATGGTTAACAGAGCCGTAACTAGACTTTTTGGTGCCATGTGCCAGAAAGAGCATTGGCGCCCCCCATTTTTCAAATAGGGACATAATGCACCCAAAAAGGGGGAATGGCCTGGGAAGGGCCTGGGAAGAGATAAGGGAGGCAAGAAGATGCTGGGGATAAACTAAGATGAAGCTACAAGTTAGAATGATAATAAACAGAAAATTGACAGGCCAAAACAGCGCCCCTTGCCCTGCAGTGCCCTGTGCCATGGCACAGGCCGCACTACTCTAGTTATGGCCCTGGGCCTGATGATAATACTAAAATGAGTACCTGTGTTGCAAGTTTGATAAGTAAGTGGACATTAAAGAAACCCTCTTATTCTACATAAAACAAATACTACAAGTAGACCAAAGTAGTGCTATAATCAGAAATATGTATATATTGTTCAGCTAATGCCTTTTTCTCTTACATAATAAGGCGAGCGGGCAAAGTTTTGAAAGGAATATGACAGCAAAGTGGGTATTTTAGAGATTCCCTTGCTGGTGGTAGTTTCTTAGATGATGAACAAATATCGCACAATCCATATACAAAGGTGTTTGTCAAATGTTAATGATGGTCCTTTGACTTATTTTAGACCCAGTGGGCAGAATTTACAAAGCAGCGACCTCTGTAAGTCGCTGATTCCTGGCAGGTTGCAGGTACATATTTAAAACAGCACCCGGAGTCAGTGTAAAGCCCGGCGTGCACTGACCCCTGTGTTTTGGATTAATCTTCATGTTTTGGGTTTGGTTCTGTAAAACCACCCTCAAGAGTTTTGGTTTTGGATCAGTATTTTTTTTTTTTAAATGATAAAAAGTTATTTAAAGACAGCTCAAATCATGTAATTTTTGCAAAACAAAACCCGACATTTGGATTTAAAATCTGAATTTCAAACCACTAGATGATCAGAACCGTGACTCAAATCTATCTGGATCTCCTTAGGAGATCAGAATCGAAACTCAGATTTGTCCGGATTCATGAAACAGATTACAATTTCTGGAGAACCGAACCGCACATCTCTAGTTTGAGGCAGACTTGATTTACAGTACTCGGTGCGTGGCTGCCTGATCTGCGTCAGTGTTACTAATGTTTACGCTGTTGTACATTGTCGGACAGATAGGAAAAGACAGCATCCCTATGCTCGGCTAAGCTTTGGAAGGCATAAACATAGTTTAGCAGCTGCGATCCGTAACAGATTGCAGTTGCAATGGCATTAGCATAAATCTGGGAATCAGGTCCCAAGTGCATGGTGTGTGCAGACACATTCAGTCAAGGCCATCAGTTAAAAACATGTGAAGTGAAGCTTTTTACTATCAGTGTGTGCTCAGTGCTGGCAGATACATTTTAACTGAAACATGAAACCAAACATTATCCTAAAATGTCAATATATTGACTTTAACAAAATGAAACAACAATTTTTGTTTTATAGACACTTTTTAAGTTAAGTATATCACAATATAGAGCTGCACCCAATTGTATGGATTGCAGGTGATTCAATTAATGTGTTTACAGAATTAACCTACATGTTTCTAGCACAGGTTAAACTGTTTCAACTTTTAAAAATGTGCCACCTACTGTCCCTTCCGGATATTGTAGCTTGCTGAGTAACTCTCAGCCTACAGCTGTTGCCATACTCAAACAGCCCCCTCTCAACAGCTGAGATTTACAGGACTATTACTAAAGCTGCATACACACACAACGATTTTTTTAATGATTATCGTTAAACGATATCGTTTAACGATAATCGTTTGCAAAAATCGTTCACTTTCTGAGTCAAACGATGAACGATTATCGTTCATGCGCGTTCACATTTGTAGTTTGTCGTTTGTAGTTTGTAGTTCAGTCAGACTTGTCAACTCAACGATTTTCATTAAGGGAATATGCAAAAATCGTTTGTAGTTCATAAAAATCGTTCATGACATTTAGTAAATGAACAACTTTAGTAAACGATTTTAGTTAATTTTTTCAAGGGAAAAAATCGTTTACTAAAATCGTTCATTAAAAAAATCGTTGTGTGTGTATGCAGCTTAAGATGTTCTTTTCCAGTATATATCAAGAAAAGGTCACTGGAGAAGCAAAACTTTGGTGAGACTGGTTGGCATTGGTAAGATTTGTCTTACTGCTTGGCAAGCCAGTTAGTTGCCGTAGAGCACCTGTGTTTCCCTGCTTATTGCCTCTCGCATGTGCACTGGAACTGAAAGCATGAAAGCAAGCTTCCTATTCCAGTTTTAACAAAATCAAAATAAAGTTTGATAAAGTAAAAAAAAATAAAAAAATTTAAATTTGCAGACTATGGCCTTTTTTCAGTTTGGAATTTCATTAAGTATACAGGTTTAATTGTGGTTTTTGGACTTTATTTCCTCTTCAGCTGCTTTTGTACAATTGCTGACTTTCCTTTGTGAAGCATAATTTGATTTATAAAAGAGATGCACAGGTGACCTAAACCTTGGTGAATTGCGCGATTCTTTCTCTGTTCTTGACTGTTTTGTAACTTGCTATATTTTTCTTCAGGAATATAAACAAATGCTTTGCACACAAATTTGTTCACATGTTTTACACTAGGTTTCTCACCATGCCAAATTTCAAATACACTTTTCTCCATCATACTAAAGAATAATCTGTTGTGCAACTACGGTAACAGCTTTAGTTGCTGTTTGACCCCATATTTCTCAGATAATCTAGAACTTATTAGCATGCATCTAAACATTTTAATCAGTGATCAATTCTTCTTTTTAGATCCACCAGTTAATTTTGTTTAAAATGGATCTGTTTTTTGATAAACACATTTTAATTGATCATGAAAACAATGAGTGACACATTTTCCATTCCCATCAAGTACCATCATGTGACAGGTAAAGTGTAGGACTATCTTTTCTTTCAAAATTATTTTCTAGGAGAAATAGTCTATATTAAATTTATACCTTTTTCCACTATGTCCAGTTCCAATTGGACTGGTGAAAAAAGCAGTAGTCTGATTTTATAAGAAAACTATAAACCTAGAATGTTGGTTTACTGTACTCTCATAAATTACCATACTTGTCTTGTTTAGACAATATGTCATTATGTTTAAAATTGGGATCTCCAAAAAGGCACTTGGGATAAATTTGCGAAGTGGCAGCTTGCAAAAGCTGTTATTTTTCAGCGCGTCTAAACCAGAAATTAAAAAATAATAATAATAATAATAATAGTGTTCAATGCTAAACACAGCATATTTTGCTATGAATAGTATGTATTGCTGTTTTATATTTCCTGCTTAAACAACCAAGAAGTCACAGGTTTTTCTAACCACTGTTTAGTAAATGGTGGAAGGTGGGAGAAAGTATGTAGGCAACTAAGGTTACCCCCATCCAGCATTCCCCCTGGACAGTCCAGAAATGAGAAGATTTGTCTGGTGTCCAGAGGGATAATCATGGATTGGAGTGTCTGGAAAACGGTCAGCTGCACCCACCAGCTGGGAGGCGGAATATCCTGCCTCCTGAGTTGCATGCCAGCTGGATTTCCCTAGCTGTCTGTTCCTGATAATCCTGCCTTCCTCATAACTGCTCCGACTTGACCTGCACTCTGATTGGTCAGGTGGAAGTTTTTGATTTGCATGTCTTAGCTCCTTGTGTGGAAAGGAGGAAGTGGAGAAGCCATAGAGGTTGTTGCTGCTGCCCGGGATAGGAGCATATGTCTGGGGAACTTCGGCATCACGTCTCCCTGCTGTTTCCTGCATCTAGCCCTGCACCTATCACTGCTACTGACTGCAGTCTGAGTCATCACAGAGCCATTGCTCAACTGCTCCCAGCCAGTGAGTACCATGGCCTGTTGAGGGAAGTGAGGGGGCAGGTGGAGCACATATTTGGTTCAGGTACGGCTCATCCTGCAAATGACAGAAGCCCTTTGAGTGCTTTAAGTATATTATATAAACTTTGACAAAAACACTGGAAAGGTTTTAGAGGGAACATGTATATATATTATATGTATATATATATATATATATATATATATATATATATATTAGGGGTGAGCAGGTTTGGATTTCTGAAATCCGAACCCCCACAAGCCCCCCCGATCCGAGGCCGATCCGAGTCAGGCTCGACTTTTCCCGCCTGACTCGGATCTGAAATCAAGGCAAAACGTCATTATCCCGCCTTCCGGGTCTCGCGGGTTTTGGATCCTATATAAGGTACCCACGTCGGCGCCATTTTCTCACTCGGCTGTGGACAGTGAAGAGGGAGGGTGGGAGTTAGGGCTGGCTGGGCTGTGTAGTGTAGTGTAGTGTTGTGATGTGCTGCGCTGTGCTGCTGTTGTCCATAGGGGCTGTGTCCACTCCTTCAAAGTCCATAGGGGCTGGCTGGACTGTGTTGTGCAGTCAGTTGTCCATAGGGGCTATGTCCACTCCAAAGTCCTGTGCAGTGTCCCAGTCCTAAAGGGGTCCTGTAGTGTTGTCCAGGGGGTGCTCTATCCATCAGGGGTGCTCCCCCAAGTGCAACAAAAAAAAATATTTTTTCTGTGTTTGTGAATTGTGTGCACTGTGGCTGCACGTGCATCAACAAAGGAGCAGCGCCAAATGTGCGCCTGTGTCCCATAAGTAAAAGGCCAGCTGGCTTGTCCATTAAAGGGTGCTGTAACCCCCAAAGGGCACTCCAAACAAAATAAAAAAATATATTTTTTTGTGTTTGTGAATTGTGTGCGCAGTAGCCGCACGTGCATCAACAAAGTAGTGCCAAGCGTGCGCCTGTGTCCCATAAATAAAGGGCCGGCTGGATTGACCACTAAAGGGTGCTGTAACCCCCAAAGGGCACTCCAAACAAAATAAAAAAATATATTTTTTTGTGAATTGTGTGCGCAGTAGCCGCACGTGCATCAACAAAGTAGTTCCAAGCGTGTGCCTGTGTCCCATAAATAAAGGGCCAGCTGGATTGACTGCTAAAGGGTGCTGTAACCCCCAAAGGGCACTCCAAACAAAATAAAATAAAATTTTCTGTGTTTGTGAATTGTGTGCACTGTGGCTGCATGTGCATCAAAAAAGGAGCAGCGCCAAGTGTGCACCTGTGTCCCATAAGTAAAAGGCCAGCTGGCTTGTCATTAAAGGGTGCTGTAACCCCCAAAGGCCACTCCAAACAAAATAAAAATATATATTTTTTTGTGTTTGTGAATTGTGTGCGCAGTAGCCGCACATGCATCAACAAAGTAGTGCCAAGCATGTGCCTGTGTCCCATAAATAAAGGGCCAGCTGGATTGACTGCTAAAGGGTGCTGTAACCCCCAAAGGGCACTCCAAACAAAATAAAATTTTCTGTGTTTGTGAATTGTGTGCACTGTGGCTGCACGTGTATCAACAAAGGAGCAGCGCCAAGCGTGCGCCTGTGTCCCATAAGTAAAAGGCCGGCTGGCTTGTCTGTTAAAGGGTGCTGTAACCCCCAAAGGGCACTCCAAACAAAATAAAAAAATATTTTCTGTGTTTGTGAATTGTGTGGGCTGTAGCTGCATGTGCATCAACAAAGGAGCAGCGCCAAGCATGCACCTGTGTCCCATAAGTAAAGGGCCAGCTGGCTCATTTCTTAAAGGGTGGTGTTACCCACAAAGTGCACTAGTCTCCAACAAAAATAAAAAAATATTTTCTGTGTTTGTGTGCGCCTTAGCCGCACGTATATATCAATATAACATAAATGGAGGACCAAACTTTCTCCGATAAAAATAAAATAGGGAAAGATCAAGAACCACTTCCTCCTAGTGCTGAAGCTGCTGCCACTAGTCATGACATAGACGATAACATGTCATCAACGTCGTCTGCCAAGGCCGATGCCCAATGTCATAGTAGAGGGCACATACAATCCCAAATGACAAAGTTCAGGAAAATTACCTTGAAAAAAACATTTAAATCATCTGAAGAGAAACGTAAACTGGCCAATATGCCATTTACGACACGGAGTGGCAAGGAACTTCTAAGGTCTTTCCCTATGTTCATGACTAGTGGTTCAGCTTCACATGACGATGGAAGCCCTCCTCCCTCTAAAGAAATCAAACGAGTTAAGCTGGCAAAAGCACAGCGAAGAACTGTGCGTTCTAAGAAGATATCACAAATCCCCAAGGAGAGTCCAAGTATGGTGGCGGTTGCGATGCCTGACCTTCCCAGCACTGGACGGGAAGAGGTGGCTCTTTCCACCATTTGCACGCCCCCTGCAAGTGCTGAAAGGAGCACCCACAGTCCACTTGCTGATATGCAAATTGAAGATGTCACTGTTGAAGTACAACAGGATGAGGATACTGGTGTAGCTGGCGCTGAGGAGGAAGTTGGCGAAGAGGATTCTGATGGTGATGTGGTTTGTTTAAATCAGGCTCCGGGGGAGACAGTTGTTGTCCGTGGGATGAAAAAGCCCATCATGGTCATGCCTGGGCAGAAGACCAAACATTACACCTCTTTGGTCTGGCAATATTTCTATCCAAATCTATACTTCCTCTCTAGGTGAACTCATCAGCTCTTTTGACCTCCATTATCATCTCTATGCTGATGATACTCAAATCTACCTTTCCTCCCCTGATCTCTCCCCCACTCTTCTGACTCGTATCTCCAACTGTCTCTCTGCTGTCTCTTCCTGGATGTCCCCAGCGATTTCTTAAACTTAATATGTCTAAGACAGAGCTGAACATCTTCCCACCCTCCCACATCACCTCACTTCCCACTATTTCTTTATCAATTGATGGAATAACTATCTCATCTATTCCCAAGGTGCGCTGTCTTCAAGTTATCCTGGACTCATCCCTCTCCTTCAAACCGCATATCCAGAACCTTTCACAGTCCTGTCATTTCCATCTCAAAAATATTTCTAAGATCAGACCCTATCTCACCCAGGATGCTACTAAAACCCTCATACACTCACTGGTCATCTCCAGATTGGACTATTGTAACCTCCTCCTATCTGGCCTCCCCAAATCCCATCTCTCTCCTCTCCAGTCTATCCTTAATGCTGCTGCACGGCTTATCTTCTTCTCCAAGTGCTCTACATCTGCCTCCCCTCTCCTACAAGCTCTCCACTGGCTCCCCTTCCCTTTTAGAACCCAATTGAAGGTTCTCACGCTCGCTCACAAAGCTCTCACAAAATCTTCTCCCATATACATCTCTGATCTCATCTCCCTTCACGCTCCTTTCCGCCCTCTTCGCTCAACTAATGCACGCCGCCTTTCATGCCAGCTGATTACTTCCTCCCACTCCCGCCTCCAAGATTTTGCCCGCACTGCTCCCCACCTCTGGAACTCTCTCCCACTCCCCATCAGACTCTCCACCTGTTTGCAATCCTTCAAACGGGCTCTCAAGACCCACTACTTCATCAAAGCCTTCCAGCTATCATTCTAACTCCTTGCTACATGCTCCTTCGTCCCCATCTGTGTCAACCCAGTTTGTCTTCCCCCACCTTTTTAGAATGTAAGCTCTCACGAGCAGGGCCATCTACCCTCTTGTGCTTCTCCTTACTATAGTGTAATTTACTTCTTACTCACCACTAGGGCACCTAACACTTGGTTGCTTATGCTCTGTTGCTTATCTGGGTGATATGGTCGCTAATGTAGCAATATATATTATCCATGTCCTGTATTGTATTGTTCTGTAAGTCACTTGTATACAATTTGTTTTTGTACTTTGTAAGGTGCTGCGGAACACTTGTGGCGCCATATAAATAAATGTTAATAATAATAATAATAAAATCTGGACAACAACTGTCTTGCCATGTGTACCATATGTAAAGGTGAAATAAGTAGGGGTAGAGACGTTAACCACCTAGGAACAGCCTCCCTTATACGGCACCTGCAGCGCATTCATAAAAAGTTACTGTCAAGTTCAGAAACTTTGGCTAAGACCGTAAGCAGTCCAGGGACACCTAAATCCCTTTTTCCTGTTTTATCCAAGGAATTGGTGGATGAGGAGGATGAGGACGACATCTTGCCTCCGTAGAACCAATTTGTGCAGGGACACATTAATTGCCAGCTTGTTTTGTGGGGGCCCAAATGAACCAATCATTTCAGCCACAGTCATGTGGCAGACCCTGGCGCTGAAATGATTGGTTTGTTAAGTGTGCATGTCCTATTTATACAACATAAGGGTGGGGGGAGGGCCCAAGGACAATTCCATCTTGCACCTCTTTTTTTTCTTTGCATTATGTACTGTTTGGGGCCTAGTTTTTCAAACTGCCATCCTGTCTGCCACTGCAGTGTCACTCCTAGATAGGCCACGTGTTTGTGCCGCCCACTCGTGTCGCTTAGCATAGTCATCCAGCTACCTCGGTGCAACCTTTTGGCCATAAAAACAATATTGTGAGGTGTGAGGTGTTCAGAATAGACTGGAAATGAATGGAAATGAAGGTTATTGATGTTAATAATAGCATAGGAGCAGAAAAACCCACAAATTCTGTGATTTTAGCTGTTTTTATGCTTTTTTAAAAAAAAAATACAGATCCAAAACACAAAACCCTGAACCCAAAACACGGAAGGGTGGTTTTGGCAAAACCAATCCAGATCCAAAACACGAAGAAAGATCCAGATCCAAAACCAAAAAACAAAACACGAAAAGTGGCCGGTGCACACCCCTAATATATATATATATATATATATATATATATAATCCCCAGGTGTTTAGCCTCTGTCTGGTAGACTGAAGCTGATTAACAGCCTCAATTGCCAGACCTCCAGTGAGAGGCTGATAAAGGATGTGTTCTCTGTAGTCAGTCTCTGAGAAACACTGTAGTTACGGAATGTAAGTGCTGTTATACAGACTTTTTTTTGTGAGAGGGACATTAGGTGTTTCCACTCTGTTTTGTTAGAGCCAGACAGGCCAGGACTTACTTTTATGGTTAGTTAATTCTTGTGCTGCTAATAAAACTAGGTGTTAATACTTGTACCAAGGCCCTGGACTGGTGTACTACTACTTGGTTGCTGTATGAAAAGTGCAATCATGTACCCCAGGACATGATACCCCCACCCTGATCCTGCCATAAAACTTGATTTAATGATGCATGTGGGAGCCTGACAATATAGAAATAAAATGTTGTAACCTTAATCCAGAGGTTCCCAAACTCGGTCCTCAGGGCTCCCCAACAGTCCAGGTTTTAGAGCTATCCATGTTTGAGCACAGGTGATTAAATTAGTACCTCAGTCAATTTGATTTAACCACCTATGCTCAACCATGGATATATCTTAAACCTGAACTGTTGGGGAGCTTTGAGGACCGCAATTGGAAATCTCTGCCTTCATCTGTTGTTTTGCCATGCCCCTTGTCACACCCGATGTCCAAGAAACTGAAATTAATAGGTGGTATCCCTATAGGCAACCCAGCAGAGTGGGTGCAGGGTATTCTGGCAAAGGTGAATCAGGGGGGTCTTCACAGCAAGGCCAGAGCTGACATCAGCAATCAGGGCCTCTCTGCAGCAGCTTTTCCTGTGTGTGGCAGGTGCACTGAGCTGTCAGCAGGGAGCTACTGCATATGCATCTATTGCATTTGTGTAATATTAATAATCTCTTCTTTATTCTCTATATGACCTCAGTACCTGTTCTTAATTCATCACTTCCTCTAATTGTTAACTTATGATACTCTCTGACTTTACCAGTCACTCAGGAAATCCCCTTGTTTTTAAAAGGAAACTAATTTGGCCATTATGTAAAATCACAAATTAAAATGATACAATCCAGATTTTGCTATGAATCCTTTCCTAAACACGTACAACATTAGAACTATGACTAGGAATTTCCAGGTGACTGATTTTCTAAAAACTCACACAAACATCTGGCCTGTCAGCATTCTTAACACAGGTCAAAGTATAGCATTTATATAAAAGTTTGATTTATATTACTTTTCCATTTGTGACATAAACATGACCTTCTATTCATTTGTACAGTATGTTTGGTGATATATTAGACATCTCATATTACTCTGCCATACAAATTTCACACACAAATAAAACACAAACCAGTTATACAATAAAATATCACCCGTTGATAACTTTTAAATGAGCACTATATCTTTCCACTATATTGTAAGATCTGTCCAAAGTTTTATTTGTTATAAAACTAATTAAATTGTATTTTCTATTTCTGTAGTATCACTACATTGCATTTACTTTTACCCCTTTGCATGGCTTCCTTGCAATACTCCTGTAAACGGTATTGTAAGATATGTTAATTTATATAATAATAATAATAATAATAATAATAAATACATAATAATAATGTGGTAACTCATATCCAGTGATGTGACTTATCTGGTTGTGATATATTAATGTTATAAAATGTGTTATGATACCAAAGCTGGACTGAGGGCATGCTACTTTATATTTATACAAACAGCAGGTGGTAAAAAAGTTTTTACTTATGTAAATGACAAGGTACTGTAGGGGGCATAAAAATATCTGAAAAAAATGTACATTCAGCACTGCTCAGGGGGGTAATGATACTGGATCAGAACCTCTATATACCCCTGCCTATACCTTCTAATATCCTACCTATAAACCTCTAAGGATGACGCTAATTTGCATATGCAGTCATTCAGTAAATAAAGACTTAAGATCTGGAATCTGTGGTTCCAAAGCACAAGTATTATTCAGGTAAAAGTACAGTCAGTTACACGCTATTGATCCAGACACAATTCGGCGCAAAGGAATTATACAGACCCAAGTACAGTATACATACGCAGCGCTTCTGGACCAGATGTTAGGCATCAGCAAGAAACCCCTCGTCTATCAGCATTCAGCACGAAGACTAAAGACCCAGTGTTGGAGCACACATATTTATACCCCCCAGGAATAGACAAAACAATAGAGATGTTTGTTGCTGATGCTATTGGTTCCCAAGGAGGATCCATCTGTTACAGAGCATTTAACAGGCTGATTCAAATAGACACAACCCAGCCTCCGACAACTGAGGGTCCCTAGATTCCCGCCACATGCAACATCCTTACAGTTATTCATATCATATACATTTTGTTCATTGAAGTCTCTGCGGTCCATAAGTCGAGAATGCATAATGCGATCTCCCCACTGATAATACCGCAATACTGTGGAAAGAGTACGCATCAGTACAAAACCAAACATGGCTTACTTATCATATATAAAACCTTAGTTACCAAACAATCTTTATTTCATAGCATCTATACTAAATGAACAAACTTAAATCTTATACCTTAAAGCTTATGAAACCTTGTATGTGAATATGTAATGTGTGAGTATGCGGGGTTTGATATAAAGACGCAAGTTAACTTGGTGTGGGTGAGTGCGCATTTAGCTACTAAACAGTGTTTTCATATCTTATGCATTCGCTAATATGCGACTAGTCAACAGCGCAATTGTGCGTATTAAGGTGTATATGAGAAATGGTTAAAGATACAATCACATGATGCTATTAGTAATATCGCCATATGTGTACTTAAATGTGAGTTTATCTAAAATGGCGCTTGGGCGGCCATTCGCAAAATGGCGTCTTGCAATCTCATTTCCAAGATGGCGTCTTGCGGACTGTCGCAAGATGGCGTCGCAGCGATTCAATTTTAAACTGATCTTGTCTCAGCCAATTATCCAGCTTCGACAGTCCACCCTTTGATAGCAAACAACATGCTATCACAATCTACTCTTTGAATTTAATTTAGGCTTACATTTACATATTATTTAGTATTATTGTGGGATGGCACAAGGTGGTTCTTAATCCATGAATAATGTGTCTATGGGTGGGGACATAAAACTACTATTATACGCACACCGCGGATCTTGGAAGATCATGTGAAAGGTGTGGGAATGCACCAGTCTTATAAAAGCAGTCTTGAAGGGGAATTGAAACTTTACATTATCTGAGGTGTTCTAACATTTCAATAATACATTCTATGCACATCTAAATATAATACATCAAATGGTGGTATTTCCTAGTTCAGGGTTGTAATGCAGTTCTATATTTACCTCGGTATTCATATTGTCATTACTGACCACCATCATAGTTTAGTTCTTGTGTTTTACTCTATTTTTACATTTTCCACACTTCAATACAACACACTGGATGCATATGCCAATTATTATGATGACAATTAGTATAAGGATCAAGAATTTGCCTATGCTAGCGATCACTTCCTGGACCCATTCCCCTAGACCTGAGAACCATTTTACTGGGTTCAGCCATGAAACCAATCCTTCTATCTTCTCCCCTACTTCAGCCACTGAAGCGTTATGGTTCTTACGAAACTCCCATTTTAGCTGCAGAATTTCATCCATCTTTCAGTTTATCACCTCCTTGGGGTCGCTGGTATCATTGGTAACATAGGTGCAACATTTTACACCGAACTGGGTGGCTAACGTTATGCAATACCCTCCAGTAACAGCAGTTAAATAATTCAACACTAGCCTGTGTTGCACCAATTCTTTCTTGTACGCTTGCAATTCTCTCCCTGTATACCTGAATGTGTCATCGTACATCTTGGTGATATTATCTATCAATTTAGCAAGTTCCTGAATATACCTAAAATTTAATGTATCCCGAGCAATCCTGGTGGGATCCAGTGCAACTAAAACTTGAAAGCCAGTTGTCTCACTGATTAACTGAGTGGCTTTATGCACGTCACCAGGTATCATATTTCTTTTGCCTCTGTGTTCATATTGTGTGTGAAGATATGGTGACGGTGTTTTTATGTATACCAAGCATTTCAACATTTGTGAGGGTCATAACTTTTGGGACTACTCTTCCCAGGTAATACAAACCTTCGGAACTCGGGGAGAGCCATTTATACGCTTTTCTTCCACATATGAAATATACATTATCAGGGAGAACATAAGGAATGGTATGCATCATTATCATTAAGCATATTTCCCTTGCAAACAATCCTATTTCTGGGTCTTCCATCTGGTACATGCAAGTTTCTGGCTGTATTATTTTAGCACAATAACCATTTGGCACCTTACCAATAATTTCTTTGGTGGAACTCAATATATACCTATACCTAAAATGTTTCCCACCAGATTTAATTGAGCTTAACAGATCATGGTTTATGGACTCATTATCAGCTCTTTGTGAGAAGGTCATCGTCTGATTATTCCCCGTCACTTCCCAACTCCCGGGTTTATTGGGGTTGGTTATGTTTAAACACAAAAGTGATCTATCTACTTGGAATTGATAGAGCTTGAAATGAGGTGGTTTGGATGAGAGGAATTTTCCATCCATTGTTTTCCCTTTCTGTAATTCTAAAATTTCTGTGATATTCAGTGGGAATGGCACCAACCCTACATTATGCTGTCCCTGTGGCACATGTGAACACACCCAGCAATCAGTTTGATTTAACACTTTGCCTACCATGCTATGATAATTCGCTAAAGGATAGCCAGCCCAGTATGGGTTATATTTAGGTTGGCACCTTTGGATACAGTTCTCATCAACTAGGGACCCACATAGCTCACAAATACAGGAATCTTCAGACTATAAACCTCCAGCCTGTCCCCGAGTATCCGGAATGACAGCCCTTTTAACAATAACAGTACTAAGATTGGTCAGACACTCCCCTGATTGGCATTGCACTCCTCCTGACTCCACTCCATCAGCACTGCCATCAGCTCCCATTTCCTCGATCAGTCTCCCATCACAGAAACTGGATATCCCCGAACCGACCAAGATGGTGAACATTCTAAAAGAGAATATGAAAATGAACACAGCAGGCCTGTCCATTGTCACAACAAAACCTGCAAGTTACTTTTAGATCAGGTATCTCACTACAACCTTTTCAATCCTCCCGGAACAAGCTTGCGAGCGACAGGTCCACACTATCAGCCTTGTCTCTGACTTGTTTCTCCACCGGTTGATTGACCTTTTTGCAGTGAGTGGAATGGACCCAGGTATCTCTCTCGGACACCTTCAAAAATGTAGTACTTGTCAGCAGCACCTGGTACGGACCTTCCCACCGATCAGTCAAACAACCTGAATGCAAGAAATTTCTGATCATTACATATTCTCCTGGTTCAACATCATGACAGTTAGTTTCAGGCATATCATTAGACAACAATTTCAGTTTCTGCTGCTGTTGCTTTAACGGCTTACTCATTGATATAAGATACTTTACAGTTACCTCGTTGTTACCCTTCAAGTCTTCCTGTGGACTTATAATCAAATGAGGTTGTCTACCGAACAATATTTCAAATGGGGACAGATTCAGAGGAGGTCTAGGAGTGGTCCTTATGCTATGTAGGACCAAAGGTAACGCTTCTGGCCATCCTAGTCCAGTCTCTGCCATGATTTTACTTAACTTATTTTTAATAGTCCCGTTCATCCTCTCTACCTTGGCACTGGCTTGCAGTCGGTAGGGGGTATGAAGTCGGATATTAATACCCATCAGCTTACACATATTTTGAAAAACATCACCTGTGAAATGAGTACCCCTATCACTCTCGATGATTTTAGGGATACCGTACCTGCATACAAATTCCTAAACTATTTTCTTGGCAATAAATGCAGCAGTATTAGTGGCCGCTGGGTAGGCCTCAACCCAGGTAGAAAATACGTCTGTGCACACTAATACATACTTAAGGTTCCTGCAGGGTGGTAATTGGATGAAATCAATTTGTATCACCTGGAAAGGTCCATCAGTCGGTGGAATGTGGGACGGTTCGGTAGGGATAGCTTTCCCTATGTTCTTTCTTAAGCAGGTCAGAGAGGACATTGCTATCTTTTCTGCTTGTGAAGAAAAACCTGGTGCGCACCAGTATGCCCTCACTAACTTGCACATACCTTGTTTACCCAGATGAGTCAGACCGTGGCTGCCTCAGCCAGGCTGGGGTAATATGCCTTGGGGGCTACTGGCTTACCTTGTCCGTCCCTCCAGAGCCCGGAGGACTCTTGCCCACATCCCTTGGACTTCCAAATGGATTTTTCCTGAATTGAACACAAATTTTGCATCTCAATTAATTTCAGCATATCAATAGTTTGGAAAGACATATTTTTTTCAGTTGGAGAAAACATTTTTAACCCTGCTGCCCATTTTGCAGCTTCATCGGCTCTGTTATTGCCCAGTGACACCGGATCATCCTCACAAGTATGGGCTTTACATTTAATTATTGCCACCGCTTTGGGCAGTTGGATTGCTTCTAAAAGCTGTTTTATGTGTCGGGAATGTGCAACTGGTGTGCCTGCTGCTGTCATAAAATTTCTCAGACGCCATAGAGCCCCAGAATCGTGCACCACCCCGCACGCATACCTCGAGTCAGTGTAAATGTTAGCAGATTTGCCTGCTGCCAGTTCACACCCTCTAGTTAGTGCTACTAACTCTGCCACCTGGGCTGAGTGAGGAGGACCAAGAGGCTTAGCTTCTATGATGTCTGTGTCATTTACAACAGCATAACCTATACATATTTCACCTGTGTCTGTTTGTCTATGACAACTCCCATCCGTATAAAAGGTCACATCCACATTCTCTAAAGGTGTGTCATGTATGTCAGGTCTAGCAGTAAAGGTCTGATTCAGATATGTCATACAATCGTGCGTATCATTATGTCTGCTGAACTCACCTCCCGCCAGCAACTCCCCTCCTTCCACCCTTTGTTCATCATGTTGTACATATGGTAAATACGTTGCTGGATTCAGGGTGCTACAACGTTTAACAGTAATGTTTGCAGGTGCGATTAGAGCTAGTTCCCATTTGGAAAACCTAGCTGAAGAAACATGTCTGGTTTGAGCTGGGTTCAACAGAGCAGATACAGCATGGGGAGTGTAGACAATCATATCATGGCCCAATACTACATCCTCACTTTTACTCACCAATAGAGCGGTAGCTGCTACACTTCTCAAACAGGTGGGGAGTGATCTTGCCACAGTGTCCAATTCAGCACTATAGTATGCTACGGGCCTACTGGCATCACCATGTTTTTGTGTAAGGACACCTGCAGCACAACCATCGGCTTCCGTACAATACAAATCAAAAGGCTTTTCATAATCAGGTATTCCCAATGCAGGAGCTTTTGACAGACTATCCTTAAGATTAAGGAAAGCCTGCTCTGATTCCTCTGTGTGTACGACATGATTGGGCTTTGAGGGAGAGACTAATTCCTGTAAAGGTAAGGCCAAAATAGAAAAACCTGGGATCCACATTCTACAGTATCCACACAATCCCAAGAAGGTATTAATTGATTCTGCGGCAGTGTCCTGTTTTGTATGGCCTGGATTCTATCCATTGTAAGATGTCGTAACCCTGGGTTAGGCAGTGTCCCAAATATTTTACTCTGGATTGGCACGGCTGTAGTTTGTCCTTAGCCAACTTGTGTCCTGTATGCGATAGATGAAGTAACAAAAGTTTAGTATCATTTAAACATGACATAAATGAGTCAGAACATAGCAATAGATCGTCCACATATTGAATTAGAACAGATTCATTGGCAGGTTGGTAAGATTGTAAACAGTCGTGCAATGCCTGGGAGAAGATACTGGGGCTGTCTATGAAACCTTGGGGTAACCGTGTCCATGTGTATTGTAAACCTCTGTATGTAAATGCGAATAGATACTGACAGTCAGGATGGAGAGGAACAGAGAAGAAAGCAGAACAGAGGTCAATGACAGTGAAATGGGTTGTGTTTGGTGGGATCTGCATCAGAATGACAGCTGGATTTGGCACTACAGGGAATTGGCTCTCTACCACCTTATTAACACCGCTAAGGTCTTGTACCAGCCTATGACCCCTCCCACCACTCTTTTTCACTGGAAAAATGGGACTGTTGGCTATACTAGCTGTACGAACTAAAATTGCAATAATCGCTCAATTATTGGAAAAAACCCTAATTCTACCTCCTGTTTTAGTGGGTACTGGGGAATTTTTGGAGCTTGCCTACTGCCTTTTAAATTTACCATTACAGGGCTTACGTTTGCCATTAATCCAGTGTCCTGTCCATCCTTAGTCCAAAGGGAATCTGGAATTTCGGACATTTCATCTACCTGGGATGGATTTTCATTTAAACTTGTAGAGTGATACATTATCCTTTGGGGAGTGTTCAATATATCCCGCACCTCGTGTGCAACTCTCTCTGGGATATCTAAAAATACGCCATCAGGGGTGCAGTATATAACACATCCCATCTTACATAACCAGTCTCTTCCCAGCAGGTTACTAGGAGCCGCAGCAGCCAGGAGGAAAGAATGCCTGGTATGCAATGGCACAATAGTAACCTCTGTGGACTTTGTTAAAGGATAATGTTCCACTTTACCTGTTACACTCATTGTTGGTACTGTCTCGTTGGTCACCTGTAAATTAATGGGAGATTTTATAACTGACTTGGTCGCCCCTGTGTCTACAAGAAAAGGATATTCAGTACCAGCTACATCAACCATCATGAACAGTTCTTCCCTAGTACTTCCCGTTAACCTGACTATCTGTAGACTACTGGTATGACCTGACCCCTAACGTTGGCTACCATTCTCCAATAAAGCATTTACGGCCACAATAGGAGTTCGTGCCTGTTGGACATTTGCTGGTCTCTGTGCATATCCCTTATGAGGATATCCAGGTCTTCCCTGACTTGGGGTTCCTACTCTTTTTACTGTACAGTTTCTACTTAAGTGTCCTGTTTGTTTACAGTTAAAACAAGTTCGTGGATCGGGTGAAGACATGTGTTGTTGTGAGGCATGAGCAGAGGGTAAAGGTGGTGGATATGGGTAAGGATAGGGAGGTTAAGGGTATTGTGTGGGGATAAGAAGTTTGTGAGTAGTATGGGACCTGTGGTTGTATCGGGTTAGTGGGATAGAGTTGTGTTTGTTGTTGCATGGGGTTAGTGAGGGCACATACTTGTTCAGATGTAAGTGTGTGTGCAAGTGCAAGTGTGTTTGTTGGCTGTGATGTTACCGTCATTCCCTCCAGAGCTTGGATACTGACAGCCATTAGTTTTTTGCTCTGGACTTCTCTCTTCTTTGAGATGTTTTCATCATGTTCGATGGTGATTTCTATGAGGGTATCTATTGTGATTCCCTGCAAGCCAGGCTGTGAGGTCTGAACCCGGGTTTTTAAACTCTCTTTCAGACCGTCCATGAGTACCGTGTGGTGAGTGCTATCTTTAATATCCTCTATCCCAGTGCACAGGGTGATAGCCTGCAGTGCTCGGTCACAATAATCTTTTGCAGATTCACTCTCCTTTTGCTTAATGGTGAAAATTTTGTTCCAGTTAACTACTACTGGAAAATATATACAATGTTACAATGCGGGAAATGTTACCTTCGTTTACTTGGTCTGTTAAGGGAACATCACCATCCAATACACAATCCGTGATAAATGTTGTCACGTCGGTATTGCGTGGTAGGCAGGCCCTTAACACCACACGCCAATCATTATTAGTGGGCTCATGTGAAGTACCCAAATTACTCAAAAATCTTTGACATTTGGCTAGTTCCTTTTTGGGATCAGGGAAATCATTTATGATGGAATTGAGTTTTCCTCTTGTCCAAGGACAATGCATTACCACTTCCCTCACGGGCACTATACCGTTCGCATCTGCATTTCCATTTGGAACGGTTATTGTCCGAATGGGATGCAGACCAGTAGCGCTGCTACCTTTGACCTGGTTACTTGGCTGGGGGTTTAGTCTGCTGCTGCTACGTATGGTATGAACAACTTCCTCTATGGGTGTTAACACTTCCCTTGCTGTTACCGATGGAGATGGCGGCACCACTCGTGATTGTGGTTATGTAGCATCAGTCATCTGCACAGCATGGGAAATGGCAGACATTACAATAGGCTCATCATCCACATCCCAAAATTTTTTTTATGGTTGCTTAAGAGAGGGTACTAATTGCTTGTTAAATTTTTATGAGTATTATTGGTAACTGTACTTGCACCTCCATCCACATAAGGCGGGGGAGGTGAGCGTGAACTGCTGGCAATACTCTCCACAACGCTACCTTGCCGCACATGTGCGCTATTTTGCGGCTCGCCCGTATTGCAATTTAGCGTCGTGGATGTATTCTCTGGCAATGTGCTTGCAACGCTAGTTTGCGTTGTTTGCACATTTTTAAGCCACCCATCCCCTTTATGCTGCCACAGTTTTAAACATTCATAATATTTAACCTTTTTCACTTGGGAGCGCATCAGACTGATGTGATCCCGGACATTATCTAATACATTTTTATCAAAACTACCAATTCTGGGACACGGTCTAACACTCTTCATCATCATTTTAAACCATACATCACAATACCTTATTGCATAAGTACCGTACTTTGTATGCATAATAAGACGAGCCGATCCGATCGGCACCTCCATTAGCAGCACATCATTGTCTAACATCTCTACTGTTTGCACGGCTCCCATTCTGAGACAAAATCCTATGCTTTTCAATGAAGATTTAAACTGGTGAAAGACAATCAAGATACTTTCACTTACCTGTGGATGATTTAAGTCGGCAGCACCCACACACCTGGATAAGATTTGAAAAAGGCAACTTCCACGCCCGGATAAGATTTACAAAGGCAACATCCACACCTATGGAAGTTTGTATGTCGGCCACTTCCACGCACTTCTCTACAACAAAGACAACATGTACACCTTCTAAGGTGTATAGAACAGTAAAGCTGCTTACCAAGCGACTAGCACCTAGCCCTTAAAGGTCATACGGTACCTTTAACTGTAGGGAACAAGTTACCCCTACCAACGAACACTCACTGTTACACACTTTTTTCCTGCGCATAAAAATACATGTTAACCCAGATATTGATAATAATTGACAAATGTAAACCTCAACGGCTTTATTTAAACACGTGGCAGCACAACTGGAAGTACGTATACGCTATTGTGCGACCAGTCGCATACCCAATAATGCGACTACCAAACAACCGTATGACAACCTTTAGCTGCATACACAAAAGTGCGTCTTTGCTGTGCGCAAACCTGCGACTCAACCGCATACTCAGTACTGTGGCACCCCTTTAAATGTAAGGTTCTATCAACAGAGGAAAACAAACTTTTTCCTCTCTTGTCCATGGATTCTTGTCAGCTTCCTTGATTCACACGGAGACGGATAGTGATCTTTCAGCACAAAGCGGTTGCAGGAAAACCCTACATGTGGCCACTCCACCCTTTGCTGAAATATCGAAAGACGTATGTACCATGTGAGCAGGTAAGTGACTTCACTACGAGCCCCCAACTAACGATACTGGATCAGAACCTCTATATACCCCTGCCTATACCTTCTAATATCCTACCTATAAAACTCTAAGGATGACGCTAATTTGCATACGCAGTCATTCAGTAAATAAAGACTTAAGACCTGGAATCTGTGGTTCCAAAGCACAAGTATTATTCAGGTAAAAGTACAGTCAGTTACATGCTATTGATCCAGACACAATTTGGCACAAAGGAATTATACAGACCCAAGTACAGTATACATACGCAGCGCTTCCAGACCAGATGTTAGGCATCAGCAAGAAACCCCTCGTCTATCAGCATTCAGCACGAAGACTAAAGACCCAGTGTTGGAGCACACATATTTCTACCCCCCAGGAATGGACAAAACAATAGAGACATTTGTTGCTGATGCTATTGGTTCCCAAGGGGGATCCATCTGTTACAAAGCATTTAACAGGCTGATTCAAATAGACACAACCCAGCCTCCGACAACTGAGGGTCCCTAGATTCCCGCCACATGCAACATCCTTACAGTTATTCATATCATATACATTTTGTTGCTTGAAGTCTCTGCGGTCCATAAGTCAAGAATGCATGATGCGATCTCCCCACCGATAATACCGGAATACTGTGGAAAGAGTATGCATCAGTACAAAACCAAACATGGCTTACTTATCATGTATAAAACCTTAGTTACCAAACAGTCTTTATTTCATAGCATCTATACTAAATGAACAAACTTAAATCTTATACCTTAAAGCTTATGAAACCTTGTATGTGAATATGTAATGTGTGAGTATGTGGGGTTTGATATAAAGACGCTAGTTAACTTGGTGCGGGTGCGTGCGCATTTAGCTACTAAACAGTGTTTTCATATCTTATGCATTCGCTAATATGCGACTAGTCAATAGCGCAATTGTGCGTATTAAGGTGTATATGACAAATGGTGAAAGATGCATTCACTTGATGCTATTAGTAATATCGCCATATGTACTTAAATGTGAGTTTATCTAAAATGGCGCTTGGGCGGCCATTCGCAAAATGGCATCTTGCGATCTCATTTCGAAGATGGCGTCTTGTGGCTAGTCGCAAGATGGCGTCGCCGCGATTCAATTTTAAACTGATCTTGTCTCAGCCAATTATCCAACTTCGACAGGGGCACCGCCCGACCCCCAGCCTGGTGCAGATTCGGGAAGGGGGGGTGTTAAGTGTGATTACTTCCCCCCTTTCTGCACTTCATGCAGATGCAGGCAGTCTGGCAGAGGAGCTGCTGCTGCATTCAGTGGCCTCAGCCTCCCTGCTGCCACTGAAGGGGCTCCTACAAACCAGGGCCTGGGTGATTAGTACCTGCTGCTCCCTCTCTTGGTGCCCCTGTTAACCTGTGCAGCAGTATACAGTACATTCATCTGCTATTGAGCATTTCCATGGCATTGTGAACGATAAATCAAACACTAAACCCAGAATTATACATGAGAAGTAATACTCTTATATTTGAAGATCTGTGGAGCAGTCTGAGAATTCACTTTGGGCATGTTTTATAAACAATGTTTTGTAAAGTTTCAAACCCAAAGTATTGTAAAACTTTTATTGTGTTCAGTCACTCAAGAATTAGTGTAGAAGAAATCCTTAAGACCAAGAAGAAAAATATAGTCTACCTCCTCAAAAGGGATCTACAGTATGTATAAACAATATTCCCATACCCCAATGTAACAAGAGTTCTTCTCTGAACATAGTACCGTGGGGCAGATATATGAAGTTCTGGAAAGTGATAAAGTGGAGAGTGATAAACGAGTGATAAGCCACTCAGCTCAGCTCCCAACTGTCATGTTACAGGCTGTGTTTGAAAAATGACAGTTGGGAGCTGATTGGTTGGTCGTTTATCACTCTCCACTTTTTCACTTCCAGGGGCAAATGCAGGATTTTTACAGGTGGGCTTCCACACACATTATATACATGCACATACATATAGATATACACATACATATACACACATATATATAGTACATATATGCACACACATACATATGTCACACATACCTTACACACACATAATTAAATATACACACACATACATGTCACACATACCTTACACACATACATATGTCACACACACTTACATATGTTACACATACCTTACACATACATACATATACACACACACATATGTCACACATACATTACACACAAATAACCTTGCAGCAGCTGCAGGGTCAGTACCTGGCAGGCTGGCACCATGTACTTAAGCCCTGCCCTCTCACACCAAAATTCTGTGAATCGTGGGTCAGTCGGGAGTGGGCAAAGCCAAATGATGCAATTCTAGTAGAATCATGTCATATTGGCTCTGCCTCCTCCCTATTAGCCCGCAGATTGCAGCATTTTGCCACGAGGGGGCAGGGCTTAAGGACATGGTGCCTGCTCTCAAGGCTGTCAGGGGAGGTTTCAGGGTACTCAGAAACCCCCCGTGTGCGCTACTGACTTCCCAGAGCATCATATATCTGCACCAATATGTCTTATTTTCTTTAACACCACCACTAGATCCTAGAGTTCCCTGCATCAGATGACCATCAAAAGAAGATAAAGATTGTATAATACCTTAAGGCAGAGGTTCCCAAACCTTGATCCTCAAGGCGCCCTAACAATCCAGGTTTTAAGAATATCCATGCTTGACCACAGGTGACTTAATTAGTACCTCAGTCAATTTGATTTAGCCACCTATGCTCAACCATGGATATCTCTAAAACCTGAACTGTTGAGATGCTCTGCTTTAAGGTAAGGTTCTCAAATATTTATTAGCAATAAACTTTAAAAGACATACTGTATGATAAAAATTATGTTTTACATTAATACATGCAATGTATAGTACAGTACTATTATTTGTCACATTGGGAATCATTGACTATATTTACTAAGTATCGGCTTTTGTAAGCCATTATTTCTCAGCGGGTTTTAGGTGCTTTACACTAAATATTAGTGCCACTTTAAATTTTCACCTAAAACTTGCTGAAAAGTGGTGGCTTACAAAAGACATCGCTTCATAAATAAAGTCCTAAGTGTCTAACCTCATACCGGAACATACTATAGAAGAACAATGGCATACTATAGAAGAACAATCAAGTAAATCCTTTAATTCAGATGTGGTTTAACACTGAAAACAGTACAGGGGCTAAGAGTACAATGATTAATTAAGACTACGTTTTAAAAGCAACTGTAAAATATATTGCTATATGGTTATTATTAGGTTTAAAATGCATTCAGAGTATAACTGTTACATACTGTTGAGTATACCCTTGCACATACTCATAATTCAGTCAATGTTTGGTGACCTCATGACACCCAGACTAAATTTACTGTAAGTACTGATATTGATTCCAAAATAAATTTTCAAAAACATCTTGGTAGAAAATTGTGAATGATGTAATTTCCTGGTGACAGAGAAAGTGTTCTTTACTGATCTAAGAGAAAGAGAGAGAGAAAGAGAGAGAGAGAGAGAGAGAGAGAGAGAGAGAGAGAGACTTGTTTTGCTCTGCATTGGTGGAGAATGACATCTCTATTTTTAAATCTGCTCAATAAGTTATATTGTTATTTGACAGAGATTTCTTTAATACTGTAGTTGAGTAAATACTCTATATGGAAATAGTTTTGAGCACAAATGTAAACGTGTTCATTAGCTATATTGATTTGCCCAATCTGGCATGTCTAGTGGTATAAGTACATGAGCTCAGGTGTATGTTCATGACGTCTCGTAGTCCTCTCTTTAAACCTGTTCAACTTGATAGGTGTCTGTAAACCAGGTTTTGCACTTGCTGTTAGAACTCCTTGTTATTCTGTTTTATCCACTTTGTATTGTACTGCCTTTTCTGAGACCATTTGTTTGCTTCTATCATTGAAGTTCATCACTTTTTTTGGGGGGGGGGTTCCTGGTATAATCCAAAGTTGCCATTAGATTCTATGTCCTAAGTTAGTCAGTGAAAATTGCTGGCAACATAATGGGTCCACACAGGAGATGTTTTGTTATATATTATGCACATATCTACAGTATGGTGTGATGAATATCAGCATTTAGTCAAAATGTTGACATTCAGAATGTTAACATTCAGAATGTCAGCACCATAATATTGATATTGATATAACTTCTACATTGACATAATGTTGTCATTGTGAATGTCGACAGGCACAATGTCAAAACACAATTTTAGTATTAGCATTAGGGTTAGGCTGCAGGTAGGGTTAGATTGAGATCAGGGTTATGGAAGGCTGAGGTTATGGTAGGGTTGGGACTGAAATTAATTAAAAATGTTATCTCAACTTGTGGACTGTCGTCATTCATAATGTCGAAACTCTAGTAAGGTCAACATTATGTTAATGTCATCATTATGAATGGGAATATTTCACATATTTACATATTATCTGTGTTGGCATTCTGGATGTCCTCACCTGTCACAACAAGAGATCACAAATCTTTATTCAAAATATTTGTACATGATCGGAATGGGCTTGTAAAAACTGTAATAGTGAATATCAGTGAATAAAAACCTTTTCTAATCTGAGCTGTCACAAAGGAAGTTTTGAATATATCACTTCCTCTTTTTTTGTATTGAAATTATTTTGAACACATGCATTTAAATAAACATTGGGCTCATTTCTTGATTATAGGCAACAGAAAAACAAAGATGAAAGTGTTAATGACAGAGTACCAAGCAGCTGGCTAGAGTTGCGAGTCTTTACTTGATTATTTGCCAGCAGGAAATGGTTGAAGCACACAGAACAACATTTCCAGCAATCCCCACTTTTGTTATTTACTATGTTTCCTCACCTTGTTTCTGCATCCTAATCAGCCTAATAACAGGCTTTTGAATGCTTTTGGGATAAGAAGGTACTCGTAATATATGCAGGAGTGCAATGCTTCCCTGCCGTTAATGTACACTGAAATGGCATAAACCACCTAGGGATTGTGAAGTTATTGAAATTGTTGTGTTATAAAAGTTTTTTTTTATATGAAAACATTTTTCATGACCTTTTGTAGATCAACATTCACAAACTGCTTCACTATACTTGAATAACTGAGAACCTTACAAAATTACTTTGGTCATAATGGAAAAATGACTTCTGTCATGATGGAAACATTACTTAAATATAAGAGGATGGCCTTTTCTAAGGGCACACAAATTCCAAAGTACTGTACATGCTATTTGTGAGCAATGACCAGAATGAATCTTAGTATCAACACTTAGAAATGTAAAACAAAACATCAAAATAGTCTCTTTAGCAAGATACTGTGAATATATATATATATATATATATATATATATAAATATATATATATATATATATATATATAATCGAATTTCCAAAGGAAGGATGCACTCTCTGTGTAAAATAATATGCACAATTTATTCGTCTTCAGAACATCCAAGTAGTACAGAAGAATTCAATAATCGTGGTCTACGTTTCGGTACAAAGCTGTACCTTTCTCAAGACCTCAGTAACAATAAGCCATACATGAAATATTGTGTTCAATTGATGTAACAATATCTGTGAAACATACAAGAAATAAACAAACAATGATCCGTCTATCAGGCTCCCTTCCGACAATAAACAAATGAGCACAGTGGATATAAATATCCCACTCCTGTTATACTATGACACCTAAGTGACATTTCATAGTATAAGACACGTGCATATCCCATTGAATACCGCACACCATGTAAGTGGACCATTGACTATACACCGCACATGTGTGACAACTGCCAGTTTTTCCAAGTACTTATCAGCCTACATAGCACTATCTGATATCTTGCATGCTTTTTAGGTCTGATTCTCCAGCGTTGCCACACAATGTCCATTCATACAGGTATTTTTATATATATATATCAGTATGTTGCATTCACACGTTTTTGGTATATAAGCGTGGCTATATAACAATTTAATATTGTATTGCTTTTTTGTGGATATTTCTAGACATGCTATGAAGATATGGTAGTTGTCACACATGTGCGGTGTATAGTCAATGGTCCACTTACATGGTGTGCGGTATTCAATGGGATATGCACGTGTCTTATACTATGAATTGTCACTTAGGTGTCATAGTATAACAGGAATGGGATATTTATATCCACTGTGCTCATTTGTTTATTGTCGGAAGGGAGCCTGATAGAGGGATCATTGTTTATTTATTTCTTATATGTTTCACAGATATTGTTACATCAATTGAACACAATATTTCATGTATGGCTTATTGATACTGAGGTCTTGAGAAAGGTACAGCTTTGTACCGAAACGTCGACCACGATTATTGAATTCTTCTGTACTACTTGGATGTTCTGAAGACAAATAAATTGTGCATATTATTTTACACAGAGAGTGCATCCTTCCTTTGGAAATTCTATTTTATATGTGGACTGACCCGTCCGTGGAAGCACCCTGACATTGACACTTTATTGCCGTGAGTGCGGGATCTTCTGTGTATATATATATATATATATATATATATATATATATGTATAGATATACATACACAATAGTTTTGAGGAAAAAAAGTTGAGATTCTTTGTGAGTCAGAGACTGAGACAATGTAGAAAATTTCAGCTGAACTAAACAAAGACATACAACTTTTGTTTGAAGCAGGCAAGCTTATTAAAATGATATGATAATACAAGGACAAGACATATCACATCATCACTGATTAATGATCATTGCCCCAAGAAACACTTTAAACACCACAGCAACCAAGTCACATAATCACATTTAATTAAATACCAGAACTCACTTATCAATTAAATTGCACACGCATGGTAATTTGTTTAACTCAAGGACGATGTGTACAAAATAACAAATTACTAAATTATATTATTTAAGGTACTATTTTAAATTCTAATAAATCATAACATATTTTTATAAAGTCATTTGACACTGTTTACTAAATGTTCCTACATTTTTAATCAATGGTATAAAGACAGTAGTAATTGTCACACATTATTCATTCTATTTAACTGTACATTGAATATAAACATGACTTAATTTTGAATGTAAAATAATGCATTTTTTATAATTTCTTATAGCAAGTTTTTAAAGGTACACAGTACATCTTTCTCAGTATCCAAAAACACATGTAAATATAAAAAAATACTTGGTGTGTTGTTTAGTTAATAAAAGGGTACTTGTGTAATTTACAGACTCATTGCAGAGAGAACCCAATGAATGTTTTAGCCCCTTAAAAAGTGGGAGGCACATATAGAAACCGTTGTAATTCCTACATCGTTCACCTGATTTGGATGTAATTACCCTCAAATTAAATCTGAAAGTCTGCAGTTAAAGCACATCTTGTTTGTTTCATTTCAAAGCCATTGTGGTGGTGAATAGAGGCCAAAATATGAAAATTCTGTCAATGTCCAAATATTTATGCACCTGACAGTAAGTAGAATGAACTCTGATTAGGATATAATGGGAATGTTTCAGTTGTAGTTGTCCCTAGTGAAATCTGGGAAATGACACAGAGGATAAAGTGTTATATTGTTATGATTCATTCCATCCTCAGAGGTAAGGAGGCTAAAAAGCTGTTTGAAATGAGAAAATTCTCAAAAAAGTTCTAATGTCTTTTAGCAGAGATGAGTACTAAAAACCATGAATCATTTGTGGAAAATTGTCAATGTCTTACCCGTTTGAAGGAAGATGTGATATGGGTGCACAATTGCAGATGGACCATGAATAGTGATCATGGATCCTGGCCAGGATAAGGTGTGGACGCAGAGCGGTGCGTGGCAGTAGTAGCGGTGAGACTCTGAAAGTGGAGAGGCTGGGAGGTGAGTGAGCCTCTCCTGGACAAGGCGGTCAGTGTGAATGAAGCATCTGCCAGAAGGTAGCCTCGTAGGGGCTGAGTATGGCTGAGCAGCTGTGGTCAGTGGACCTGTTGCTGAACAGACAAGTGGGAGCATCTAACACATTTCTCAGCCTAGGTAAACTGGCCGTTTCCTCAGAGGTGAATGTTCCCACTGCAAAAGGTCAGCTTTATAGCTCAAAGTGATGAAAGAAATCTGTTTCAGGTGAAAGCCTCTAATTTATAATCTAGAGTGACACTTAGTAGCAGCCAATTTGTTTGGAATGTTCACAGTCGGCATGCTTATAAAACGAATGGGACATCATAATAGTATTGCCGTGGTGAATACACTCAAAAAATACATAATAAAAATAAAAAATAGAATTATGAACAGAGTATATATATGTATATATATATATATATATATATATATATTGATAAGGAATAGCATTCAAATATAAATAGGAGTACATAAAGTAAATAGCATAATATATGAAAAATTAAAGATAAAAATGAAAATAAAAATAGACAATATATAAATTATATAAATATATAAATAGTTGGTATGTGTATATTTATGTAAAAAATATAAAAAAGGAGGGCGAATATAGGTCTAATTCCTTGATGTTACATGGCTGAGGTATGTAAGATGCAAAAACCATCATAACAAGAAAAAAAATCGGTAAGGTATTAACTAGAGAGGTCCTATAAAGGTCCTGATAATGAATCTAACGCTAGACAAAAAATAATAAATAAATGAATCTGGCAATATAAAAGTATCTATGACATGGATGTCTAACCATATACAATTGGTTCTGACTAAACTGGAAAACAAGTGGAAAATAATGTGTAAGCAAATAACCATGGAAAACAAACTAAAAAGGAGTTGTCTAAAATGAAAAGCTACGAGGCTAGATGGAGTTACACAGAAGTGAGTAGAAGTGAGCCAACCTATGACTCTCATGTGTGTTTCTGCAGTGGGCAGCCACAAAGTGAGATGTGTTTAGACTCAAGTATAGGGATTAACCAGTGGAGCATCACACATGAATGTAAGAGCATTGGATATTGCTAAGGGTGACTATTGAAAAAGTCTAAATAATTGCTGTTATATGATATTGAAGAGGAGGTGGTGTGTGGAATATAAACATAAATATAGCATCTGGTATTTATGGTAATAATGATTGCCTTTACTAGAAAGGTATACATTATTCTAACATCCGAAGACCCAAAGACTTAAGAGAAAAAGAGTGAATGGAGTAAGAAAGGGTAATGAAAAAAGTGAGTGGACATGCATGTACATGTGCGTTGCTGCAGCGGCCGACCCCAAAACAGTGAAATGTATTTAAACTCAAAATCCAGGGATATATACTGGAGCCGCAACACACGTGTAACATAATGTGGAACCGAGAGATGAACACCTGATGGTGCATGGTAATCTGGGCATCAATGTGGCCGTGGAAGTACCACCCACCTGGATGTCAACAATTGTTGAGTTCAATGGTGTCATTGAGACCTTTCTAGTGAAAGAGTGTCTAAATTAAAAATCCAAAAGGCTTCACGTCTGCAAAGAAGATTGAACCTATCTCCACCTCTTGTGGTAAGGTGAATTTTTTCTAAAGCTGTGATGGTGACATCTTTAGTTTCCCTTATTTGACAGTTATTAATATTACGTGAAAGGCTATGTTGTTTAAAACCTTTAATGATATTTCTTCTATGTTCCAAAAATCTGAGGCGTAAACTACGTGTAGTCCTGCCTACATATTGTATACCGCATTTACACTGAATGACATAGATGACGAATGACGATCTGCAGTTCAAAAAACTCTTGATATCAAATTTAGCTTTACTATGTGAAATGATAGTATTAGTACCATTAACTATGTATTTGCAGGTTATACATTTGTCTCGTCCACATTTATAGAAAGTTTTTGGTTTAGATGGTAACCAATTGCCAAAAAAAGATAGAGGTGCTGTTGGTATATCGATAGGGAAAGTACTTGGGGCTTGTTTGTGTTTCAGAGTTTGTGCTTTCCTAAATGTAACAATGCTGTTTGATGGAAGTTATTCTACACTTCGGCAATGAGGGCCTGATTCAGAGCCGGACGCTATTTGCGCTCGCTCGTTCAGAAAAGGGGGCCAGCTATTTAAATTGAGCGCTCACTCTTTGCAGTCTGTTGACGCCTCTATGTCTGAGCGAGCAAATGAAACATGCGCTCGCTATTTTGTAAAGACGCCCCCTGGCCGCTCGCATCCTACGTCATCTCCGCTATTTATTTGATTAATCGAGTACATCGAAAGGCATCTGAACTGCTCACAGTGCTTGTGGTAGGATTTTCCTACCGCAATCATGCGAGCAGTTCAGGCTAAGAGACAACCAAGTGACGTGGTCGATGACGCTGCTTTGTTAATTATGCACACCCTTAAAAAGCCTGTTTTGACCGTTTGGCACGCCTGTGTTCGGATTTCCACTCCCCGTTTTCAAGCACCTTCCCCTGTTACCACCCACAAACGCCTCATCCTGTGACTCAAATTAGCAGGCACTCGCTATTTGGTGAGCGCTCGATTTCCGATCGCACTGACAGGTTGGCGCATGCGCATTATGACCCATATGCATGCGCAGTTGTGCGAACATCGCTCGGAGCGAATGAGCGGCCGCTTACGAGCGGCTCTGAATCAGGCCCTGAGTCTGTAAAGTACAATAAAAGATACACTTTTTCTTTAAAGAAGTCCCATAACTTTTTGGTTGGTAAAGTTATGTTAACTAGCTGTTACCACCACCAGATAAGTACAAGGGAGCTCCAGTAATACCCCATTTCTACTGCTGCAATGACCCTGGTTATTGGTGGGTCTACCTGAGTCATGGCTCAGTGGAAAAAGGTCCCTGAAAAATAGCCCAGGACAAGTGACCCGGGAATCCAACCCAGGTAGCTACCAGGGTCGGACCCAGGATGGACCCGGGTAATGGTGTAGTGTAAACGGCACAACCCAGGTTATCTAACCTGTCATGCCTAAAATGACCTGATTGGTGGTTGTGGAGCAGTCACCTCTCACTTTTTATGACTTTACAAGTTTAGCCGTGCAGACCTGGGTTCAGTGTGAACGGGGATGACCTGGAAATAACCCAGATCAAAGGTGCAGTGTAAATGGGGTCTGACCTGGGTTAGAACCAGGTCTGAAAAACCCAGGTCGGACACAGGTTTTTGGTGGAAAGTGGGTATTAGAGGTGATTAGCAAAGTTATGAAGAGCAAATAGCATAATAGCCCAATACTGGAAAAAGAGGGAGTAACAGTAATAGTGCAGTAAGTTGTGGACTTGTAAGTTGTGGTCCCAGTTCCAGCACTTCATCACAAATTGTGTTACTGGTCCTTGATAGTTTGCCACTGTGTCCTGTCACCAATAGTTAAGCAATATAGTTTTCTTGCTATTTCTTATTTTTTTTTCTTTATTTCTTTTCTTATATTTTTTATTTTTAATCATTTTAATATATCTATCAGCATCAGGTGCATTTTTTATCACAATAAATCTGAAGAAAATTGCTGATAAAATATATCACTTTTAATAGAGCATATTTGGTAACAGTTAAATCATAGGTTCTCAAACTCTGTTCTCATGACCCCAAACAGTTCATGTTTTCCAGGTCTACTCGCATAATCACAAGTGATAAAATTAGCTCCACTTGTCTTTTAAAATGTGCCAGAGAGTAATAAATACAGCTGTGCACCTGCCAGGAGACCTGGATAACGTGAACTGTTTGGGTTCCTGAGGCCCGAGTTTGAGAACTAAACGGTTAAATAAAGGTAGAGTAACTCTGATTTTCTGTATGTTTCTTGAGTAAACAATGGTTAGTATTAAAAATAAAATGTATGCGACTCTAACATTAAGTAGAATTTACCTTAATACTGCTCTGAACATGTGTGAAATTTGTTTTAGGAAAATTCAGAAAATTAAAAAGAGAGAAAGCTCAAAATCTGATTTTTTTTTTTAATAATAACAATGACTAAACTGGCACTTAAGACATTTCTACAGAATACATTTCAAAACTCAATGCAAACCTAGTGCTGTTCTTTTCTACTTGTTATTATCACTAGAGAAGAGCAGTTTGGATTCCATGCAATACGAACACACTCGCAGCACAGATCTCCCTGTCTGCCTCGGATCCCTATCCGAGCCCAAACCTTGAGATCCTGCTGTCGGACCTCGCCAGTGGTGGTTCCTACCTTTTCCAATCCGGTGGGACTGCCTGGGCTGCAATTTAGGTCAGTGCTGCCGCTGACCAGAGTCCCTAATCTTGTACTGCGCATGCGCAGAAGCCACCCAGCTCGTGGAAGAAAAGGATAAAAAAAAAGTATTACAGCTTATAGGGCTGCACAGCATGGGATTCCTGCTGGAAGCTCTTACTGTGCTATCACACTCTGGACTGGCAGTCCCACAAGTGGAGGCAGGGCCGGACTGGGACTAAAAATAGGCCCTGGCATTTAAATCACACAGGCCCACCTCACGTCAGAATCTGGCTCCTGGCATCGACTCCTCCCCTTACTATTCCTGACACCGCGCACTTCTTAGTCTATGCTCTTACAAATATAATATCAGAACATACGTTATACGGAATGGGTATGTTTGACTGCCGGACGTCAGCCCGGCGGTTTAAATCCCGACGCCGGCAGCCCGATGCACAAGATCCCGACAACGGAGGTAAGTTAAGTATTCCTAACCCTCTCCCACCCTAAACCTCATTTAGGGGTGCCGAACCCTAACCTCCCCCCTAGTGCCTAACCCTAACCCTCCCTCATAAGTGCCTAAACCTAACACCCCCCTCCTCACACCCCAAACCTAACCCTCTCGGGGGTTGCCTGACCCTAACCTTCCCCCTAGTGCCTAAACCTAACCCACCCTACCCCTGCCTAACCCTAATGGTGCATACACACGGTCAGATTTGTCAGATTTCTCAGATCTGTCAGATGAACGATTGAACGATTTTACCAAAAATTTGAACGATTGAAGGATTTTTGACTGCATTAAAATGAATGGAATCGTCCAAGTCTGACTGCAAACACATCAGATGTCAGATATTGTTATCTGACCATCGGGAACGTGCAACGTTTATGGTCCATCGTTCAGGTATGTCAGATATGTCAGATTATCCTTCAGATATGAATGATTGAACGATTTTTAAAATCGTTATCGTTCAGATCTGAAGAAAAATCTGACCGTGTGTATGCACCAAAACCCTCCACAGGGGGGTGCCAAACACTAAGTCCCCCCAGAGTGCCCTAAACCTACCCCCCCCATCCCCGGCTACATATATACTTACCCCCTGCATTGGACAATCGCTCCGGTGTCCTGTCGGCATCGGGATTAACATAGGCGTCGGAATTTCAACCCAGTCAATCCAGTCCCTGCATGTGCTGCATGATACATCCAGGCTCTATGATCGTATCTTGCAATGCAATTATAGGCGATACTGTCATAACCACATCACATTGCAATCATTAATAAAAGGGGGGCCTAAATGTAGTAATGCTAAAAATAATTAATTTTATGTTTGGACTAACCTCAACGAAAATATATATATAACAAATCTAGGCATAATGAAATATCTGGACTGAATGTAAATTAAGCCTGTGGATCAGGAGTCCAGTATATACATAGCCAATTCAAATACAAAAACACTAGACAAAGTGTAAAAGCAAAAATGGGATATGTTCAGAAATTACATTACTAGCAACGCAGTGCCGAAGCCAATCAGAATCCCGGCGCCGGTATCCCGAATGTCAGGAAACTGAAGGTAAGTAGCCGGGTTGGGGGGAGGGTTAGCACTAGGTAGAGGGTTAGGCACTAAAGGGGAGGGTTAAGTTTAGGGTGTGAGGAGGTTAAGTTCAGGCAATAAAGAGGGAGGGGTAGGGTTAGCATACCGACCAAAAAGTGTAAGCATGCTAACCCTGTCGGGATGCCGGTCATCAGGAATCTGACTGTCGGGAACCCGAATGCCGGCATTCTGTACCTAAGCCGGCCAAAATATGTGGTGGATGTGACAAGGGGAATTAAACAAAAATTGAAGACAAGATTACAATAAAAACACCACACCAGCAGGTATACTGTATGTACAATTTATAGTAGAATCCCATTTTTATATTACACCTGAAAATCCATATAATGCTACTAGGTAATTTATATTGTTAAAACAAGAAGTACGCTAGGCACGTGATATGTACAGTTCAGACAGGAGGGATGCTGGAGGTCAGAATGCCGATGCCACAATCCCTACACTTGTCAGAATGCCAGTGCCGGCATCCCAAAGGTAGGTAGCGGGGTTAGGCACTAGGGGGAGGGTTAGGATTAGGCACTAAGGGGGGCAAGGTTGGGGGGAGAGGTTAGGTTTGGGCACAAGGGAGGGAGGGTTAAGGTAAGGGAGAGGTAGATGGTTAGAATACCGTCAGCAGGTGTCGGTATCCTAACCCTCTTGAGATGCTGGCGTCGGGATATTGACCGCCGGCATCCCATACCCATCCTGCTAGGCACATACTGTATCATGCAAGTAATGTGAAAAAAGGAGTCAAGTCTCTGTTTGATTCAATGCAGAGCCAATCTGATATATTCATTCACTGATGTTGTGTTTGTACCTAGTTCACAAATTTTGTCACTTCATATACATAAGTATATACCTCCAAAAACCAAATATTGTTATGTGGTTTGGTTTTTGGAGGTATATACTGTACTTATGTATATGAAGTGACAAAACAGGGACTTGAGGATGAAAAAGGGCAGTCTCAGCCTTAGGATAAAGGCAGGTAGCTAGTGTGGCTGAAAGGCATTGCAGGGGTTAACACCTGTCACTTGTCCAGTGTGTGTGCTGTTACCTCAGTCTTGTTATCTCTCTCTATGCTCCGAAATGAAAGTTACTGCAATTACCTCACTGTTGTGCTCCCATTAGCAGCTGCTGGTGTCTGCTGTGCAGGGCTGCGTGGGGGTGGAGGAATCACAAGCAGAAGGATCCATTCTAGTTCTACAGCCGTCAGGAGGTGCAGACTGCTGGGTAAAGAGTAGACCTGTGGACTGACAGTTCCGGTGACATCACAAAAGGGGCGGGGCTTAAGATGTTTATCAGCTCCGTGTTCTCCTAAGCAGTTTTTTCAGAACTAAATAGCTGCTGCTCGACTGGACTGGCCTATCTGGCCATCGACCCTTCTGGCATTTGCCAGAATTGCGAGATGGCCAGTCCGACCCAGGGTGGAGGAGTATCCTCCCCTGAGACTGCTTGCCCTGTGTGAGATTAGCAGGTAGGGCTTCCAATAGGAAGTCTTAGTAGTAGGGCAGTTCAACACAGGGGGGTGGTCTCCTGCTCCCTGCTGTGCCTGCCCTGCTAGTGATGATTGCACCAGCCCAGTGAGCTGGGGGTGATGGAGCCAGCAGGACAGGAGCTCTCTTGGGACTTGCAGTTGTGGATTTTTACTGGGGGGCTGCAGTCCCACAGCCCCTAGGTAGAATCTACCACTGGATCTTGCGTTTTTTGCTTGGGTGCCAATTTCAAAAGTCCCAATGAAATCAATGGGCTGACCACTGATAGACAGAGAGATCTGTCTATCATGACTCTCAGCCAATCAGCACTTCCCCATAGACTTCAATGGGCAAGCAGACGCAAGATGGAGGCCCTCACTGCACAGAGGACCCCGTCACCTGCAGTGTTGCCACTGCAGGTACCCCCGCAGTGCTGACACCGCCACACCCCAGCACTGCCGTCACCGCCAGCAACCCCACACTGAGGACACCGCCGACACACCCACACTCGGAACACTGCCAGCAATCTTGCACTGCCAACACTGCTGGCACCCCCACACTGAGAAAAGTGCTTGCATCCCTGCAATGCCAAGACTGCCAGCACTATCATACTGAGGACACCACTGCCACCCCTGCAATGCTGCTACCACTGGCCCTTCCACACTCAGAACACTGCAGGGACATCTGCACTACCTATATTGCTTGCAGCCCTGCACTGAGAAACTACCAGCACTCCTGCACTGCCAAAACCACCAGCACTCATGCACTGAGGACACCACTGTGACCGCCACAATGCTGCCACCATCGCCACTTCTGCACATTACTGGCACCCCCGCACTGAGAACATTAACAGCACTCATGCATTGCAGACACTGCCAACACTCCCACACTGAAGACACCGCCTGAACTGCTGACACCACCAGCATTCCCACACTAAGGACACTGTTGCCACCCCTGCACAGCCAACACCACCAGCATCCCTGCACTGCCAACACCGCTGGCACCCTTATACTGCGGACATCCCAGGACTGTATCCAACCCACACTTTATCCCGCACTGTATGCAACCTGCATTGTATTTGACCCATGCTGTATCCAAACTGCACTGTATCTGACCCACACTGTATCTATCCTGCACTGTATCCAGCCCACACTGTTTCCTGCACTGTATGTGATCAGGACTGTATCCATCCCACACGGTATCCAACACTATATACAACCCGCACTGTATTCGACCCACCCTGTATCCAGCCCACACTGTATACAACCTACACTGTATGGGACCTGAACTGTATTCAACCCACACTGTATCCCACACTGTATCTGACCCACACTGTATCTATCCCGCACTGTATCCAGCCCACACTGTTTCCTGCACTGTATGTGATCAGGACTGTATCCATCCCACACGGTATCCAACACTATATACAACCCGCACTGTATTCGACCCACCCTGTATCCAGCCTGCACTGTATACAACCTACACTGTATGGGACCTGAACTGTGTTCAACCCACACTGTATCCCACACTGTATGTGACCCACGCTGTATCCATCCCACACGGTATCTCACCCTGAATCCGACCCACACTGTATCTGACCCACACTGTATCGGAGCTGAACTGTTTCCAACCCATACTGTATCCCGCGCTGTATGTGACCCGCACTGTATCCAAACCGCACTGTAACCTGCACTGTATCCAAACCGCAGGAAAGGAACGCTGTTTTTATGGTTGGGGAGATTTTGGGGAACTGCTTAACAAAAAGGCTGACTGATCACATTACTAATTTGCAAAACATTTTTTAAACAGAAATAACTGCTGTGTATTTGTGCTGCTGCTCTGTTCTCAGTTTAGGCAGCCAGCCTTGGGTCTATATTGGTGAACAATATTGTGAACTGTGGGTGGTCAAAATTGAGAGAAAATGAATGGAAATAAATGTTATTGTGGTTAATAATACTCTAGGAACAAATATGGCCCAAATTTATGTGATTTTAGCTGTTCTTGTAAATTTTTGGAAAAAATCCAAAACCCAAACCAGTCATTGCATTTTGGCAAAACCAAAACCGGATGACGAATTAGAAACAAAACCAAAACTCGCAAAAATGGTTCGGCGCACATCTCTAACTATCACAAAGTTGTATAAAATTCTAAAAACATTTTCTAAATGGAATTGTGTAGTTTTTATACTATACCAAAGGCTGCCACTCTTCTCCATTACAGTCCAGGTTTTAACGAAATTTATGCTTTAGTCCATATGGTTAAATCAAATTGACTGAGGTACTAATTAAGTCACCTGTGCTCAAGAATAAATGTCCTTAAAATGTGGACTGTAATGGTAATGACAGAGTTTGGGAAATTATGGTTTACATAACAAATCAGGTGCTACCAGTAGTGTACTATGTGGTTGTGGTCCCTCAAGCAAATGAATGCTATGGAGCCCTCCCTCTGTTTTGGAGCAGGTGATAGCAGCCTAAGGCCCATATTCAATTAATTTTGCACCAGCGATACTTTTTTGCCTGCTGGACTTTTCACCTACATCGCGTATTTTAGCTGCGATTCGCAATATTCAATTCCAAAACACGCGAAAATGCAACCCGGCGAATTCAAACCAGGTGAAAAGTGCTGACAGAATTGGGGAAATCAGCCTAACACTCCCTAAAAGATGCACTAACATTAGTGATCAATCCACATGCCCCCGAATAGCCCTAATAAAGCTTTTTGGGGTACTTAAGGTGTGTCAATTTCTTCTAATTAGCGTCTTTGCACAAGTGGTGAAGAATAGCATTAGGCATTTTTTTGTGAAAGTAAGTAGTCCTGTCAAATTTGGGGTACTTGAAAATGGGTGAAAGCATGGTTTTAACTTTTAAGTCGCTAAAGTAAAGGTTAAAAAAACATAAAAAATGCACCTGAAGCAAGCACCTGCAATAAAAAAAACACCTCACCCATACATGCAGACCCCCCAAAAGTCTATTTTGCTAATTTTTAAGTTTGTACCCTGACTTTGCAGTTTCTCGCCCCATTTTCAAAGTGCTTTTTTGAGGTGTTCCTCAATTTTTTATAGGTTTTTTTTGATACAGTTATCCTTTGGGGGACTGTCCCAAGGGTGCTGAGTGGTTTACCCACCTATGCACTCCAAAATAACGATTTTGCACTTTTTTTCTCCAACTATTCAGAGGCAAATCTTTTTTGCCTATTACATTGCATTGCAAGTGTTTGCAATTGAATACGGAGGTAAGTTTCCACCTGGCAAAAAGTCGCAATCGGCGATACTTTTTGCGGATTCTGACTTTTTGCGGCTAATTGAATAAGGGCCTTAGATCATGGGCGTCTTAAGAGAGGAGGGGGCCCGTGCGGGGCCCCCTCCTCTTTTCCCGGTGGCCAGCATCCGAATGACATGGCTGAACATTAGTAGACTCCGGGCACTAGAGTGTGCCCAGAGTCTACTGCGCATGTGTGTGCCCTGGGCAAAGCAATGCACTGGGGCTGTTACCCACCCATTCATGGGAAAAAAATTATGTATACTGTGTCTTGGTAATTGATAGGCTGCAGCTGCCCAAAAAAGAAAAGTTATGCAATCTTTCCAAAATGACATATATAAAACAAAGGCACTGGAGCGCTGGTGGTTGCTCCTGATAACCAGAGGAGTGAAGTTGGAACTGAGAAGTCATCCCATTGCAGTCAAATCATGTACCTGCAACTTTATTGTCCCCACAAGTAAATAAAAGTCCCACAGCAGCACTGTAGATAGGCTACTGTGTATGAGAAGTCATGTCTCTCACACTGCCCCGGGGCTTATCATTGCAATAATACCACATGATAGTGAGATTTTGATGGGTTATATAATTATTAGGGATGTGCGCCGGACCATTTTTGCCGGATTTGGATTTGGTTCTAATTCGTCGTCCGGCTTTGGATTTGGATTTGGATTTGCCAAACTGCGGTGACTGGCTTTGTATTTGGATTTGGATTTGGATTTTTTTACAAAAATTGACAAAAAAAGCTAAAATCACATAAATTGGTCTTTTTTTTCTTCCTATAGTATTATTAACCTCAATAACATTAATTTCCAGTCAATTTAGACCATATCACAGCTTATAATATTGTTTTTCAACATTATTGGCCAAAGGTTGCAGTGAGCTGACTGGTTACTAAGCGACAAAGCAGCGGCACAACGACACAGACACCATAGTATAAAGCACATCTATGACACATTGCACACACAGCAGTGGCAGAAATGAAAAGTAGGGCACCCACCCAGTGGGGTACGGCCAGCAGAGGTCATAGTACTTGTTTACAAAGTGGGCTACGGCCCTAGGAGTCACAGTGCACAATCTTATTAGCATTACACCGCACATAGGGCCTGATTCACATTACACAATAAAGTAGTGTCTCTTATTTATGTTACGACACACAGTAGTGCCCCTTTTACACAATGCCCCACAGTAGTGACCCTTTTACACAATGCCCACAGTAGCGGTGTCCCTTACACAATGTCCCCCAGCAGTGGTGCCCCCTATGCAGTCGCCTTAGTAGTAGGGTCCACTATGCAGTGCCCCCCAGTAGAATGCCCCCCCAGTAGTATGCCCCCCATTAGCAGGCCCCCCCCCAGTAGTATGCCCCCCCCATTAGCAGGCCCCCCCCAGTAGTATGCCCCCCCATTAGCATGCCACCCAGTAGTATGCCCCCCCAGTAGTATGGCTCCCCCAGTAGTAGGCTGCCCCCAGTAGCAGGCCCCCCCCAGTAGTAGGCTGCCCCAGTAGTAGCCCCCCCCTGTAGTATGGGCCCCCCCCTGTAGTATGGCCCCCCCCTGTAGTAGGCTGCCCCCAGTAGCAGCCCCCCCCCAGTAGTAGAAGCCCCCCCAGTAGTATGGCCCCCCCAGTAGCAGGCCCCTCAGTAGTATGGCCCCCCAGTAGCAGACCCCCCCAGTAGTATAGCCCCCCCCAGTAGCAGGCCCCTCTGTAGTATGGCCCCCCCCAGTAGTATAGCCCCGCCCAGTAGCAGACCCCCCCAGTAGTGCAGACTCCCCCAGTAGTATAGCCCCCCCAGTAGCAGGCCCCTCTGTAGTATGGCCCCCCAATAGTGCAGATCCCCCCCAGTAGTATGGCCCCCCCAGTAGCAGACCCCCCCCCCAGTAGTATAGCCCCCCCCAGTAGCAGGCCCCTCTGTAGTATGGCCCCCCCAGTAGTATTGCCCCCCCCAGTAGCAGACCCCCCCAGTAGTGCAGACCCCCCCCAGTAGTATAGCCCCCCCCCAGTAGCAGGCCCCTCTGTAGTATGGCCCCCCAAGTAGTATAGCCCCCCCCCAGTAGCAGACCCCCCCCAGTAGCGCCCCCGGACCTTTGACAAGTAAAAAAATAAAAAAAATAAAACTTACCTGATTCCCCGCTCCCGCGCTGTCCGCTCTGTCACACGCTGAGGAGGGAGCCGGAAGACGGAGCTCATGTGTGAGCTCCAGCCGGCTCCCTCCGTGCAGGCAGCCAATGAGAGTCTGTGTGACTCTCATTGGCTGCTGTAACAAACACACAGCTGCCGCTGGCGGCTGTGTGTCTGTGTCTGTGTAGGGCAGAGCGCTATCACTGCGCTCTGCCCTACACGCGAGGAGACCTGATGTCGGATTCTCTAGTGAGAATCCGACATCAGGCGGCCGCCCGTTCGGCCCCGAACGGGGATCCGAGTCAGGCGGTGAACACCCGAACAGGGTTCGGGTGGACTCGGATCCCCAATGTTCGGAGCGGTTCGGATTCCACAGAATCCGAACCGCTCATCTCTAATAATTATAGGATTGCGCAGTCATTAAATCATGCTGCGCAGCTTTTACCTTTGCAGTGGGGGCTGGATGCACCCCGTGGCCGAGTCGGGACAGAGGAAGTGGCACAAATGTTTCCTGAAGACGAGTCCTGAATTCAAGTCTACGTGGCAGCGGCTGAGTGGCACACACAGCAGCAGCTCTCAAGGCAAGGCAACACTCAAGCTGCCTGGCTTGTGCGGAGCTGCTGCTGCTCGCCGCATCAACCAGTCAGCAGTCACGTCTCTCACACGCAGAGAGACTCTGTCTGTCTGGTCTGAACAGAGGCGTAGCATGAAGCCAAGGCACCTGGAGCGTGCCTACGCAACCGTGCCCCCTGCCCCCATCCCTCCCACACAGAATTTCACCATAGGGGACGTGGCAAGCATGTTAGACCCTTTTCAGCTGTATAACACATGCACAATAATTATTTTATTAGTTTTATATTGTATAAATGTTATGAGTGAGACAAATACAGTATATGCAGAGATTATAACAGATATAGGTTGCATGTTTACATCCCCAAAGAAATAACAAATTTGATGCCACCAAACACCTCCACATGCCCCCTTAAATGCCCTGAGACTTTTCCACAATGTAAGTTATTACACTTGTCCACATGTCCCCATTTGTGCCATGAGACCCCTCCATATGAGACTGTTATGTAATAAGACCCTGCCACATGCACCTGGTATACCATCACACTTATCTATGTGTCCCCTTCCCATTTTCTATTCTGTAGTATTTTCTACCACCCTTGTTTTGGATTATGTAGCAACCCCCACTCCCCATTATGTATTATGCAGTGTAATCTCCTCCTCCCCTATTTTGTATTAAGTGGTATTCTCCCCCAACCCTCCCTGTTGTATTATGTCCCCCCCTCATTTTGTATTACGCTGTATCTCCCCAACCCTACATACAATTTCAAAACACGTTTGGAACTTACAAGCAAAGAGCAGTAGAATAACTCTCCACTCCTGTAAATTGTGGGAAATGAAGCTGTAAAATCCAGCTCCTACCATCCCAGCTCTGCCTCCTCAGCTCACTGTGGAAACAGCATCACACAGAATCACATGACCGTGACCTGACAGCTGCATCCTGCAGGAAGGGATTTGGGCACTGTGTGAGTGCCCTCCAATACTATCAGCGCCGGACAGAGCCTTCCACTACCATCGGTTCCGGAAGCAGCTAGCCATCAGCACCCACAAACAAGTTCTTGCGTTTGGAGTGTGTGCTCCACCCTCGCTACGCTCCATTTGAAGCGGATTGGCGGATGAAGTGGATCTGGGACTTAGGTGAGTCCTCATCATGGGGGGGAGGGAATGGAATTAACTATCTGGCAGCGGCTACAGGGGGGCTGGTTGGCGGGCCTCCTAGAAGCTTTGGGCCCTTGGGCAACTGCCCAACAATCCCAATGAGAGCAGATGGCCCTGCTTAGATGTACTAGTTTTTCTCACATTTTTCAGAAATCACCCCCTTCACACATTCCTCCCTTCACAGCAACATAAATCTGACCACCCCAGCTCAATGACATGAGTGTGACCACTCTCTATACAAAAAACATGACCACCCCCTGCACACCAACATGCTCCCCTCTGTACATCACACATCCTGCCTCCTGTACAAAAACAACATGTCATCCTGCATACCACATATGTCCACCTCCAGCACACCACCCATGCCCCCCTCCAGCACACCACATGTTCCCCCTCCTGCACAACACACATGCCACACTCCTAAAAACCACACATGCCCCATTCTTGCACATGCCCATTAGTGTAGTCTACTGTATATATCTATCAATCTAATCTAATAACACACATCCATAACAAAGCTAGCAAATCTTCAGGGGTACAGTACTTCCTCATTGAGAGCAATTCAAATCAGCAGGATTTTGGGAGAGCAAATTTGCAACTTAAAAATTGCACACATAGCAACTAATTACCATTAAACAACTCTCCTGCACCTCTTGTAAATCAGTTGTAAATTGCCATTCCTATGTGGAAGGCTGTGCTGGGATCACGTGTTTGATCCCCAGCATCAGCCGAGGTGCAAGGGCAGGCAGAAGGGATGTGCCTGCGGGACACATCCATTGCCGGCGCTGGGACAGTAATATCCCTAGCATCGGTGCAGATACCGCGGGCACCTGGTGAAGGGACCGCCTGGTCCCTTTCACCAGTGCCGGCGGTACTTTGGGCGCCGGGGAAAAGCTTGGCTCCGGGCGCAAGCTCAGCGGAGCTTGGCGCCCGGCAGCCAAGAAGCGGCGGGTAGCCGGCGCTGGGAGAGAGTACCTGCTCCCAGCGCCGGTCAGGCGTTGGGCGCGGCAGTCAGTGCGGCGGGGCGTTCAGCTCTGGCCGCGAGCCAAACCTGGCTCGCGGGCCAGCAGCCAATCAGAGGCGGACGCGCCGAGCCAATCGCGGCTCACCGCGTCATAGCCCCGCCCACTCACGCCGTCTTGTATTAGACGGCGCCGAGCGGGGAAAGTTCGTTCGGCGGCGGAGAGGGAGGAGAGAAGACCTCCCGAAGAGTGGAAGATCGGCGCGGCAACAGGGGCGGCCGGCCGCGGAAGAGGCCAGAAGACGCCCGCTGTCAAGAGAGAAGACAGGCGGTGCCGGCTGGAGGAAGAGAAGAAGAGACGGCGCCACTGGCCAGGACGGGCCAGCGGCAGAAAGAATGCGGCTGAGGACCGGAGAGGACTGCGGGGGGAGGGAAGTAAAAGAGCGTCACGAAGCTCCCCCCCCGCAGCCTCTTCCAACGTAGCAGGTAGGCCCTCCGTGAGGCCCCACCATATACCCCCCGCTCCCTAGACCGCCAGGGTTGTCGGGCGCTAGGCCCGTGGAGCATTGTCGGGCACTAGGCCCGTGGGCAATTAGTCGGGCACAAGGCCCGGGGCACAGTAGCGGGCATTAGGCCCCATAAAAAGATCCCCTCTTAATCAGGTATAAGTGGCCCTGGGTACTAGGCCCAGGTCACTACTCAATAAAGTAGGCGGGCACCAGGCCCATGCCCATAAATCAGGCATAGGCCTGTACCCATACAGGAGGGCACTAGGCCCTATATATGAGCCCCACCGATAGGCAGGCAAATAGGCCTGAGCCCCATAATAAGTGGTCTGGGCATTAGGCCCAGACCACTACCAGAGCCCACCGTTTGGCAGGCACCTAGGCCTGAGCGCAGGTAAGACCCTGGGCGTTAGGCCCATGGCCCTGTGCCCATTAGCTGCAGCGCTAACAGAGAGGCAGATGAGAGGTGTGAGCAGTGGTGGAGAGCTGTACAGCTTCCACCCATGAGGTAGTGGTTTCCCCAGTCACCGAGAAGAGGAGCTGGCCAGCTCTGGATAGGTAGGTAGCAGACATTTAAAGAGACAGTGCCGTGTTTTACTCTTGTATATTTAGTCTGTGATTGGTGTTCCGTACAGGGCAAAAGTTTAGTTGTTGTTATATCTGTCGCACTACACACACTGTAGGTTGAGGGTGATGCCGTTTTAGTATGTGTAGTTGATTGACAGGTTTAGGCCCTGCACGGCTGTGTTGTGTATCTCCTTACAGGGACCTGTAGGCGAGTGAGCGGATGAAGAGCAAGAGTGGACACGGTGAGGAATATCTGTGTGTACTGTCTCTCCCTGTTTGTTTGTCACTATCTATCTTTCCTTCCTTCTGGGCGGACGATGAACCTTGCAACCCGGTGCAAGGACGGATCTTCACCTGGTGCGTGAGTACTGATAGGTGAAAATTCGGGATCTGAGGCCAAAAGTGCCAATGATGATCTTCACTTAAAACCTGAATTTATCCCCCGGTTCGGTAGGGCGCGTCGGTCGACGTGAGGAAGGACGGTACTCACCTCGTCTCCTTCCCCCTAGGTCATCGTGTCCATGTTCTATTTGGAGGTTCCAGGACCGTCTGCTCAACACACGGCCTGAAGGTGAGAGGGTGCGACGCAAGGTAAGTAACAGACGTACACCTGCACGGCAGCAGGCATTGCACCGCACCCACCCCTCACACCTAGGAATTATGTAAATATCTCGCAATAATTAATCTATAAAGTGCGACCTAGGAGAACAGGATGAAAAAATTGAGAAAGTCACCCTGAACCCACCAAAAGTGCCAAATAACATAGCAGAACAGTATTAGAAGTAGAGATGTGCACCAACGCTCATATTTTGGTTTTGGATCTGAATCTGGTTTTGGATTTTTTTCCTTGGTGTTTTGTTTTTCGGTTTTGGTTTTGGATCTGGATTTTTTCTTAAAATATCATAAAAACAGCTAAAATCACATAAAATGGGCCTGTTTTTGTTCATACAGTATTATTAACCTCAATAACATTTATTTCCAGTCATTTCCAACCAATTTTGACCACCTCACAATATTATTTTTTCCATCTAGTTCAGGCCAAAAGGTTGTATCCAGCTAGCTGGCTGACTAAGCTAAGTGACACAGTGGGTGGCACTAGCATGGTACAGTTCAGCTTCAAGTTCCAACATGGATACAGTGTGTTATACAGTGTGGGTTGGATACACCAATAGTGCACTTACTGTGACAGCAGTGTTGGCAGTGTGGGGTGCTGGCGGTGTCCTAAATGCAAGAGTGCCAGTGGTGTCCACAATGCAGAAGTGCCATCAGTGTTGGCAGGGTGGGGGCCCTGGCCCTGCGGTATCCTCAGTGCTGACAGTGATGGCTGTGCAGGGATGCTATTGGTGTGGGAGTAGCGGCAGTGTGGGGTCACTGATGGAGTCCTCAATAAGTGGGGCAGTACTGCGGGGGTGCTTGCAGTGTCCTTAGTGCAGGGTGCTGGTGGTGTCGGCAGAGCAGGGGTGCCAACGATCTCCTCAGTGCTTGAGTGCTGACAGTGTCAGCAGTGCAGGGGTGCCAGTGGTGTCCTCAGTGTGGGAGTGCCGGCAGTGTGGGGTCGCTGATTGTGTCCTCAGTATGTGGGGCAGTAGTGCTGGCAGTGTCCTTAGTGCAGGGTGCTTGTGGTGTCGGCAAAGCAGGGGTGCCAGTGGTGTCCTCAGTGCAAGTCTGCTGACAGTGTCGGCAGTGCAGGGGTACCAGTGGTATCCTCAGTGTGGGATTGCCAGCAGTGTGGGGTAGCTGATGGTGTCCTCAGTACATGGGGCAGCAGTGCAGGGGTGCTGGCAGTGTCCTCATTGCACGGTTCCAGCGGTGTTGGCAGAGCGGGGGTGCCAGCGATGTCGGCAGTGTGGGGGTCCTGATAGTGTCAGCAGTGCATGGCTGCTGGTGGTGTCCATCAGTGTCGGCAGCAGGGTTGTCGGCAGCAGGGGGTGCTGTTAGTGGGGGTCAGCAGCAGGTGTTGCCGCGGTGTCGGCAGCAGGGGGGGCCAGCAGTGTCAGGCAGTGGGGGATGGGCGGCATCTTTCACTTCCTGTGCCCATATTCAATGGGCTTAGCACTGATTGGCTGAGAGCCATGACAGACTGCTGTCTCAGCCAATCAGCGATAAGCCCGCTCAAAACAAAACCTCGCGATCAGACAGCGGATCGCAAGGTTTTGCCTCGGGAGAAGGATCCGGGGCAGGCAGGGGGGATCTGAGCTTGGCTCGGATCGCCCTAGATACCTGAAAGTCGGGTGGGATCGGTTCTCTGAGAACTGAACCCGCTCATCCCTAATTAGAAGGTGGTTAGTGGCCATAAGCAAAGTACTGGAGTTTCTTAAATGGTGTCAAATGGTTGATTTTTACATTTTTTAGTAATGGTATAGAGATGGTAGGCAGCAAGTGTTTATCAGCAAATTAGAGTACAGTGTTTTAGAGTACAGGAAATTGTAGTTAATGTCCTTATTCAGTGTTTTTATACAAGTTTGCAAAATGTTGGCAAACATTTTTTTACTCACACCTGCAAGTTCAAATGCACTTTCCCTTAATTGCAGTACCCCCACATACCTGTATCCACATAATTTACCTCCACATATCTATCCCACATCATATACACCCATATACTGTACTTATTCTGCATAATTTATTCCTTTTTTTAGATTTTTAAAGAAAGTCACCTGAAAAGTCACCTAAAAAGGTGAAAAAATTTCAGTATTGATAATTTAATTCCACTACTTGAATCACAATGTTATATGTTATTTTTAATATCAGCACTAACTTTAGTTGTTTTTAGTGTTTTTTTTTTAATCATCCATGTACAGTATATACTGTTTGTCTGGCTACAACCTACCCACAACATGTAAAGATTATCTAGAAAACATACTGGGGCTCATGTAGAGTTGTGTAAATAAATGTTATGCCCTATTTCAGCCGCAATTTTGAATTATTCTATACTGCGCCTGCCCACCATAACTTCTTACGCATCCTAGACAAGACAGCTGAGTTGCATTTCGTCAAGTATAGTTGCGATTGTGTCTTATGCTGACCACCAAACAGACACTATTTGAAGGTAAATTACTTGTGGGTGGAGCGAAATAATAACTGATGGTGAAGACATTCAGTGACTGCATCTGATTGGCTGTGTCTTAATCCCTCAAATTTATGCTAATAGCATAGAAATATTGCTGCTACAATCTCTTGGCCGTTTACAGTAATACAATACCTTAGCACTTGGTCCATCCCAATTTCCAAGTCATTCTTTAAATGGGAAAGTGACTGGTAAGTCTATCGATTTGAACTAAATAAAAAACTGTGGACTTTGCATTTTGTTCTTTTTCATTTGACATGTTTTATGCAGCTTTATTAGTTATTAATTACACTGTCTAGCCATATATTGTATTGTGTATGAATTGAATATGAATTGGGTAGCATTTTTCTTTGTCATAGCATAGCCATACAGGTTGGGTATGAAATTCTGGCAGTAGGGATGCTTGCTGTCAAACTGCCGATGGCGGCATCCTGATGCTGGGCATCCTGACAGGGGTTGGGTAAGTATGTGAACTCTCCCCCCTGCTCCCCTTGACCCTAACCCTGCCTGCTTGCACCCTAATCCTAACCCTCCCAACCCTGGACTCTAACCCTAACCCTCCCCGTTAGTGCCTAAACCTAACCCTCGTCCCTTAGTTCCATAACTCTAAACCCCCCAGTGGTGCCTAACCCTAACCCCCCCAAAAAAACCTAACTCTTACCCCCCATGGTGTATAAAGCTAACCCCCCCCCTTCCCCCCGTGGCTAACAGCTCTTAGCACCCCAGCTCACCTTCAATTGGGATGCGGTCTGTTGGGATTCCGGCGTCGGTCTGTGGGCTGGTATCGGGATTTAGCCGCCTATGTTAAATCCCGGGTCGGGATTCTCACACCGGGATTTCAACAGACGGCGCACCAGCCATCGTTATTATCATTACATCCCAATCCACACACCTCCTGTCACAACTCTGCAGTATATGCTTCACTGCACACCAGCTGTCATAACCCACCTATCATAACCCACTGCACACCAGCTGTCATAACACCACCTGTCATAACCCACTACACACCAGCCGTCATAACCCACTGCACACCAGCTGTCATAACCCAATGCACACCAGCTGTCATAACACCACCTGTCATTACCCGCTGTACACTAGCTGTCATAACCCACTGCACACAACTGCCATCATAACCCACTGCACACCAGCTGTCATAATCCACCTGTCATAACCCGCTGCACACCAGCTGTCATAACACCATCTGTCATAACTCTAAACCCCCCAGTGGTGCCTAACCCTAACCCCCCCCCCCCAAAACCTAACTCTTACCCCCCATGGTGTATAAAGCTAACCCCCCCCTTCCCCCCGTGGCTAACAGCTCTTTACACCCCAGCTCACCTTCAATTGGGATGTGGTCTGTTGGGATTCCGGCGTCGGTCTGTGGGCTGGTATCGGGATTTAGCAGCCTATGTTAAATCCCGGGTCGGGATTCTCACACCGGGATTTCAACAGATGGCGCACCAGCCATCGTTATTATCATTACATCCCAATCCACACACCTCCTGTCACAACTCTGCAGTATATGCTTCACTGCACACCAGCTGTCATAACCCACCTATCATAACCCACTGCACACCAGCTGTCATAACACCACCTGTCATAACCAACTACACACCAGCCTTCATAACCCACTGCACACCAGCTGTCATAACCCACTGCACACCAGCTGTACACTAGCTGTCATAACCCACTGCACACAACTGCCGTCATAACCCACTGCACACCAGCTGTCATAACCCACCTGTCATAACCCGCTGCACACCAGCTGTCATAACACCACCTGTCATAACCCACTGCAGATCAGCCGTCATAAACCACTGCACACCAGCTGTCATAACCCACTGCACAAAAGCTGTCATAACACCACCTGTCATAACCCACTGCACGCCAGCTGTCATAACACCACCTTTCATAACCCTTTGCACACCAGCTGTCATAACCCACTGCACACCAGCTGTCATAACCCACTGCACACCAGCTGTCAAAACCCATCCCAGGTGAATGTGTCTATTGTCTGCAAGAATAAAGGCGCCACATATGCTATTCTTGCAAGTTGGAAAAAAAATATTGTGTATATGTCAAGCTCAGCAAACCTAGCAAAATGCATCCTTTTTATCTGTACTTATGTTGCACTTGTAAGTGAGATGCAAATTCCATCCAACTGTGTGCAAATGCTCATGTAATCTCTACTAAACACACCAATGACTGATTGGCTGAATATTACAAAGTGTATTCGCACTTCAGTAATATGTTACTTTGATAATGTGCAATAGTGCGAAAAAGTGGATATGGCAGTGTTTGTGCTAACATTTAATTTTTTAAATTTTATTTCTCGATTATACCTTTTCATCTCCCAATTGTGTAAAAATAAATGAGACAATGATTTTGCCAAACCTGAACATATCTTATTATAAGAAAAGCATGGCACATGGAATAATTTGACCTAGCCACTTATCTATTAATAGAATCTACATGCTGGAAATCATATTTCATCGTATAGGTATGAGGAATATTTCAAGAGCTGCCTCCTGCATAATTAACATTTATAAGCTTGCATGTAAACTTGTTATAGTGTCTATCTTGTTTTCTGAACCTACTGTAAATGCTAATATAAATGAGCAAACACTGCTCTTAGTAGTGTGACGATTATATCATATATTGCAATAGATTTACACTGAAAAGGCTGTGGTTGAATGGATATTCCCTTAATAAGTTCTATACCTGGTCTTTCATTAAGCAGTTCTTCCACATACTCTGTTCTGTGACAGCATTATTCCTTTATGAATCTCCTATGCTACTTAATTGGTTTATTTCAGAAAAAATGGAGATGACAAGTCTTCTGTTTTAAAGTATTAGCTCTTGACAAAGCAATAACTTTTTCAAGTGCAGTAATATGCAAGCCCCAATATATTTAGTGATACACTATGGTTTAAAAGGGAAATGTCAGCCAGTTAGCTATGTATGACTTCTTTATTGGAATATAAAATGTAATACAAAACCATTTTTTGAATTTTAAAATTGCTTTAAATTTAAGAAAAACTTTTTATAAGTAGACTAGGCGACTAGGTTGCTAGTCAACTGGGCTCAGTAGTCAGCAGACTTGGAGGCACCGAGGAGGTAGCCTCCACAAAACATACTATATACAATGTATTATACAATATGTATTCTATATTGTCTGCCTTGAATTGGGTTGTTATTGTGCAGTAAATATGACTGTATGTGTTTCACTATCACAGCCTGGTGCTGGCAGGGGTGGAATGGGAACTAAAAGTGGCCCTGGAAAAATTTCTGGAAGTGGCCTCATGTGGGCAGCACCAAATCAACTGTAGGCGGGACCAACACCAAAGTAGGCAGGATTAGTATATCACTGTACATTACCTGGAGACATTGGTTGTAAAAGAGGTGAGGGCAAGAAAAGAGAAATGTTTTTTGGGTGTACTCCTTATTTTTACGATGTCAGATAATGAAAAAGATAGAGTGCTCACATAGCGATTTTTCATCCAATTAGGCCGATTTCGACAAATAGCGACAACAAATCATTTAAAAGAAGTCCAAATTGTGAGTTTATACTCACGAGCATGATGCCAATGCACGTCCCTGCTTGTCGTACCTCGCATCCTCTGATCTGCCATGCTGTAGGGCAGATTAGCCAACCCGGAACATGATGGCAGCTGATCATGAGGTTTTTTTTTTTTACTAATGACAAATCGTACGATTCATCACACAACACGGAATTTGACTGACAGGAGCCTGGACATGCCCCTCTGCCATCTTGTGCAGCATTGTGTATGAAAGAGAAGGAAGCACAGTCGGGAGCCTGCACACTGAAGGTTATTTTGTTGAAGTTTGGTGGGTATTTGTACTGTACAAATGCAACCACACTGACCACCAATGTGTGCCCCTCACTACCCACCAATGTGTGCCCACCAGGTAATAAATGCATGACCCAGCCACCACCCACCATAATGAGGTGGGCGGTGGCTGTGTCATGCATTAAGCTTCCACTACCCACCAATGTGTGCCCCCCAGGTAATAAATGCATGACCTAGCTACCGCCTGCCGTAATGAGGCAGGCGGTGGCTGGGTCATGCATTATGCTCCCACTATCCACCAATGTGTGCCTCCCACCTAACCAACTGGCCACCAATGTCATTGGCCCACCTTTAAATTAATTAGAAAACAATTAAACTTTTTGAAAAATTAATAAACAAAAATATTTAAACAAGATAAACAATACATTACAGAAAGATTCTTCATATTGAAATAACATAAAATATTTGTCAAAACATGTAAAAAATAAATACAATACAGATAAAATAAAAATACATTTAAAGTAATAAAACTTAAAACTCAAACAAAAAAACGTCTTTACTGTAACCAAAATAACACCATTCATTACATTTAAAAACACACATCCATCCTGTAATACACACATCCATCCAACCTTCGGCCCTCCAGCTGTTGTGGAACTACACATCTCAGCATGCCCTGCCAAGGTTTGGAAATATCAGAATGCTAAAACTGTGGCAGGGCATCCTGGGATCTGTAGTTCCACAACAGCTAGAGGGCCAAGAGTTGAAGACCCATGCTGTAAAAGAAAGAAAAACATTAAAATACCTAAAAAGAAACACATGACATTCCTGTAAAAGAAAACACGATTACAATACTATACCAAACCTTTAAAAACCTGTAAAAAAGAAAGTATTAAAACATTCAAAAATTTAACCATAACAACAGAAAATATAACAAAACTATATACACTAATATTTATATGTCCTTTTTTTTCCTCTTCATAGATATGTCCATGGATAGTGAACGCTGAGTTTGTTAGCGGATTCATCGATATCCTGCACTCTAAAGAGTATCTGTGGAAGATAACTTTGCGCAAATACCACAACAAATCGCACAAGTTGGCCGCATTACAGCTGCTCTTGGAGTAAATGAAACTGTATATTGTCTATGCTGACCTGAGAACTGTCGGCAGAAAATTCAAACCTCAGGACAGTGTACATAAAAGAAAAAAAGAAGGTGGATGACTCCAAAAAATCAGGAGCAGGCACAGATGATATATATGAGCCCACGCTCTGGTACTATCATATGATGTCCTTCATCAGTGATCAAGAGCCACAAAGGGAATCTATCGTGTTGATGGCTGAGCGAGAGGGAGAACAGGAGGTTGCAGAAGTGCCTGGACCGTCTGCTGAAGTCTTGGTAAGTAGTGACACAGTTAATACACCAAAATCCTTAATGTTTTTGTTGTTCAATCACAAATTTCCAATATAGTCAGTTAGTTCACAGACATTCCTCCTGCCATGGCACCGCACCTGGTCCGTTGAAATAGGCCATGTACTCCTCCCTCACTTCTTTGGCACGTGCGGTCGATGTTGTTTGAATTGGTGGTGCAGACACAGATGTAAACTGGGCAATGTCCGCCGGAGGTCCTACATCTTTTGGTCTAGCTGGGACTGGTCCTCATTGGGTAGTCTTTTTTTGCAAAAGTTATGCAACACAGAGCACGCCATCACGACCCAGTCTATCTTCTCCACATGTAGGTTGATGGTGGTGTGGAAAATGCGGAAACGGATGCTCTTTATTCCAAACGCATTTTTCACAATGCGCCGTGCCCGGGATAGACGGTAGTTGTAGATCCTCTTCTCTCTGGTCAGGCCCCTCTGTGCAAATGGCTTCATCACATGTTCATGTAATGCAAAAGCCTCGTCAGTGACAAAAACATAATTTAGGCAGTGCTTTGTCTGGTCCAGTGAGGGCAAGTTAAGTGTTTTGTTGGTGAGTATGTGGTAGAAAGTCCTCTGTTTTAAGGACCCACCATCCGAAGCACGGCCATTCTTGCCGACATCCACAAACAGAAATTCGTAGTTGGCATTCACCACTGCCATGAGAATGATGCTGGAAAATCCTTTGTAGTTGTAGTAATATGATCCAGTGTTGGCAGGTGGGTTGATGTTGATGTCTTTCCCATCGATGGCTCCTCAGTTAGGGAAATTCCAACATTGTTCAAACTCTTCAGCGATCCTCTTCCACTCCTCCACGGTATTAGGAAACTGTAAAAATAGTAAAAAAGGGGTTAGGACATGACTATAATATTTTTTTTTCTTTGTTTCCTATATAGACTCCCACCCAAGACCTTGATTTGGGATCCACACCAGACCTCAGTCTGCTTGGGGAAAGTGATGTGGAGAATACAACACAACTGGCAACACCCATTGCACCAGGACCCTCATCCTCTTCCCAACAACCTCCCCCCCCCAAAAAAAAAAAACAAGGGAGAAAGGAGAACCACACGGAAAGGGAGGATTTATTTCTCACCAATGCAGAACACCTGCTTCAAAAACCTGATGCAATTAATGACTTTACGGCATATGTAAACAGCACTATGAGGAATATGGATGAAGATACAAACAAAAATTTCCTAATGCTAAATTATGACCTATTGAGTAGGTGTATGAGCAAAAACACCCACAATTCAACGTATACAGCTGACCCAATGCTATTTTCCGCTGCCCCAAATACCTATGTCAGCCCCCCCAGCCCAGTTAGAGATTATTCCCCCACCCAGCACCCCAAGCACAAGCACCACCATGTTTAATGCTCTGCTGGATGCAGTGGATGAATTGCCCCGTTATACAGATATCTAATTTTTTTTTGTTTATTTTGTTCTTGCTTTTACTATCACCAAACTTTATGACTCCCAATAGGTGCTGGCTGCATGGGATAGGGTGGCGATGATGCTGTTTGGACAAGGTCACTACGCACATGGCACAAGTACACATTGCTGGAAGCCGGGGCCACAGTGTATACTTGTGCCATGTGTGTATTGGCCTGTTCAAACTGGCGTCTGACCCACCCCATCACATACAGCATGCTACCTACTGGGATTCATAAAATTTGGTGATAATGCTGCTTTGTAAAAATGTTATTGCAATCTATATTGCCTACAGGTCAGTGCACATTTTCATTAATGCAGCCTATTATTTGCTGTCTATTACTAAAAACAAAAAAAAACATTTGTGAGGACATAGGGCCTGATTCAGAGCCGGATGCTCATTCAGATTGCTCGCTCTGAAAGGGAAGCATTTTCTTTTTGTGAGCCGGCCTTCTGCCCACTCGCTAAGCTGTGGGTGACCACCCACAGCTTTTGTGAGAGGCCAGGTGATGGTCGCGACTATTGGGCTTGCGACGAGACCCTGGTGGTAGGGTCTCATCCATCGCAAGCCTCAGTGAGCTACCGTCTCTAATAGAGCTGGAAGCTCACTACTGAGGCAGCCCCCAAATGGCAGGCATTCCTTTGGGAACGCCTCCATTTGGCCAGCCACCCCCCCTGCCCGCCTCCAAAATGGGGCGAGCTGTCAATCAAAATCGACAGCCGCCCCGTTTTGGTGCGAGACCCGTAGTGATGGAGCGCCCATCGCTGGTCGGGTCTCGTGCATGGCTCCGGCGTGCGCATGCGCAGTGAGGGAACATCAACCCGCTTGTGAGCAGGACTGAATCAGGCCCATAGTGTGCAAGTGTATTTTGGCCACAGTGGCTCTGTATTGTTCCAATGTTGTTGTAGTGTTGTGTACACAAGATGGCTGCTATGCAGCACAGTTTTTTGCCTGATTGCCACTGTTATTATGTACTGTTGTGAACACAAGATGGCTGCTATGCAGCACAGTTTTCTGCTTTATTGGCACAGTTAAAAAGTAAAATTTAAAACAAAACAAATAAAAACAATTTTTTTTTCAGTAAACAAGAAAAAAAAGCGTGGTGTCTTTTTTTTTTACTTACCTTGCAATACTGGTACTGCAGCACTTTAACGATCGTTTTGCAGGTCTCCGGAATGATGACGCCCAAGGACTGAGGTGAGATGAGTGTCCCAAACTTCAGGTCTTCCAGTGACCTTCCTGTACCCAGATACCTCAGGGTAGCCACCAGTCTCTCTTCAGCAGGGATTTCCCTCCGCCACCTTGTGTCCTGTCTCTGGATGTGGGGTGTCACCAGATGCAGCAATTCCAGGAAGGTGGCGTCATCTATGCGCAGGTAGTTCCTATAGTCGTCCGGGTTGTTCTCCTTGATCTCCATTAGCAGGGACATGTGAGAGCGGGTATCCCATTGCAGCAGCCACTCTTTAGACCAGCATGCTCTCATCCTTCTTCGCTGGGCCCTCTTCCTAATCTCCCGGACTCCAGCTTCAGCGACCAACACTCTATACCGATAGGGATCCATCAGCACAGAATTCAGGAACAGGATACAATGCAGGTAGGTAGCACACACTTGCAGGTAGAATAAACTTTGTAAACGGCAAACCAAATACAAAGAGCACAGTAGCAATGTACAGGATTCAGCAGGATTACACCTAGCCTCATCTAGTAGCAGAGCAGAATGCACACAGAGTTTAAAGGGTGCCTGCTTTTTATACTCCCTAGATAACTCCTCACATTGTTATGGCTATTTCAATTTCCCACCAATAGTCAAGAGCTTGTTTTTTTTTTTTTTTTTTAAACTCACGATTTGTTATGACCAATCTCACGATGCGTACGATCCGACAGATGGTGAGATCGTAAAACAGATTGGGTGTTTTTTGGCAAAATCTTGATCACGACGGCAAGGGAGCTCTCGTGAAAGTTCATGAGGAAATTGGACAAGAAATCGGAATGTGAGCACATCGGTATGTGTGTGGGCACCCTTAGTCATAGATAAAATACTGAGCAGTATAATGTAAAATTGTATTTTGTGGGTCCCCATGACTGTCTCACACATCAAAGGGCAGAGGGAAAATAACAGACATAACATCAAGTTATAATGTAGTCAGTGTATATACAATAATCACATACCAAAGTAATGAAACAGTCAAATATATTCAGATAACAGCAGTGTTATAATACTCAAAAAAATTAAGTTGTCCTGCAAGGCATAATTCTGAACAATATCTGTATATAATCCATGTAAATGATACATTCATGCAGCTCATGCAAATATAAATGAATTGAGACGATAATAAAATATGCAGGGCAGGAGAGTCAAAGGTTAGCAGTCCAGTGAAGAAACTATATTGCATTAGTAGAAGTGAATATTCAAACATCATAACACTCCTTTGGTAGTTCATATACTGAAGTCCCAGGAATAAAGAGACAAACTTATTAGTGTATAACACAACAGGAGTGTAAGCATGGCATTAATCATATACAGTACATCTGTCAGTTTGTACATTCAGGTGCCAGCAGCCAGCTGAGTAATGTATAATATGCAGACAACTCTGCTCATGATTATTTGGTGGGAGTTGAGAGGGAGATACAAAAAACAATAATGTAATGTCCCTCTGACATCTCTTACCTTCAACACTGTGTGCAAAGCAGTGATCAGCAGCAGCACAGAAGGACCGTCACAAGACGCTGCCCTGGAGGAGTAAAATCATACTTCTGCTGGTCGTGTGTGTTAGCCAGTGAGGTCTCTGGCCCTCATTCAGAGCCACTCGCAAACAGCAGTACGCTCGTTGCGTTCCGATGTTGACTAACCACACATGCGTCGGTGTTACACTGCGCATGTGCGTACGGCAGATTGCGAGCTTTTTATCTGTCGTTCCTAAAATAGCGTACAGGAAGTGACATGTCAAATGTGATTGACAGAACAGGGCGTTTTTGGGTGTTGACGGGGGTGGAGATGGAAAAACGCAGGCGTGGCGAGGCGTTTTTGGGGCGTACATACATTAGCAGATGCGAGCGTAAAATGTGTTCGGACCGTCACATAAGTCACTGGAACATCCTCTTTCCCTTCAAAATGCTCGCACAGTTTAGGGTCTGGATTACTCGACCACATTGGCGATGGCCTTCTCCTCCGTCCCGGGACTCCACGATGTTGCAGCGATTAATCGCGGGTGGTCACAAAAGCAATTAGTGTTGTATTGAAAACCGGCTTGGTATGTGTTTGGAAAGCAGTTTATTGGGATAGCACAAAACCGTACGCAGGTGGAAATCATACCTGCTAATGTCAGGATTACACAATCAATTGGCGTACATTTTTTGGGGGTTTTTTTGGCCTCAATTTGTTGTTTATGGCCTATTGTGACAATAATGTCATCATGTTTTAATTAGCTCCCCTTTTTTTTTTAAATGTGCAATTTGCATCGTTATGTGTTTTTTTAAACGTTCCTTCAAGAGGCCTTTTTTTTATACAAATGAAATGGTTTTTGGTATCCTTTTTTGCCTTTAGTGCCAGGATTAAATGTAACCCATTTGTCCAATAATGTCACAATACAATGTCAGATTTTTTTCATAAATTTATTGTTTAAACACAAACCAATTGGCATAATATTTTTTTTTAGTTTTTCTGCCAAAGATACTTTTTATCCCAAAAAAAAAATCAATAACTGATAACATAAACGTACAAAAATAACTTAAAAACATTTCACAAGAAAGGAGAGGGAAGTTTTGACCAGAAAGGAATATGAGCTAAGCACAGAAGGAGTGTGGGAAAAGTCGCCATTGCTGTCACCATTTTTTCGCCCGTTTGGATGGGGGAGGGTGGGCGCCAGACCGGGTCCGGGATGCCATCGGGCTGGCCTGTCCAGAGGCAGATGTTGTGGCCTCTGGACTAGGCACAGGGCTAGGCACATTTGGAGGATTGGCTGATGTTGTGCCAGAGGTGGAGGATCCTGATGTTCCGGCAGGAAGGGAGGTCGGCTCCACCATGTGCTGGCGAACGAGCTGCTCCAGGGCATCGGCGATGCGGATGTTGGCCCTGGTATTTTCCGCCAGGGCCTGACCAATGGTCACGTTGGCCGCAGCATTTTGCTCCAGGGCCTCAGCCACCCGTAGCAGACTGGCGTCCATCCTCTGCAGATTCTCCGTATGGAAATCCGATTTGAAATTGAGTTCTGTGAGGAGGCCCACTGCCTGCGAGGGGGCACGCCCTGGACTGGCTTCTGCAGGGTCCTCAGCCGGATGTACTGGTTCCTCCCCTGCAGAGCCAGCAGAAATTCTGCGGCCAAGGCTTCCCTCTGGAGCAGACTCATCCGCCTGTGTCTCTGTTGGAAAAATGAGAAAAGACTCACATTAGAATCTACATATTGGCACTATAGCATTTCAGAGTTGGTGACATCACAATACTTACCTGGGCCAACATGAGGAGCCGCAAAATCTGACATGTCCGTATCCATGTTGGACACGCCAAACACCTCCACAGGCTGCACACACCCCTGTGCCAGCTCTTCTAAATCCGTCAACTCCAATGACACAGGGGTGGGACCCCCACCTGTCCCCCTTGCATGCCTAGCCCTGTCCGCGAGTTTTTGCTTTAGGCGATATTTGAAGTCGCCCCATCTGTGGGGAAAAATGGAAGCCATTATCCTTTGGTTTAAAATGGGGTTTGTTTTTAGGGGGGGCAAGGGTTTACTTACCGCCGTTTGACATCCCGGGCTAGACGGACATAATCACCCACCGTATTGACAGCAACGGCTACCTCTTCCCACATTCTCCACTTCTGGCTTAGACTCATATTCCTGTCTGCCTGTGGCAGGATGTCCACACACTTCTGGATCAAAACCTCCATCTCCTTTCTTGTGAAATGTGGCTGCCTTTTTTTTTTGGCCGCTTTGGCCGGAATACTGGGCCAAGCAGCCTCTTCCATGTCATCCTCCTCACCTATTTGGGTAAATTTACAGAATTCACAAAATCACAACTTGCCTCATCTTATGGTTCAAATTAATCGTTGATAGAAAATGCATGAAAGACTTACCGCCTGACTCTTGGGCATTTTTTCCCTGGTCTGTCGCCATGTCTGCGGTCCAAACAAGAAATACACCAGAATTTGAATGTGTTTTCGTGACGTATTTATACATGCGTCCTTATTTTGCGGCCGCATCATTGATTGTGCGGCCCTATGATCCCTCCTTAATTTGTGCGGGAAACGAAACACTATTTATGGCTTGGTGTGTCTCAAGTCGAGGTGGCGTTTTTGGATTGTTGGAGGTTATCTTGGCTGGAGTTTATTGATTGTGTAGAAAGGATTTGGAGGTTGGAGAATCGTTTGTTGGTTAGATTTGCGTTTTTTTTTCCGTTATCTTTGTTGGTTTATATTTTTGGGACCTCGTTTGTTGATTTGGTAAGTTTTGTGAAGTCTAACTTTTGTTCAATTGTTGTTTCATTGTGTTTCGTATATTTTGTAATTTTTGGATACCTAATTTATTCTATTTTAGATTTTGTTTATTTTCAACCCCAAAGACCTTTTGATTTTGCATCTTAGATATTTGCTCTTGGTAAGTCCATTTTTTATCTTGTATTAGCGAACTAATTAGCGCATTTTTAGTAGTTACTCTTGTGACTTGTATTAGCGAACTAATTAGCGCATTTTTAGTAGTTACTCTTGTGACTTGTATTAGCGAACTAATTAGCGCATTTTTAGTAGTTACTCTTGTGACTTGTATTAGCGAACTAATTAGCGCATTTTTAGTAGTTACTCTTGTGACTTGTATTAGCGAACTAATTAGCGCATTTTTAGTAATTACTCTTGTGACTTGTATTAGCGAACTAATTAGCGCATTTTTAGTAGTTACTCTTGTGACTTGTATTAGCGAACTAATTAGCACATTTTTAGTAGTTACTCTTGTGACTTGTATTAGCGAACTAATTAGCACATTTTTAGTAGTTACTCTTGTGACTTGTATTAGTGAACTAATTAGCGCATTTTTAGTAGTTACTCTTGTGACTTGTATTAGCGAACTAATTAGCGCATTTTTAGTAGTTACTCTTGTGACTTGTATTAGCGAACTAATTAGCACATTTTTAGTAGTTACTCTTGTGACTTGTATTAGCGAACTAATTAGCACATTTTTAGTAGTTACTCTTGTGACTTGTATTAGTGAACTAATTAGCGCATTTTTAGTAGTTACTCTTGTGACTTGTATTAGCGAACTAATTAGCGCATTTTAAACAGCTTAATAATCATTCTAACTTTTTGATGGTTTAGCTTTCGCTTTTTGAGCCAACATTTCGACCTGTTTTGATGTACTGTGTTAAATGTCGCTTTGCGGTTTTGCTAAATGGGTGTTTGGCATATTTGAACTTTGGTCTAGCACAAAATGTATCCACAAAAATGCACAGAGTGAAATGTGTCAAGTAATTTTGTTGTTTATTTTCAGTTTGGACGTATCATGACAATACCCCGGCATGTAAGCAGCAATGGATGGTATCATCAAGCTAAGTTGTTTTAATATAGTTTTGGGGTGGGTCAAAAGCCTTACTTTGAAATTTTGGAATTTCAGGTTGATCTGGGGAGGATTGTTCTGGCCATGCTCCCAGAAGCCGACCAACCTCAATCTCATCCCAGGCATAGGCATCGTAGGCATGCAAGGCCCCAGATATTTCGAACACGTGTCACCCTTTTTGGAAAGCCCGATGATGAGGTTTTAAGACGCTACCGTCTACCTCCCAAAATCATCATAGACACTCTCTCATTAATAGAAAGTGATCTTGAGCGGCAAATTGACAGTCCAACAGCAATACCACCACTGACGCAATTTATGGCGGTGTTACATTTCTGTGCCTCAGGATCGTTTCAAACAACGGTGGGAATAGTGGCGGGCATCTCCCAATCCTCCTTTTCCCAGATCCTGAGGGCAGTGATGGAGGCACTTTTCAAGCACCTCCATCATTTTATTCAAATGCCTTTGGATATGGGTGCCCTTAGTGTGGCCAAGGCCAATTTTTACCAAATAGCTGGCTTCCCACACATCATAGGGGTTGTGGATGGTACTCACATACCACTTCAGCCTCCAGCACGGCTGGAGGCAATATTTAGAAACAGGAAACACTATCACTCCCTGAATGTAATGGTGGTATGTGATGCCTCCCTCCAGATCCTGTCCCTGAATGCTAAGTTACCAGGAAGTGCACATGACTCCTTCGTCATCCGGCAATCAGGGATATGGCCGAAATTAACCAACCTACAAGCTGGTGATGCGTGGCTTCTGGGTAAGTGGAGACCTTTAGTACATAACAATGTTAAGCTTGATACACAGTGTTCCTGATGTTGTCTCTTATTTTTCACAGGAGACAGTGGATACCCTTGCATGTCCTGGCTGCTCACTCCTTATTTGGCTCCCACACCAGGCCCACAAAGTGAGTATAATTCCGCACTTACAGCCACCAGGCAAGTGGTGGAGTGCTGTATCGGCCTTTTAAAAGGCCGATTCAGATGCCTCCACCGCTCTGGTGGCGAGCTCATGTATTTGCCGGATATGGTGTCGAAAATTGTGGTCCTGTGTGGGATATTTCACATCGCCATAAGGAGTGGTGTCCCAATGCAGCCAGAGGATGCCTTACCTGAGGATGGCCCCCCCGAGGTTGGTCGGAGGTCAGTATGTGGGGGGGCCATACGCGATGATGTGGTGGCCAGATTTTTTAGGTAAGTTTGACCCAAACTACAGTGTTTATACCTAATGTGTTTGTGTTTGTTTGCGAACATCTAATTTTTTTTAATTTTTTCAACATCTTCTGTTTGTTCACATAATCTTTGCCACTCCAACGCTCACTACTTCCTGCTACCCTTACCAAACCTGGATCTGGTGATTTTGTCCATATATTCTGGAACCCATATCGCAACGCCATGTTTGTGGAATCATGTTGGCATGGTCCTTCGTCAACCAGTTCTTGATTGTTTTTTTTAATTAAATATTTTATTTGTATGTGTTGTATTTGAGATTATCACTGTTTTTTTGTTTTGGGACTGACCACTTTGATTTCTCATTTATGTTGTGAATAAATGTTTGGAGAGTGAAATGGTCTTCCTTTTTTTGGACGTTAACAGCAAGTGGAACCAGGTTAACACACCTTACAATTGACTAAGGGGTAATCCAGTACTGACACCAGTTGATGTAAACTGAAATATGTTTGCAGGTTCCCAACCCACACCAAAAGGAAGCCTGTCCAAACCTTTGGATTTTGAAGATTGGCCTAAGCAGCTTGCACACCAACTAGGAACCTGTAAAATGGCGAAATATCTAATTGACACTACACCCAAAAAGGGAAATGACATTGTTACTGTTATGTGTTTCTTGTGGCTGTTTAACATACAAATACAAAATACAATCTAACTTTTAAAAAAGGGAAATCCTTGCATGAACAGTCTACTTATGTCAGGGAAAACTATTTGTGTTTTCGAAAAAAAGAATGAGCCAGAACGTATATTAGAACTACAAAATTTATTTACAAAACAAAAATAAACAAAAAAAACTACTGGCGAAGGATGCCAGACAGCCGGTCAAGGGCCACAAGAAGGCCAATTACATGTTGGCGCATCTGGTCAACACAATCCTCCACCTCTTGACGATGCCTCTGTTCCTCTGTGGGTGAGAAAAGTGTGTGGATTAATAAAACAATAGGGAATCCACATTAAAAAAACAAAAACACAACGAAATCACTCCTAAACCGAAAAAAGAAAAACCAAAACAAAAAGGGGGTGCTGGCAAAAATACAAGGCCTATGTACAAATTCACACAGGTGTGATATGTGTATGTTGAAATCAGCAGGAAGAGGTAAAGGCAAACTGCTAAATCACCAAAAGTAAACCAAACAAGCACGAATAAAGGCACGACACATGATTACATACAAACAGTTTGTGGTTAAAAAAAATGAGAAATAAAAACATACCGGGAGCCAAAACGGGAGCTCCGGAAGTCCCTCCATGTTCCTCCTCGGAGGAGCCTTCATTCCCCAAAGAACGGGGAGGGGTAATGATGGACTCCGGGGAGGGGGTAATTGGAAGAGGGGTGGGTGGAGGAGAGGGGGAAGTGGGACGGAGGGGAAGGAGGCCCGACAGTTCCGGGAGAGGGTCTGGGAAGGCTGGGGAGGAGTGGGGTATAGGGGAAATATTTGGGGTGGAGTGTTGGCTGGGGGTTGGGGATAGTGGCCGGGAACGCCGTCTGGCCGGACGGTGACGGCGTAGTCTTGGCTGTCCTCCTAAAATATGTCAAACAAATTGAGGTTAGTTTCTGGGCAAATCCGGGGCCCAAATTAACAAAAAAAAACCAGCAACAAAAAACATGCAAAAAGGAGTAGAATGAAAAAAACAGAAATAGAGGGAAAACAAGCACACGCTGATATGAGGACAAATAATTAATAGGCCAGACAGGAAAACATGCACATGCAGATATGAGGACAAATAATTAATAGGACAGACAGGAAAACATGCACACGCAGATATGAGGACAAATAATTAATAGGACAGACAGGAAAACATGCACACGCAGATATGAGGACAAATAATTAATAGGCCAGACAGGAAAACATGCACACGCAGATATGAGGACAAATAATTAATAGGCCAGACAGGAAAACATGCACACGCAGATATGAGGACAAATAATTAATAGGACAGACAGGAAAACATGCACACGCAGATATGAGGACAAATAATTAATAGGACAGACAGGAAAACATGCACACGCAGATATGAGGACAAATAATTAATAGGCCAGACAGGAAAACATGCACACGCAGATATGAGGACAAATAATTAATAGGACAGACAGGAAAACATGCACACGCAGATATGAGGACAAATAATTAATAGGACAGACAGGAAAACATGCACACGCAGTTTGCCCCACAAACACAAACATGAAAACCACAATACATAACACTTACTTTCAACGATCTGCATGCAAAAGCATGCCAGCAAGCGGGGCGTTCGCCGTTGCAGGTCTGACCACCTGCGCTCAAGCTGCCCGATGTTGCGGCGTGAACCCAATGACCGCAGGCGGGACTGTGCCTCCGCATACGCGGAGCGCTTCTGCCGGTTGGTGATGGGTGGAGGCTGGCTGGTGATCCGCCTATCCATCACCTCCGTAAGCACCAGCAGCTCGCGCCTGGTGAATGCGGAGGCTCTCATGATGGCAATGGAGTTTTTCATACAAATCATTTTTGATAAAGTGTGCAAAAAATTTCTGATTGGCTAATGTATTTTGGAAATTAACAGGAGCAATTTTATTGGTTAGTGTATGAGTCATGTGTTCAACAGGGCCAGAAATCTCTGGAGAGTTATGATAGGCTTGATGCAGTGACATGCGTTTGCAAATTTAAATAAAGAAATGAACCCCGGAAAATATGCGGGGATCCACAGCAATAGAACAATTGTTTAATTGTGGTTCACATGTTTTTTGAACAATAAAAGCGAATGTTCCATCCGTACGTATTCTGCGGGTAAACACAAACACGGACAAGAGTAAAGTTTCTTGCATTGTGTTGAAAAAAAAAAAACAATTAAGCTAATTGATACATTGATTGGCATGATACGATTGAGGGAGGTAGGCTGAATAAAGGAGCAGGTAATCGACATCTGACAAGGCCACTTCCGGTTTCACTTGTGCGTGCGTTCCCTTCAAGCCATTTCGGGGATGTACGCTCGCTATTTCGCACGCTCGTTAGTTAGAGGAGGGGTCGCCTGAGTTTAGGGAGGAATTTTAGATGCGAACGAAAATACGAGCGAGCCATTGAATTTAAATATTTTTGTATGTACGCCTAACGTACGTGCGCCCGCTTGCGAGTGGGTCTGAATGAGGGCCTCTGTTGTTATGCATTGCAGGGGATCTGCATTTGAACAAATGTAATACCAGGTAATAAGAATTACCTGAAAGGTAAGAATTACATTAAGTTGGGATAAGAATCCTGCCGTTAATATTATCATTAAGGAGCTTATTCAGACCCGGTCGTTAGCTCTACGTGCTCGCAAGTGAGTCGATGTTGCTCCAGTGCGCATGATGGAGCCGGCTCCTTCGTGCGCGAGATTCGGCTAACGACGGGTGATCCGTCGTTAGGGGTCTTGTAGCAGACAGGGCAAGCTGTTGATGTTGAGTGACAGTTCGCTCCGTTTTATGGGTGGGCTGGGGGTGTGCCTGGCCAAACTGAGGCGTTCCTATCGGAACGCTTGCCGTTTGGGGGCGGCCCCACTGACATCATCAGTGATGTCAGTGGGGCGCTTCCTGCTCAAACTGAGCAGGAAGCTCCCTGGGGCTTAAGGTTGACGAGACCCTACCTTAGGGTCTTGTCGTAAGCCCCGATGGTCGCGATGGTCTTGACCATCATGACCATCACCCGTAGCGCTCATTAGAGCTGTGGGTGTTAACCCACAGCCTAACGACCAACATGGATGCAGCCGTTCAGGATGCAAGGGGCCGCCCTGTTTCAGAACGAACGCTTGCATCCTACGACCGCCTCTGAATGAGGCCCTAAGTCCCCCAGGGCTTTTGTCAGTTGTGTGTTGCTGATGGGTGTCCCTTCAATGCCAAAAGTACCAGTGACAGTGGTATGGTTTAAAATGGTGTTTAAGAAGGAGAACAATGGATATGTGTGTGTGGGGGGGAGGGGGAGAGGGTATTTGGGACAGCCAGGAGCTGCTCATAAGGGATAGAGAGAATCAGAGGGTCTCCCCTACTGTGGTGGCACTACAAGTCCCAGCACATTTAGCTAACAAGATACAAAATGCTGGGACTTGATATCACTGCTAGAGAAACACAGGTATCATTTTGGTTAAGTAGAGGAGACCCCAGAATTTTGGATCCCCAGTGTGCTAAGCCTTTTGGTGTGCAGCCTCTGTAATCAGCAGAGATGCCGCTGCACTGGAGGGCCCGTCAGTGGCAACTTGGAACACTCGTTATAAATTACAGATCTGAGCTCCCTCCCTGTTGGCTGCCATTTGTTTCAGGAAGGGAAGGGTAGCAAATGTCACCATGCTGGGCCATTTTGGAGGCAGTGGCAGAGAAGGTGGGGGACAAATAGTCCGGATCAGGCATGGGCTGATTTGTGTGACTGCAGCAGTGAATTGTTTGGTACCCGGGAGGCGCCAGGCACCATGAAAACCTCGGGTCGGCTATTGATAAGCTAGAGCTGCTCCAGCTCACACCATGCCGCCAGTCTTATTAGAAGATCAGCCCCCTCAGCCCTGGGGCTTGGAGGCTGCTGATCACAGAGACCCGACTGATGCCTTGGACAGTAATGTGTGTGGAAGAGAGGAGAGGTATGGGTTGAGGGAGGTAGGAGCCGGCTTACCTGAAGCGTGTACCATCTGTGTCCCCCGCTGGGCAGTTAATCACACTGGGCGGCATGGTGTAGTAAGATTATGGGCATGGCTAGTTCCTCAGGTGGGAGGGGCAGCCACCAGACAGCAGCTTATGTTGGGGATCGGGACTGACTACTAATAAACAAGTGACGTGACGGCCCCAATCTGCTCTGGTTGGAACAAACGGCCCCATGAGCCATTGGCCCACCGGGAATATTCCCGCAAAAGTCTATGGCCAATCCGCCCCTGGGTGCAGGTGCACAGTCATTCAATTTCAGCAGTACAGTCTATCTATGTCTGTCTATGTCTCTCTATATTCTCTCTATTCTCACTGACTAGCAATGTCTGTCAGTCTCTATGCTATTACCTCCGGCTGGGCTTGGTCTCTTGGTGAGTCTCTGGAGTTGGATATGGCTTTGGAAGGAATTATCCTTCCAGACCAATGTACACTGACACACTGTCCACCCGCTGCGGCTGGCAGGAAGAAAAAGACAGATGGCGGCTGCTGACATCATGACATCATAACATGCAGCCGTCCACCTGGATAACACGTCCAATCATGTCAAAAGCCTTCTCTTCAGCCCTCCTAAATGACTTCTCTTCCACCCTCCAGTGCCCTGCCCTGGCTCCACGGTAAACTGGGACATTTGTGTGAAGCTTTCAGTATTCTGTTGATGCTTGCCAGTTGCAATACTGTGACAGTGTGCAGATGAGCTGGGAAGAGAGACCACTACTGCTTAGCTTGCCGTATCCTAGAAAATGTAGGAGTGTGTGGGGGGGGTGTCAATACTTGGTGTCGGTAATCAGTTCTGTTGGTATATTCAACAGAACTGTGTTTGAGTGATTACATTGGAGGGACAGCAGGAGGAGCTGTTGCTAAATGTGTTGATGTGTTATCACTCTGTTACTGTTATGGAATATTCTAGAAGAAGATGTGGTGACATAATATCATGACTGCGATCGCAGTCACTATGCAGACCCACCGCAGACTGATTGACCGGAAGTACCATGTGGGGGTGGTGATGGGGGGGGGGGCTGGTTGGTGATGCACAGGCAAGCCAGTGTGTTTGAACATTTCTGCATGCGGGTGCATAGATTATCTATTGCGCTGCCGTATGCAGCTTGTGCACTGCGTGCAACGAGGTTAGCAATTTCTGAGTAAGGTCAGAGCTTGTGCAAGTGTGCGTGAGGCTGCGATGGTACTCGTTGTTACCGATGGTTTTGCAGTCTTGCTAAGTATTACGGATGTGTGTAAGGTAAGATGGGCGTCCTTATGTTATAGACTGTGACAGCATAGCGATCGCAGAGGATTAGCATATCTTCATAGTAAGACTGCGTGCCTAATCGCTATTGCAATCACAGTTGTGATCCATACTGAATCAGACCCTAAGACCACATCTGCTAAGTTCACCCTACATAACATACAGTATAAAAACAACATTTGTTTTGAAAATTGTGTGTGTGTGTGTGAAGTACACAAGAAAGGATTCATTCAAGGTGCTCTGATTTATAAAGCAAGGAGGATGGTTGCAAGTAAACCTGATAGTTAATAATTTTATTACCACATCTTTCAATGAATATCAATAAATAATTAGGTTGTGAGATATAAAATTTTTCAAATATCTCTCAAGGAGAGGGGGGTAACCGAAGGATCTACAATTCCTAAAACAAGCCCAGGGGGTTTGTTTTCCAGACTAGAGTGAAGAGAACTGCGGAGTTTTGTGAGCTGGAATAATTTCCAACACTACACTTCAATTATCCTCCTGAATCCCACTAAAGATTATTATTATATTTCTCCTCAGGTCAGGTGACTTTAGGCAAAGCTGTTGTTGTCCAGGTATTAAGTAAAGATTTTACAAGATAAGGATCTGCTAAGGATTAGTGAAAAGCCCTGACAGTTGCATCAGATATAAGTCATCTAAAAGCTCTCCTGAGAATGCCTCATCTATACTTTATAATTAGTTACTAGGTATTGCTACTTTAGTGACTTACTGTAAACTGATAAGTAACTAAAGTCCTGATTCAGAGACGGATGCATGGCCAATCCTTGCATAGCTGAGCCTATTGTTTTGCTAAGGTGCATGCATGAAAAGTTTAGAGAACCCTTACTGCACACATGCTAACCGAGGTGTGTGATGGCATATGCAATTGTATACAATATCGCTATGATTAAAGATGGAGTCTGCGATCCTTTGGCATTTCAGGGTGGAGATTGGGAGAGGAGCTAAAGTAATCACAAAAAAGGCTGTCTATGGGAGTATAAAGGGTGTTTGCTGTGAGAGTATTCAGAGTGTGTCTTTGATTGGAGCTACATTCCCAACGCACATCAAAAGCCATATTTGGAAGTACTTGAGACAAATAACATCAGTAACCCCTAGGTTACCGCAAGTACCGATGGTGCATCTGAAGGTGAGCCAATTGTGGAATGTTCACAACCTCCATCACAGTTGCACAGTCCAATTAGCCTGAAAATTGGCATCTCAGTGCTTGTTCTCTCTATTGCACACTGTTGCACAAGGAGAAGGATGCGATTAGCATTTGCATATTCCCGCAACAGTGATTGTGGTAAGTGCCTACCCTTTCCATTCTACTTGTGCCAAACACTAACCCTCTGGTAAGTGCCTAACCCTAACCATCCCTCCTAGTGCCTAAACCTTACTGTTGGAGTAAGTGCCTAACCCTAACCGTCTATCCTAGAGCCTAACCCTCCGGTAAGTACCTAGCCCTAACTATAAAAAACCAAAAAAGTTTGACCATTTCATTGTCGACTTTTTGACCCTGATGACCTTTTGTACCTGTCTGTCTTCATCCATGTCAATGTTTTGTGTACTGACCCTCTGTGCTTGTCGATCTTTTGTCTATCACGACCTATTGACTGTCTACTGTTTGGGGTTTATCTAGACATTGTCAACCTTTTTAATGTAGATTTATTGACTGGAACCATAGATACTCATCCCGTTAAAGTGTGATTAAAAATTAGTCCCTACGAGAGTATCCTGCTGAACCTCCATTGACAGGCAAATAAAATGATGAGGCTTGTGAATCCCAGCAAGTGCATGCACAAAATTCTTGCATAATACCCTGTCCATGGGTATAACCCTGTATGTACAATTTAACAAACCCAGCAACAAAAGTGAATTTACCGGACACCAAAGCCATACTAGTGGCATCCTTTAGCTTCACTACTTGTCAGCAGGCAGATGACAACAACCATCCATGGTATTGATTTTGATACCCAAGTAGGACAGATGAGTCGTAGGGCCTTCTGTTTTATCATGGGAGATGGAAACACCAACCTCCATGAACACAGCTTGCACCTCAGAGAGCACATTGGCACAACATAGCAATCCAGTAACACAGATTAGCAGGAAATCATCCAGGTAGCTACCCCATATTCACCTGTACCTGCACTGATGCACCAATGTAAGAAGGAGCAGAACTTCTTAAAATCACACAAGAGACAGAATAACCCATAGGCAGACATCGGTAAATGTAAAAACTGTCCTCCAGCCAAACAACGAATCAGTAATTTAGATGCAATGGGTAGTATTTTCCTAGGGTCTTTGTAAAAGGGCACTGTACCTATATGGTACAATATTAGGTCAGCAGCAGGGGTAGAGGCTAAAGGGCTGACTATGCACTTAAGCTGCCCTCCTTCTGAACCTTTTCTCTCGGAACATCAGGGAGATCATTAGCTGAAAGCCAATGTCTATACCAATTAACCTTCACCTCACTAGAAACAGGAATAACAAAACCCTCAACAAATCTGATGCACAAAAAATTTGCCTCATCCACATCAGGGTACCAAGATAACCATTTGTCCACAGCGCCCACATGAATCAATGAAAAAGCCATTCTTAGGATAGCTGGTACAGTGGGACAACTACTGCGGCCAGTGGCCATACATACACAATCCTTGAGGGGGTGGGAACCAACACCTTGGATACAGAGGTGTTGAAAATGACACCTCGCGCCAAAGGTGCATTATCCATTATTGAAGACATAACATTTGCTTTTAGACGGACTGGACAATGGAGATTGACTGGGCATGACAGTATGCTTATGAAAAGATGACTCCCTGGTGTGACATTGAGGTTGTGTAACATCCAACCATTCCTGAATGACCTTGCACCCTAAAGCCATGACCACATGGCCATGTTGTTTCTGCTTAAACTCCTTGTCATTGGCTGGCCATACTGGTCCCTTGGCCGAGGAGTAAAGATAATGAATCAGGGGAAGTTGCCTGATAACAATGATGTGCTCATCTGGATGAGTTCACAGATAATGCCTGACAGCCAGATGCTATAAGATTTGTAAGCATGCTCACCCAACCTGCCTTTCTTAACTGCCATAGATAAAACTTGCCCTTCTTAATCCATTTGCAAATGCTAGGCCAGATTCTACAGAGCACCGCCACATAAGCACAGTGCACCACATCACCTCTGTTGACACTGGACAACATGATACTACTGCACAATCAATGATACAAGCGACCCCACCAATCATGCCTGCCAAACCGACTACACTCTCATGAGAAAATGGTGGTAAAAGAGACTGACCCCTCAGAGGATCTTCTACAGCTATGTCTGGATTTCTGCCATTCTTTCTATAGTAGTGTATGCTCTACTCTATGTTAAAGCACTCTATTCTAATATTCCACACACCAAAGGTGTGAGAGTGGTTGAAAATGTGCTGAAGTTAGATCCTAACATCTCAGAGAGGTAGCGTACTTTCCTTATTGATTCTATTTCCTTTATTCTTTCTCATAATTATTTTACATTTAATAACACGTTTTTTCTTCAGATTCTTGGGACGGCAATGGAGACGAGATTCGTACTGAGCTTCGCCAACCTCTACATGGGGGCATTTGAACACACACGTGTGGGGCGGGGAGCTCGGTGCGAAGATTGTCTTCTATGGCTGTTTCATAGATGACCTATTTTTTCTTTGGGATGGTGATGAGCACTCTTACACATTTTGTCACGCATCTTAATCAAAATCAATTTAATCTGGAATTTACCAAATGTGTGGGTAAAACAGATATTACGTTCTTAGATATACAACTGATTATTGAGGATGATGTTATTACAACCAAGACCTTTAGGAAAGAAGTTGATTCGTTCAACTATCTGCATTATGAAAGCTGCCATTATAAACCCTGGGTTAACAATGTACACAGATGGCAACTAAGGCAGATTAGGAGGAACTGCTCGAAAGACTCTGATTTGAGACTCAGTCTAAAGAGCTACTTGAGGCATTTAAAGATAGGAGCTATAACAATTATCTGTTGATTGAGGCTCAGTAATGCAAGAAATCTTAAACAAGAAGATTTAATTCTACCTAAGAATATAGCAGCCCCCCAATTCAGGGCAATCATCAATAAGAACTTTCCAGTTCTGATCGATTATTACAAGGGTCCATTCCTGATAAACCGACCATAATTTTTAAAAGAACTGAGAGCCTTAAGAATATTCTGGCCCCTAGATACTTTTCATTGAAAGGAGGGAGAGAGGCTTCTAGGGACAACTGTGGGTTAGTTATACAGCCTCAAGGCTGTTACAAATATAGAGCTGCTAGATGTTTGACAAGTTCACATATTATTAATAAAGCCAAAACAATTCAATCCACCATCACAGGAGAGCAGTTCTTAATTAACTCTTTCATTAACTGCAATACTGTCTACTGTATGTCATCCATCTGTTGGAGTGTAGGTGCCACAGAATCTATGTTGGCAGAACCACTAGAATGGTCAAAAATAGATTCTTAGAGTACAGAAGAAACATTATAAAGGGGTTTAATTTACACAGTCTTTCTTGACATTATGCATTAAAACATAATAGATATCCTGCCTGTCTCAAACTAACAACTATTGAACAAATTAAACCCACCAATAGAGGAGGCAAATGATATAGAAAACTCTGCCTGAGAGAGAATTTCTGGATACACAAATTGAGGACCCTCTCTCCGGAGGGACTCAATGAGTGTATCGAAATCGAGATTGATTGTAATTCCACAACTAACCATGTGGCGCTCTCTCTCTCTTTTACATTTAGTTGTTTGAACCTCCTATTTATTAATGTAGCGTTCCTTCTATCTTTTAATAATTAGTACTTGAATCCCTCTTTCTTATTGGGTAATTTCATAATAGATTTGATTGTAGGAGGATTAGGATGCTCTCTCTTGTTTTTCATCATCCAGTACTCATTTTATTTTATTTCATATTTTAAAATGTATTACTATATTTTTTATTTTCTTATGTTGTTTTTTTCTATTTATATGCTGATTATTTTCATGTAGATAATTGATAGGCGTCTAATTTAAGGACAGTATTTGTTATACTGTACTCTCTATTTCTCTTACCACAAGTGAGGACTATAGAGCATGCATCAATTCTCTTTGCCTACCACTACTATTAATTATTATTTAAATATGAATATTTTATCATATTTTTTTGTGTATGTGTGTATATGTATAAACATATGGAAATGCGTGTGTATTTATGCACGCATGTGTGTATATATATTAATTATGTATTTTTTTTATTTATGTTTTTTTCTCTTTATATTTATTATAATTTATTATTTATTATTGATTATTCTCTATTACTAATGGATTTTCTTCTTCAGGTAACGTTGTTTGATACTATTTATATTTAGATCTTTATAGAAGTCTGGTTTATATATGTTTACAATATTAAATTATTATTAATGTGAATGTTTAGACTAATCCTTAATACTTTTCTGCATGTGATGTACACACTACCGAAGTGGGGGTTAATTTTTTCTATGCTTGCAAAGGAACCTGTCAAGCTGTGATTGATTAATTAATTGAGGACACTATTTATATTCTACCCTGGAAGACTACCCACAATCCTCTGTTGAAACTTCAGGACTGAAGGTAAACGCGTTAGTACTCTGGGTTCTCCCTGACCATTCTCCGTGCATCTAACCTTGGCAATACTGGCATCAGTCCTCTGCCTAACAGGATTTCTAACAGACGTAGCAAGGCACACCTGACGGTCAGAAGATTCTGTTCTCCATTCCATCACGATGCTTCAGTGCTTTCAGTTTGAACACACTGCATGTTCGGTCAGGATGCAATAAGTTTCACTCGGCTATTGAGGAATTCATCCACTGCCTGTTTCTGCACTGTAGCGCTCTCTGATAAAGAAATTCTGCATGTCGCGGTGACAGACCTGGGGTTGAGATTGGCTCCCCTAAACTTGCACTACTTTGTTAATTACTGCGTATATATTCTTGGTGCCTTCCAGTTTTTGACTAAGTATTTTAAATTTAATGTTGCTGAACTTGTGCACAGCCAGTGACCTATACGCTGGAATCCTAAAGTGAGGAAGAGGGAAGTTATCCCCTTTAAACAGCACCTTTAATACTATAGTGTGACCATATGTCTGCTTTTATGTGGCTGGTCTGAATGTATTATGTGTGAGGAGATTTGATACATTGTACGCAATTGGATACACACTAACAGGCTCCGGAAATCACTGGAAATATATGGATCAAGTGTTTCCTTTTTTTTTTTTTACCTCCTAGAGACTTTTTTTCATTAAGTTAATCAGCCTAGCAGGGACTATTGCAGACAACTGTATTATTTGTATTAATTATTGTTTGTTTGATGAAGAGATTTTTCTTCCTGTTTTATACTGTATGTCTTTCTATGTCAATATATTTTAGATTAAATCTGTTCACTTTTAAACCAGACTTCTCTATTTAATCATTAACACTACCCAGCATAGCGCAATTTATTTAGTTTAATTTTTTTAGCAGTTGGAGATGACACTGTAGTGTAGCTGGAGCTACTGTATCACTCAGCTCAGAAAGCAACACTTCAATCACTGGGCCTGATTCACTATGGATCACAATTCTGCTTATACGCATGCTCCACATTTGCTAATATCAGCGGTGTTATTTAAATGTATACATTCACATTGCGAACACAGGCAGACATAAGGATGCCCACTTCCCCTTACTCACATCCATATACTAGAGCATCATAGTGAAGCAGTTGGTAACATCGGGCCCATATGCGCACCTGACCTTACTCAGAAATTGGTAACGGCCATGCACGCTATCAGTGCTTTGACTGCTTATGGCCACGCAGTGGATAATTTATGCATGCCCCTGCAATGGCGTTGCAATGCACTAGCACGCCAGGATTCACCCGACCACCATCCCGTCACTACCCACAAACAGCACTTCCTGTCAATCACTGTGCACTGGGTCTGCATAGGCTCTGCAATCGCAGTTGCGAATGCAATTGCTAGTTCGTGCACATGCACTGCGATGCATGTTCAGTACACAGCAATCGACTGATTGTGTGTACACACTAGCAACTGGGGGCCTGATTCAGAGCCGGATGCTATTTGCGGATGGTTGTTCCAAAAAAGGGGCCGGTTATTTAAATTGAGCACACGCTCTTTGCGGTTTGTTGACGCCTCTGTCTGAGCGAGCGAACGAAAAATGCGCTCACTATTTTGTATAGACGCCCCTTTGCCGTCCGCATCACACGTAATCTCCGGTATTTATTAGATTAATCGGGTACATCAAAAGGCATCTGAACTGCTCGCAGTACTTGTGGTAGGTTTTTCTTACCGCTATCACTGCGAGCAGTTCATGCTAAAAAACAACCAAGTGATGTGGTCGATGACGCTCCTTTACTAATTATGCACTCCCATTAAACACCCTTTTGACCGTTAGGCACACCTGCGTTTGGATCTCCACTCCCCCATTTTCAAGCACCTTCCCTGTTACCACCCACAAATGGTACATTCTGTCAATCAAATTAGCAGGCCCTTGCTGTTTTGCGAGTGCACGATTTCCGACCGCAATGAATGGTTTGCGCATTAAGACCCATACGCAGTTGTGCGAACATCCCTCAGAGCGAACGAGCGACCGCTTACGAGCGGCTCTGAATCAGGCCCTGTGTTCCTTTCTGAATCAGGCCCACTGTCTGAATCAGAGGCATACTCATGGGAAGGCACTGGATCAGAAGCAAGATGGATATCGCACTCACATCTCATAGAAACCGGCACAGTAGGAAGTCAGATGAACTGGATCTGCAATAGAAAAAGAAGAGGCAGATTCAACCTGTCCAACAACAAGGCTGAGTATTCACAACATTAAAATGCATGGGCACGGAAGACATCGAAGCAGCAACTGCAGCGTTAGTACTGACCATCACAGAAATGAAGGATTGACTAAACAATTGCACAAATTGGGTCACCAAAGGTGCTAAATACTTCAGAAATGACAGCACATCAACCATGGAGGAGCCTGCAGCTGTAAGCACTAGTGAACTCGAAACCCCCTCACTGGGTATTAAGGGTAATGATGGAGGCAGCCAGTGTCATTACAAGCTCACACTCAAGGGCTGATGCAGCAGTTTGTGCTTTGACAAAAGCATCTTTGCTAACACCACCACTGTAGGAAACTGAAACAGTAACCTCACCTGCAGCACTGTGCCCCTGGTAATCATTATAGCTTAAGAATAAGTGCACCATAATATGGCTCCACCCTCCACCAAAATGGCCAATGTCCATAGGCGTCATGATATACGGCACCTTAAGGCTTGCAAGGAGGGCAGCTGCTGAATCCCTAAAGCCTGACACCTCTGCTGTGCTCTTCGTGATTGAGGTGGATGATAATGTCATCCTGTAGTCAGTGCAAGACCGGCATCTCACACTGGAGCTGCCACAAACCAGGCTGTCGTGCACAGATACACCCAACATTGCAGGAAGTGCCAATAAAGCAAAGGAGACAGACAGCCATGGCAGGGAACTGGAGCAACCACATACAGTATGTATGCCCAGGTAATGGAGTGACCATGACCCTGCTGCATCACAGACATGCTCAGTGCACTACCCTGAACATCTGAAAAGAAGTAGGCAGGCAGGTGCAAAGAGTGGCAGGGGTGATCCATTTGTAAAACAACAGAAAAACAGGTAGAGGCAGTAGGAAAGAAAATGGGAGAAAATAGAATGGGGACAAAAGAAAATTCTAAAAAATAATATGCAAGTTAAAAAACAAAACCAAGGAGGGAAGAAGAATGAATGTGAAACAGAACAAGAAAATGAGAGGTATGTTGAAAGAGAGAGGCAAAAGCAAAAACCACATACTGTATTAAACACACTAACAGAGTAAACAGGCAAACAGTGCTTCACAGTAAAGCACAGCTTAAAAGATGGCAGGAAAATTCTGGAATCCCAGATCAGAACCAGTTACCACCCCAAATGCCATCCACACTGCTCACCAGACATAAAGGATACACCTCCCTCTGTTTAGCTGCTTTTCCAGTAGTTTAACTAATGCAAGCATCTGGCAGTATCTGAACTCACTTCATTAGTCACTATTTTGAATGGTTTCATTAGCTTGCATAAAACAGAGTATTATCCACTGTTCTGGAGTAATGTATATTCACCCAGTTGCTGAAGCATATAAATGGTGCAGTTCCACCTGGTTACTACATCTTGCTTCAGTTGATGGAATTTCACCCTTTATATGTTTTTGCAGCTACTGCAATCATGCGGTTGCTGAATGCGAAACATGCTCAGTAATTTTTTGGGCCACAGACAGCATCTCCTGCATGCATCTGTCATGCTATAAAAAAAATTCTAAACCATCAAGTTTAGTAAGTGTGCAAACATGGTATGTGTTGAAATCCACCCATTGTTTAAAGCTCATATAATCTTACTTGCTTTATCAGAAATGTCAGGATTTGGGTAAAAATAATTCCATTCAAAAGAGGTGGCTTTTTTGGTCTTATTGCCAGGCATGACAATGGCCTTCCTCTCATCATAGGCAAGAACTACTGCCACTTGTTGGCTGAGTTACTTTGAAACAAACAACGTCCTCTTCCATCTTGTCCAACAGATACATCATCAGCATCCTCATCTGTAGCATTAGATACACAAATATCCCCCTGATCCTGTTGCACTTCCACGGTAGCTTTCTCAATTTCTATATCACCAACTTTACTTTTACTACTACTTATTCTCACAGTTTTAAAGGGTGCATAAATGGTGAAAGGAGACTTCTCTAGGATTACCATGTCAGACTCACACATAGCACTCATGGACAACCTTAGACTCTCCTCATGAATTTGAAAAATTTGTGAACACACAATTTGTTCTTTAGTCTTAGTGTTTTTTTTGTGCACTGATTTGCCTGTTTTAAAGGTGACTCAGAGCAAAAAGGTATTGCATGTGAGGTCAAAGAAGATGCCTGACTGTTAAGCCCAAGCTTCCAAAAAAGACAGTCTAATGCACAGGTTCTCAAACTCGGTCCTCAGGGCCACAAACAGTGCATGTTTTCCAGGTCTCTTCAAAGAATCACAAGTGAAACAATTAGCTCCACCTGTGGCTAAAATGTGTCAGTGAGTAATGAGTACACCTGTGCACCTGCTGGGTGACCTGTGTGGGGTCCTGAAGATCAACTTTGAGAACCACTGGTCTAGTGTATGAAACAGCAGTAGCAGGAGCACCACTCACAAAGAAAGGCCATGGTCTGAGCCATTCCTCGCCACTGCATGTGGTGTATGGCATGCTGGCAATTTTTATGTTTTTCAGTAGTACATTTTCCTGTTATTGTTACAGGTGATGTTTTTTTATTTAATATTGTGAAATATTATTAGATTTTGGTGCCCTTTCCTTAGCCATCTTTCCCCTTTACCACCTTTAGTAGATGTTGAAGTATTAGCGTGACTGCTGTTCCTGCTTTTCTATCCGCTGATCCATGGTGGCTTTATTTTTACACCAGCCAAGAAATGATTTATATAAACTTGAGAATTTTTTTGGGGTACAGATTAAGGGTGGGACACTGACCCTAGCTCTCTCCCTTCCCCTATCTCTCCCTCCCCAGTGCCTAAACCTAACCTCCCCCTAGTCCCTAAACCTAACCTCACCCTTCCCGCAAACTAAACTTAGCCCTTCCCCCTTAGTGCTTAACCTTAACCACTCCCCCTAGTGCCTAACCCTAACCCCTAACCTTAACCCTTCTCCTAACTCTGCTACTTACCTTCGAGATGCTGGCGGTCAGGGTGGCGGTGCAAGGATTCTGACAGGTGTTATGATTCTGGCTCCGTTATTCTAAACCCCAGCATCCCATGTTTCAGGATATTGACTGTATCTCCTTGGAGGAACAGGTCTTTATAAGAATTGTTTTGGAGTGCAGATTAAGGGTGGGACAGCACTGCACATGCTATGGCCTACACTAGAAGGATAACACACTATGCGCATTTTTGCACTGATGGCTTTGAATTGTTTTCACACACTTGAAAGAACAAGTCTTTCTGAGAATTGTTTTGGGGTGCAGATGATGGGGAGTCACTACCACACACCGTTGCTTACAATGGAAAAATAACACACTAATCACATTTTTCTTACACTAATGGCTTTATTTTTTAGACATAGGGGCTGAATCAGAATGGGACAGAAATGCAGAGCCGCACACAAGCAGCTTTGCAATTCCGTCCTTGCAAATATGCAAATGCAGCAAGAGGTACCTGACACATAAACAATCTATTTTGTTTGCGGAAAACTTGTGGCGCCATATAAATAAACGATAATAATAATAATAATAATAACTTTGACGAACGTCGCAAGCTGGGATAACCATCGCAACCATGGTGGATGGCACCGGAAAGCTGAATAAGCCTCAGCTTAAGCAGGCTAGTTGGCTTGCGAGGCCAGGAACTGCATCAGCAGACGCAGATCCTGGCCTTGCCACTCCCAGAAAATGGGTCCTGCGCATGAGCATATTCTTTATAATAGGGATTCTGCATTCAGCATTGCACTTACATGCAATGCTGAATCAGCTCCACAGACGACACTGCCAATTGTACTTGGATAAATAGGTCTTTGTGAGAATAGTTTTGGGCTGCAGATAAAGGGTGAGACCACCACACACAGAACAGTAATCTACACTGCGTCACTAGTCTTAACCGAACACACACTTCTTGAAAACCACAATATAATTTTTAAATTCAAATAAAAAAAGACTGCAGGAGTTTAGTTTTAAATAGGAAAAGTAAAATATATATTTTTTTTCCAATTTTTTTTATATGCAGTAACTGGGGAAAAATAAAGCTCAAAACAAAGAGGTCTGCAGCAGCTTCAAACACAGCAGAGGTTTTCTTTGACAGATAAACAATATAGTGTACTGCTGAAAAAAGGTTCACTTTTAGAAACAAAAGACAATCAACAGCAACACAGAGAGTAGCTAGCCTGTTTCCGAGCGCATCACGGCATGGATGGCGCGACTACTGTGCCTGCATCTATGGCGTGCACATGCATATGAACGCGTATGCCATAGACTTCAGTGGGAGAATACTGGCCACGCCTAGTCGTGCCCTGGCGAGAGCTCCACTATGCCGCGATGTGTAATGCTGTGAATGTGTAAACCTAACTCCTAAAAACTGCTCCAGCCCACAATCCCACACTCTCTCCCTCCACTCTCCTGTGTGAAATGGAGCACAAAAACAAGGGAGATATTTTTATATACAATCCAAAACGTGAGATCCGACAACGGGAAGATGATGTCTTGCCTCATTTTGGAATCCAAACTTGACAGGAAGACCTAAGTTACTGTAGGACTTGGAATCACTCAGAACCCCTAAATTCAGGTTCATTCTGTTTCCAGGGAAACCAAACCACTCATCTCTAATAAATACTTTCTGTTTTTCTTCTTTTGTTTTATTGTTGTCTGGAGAGTGACAGGAGAGTGCATGGGCAGGATATTGAGGAGGAGGAGGCGGAGGAGGAGGAAGAAGAGGAGGTAGAGGTACCGGGAGAGTTAGTAGAGGAGGGTGGAGAGGGGGATGACGATGTACAGGCTAAGAAAGAGACAGCTATTAAATATGTAGCAGGTAATCCGAAAAAATTTGGAACGTACATTTTACTGCATTGTGTCCTGGTGCAAAGTATAGTGCCAGCGTATGAGTGTATTTTGGCAATTTGGAACACAAACATCATTGCCCATAAAACAAATCAAATGTGGCAGCTTTGTAATGGCAATTTTTTTATTTTAAATCCTACAGTGATAATATGAATTAAAAATAGGATTTTGAACACAGAAAATTCACAGAAATTACAATTTATTTACAATCTTTATGCCAAAGAGAAACAAAACAAGCACAATTTTTAACTGCCTTCAGTCTGTTTGTATATAGCATATTTAACTTAGGGATGAGCGGGTCTGGTTCTCCAGGAACCGGACCCACCCAAATTTCAGGGATCCGGGGCGATCCGAGACACAGCTCAGATCTCTCTGCCTGCCCTGGATCCCTCTTCGAGGTAAAATCTCGTGATCCTGCTGTTGGATCGCTAGGTTTTTCATTGAGCGGGCTTAATGCTTATTGGCTGAGAGAGCCGTCTGTCATGGCTCTCAGCCATTCAGCGTTAAGCCCATTGAATATGGGCACGGGAAGCAGGAAGATGCCACCCATCCCTTTTGCCTGACATCGCTGACACCCCCGCTGCCGACTCTGCCGGCAACCCCTGCAGCCGAATCCTACTTGCAGCATCCTCCGCTGCCGACACCCCCACTGGCACCCTGCATTGAGGAGACCACTATCACCCGTGCACCGCCAACACCATCAGGACCCCCACATTGAAGACACTGCTGGTGCCCCCAATCTGCCGACACCGCCGGCATCCTGCACTGAGGACACTGCCAGCACCCCTGCACTGCTGCCCAACATACTGAGGACACAGTCAGCGACCCCACACTGCCGACACTCCCACACTTAGCACACTGCCGACACTGTCAACATACATGCACTGAGACCATTGCTGGCACCCCCACTTTGACCACACCCTGCACTGAGGACACTGCCAGCACCCTCGCACTCCCCACATACTGAGGACACTGTCAGCAACCCCACACTGCTGGCACTCCCACACTGAGGACACCACTGGCACCCCTGCACTGTCGATACTGTCAGCACATGTGCACTAAGGATATGTGCACAAAGCTGGCACCCCCACTTTGCCAACACCCTGCACTGCCAGCACCCCTGTACTTCTGCCCCATGTACTGAGGACACCGTCAGCAACCCTACACTGCCGACACTTTCACACTGAGGACACCAGTGGCACTCGTACACTGCCGACACTGTCAGCACACGTGTACTGAGGACACCGCTGGCACCCCCGCTTTGCCGACACCACTTGCACCTGCAATAAGGACACTGCCAGCACCCCCACACTACTGCCCCATGAATTGAGGATGCTGTCAGTGACCCCACACTGCTGCTACTTCCACACCAAGGGCATCCCCACACTGTTGATACTGTCATCACTAGAACACTGAGGACACCACTGGCACCCCCGCTCTGCCAACACTGCCGGCACTATACACTCAGGACACTGCCAGGACCTCCACTCTGCCAACACCACCACACTGCCAACACCGACTGCACTTCCACATTGAGGACACCACTGGCACTCTCGCATCGAGGACACCGCCAGCACCCGCACTGCTGTCCAGAGTAAGTGCACTATTGGTTTATCCAACCCACACTGTCTCCGTGTTGGAAGCTGAACTGCCACGTTAGTGTTGCCCACTGCTGTCGCTTAGCTTAGACAGCCAGTTAGCTGGATGCAACCTTTTGGCCCTAAACTAGATGAAAAAAAATCAATATTGTGAGGTGGTCAAAATTGATTGGAAATGGCTGGAAATAAATCTTATTGAGGTTAATAATACTGTAGGAACAAAAACAGGCCCACATTATGTGATTTTAGCTGCCAGGTCGGAACACCTGAGCCTCGGCTCTGGTGGACTCGGATCCCCGGGGGTTTGGATAATTTAAATACAGTAATGTTGGTATCTTCTCACAGCTCCTGCAGCCAAATGGCAGAACAATCTGTTACCTCAAATTACTTTTATTGACATTCACGAAGCATAAAGTTACACAAATATCCCAGTTACCAAATGTAGACTCAAGTTACAACATCTTACTGTGGACCTCTTTTAGGAGGCGGACGCATTAGCAATGTTGGATGCAAGCGGAGGATGTTTTCAGTTTGTCTATTTGTCGGAGTCGCACTGCACAGTATCTAAATGGTTACCACTCTGAGGCTGAGAATGAATTTGGCCACAGAGCGAATGATTATCAGTTGGCGCTTCTGGGTGGCAACATGGGGGTAGCTAGCCAGACACAGGCATGTCACGTGCGTGTTATAGTCAGAAGACGCATTTGCACTGACACAGGTGGCCAGATAGTGAAACTGCGCCTCCAAAGAGATGGTGCAATATTCGGTGGTGGGACCATTGGTGAGTCTTACTATGCGAAGTGACAGGTTAGTACTGCAGTCGGTGGGCATCGCAGTAGGAAGACCATCGGCCGTGACATTAGCATAAAGACGGAGTCATGGCTGAGGCAAAAAATGGAATCAGGCCCTTAATGAAAAGCTGCAATGGGCCTCTTGTGTAATTTTCTGCGTTACTGATTAGATTTGAAAGTATTCCTCCGATGTAGTTGTCCAAAAATGGAGTTACATTATTTCCATTTATTATAATTAAATTAAAGCATGCTTAATAAACTACACAACCAAATCAAGATTGTATACTACATGCCAAACACCTGTGGAGCCAGAGGATATTTTGAAGAAGATCATATTAACAGTTGTGGATGAGTCTGCAGAGCAGATAATAGAAGAAAGTAATCCGTCAACACATGAAGAATTTTCTATTCTTCAGACACAGGACCAACCACCAACAATAGCTATCTATCTATCTATCTATCTATCTACTCTTTTGTAATTTAATTTCATGTTTCTTTAATATTTACCTTGAGTAAAACAAATCTGAAAACTCAGTTTACTTTTCTTAAAAAAATGTTAAATGGTTAACCAAAATATAATTGTATAAGGTTTCTTATACAGTATGCTTTGCAACACATACAGTATGGTATGTTGGTTAAACAATATAAATGTTTCTATGTTTTTGAACAAAAGGGTTTCCCTTTTCTCCAAGGTTAAAAAAAAACATATATTAACTCACCAATCTAGAAGAGGAGTCTGAATAAGACAGTAACTCACATAGTAGGAGTGTAAGAACATTTACATTAGTAAATATTTTAAAACAAAAATTGTTCTACTAACACCAAAGCACATTTGCAAAATAACCAACATGTAAATAACTGCCAGATAATCTTTTTTATAACCTTCATTACCCCTCTGTGTTGACAATGGGCCTGATTTAGATATGTGTGCAAACTCAATGGTTTGCGTACATTTCCAATATTTTGGGGTCTGTGCATGTGCAGGACCCGTTTTGTGCATGTGCAGAATGTGTCATGTGATTTTGTTTTCAGATCCTCCAAGCCGCAGCATGATTGACATGATGCAGCATTTGGGGGGCGAAGCTGGGTTTGGCTAGCCAGCTCTCCCAGAAGAGAGGGCGCATAGCCTTTATTTTCTGAGAGGGATGAGGTCATGGTCTGCTTTGGTGGATGCAGGATTTGTGGCATTGTAGACTCCCAGGAACCAACCAGGCTGAATAAGTTTGAGCTTATGCAACCTGGCCAAAGGAGAATCAAGGAAGTGTCTTCGGACAGTAACACTCAGATCTCAGATGCAGCAAGGAGGTGTCTATTTCCAACAGACACCTCCTGCTGCATTTGCATTTGAGTTGGACATTATTGCACAGCCTCTTCCGTCCTTCTCTGAATCAGGCCATATGAGTTCAGTTGTCAAAGGGGCCTCTGGCTCATTGCTGTATGTCTCAATTTTGCCCAGGTTATCCTTATCTTACTGCAAGGAAATATTGTGAAGCATGCAGCATGCATTTACAATATTTCCAACCTTTTTGGGAGAATAAAGTAGTACACCACTGGATTTATCAAGGCACCTGAATATGCTCTTCAATATTTCCCATTCTCTTATGTACCTTGTTGAATTGTGCATCTCATTGTATTTATGCTGAGAAGGACCCTTTGGTCAACAGAGATTTCATAAACCAGGTTCGACACCCATATCCTGAGCCTGCAATGTAAAAATAAAAAAGTTACATTTGTTCATCCATCTTGCAATTGTTATACATAAACAGATTCTTAATAATTACACTAAAAAAAATATATAACAGCCAGCCCTCCACTCTCAATTTTAACATAGCTGAATGGATATAGGCATCATAGCAAAATCCATGGGAGCCTGTTGCCACACTTTTTATGTTGCAATATTGAATCACAGACCACCTGCACAATTAGAGAGTGGAAGTGATGCCTTTTGCCTATTGACATAAACTTACACTTTGAAGTATTAGTACAATCAATGGCTCCGCAGACATTAGATAGTCCTGACAGTCTATAGAAGTGATCCTTCAGATCTAACCACTCTAATTCAGGACTAGGGAGGCCATGTGGTGTGAGCAGGACCTTTTCTAGACCTTGTGGAGGTCAGGGCGAAAGTTCCCTTTGGCGCACTTGCCCCCCAAACAACTCAGGGCAGAAATTCCCTATGGCGCACTTTCCCCCAAACAAATGCACAAATAAAAGTTTTTGTGATATGCCCCTTGATCATCACTGTAGAGGACATGCCCAGCAGAAAGTGGATAACAACACAGGCTGTTGAACAGGGAGCCGGGACTGGAGGGAGCTGATGAGTGACTGGTGGTGTGAGGGTGCGCAGTACCATGCACCCTGCCACAACTAACACCAAACTGCTGCTGCTCCCAGCCCAGGTTCAGTGTCTCAATGGGTCTTCTCTCCCCCGCGCTCAGTGATGTCATCGTGGCCGGCGGGCACACAGGGACACTGTGGTCGCTCCCTCAGGCTGCAGCACCCCAGGCAATAGCCCTGCTTGCTTTCCCTTAGAACCGCCACTGGGTGTGAGATGTTGTTTTACCTGAAAATGCATATTAGTCACAATACAATGTACTAGGAGGCACCAGGAGACTGTGCTGATGAATTTTATATGTATTTGTGTGTGACTGAGTCTGTAAATGACACACAACAGGACTTGTAATGGAAATATCTATTGCTGCTGCATCATAGCAGTTCATATACAGATTCAGGCAATCAGTCACACACAGATTTACAAGTGTTGCATATCAAATTAATCAACACAGTCACATTGTGACTAATGCTGGGCATACACAGCCAGATAAAATGTCTGTCAGACCGACAGACATTTTATCTGGCCGGCTGCCAGCCGCAGATGTCGCCGGTATACACTGTGAGAGAAATCTCACAATGTATAGCCCGACATCCGCGCTCCGCCAACCGGGGGAGGAGACATTTCCCTGTTCCTTCCGTAGGAAGGAACACAGGAAATGTCTGTCTGTCGGCCGCGCTGTGCATACATTGCCCAATGCGGCCGACAGTTACCGGGTAAATATCGCATTGGACGGGCATGCTGGACAATCCTGCATGCCCGACCGTGCAATATTTAACCCTCGGTCGCCCGCACACACGCTACAATTATCGGGCCGATCCGCCGATATCAGGCGGATCGCCCTGATAATTGTAGCGTGTATGGCCAGCATAAGATGCATTTCAAGTGAAAAAAACATCACCTGAAATTAGAAGAGTTGCATGTGATTTGGCAAGAAAAGAGGGTCTGTTTGGCCCGACTGCAGCAAGAATGTATGAGCACACATCTGTATGTGCACAGTAATTTCTAAAAATCATCTAACACCTTGCTTAAGTGCCTTGAAAAAGTTGCTGGTGCTATCCCTAACACTCTACAGCTCACAGACTGAAAGGAGACTGTGGCAATAAAGTGCAGGGCACACAATAATTAAAGCCGCCCAGGCAATGCATAGTTACTGTCTATAAGCAAATGAGAGATGATCTGGAGCTTTTGACAGAGGTTCAGGATGTTTGTGAAATTCAGTCTAAACAGATGAACCACCTCATGATCGAAGAGGGGGTCCATGGCAATTCTAGATCTTAAGGAACGTCTGGACTTGTAGTCTACCTGGGCCCTGGTTCTGGTGTAGATGTTGTTGAATCTTCCTCCTACCCTGCTCCTCACTGAGCTATACACTGAGCAAATTAAGTGGCCTAACGGCTGGCTTATATAAGTGTTAAATTAGTTCTAATAGAATCCAAGTGTTGTAATAGGTCTCAGAAGTGTTCTCTCTTTTGAATCTCAATGGCCAGAATCTTATCTTTTGTTTGGCGAGTTACTCTTGCTCAATTATGTCAAATTTCAAGCTCACTATTACATTCAAGTTGTATGTTTAACATTAGAAACATATGGAGGGCATTTTGAGTCATGACGAGAACGGTTGGGCACAAATCTGGTGAGTTTGGCTGTAGTTGCATTCTATAACAGCTATGCCCTAATACACTGTGTCTTCAGTTGAGCTTGACAGCCCCTCTCGGTGTGCCAGGTCAGGGCCGCAACTAGGGGGGGACTGGAGGTGCACGTGCACCGGGTGAGCCGCTGTACCTGGTGCCAGTGACCTCCAGCCCGGCGCTGCAGAGAGGCTCCAAGCTGGACGTCCGCTGGTAATATTTATTACCAGCGGGCGCCCGGCTCCTTCTCTGCAGCGACGCGGTGTAGCTGGAGCCGGAGGCTGGAGTTCTCTCCCGAAATCCAGCTTCCGGCTCTCCCCACGGGCACTATGGGGGAGACGTCATGACATCTCCCCCATAGTTCCAAGGAGCAGCGGGCGGACCAGACGCGACGCTGGATGCAGGAGCGGGGTTCAAGGTAAGTATTTTTTTTTTTAATAAGCTGCACTACAGGGGCATTATTATGGGGGCAGGGGCATTACCACAGGGGCATTACTATGGGGGCATAGGCAATAAGGGGCATTACTAATGGGGCATGAGCACTACAGGGGCATTACTATTGGGGCATGGGCACTACAGGGGCATTACCACAGGGGCATTACTGTGGGGGCATGAGCACTACAGGGGCATTACTGTAAGGGCACTACAGGGATATTACTATGGGGCATGGGCAATACAGGGGCATTACTATGAGAGCATGGGCACTACAGGGGCATTACTATGAAAGCATGGGCACTACAGGGGCATTAATATGGGAGCATGGGCACTACAGGGGCATTACTGTATGGTGGGCACTACAGGTGCATTACTATGGGGGTATTAACATATGGGCATTACTATGGGGGCATTACAATATGGGCACTACTGCAGGGGGAATTACATGGGGGGCGCCAAATTACTGCCTTGCCCCTGGTGACAAAAATCCTAGTTTCGGCCCTGGCCAGGTCCTTGAGACTCTTATTTGCACAAATAAAACAACCTAAAGTTACAAAACTACTCTGCTAGATTGCATTAATCATTTTGATCTGCAACACTTATATATCTCTGTGTGAATGAGTTTAAATCTGTATACAAATTGCTGCATGCAGCAGCAGCAGATTTTTCTCATGCAAAGTTCCATTGTTCTTCCAATATCTCTAGTACACTTTGAGTGGTATTTTGCTGCATCTGCAATGCAAATAATACATGATATTTAAAGCAACAAATGTTACGCTCAGTAGTGAAAGTAAGGTGGAATGGGCCAGTATGGTGTAGCAGTAAGAAATTAGTAGCCGGTATGCCATACCGCCTGAACACCTTGCTGTTGTAGCACCAGCATTAGCACACTGTGCTGCCAAGCAAGTCACAGTGCTCAGTGGCATGACAGCTCCTTTTTTGCCTGCATGCCCCCAGAATGCCAAGAAATGGGGAGATGTCCCACGGACATGCCCCTGTGACATGTGGCCATGCCCCTCGTGGTGTGTGGACATTGACAATTTTAGCATATGCCCCTTCACCATGTGCACAGCTTACCTATGAAAAAAAAGTGCTACTTTCCTTCAGTCGCACTGGGCTCCTTGTGCCGTATGGCACATTGAGACTAGGTGTACGAGGACAAATCTGTAAATATGGAAATGTGAAACATGCTAGAATCACACCAATTTTGTAAACTTGTATCTTCTTACTTTCACCTCCAAATCTGTTAATTATTATGTTTGGGAAATTAGGAGTGCCCTGCCTTTCTGATGTAGTGACACATTCTACCAGGGCGAATTGTGGTCTACTGAAAAGTAAATGTTCTTATACTGTACTGAGGGCCTGATTCAGAGCCGGACTCTCTTACCAGAACGCTCGCTCTGAATCAGGGCCCTCCTACCTAAAAATGGAGCGGCCTCCTGGCCGCTCGCATAGCTGTGGGTGACCACCCACAGCTAATGCGAGCGGCCAAAAAGATGGTCGCGATGGTCATGACCATCGGGCTTGCGATGAAACCCTGCGGTAGGGTCTCGCTGCCGCAAGCCCTGGAGTGCTTTTGGCTCTATTAGAGCCAAAAGCACTCCAACTGACATAACTAGTGATGTCAGTGGGGCCGGACCCAGACGGTAGGCGTTCCCATGGGAACGCCTCCGTCTGGGCAGCAACGCCCCCGGCACGCCCACCAAAGGGGGCATGCTGTCACTCACCATCGACAGCACGCCCCCTTTGGTTGCGAGACCCATAGCGACGGCTTGGCTGTCGCTATGCAGGTTTCGCGCATGTGCACGACGGAGCTCCCTCCGTCGTGCGCATGCGCATTAGGGCACCATTGACCCGCTTGCGAGCGCTCAGCGCTCGCGAGCGGGTCTGAATTAGGCCCTGAATCAAGAACACTGGGACGTAGCACTCAAATAGGGACTGTCGCATCGGAATAGTGACAGTTGCAAGGTATGTGTCGGTGAGCAGAACTTTGGCTCACGTAGTCCTGTAGCAACATACTGTAGTAAAGTAGCCACAGAACTTCAAATAGAGTTTATTAGAGAGTAAAATTAGAAACAGGTTGCATGCACAGAAGAGTTGAGATGAGAAGAGGAGAGGGTAAAAAATGTTATCACACTCAGGTGAACTTATATAAAATATTTCCTTTTAAAAACTCTGGCCCTTTAAAAACAAAAACAGTAATTTTTTACCTCAGTTTCTCTGTGGGTGTTACCCAGGTAGTCATATAGGGGAGAAACAGACTGAATTGTAAACATCTGGCATTAGCAGCAGTTTATAAGGTCATAGGAGTGAAAACCTAGGCCCTCATTCAGAGCCGTACGCTCTGAGCGAAGCGCACGCTCTGAATGAGGGCCGTCCTCCATAACTATGGAGCGTCCCCCTGGACGCTTGTATAGCTGTGGGTCACCACCCACAGCCTATACGAGCGTGCAGTTTGATGGCCGCGATGGTCTTGACCATCGCCTCCATCGAAACTGCGAGCCGGAGCCTGCGGTTGAGGTTTTCAACCACAAGGCCCGGAGTGATTTTGGCTCTATCAGAGCCAAAATCACTCCCACTGACATCACTAGTGATGTCAGTGGGCCGGCTTCTGACGGGAGGCGTTCCCTTGGGAACGCCCCCGTCAGGGAGGCACGCCCCCGGCACGCCCACCAAGGGGGCGTGCTGTCAATCAACATCGACAGCACGCCCCCTTTGATCAGACACAACGAGCGAAGGACTTTCCTTCGCTCGTCGCGTCTGGCGCATGCGCACGACGGAGCTCCCTCCGTCGTGCGCATGCTCAGTGCAGACCATCGACCCACTTGCGAGCGGACAGCCGCTTGCGAGTGGGTCTGAATCAGGGCCCTAGTCTGGATTCTAATTTAATCTGGGCTTTGTTCATATAATGCATGATAAGGATTTCCTAGCACTGTACTGTACCTCTCTTCTTCAGCTTTTCTAGGCTATATGTCTGGCTTAATTTTCATCTTATCATTTTTCTGTCTGTAAAATGAATGTAAGGAAACATACAAAAAACATTTTTGATTGGCACATAGAATATAGAAAAAAAATTAGTACTGCGCAAGAAAAGAAAAGAAAAGCATTTGCCTGTATGCACTACAGCACAGCACCTTTAATAACATGCTGATTATATTTTTCTTACTGTATGCTTTTTTCTGTTTTTTTTTTATGATCAGCTACAATAAGGTTACAAATAATTTTCCATGAAAAGTGTGAATTATTACGATTTTGGCTCAGCATGGGAATGAATGAGCTGTGTTCTCCTTTTAACAGTGACATACTTTAAGGAAAATGCTTATGATTTCTTAATAAGAATCAAATATGACTCTGCTACATGACTGAGAAGTGACAATGATGAGGACTAGAGTGGATTCTTCTTGTTTTTCCATTTGCCTGACTACAGCTGGTGAAATGTTATGGTTGCTTTTTCAGTGACTTGCAGTGAAATCCAGAGGTTGTGGTTTAAAAATCACATTTTGATTAGTTTGTATCTTTATTTTTTATTGAGCGTAGTAACAATTAATTGTGTTACGGCCTACAGCATGGATTCTAATGGTTGAATAGCCTTCACCAGTGACCCCCACAAGGAGCTAATGAGCATTACTGTGAGACATTCTCAGGTTGTGACTTCTGTGATAGTCCCCAGTAGGAAGCATCTGATTGCAAACAAATCAGATGAGAAAAGGGTTAGACAGGACTAGGGGTGTGCATCAGCCACTTTTCGTGTTTTGTGTTTTGGTTTTGGATCTGGATCTTGTGTTTTGGATCTGGATTGGTTTTGTCAAAACCACCCTATCATGTTTTGGGTTCTAGGTTTTGTGTTTTGGATCTGTATTTTTTTGGAAAAAAACATAAAAACAGCTAAAATCACAGAATTTGTGAGTTTTTCTGTTCCTATGCTATTATTAACCTCAATAACATTTATTTCCACTCATTTCCAGTCTATTCTGAACACTTCAAACCTCAGAATATTGTTTTTAGGCCAAAAGGTTGCACCGAGGTAGCTGAATGACTATGCTAAGCGACACAAGTGGGTGGCACAAACACGTGGCCCATCTAGGAGTGACACTGCAGGATGGCAGTTTGAAAAACTAGGCCCCAAACAGTACATACTGCAAAGAAAAAAAAGAGGTGCGAGATGGAATTGTCCTCCCACCCACCCTTATGTTGTATAAACAGGACATGCACACTTTCACAAACCAATCATTTCAGTGCCAGGGTCTGCCACATGACTGTGGCTGAAATGATTGGTTCGTTTGGGCCCCCACAAAACAAGCTGGCAATTAATATGTCCCTGCACAAACTGGCTCTACAGAGGCAAGATGTCATCTTCATCCTCCTCATCCACTGATTCCTCACTCTCTTCAGTGTTGTGTACATCCTCATCCTCATAGAGTATTAATTCGTCACCACTGGAATTCACCACCACAGGTCCCTCTGTACTTTCTGGAGGCTGGTCTCCCTGGAAGAGTTGATAATTCATTTTTATGAACATCATCTTCTCCACATTTTGTGGAAGCAACCTCCTACGCCTTTCGCTGACAAGGTTCCCGGCTGCACTAAACACTCTTTCGGAGTTCAAACTGGAGGGGGGGGGCAACTCAGGGAAAATAGAGCCAGTTTGTACAGGGGCCTCCAAAATGCCTCTTTTTCCTGCCAGTACAGGTACGTACTGTCTGACATGCCTACTTGGATGCTGACACCAATGTAATCCTCCACCATTCTGTCAATGGTGACAGTATCATATGCAATAACAGTAGACATATCAGAAATTGTTGCCAGGTCCTTCAGCCCAGACCAGATGTCCAAACTTGGTCCTGTCTGCCCTGCATCACTGCCAGCGGGTTGCTTAGGATACCTAAATTGTTTCCTGGCAGCCCCAGTTGCGGGAGAAAATGAAGAAGGAGCTGTTGACGTGTCACGTTCTGCTTCAGCTGACAGTATTTTCACCAGCAGGTCTTTGCACCTCTGCAGGCTTGTGTCAGCTGGAAAGAGAGACACCACGTAGGCTTTAATCCTAGGATTGAGCACGGTGGCCAAAATGTAGTGGTCTGATTTCAACAGATTGTCCACCCTGGAATCCTGGCAAACTGAATGAAGGGCTTCATCCACAAGTCCCACATACTGAGCGGAATCGCTCCACCTTAGCTCCTCCTTCACTTTCTCCAGCTGCTTCTTCAAAAGCCTGATGAGGAGAATGACCTGACTAAAACTGGCCGTGTCTGAACTGACTTCACGTGTGGCAAGTTCGAAGGGCTGGAGAACCTTGCACAACACAGAACTCATTCTCCACTGCGCTTGAGTCAGGTGCATACCCCCTCCTTTGCCTATGTCATAGGTGGATGTATAGGCTTGAATGGCCTTTTGCTGCTCCTCCATCCTCTGAATATAGAGGGTTGAGTTCCACTGCATCACAACCTTCAGGTGATGGCAGGGCAGGTTCAACAGTGTTTGCCAGCACTCCAGTATTTGACACGCAGTCGCTGAATGGCAAAAGTGGACAGAAATTTTTCGGGCCACCTAAAGCATCTCTTGCATGCCCCTGCAATTTTTCAGAAAATACTGCACAACCAAATTTATTGTGTGAGCAAAACATGGGACATGCTGGAATTTGCCCAGATGTAATGCCCACACAATATTGGTGGCGTTGTCAGATATCACAAATCCACAGGAGAGTCTAAGTGGGGTAAGCTATTGGGCGATTATTTCCCTCAGTTTCTCTAAGAGGTTGTCGGTGGTGTGCCTCTTACTGAAACCGGTGATACACAGCGTAGCCTGCATTGGAACAAGCTGGCATTTCTGAGATGCTGCTACTGGTGACGCTGCTGTTGTTGCTGCATAAGGCGATACATCTACCCAGTGGGCTGTCACAGTCATATAGTCCTTAGTCTGCCCTATTCCACTTGTCCACATGTCCGTGGTTATGTGGACATTAGGTACAACTGCATTTTTTAGGACACAGAGGGCACTTTTTCTGACGTCTCTGTACATTCTCGGTATCGCCTGCCTAGTGAAGTGGATCTAGATGGGATTTGGTACTGGGGACACACTACCTCCATCAATTGTTTAAATCCCACTGCACTAATGGCGGATACCAACATAACAGTCCAGGCCTCAGTTATCCACTTTGCTTCAGGATGACTGCTGTTGTACTTCATCATCCTCGCTAAGGACTGTTGGAGGTAAATTTTTTAGTAAAAGAAGTAGTGGTGCTCCTACTTCCTCTCTGGGATGATGAATGACTCCCAGCAGCAACAGCAGCAGCGGCAGCAGTTGGTGTAGCAAAGCAGGATCCTCCCGAGGAATCCCGAATAGGAGAGTCAGTCATGCCAGTGACATGGCCTGCAGGACTACTTCCTATCCTGACTGAGGAGGAAATTGGTGAGGAGGGAGTTGACGGTGTGGTTTGCAGGTGCTTGGATACAACAGGAAAAAGAGATTTAGGTGTCCCTGGACTGTATACGGTCTTAGCCACAGTTTCTGAACTTGACAGTAACTTTTAATGAATGCTCTGCAGGTGATGTATAAGGGAGAATGTTCCTAGGTGGTTAACGTCCCTAACCCTACTTATTCCTCCTTTACATATGGTACATATGGCAAGACAGTTGTTGTCCGGATTTGGATAGAAATATTTCCAGAACAAAGAGGTGGAATGTTTGGTCTTCTGCCCAGGCATGACCATGATGGGCTTTCTCATCCCACAGACAACAACTGTATCCCCCGGTGCCTGATTTAAACAAACCACCTCACCATCAGAATCCTCCTTGCCAACTTCCTCCTCAGCGCCAGTTACACCAATATCCTCATCCTGTTGTACTTCAACAGTGACATCTTCAATTTGAATATCAGCAAGTGAACTGTGGATGCTCCTTCCAGCACTTGCAGAGGGCATGCAAATGGTGGAAGGAGCCACCTATTCCCATCCAGTGTTGGGAAGGTCAGGCATCGCAACCGTCACCACACTTGGACTCTCCATGGGGATATGTGATATCTTCTTAGAATTAGAAAGTACAGTTCTTTGCTGTGTTTTTGCCAGCTTAACTCATTTGATATTTGTAGCGTGAGGAGGGCTTCCATCATCATGTGAAGCTGAACCATTAGTCATGAACATAGTGGAGGACCTTAGCCATTTCTTGCCACTCAGTGTCGTAAATGGCATATTGGGAAGTTTACATTTCTCCTCAGACAAGTTAAATTTATTTTTTAATGTCATTTTCCTGAATTTTGCCATTTGGGATTTTATATGTCCTCTACTATGACATTGGGCCTTGGCAGACAACGTTGATAGCATTTCAGGGTTACTCCACCCTCTAACAGATGAGCCAGATGGCCCTTTACTTATGACACAGGCACACGCTTGGCACTGCTACTTTATTGGTGCACGTGCGGCTACATCGCACACAATCAGAAAAAATATATATTTTTTGCACTTGGGGGGAGCACCCCTGATTGACAGAGCACCCCCTGGACAACACTTTAGCACCTCTTTAGGACTACAGCCTTTATAGGACACTGAACACAAGTCAGAAACACAGAAATGTATTTTATTTTTTTCCGGCACTTTGGGGGTTACACCACCCTTCAACAGATGAGCTAGCCGGCTCTTGATTTATGACACAGGCGCACGCTTGGCGCTGCTACTTTGATGATGCACATGCGGCTACAGCGCACACCCACAAAAAAAAAAAGTTTTTTTTTGCACTTGGACAGGGCACCCCTGATGGACAGAGCACCCCCTGGACAACACTACAGCACCTCTTTAGGACTACAGCCTTTATGGGACACTGCACACAAGTCACAAACACAGAAAAAAAAATATTTTTTTCTTTTTTCCGGCACTTTGGGGGTTACACCACCCTTCAACAGACGAGCCAGCCGGCCCTTGATTCATGACACAGCCACATGATTGGTTCTACTACTTTGTTGATGCTCGTGCAGCTACAGTGCACACAAACAGAAAAAAAAGAAGTATCTGGGTTGCTGGCTCTGCTGGATGGGCTGGTGACATTAAGGTCCCAGATGGTGTCCCTCTTTGGGTACTTGGATTCTCTTGGTGATGGCATCCTCAGCTCCAGTCATGCTCTGGTCCTGTGCTGGTCTCCTGGGCACTGCCATCTTGCTTGTGCTTTACACACCAAACCCCTCTCCAATGGAAACCCTGTGTCAGACCCTTGTTTGCAATTGTACTTGATGGCCTGGCTGCGATAGTTTTTGTGTAAAGAGCTGCAGTTTTGTACCTGTCTACATTGCCTCTGAACCCCCTTACTTTAGATATTTTGCTGGATTTGTCTTCCCTTACTATAGTGTGTTCTTTCCTGCTGCTCCCTCCTAGCCTCTCAGTTCCAGTGGTATTTCTCCTGAATATTCTCCTTCCTCTCTCATGGTTCTAGCCTCTATTCCTCTAATTGGAGTGTATATTTTATAAGGGCACATTCCCTTATATTAAGGCTGAATTGAAAAAAAAAACAGAATTTTCCCATTGAGAATTTCTGGGGGGAGGCATTGTGTTTAAGGGGCTACAACTCAAAAGCTATTGGAGGTACCCAGCTGAAATTGTCATGGACGAGTAGAACTGTCACTCATTTCCGCAAAAATGTGGGGCAAAAAAATTTAAAAAGAGGAATTTGGAACAATCTAAAGATCCAACTGTCAGTTTTTTCTGACACTCTCAGTTAGGACCACTTTTCTGCAGTAGTCTATGGGGGATTTTTGGAAAGGTATAACTTGGGGTAGTTGGCAAATTTAGACTTGGACTTTGTTTTATTAGGTAGCTACAGTATTGTTCCAGGGTAGGGACATTTAGGGTTCAGGTAATTGGGAAAGTTATAGTTCTTAAACTATTACCTCACAAATGCCCCATTATAGAGATAGGGAGCTTCAACTTGCTGTGCAGCCTCAGTAGGTGCCTCCAGCATGGGTTGTACTTACTGTGGCTTCACTTGGGTGCATAAAGATGGTTGCCCCTTGTGGGCGGTAGTGGAGGCGGAACCTGGGGGAAAGAAGAGGGTATTATCTGTGTCCAGGACCTGGGGGAGATAGCGGGCGTTAGCTGTGGCCAGGACCCTGGGAGGTAGCAGGCATTAGCGGTGGCAGTGCAGGCATTAGCGGTGGCAGTGCGGGCATTAGTAGCGGGACCCATCGGCAGTGCAGGCTGCGGGACCTGTCAGCCTGTGGTGCGGTGTTGGCGGCAGGCCTGGATATGAGAGGATCCAGTCCCTGCCAGCCTAGCAGCACCATTTATGAAATTAATACAAGATCTATCATGCACAAATAGATATCCCCCAAAACAACAATCAGCCCCGGGATTTGGAGACCCAGTACCGGTTGTTCTAAATACAGGAGACATACAAAATAGGGGACGCCCGTGAGAAGCACATCCAGCACCAGGCTACTCTGAACCAGTCCTGGTTGCCAAATAACAGGGGACAAATGATGTAGGGGTCCCCTATATTAAGCTCAACCAGCACTTTTCTGTGAGCCGGTCCTGGTTCAGGAAATAAAGGGGAAAATATTATTAGGGTTCCCCTATATTTTCCAAAACCAGCACCGGACACTTTCTAGGGGGGGTAATGCCACAGCCAGGGGAGTCCTCTAACTGGGTACCCCGACCACAGCATTACCCCTGACCGCTAGTCATCCAAGGCCAGGGATCCCATGGGATCTGTGGACCCCCAATAAAGGGCACCCCAGGCCTAGGCTGATAGTCTGGGGCTATTCACGGCATCCCTTGCTGGTGGGTGCTACAGGTCCCAGCAAGCCTCCCCCCGTAGGCTGGTACTTGGTGAACCACAAGTACCAGCATGCGGGGCATTACAGGCCCACTGGTACCTGTAGTTTCACAGCAAAATAAACATTAAAATAAACACAAGATACACACACTGTTGAAAGTAAAATTTTATTAAAATATACATGCACACACATACACTCACACAATCTCACATACTCACCTAGTATCCCTGAATCCCATCAAGTCCACTTGTCCAGTTGGAATCTATAGGGTACTTGTAATATAAAATGCATACTCACCTCCTCCTATGCGTGGATCACGTCCTCTTCTGTCCATGTAGTCATACCTGGGCTTGGTAAAAAAAAATGAAGATACGCGGACCAGTGAACTTAGTACTGTCCTCTAAGCAGAGTACTACCCGAATGATGGCCCTGCCATGGGATTTCAATATAGAAATCCTGCTGCAGAGAGGCGAATCTTCCATCTCTTAGCCAATGAACAGTTCCCACCATTGACTTCAATGGTGCTCCTCAGCGCCATATTTGAAATTTAAAGATGGCCACCACGAGCCAATCATGGCTCGCAATGTCATTGTTCCGCCCCCTCGGCTGGCTTATATAAGCCAGCAAGAGGCAGTGGCATGGCAGTCTGACAGTGGGGAGGCAGCAATGAAAAGCTCCCCACTATCCCCCAATACCTGGTGCTAATAATATAATTGAATTATTAAAGCAGCAATACACCCAGAGAGCTTGTGAGGGCTCACATCAACAACAATAAATTAAACCGAAAAATGGTGATGCACTAATCAAAAGGGTAATGTTCCCAATATGGCAGAAACATAAATTCCGGACCATCTGTTTAAATCAATACATTTTATATTATAAATACATATACATCAATATCTAAAAACTAAACATATAAAGCTTCTCATTAAAAATATATAACACTGCTGACAGAATTTTGCAGAGTAAGAATATGATATGGACAGCCTCAAACACAGAAAGAAAAATATTAATTACAATCAGTAACAGACTTTTAAAAGAATATCAATTTGTCAATGATCTCACCACACAACATAACATTATTATAACATATTACGGAGTCCCGATAATTATGTACTGGATGGATGAATAAGTCCTCCTATTATGCACATCTTGGGTTTTTTACTCCTAGTTGATTGGTGGAAGTATTTGAGCCTTCAGATAATTGGAACCTACTGTATATGCACATTCCTGTTGTTAAATGGAGCGTCTGACATATACAGACCCTCAGGCCGGATGTCACTAATGATCCTCCGGGTCTGTGTCTAGACCAAAAGCGTGACCAGCACTGATAAGTGATTATGGCTCCAATCTCCAAATGCTTTATGATGTCACTCACCGCTGGTAAAAGGAGCTCTTGCTCTCTATAACAGCTGTAACAGGAAACCAATAATGTTCTTTCAGGGCTCAATTCTCAGTATAATGCCGTCTTCATTGAACAGCAGCAAATGCTACAGATTCCAGAAAACAAGGCAATGTCACTCTGCAGTTTGTCAGCACTGGGCAGGTATATCTCTGACTAGCTTTGCTCCTTTAATGAGAGCACTATCAAAGAGAATCTTCTGCTCACTAACAGCTGATTTATATAGCTGACCTCCTTCAACTAAATTGAGGTATTGCCTAATTATTCACAACAGCTGTAAAAATAAATCAAGCACACATATATCTCACAAGTATCTAAAGTTGCTTTTAAACCTCTACATCCATGGATAAGCATTCAAATATACATAATAAATGGATAAGATATATATAAAAAAAATCACACATGGTGTCCTGAAATATTATATAAATACAGAAAACATAACTAAGAATATTTTACAAATCTTTTTTATATATACAAAAAATATTTAAAAATGTATATTCCCAAATGCAACTGGGGATTGAACTCTGTTCTCCTTATATGGGAGGTAATGTAACTACCACTACTCCTTCACTGATCTTAATTAGAAAAGGGATCACAAGGAGGAATACTATAGTAAATTCTAAAGTCCATAATAAAGCTCTTTAGGATCTATTAGTGGACATATTAGTGAACAAAAAGTTGACAATATTGTCTTAAACTATAGAACACAATACATAAAAGGGAGAGTGACTATACTACCCTATATCTGCTTACTACTCAATAGCCCACTATTATCCATATAAATAATATTGGATTCGAACTCAAATCACTGTATAAGCATAAAGCAAACAAGAGACAGACAATGATTGGTTTTTACCCCCACACTACCAACAAAGTTATCAAAATGGGGTCAAAGTATCTGAACTTCATGTGATAATGACCCAGATAATACACCCAACCTATCAAAATATACATAATACCCACTAAGAAATGTATAGATTACATACAAGCAGCCTAATGATGTACCTCGCACCAACAACAAATGAAGATCAACACATTTATTCAAAATCGATATTGTCATTTAAACCTAAAGGGTGTAATGTTTGTAACTTAAATATCCATAAGGCCTTCTTAGCACACACAGTTTTAAACCTATCTCCTCCCCTCCTGGTGGGGACGATGTGTTGAATGCCTATAAATTTCAAACCTGTCGGGTCTCCCCTGTGATACTTAGAAAAATGTAGAGATACCCTATGTAAAGTATATTTTTTAAGAATATTAAGATGGTGATCCCTGAAGCTAGTTTTAAGTTGTCTAGTAGTTCTGCCCACGTGCTGGAGGCCACAAGGACACTCCAGTACGTATATGCAGAATTAAGTGTCACAGGTGATAAATTCATTTACACTATACACTTGCTTATTAACTAAAGATCGTATGGTCTTAGGGCCTGATTCAGAGCCGGACGCTCTGACAAGAGCGCTCGGTCTGAATCAGGGCCCTCCTACCTAAAATTGGAGTTGCCTCCTGGCCACTTGCTTAGCTGTGGGTGACCACCCACAGCTTATGCGAGTGGACAAAAAGATGGTCGCAATGGTTGGGCTTGTGATGAGACCCTGCGGTAGGGTCTCACTACCGCAAGCCCAGGAGTGCTTTTGGCTTTAGCAAAGCCAAAAGCACTCCCACTGACATCACTAGTGATGTCAGTGGGGCCGGCCCCAGATGGTAGGCGTTCCCATGGGAACACCTCCGTCTGGGCATCAACGCCCCGGCATGCCCACCAAAGGGGGCGTGCTGTCACTCACCATTGACAGCATGCCCCCTTTGGTGTGAGACCCATAGCGACGGCTTGGCCATCGCTATTCGGGTCTCGCACATGCACACGACAGAGCTCCCTCCGTCGTGCGCATGCGCACTAGGGCACCATCGACCCGCTTGCGAGCGCTCAGCCCTCGCTAGTGGGTCTGAATCAGGCCCTTAGTTCTATGTAAAATAAACTCACAAGTGACACATATTGTATTGTTACATTGATAACAACCCTTCAAAAGAGGGGGCAACCAATTCCCACTACATGAATGTGAACTTGTCTAAGATTTCAGAACACTGGGGGTCAGGATATTTTTAGGCTGCTATTTTTCTTAAACACAACTCTAAGATGGGAGTCCAATATTTCATTAAGAATAGGATCCTGCTGTAATATATTATTATTTTCCATCAATAACTTTTCAGTTCTATGTGATTATTATTATATTTAGACATATAAAACATTTAGTTATTTGATGTATCCACATTAGAGATTTTCTCATTCATTTTATCATGATCCAACTTGCTAAAATTAAGGATTAGAAGTTAGGTTCTTACTAATTTCAAAGATTTATCTTAAGCTGACTCTAACAGGGGTTTAGAGTCAGCTTAAAACTTTCTAAAAAGTCTATAAGTAGTTGATCTGTCTGGACACAAAAATCCTCTTGTTTAGAACAATTGCACCGTAATTGATTAAACTGGCTTTGAGGAACATTCCGAAGCCAAGGTTTGTAGTGATTACTACTAATATAAGATAATTATTAGTATCTACTTCTTTTTTATAGTTCACTGTACAAATATTTGAGCCCTTTGAGGAGATATTGAGAACCAAGAAATTAACAGAACTGTGATCAAAACAATGTGTAAACTTTAAATTATAAAAATTTATATTCAAATACTTAAATTCAAAAGTGAAGTGTTTCCCACCTACCCAAATATACATTACTGTTCAAATGCGCCCATATATAAATTGGCAAAACTAGGAGCAAACTTAGTGCCCATGGCCATTCCCACCACCTGTAAAAATATTGCTCTTCAAATGTAAAATAATTGTGTTTTAAAATAAACATAATAGAATCTAATAGAACATTTCTAAGACCAGTAGTGATATCTGGATCGGCATCTAAAAACATTTTCACTGTTTTTATTCCCAAGTCATGTGGTATATGGGTATAAAGAGCTTGTACATCCAGTGACAAAAATGCATAGCCAGGCTTCCATTCCAGATCTCTAATGGTTAGAAGTGCATGGTGTCATGCAGATGTGATTTGAGTGCTGCTACAAATTTTTGTAAAAAATAATCAACAAATTGTGACAAACTAGATGTGAGAGAACCCAATACCAGAAATAATTGGATGCCCGGGATGGTGTTGTAAAAAATTTGTGAATATTGGGGATGTGGTAAAAAGCAGGAGTGATAGGAAAAGACACAATCAAAAAAAGAAATTCATTCTTGGAGATCACCTCTCCCCGATGGGTTCCAGCTAACAATTCACGATATTTTATCTGAAATTCTCTTGTAGGGTCACAACATAATTTTTGGTAGAATGTTATATCATTAAGCTGTTTAAAAGCATCTTAAAGATAATATTCTCTAGAAAGTAACACAACCCCTCCTCCCTTATTCCCTTATCAGCACTTTTGACCACAATAGACAAATCATTTTCTAATTCCCTATGAACTATTAATTATTTTTTGGTTAATTTTGACCATGATGACAATTTAAACAAAAAAATTATACTTGTTTTAATTTTTTAACACTGATACATGGACAGATCTCACTGATCCATCCATGCATCTGTATCTTATTGTCTTATTTTTTGTTTCTTAGATGCAAGCTGCACAGATTGCACTGATCCATATGTGTATCTCTAAATCATTTATTTTACACAGATGCCTGCATTACGGATCTCACTGATCCATTCATGCAATCAGTTATCTTTAGATCTTGCACGATAGTTTTTATGTCAAAATATCTTGTTTAATCCCATATCATGTCCTGGAATGCCGGGGAGTGTTCAAGGGAAATCTTTCAAGATATTGCATCGTGAGCACATCATTTTCGGACCATCAGCGCCAGTTAGCCCCTCTCTCCCCTATGCACTGCCCTGCTGCTGCCACTGCTCCACACCCCCACTGCTGCCCCTGTGCACTGCCTCACTGCTGCCACTGCCCCTCACGTCTGCAGCCATCTCTCCCTCTGCAACCAACTCTCCCTCTGCACCCCCAAAACACCTCATGTGTGCAGTCCCCTCCAAAACTGGTGCTAGTGTACCATTTTGTTGCCCTTCTAACCTGCAGGTGGCCCAGTTTGCTACCCCCCTTCCTGATGGTTAATAAGTTATAAAAAAAAAATTCAATAGACAAAAAACCATAGGGTTTCACATGTCTCATTAAAGCTTCTTAGACATGATCTAAACATGATCACAAAACCTACTGAATTTCTGCCACTCAAACTTAAAAAAGCAATGAAATTCTGATCATTAAGTCTGATGCCTTAATGGACCTGTTCCTTGAGTGCTATACAGATATGGTATGCCATCACACCCTGTGGTTAACTGCAGATTCAGCACTCTCACAGAGTGAGATTGTTGTCACTCACAAAATGGTTTAGCTGCTAATTCTCAGAGTTGTGTTCTCATTGGAATATACACATGCTGTCTATGCAACTGAGGTCTGAGCAGAAGATAGAGCTGCATAGATAGGATAAGACTGGTGTGAATGGGGGTAGGAGAAAGAGCAGAGAATATGGGGAGACAGAAAGTCATGGAGAGGGGGAAGATTAAGCAGTAGAGATGGATAAAAACCAAAGTGATTCAGATATGTGAAAAACAGTGGTGCGGATGGGGGGGCAAAGTAATGCAGATGGTTGGAAAACAGTGGTACAGATGGGGAAAAGACAGCAGCATAGATTGGGGGGACAGAGTGACATTTATGGAGTGGTACAGAGTAGCATGGACCCAGGAAGACAGAGCAGCGCAGATGGGTAAAGACAGATTGGTGCAGATGAGAGAATACAGACTAGCACAAATGAGAGAACACACATCAGTAGGGATTGGGGAAGATAGATTGCTGCGGATGAGGGGGAGACAGAGTGGCATGGTTGGTAGGGACAGAGTAGTGCAGATGAAGGAAGAAAGAGAAGCACAGATGAGGGTAAAACAGAGCAACTTGGATGGGGGGAAGGCAGTGATGCAGATGGAAGGAAACAGAGTGGCACAGATGCAGGAAGACAGGGACACATGGATGGGGAAAGACAGATTGGTGTGGATGGGGGAATACAGACTAGCACAGTTGGGAGACCACACAGCAGTAGCGATTGAAGAAGATAGAGCAGCATGAAGGCATATAGGGAAAGAAAGTGTACATGTATAGACAGAGTATGATAGTTTTAGCAATTAGGGAGCTGAATGTGTTTTCTAAATGAGATAGAGGTATGGAGTGAAAAGAGTGTTGCAACCCAGTGGGATTGTTGTGGTGACCAAATGGGAAGATTCTGGGCACTTAGTGAGATGTGTGTGTCACATAAATGCTCAAACTTCAGTTGCATAGACTCCAGCTGTGTATTCCAATGAGCACAAAATTCGGTGAATTATCAGCTCCACCATTTTGTGAGTGACAACAATCTCACTCTGTAAGAATCTGCAGTTTACCACAGGGTGTGATGGCATACCATATCTATATTGTGCAATTAACATGTTCATTAAGGCTTCAGAAACATAGAATTTGATGGCAGATAAGAACCACTTGGTCCATCTAGTCTGCCCATTTTTAAACATTTTGTTACCGCAACCCTTATTGATCCTTACTTCTCCTGAAGGATATCCTTAATTCTATCCCATGCATGTTTAAATTGCTCTAATATCTTAGTCTCTACCACCTCTGACGGGAGGCTATTCCACTTGTCTACTACCCTTTCTGTGAAGTAATTTTTCCTCAAATTTCCCCTGGACCTACTACCCTCCAGTTTCAGAACATGTCCTCTTGTTCTAATACTTCTCTTTCTTTGAAGAATGTCTCCATCCTTTACCTTGTTAAAAATCTTTATATATTTGAACATTTCTATCATGTCCCCCCTTTCCCTTCTCTGCTTCAAGCTATACATATTAAGATGATTTAGTCTTTCCTGGTATGTTTTGTGGTGTAGACCTTGCACTATTTTAGTTGCCCTTCTTTGTACAGTCTCTAATGTATTAATATCCTTCTGGAGATATGACCTCCAGAACTGAACACAGTATTCGAGATGAGGATGTACCAATAACCTATACAGTGGTATTGTCACTTCTTTCCTTCTGTTACAGATTCCTCTCCCTATACAACCAAGCATCTCACTTGCCTTCCTTATTGCTATGTTACAATATTTGCTTGCCTTTAAGTCACCTGAAACAATGACTCATAGATCCCTTTCCTCTTCAGTAGTTTCCAGTATAGTGCCAGTAATACTATATTTAGCCTTTGGGTTTTTGAGACCCTAGTGCATGATCTTGCATTTTTTGGCATTAAGCTGTAGTTGCCACATTCTTGACCATTCCTCTAGTCTACCAAGATCATCAATCATTTCTTTTACCCCTCCTGGTGTGTCTACCCTGTTGCATACCTTTGTGTGATCTGCAAAAAGGCATAGTTTCCCTTCAATACCATTTGCAATGTCACAAATAAAGATATTAGAAAGCACTGGTCCAAGTACAGATCCCTGAAGTACTCCACTGGTAACATTTCCCTCTTGAGACTGCACTCCATTTACTACAACTCTCTGTTTACTATCCTGCAGCCATGATATTATCCATTCAACTATCTTTGTTTCCAATCTACGATGTGGAAGTGTCAAAAGCCTTTCTAAAGTCTAGATAAGCTATATCTATGCCCCCCTTATCTATTTTCTTAGTCATCCAGTCAAAAAAGTCAATAAGATTTGTTTGACATGATCTCCCCTCAGTAAATCCATGCTGTTTTGGGTCCTACAAATTGCTGGATTTGAGATAATCTATGACTCTTTTAACCACTTGCCTGGCATGGTCGTATCAGATACATACATACCAGACTGGGGTTTATCTGACATGGTTGTATATGATACAACCAGTCAGAAATGCCCACTAGGTGGCTGCGGGAAGCTAATCCTTCCACAGCCAACTACATCAGAGGGATCTCCTGGTATTTGAAATACCTATTCTTTTATTGTGCTCTATTAAATTGTTATTTTTTATACTTAACTTATTGCACTAGCACTTTTTTTATTATTGAGTTGTTATAAATATTGACTTGTCAGGATTATTTCTCCTAATGTTATGAACCTTATATATTTTTATTTATTTATGCTCACTTGGTATATACCTAATTTATAGGAGATTTACTGTATCATTCACATCGCAGAATACATTTAATATATTTAGCAAACTTGTCGCTCAACTGTAAGTTACACTTTACCAATATATATATATATATATATATATATGTATATATACTGCATGAGGGTGGTTCATTAAGTAAAGTAACAAGAACTCTCATTAGTGTAATGTTCTCTATTTAATTCTAATTTCCTGCCAGGCCAGAGGAGGTAGAAAACTGCTTCTGCTCACAGCCATTAGACTAGGTCTACTGTCCCAACATCAGATGTAAGATGGCAGGGCTCACAGAAACATTGTCAAGCTTTGAGGTGCATAGTACGATTAGATTTCTAAGTCTAAATGGCACATCAGCAGCTGAAATTCATTGCCAACATTCAAGATGAGCAGCAATCCAGCCTGCCAAGCATGTCTTCTACAACCTTAACCTGGCACCTAGTGATTTCCATCTCTTTGGACCATTGAAGTAGCACCAGGGTGGAAGTTTGCAATTGAAGGTGAAGTTCAGGAAGCCATCTTGTCCTGGCTTCAGGCTTTATACTGATTTCTGCTATACCAGAACAGATGTACTTTTGTACCATCAGAACAAATGATTAGACAAGTATGGGGACTCTGTGGAAAAATAATATGTACCAAGGCCACACTACTGACTATACATATATGTGTGAATTGAGTAAATTTTCGCAAAGAGAGGTCTTGGTACCTTATTTATTGAACCACCGCCTCATGAGTGTGTGTGTATATATATATATATATATATATATATATATAGTCCAAACATGCCCGAACTTCTGGAATCCAAGGCAATCTGAGCTGCAGGTCAGATCTCCCTGTCTGCCTCAGATTCCTACCCTTAGACTCCAAAGGGGAAAACAGCCGCAAGATGGTGTCCCCCCTGCTCAATGGACACCTCCACCTGCAGTGCTGACACTGCTGGCACCCCCCCAGTGCTGACAATGCTGCACTACAGCACTGCCAACACCGCCAGCAACCCCACACTGAGGATACCACTGGCACCCCTGAACTGCCAGCACAGCAGCATTTCTGCACTGAGAACACTACTGACACTCCTGCACTGCCAACACTGCTAGCAACCCCGCACTGAGGACACTGCTGCCACCCCTGCACTGCTGACACCACCATTACCCCTGAACATCTAATACCAACAGCATCCCTGAACTGAGGACACCACCGGCATCCCAGCACTGCTGACACCCTTGCACTGAGGACAACAACGGCACCCTCTGTCACAGTAAGTGCACCATTGGTGTATCCAACCTGCACTGTATCTAACCCACACTGTATGCAAACATAAAATGGAAGCTGCTCAAATCAATTTGGCAATACTCTTCAGATGCATGAAAAGGAGGGGTCAATCTAAACAGAAAAACAGAGAGGGGAGTATCCCCTAGATATCCTCCAGCACACTAAATTATACCTGCAACAATACATGAAAACTATATGGTAATGGAAATTCTGAGATATTTGTTGCATACATTTATAAGTACATGGTAAGATGCCAGGTTACTTCACAGCTTCTCTGATACCGGCAGTTCCTACACTACATGGTAATAGTGCCCACACTGGGCCATATACTTATCTATTGTAAGGCCTCATGATAAAGGCACATACAGAAATACATCCAAATTGAGAGCCAGCTTACCTGGGAGTCACCCCTGGGAACTCCAATTAGCACTACAAGAGCCAGCATGCCCTCCAAATGCTGGCTCATTCATGGATCTCAAAACAGCAAACATAAAATGGAAGCTGCTCAAATCAATTTGGCAATACTCCTCAGGTGCATGAAAAGGAGAGATCATACTAAACAGAAAAACAGAAAGGGGAGTATTCCTTAGATATCCTCCAGTACACTAAATTGTACCTGCAACATTACATGAAAACCATATGGTAATAGAAATTCAGAGATTTTTGTTGCAAACAGAAAAACAGAAAGAGGAGTATGCCCTAGATATCCTCCAACACACTGTATGCAACCTAACCTGAATCCAACCCGAACTATATCCGACCAACACTGTATCTGACCCATGCTCTATCCCACCCACATTCTATCTGACCCACACTGTATCTGAACCACACTGTATCCAACATGCACCTCATCCAACTCACACTGTATCCTGCACTGTATGTGACCCGTGCTCTATCCAACTTGCACTGTCACCTGCACTGTATCCAACCCGCAAGGACAGAATGCTGTTTTTATGGTTGGGGAGATTTTGGGAAACTGCTCAGCAAAAAAGCTAATTGATCACATTATTAATTTGCAAAACATTTTTAAACAGAAATAACTGCCGTGTATATGTGCCACTGCTCTGTTTCTTAGTTTAGCCAGCCAGCCTTTGGCTTATATTGGTGAACAATAGTGTGAGCTGTAAGTTAGTCAAAATGTAGTGGAAATTACTGGAAATGAATGTCACTGAGGTTAAAAATACTTTAGGAACAAAAAAAGCCCAAATTATGTGATTTTAGCTTTTTTTCAAAATTTTTGGAAAAACCCCAAACCAAAACCAAAACCAGTCACAGCATTTTGGTAAAACCAAAACCCATCGATGAATTACAATCAAAACCAAAATCAGCAAAAATGGCCCGGCGCACATCTTTACTTAAGTATGTTTAAGATAAGCTGATTGTAAGCCGATCTTCGTATGTTCTGTTTATTCCTTGAAAATGAGTAATTGAGGACCCGAAACGTCGGAGATCAATTGGCTGTCTTTAGTGTCTTTTTGATAAGTTCATAGTCCCTGGAGTGCCTTTCTTATTTGCATCCATATTATCCTTTATTTTTACTGGCACCCGGGCAGTATATACGTTTGTGGGAGTGCCAATCAGTGGCACATATATATATATATATATATATATATATAGTTATATAATCGCTCAGCGGATGCCCGGACTTCCTGCTGAGGTATACCAGGCTCCTGTTCAGAGGTCTGCGACTTGCAGGAATAATGCAGTGAAGCTCAAGTTCCCTCTGTGGATACCAGCACTCCACGTCCCTTGGCTGCTTTAGCATGTGATGAGAACGAATCTTGATTAACTGTAATGATTCCTGACAGTCACTGAGAAAGCTCTGAGAAGCAATATAATTATTATGAAGAAGAGAGGTAAATAGTGACATAGGGAATAAAAGACAAAAATGAAGGTAGCGCTAGTATTTACTGATCCTATAGGTATCGCTTTTAGAGGAAGGAAAAAAGAGGGCTCACCCTCCCTGATAGATATAGTGGATAAAGGAAAACCTCTAGCGCATCCTATAGATACTAAATAAATGAAATAAGCAGTGATAATTATAATGCAGGTTTATTGATCATGCTAACTATTTTAAAAATCACTGACTTACAACACGTAACAAATAACATAAAACTGTAGGACATACTAACATATAGAGTAGAGAAATAAAATAAAATAAAATTGAATAAAAAAAGGGGATGCAGACACGCTAAATAGCGAATTATTCTGGTCCCTATTCAGGATCAATATCCAGGAAGTTTCCTTTGGTACTGCAGTATAGCGTCCAGGTCCCCCTCCACTGTCATGACTGATGACAGTGGAGGGGGACCTGGACGCTATACTGCAGTTTATCAGGTACCCTATAGTTTGCCGGCAAACTTTTCAACTGATCGCCCCCTGCTTGGATTTAATTTTTGGACTACATGTGTTGAATTTAAGACATTTCACTACCAAAGGAAACTTCCTGGATATTGATCCTGAATAGGGACCAGAATAATTCGCTATTTAGCGTGTCTGCATCCCCTTTTTTTATTCAATTTTATTTTATTTTATTTCTCTACTCTATATGTTAGTATGTCCTACAGTTTTATGTTATTTGTTATGTGTTGTAAGTCAGTGATTTTTAAAATAGTTAGCATGATCAATAAACCTGCATTATAATTATCACTGCTTATTTCATTTATTTAGTATCTATAGGATGCGCTAGAGGTTTTCCTTTATCCAGTAAATAGTGACATGTCTAACAAATGTAAAACTTTTGCAAGTAAAGGATCACCCATTCTCTTAGGAGAGTAGGCAAGTAGGCTGCTGCTTATGACACTATGTGCATTATTCTCATCCTCGAAGTATATAAATCTATGGTCCTTCCTGTTTCCGGCTAAAACAACAAGATGACACTTTCCCAAAATAGTCACTGTTTCTGCTGAAAACAATATATAAACAGTCATCAATGTCTTAGAGACCTAAACTGTCTCCCCTCAAAATGTAAATCTTTATGGACATCTGTATTGCTAAATAATTGTATGTTTTGTTATTTCTAAGCGTAGAAAACATTAGTCCAATTGTGCATAGAGTTTGTTCCCTAGAAAATAATGGGATATTTGTATTGAAAAATATGTGCTGCAATGAAAGACTGTAGTAAAAGCAATTTGCTTCATTGTTTATAGAATGCCTCATTAAATGAATACTAGTCTGCTCTAGTCTATAGCACTTTGACAGCAAACACAATTTTTCCCAACATAAACATATGTCTTTAAAGAGTGAAACAATTTTACAACAAGTATGCAGTAATTGGAAAGACATACATATTTTATATTGTAGCCTCATAAGCACAATAATAAATAAAATAATACATCATGCCTGGTGTCATTTCTTATGTTTAAAGAGTGAGTGTACCTAATATAAATGAATTTAACATACTGTTAAGTACTGTGTTAATGTTGTTTGTTTAGAAGTTGGTAAGAGTTTAGAAAAACATATTCTATATTCTGAAATTAATCCAAATATAATTTTTGGCAATGTTTGCCGGGTATGACTTTATGTATAATATATTAATTCTGGTACAGATAAAAGGAAGAAATTTGATTTTGAAACTCATACAGGCTATCAAAAAATATTTGACATTCAAAGAGTTTTCTGTTTATACTTATGTGACATCAATGTTCTAAAAATTGTTTATTTCATAATATTTTTGGCAATCTGCAATAATTACATATACTCTACTTATACATCAAATCTATAATAAAAAATAGGCATACGAAGTGTAATACTTATATATACTAGACTTGGTCAATGGTCTGGCCAGTTGTATGATGTTCTCTTTAGGCTAACTACTGATATGTGTCCTGTCAAGCTATCAGTTGTCTCTGGGCTGGTATAGCACACATTTAAGGCTGAGCTGGACTTGCAGAATTCACCAGCTGAATTCAATACATTTATGTCTGTTCTTCTAGTCATAAGCTAAATTACAGTAAATTTTCACATCTTTAATTAACTTATGCAATTACAATATCTTACTTTTATAGCTTGTGGTACAAAAAGTCAGGGCCATAATTAGGGGTGAGTGAGTGGTGCCCAGCGTTACCACAATTATTCTATCAATATACAGGTTGGGGTGGAGGGGACATGTCCAAAACCTGGAGGTGTGGCCTCAAAAATAGAAAAAAATAGTGTGGCATCACAAAGTGTACTGCTGCATTGCAAAGATGCTACAAAGGGGACAAAGGGGGCAACTAACCCAGACCCCTCTAACAAGCCTGGGAGTGTGTAAAAAGTCTATACAGTTTTTTGTGTGTACTAAATAAAAATATGCCTTACCTACTGTATATGGTAGTTTCTCTGCAATGGGAGATGTCTGAAGAAGTTGATTCTCACTGGGCAGACAGTGTCATCAGTCAGTATTCTCTATTCATGGAGGATATCACTAGATCCGGAATATGCCTGTTTGTGTAGGAATATAACTAATGTAATCATCATACAACAGAGGTTTACCAGACTAATGCCCCTGTGTCTCTCCAGCATCTTGCCCCTGTTTTTAAAGCCTTCTGCCCCCTGTCTTTCCAGCCTCCTGATTTGTCACTACAGCCTCCTGGCCAGTGTCTCTCCAGCCTCTTGCCCCTGTGTCTCTTCAGCCTCCTGTCCCCTGTCACTTGAGCCTTTTGCCCCATCACTTAGGCCTCCACCCATGTGTCTCTTCAGCATCTGGCTCTGTGAGTCACTCCAGCCTCCTGCTCCATCACTCCAGTTTCCTGCCCCCATGTCTATCCAGCCTTCTGCCCCTGTATCTCTTCAGCCTTCTGCTCCCTGAATTTCCAGCCTACTGATTTGTCACTTCAGCCTCCTGCCCTGTATCTCTCCAGCCTCTTGCCCCTGTGTCTCTCCAGCCTCCTGCCCCCTGTATTTCCATGCTGTGTGTGTGCAATTCATATCCCACATTTATGGCAACCAAGGGACCATCTGTCTCATTGGGGTAGGGAAAGTCTGTGGTGCAGTTGCATAGGCACTCCTCAGCTTATGCCTGCATGCTGCTGAGTGGTTATGTAGCATGACTCTAACAGTCACACTGCTGCTGCATGCAGCATCGGCAGCATGCATAGGCTGAAAGCACCTGTCACTCTGCACTCAGAGGCAGAACTGAACTCTACCTCGCACAGTAACAATCACTGCAGGATGCCAGTGGCAGTGTGGTACTGCAACAGCCACCAGTCCTGGAAATGTGACAGACTGCAGGGGGCAGATTTTTCCCATCTCTGGCCATAATCAAAATTAGGTGATTTGAACTAATTCTGAGCATCACATTTTCTGCTTTGGTTTGGTACTATTATATATTTCCTGTTATTAGTGTGACTAAGGGCCTCATTTAGCACGGATCACAAGATTGCATTTGTACACACCTGCTCGCAATGAAAATATGCTAATAAATGCAATTGCACTGCACCAGCAGCACTATACCAAAACACCCATCACTGTATAAAGCTGCCCACTTCCCATGACATGCATCCACATGTCAGCAAGAACATCGGTAACATCGAGTAACAACGAACCCATACGCACAGTTGTGGTTGACCTGACCCTACCTCACAAACTGCTAAACTGCCTGTTGCCAACTAGATCTCTGGCTACGTATACAATTGCAGGGGCTTAATTATGCACACCCCTGTAACGGCATTCAAACGCACAAGCATGCCTGCATTTGTCCAACCACGCCCCCTCTCCACCCCCAAATGGTCACTTCCTGTCAATCACAGTGTAATGGGACTGCGTGCTTACTGTAATCAATTCCCGATCACAGCGATCGGTTTGCGCACTTGCACTGCGATGTATAATCATGCGCTGAATGCAAAAATCGGCTGGATGCGTGCAAACGCATGCCTTGCGAACCAACCTGAATCAGGTCCTAAGCTTATTGGTAATTGCTACCATAAACAGCACTTTATGGCTTAAATATTGTATTAAAATCTGCATCATTATTATAACACTAAAATTAAAGGACTATAGGTGCAATTAAACTAGGACCCACACGACTGGTACCATGCACAAAATAAGCACATTTATTTACACATTTCCCCATTGTAATCTGCACCAATTTGCACAGTGATACACATAACCTCATACATCAAAAGCATTTTTGTATAGATTGCTGGCTTATGTGAAGGCCCTTCTCACCTCTTTATCTGTTTGTTAAAGTCTGGTTTTGTTTTATTACTGTACTGTATTTTTCTTCAATTGTAATTAGCTGAAGAATGTGCTGATGTTATAAATAATAAATGTTCATAATAATAGATTTTCTCATCTCAGATGTACACTCTAGCAAGGAGGTTCTTTGTTACATACATTTATAAATTATTACAATTATTTTAATGAGTAAATCATTATTATTTAAACAGTACTACATTAAAAAGATTTACATTCTGTAAAATGCACACTATGCTTTTTATTTGAACACTTTCGTACTAAAAGAAATGAGACTCCGCCTTGACAATATCGGCACTACAATGCATCTCTCCACCCAGTGTGGTGATGTTATTACTGAGGGACTTATTCATCAACACTAAAAATTGTTTAGTGTTAAATTAGTTTTCAATTCACATTGATTTCTTCTTAAGTTACATTTATATTCATCATTTATATTCATCATGCACACTCTACATAAGTCACACATCCGAAAAACTGCCATTTCTGAATAGACATTGTTTCGGATAGTGATACAATCCTACTCCAAACGCTTCCATAGTACTCTGTGCGCATGCGCAGCCTGCCGTCTGTTTAAAATAGTTTACAAGTGACCCGTAGGTCTGTAGTGTCGTCTGTAAAAAGAAGCAGTGGCAGCGAGGAAAGAGGTGGCAGGTCCCGCAGGTCAAGCAGGGGGAAGTCACGGAGATGACTCCATCTCCTGTAAGCAGAAGACAGTGGTGGGGGTAAACAGTGATGTGTACGGGAGGAGAGGGTGGCCACTAATGGACACCACTAGAATATTGAGGAGGAGCACAGCTTTAGGTATATCTGCTAAACAAGCTGTCGTGCCATCTAAAAGGCAACTTGAAAGTATTTTTGGGGGCTGTACACCATTTGCAGATGGCATACATATACATGATCAAATACCAAAAATCTAAGGTTTTGGGAGTTTGATGAATAAAGGTAATTCAACATCCCCATATTAATATATGGGAAGTATGGAAATTAATGGAGACAGACTTAACCAGGAGCTATGAGTTATGTATCTTGGTAAGTGCTTTAATGAATACAAGTGAAATGTAAAAATTGTAAAAATTAAAACAAAACATAGGGTTGATGAATAGGCCCCTGATTCACCAACCCATACACATAACAAAAGTATCTAAACCAGATAATATGTAAAAACACACCATGCTGAGTTCAAGTCACTTGTTCCTTAGCATGCTACAGTATTTGAAATTTACAATAAGGGCCATTCATTTTTAACATACAATACAAATAAATTCAATAATGTTTGCCATAAAGTTATAGATATTACTGGTGATTTTTTTTGGTAATTGTGACTTCTTTTTTTCTTTCTATTAAGCAGAGGATATCAGATATGACACAGTATTTGTTAAGATCATCATAGGGAAAACATATATCCTTTAAATTCAAAGTAACCTTACTTGCATGTGCAAAGGGAAACCTACAGATCTTACAGTATATAAAAATATTATGAAGAAATTTTATGCTGAGTTTTTCTATTCACCTTTGATATCTTCAAATCTAGCAGACTGTGCATCTTTAATTTAAATCTGGCAAGTCTCATGAATCTGTAATTAATGTTTTGGCTTTGATGCTTTTCTTTTAAGGATGGCATTGTCTTTGCAGTTAGTTGCTTAGCAAATAGCAAAGGCACTGTCTGGCAGTGATTAGCTCAGAGGATGGCACTGTCAGTGTTTACTGTAGATCAGGAGGTGACACATCTCAAGACAAGATCCATCCACCTGTTTCATTGATCTAGCATTGCAGAAACCAGATCTTACCCTTGTGACTCCTTTACTGACAGAAAGTAATTTGAGCAGTGAAAGCAGGAGCTCCATGTGGCTTCACCTTTGGTGTGGCTTGAAGAACCCTCTTTCTGCCTCTCATTCTGCAATAGTAAGCTCAGTGCTCATTCAGTGACTCCAAGGGCTGCATTTATCAACCACACTATATGCCAGTGGCATATTTTGTTCAGAGGAGTTACCTGTCTGACAAGGTCATGTGCGGTTCAGTGCTGTCTTCCTCCTCTGCATTGTCCTCTGATATGATGCCAGAAGCCTAAAGTTGCCAGAGACGAGCTATCATATAATACACAAGATTAACGGCCCTCTGTGCATGCCTAATGTGCCTCAACCTGGTGACAACTCAGAAATGCCTGAAAGCCTTTGCTGAAGCCGGAAAGGCTTTGACTGTATCACTAAAGCCATCTATAGATGGTGTAAGCGGTATAGTAATAAGCAGGTAGCTGCTGTTTGCTAAATACCATTTTCAAACATGTGGTGCATTTATCCCTAACCGACACATTATACAGATACACAGGTAGCCTGGAAAACATGAACTGTTGGTAGCTCTCAAGGACTAGGGTTAGCTACCCCTGATGCAGACTTATTAGGCTCACCACTCTAGAAGACACTGACTGGAAGGAACAAGCGGAAGGAAAATGCAGAGCAGTCAGTAGATTGTGCATGCCTGATACATCACATGACTGTGTAGTATCTTGTTCATGCTGATCCTTGATTAACTTGATATTTGATTAGGCTGATCCTTGATTAAGTTGATACTGTTGAGGCAAAACATCTGTATGACCTCACCATCAGACACTGCACTAAGGTTCTACCACCCACAAAATAACCTAGGCCTGTGTGGGCTCCAGAAGCTGCTGATCTTTTTCTGCTTCTGCCTCCTAGGCCCTTTCAGTTAACTGGTGGAGTGCTGTGTATCTCAGGTAATTGAGTGGTGAACACTGAAAATCCTGATGCTGACATTTCTTCTACATCCACATTGCTTCAGGTGCCTCTGTCTCTAAGGTTTTATAGGCATCATGATGAAGCTTGGACAAACAGAATCTCTTTTAAAATACAAACTCGCCTCTGAATTGGTAGTCTATTTTAAGTGGGTCCTATCAGTTTTACAAATACAGGGTTTCTATTGTAGTCCATGTTAAATAATCAGTCCAATGTTCTATAGCTATCTTTTGCCATATGAAGTTGGGTTTTCCATGAATATTCATCAGATTTCCCTTTAGAAAATTTCTGATTTGCAAATTATTTCCAATGTGAAAATCGTTACTTCTAATTCATTTCAGCATGCAAAGAAAGAATATGATATTTAAAACTCTCAGTTACTCTTGGTACTGAGATATAGCCCATTTATGATGATGTTGGGGTATTTTATTAAATACTAGGGAATTTTAGAATCTAAAGAATATATTGATTGGTTAACCTGAATACATGAGTGCTGAGTCAATATAGGCCATGTAGTAATTGTAGGCCATGAAAAAAAATGTCCATCACAGTTATCTGGTCAATTGAAGAAAAATGATCCTGCCCCTGTTACACATCAAACTCAAACTTATGAAGAACTTTGTAAAGGTGATAAACAAAGATGGCGAAGCTTTTAAGTACCTGAGAGGACAATTTCCACTTCTGAGTTATGTTCAACTTAAGGAAGGAATCTTTGTTACTCCACAAAGTTGCCAACTTCTTCAGGATGAAAACTTTGACTAGTCCACCAAGTTAATGAGAAAGCGGATTGGGGCTTCTTGGGTAACAAAAGACCTGGAAACTATTTTGAGACTGTGAACAACCTTCTAGAAAAGTATAATCAATTAGGCTGCAAGATGCTACTCAAAATCCAGTTTCTCGACTCTCATCTGGACTTCTACCCTGACAACTGTGGTGCAGTGAGTGAAGAGCATGGTGAGTGATTCCTCCAAGACATTTTAGCAATGGGATGAACATGTCAGGGTACTGTAGGTGAAATGCTTCTATGCTTGCTGTACTGTTTCAAGAAAATATCAGATTATATTAAAATTGCTTTTCACTTTGACTATATTACTGAAGTTCATAGAGCGCAAGTAATGTAGTTCAAAAACTAGAGCTAATAAAAACACTTTGAAGTCATAGGGGTAAATTTACTAAAGTGAGAGTTTTTAGAAGTGAGTTTTAAAAGTGATGTTGCCCATAGCAACCAATCAGATTCTACTTAACATTTAACTAGCACTTTCTAGAAGATAATAGCTAGAATCTGATTGGTTACTATGGGCAACATCACTTTTAAAAACTCTCTTCTAAAAACTCTCACTTTAATAAATGTACCCTTCATTCCTTTTTCTTGACCTCAAATTTTTTTTTTTTTTAATTTGATTAGTAAAGTATGACTATTTTTAGAAAGGAAACAAAATATTGCTTTCTTTGTTGTACAGTGATATCAGAGGAAAACACAAACTCAATAGTTAGTAAATTTAGAGTACCTCATATTATCGGTAAGTTTCAGTTGAACAATAAAATATGATTGTTTTTATTCAAAGTTTACATATCCCTTTCTTCAACTTGTATTTTTATATGTATACTAAACAGTATTAAGTGATGCCTACATTTTAAAGCCATTTAAATAAACCATACACATGTTCATAACTTTATAGAAAAAATATTAAATTTCAACTTTTTAAAAAAGCTTTTGATTTGCATTTTAGCAGATAATTTGGGTCTTATTTTATATCTTGCCTTTTCAATGTTTCTTTCATTATTACTTTGATTATGTCTTTGAAAATATATTCTCCCCCTATAATTTTGAACTGATGTCCTGATTGCAACATTTTCATTTACCGCCTCGTATTTTTTAATTGCACCCTACATTTACCTGGTACTCATAAATTGCAACCATTCATTTTTAGTTCTGTTACTGCCCAAAAGCTTAGTATTTAAGCTGTCAAACTGTTTATTCACAAACTAAAGGGTATTTTTTTTGAAAATTAACTTACATCTTTCAGTGTGCAATAACAATTTGTTTTTACTTTATTGAAGCTCTTTGGCTCTCGGGTTACTATAGGTTCCTACACAATAGACAATGTGCTCATGATGCAATATCGTGAGCGATTTTCCTTGAACTCTTCCCAGAAGCTCCCAGACTCTCCCGGGCACGATATGGTGCTATAAAGTGTCCAATGTGACTAAAGATCAATCTGCACAAAATCTATCTATCTGCACAAAAACGTGTATGAGATTGGCAAATCTAATCTTGCCTGCAGTAGGCAAGATTTGAAGATGCAATGTACGACTCATGGTACGAGCATCGGCATTTGGACTTAATTTACACGATTTGTCATTCCAATGCTTCGAAATTGGGGGAATTGTGTCAAATATAGTCTAGTGTGTACACACCTTAAGAAACTCTTAGTGATTACTGTATAAGTTTGTTGCTTTTTGAAGAATGTTAAGCCTATGAACTCTATTTTAGTTCTACTGCATTGTGGGCCTGAGATGGTGGGTAATGCATCCATGATTGCAGCTGCTCTCCCAAAGCGGTTACAGAAATTTGAAAATAATAAACTCAGCCTTTCCTTTGAGCTCCACCATGTGATGGAGTGTATGATCACCCAGATGCCCACTTTTAGCCTCCCTAGTCTGTGCAACTACGATGGAGATTGTAAACATCACACACACCATCGACATTTGATGTAGCCTATGGTCTACTCCAGCTACTCTTCACATATCCAAATAAATATGGCCTGTGAAGAGGAGTATTGCATTCCCAAACATGCCCATGACCCTACCATAACAGTCCCTTTTTGCATTCACTTTAGGTCACCTCCCAGTCCGCTCCTAAAATGCCCAGGGATCGCAAACCCCTTTTCAAGTGTTAGTGATGCTGTATGCATTGGACACTTGGGTTCTTGCATGTACAGTAAGGTTATCCAGGACTTCCTGCGCATGTGCAGTAACAAAAATTTGCTCTTTTGCGGGAACATCGACACAACTCAGTCTCTGAATCAGGGCCTGTGCACAATAATGCGCTAATGTAAATTTTTAATCAGCTTGTAATTAATCTTTCATTAATTTTTCCTGTTTTTAGTTTGCATTATTTTTTTTGCATTATTTTTATATTACTTATAAAATAAAGAGATTTTATCAAAAAAATATGAAAAAATTAGAGGATGGAAAAATGTAATGACTACAAGTGCAGTTACTTTTTTAACGATAATGTGACATTAGTATTAAGCTCTTCTGTAGCCTGTGTTTTCCACAATAAATTTTGTGCTGAAGGAATCTCCATGGGTCAAAGTTAGGAAGTACAGTAGTGCACATGGCCTGGGTGACAAAGGGGTGGTGCAGCAGCAGAGGAGAGGAAACCATGATCCCAGGTGGGATCAAATTTTATGTTTTCCAGTTAAACCAGTGAGTGGTGATGGAGGGCAATAGACAGCATATACTTATCTCATCCCTCCAAGTGATCATTATGCTGCAGCAATAGGCTTTATTATATGACCACCGTCTCTCTTCTGATTGCCTCTCCTGTTCATTTACAGCCTTGGCAGGGTCTTCTCTGGGTCCCAGCCTCCTGAAAGCTGCTGTGACTGCAACAAGATGAACAAATGAGATCACCAACATATAAATTAGGCTATAGAGAGGAATATGGAATGTAATATCTATTATATAAAGAGCCTAATGTCTGACTATGTCAAGTCACCTTCCTCCTACTTTAACAGCTTTCACTTCCTGGCTTTCAGGACACAGCTCCCTGCCACCACGATGGAAGATCTCCTTGGCTGCCTCAGGACACAGCCCTCTGCTCAATCACCTCACAGCTGTCACTGGCTGTCTGGTAGGACACATCACCTTGCCCTCTTCCCTCACAGTTGTCACTGTTTGCCTACCCAGAAACAGCCCATCACCATGTCCCCTCACTGGTGTGGATTAATAGTCAATAGGTCAACACCAGAAGGTCGACAGGTAACAGGTTGACATGGTCAAATGGTTGCCAGGGACAAAAGGTTGATTGACAAATGATCAACACTGCAGAAGGTTAACAGGGTTAAAAGGTCTACAAGTTCAAATAGTCGGCACACAAATGGGCGACACAAATGGTTGACATTTAATTTAATCTTAATCATAATTCTCCCCCTAGTTCCTAGTGCTAACCCTCTCCCAAGTACCTAAGCCCCATCCAAACCATTATGTTTAAAAAACATGTTGACCATTTTTTTTCTGTCAACCATTTGAACATGTTGACTTTTTAACCCTGTTTGCTTTCTTCACAGTCAACCATTTGTCAGTCAATGTTTTGTCCCTATTGACTTTTTGACCATGTTGACTTATTGCCCATTGACCATCTGCTGTTGACTTATTGACTATTAATCAAAAACATTGTCAATCTTCCATTTGAACCCCCCTCACAGCTGTCACTGGCTCAGTCACCTGTTAACTCCTGTCACAGCTCTCACTGGCATTCTGACAGCCATCTGCCACTTTCACTGAGACTAACTTTCTGACAGGATACAGACCATACCACTTCTCCTCACAGTTTTATGGTCACACATCCAATTCTGTTATCCACCTCCACTGATAGCAGAAACCAATACTACCTCACCACCCACATTCAGCTGCTCTGCAAGTCACACCCAGCAGATTGGCAGGTAAGATACAAGTCTCCCTGCACTGAGGGAAGTTTCTGTAGTCTTTCTGTGTTGGCAGCACCTCAGAGCTGATGTAAGGATATACCTCAACCCCTGATATTGATATATTGATGATATACTGTAGATAGCCAAATATAACGCCTTCAATGATATACAAGTAGTAACAATTATTTAAAATAAGGGGAAATAGGTGATAAAAGAGGGGGAGAAAGACTGGAATTATTTGTTGATGTTATTAATGAGTATTATGAAGATAATAACTTTAAAGGTGTTAATAAAATTAATTATATTCATAGGGGTTGTTATGTTGGTGTTGAATTAGTTAATAGTTTTGGAGAATTGGTTAAGTATTGATAAGGGAATGATGATGAATGGCACTCACTACTTCTCTAAATTATATGGCAGTCACTGATGCTCTCTGTGTCCTCTGGTGGTCAATGTGATGTCCCCTGCACTATATGACAAACACTGTGATATTCTCTGTACTATATAGTGGTCACTAATGCTATGTCTATTGTATAGTGGTCAGTGATGTTACCTGCAATATATTGTGTTATCTGTGCAATTCTCTACATTATATGGTGGTCACTGTAATGTTTACTCCATTTTATGACTGTCACAATGATGTTCCCTACTTTATTTGCTCATTTGTACACTGGTCATTAAAATAATCCTACACCATTCTATTGATGCTTAGTGTATCAGGTTGAGTCATGGTAGAGCTGTCAATCATATTTGGAAACTCTTTTAAACCTGACTAGATGTCATTATGGTATTTCACTCTGTAGCCCTGAGTTGACACATTCTCATCACAAGTGGGTTTCTTGGAAAAGGTCAGTTTTATCCTGGTAGCAGGGCCAGACTAAGGGGGGTGGACAGGGGCATTCATCCTGGGGCCCCCACACAGGAAGGTTTGACCCTGCAATTGCCAAGAATAGGTGCCTGATGGCACCTGTTCTTGGACTGGGGCTGTTTGGCTGAATAGTCTGCATGCATAGAGCATACAGCACAGAGCGGATCCAGAGTCCCCTCACCAGCATCATGTGACACATCACGTATGTGATGCTCAATAGGGAACTTGGGAGCTGCTCTGCTCTGTATATTCTGTGCATGCAGAATATGCAGCAGCAGCTGACAGTGAATGACAGCGGCCAGCGGTGAGTGCCAGACAGAAGGGATGGATAGTGTCCCTCCCCAGTCCCCACATTACTCCAAGTGGTGATAGCTATATAAGGTAGGCATCTCCCAGGTGTCCAGTGGCTAGATGTGTGTGCTCGACTCTTCAATGATTTATTCACTACCGGTGAAATGCATGTGACGTTTCCATGTGCCTCACATCTAATAACCTCTGGCTCACATATACTACTGATCATAATAGCTGACCTGATTATCCTGCAATGTGGCCACCCATTTGTAGTAGCCACCTATGTAGTTTCCTCCTGGGCTTACTCCCTTATTATTAGAAGCAACAGCAGTTTTTGAAAAGCAGACAATGGCAAGCCTCACTTATACAGTAGGCTAGGAGTAAGAGCATAGTGTTGGAGTTATGTTCTATGATACATTCTGATTTGGGGCAAGTGACAGTGGTTTATCAATATTATTGGAGGGGGCCCCCACAACTTAGTTGCCTTAGGGCTCCCACAAGCCTTAATCCAACCCTTCCTGGTAGCAGTATTTGCAGGAGAAACTGAAGCTAGAGATGTTGTTTTGTCAATTGCTACTTAAGCTGACAACTTGATCGCAAGGCGCTGTTTTCATCTCTTAAGATCTGTGTCAGTTAGGAAGAAAAAAATTTAGGGCCAAATGTAAAAGGGTATAAATAGAGAATAACCAGCACTAGCTAAGCAGGTCAATCAAGTGTTAATGCAGCAGTAAAAAAAGAGGTATTGTCAACCTCACTTAAAAAGAGAAAACAGATAATTCTGCGCTCTAACACTTAAGTTGGGACATTAGTGACACACAGTCATGTACATAACTTTTAATCAGTAGAAAAAAGCACAATATACAGTATATACACTAAAACACAATGAATTAAGCCAATAATGGCTAAAACAAATGCATCACATATTACATCAACAAAAAATAAAGAGTTGATCAGACTCTCATTAAGTAATGTTAAAAGAATATTAGAAAGAGTAGTAAAACTTGGATGAAGTAAAAGGTTACTGTTGCCAGTAACCAATCCAAATTGGAGTTGATTATATCTAGAAAGCTGATACTTTTGCAATATAATGTTTTAATATGAAATAACTGGAGAATCCTTCCAACAAAGAGTATATACCAGTTCTCCTATTCGTTTTTAGGTGATATTAATAATCCCTCTTCATAGTTTATCAATTAAGTCAGTAAAGCTGTCCAGGTGAAATCAGAACACAAAAAAAGGAAAATTAGCTATAATGCGGTGCCCTGAAGCAGATCAACCAAAGCAATCCAGGGGGACCCATGCCCCCAAAAAGAACCAAAGCTGCACTACACAGTCTACATATTTGCAGGACTTACCTATTTTGTGCCTCTGACTGGTGTGCATATTACAATGCCAGACTCGAGGCTCTAAACATATGTGGCAAGGGTGCTAGTCTGAGTGGAAAGTGTCTCAAGCTTTCAGCTGTGCAAAGCAATGCACTGATTGGATTATATAGAAAATGGGCCTCAGACTGCACACCCTGAACACACACATATATATATATATATATATATATATATATATGGGACCTATCGGGTTATGAGCATGGCTCCCTGAGCCCTCTGGAGGCTATTTACACTTGATACTATGTGCTAAGTATTTTTTCTGTGCTACATGGCTTTGTTTCCCTGTTGGTGTTTTTCCATTAAATTTTTTTGACTGGATGTGCTGGATCTGTTCCTATTTGGACTTTGCTGCTTATATTATCCGAGCACTCCATATGGATTATTTTTAGTGATGTGTGCGTCCTCCCAACCTTATATATATATATATATATATATATATATAATTGGAGGTGTTTCCTGCGGAGACAATTAATATATACATAAAAAGAAGAAATACAAGTGCACAACTCCAAAATTTAGATTGTGTAGTGCAGGTTTGGTTCATTTTTGTGGCATGGATCCCCCTGGATTGTTTTGGTTGATCTGCTTCAGGGCACCACATTATGACACATTTTCACATTCACAACACATTTTAATGCTTCACTGTCTGTTTTATATATGTATTTTTTATTTTTCTATGCAGCTGCGGCTGCTCTTAACTATTCCTTTACACTTCACTTTTCTTATTATAGCAGTGCCTTGGGGTGGTTTAGCTGGGCTAGTTTGAGGGTGTCCTGTGCTCTGGATTTGAACCCTAGTATATTAGGAACCTACCCTACAGAGGTTACCCGGATGTGGTGGGTAGGCCCATAACCTTGGCCAAGATTATACCAAAAACCTCTATTTACTGCAAAAATGTATTTATTTATATATAAACAGTTAATTTTTAGTTGTGCACTTGTATTTCTTCTCTTAGTGTGAAGTTCTATGCCAGGAGTGAAACATTTTTGGATATTTAGTGGTCTGTGCATATGGGTCTTTTTCATCTCTTGATAATTTTCTTTTTTTCTTCATTACCAATTCCCTCTCATAATTGGTCACCATCTGACTCAATTCTGATTCTCTCCTTTTATTTTCTGGGTTGTCCTTAAATTGTAAGAAATCTTTTTGAATCTGTTCATCTTCTTTATTTACCATTTTTATCTTCCTTTCTCTGTAATTGATTAGTGATTTAATCAGGGAAACCGAACAGCGTTTAAGCTCCAAATCTTATTCTTTAGTTAGTTCTGAGTCATCGTTAAAAGATAGGCTCTTATGCACCTGTAAACCTTTCAGTATCCTATCTAATTCGATATATTTGGACAAAAAAACACTGTAAAGCCAGTGTCTACTCTCAGTAAGTAAAAGTGATTCAAGCTCTAAAAAGCCTCGATTCAGGTCTAATTCAATATCATCAGCAGCAATATCAATATCATTATCAAATCTTAACAGAAATTACTAGTGTCCTAGTTTTGAAAATGTGCAAGTACAGAGCTATACTCACACATTTTTAGAACTCACCCTATGTATTTTGGTGCGAGAACATCCAAACTATTATATTTCTCACATCCCCACAACTCGCAATGGTAAAATTTGCTTTCAGATGTTTTGCCATTGTACGGATACAACACTGCCAATGTAATAGAGTGTGAGTTTTTAACTTGCACACTATTACTGAACTAAAACTTGTAAAATGAAAGATGTGCTTCAGGCTAGTGAGTATAGCCTGAGCAGGTCAGAGTTAGAAACATGCACAGATCAGTAAGATCCGTACATGCTTCTGTGTTAAATAAACCTTAAAAAAATGTTGTGGGTTCCCATCCTAAAAGCACAACCAGCACCAGGCTCAGTGGGCCAGTCCTGGTTGTGGAAATACAAGGAAAAATGAGTAGGGGGTCCCCTATATTTTCCACAACCAGCACCAATTTTTTCTAGCTGGGGTTTAATGACAGAGCAATGGGACCCTTTCACCGGGTCCCCCAGCCAAAGCATTCAACACCTGACCATTAGTTAGCCCAAGGACCCCCCAATAAAGGTGTTCTCCCTGCCAGGGCACCCCAGGCCTGGGCTGATAGCCAGGGGCTATCCCCAGCACCCCTGGTCTGTGGCTGTCAGGTTGATTGTGTAAAAAAATGGATTAAATAATATTATCTTTTACATTAGAACTAGAGGTAGAACCACAAGTACCCACATATGGGGCATTAAGGGCCCACTGGTACTTAGTTTACCTGCAAAATAATATTAAAATAAGCAACAGGAAAAAGATTTTATTATTTTATTTTATATGCACTTACTTATACGCACTTACACTCACACATACTCACCTACAATCCTTGTAGCCATTCATGTCCTCTTCTCAATGTAGCACCCACATAACCTGTAAAAAACATTTACATACTCACCTTTTCCTAGTGTAGATCATGTCCTCTTCAGTCAAAGTAGGCATCCAAGGGTTTAAAAAAAAACACGATAAGTTGAACCACGGGACAAGAGGAAGTCTATGTGTTAACACATAGACTTCCTCTACATGAATGAATGGGACCGAGGTGACTCCTGTCATTAGAGGAGCCAGCAGCCAATCAGAGGTCGCTTACATAGGAGCTGCCCGCTGATTGGCTATGAATGGGCAGGCTGTGTGTCAAACTTTCCCCAATAGACTTCAATGGTGGTAAAGCGCCATTGAAGTCTATATTGGAACCAAACACATAGTATCCTATGATCTGAACCGCAAAGTTAATAAAGTTAAACCTTCCAGTACATGCACATGTCAAAAGATATGTCTTTCATCATGTCTTGTCCTGCACTAGCATATTTGTCATTTATTTCATCCATTGCTCCTGTGGTTTACTCTATTTAGGCAAAAATACTTGACAATTCAAAGAATGGATGGCCTTACACCAGTCAGCTATAAGGAACAAGACCAATTGGTTGCCAAGAATTTCAGGGAATTTTGACTCATTATAGTGATTTTACAGTAGAGGATCATTGATTGTGTACTATTGCCTCCTATAGGCGGTAACCGAGACAAGTTGTTACTTCAATTGGAGGTCCAGTGGATTCATATGCTAAACTCTGTGGCCCCACATGGCCTTGATTAAATATTTTCACTCAAGTTCTGCCTGTAACTATGTTGTTCCAATTCCTTTTCTGTTAGCACTCCCATTTGATATACTGTATTATGTTTTGACATTTTCATAGCAGCACAGGTTGCTGACTCATACTATACTATAAGGACAGAGATTTTTACATCTAGTTCAGCAAAGTATCCCTGGTTTATTGCTCAGAGTCATTCATTAATGTGTGACTCCACAGATACAGTAGTTAATATGTTTTTTATGGAGATCTGTGTAGATGTTTATGTATATTGTCTCTCATCATGTTAATTCTATCTTTGTTATGTTAAATGCATTATGTTTTATTGTCACTGGGTTTGTGGAAGTTTTATATCACATTAACTCTGCCTGCTTATTTATGTATTCCCTGATGCTTGCTTAAGTTACTTGACTTCAGTGACGTCATTGTTAACATTGTTAATGTGCCACCAACAACAGTTGCCAGGGGAAGTTGGTGTAAAGAAGCTCTGCTGTGTGCAGACTACCCAGGATTCCCCCTTGCCTTGTTGTCGTTCTCTACCCATTTTAGCAACAGTTGCTATGGGTGTGATGTTACCCTCAGTGAAGTCGATGTCAGGTGCTGCTTTGCATTCTGAGGTGATGGCGGGCACATCCTGGAGTGTGGTGAGTGATATAGGGCTGAAAAAAGGAGGTGTTTTAGGGTGGTGGTATATAAGGAATCACTGTTTTTATTGCATTTATATCTCTGAAGATGGTTTTTCAATAAACCAAAATGTTGGAACACTTTGAAGTTCAGTTTATTGCATTTTATACCAAGTCTCTGAGTGCCACCTCTGCTTTATTCAAGATATACATGGATAAACAAGCGTTACATATGAAATTAATCAGCTCAGTCTCCTGGTGCATCCTAGTCACATAGCAATGCATCTATGAAGCATTTTTGCCAAAAAATATGTTTAAAAAAATGCCCGGTGCTAGCAGATTTGCTCATGACCTGTCAGCTCACTTGCGCCAGCCTTCTCATGCTGCATGGTGTATTCAGGCTAGATTATGAGAACACATCTGTATAAGATGCTCACTTCACCTTCCGGGATGCATCAGCCTTTCCCCCCAACTTAGAGTGGCATAATCACCACAGTCAAATCTAAGGGAGAAGCTCTCAGTCTAAATATAAATGACATGCAACTCATTTAACACCCATACTATGAGACCATACCTTTCCAGTAAGGATCACAGGTACTCGTACTGTAGTTCACCTTGTCAAAAGCTTTAGACTAATCTAATGGCAGTAAATACTGTCACAAAACCGAGACTTAGTTAGTCATGCCCAGTCTGACAGTGCTTTATCAAGGTGGGTGATGCAATCCCAGGGCAATGTCACTACATTCCTGAAGGTCATGGGTGCATCCATTTTTGTTCTGATCAGCTGAGCACCCTATTTAAAGCTGTACCTGCCATTAGCACACTGTCAGAACAATGTGGAACAATACTCCTCAGTGTGCTCACTGACCAGTGTGTATCACATGGCTCCCAGTCTGCACCTCTTCAGCCTGTGTTCAAGCTGCTGTTCTTCTGCTGGTCCCAGTCCAGTTCAAGTTGCTGTTTACCTCCAGTCTCAGTACAGTTCAAGCTCTGGTCCCAGTCCAGTACAAGTTGGTGTTCTAATCTGGCTCTGCTCCCAGTCCTGTTCAAGCTGCCTCCACTATGCTGCCTCTGAGTCTGTCTAATCTACCCGCTATTGTGAGTATCCTGCACACCTTTAGCATGTTTCCTGCATTCCGGTCCCAGGCCGGATAAACCTGTAAATTTCTGACTATGTCCTTCATTCCATTCCCATTCTGGATCAACCTACAAGTATCAGATAGCTACCTCCATTCTGGCCGCAGTTCAGATCAGCCTGCTACCTCCATTCTTATTACAGTCTGGTTCAGCCTGCTACCTCCTTTCTGGTGTCAGTCTGCGACCTGTTTATATTATTCCTGCAGATGTATGAAGTTCCCATTTATAACCATTGATAGTTCTAGTGCGAGTCAGTTGGCCATCCCACTAATTAAGATATATTCATGTACTGTATCTTTCTGACCACTGAGAATTGTAGCAGAATCCCTGGGGGTATTATTACCCATCAAACCATTGGAAAGACACTTCAAGTTGGAGTTATACACTCCAAGTCAATAGACTTTTATGTAAATCCTGAAGCATCCAGTCCTGTCATTTTAGGCTTTACATAGCTACAGTGTCATAATCTCTATATGGATTGGCCCCCAACCCCAATTCTTTCTTGGGGCTCCTGGTGTTCTGAACATTGTTTACAACCTGTATTGTCTCATTGTGTTACCTCCAAAAAAGGTTCCCTTCTCCGGTTTACATCTTACAGAGAATTTCAAGACATCATTTCAAAGGAATCAGTTGTTGTTCTACCACCTCATCATGAATGGAACTGTCTCAACGACTTACTCCAAGGCAAGGTACCTATCTGCGAGAGTCTCTACTAGTCCCCAGCTGGAGCTGGGTTCTTCTTAATTAAAAAAAAAGATGGAGGCTTGTGCCCTTGCATTGATTATTGTGGGCTGAATGATATTACTATTAAAAATCACAATCTACTCCCTCTGATTACTGAGTTGTTCAATTGAATAAAGGGAGCTTACGACTTTTCTAAGCTCGACCTTCGAGGGCCTTACAACTTAATAAACATCAGTCAAGGCAATGAATGGAAAACTCCCTTTAACACCTGAAATGGACATTATGAGTATCTTCTGATGCCCTTTGGTTTCAATGATACTCTACTAGTTTTCCAAATATTCACAAATTAGATTTTTTTGGGACCTTCTGTACCATTCAGTGGTTGAATACCTGGATGATATCTTTATTTTCTCAGCTGACTTGTCTTCCCATCATAGGCATTTAACAAGGTTCTCCAATGCTTGCGGAAAAATAAACTTCTGTGAATTTGAAAAGTGTACTTTTGAGACCACATTAATTCTATTTCTGGCCTACATAATTTCCAGTAGAGACTTGTGCATGGATCCCAATAAATTCTAACCAATCATTGACTGGCCTCAACCAAATCAATTTAAAATCTGTGCAATGTGGGCTTTGCAAATTGTTATAGAAAGTTTATTCAAAACTATTATACTATTGTTGCACCTCTCACTGGCCTAAAGAAAATGTGCCAATCCTCTCAAGTAGTCCAAAGAGGCTTTCAAAGTCTTTAAAAAAGGCATTTACTGTACCTCCTCTCCAATCCTACATTAACCAAATGTATCCACAACATTCTATATGGAAGTGGATGCATCTATTCTCGGGAGTTGGAGCAGTACTTTCACAAAAAGCTGGAGAAGGTCAGTGGCATTTGTGTGGTTTCATTTTCAAGATGTTTCTTCTTGCCAAGAGAAATTACATCAAAGGTGACAAAGAGTTTCTCACCATGAAACTGGCCTTGTAGGAATGGTGATACAGATGTGTCCACATACACCTTTCTGAAAATTGTGCCATGACTCTCAATTTTGCATGACATCAATTCTCATATGTTGCTGTGCCATGCTGTCTGCGGTGCAGCAATGGTTCAATGCACACTTCCACCACTGGGTGAAAGTATCACATAATGTATCACTGTATAATGTTCCACCTTCTATATGTAGCAAAGATACAGTAGTGGTCTGCTTTGGATTTTAATAGAGGACAAACGAGGGGTGTTGAGGAGTGTTTATTTTTTTAAAGGTGCAATATGCATTTGCGGTTAAATCACTGTACTAGCTGCTGAAACACTGTACTAGCACCAAAAAAACTGTCACTAGGAAACTGTCATCAGTTCCTGAAAAGACAGATTTTGTACTTCCCATCTGCCGGTATTGTGGCGTAGTGGTAAAGTCACTGCACATCACAACAGACAAGCAGTTACTGTAGGGTTTGAATCTCTGTGTAATTTTTTTTTGGCTCAAAAAATAAATTTATACAATTCAATAATATAATATTATCAGTAATATAATTTTAAAAATAAAACTTTTTAGAATAAAATCATATTTTATCTAGAAGGTGTGAATAGCGTGTACAGTATGTGGGGATCAAAGTCAGTGAGGATGGTGTGTAGGGATTTCATAGAGATATAAGGCCATATTTTCAATTTGAGGCAAAAAGTCCATTATCGGCAATAAATTATCGCCGATGACATCATTTTCACCTGTTTCACTTATCCCCATATTCAATTTCAAAGACTTTTCGCAGGTGCGAAAAGTCTTTGTTATAAAATCGGGATAAGTTTTCACCATGTGATTCATGGTGAAAAAAAGAGAAGAATTGTGGATTAGGGGTGCAGGCTTACAAAAAATAGCTTGCAGCCCTGGGAGTGTCCCCTAAAAGTGATCTGTGTCAAAAAAAATTTTTTAAAATCCTCAGGACACCCCAAAAAATTGACTTTTATTTTGGGAGCGAAAAATAAAAAAAATTGGGGAACTAAGCTTTAAACTAGCAAAATTGATTCAGGGGAGGTTACCAAGTTTGCAGCAGGTGTTTTCTAGATTAAAGCTGGTAGCGGCAGGTGCATTAAAAAAAAAAATTTAGGGACTTAAAAATATGCTTGCACCCATTTTCATATTCCCCAAATTTTATGGGCATAGTTTTATTTAAAAATAAAGAAAAAAAAATGCTATTCTTCACCCCTTCTTCACAGGCACATTTATGCACCTGCCATGGCTATTTAAAAACCCGACTTCCGTTCAGCAGGCCAGAATGGGGGTCCCATTGATCCCCCATGTCAGACCATCTTTAGGGGGGTGCCAGGATGATTTCCCGAAAAATTGCCAGGACTTTTCGATACTTACATTTCCGCCAGGTCCCTTTAATCACTGATTCCTAATTGAATGTGGGAATAAATGGGCATGCACCCAATACTTTATCCCTGCAAAAACCGGTGATGAGGGCGAAAAGTCTGACCTCAGACTTTTCGCCCCATATTGAATATGGCCCATACTGTAGAAATTACCATTTAAAAATATAACACCATACTGCATTTCATATACTGGAGCCATAAAAACACATATTAGATAAATAACATAGAAATTAAGGCTTGGAAATATGGCTCTATATTTCATATACTGGAGCCATAAAATCACATTTTAGATTAGCAACATTGAAAATAGCGCTTGGAAATATGGCTCTATATTTCTTATACTGGAGCCATTTTAAATGACATAGAAAGTAGCACTTGGAAAGATGGTTCCATATTTCATATACTGGAGCCATAAAATCTATTTTTTTTTTTTAAAATGACATAGAAAATAGCACTTGGAAATATGGCTCTATATTTCATATGCTGAAAAAAACCTGTTGCTATATTTCTAGATGGAAACTAGAACTCTGTAACAGAAGCTGTCAGTTACAGTTGATTTTCACTATGTAAAAGGTAAAAGACTACAGCTTCTACCTGTGGGTACTATAGCATAGGGGCAAGGTGACTGCACATCACATAATGTGTTTAGGGTTTGAGTCTCAGTGAAAACACTTTTTTTTTCTTCTTCAAAATTACATTTATATGAATCAATAATATAATATTATCAGTAATATAATTTTAATAACAATAAAACTTTAGAATAAAATCATATTTCATCTATAGCAGGGGTTCCCAACCACGGTCCTCAAGGCACAGTAACAGTCCAGGTTTTAAGGATAGCCATACTTAAGCACAGGTGACCTAATTAGTATCCCAGTTAATTTGATTTAACCATCTGTGCTGCAGCATGGCTATCACTAAAACCAGGACTGTTAGTGTGCCTTGAGGACCGAGGTTGGGAATGACTGATCTAGAGGGTGTGAACAGCATGTATAGTATTATGTGGGAATCAGAGTCAGTCAGGATGGTGTGTGTCTGTAGGGATTTCATAGAGACATACTGTACTGTAGAAATTACAACTTGAAAATATAACACCATACTGTATTTCATATACTGGAACCATAAAATCACATTTTATATAAATGACATAGAAAATAGTGCTTGAAAATGTGGCTCTATATTTCATATGCTGAAAAAAATTGTTGCTATATTTCTAGCTGGAACTAGAACTCTAAAAGATGTTCAGCATGCAGGAAAATTATATACTTGTGAGCAAGGCAAGACCAAGGGTTGGTGGCGGGGTGTGGGAAAGTGGAGTGTGTGTAGAAAGGCTGTTGCTATGTTTTGGGTAGGGGAGGAGGCACACAGAGCCACTACAGCTATGATCAGAGAGGGGGAGGGAGGAGGAGAGCTGCTGTTGTCACATTGCTCTGGGGGAGTGGAGCACACAGAGCCAATTATGGGATGGGGGAGGATAGCTGCTTGGAGTGTGCGCACTAGACATAGGATATCAAAAGAAAACATTGGAACGGAAGTACCAATGTTTTTAACATTAACTAAGATTGTTTAGACCTAACATTGGTTCTGTAACATCAATGTTAACCGATTTTCTATTTGTTTAAGCACACTACTGCACATGTAGGTACTTAAACATCTAATACACTAATAGGCTTCTGAAATCATACTTATTTTATGTTTATTTTATAGAGGCTTACAGTATATACAGTCCAGCAGTTCAAAAATAAAAACAGCAGCACTTGGAGGAATTAAAAATTGCAAAACTCCTTTATTGGATCTGTACAGACCTGGTACTTCTTAGGCAGCATACTACAAGCAGCCCTCCTGACACATTCAGAACCAGAAGTAAGAACCAGTGTACATGTGTGAGTGCATGTATGTTTAATAAAATGTTACTGTCTACAGTGTGTGTGTTCTGTGGTTTTTTAATATTACTTTGCTGTGGATCTACAGGTACCAGCAAGCACGTAATGTACCAGCATGCGGACGAGGCTTGCTGGGACCTGCAGTTCTACAGCAAAAGACAAAGTTTTTAACTATCTGAAATATTTGAAACTATTTTAAATGCTCTACCCTACACTATTGACCTGGCATCCACCGCCCTATGGGTGCTGGTGAAAGCCCCTGGCTATCAGCCTGGAGAGGGGGACCTCTTTATTGGGGCAGGACCGGCTTCAAGGGTAGCCCCACCCTGTGCTGGATAGGTAAAATGCACCCTTGTAATGTCAGGCTGGGGGCGAGCCCAGCACTTCATCACTAGCTAGGCTTCCCCCAGCCCTTTCCTGGCACTGAATGGATACTGCCCGCATGCGTGCAGCATCCATTCAGCTACTCTAGGGTCTGGCACCACAATACAGCTGCAGCCGTGGGGGTGCCCAACCTCCAGACCAGACCACCCACAGGACACTTCGGCCCATGGGTGGAACAATGGGACAGTGCTGTCCCACTGAAAGTGTAATATTGGGAGGGGTGCTCCATCTATGGGTCAGCACCCCTGTTCGACCACACTGGTCGAACACCCAAAGAGTCTGCCCTGATTGGGGGGTCCCTAGCTCCCCAAGATTTGGCCCAGTGAAAGGGCTCTCTTGGCTTTGACATTAGCCCCCTTGCTAGAAAAAGTCCGGTGCTATTTCTTAAAAATACAGGGGGACCCTACTCATTTTTGTCCCCTGTATTTCCAGAACCAGGACTGGATCAGTGCCTAGTACTGGTTGCGCAGTGCCCCTATATCATTTTTCACCCATATTTTGGCAACCAGGGCTGGTTCTGACTAGACCAGTGCTTGTTGTGCTTAAGTACAGGGGACCCATATGTCGTTTGTCTCTGTAATTAAGCAAAACCAGCACTGGGTCTCTAAAAGCCAAGGGTTCTTTTGTGGAGGGGAGAATGCCATTTTTTTTCTTTTTTATCACTGGTCTTTTTTTTTTAACGCAGCAGCACAGACAGTTCTCTCTGATTCCTTCTGTGTTCTGTGTTAATGACAGAGATGGATGTACCATGGATCTCCTGGTCCATGCATGCATCTGTGTCATTGAAATACATAGCAGCACTGAGGGGTCTCACTGATCCCATCCGTGCGTCTGTGTCAATGACACAGCTGCATATAGCATGGATCTCCCTTGTCTGTGCTACATGCATCTGTGTCATATCCCACTCAATCTAATGATTATGAAATCATTAGATCATGCACCATAGATTGGGTGAACATCGTGCAGCCTTTGCTGCCCATCATGCACTTAAACTGCCAGAGAGAGTTCAAGGGTGATTTGTGTGTATAATATACTGTAATAACAAAGTGGAAAGCAAAACATTGTGCAGCCAGCAACATTACTGGTCAATGAATATACAATGTAACCATGGAAATCGGGAGCTATTTTTGGAGGAAGGGAGGGACCAAATGTACAAAAGTGTCTCAATACACAAAGAGCAACATTAATGAGTAGTAGCAAAAGACTGGGGGAGGGCTAATGCAAATGTGATTTGTTGTCTATTTGTGGAAAATGTGCAGCCTTTACAAATGAATTCCTCCCCTCCTCCCCCTCTGTGTTGAGAAAAGCAAAGGGTTATCCTGGAGAAGAACATGAACATACTGTAAATTACTGATGGTCAGTTTTTGAATTATACTGTATATCTAGCACCACAATATGAAATATGGAGTCATACTTAAAATCATTATTTTATATGTTGTTTATCTAAAATGTGTTTTTATGGCTCAGTATACGAACTTTGGAGCCATATTTTCAAGGGGATATTTCTACAGTATATCACTAAGAAATTGCTACACACACACCATCCTCACTGACTCTGATCCCCACATACTGTGCACACTGTTTATACCCTCTAGATAAAATATGATTTTATTCTAAAAAGTTTTATTGTTATTAAAATTATGTTATTGATAATATTATATTATTGATTCATAAAAATTTATTTTTGTAGAAAAAAAAAGGTTTACACTGAGATTCAAACCCTAATTTCCTGGTGTGATGTGCAGTCTCCTTACCCCTACACTATAACACCTACAGGCAAATACTGAAATCTTTTACCTCTTACATAGTGAAAATGAACTGAAAGTGACAGATTCTGTTATAGAGTTCTAGTTTCCAGCTAAAAATATAGCAACAGGTTTTTTTCAGCATATGAAATATGGTGCTATATTTCCAAGTGCCATTTTCTACTGTATGTCATTTATCTAAGAATGTTATTTATGGCTCCAATATATGAAATTTAGAGCCATATTTCCAAGCACTATTTTCTATTCTGTAGGACATTTTACTGTATATGTAGCCAAAGTATGCAGGGTATTTGTTACCCTGTCTGTCACTGCAGTGGGAGGCAGCTTACTGTATAGGATCTTCCTCTCCAGCTTTCTACTTATGAAGCCGCAGTATACTTTCTAAAAATGCCACCTGCTGTCTGAAAAGTGGTACTGCACTACATTTCAGCCTCCTTACACATGTCCCGACAGTTATATCTTGGCAGGGCTGATTATCTCATATCATGAATGGCAGGCCATGGCACAATTTTCAGAAAGGTATATTTGAACACATCCGTACCTTTTGGAGGTTGCCCAGTTTTCTGTCACTATCTACACTGACTATAAGAACTTATTGTTTCTTAAACATGCTCAGTCCTTAAACTCACAACAAATTTGTTGGGCATTGTTCTTCTCTCATTATAATATCAATGCTACATTTTGTGCAGGTTCTAATGAGCATACTGCTGACGCTTTATCATGTTTTGTGCAAGTAGATTAAATCATTCCCGAGCCTTGGCCTATTATTGTCCCTCTGTGTATTTTTGTTACCAAAATCAGCAAAGTCTCTTCTAGGAGAAAGACTTTTATTCTTGAAAAGTTATGCAAACAAAGTGCTGCATTAGCTCATTGCTTGAAGTCTGTGATTGAAAATAATACCTAAATAACTGTCTAACCCCCCTCCTATTTTAGGCACCAGAATTCAAACATCAAAGGCCCTGTCCTTTTTGAGGGGTTTGTGAATCATTCAAAGTAACACTCAGAAAAACTCTCCTGGCTTTACCTCTGAATTTTAGGACTCTTTAACATAAAACCTATGTATCCTAGAGCTACAGCTACTGCAATAATAAGTGAAATCTGTGAGGTCTGGAGATTGGTGGACATGCAAATAAACAAGAATAGCCTTCTAGCCAATCTAACAGGAAAAATTGTAATAGTAGCCCAGGATTGTCTTTAATCCTCCTTAGTCTTTAGGCCTAATTGTGGTGGTAAAATCACCACCAATCTGCTGGGCTGTAAAATGGTTTTATATCTCTGAAGAGATATTTCCTATCCCAACATGATTGTGGTCCATAGATATTTATAAAAAAAATCTATGGACCACAATCATATTGGGATAGGAAATATCTCTTCAGAGATATAAAACCATTTTACAGCCTTAGGTCATGTCCCCTCATATTGACATCCAAACTCATACATCTACCTACCTTTAGGACTATAAACATAAACTATAAAAAGTGCAGCCAAATCATCATATGGCTTTACCGCAAAAGACCAATAAGACCACTCCTCCACTTGCACTTAGCTTTGTGGAGAATTGCTAACTCAGTCACCTTGTCTCTTGCAAAAACAAAAAATCAGCCTCAACAGTGCTGAAAAAATCAAAGGCCAAATAGTGAACTTGATTGGTCAATATGGTAGCCATATTAATGGTAGCAAGCCTTATAGGCTGGGGATCCATGTTACTTGGGTTATAAAAATAGGACCTTGCTCTCCTGTTTCTCAGACTCATCATCTGAGGATCCAAATCTTTTAATACTTAGGCTGGCAGAGATTTTATCTAAGATGATCACCTCTTCATCCTCTACCAGCTCCCCTATATTAACCAAAATAACATCTGCATCTATCAGAGGAAAAATATTTCCATAGAACTATCTTTATATTGCAGACAGGGAGACAGGCTAGACACACTATTTAACAGGTATCAGAAGCATATGGGGAAACAGAGAGATTGAGAGTAGGAAGGATTCTCATTAGACTGTCCTTAAATTTAGAAAAGATAACAGGACCCACATGGCTTCGGAAGACAAAAGACAGATTTTTTGTTGTGCTGGATGCTCCATATGCCAGAGCATGCTTACTGGCCAATACATCACACACACACACTCTGGGGTGGTAACCATGGTCATCGTTTATTACAGAAGGAGGCCAGATGGATTTGGAAAATGGACACAATCATCCCTCGGGTTCTCAACAACACTAATCATCTAAGATGTTTCTTATAGTCCTGCCCTTCTATGAATCTACCAACTTTCATTGGCTATCACCAATGGTGCATTAACACTTTACCATAGACTATAAAGTTGGACCATTATGAACTTTACTCAACGACATGGTTCCAGGATGGCCAGAGAATTTTGACTCTTATCTTTTCTTTTGTATTTTTATGGTGTATTTTTATTTTGTATATTATTTTTCTCATGTTTACTTAACTAATGAAAGTAATGAAAAACACTAAAATGTATCACTTAAGTTTACTTCAGTCCCTTTATATATCAAATAAAGGCTATACCTATGTTGTACACATGACAAGATTTAGATATATGTAGGATCTGTATCCAAAGCTGGATTGTTGTGCTCTGGGTGTTGTCTGCATTGGTCATTGGATCACCATGGTGACTACACTGATTGGTAAGTTGTTTTCATGCATTAAGTGTAGCAGTCACATCTGCTGGCAATTGGTATTTGGTGCTATTTTTCTGATCAGCTGAGGTATTTTGGGGCCATATAGACTGGATTTAGTTCATTGCTGGATCCTTGTTGGCCTTTTGTGCTGTTGATTCTGTTGGATTGTTGTATCTCCTGAAGATAGTCCAAATTGGACCGAAATGTTGAGTGACATACCTGTTGTAACATCATGTGAGATTAAACAAATTTGATATTTTTATATGCCGAATCTGGTGGGTGCCCCTTTTTTTCTATATTTTTGGGACCCCAGTGTTTTACATTGCATTAAGATGTAAGTACGACCATCACATGGACTATATATATATATATATATATATATATACATAAACATATATGAAACATTAAACCCTTAGTACATCACTCTATGACTGAAAATATAAGTATGGTATAGATAATATAGGTAGATATATAGATAGACACACTAACACATGTAAAAATATAAAACAGTCATACACCACATACATCCGTTTTGACATGGCATTACTAAACCATTAACTTTGACACACTCCCCCCCAATCCGATTGTCAGGGTTCAGCCTAGGATCGACTATCTCTTACCTCTGTGCCGGCTTCCCCGACTTCCTTGTGGTCAGATGCCTGGTGCAATGAGGGGTGTGATGCTGAGTATTCTACCTTAGGTGCTTTTGCGGACTTCCATGGTTGGCTGTGTGTTTTGGGGATCGGAGTTCCCATCATAATTGGCGCCGCCATGACAGTTCCTCTCATGTGACAGTCCTCCTAACCAATGGTAGCAAGCATGATCTCAGTCAGCTGACGCTGTGCTCCAGTAATCTGCTACCCCTGGGTATAAATCCACCTCCAGAATTCCAGGAAGTTGCCTGATCAACAGTTGTCAATACTAGTTTACTAGTTGAGTTTTGTTTCAGGTTCCCTCGGATTCCAAGCCTTTGTTCCAGTGCTTTCCAGTGAGCAGAAGAGCTATAACATTCCTGCCTGTGTTCCAAGCCTCCAGTGTCATTCCTGTGAGCCACAGAGCTATAACATTCCTGCCTGTGTTCCAAGTCTCCAGAGTCATTCCTGTGAGCCACAGAGCTATAACATTCCTGCCTGTGTTCCAAGTCTCCTGTGTATTATCCTGTGAGCCACAGAGCTATAACATTCCTGCCTGTGTTCCCAGTCTCCTGTGTATTCCTGTGAGCCACAGAGCTATAACACTCCTGGCCTATGTATCTAGCCTCCAGCGAGCTACAGTGCTTTTATAGCTCTGTGTGTGTTGGAGTTTCAGTGTCTCCTTTCAGCACCATGGTGATTAATATCTCTACCTGTGCATGCTGTTTTGTGATTCCCAGCTACAAGGTTATCCTGAGTGTTTCACAGCTGCACCTATTACAAGCTACAAGTGTTCCTGTGAGCACATCCCAGCCTGAGAGCTTTGTTTTCAGTGACACTGCAATTCCATATTTGCTACCAGTGTCTCCTGTGAACTACAGTGCTATTCCATCACTGCCTGAATATTTGCTACCAGTGTCTCCTGTGAGCTGCAGTACCATTCCATCTCAACCTGTGTATATTACCAGTGCCATTCCGTGTGACTAAGTGTGTCCACACACCGTTCCCTGTGTATCCTTTGTGTGCCACCCCGCAGTTCAAGTGCTATTTACAAGTACCTCACAAACAGCATCTACTGGCGAATCTCCCAGTGCAATAGTGCCTTGGTTAGGCACTTCCCTTGGGCCACTGACATTCGAGTCTCTATTCCTACGGGGCTTGGATACCTGGTCAAAGGACCGCAACCTGCCTGCAGGGTGCAGCTAAGCCCATATCCCACTTGGAGGGGTCACTGGCGAACACCTCCCTGCAGGTTAGACTCCGCACCTTTGACCAGGTCTCGTCAACGTCCAAGACCTGTGGATGAGGAGTCCTGATGTCCAGGCCAGTTCCCCGAATTCTTCCAAACTACCATCACAACCCCTCACTAGGGGATTCCAGTACGTCAAACCTGACACCGATACATAACTAATCTTGGAGAAAGTGCTCAAGTTTCTGTTTGTATAAAGAAGGAGAGGAGATTGAGTGAACATGAGAAGGAAAGGACTGGGAGGAAAGGGGATGGAATGATGTTTTGATCCACAGCACAGTGCACTGCTGACTAGGTCCAAAAGAGTGGCCAGCCACCAGGAGACAGATCAATAGGGAATCTGTCTCTCTTCAGGCCAGGGCCATTCCCAGTCATCTCAATGTATGGATCACAAGCTAGGGCACCCACTGCTCTTGGGTGGCACTGGTAGATCTCATATGGGGATAATACATTGTACCTCCTGTTTGGAGAGTTGTATCACTACAATCAAAACTGCTGAGATGAGGACATCTCCTACATTTTGATTATCAAAATGATACTGTGATTCTCTAGTAGCACTTAGCTGTTAGTTATCCTCACTGAAATATAAACGGTTACATAAAGTTAAGGTACTTAAAGTTGTGTCAAATATGTGAGTTACAATTATTAAAATATTTAAAATAAAGACATAGCTTAGAATACCACTACTCAACAGAAAAACATTTGTTGGAATAGAGCAAAGTAAAATAAAATGTACAAATGGTCATCTGTGATTTCTCACCTCAATTTTCTCATACCATTTGTCTTTTTCTCTGGATTTGTGTTTCATTACACAGGTTCTCAAACTCGGCCCTCAGGATCCCCAACAGTGCATGTTTTCCATGTCTCCTCACAAAATCATAAGTGAAATAATTAGCACCAACCACCTGTGGCTATTTTAAAATGTGTCAGTGAGTATTTAATACATCTGTGCACCTGCTAGGTGACCTGAAAACGTGACCTGTGTGGGGTCCTGAGGACTGAGTTTGAGAACCACTGCATTAGAGAATAATAAACATTTGGATCAGTCCAACATTAATTATAAAGCTACAACATGATACAATGTAATGCAATAAATAACTGAAATAAATACTGGTAATGACTTTTGGTGAATAACTGGGTTCAAGCAATACAAAAACAACAAAGCCACTAAACAGCTAAATATAAGCCTTCTAATAACAAAAAAAACAAAAAAAACCACCACACACAATGTAAGAAATAATTACGGTTGCTGAATATGTAGAGAAGTTGAACAAATCATTCCTTTTCTGTTTCTTTCTTTATTTAAATTGTATGTTTCTATGACATTTGCACAGCAGCATACCACATAATGATACCATAAAGATAAATGTTGCACCTTCACAAGCAAAGTATTATTAAGACTGACTTGGCAAATTGAAAGGAATGAGAAGGGTATTATATGATCAGTTTCACTGAAAGAAATATGAAACACAGTGTTGGATATTTTTTAAGGGGACTTTGGTAAAGGAGTTATTTGAGAAATGGGAAAAACTGCAGAACTGTGAAAATATTGATCTTATCTAATTAACTAAAGGCTAAATAAAAGTAGAGATTGCTAAAACTATGGTAAAAATAATCCATTGGATTTCAAAAGTGTTGGTTTTTTTGATTTGTCTACAATAGTCTAACTACAATAGGTTAGGGCCAGATACCAACCGTTAACTAATAATTTAGCTAAGAATGAACAGCATGGATATATACAATTCATCCCAGCCTGCACATGTAAATATAATTTTGCATTCTGCCACATACTGTCATCATTCATTATGTGTGTAAACTTGCTTTTGGTAGGAAATCTTCACTTAAAAGCTTTATTCAGCTGTTGCTCCAAACTCAAGCAAGCACAAGGAAGCACAATAGATAAAGGGGGTCATTCAGACCCACTCGCGAGCGGCAGTACGCTCGCAAGTGGGTCGATGTTCCCCACTGCGCATGCGTGAGACCCGACGAGCGAAGGACTTTCCTTCGCTCGGAGTGTCTCATCAAAGGGGGCGTGCTGTCGATGGTGACTGACAGCACGCCCCCTTTGGTGGGCATGCCGGGGGTGTGCCTGCCAGATGGAGGCATTCCCAAGGGAATGCCTACTGTCTGAAGCCGGCCCCACTGACATCACTAGTGATGTCAGTGGGAGTGATTTTGGTTCAGATAGAGCCAAAATCACTCCTGGCCTTGCGGTTGAGAAACCCAACCGCTGGCTTTTACTCGCAGTTCCGATGGTCGCGATGGTCAAGACCATCGCGACCATCATTTTGCACGCTCGGTGACCCACAGCTATACGAGCGTCCAGGAGGACACTCCATATTAATGGAGGTGGTCCCTGATTCAGAGCGAGCGCTCTGGTCAGAGCGTCCGGCTCTGAATCAGGGCCAAAGTCCATTGAAAGCATTGTTAGACTGCCACATTGGAAATTCACAAGCCTGTATCATATGGCAACTTGAAAGTAACCACACATATTTTGGCTATTAGATCAATACACATTGAGAAAAATTAGATCCATAGAATAGCTTTATCTTTATGTGGTATTAACCTACAGTATAGCAAACCCAATTTACTGTTGAGCTGTATTTGGTCACGGGTACTTGGATAACCTTTGTCTTCATGCTCCATGTAGAAGGGACATATTATTTCTGAGTTTTACTGACTTTTAGAGTCAATCATAACATGACAGAAGTAGTCTGATGGTAATATAGCTTAATTGCAGACAAAATGGTCCAGACAAAGAATACAGGTGGACAGAGTTAAGGGGCTACTAAGGGACAAAAGCAAGGTTCATTAAGAATCAAAGGGCAAGGGCAGGCAGCGCTCAAGAGCAGTTTCAGTGAACATGGTGAAATCAGGGGCAGGCAGCAATCAACAATGATTTAAAAAAATAAAGCAAAGTCAGGGAAAAATGTCAAACAATTTAAAATCTGATAAGCTGCTGAGGTGAGGGGCAGGAAAGAATAAAGTGCAAGTTAAGTAACAGGCCAAGGTCAGGGTTGGTAGCAAATTAAACATTTTCCATTTATTGTTTTGAAGTTTAGGGCAGGAGACAGAAATGTAACTGAAAATTGCCAGTCTGACTCACAAAAGGATAACACTCCTAGGAAATCAAGGAATCAACACTGATTAAAAACAAACAGTATAGGTGTACCAGAGGTGTAGACCAATAAAGCCTAAAGGGCTGATAGGATATAGTCTGAAGTACTAGCCACCTGATTACATGACATATGTGCCTCCTAACTAAGAAGGAGTGACACCAGTGCAGAAACTTAGCCCTGAGAGACTGGGGAAAATAAGACTCTGCTTGCAGCTTCTAGCAATGGACACTAAAACAGGATGCTCACATCTCTGGGTTCACAGGTTCTTTAACCTATTGAGCATCTGAAACAAGGTCCATTAATCAATGAACAAGACAAATATATAGTGAGAGAATAGTGAAAAATACCGCTAAAACAAATTTTACATAATGGATACACATCTGATTGTTAGTAGTTCAAGTTCACTTACCGAGGGTATGTGGATCTTACGTTGTGAGAAGCAATGATAATATTATGTTAATAAAGTAAAACAGACAAATTACAATTGTCAGAGTCAAAATGCATTGTGAAACATACCAATAGCTGATGTTACCAGCTGTTACTGCTTCACTAAAAATAACAAAATCTGTTGTATTGCAAGGATAATTATATGCTATATCATCCACTAATCCCTTTCAGAAATTCAATTTTATTTAATTTGCTTTTTAAATCTAATTACATTAAAGTTATCTACAAGATGTGTAATGCTTAAGTTGGGCAAACTTTTTAAAACTCAAAAACTTTAACGGTCTAGTGATGTAATACCTATAGATTTCATATTTTTAGGTAAACATTCACAGACATTTATCTGTTGCAACAAATGCAAAAGTCCATCTATTCTATTTAATGCTCTTTGTATGCTGATTGTTTTTGTTTGTTTGTTTGTTTTTAGTGCTTATGCACCTGTGTTTTCATACTATTCACAGTCATTTAGAATGTCCTTCCAGTATTTGTTCATCTGCTTCTCAGCTCCGAAAGAAATGCAGCCATTTTATACAGAAATAGCAAACTTTATCCAACACTCCATTACTGTTGATGCCTGGCATAAAAAATGGCTTGGAGCTCTCAGCTCTACAAAACTGCAATAGTGTGCAGATGCTATTCCCTGCAGCAACAACATAGTAGAAGACATATGCTCATTTTAGCACTGTGGAGACAAATATAGATAGAAAGCATCATTACTCCTTTTCTGCATTGGAACAGCAGTCACTATATATATATATATATATATATATATATATATATATATATTATAGTTTTGCTGTAACTTTACATTAACACATGCATCTTCCTCTGTGCAATCACATACTGCATGTAGCAGTCTATTAGCATAAGTGACACCTTGCTATATTCAATATTAATGAATTACCAGATCTTCCTGTATAATATAAAATATATTTTTTTTTAGAATATGTATGTGCCTTGTAGGAAAATGACACATTGGTACATTATATACCATTGTACTTCTCTTATACTTTTTCTGTGTGGGACAAGTATTATTTTAGCTGGAGATCGGATTTGAAATAAAATGCCATATACATTAATGTTTAAATATATACCTGTAGCAATTTTTTTATTGTCAAAAGAATATTAGATTATGTAATAAATGCAGTGTAAAGAAATAAAAGTATGAGATGCATCTTGGTAAAATATATAAGTCAATGGGATATGCTGTGTTATCCTGATGTGGCAGGTATGTTTTGACTTGATTCAGCATGGATCGCTGTTGCGATAGCGTATGCAGATGTGCGATTGTTGCGTACTGTGCATGCATTGCAGTGTGCATGTGTGAGTTAGCACTACGATTGCTCTGCGATCACTCATGGAGATATAAAGCCATCGCAGAGTGAGTGATGTCAGGGCAGCTTTTCGGGGTGGTGACAGGGGAGTAGTCGGAGAAATGCAGGAGTGCCTGTCCCTTTGAATGCCATTACATGGACGTGCATAAATTAGCTACTGCGATGGCATATGTAGTTGGAGTACTCAACGAGGTAAGGAATTTCTGAGTAAGGTCTGACCTGTAATTGTGCATGAGGGACCGATGTTACTCGATGTTCCTGATGTATATGCAGGACTGCATGGTATTACGAATGTGAGATAGTGGTAGATCAGGCAGGGCCGGCTCCAGGGGTTGGAGCACCCTGTGCCAGCTGTGTTAAGAGCACCCTATAGTCTCACGCACCTGAAAAAGTGACCTTATTTGGAGGCGTGCCCGCATGCCCCCAAATAATGTCAGGCTGGGGATAAGCCCAGCACTCCGTCACTAGCTGGGCTTCCCCCAGCCCTCTCCCGGCACTGAATGGATGCCGCGCGCAAGTGTGCAACATCCATTCATCTACTCCAGGGTCCGGCACCACCGCACAGCTGCGGCGGTGGGGATCCCCAACATCCCAATATGACCACCCGCGGGCCACTTCGGCCCACGGGTGGAACAGTGGGACAGTATTGTCCTGCTGAAATCGGGATGTTGGGAAGGGGTGCGCTCTCTCTGGGGTGGCGTCCCTGTTCGACTGCACTGGTCAAACACCCCAAGAGCCGGCCCTGGTGGGAGGTAGTGGGTGTCCCTATGCTGGCTGTGCGACAGCATTCATTAGCATATTTTCTTAGCAGATCTGTGTGCGTAAATGCAACCGCAATTGCAACAGCGATCGGTAATGAATCAGGCCCTTTGTTAGGATTTTTTTTTTAAAGTAGAACACATGTTTTTGTTGATCATTTAAGAACCTGTAATTCGTATTACTTGCTTTAACAAAACAATCAAATGTAAAAGTGTAGTAAAATAAATCAAAGTGACCACTATTGTGTTTGCAGTAATTGTTTAAGTACTCATTCCCTCTGGAGTCAATACTTTCAGATTTTAATACTAGAACAGTGCATGAAAACATCTGAAAATGGAAACCATTATTTCCAAAGAACCCATACTCAAATTGTTATTAACTTATTGTTTACATTGTGACAGCATAGCTGTTTTTAGAAAACTACCTGCTGACCTCCAGACAGCAATGAGAACAAATGCAAACAACTGAATAAACAGAAATCCAATGTCAGAGGATACTTGACCTTAGGTAACCAAAAAAAAAATATATAAATGTAGTTAATATATCTTGCTGATTCAATATGGGATGTGTTGGTAATCAAGAGTAGACATGTACTGTATCTATGGTTCCAAATACCCCAGGGAAAGTAAAGGGACTGGTGCTCCTCCTCCCTATGTCACTCTATGCTCCCCCTGTCACTGCAGGCCTCCTCTGTGTCTCTCCATGCTTCCACTGTGTTACTTCTGGCCTCCTCTGTGTCACTCCAGGCCTAAAGATGCAGAAACAGATACCATAGCTATAGACAGTGGTGTAGTACATAACCACAATCTCCAGTACATCAAAGCTGCATATTACACCCCACCTCAGCCGGCACCACTGGTTAATACCATCATGCCCAAGGGGTAGATACACCCCTGATCAAGCGTTGTCCAATACAGTCAATGGGAAACTTTTTGTATTTTCTCAATGCATTTCTTATGGGAACCTGAATTCCCAGGCACATGCATATACCAATTTTCTAAAAATATTCAAACATACATATATAACACATATAATATAGATTATTTTATGTCCCCCTCAATGTCATGATTTATTTATGCCATAAACCAACCAGTACTTTAGGAGAAAACTTTTAAATTGGACATAATGCTAGGGTTGGTCCTCTAGTGTTGGTATGCCATTCTATTGATTCCATCATGTGCATTTCCAAATAGACCCATAATCCCGCAAAGTTGCAGCAGGATAATTTTTAAGGAAAGTTCTAAATTATGCAATGTGGCAATAACCTGTCAAAACACAACTTAGTGCATAGTAATGCTCTGCACCTTTTATGTATATGCAATATTAAACAGCAACAATTTCTGATTGCAGAATTTATTTCTAATGCTTTACTCAGTTACAATCATCTATATTTTACTATGCAATGATAATTTACCTTTCACTCTACCTTCAAGATTCTAGATGTTTTCACCCTTAATGATTAGTATTAGAGTCTCAGGTAGAGTTTTCTGCAAAGGGAGATGGGTCTTTAAAATGGTTGAGCAGCAAATTCTTCAGACATACTGTAAATGAGTGAGTAATAAAAGACAGTGGGCTTAAGGTGAAGGACAATAATTCTCAAAAGACCAAAGATTTTCTGCTTCTATAATCAGAAAATAAATCTCTGGTTTTAAATCTAATGTACAAGGAAAAGGGTAGATTAACTTTCAAAAGTAGATCAGAGAGGCATTCATATAAAATATTCAGTTAAATCTGTTCAGCAGGATTGTCACTTATTGCACAAAATCTGTTATACTTCTATTAAAATTACTGTATTATACCTGACCTTGAGCATTTTATTGTAAAATAGAATATAACCCATCAACATTTACAGAAAGATTTTTACTTATCAGTATTTCTTTTTACATTTCCTCTTCTCCATTCTAATCCTTTGTTCATCCAAAAGGAAAAAAATAATCTATACTTATAGACATACTGTATAATTGTGGGCAACATATGGTTCACTAATCTAAACCCTATGTATGGTAGAGTGTTACGTAGGAAAACTTCAATAATGACATGTTTTAAAAAAAACATAATGTAAATTGAGAGATTTAAAGCTCAGAACAGTACAGTAGTTTAGAAACTAGTAAGGAAAACTAGTAGAAAGTATGAACACAAAAAAATAAGAATAGGGGGTATATTTACTTAAGGACTATTTTAATCAATTTAAAATCAATGAAAATCAATCAACATTGATGTTGTTTTTCTGAGGCTAAATCACACATTTACTAATGCTTAAAAAAAAAATCAAAAATTTTCTTTTAGTACAATAAATGTGTGATATAGCCCCAGAAACACAACATTAATGTTGATCGATTTTTATCGATATTAAATAGATCAAAATCAATTAAATTCAACCTTTAGTGACTATACCCTTTGGCATGTATTTAATAGAAAAATAGGAGAAGTGAGTTTCTGAAGCTATGTGGTCAATTGAAAGAAGCTCTATCGTCATTTACCTGTGTCATACAAGACAATAGTGCATACACCTGGATCATGTTTTCCACTGGATGCAATCCCTTCACTTCTTCTTACACATCGCAGGGAGAGGCTCCTTTCAGCATCTCTGTCCCTGCAGGTGTATTTTAATACATTTGGGCGCATCTTAATTTATTTTTGCCATGAATAATGGCAATATGAAATTATAATTATCGGGTCTAGTACCCAATGAATAATAAATATGCCCCTGATTACCTTAATTGCAGACTGAGAGAACAAAGGAAACCTCACAGAAAAGTCTGTTTTGTTAGAAATCATATTAAACATGTTATTTTATGTACTTACCAAAGCATTTTAAGGAGACATTTCCATATTATAGTGCTTATATTGTCGGCAGTGTTCCCAGAACAAATTGGTGCTTATGCATCAGTAACTCAGCATTTATGTTGCTTGCTGGGTGCTATTAGCCCTAGGAGACTACATATTGCTGGATCCATTATGCCTTTGGGTCTGTAGTAAACTCATAGGTTGCTGCAATTCCTATTTGTTTTCATTTCAACAGCTTTCATGTTTATTTATTTTCCAAGTTATATAACAGCTAGATAATGTGCTTTGAACCAAGTATTTAAGTTTTTCAAACTATGTGCAGTAAAAAAAACTACAATAGTCACATAAAGAGCATGCACTGATGGCTAAATTGTCTACTCTTTAGCCCATGAAACCACTAATCAGGGCCAGATTAAGGATTGTGGAGGCCCCTAGGCAACTAAGTTGTGGAGTTCCCCTTCAAGCCACACAGAACCTACCACTCCTTCCCCCAAGCCAAACGGAGCCTACTGCTCCATCCCCACTGCTAATTACTAACCTGACCTCCAGGCAGAGCTGCTACCTAGTCCCTCTCACTGACCTTACTGCTGCATGCAATAGAACACAAAGTTGCAGCAGCTGAACCGCATATGGGAACAGGTGCCACTGGGCACCTGTTCTCAGCAGGGTCACACTGACCCTGTGTAGGGGCCCCTCTATATGTGGGGACCCAGGGGAGATCGCCCCTGTCGCCTCCTCTTAATCTGGCCCTGCCACTAATGCAAGATGTTTTACCATTGACATGACTGTGATCAAAAATATGATGCACTATACTATTTTCTAGCATCTTAAATGATACACTAAATGGGCCCATACACTAGGGGTCAGGTTGCGCGATCCTGCGATCAGGTCGGAAATGCCGACCAGCGGCCATCGCTGTTCCACAATCCATCGGACAATCAGTGAAATTATACATGTTACATTTCATCGATTTGTTAATCACGATCATATCTTGATCATGATTAGGAAATCAGTGAAATGCAACATGTTGGATTTCACCAATCCTCCAACCTGGCATCTCTGTATCGCAGGATCCCGACAATACATCGTTAGTCTATGGGTGCCATAACTTTCTCTCATCCACCAGGTTAATGCACTTCATCACACTTCACCTGTAATGAAGCACTCATGTTCTGTAATGCAACACACATGCCCTGTAATGGAGTACACATCCGAAGTAAATGATCATCCTTTACTGGACTTTAATCAACTGTAACTCATCACACATTTTGGACACCCAGTCACTCATGTGGCTATCAGTATGTTGGAGAATGGTAACCATTTTCTTGTAGTCCAAATTATCCTTATTATTCTCATGCTGGGCAGAGGGCGATGACTTCATCACTTTGTTGTGTCCACCTGCCCTAAAATTAAAAAAAAGAAGACTCTTTTTTGGGGGGCACTACTTATTTGTTTTGTTAAAAAATTCAAAATGTACTTTTAATAATGTACTTAAGATAAGATTGGACATACAGCTTATACATAAAAAGGAATTATTCCCACTCAAATAAAAACCATATAGGAAAATGTTCTCCTATATATATTTTTGATACCCTGGTGCAACAATACAGTGTTGAATAACACGTTCTTCCAGGTGAATTTATAATCAAATAATAATAATCCTAAAAATACTGCTTTATGCCATTCTTCACCACTTGTGCAAAGACACTAATTAGAGGAAATTGTGCTAACTTAAGTGCCCCAAACAGCTTTATTAGAGCTAATCAGGCACTACTACATTGATCCCCAATGTTTCTGCATCTTTTTGAGGGGTTTAGGCTGATTTCACCGATTCTGATACCACTTTTTCACCTGTTCTGATGTTGTGTGTCTCCGTTTTTGTGTCTTTTGGAATTGAATAGGGTGAATCGCTGGTAGACGCACGATAAGCTTCCGCTGTTAAAATATGCGATCAAAAGTCTGGCAGGCAAAACTTTATCATGTACGCAAAACTAATTGGATACCGCCCTATGTCAGAGAGTCTCCTTGATATTCATTGAATTGTAGATTCATTAATGCTCATAACTGTACTAGGAGGTGGTACTATATGTGTATTTGCCACTAAGCATATTATATAGAAGGCTACTACTAGACTAAATTTTCATAACTGTTTTTGATAAGAGGGATCCCCAGCTGCCTATACTTCCACATGCGTGGCTCAATTGCTATGCATGAAAAGCAGGTAAGCCTGGACTGAACCCAGCAATAATGAAATAGCCATGAATTTACTGTTCACAGTATGGGCTCATATCAAAGCAACTGTCTTGGCAAGAGCGTTTTGATAAATTGCCAATGCAAATATTTTATTATTGCCACAATATGCAGTGATAAGAAATTATAGTTTACTTGACCCCACTGCATCCAATGTTATAATATCCAATTATAATCTCATTAGAATCCCTAAAGAAAATGTAAAATTAACTTATTTCAGTGCTGTGGGTGGCCACATTATTTATTTTTTTAATAATGATTTATTTACAGTAAGGTATCTTGCCTGTATACAGTACATCCTTATCCATGTCTACTACTTAGACCATGTTAACATGTTTATTTAGTGCTTAAATGCATACTGCATACAGTAATGCTGCTTAACAGTACAGTATTTTGAAATTTGCATCTACTAGCAAAAGTGTGTCTTGGCATGTGACCTACTGGCAGAATCACCGTCAAAGGACACTGGGGTCCTTATCTTGATAGATGGCATGATGAAAATAAATGTATATAATCACAGACAGTACACAGGGAGTACACTGGGCCCTAAGTGTACAGGATGTTAAATGAGTTGCACAGCAGATTGGTGCTAGTCATGATCAGTCCACATGTGGTATAGCTTAACCAGGTCTTAGGTTTATTTAACCAGGTTGAAAAACAAGTCGCATGTAGACACAGGGTTAAACAGGTGTAACAAGATTTTGGCTGCCACCTGGAGCATAGGGACCATATTCAATTTGGAGCAAAAATCCGTTCTCGGCAAAACTTTTTTGCCAAAGATGACATTTTCGTCAACTCCACTTTCACCGTATTCAATTTGGCGCATCAGACTTGGCAAAAATGTATCACCTATGAATAGGTGGAGAGAAAAAGTGCAGAAAAGTCACCAAAGGTAATCGGTATGATTTTTTTTTTCAAAGTACCTTAGGGCACCCCAAAAAAGTACTTTCATTTTGGGGGTGGAAAAAAACAAAGTTGGGGAAAAACTTCTAAACTAGCAAAATAGACTCTGGGGGGTCCCCAAGTATGCCCCAGGTGTTTTTGTGATTGCAGGTAGTTGCGGCAGGTGGATATTTCAAGTTTCTTAAAATTTCATATTAGCAACTTTAAAATATGCTTGCACCCATTTTCATGTACCCCAAATTTGAGGGAACTACTTATTTTGCCAAAAAAATACTTCCTAAATGTTATTCTTTACCATCTTCTAAAAAAGGCAAAACAACACCTATTGAGACCGTTTAAAGACCCTACATAGCTTTAGCAGGGCTATTCAGAGGTACCCATAGTGAACCCCCATGTCAGAGCATCTTATGGGGGGTGTCAGGCAGATTTCCCTAAAAATGAAAGGACTTTTTGCCGATTTCCTTTTTTGCCGGGTCCCGTTTTAGCCTATTTGAAATGGAATACGTGGAATCGCGGGGACGAGCATAATACTTAATCGCTGCCCAAACCTCCGATGACAGCGAAAAGTCCGGCAACAGACTTTCACTCCAAATTTAATATGGCCCTAAGAGTATTGCCAGGAAATGTGTGATATGTATACACCCTGCTGGTTAGTGTGCTACAGTATAAACACTGATGCTCTTTGATAAAATCTTCCCAGGTGGATGCGAAATACGTCAGTAACAGAAACTTTTCTGCTGATAATACTAGTTTTATATGGATGGCTGACCAGTCTAAATCTACTTTCAATTATCCTCTACAATGGCCAATATCTCAGAAGAACATCCTCTAAAAAGATGGAGATTGGACTATATGGGGCGTGCTAGCAGTGGCAGGATTGCAAAGCCAAGAGGTACGTTCCCAGAGCTGTGGATCATTTATTGCTGTACGCCACTGTGCTGTCACTCTTTTTGCTGGACTTTCGTATTGTGCTGGAAACCCCAGAATCTCTGGAGTTGCACAATGGAGAGTACATCTCCTGGGGTCTCCTAATACTGTGACCCATAAGAGTGACCAACGATAAACAGGCATCTTATATGTGGATACAACTTGGAGCCTTATAGTTGAAAATAATTTGTGACTTTATGCTATACTACTGCAGCTAACCAACAAAAATCTGCATAAACATTCTGAAATTGTTGCATGAGAGGTGTTTCTTAAAGTGAATAATTCACATCTTCTAGTAGGAGTGAGATATATATACAAGTGGCCATTGTTTTATTTTGTTTCATACAAAGGTACATACAGGAAGTTTTAAAGTGGATGATCAGTAAAAGTATATTAACGTCAATAATTAAAGTAATTTTTATTCCAAAAACTGGCACCCTGCTTATTCTTTCTACCATATCCAATTATAGGTGTAGGAGTAAAAAGATTGTTCATTTGATCTGAAATCATTTGTAAGGTTAATAGCGCAAAACTATTGTCTGTAAAATTTTATGTTAGTATAAACCCTTATGCAAGCTGTGGTGGTATAGGGTACTTGCAGTACCCATATGGCTTTATGTGGCTTGATTAATGCTGGGTACATGTATATATTGCAGACAATTAGATGTATTGTTTATTTCTATAAATTATAGTAAATACATGCCAAGGACTGAGCACCACAATACTATATAATTTGATGGCAGATAAAAACCACTTGGCCCATCTAGTCTGCTCTTTTTTTACCTTTTGGTAACCTCAACTCTATGTGATCCTCAGTTCTTTGTAAGGATATTTGTATATTCCCAAGCATGTTTAAATTGCTCTACTGTCTGAGCCTCTACCACCACTGATGGGAAGATATTCCTTTTATTCACTACCCTTTCCGTGAAGTAATTTTTCCTCAAATTTCCTTTGAATCTACCTCTCTCCAGTCTCAGTTCATGACTTTGTGTTCAATACAGTACTTCTCTTATTTTGAAGAATTTATCCTTCCTGCACCTTGTTATAACACATGATATCTTTGAAAGTTTCTATCATGTCCCCTCTTTCCCTTCTCTGCTCCAAACTATACATTTTAAGATCTTTTAGTTTTTCCTGGTAAGCCTTGTGATCTAGGCCATGCACCATTTTGTTGCCCTTCTTTGTACAGTCTCTAATGTATTTATATACTTCTGGAGATATGGCCTCCAGAACTGAACACAGTATACAGTGGGTTTGAGTAAACACTAGTAGCTTCCTAAAATAAACTAGACTTCACTGAACAACATCCTCCATCCAGGTAATACCAATTACATTCAAATCTTTACATCACAATCATTACAAACATAGATTAATATCCATGCATCTGAAATTTGCTAACAATTTGTAGCTTGCTAGATGGAAATTAATTACATATGTTTAAAAACACAGATGATCTGAATGCGATTCAATTGCAGAATACTAGGTGGGATGTGCAACTTGAAATATGAATTACATATGTTTAAAAACACAGCTGATCTGAATGCAATTAAATTTCAGAGTACTGTATTAGTGGCAAACAGTTACTGTAAGTGAACTTCAATGGGCACTTACAAACACAAAATAACATACATAAATAGGAATATATATCTTATCTGAATGCGTTAATAACAGTTCCAGGAGATGAAACATATGCCCTCATCACTTACATGAATATTAATGTGAACAAGAGAAACATAAAAAACTAACATAGGATAATATAGTAAATGAAGCAGGACTGGAGTTTTCCCCTGATAAGTGTATTGGCAGACCTTATAGTTTGTATAAGTGGCAGCAGTGAGTGATCCACATGGTAGATGGGATGTAGTTAGCTTGCCGATGCCCGGGATGTCGGCCATCACAATCTCGATGTCAGAAGCCCGACTTGGGTCTAAAGATAGGCGTCAAAATACCGATGCCTATCATTAGCTGAAATACCGAAAAGCCAACATCCCGAACAAAGGTAAGCGGGGCTCCTAAGCTGTTAGCCGCAGGAGGGGAGGGTAAGATTTAGGAAGCAAAGCGGGGTTAGGGTTATGTTTTTTGGGGGGAGGAGGTTAGGGTTAGGCACCACTGGGGTCAGTTAGGGTTAGGCACCACTGGGGGGGTTAGGGTTAGGCACTAATGGAGGAGGGTTAGGTTTAGGCATCAAGGGGGGAGGGTTAGGTTTAGGCACTTACGGGGAGGGTTATGGTACTGGGTGGGGAGGGTTAGGGTACAAGAAGGGAGGGTTAGGGAAAGAATGGGAGAAGGTAAGTATACTTACCGGACCCCTATCGGGATCTTCACCATCGAGATGCCGTTGAGAGTCTTCTGGCCGCCGGCATCCCATGCACTGGGAAATCATACTGATTCCTGGTAGATAACTTAATCAGGTCTTAAGCCCCGTACACACTGGGCAATATGTGTACTGAGTGATGTCGGAGGTGGCGGGCCCAGCGGGGGTGCTGGCATCGGTAAGTGCATACACACTTGCAGATACCGACAACAACGAATGATGGCGGGGGGAGGAGTGGGGCCCTGCTGCATTTAGCAGCATGGAATTGCTAATGATATCACCAGATTGAGCTGCATGTACTGCCTACTGGGGATATCATTAATGACCCGCTGTAATGCGCATTGTTCATCGCACAGTGCATACGCAAGGGACGATTTGAGCGACATTTCGATCAAAGATGTCATTATCATTCATATTGTTCAATAATGTTGTCCAGTGTGTGCGGGGCTTTAGGCATATTAATAAGGAAGAACAAGTTTACAGGATGGCACAGGTTTAATGCAGCAGCATATTTCTTTTACTGTATGTTTCTATAAAAAGAAAACATTAAAGGTTGAACAGTAAGGAAATTTGTGATCTTAATTATATATATTATTTTTACTATGCACAGTTCATTGCTGCCATATTTTTATTGTTCAAAAATGTACATTGTAGAGAGCCAGAAGTAGGAAAACAAAATATGCCATCATTAACAATGTGAAGTAGAAAAGTAAAAAAAAACGCATGTACCATATCATTTTGTCCAATTAATACAAAGTGTATTGTTTGCTTGTAGGAAAGTGGAAATGTATAAAATATGTGTTCCTGCTTGTTTAGACCTACTAATAACTTTAAAGGATTGGTTAGTAAATGCCAGGTTGCAAATTTAAAAAAAAAATTTATATAGCATTTCTGGCTTCCTTCTGTTTGTTTCCTGATGACCACAGGGAAAATACACTATAAATATAGTGCAAAATGCCATTCAACAGTATTGTAAAGCAAAAGCAGAACATGGCAGGAACATTGGACCGGCACTATAGGATTAAGAGCTCTTGTGCACTTTCTATATGTAGTTTTTCACATTTTGATTTATAATTGTCACTGTTAACATCCATAGACCAGTTACTAATCTCTAAATCAATCAATGCTCTGCCTCTGTGTCAGATACTAGAGCCTCAAACTTTGTGCATTTAGTGAAGATGACTTAACCCACTCTCCCTATTGTTCCTTTTTTGAACCCACATATTACTATATTATATTAGAGATGAGCGATTCGGCTTCCTTGGAATCAAAACACGCCCAAACTTCCATCATCCGAGACCATCCAAGTCACAGTTTGGATACCGCTGTCTGCCTTGGATACCTACTGTACCCAAGCCAAAACCTTGTGATCCCGCTGTCGGATTTAACGGTTTTAGCTCAGGTGCCAATTTCAAAAGCCCATTGATATCAATTGGTTGACCGATGACTGGCTGAGAGAGCCATCTGTCTGCTCTCAGCCAATCAGCTGTCCCTGATAGACTTCAATGAGGCAAACAGATGCAAGATGGTGGCCCCACCACACCGAGGACACCGCCACCCACAGTGCTGCCACCACTGGAACCCCCTGCAGTGCCAACACTGCCGTACCCCAGTAATGCTGCACTGCTGACACCATCAGCACTTCCACACCGAGGACACCGCCGCCAACCCTGAACTGCTGCCACAGCCAGCACCCTCAAACTTCTGCCACCCCAGCATGGCTGACACCACCCCCACATGGCCATCACTGCTGGCACCCCCGCATGGCCGACACTGCTGGCACCCCAGCAATAAAGACAATGCCTGCACCCTCTGTCACAGTAAGTGCACCATTGGTGTATGCAACCTGCACTGTACCCCACACTGCATCTGATCCACATTGTATGTGATCCACACTGTATCTGACCCACACTATATCTGTCTCCAACCCACACTGTATCCCGCACTGTACTGTATGCTACCTGCACTGTATCTGACCCACACTGTGTGTGACCCACACTGTATCCAACCCATACTTTATACGATCTGCACTGTATCCGACCCACACTGTATCCAACCTGCACTGAATCTAGGCCACATTGTATTCACATCACACTGTATCCCACACTGTATGCAACCAGGATTGTATGTGACCATCACTGTATCTGACCCACACTGTATCCGACCTACACTGTATACAACCCATACTGTATCCCACCCTGTATGCGACCAGAACTTTATCAAACCCACACTGTAATCCACTCTGTACACGATCCACACTGTATCCATCTCACACTGTAACCTGCGCTGCCTCCAACCCACACTGTAACCTGTGCTGTATCCAACCCGCAGGTACAGAATGCTATTTTAATGGTTGGGGAGATATTTGGGGAGCTGCTCATAAAAATGGCTGATTGCTCACATTATTGATTTGCAATGCATTTTTAAACAGAAATAAATGCCGTGTATTTGTGCCGCTGCTCAATAATGTGAGCTGTAAGGTGTTCAAAATTGAGTGAAAATTACTGGAACTTAATGTTATTGAGGTTAATAATTCTTTAGGAATAAAAAAGACCCACATTATGTGATTTTAGCTTTTTTGTAAATTTTTTAACAAATCCAAAACCAAAATCAGTCTCTGCATTTTGCCAAAACCAAAACCGGATGACTTCTGTGAACCAAAACCAACAAAAATGGCCTGGCACACATCTCTATATAATATATTACAACACACTACCTGTCCCTCTTCCTTTGTAAATTGTCCCTCTCTTTGTTCCAATGTGTATAATTGAATGGATATGCCTCAATTCAGGACTACATGTCTATGTTGGTCCTACATGTATAATATCAACCTCACTGTATATTCTTGGATTTGTTTTATCGCATATGAATTAAAAGATTGCTTCTACCAAGTGTATGAGATCTGAGGTATGTTTATGTTGCTATGGCCAACACCTCTACTTCTATAAACCTTCACTTTAGTAAATATTCCACTAGGAGTTCTTCTTTTGACTTTTGAAAGTTAACTGTAGAAATGTGGGTCATTCTACATTAATAAAAATAATCATTACTCAATTAAGGTTAGTAATTTTTATTACAGAGATATTAAAATTCTAGAATGGGGAAGAGGAAATACATGAGTTGATACAACCATTACCTAAAAGAAGTTATCAGTTGAAGTTCAAACACAAACAACAACCGTGTTACTACTGTATCTCCAGACAAATATATCTAGGGGACATATTCAATAGGCTGCGAGAATAGCAAAAAACCCGCACATGCGAGGTTTTTCCTGCAGGTGCGGGTTTTTTGCTATTCTATTAGGTGCGTGGTTTCTTATTAGACACGCGTCAGGAGGTTTTTTTCCACGCACCTCCTGAGCAAGCGTGATTTTCCCCCAAATTGTTGATTTTAGTTTAAATCACCGACACTTGCTCTGACACCCCGCAGCGCCCCCCTGAGGACTAATTAAGCAATTGGAAGTATCCAATTAGCTTAATTAGTATTTAATTACTTACCTCCAGCAGTGCTGTCTTCTGCATCTTCTTCTTCATCCTGCGTCGGGAGCAGGCCCTTTTGCAGCAGCGGCGAGTATGTTAGTGTGTGTGGTGTATGTAAGTGTGTATGAGTGAATGAGTGTGCATGAGTGTGTGTGTGTCCCAGTGTCAGTGTGCCCCAGAGGTGCTAGTGTGGCCCACCCGGAATGGGTGCTGGAAGAACTACATCTCCCAGCAGCCCTTGCTCCTTCCTCCAGCCCCTGGGACTCTCAGCAGCCCCCTCTCCAGTAAGAAGTGAGAGGGGATGCCACCGGGAGCTGCAGAGACCAGGGCAGGTAAGGGACTTTTTAAAAATAAATTTACGCACAGTCATGAATACCCCGCATCCACTGTTTTTTATAATTGAATCCTGCGGGTATCGGGAGCGTGCATACCCATGGGATTCTGAAATTGGCCATGAGGGGCGCAAGGTTTTAGCCTCGCTAAACCTCACACCCAATTTAATATACCTTTATGTGAGGTAGATCCAAGCCTATCGTTATAAACATCTTGCCACTAAAGTAATTGTCATATGCAATTTGGCCATTGGCATGTGAACTTTGGTTCTAGAGGGTTTGAGACTTGGGCTGTAGGAACCAGTGCTTGGTATCATTAACTTGACATGTGTATGAAGCTTGGCAGCAGAGAAGGTGTCCTTGTATTTTGGTGCTAGCATCATCAGTATGAAGTTACCAAATGTCTTGTTTTGCCCTGACCACCTGATTTACAATATGCTTGGCATCTGACCCGATGACCACAATTACAGTCTGCTCCCAGACATTAACTTTGTACTACTTTGAGCACTAGTTTCACTGTGCACTATGTGGCAATATCAGTATAGATGGCAATAGTATGTTTAAAAAATAGTCCAAGAATGAGTGTGTAAGAATGAAATACATGTATTAATCTATCTTGAGTACAATTTCCTCTGTATTGAAGGTGCACAGAAACAGATGAATGGCTATAAATAATCCTCCTTGTGGTAATTAAAAGCCGTAAAAATCACATTATAAATTAATAAGGAAATTCTATTCCCTTATCTGAAATAACCATATCTTGTAAGATTTGGAGTTTGAAGACTAACTAATTTTATATATACAATATGAACAGTACAGTAATAATCTCGTTGGATTTGGGTGCATGAGATATTTAATACCTGAAAAAAATATTTTTCTTCGGACAATATATGCAGGACAACAATAAATCATTGACAGAAAGAAGACAGTTGAGAGGCACAGTTTTTCAGATTAATACATGTATTTCATTCGTACACACTCATTCTTGAACTATTTTTTAAACATACTTCGATACTGTGCTGCTTTAGAAACACATTTTTAAAATGATTGAATAAAGGTTAAATGTTATTATTATTATTTCTCTGTGCACCATATACAGACTCCTTTTTCTCTCCTTAAATATGCTACAATTCAGGTCTGTGGTAGCACTCCCTGACTCATCATGAACATAGAGTATTGACATTATTTGCATTAGGGGCCAATGTTGACAATAACTAAAATATATATTCTGCTTCCAGTGCAACAAATGTCCCATCTTTTTTGTTCTAGATGACGATAGTCAGTATTAGATTCTGTGTGGAGCTGCAGGGAATCACCCACACAGGGAACAAAAAGGAGGTGTGACAACACCAAGGGGCTGCCCTGTGGAGTCAGTATAAGGAGGACTGGGCAGTCAAGAGAAGTGCTGCCAAGTGTACAGAGTCCAGGTATGACTATTGCAATGAGGAGTTCAGTGTGCCTGAAGGCTAGTGAGCCAATATGATAGTGGAGGCCAGGAAGCCAGTGTACATACCTGCAGTCAGGCAGGAGAACCACAAGAGTGCCTTTGTGTGACTTCGTGGCAGTCAAGCCAGGCCAAAGGCATGTGGCCAGACCTATGAGAGACAGGACTGAGATTTTTGAGAGATTTTTTGGCTGCAGACTATCTACCCATTATCGATAGGTGTCAAGAAGTGAGCTAGTGCCTTGAATGAGGGCTAGGTTGTTTATGTTTTCCATGTTATGCTGTTAGCTGAAAGTAAAGCTCCATTTAATTAATTTTTAACACAAAAGCTGTGTGTGGACCCTGATTATGCAACTGGACAATGCACCCTCTATCGAGTTAATTACCCCAGTTTATCACATTTACTAGAATTCACTGCTACTAAGCTACAATTAGAATTTATTTATTTGTGCTGATATGTATTTAAAATTTGTTGTAAACTACTGGGAATGTTAATAGTATGTACAACATGCACCATCATGATGGAAATGCCTTCCTTGTCTGACTCTGGTGTGCTGCAGTATTTCTGATGGTAGTCCTGACTGGGGATTAAAATTGGGTTAAGTGATTGGGGACAAGGGTTGGGGATTGGAAATATATATCCCAATTAACATCAGTTAAAATAAATTGTCTGAGAAAAGGGTACCAAAATTAACAGAAAATTAACAGATGACTGCATAGAGGACACCAAGGGCCAAATGTAATAGGGTGAGAGTTTAGAAAATGTGAGAGTTTCACACACTTTTCAATCTCAGCCAAAGTAATAGACTTCAAGAACATGCAAACTCACATGTTTTTAGACTCAGAAAACTCTCATGATTTGAACTCTCATCCAGATGCTTTCCCATTTTGAAGATAAAACTCAACCAATGTGAGAGTTTACTGCTAAACTCTCAAATTTTCTAAATTCTCACCCTATTACATTTGGCCCCAAGTGCCTTATTTAGAGTTGGAAAACCTCATATTAAACTTCAGCTTCTTAGGAGGCCTGTTTTAAAGATAGGTGATGATGATGTTGATAATGATACCAGAAGCACTGCACAATGTAGTCGCTTCTAGCTGTTTGCGGACTGATGCCTCCACCTGATAGTATGTATGTTATTCATTTGTGTCACAAATACATTATGTCAAGGTGATGTTGTCTATTTGGATGACTTATTTGGCATTTTCATTTGGGCCTTCTTTTGGAATTACTGTATATAGTAGTAAATTGTGGCTGTATTTATATGCATTACATTTTGTACAGAAATGCCAATTTTGTATTTTATTAAAATTACATTTTAAGACCCTCTCTTTTGTATATGACATTTCAATGCATTATTACAGTACTGTATATTGTAAATGTACAGAGCAATATGAGATTTGCATTATTACTAAAACTGTCAAGCCGCATCTCTGTGTTATTGCTTGGAGTAAGTATATACATTTGTATGCCAGACTTACTCCTGACTTTTCAGATATAGTATGTGTTTGTCAACTTACACATAAACTAGTGAATTCACCATGTTGCAGCAAAATTTGTACACAAAAATGTTTCAACTCTAAATGAAGAACCAAATGTTGGTGTTCAAATAATACATACTCAGTAGAAATGTCCTACTGTCTAATAAGTCATATTGTGCTATACAAGTGCAGAGATCAGATACAGTAAGGGGGACTGATCATAAGTGCACTCAGACCCATGCTCCGCTGCCCTCCACATGTGTGGGAGAAGGAGGGGTATTGCCCCATTGGGGAGTGGGATGCCTACATGGTTGAGGGCTTTACTTGCACTAGGGTTGGGGGATGAGTGGTGATTAATAATTAAAGTAATTTTAGTCTGGGACTTGGAGCAAGGAAAATGGGGTGCAAAAAGCAGGACATATTACATTGCAGGTAGGAGGTTATACAACACGGTGGTAGGGGTGCTTCCACAAGGATTCTGAAGGTGTCAGGATTCCGGCACAGGAATTCTGAGCACCAGCATCCCGACAACTGGGACTTAAACTGCATCTCAGCTCGGGTTTTCCTGCCTAACTTTGATCTCAAACCAAGGCAAAACATCATCATTCCGCTGTTGGATTCTCGCGGGTTTTGCATAAAGATCCTGGTGATCGGCGCCATTTTCAGTCTGGTTGTGGAGAGTATACAGAGCAGACATGCTCTGTGATGCTCTGTGCACGTGTTCTCTGATTCTCTCTCTGTTGTTCAAGGGTGCAGTGTTGTCGAGCTGGGGCTGCAGTCCATAAAGGGGGGCTGCAGTGTCACTGTTGTCCCATCGATCAAGGGGCTGGGCTGCTGTACCATCAAGGGGATGGGGCTGCAGTACATAAAGGGCTGCTGCTGTGTTGTTCATAAAGGGGTTGGGGCTGAAGTACATAAATGGGGGACTGCTGTGTGTTGTACATCAAAGGGCTGCAGTACATAAAGGTGTGCTGCTATGTTGTCCATAAAGGGGCTGGGGCTGCAGTACATAAAGGGGCTGCTGTACAAAAAAGGGTGCTGCTGTGTTGTCCATGAAAGAGCTGGGGCTGCAGTACATAAAAAGGTGCTTCTGTGTTGTCCATAAAGGGGCTGGGGCTACAGTACATAAATGGGGTGCTGCTCTGTTGTCCTGTCCATCAAGGGGCTAGGGCTGCAATACATAAAGGGATGTGTCATCCAGGGGTGCTCTCTCAATCCAGGAATGCTCTTTCCCAGTTAAAAATATAATTAAAAGTTAAATAAAATTATCATTCCACAAAAAATATAAAAAAATACCTTTTTTTCAGTTTTTTTGTGTGTGTGTTAGCTATGCTATTATTGTTCAGTGACACTGCTGGCAAGACCGCAGTTTATCATCCACAAATTTGTGACTTCCCAGGTGGTCCGTCCGCACTCTGCAATGCTTTGTTGTCCATAAAGGGGTGCTGTGTGATCATCAAGTGGCTGCTGCATCAAAGATAAAAAAACTATATATTTTTCTTTTCCCTCCCTTTTTTCCATATGTATTGGAGTATTATGGGATTTTGGACTAAAGTAAAAAAAATAATATTTGAATATATGAAGGACTGCAGAATGAAAAAGACACCATAAAGACTTTATCCTTATCTTTATTGTATAGATTCATAGGACTTTTTTTAATAGCGCCTTTGGATATTACCACTTTTATTAAATTGACTATTATTGACTGCTCCAGGTGGAAACAGTAAGGTATATACCTTGGCAGCTTGTTAATTTAATTTTCGTGTGTGTATGTTCATTTACTTCTTATATAATATATTTTTTCTGTTTTTTTTTGTGTGTGTTAGCTACGCTATTATTGTTTGGTGACACTGCCAGCCTGACCCTAGTGTAAGTTTGTTGATATGAAGGAAGATCAAATGAGAAGAGAGCAGGAACCACATACTAGTGCTGCAGCTGCTGCCAGCAGTCATGATGATGATACAAGGGCGTCAATGTCATCTACGAAGGCACATGACCAAGGAATTAAGTCAGGGCATCTCAAATCAAAGAAGCAATTTTTTACAGTGGTAAAGAAAATAACATCAAAGGGAAAGTTAGCTGCAGAAAGACATAAAATTGGCAATATGTCATTCATCACCCAAAGTGTCAAGGAAATGCTAAGGCCTTGGCATTTATTTATGACTGGTGATTCTGCCTCTTATGATAATGTGAGCCCTTCTACCTGTAGACTGTTCAAAAAGATGAAAATAGTTAAGGCACAGGAACCAACTGTGTGCTCAGAAAGTCACAAATCCCTGAGGAGAGTCTAAAGGTCCATACACACAGGGCGATAAAGTGGATGACTGAACTATAATGATATCATTATCATTCAGTCGTCCACTTTATCGTCCATTTTTAACTCCAAAAAGATGTACGATAACGACGACGCGCATTCCCGCGGGTTGTTCATCATTATCGTTCATCGGGCTGACATGCAGGCCAACCTGATGATCTCGTCAGGTTGCTGCATGTCTGGGAATGGGGGAGAGAGCCCGGCGCTGAACGATATCGTTAATGATATCATTCAGCGGCTGTGCTCAATGTCATGAACAACATTGAGCACAGCCTGCCGGGGACAACACTACACGATATCACTCAGGGAGCATATAATGTAGTGTGTACCCACCATAAGTGTGTCAACGGGTGCCATATGTAAGCCAGGCCTTTCTGTACTCAAAGAGGAGCCTCCTTCCACCACTTGTGCATTCTCTGCAAATGTGGTGATGAGCTGCGCAAGTCAACATGCTGACATAGAAATCAAGGATGCTTCTGTAGAAGTGCACCAAGATGGGGAGGATATTTGTGTAGCTGATGCTAATAAGGATGTTGATTATGAGAATGTTGTTGATGAGGATGTTGTTTGTGTAAATCAAGCACCAGTGGAAACAGTTGTTGCCCAGTATAAGAGAAAGCCCATTGTTATGCCTGGGCATAAGATAAAAAAAATTCACTTCTTATGTGTGGAATTATTTCTACCCAAATTCAGATAACAATTGTCAAGCCATCTGTACCCATTGTAAAGCCAGAGTAAGTAGAGGTAGGGACCTTAAACCATCTAGGAACCTCTTCCCTGTTACACCAACTACAGCTCATCTATCAAAGGTGTTTGCAAACTTCAGAAACATGGGCAAAAACAGAAAACAAAAAGCAGTCCAGCATCAGCTTGCTCCCTTCTCTCTGCTATATCTAGGCCCCTGCCATCTTCACCACCAACAATATAATCAATCATGATTGGAAGTAGTCCTGCATCCAATTTGATAAGGCTAACCCAGTCCTCTCATATCCTGGATTCCTTAGAAAAATCCTTGAGCGCCAAGCCTGCTGCTACTACTGGGAGTAGATCTTCATCCCAGAAAAGGACCAGGATGACTACTAGTAGTAGTTAAAAAAAAATTGACTTAAACAAACATTTGAAAGGGGGAACAAGTATGACAACAGTCACCTAGTTGCACAGCGGATCACTGACAACATAACATCAATGCTGGCATTACATGTGCTTCTGCTATCCGCCATTAGTGCAGTGGGTTTTAGACAGTTAATTGAGTTCCTGTGTCCTCACTGCCAAATCCCATCTAGGTTCTACATCACTAGAAAGCAATTCCCAACCTGTACAGAGATGTTGATAAAACTTAATTAGTGTCCTCCAAAATGCCATTGTACCCACAGTCCACTTAACCACAGATATGTGGACAAGATTACATGACTAACATTCCACTGGGTAGGTTTATTACCTTCACTGACACCAACAGCAGCATCTAAAAAAAGCAGCTCATTCAGAGGCAGGCTACTCTGTGTATCACCAGTTTCACTAAGAGGCATACTGCTGACAACCTCTTAGAAAAACTCAGGGAAGTCATTGCAAAATGGCTTACCCTGCTTGAACTCTCCTTGGGATTTGTGATTTCTTACAATGCCACCAATATTGTGAGAGCATTATAGCTGGGTGAATTCCAACACATCCCATGTTTTGCTCACACTATTAACTTGGTGGTGCAAATTTTTTTTAAATTGACAGGGCCGTGCAGGAGATGCTCTCTGTGACCCGCAAAAGTTCCAGGCATTTTCACCATTCTGCAGGTGCATGTAGAAGATTGCAGCACCTGCAAGAAATATTGAATATGCCCTCTCACCAGCTGAAGCAAGAGGTAGTTATGAGGTGGAACTCTACCCTTTAAATGCCTCAGTGGATGGAGGAACAGCAAAAAGCCATCCAAAGCTACACAAAAAAATATGACATAGGAAGAGAAGGAGGATTGTACTTTAGTCAAGCTCAGTGGAAAATACTTTTTGCATTGTGCAGAGTGCTGAAACCCTTCGAAGTAGCCACCTGTGAAGTGAGTTCAGACACTGCCAGCTTGAGTCAGGTAATTCCCCTCATTAGACTGTTGGAAAAGCAAACTAAGAAACTGAAGGAGGAACTAAAATGAAGCGATTCTGCTAAGTATGTCAGATTTGTAGATCAAGTCCATTATTCTCTTCACCAGGATCCAAGGGTTGTTAAGATCTTCCAGTCGGAGTAATACATTTTTACGACCATGCTTGATGCTAGGTTTAAGTCATACATTGTGTCTTTCTTCCCAATGGACACAGATCTGAAGAGATGCAAAGATGTGTTGGTAAGCAAATTGTCATCACAAGTGGCACTTGATACAGCAATGGCTCCTCATTCAGTTTCTCCAGCAAGTGCAGCTGCCAGATAAAAACTAAACTTTCCCAAAAGATCCACTGATGATGCAGATGAGCAAATTTTTACATCTGTTTGGGATTAAAAGAATTGCCCACAATTAATGAGACCTCTACTGTGACTCCATCTGATATTGTCACCATTCAAAGAATGGTTGAGGACTATTTTATGATAGCATCCGAATAGGCATGTCAAACAGTCCATTTGACTACTGGCAGGAAAAAAAGGCAATTTGGAGGCCTTTTGCTCAAACTGGCTTTGCTTTACTTGAGCTTCCTACCCTCCACTGTGTACTCAGAAAGAGTTTTCAGCACATTTGGGAACCTTGTCAGTGATCAGTGTTGAAGGCTACTTCCTCAAAATGTGGAAAAGATAATGTGCATCAAACTGAACTACAAATTCCATGAGGAAGACCTTTACCACCAATTACATCCCAAAATGACAGAGGCACCTGAGGCTGTCATGGTGGATTCCAGCGGGGACGAATTAATGTGTGAAGATGATGTACACACTGATGAGGGTGAGGAATCAGATAAGGATGGCGACAACATCTTGTCTATGTAAAGCCAGTTTGTGCATGGAGACATCATTGCCAGCAATGTCAGCTGCTCATTGGTAGCTTGTGGTGGCCCAAACAAACCGGTCGCTTCAGCCACAATAGGCAATCCCTGTCACTGAGGTGGTTGGTTTGTTAAACTGTGCATGGCCTATATACAACATAAGGGTGGGTGGAAGGACCCAAGGACAATACCATATTGCACCCCTTTTCTTTACATTATGTGCTGTTTGGGGCATTGCTGCCTGACATTAGTTTATGACTGTCCAGAAATTGTTATCGCCACAGACAGCTTATCCTGTATGCGTCTTTCAATTAAAAAAAAATTCTAAGCCATCAAGTTAATGGGGTCTTGCGGCTCAGAATCTCATACGTGCAATCATCACTGCAGCACCCTGATACACTGGGAGAGGTCTTGTTTATCTCAAACTGTAAAGCATTTCTGAAGAATTGGTAAGCACCATGATTGTGCTTGAAAACTGTAAGGATAACTTTCTTCATCTATGTGTTATTTTCCAACAATTGTAAGGTTTGTACCAGAAATTTCCCTACTCCTTTCCTGAGGACAAGGATTTCCAACTGCACCTCATAACAATAAAGGGCCTTATCCCCGCACTCCACGTCAAAACTGAAATGCACAAAAGCAACAGGTGCAGAAAGCTCATCTCTGGCAATAAGGTACCAGACACGTTCATCTGTCAGCTCTTTGCACTTTTCACACTACTTCCATCCCCACTCACTCTGTTCATATAGCAGCTGCATATTTGTCTTTGTGAGTTCAAATACCCAGTCTAGAGTCTTATGGTCCATATCTGTTACTCTGCAGCATTCTATAGACAGATTTAACCCATTTCTGTCAAACTTCTTATTCTTAAAGACTGGAAAGGCTCCTAAAAGGTCACCCTGCTGATTCGCCACTCGCACCTTGGCACACAGAGCTGCCATTGCAGCACGTTCCTCTTGGCATTTTTTTTTCTTTTGCCTATACAGACTTCCTCCCCATGAAGTAGCTAATGACATAATACTCTGAAGCCCGGTTTGGTTCAGTGCTGGAGGGGGAGAAGATTCTCATAAATTTTTTAACAATCAAAACAATAAAATAAATAAATTAAAAACTAATCAATCCTTCCGTCCTTTTCCTGTCTTCAGTCCATAATCATATTCCAACTCCCTCTGGCCTCTGACCTAGGTCATGATTAATGAAAATATTCTTTGTTTTTAAACTTCCTAGGGGTCGTATAGTTTATTATACTGCCATCCTGTCTACCACTGCAGTGCCACTCTGTGCCATGTTGCAAGCTGAACTGCCACATTAGTGCCACACACTGTCACTTAGCTTAGTCACCTAGCTAGCTGGATGCAACCTTTTGGCCTAAAAATGGATGAAATCAATATTGTGAGCTGTGAGATGGTCAAAATTGACGAGAAATGACAAAATAAATGTTATTGAGGTTAATAATACTGTAGGAACAAAACAGGCCCAAATTAAATGATTTTAGCAGTTTTTATGATTTTTATTAGACAAAATACAGATCCAAAACCAAAACTAAAGGGCGGTTTTGGCAAAACCAAATTCAGATCCAAATCAAAACACAATGGAGATAAAGATCTAAATTGGTGATCTATCTATCCCTAGGCAGCCGTATCCCTCCCTCAGTGGCTGTACTATGGTAATCTTTACCACTTGGACACCAACGACCTTGTACTGAGCCATGCCTCCTGCATAGAATCCATCTTCGGACTTGTACTGAGCCGGCCCCTCTGTTCTCTTCAGTGACTGCCCTCCAGTATTCTCATCACTGAGGATAGTACTGCTGCCTCCCCAGATGACAGGGAGCTCCACCGATCACCACACATATCGGGTCCCAGAAAAGCAAGGTACTGTACACCAGCACTTTTGTAATGGGTCTCCTCAGGTTAAAGCTGCCCTCCTGTCTGAAGGCTCTGGACTCCTTTCACAGCTCACAACAAAAGCTCCTCTTCAGAGCATAGGGCAGAAAATAATTTACACTTGCAGAGTGTAGTGCAGGTGACCCCTCCCCAAGTAGACCTGCCCACAGCCCCTTGATAACCGATCATGATGATCCTTAGCCTAAAACCTGCCTGGGAAAATGACATACACAATGATAAGAACCATATAACAATTGGTTCAGTGGCAATAGAGTTTATCGCAATCAAACAAACGTTCCTACTTCTACGTTATATATACAGTATATACAGTGTACAGTGTATACAGTGTATATACAGTGTATATATAAATAAACTAGGTGTATTGGGCACAATAAATCAGTAAATCAATCTAAATACCAAAAAAATTATAAATACAAAAAAAAGCACAATATCAAAAAAGAAAAAAGGAAAATGTATAAATATAAAGTGTGTAGACAGTATTAGTCTGTGTGATCTAATTTGGTATGGATCACATTTATTTGTTTCTTTTAATCATGAGTAGAGTGACTATATACACCATCGGTGTTCCTAATTTCATTCTTTAAATTGTTATAATCACCATTTGTACTCTGTATGAGAGCACTAATTAATATATGTGAGTATTTTACTAAATATATTTTCCCTTATGGTCCATGTATACACATTTAGATATCATTGGATGAAAATCAAGATGAAACAAAGATATTTACTTGAAAAACAGGCAACATTACAGACACTGAAATATGCTTTGTGCACTCAAGGCACTAATTTATCATCACCCTTTCAAAAAATTTTTTAATTGTTATATATACAGTCAGGTGCATAAATATTGGGACATTGACATAATTTTCATATTTTGGCCTCTATTCACCACCACAATGGCTTTGAAATTAAACAAACAAGATGTGCTTTAACTACAGACTTTCAGATTTAATTTGAGGGTAATTACATCCAAATCAGATGAACAGTGTAGGAATTACAACGGTTTCTATATGTGCCTCCCGCCTTTAAAGGGGCCAAAAGAAATGGGACTATCAACTCAAAAGCTATTTCATGGACAGGTGTGGGCTATTCCCTCATTATTTCATTATCAATTAAGCAGGTAAAAGGTCTGGAGTTGATTCTAGGTGTGACATTTGCATTTGGAATCAGTTGCTGTTGACTCTCAATATAAGATCCAAAGAGCTGTCACTATCAGTGAAGCAAGCCATCATTAGGCTGAAAAATCAAAACAAACCCATCAGAGAGATAGCAAAAACATTAGGTGTGGCCAAATCAACTATTTGGAACATTCATAAAAAGAAAGAATGCACCGGAGAGCTCAGCAACACCAAAAGACCCGGAAGACCACGGAAAACAACTGTGGTGGATGACAGAAGAATTATTTCCCTGGTGAAGAAAAACCCCTTCACAACAGTTGGCCAAATCAAGAACACTCTCCAGGAGGTTGGTGTATATGTGTCAAAGTCAACAATCAAGAGAAGACTTCACAAGAGTGAATATAGAGGGTTCACCACAAGATGTAAACCATTGGTGAGCCACAAAAACAGGAAGACCAGATTAGAGTTTGCCAAACAACATCTAAAAAAGCCATTACAGTTCTGGATCAACATCCTATGGACAGATGAGACAAAGATCAACTTGTACCAGAGTGATGGGAAGAGAAGAGTATGGAGAAGGAAAGGAACTGCTCATGATCCAAAACATACCACCTCATCAGTGAAGCATGGTGGTGGTAGTGTCATGGCGTGGGCATGTATGGCTGCCAATGGAACTGGTTCCCTTGTATTTATTGATGATGTGACTGCTGACAAAAGCAGCAGAATGAATTCTGAAGTGTTTTGGGCAATAATATATGCGTTGAAGCCCTGGCGGGTTGGCGTCTGCCAGGTAAAGAAGCCGGAAATCCTAATAGGAGGCAGCCATGAAAAAGAGCTGACACAGGCTACTGCCCACTTGGTGAAGATGTCAAAGCTCTGATGGGTTGGCGCCCACCAGAGGAAGACACCGAAGCCCTGGCAGGTAGTCACCCACCAGGCAAAGACACCAGAAGTCCTAGCAGGAGGCAGCCACAAAAAAGAGATAACATAGGCTGTTGCCCACTAGGTGAAGTCGTCAAAGCACTAGTGGGTTTGGCACCCACCAAGTGAAGTCACCGAAGCCCTGGCAGGATGGCACCAGCCAAGTGAAGACACCAGAAGTCCTAGTGGGAGGCAGCCACAAAAAAGAGCTAACACAAGCTGCCCCCCACTAGGCAAATACACCAGAAGCCTGGTGGGTTGGCGCCTGCCAGGCAAAGACGCCGGAAGTCATAGTGAGCAGCAGCCATGAAAAAGAGCTGGCACAGGCTGCCGCCCACTAGGTGAAGATGTCAAAGCCCTGGTGGGTTGGTGCCCACCAGGCAAATACACCAAAGCCCTGGCAGGTTTGCATCCACCAGGCGAAGACTCCGAAGCCCTGGCAGGTTGGCGCCCACCAGGCGAGGACACCAGAAGTCCTAGTGGGAGGCAGCCACGAAAAAGAGCTCTCACTGGCTGCTGCCCACTAGGTGAAGACATCGAGCCCTGGTGGGTTGGTGCCCACCAGGTGAAGACGCCGAAGCCCTGGCCGGTTGACACCCGCAAGACGAAGACACCAGAAGTCCTAGTGGGAGGCAGCCACAGAAAATAGCTAGCACATGCTGCCACCCACTAGGCAAATACACTGGAGGCCTGGTGGGTTGGTGCCTGCCAGGCAAAGACACCAGAAGTCCTAGTGGGCAGCAGCCATGAAAAAGAGCTGACACAGGCTGCAGCCAACTAGGTGCATATGTCAAGGCTCTGGTGGGTTGGTGCCCGCCAGACGAATATGCCAAAGCCATGGTGGGTTAGCATCCACCAGGTGAAGATGTCAAAGCCCTGGCAGGTTGACGCCCACCAGGCGAAGTCGCTGAAACCCTAGTGGGTTGGCGCCCACCTGGCGAAGAGGCCTAAGCCCTGGGGTGGTGGCAGCCACGTAAAAGAGCTTAAAGGCCGCCGTCCCCAGGTGAAGACCTGTAAAATAAAATATTACAATATTAAAGTGTGTTGCTACACTGATTTTATTATTAATATTGTGTATACCTTTGATGCTATTCGATATTTTGGTTCACTTCTTCATTTTTGTCTTTAGTCTTCATTGGTTTTTGTATTTCTTATTGTTATTATTGTTTATGTTAAATTGGTTTCTTTATTTTTATTATTTTTCTTATACTTTGCTATTATTGTTGTGAATCTATAGTACACATTATATGAGCCCCTTATGTTTGGCCCTAAATGGATCAACACTATAGTGAGTACAGCAGTCCATAGTTTAAGTTTTATGATACATGGTCACTTTGTTTATCATGTTCTTTTGACCTGTGTGACGTCTGGTTATTGACTAAGATATTCCCGGATATGGCCGCCGCCTGACCCGCAAGCCAGTCAGGTTGCTTAGATACTGTAGTGACTGAGTTCCAGCATGTGCAGACACTTCCGGTTGTGTTCTCTATATGGAAGTAGCTCTGCTGAACTACACGTGCTGTGTGGCCAGTTGCTATGGATGCAGCGGGACTCCGATTACTGGAGAGGTGTGTTATGCCTTTGCCCTCCAATTTGTCACGTATGTGTCTATGCTGTTACCTATTGTGATGTATCACATTCAGGTGAATGTGTTTGTAACCAGCTTAATTAAATTAGTGTTGCTACCTTGGGCTTTATAAAGGAGCTCATGGTGTATAGCCAGTATGCCTTCTCTCAGCATGCTGGACACTTGTCTGTGGTGATCTGTCTTGATAATGACCCCCATGGGTCAAAACATCAACAACAATATGGTGAAATATTAATATTTTTTTTAAATCCGATTGATTTACTATTTGAAAGTGTGGTGAGTGCACTCATTTGGCTATTGGTTTAGCTATTTTTGGATATATATATATATATATATATATATATATATATATATATATATATACACACACACACACACACACACACAGTCAGGTCCATAAATATTGGGACAATGACTGAATTTTCATATTTTGGCTACTATTCACCACCACAATGGCTTTGAAATGAAACAAACAAGATGTGCTTTAACTGCAGATTTTTAGATTTAATTTGAGGGTAATTACATCCAAATCTGGTGAACGGTGCAGGAATTACAATGGTTTCTATATGTGCCTCCCACTTTTTAACGGGCCAAAAGTAATGGGACAAACTAAACAATCCTAAATCTAACTTTCACTTTTTAATACTTTGTTGCAAATCCATTGCAGGCAATTACAGCCTGAAGTCTGGAATGCATAGACATCACCAGACGCTGGGTTTCATCCCTGGTGATGCTCTGCCAGGCTTCTACTGCAAATGTCATCAGTTCCTGCTTGTTCTTGGGGCATTTTCCCTTCAGTTTTGTCTTCATCAAGTGAAATGCATGCTCAATCGGATTCAGGTCAGGGGATTGACTTGGCCATTGCATAACATTCCACTTTTTAGTCTTAAAAAACTCTTTGGTTGCTTTTGCAGTATGCTTCGGGTCATTGTCCATCTGCACTGTGAAGCGCCATCAAATGAATTCTGAAGCATTTGACTGAATATGAGCATATAATATTGCCCGAAACACTTCAGAATTAATTCTGCTGCATTTGACAGCAGTAACATCATCAATAAATACAAGGGAACCAGTTCCATTGGCAGCCATACATGCCCACGCCATAAAACTACTACCACCATGCTTCACTGATGAGGTGGTATGTTTTGGATCATGAGCAGTTCCTTTCCTTCTCCATACTCTTCTCTTCCCATCACTCTGGTACAAGTTGATCTTTGTCTCCTTTGTCCATAGGATGTTGTTCCAGAACTGTAATGGCTTTTTTAGATGTTGTTTGGCAAACTCTAATCTGGTCTTCCTGTTTTTGTGGCTCACCAATGGTTTGCATCTTGTGGTGAGCCCTCTATATTCACTCTTGTGAAGTCTTCTCTTGATTGTTGACTTTGACACATAAACATCTACCTCCTGGAGAGTGTTCTTGATTTGGCCAACTGTTGTGAAGGGGTTTTTCTTCACCAGGGAAATAATTATTTTGTCATCCACCACAGTTGTTTTCCGTGGTCTTCGGGTCTTTAGGTGTTGCTGAGCTCTCCGGTGCGTTCTTTCTTTTTAAGAATGTTCCAAACAGTTGATTTGGCAACACCTAATGTTTTTGCTATCTGTCTGATGGGTTTGTTTTGATTTTTCAGCCTAATGATGGCTTGCTTCACTGATAGTGACAGCTCTTTGGATCTCATATTGAGAGTCGACAGCAACTGATTCCAAATGCAAATGTCACACCTAGAATCAACTCCAGACCTTTTACTTGCTTAATTGATAATGAAATAATGAGGGAATAGCCCACACCTCTCCATGAAATAGCTTTGGAGTTGATAGTCCCATTACTTTTGGCCCCTTAAAAAGTGGGAGGCACATATTGAAACTGTTGTAATTCCTACACTGTTCCCCGATTTGGATGTAATTACCCTCAAATTAAATCTGAAAGTCTGCAGTTAAAGCATATCTTATTTGTTTCATTTCAAAACCATTGTGGTGGTGAATATAGGCCAAAATCTGACAATTCTGTCAATCTCCCAATATTTATGGACCTGGCTGTATATATATTCCCAATGAACATCAGAACAAGCCTCATGAACAGGAGAAAAAGGGGACAGAACATCTTGCATAATTACTCTTTATTTTGCTACTGTATGTTGCACGTATAAATACTAATCTATATAACTGGAAGTTAATATAATAGGTATGACCAGACAAATTTGCATACCAAAATAAAGAATTAAAATCATGTTTCAATCATGTGTTATCTTTTTAAAAGCATGTGTCTACCATTCAAAGTCTTTTCTATTTATTAACAGCAATATCCAACCCAAATAGAATTCTGTACATTATATGATCACGTGATCCAATGCATTCCATCAATATAGGAAATCCTATTTGTACACGTATATATTCCAGGAGATGGGTATAGAGTTTATTAGTCTTTTTGCTCCAGATGTCAGATGAGATCTTAATTCTATTTCCACATTTCAAAGTTGAATCTAATGCATATCAAAAAGAAAATATAAATACTAATAAAAATCCAGAATAAAATGAAATAACTTAATAGCATAACTTAATAAATTTTCCAGCCAATTAGGTTTTTATTTAAAGTGACAAGAATGAGAATGAATAGATATAGCTTTCTGCTGTTGCAAATATGCTCAGATATCCAAACCTTAATTGTTCTTGTAGTTTTTCAATATATAAAAGACCACATAGTCAATCTATAATACAATATTCTGTATAACTTTTGAATGGCCTGTAATAAATTGGATTTTGTATTCTTTCTCAGGATAATATATATAGTCTTATGATTTTTTTACATATTTATAATAGGTCCTATTACATAATTTGTTCATTTACAGTATCAATGTGCTAATACAGTTCTGTATAGAGAGTCATGTTTTAATTCCCATGAAATGAAGTTTAATAAAAGAAACACAGTAAACTAAGAGCTTTAATACAAGATTGTGATCTTCGTGAAGTATAGTGCAACAAGCATATAAGCATAATTTATTACTACATAAAATCAGCAATCTTTAGGAAATATAAAAGTTTTCTTGCCTGTAGCACATGATTTAAGTTCAAGCACATATTTAGTGTTCCTAAAGAAGTGTCATATCACAGAGGAATACAGAATTCCACAGTGAAATACACAACATTCCAGTTCCACAAACATTGTTTGAAATATCTTTCTGTCTCAGACATATCGTAAAAATGTAATGCATGACTGATTTGAGATTTGTAAATATGAATTTCAAACAAACTGTGATAATTCTACTAGTTTAATTTCCACCCAGTTGCTTGAATTATATTTTCCTTTAGAATTCTGAAAGAGCCAGACATATATTGTGACACTTCCTGGGAAGTTTATGACAGTTCTTTTATTAGTATAGCAGCTATCAAGCCAGGTGCTCTCTACAGCCAAATTAACTTTATAATGATTTTAGTAGGCACAGACTGACTTCAATTAAATTGGGCAAACCAATAAAACAACAAAGCAATATCTGGCAATATTTCTATGCTGCCAAGTGCATATTATGGCACAAAAATCTAATTCTATTATGGTTATTTGTATTAAATCTTTTAAAGCTTGGATTTTTAGGTTGCCTCAATATATGCAGAATAAATGTGTTTTAACTTGTAGATAAGGCAAAGAGCAGAATAATGAATATCTTTTTTCTGAGATTTATTTTCATGACCATCTTATATATTACTATTTTAGCAAATACTGTTTTCACACTTTATTGTAGCTTGAAATAGAAGTTCAAAAACCAATAATCTGCCATAGTGATATTCACTATTTTATATAGTTATTCCATCAATAAAATATAATCAATTGCTCAGATGGCTTTTTAGGATTATTATAAAGAAAAATAAAGAACAAAGGGGTATTTAGAAAATATTTTGTTCCCTATTAAAAATACAGCATCCACTCCTTAAATTGCAGAATTGTGGGGATAGTTTGGCATATGGATGATATTGTTATTAAATGGAACCTATGCAGTTTATTTTACTAATTCTCCACTAGGCATTTCATTTTTGTTGTTCACCACTGCTGCCGTCTTCAGTGCCAAGTGCTCTCAATTCAAGAGCTATTGCAGAGGTGTCTGGTGTGTGTCACCAACATGCAGTATAGTTAAAGAACAGAGGGTTACATTTTTCATACCCAACTTTAGAAGGAGTTATTATATTTTAAATTGTATACAATATTTCAAAAGAGATGATTTTTAAAATATCAAGAATTACACTTATTTTATTTCAATATTTCAAAAAAGGTTTAAATTACATTTATTTATTAATGCCATTTACAGTATATCCACCAAGTCACTGTATGTAAGCTAACATCTGATTTGCTTCAGAAGTTGTGCAACATTTTAAATTAAAGAGCTTAATTTCTCTGTTGTTCTGGGGTGTATAGTTTTTTCTCTTCAAGTTAATTTGGAAATAGATGACTCCACTGACACAATATTGTGCATGGCATATACTATGGATATCAAGTAAATAAATAAATCTTCTTTAATTGCATTCTTGTCTCATATTTTTATTTCTTATTACCTTCATTGTAAGAAGAGATTTTCTATTAGACTAAACCTTTTGAGTGCTTCAAAAATTACACCACTAGGATAATCTTTATACACTTCTGCCTCTGATGAAATTATGGACTGACGTGAAGAAATGCGTTAAGCTGATTGAACTTTGGCAATAAAAGCTGCTGCTTGCTAATTATTCACAACAAGATTGCCCAAGCTGATCTATACTTGTCTAGTAAGAATACTAATTGAGCCAACAGTTGACAACTGTGTCATCACGTGAACTGATGTGTATGAAGTAGTCTAAGTCTAATGAATATTGCTCGGCAGAGTTCACAGCTGCAGGGGAATCCTGCTAAGTGTCACCATGAGAAAGACTAGATTGATTGTGTCTATAGACTGACTACTTCTACTATTTATGTGGAAACAGGCTAAGAACAAAATGTTATTAAATTACTTACTGTAGTGTGACTACTTAGTGTAGAGTTAAGCACACTCTAATATAAGGTACCACTCACTCACCTTTATTTAAGCTACAAGCTGTGATACAAAATCTGCAGATGTAGCCAGCTGACACAGTAAGTAGTATGTGGAGATGTGATTTTAACATCCAGTATTCATATAAGATACAGTAGTTCTGACCCACTCCTCATATAATTTAAAATTAATTTGTTATATAATCAGATCATCTGGAGTAATTAATATATCATAATACCTAATAAACTGAATACACTGTATTCAATACACTGCATTATCCTATGTAATGCAGTGTATTTACTGATTTCAACAAAGTTGCTCATTTAAACATTTAGTAATGATTTAATAAATATTTTATGATTACATAGTTTTATAAAGTTGTTCTTCTATGTGGACTGTGACCTTTACATAATATTTTTTATGTAATGTTATTTTTTGCCAATATTGATATTTATATCAATGTCTGAATAGTAGAACATTGAGAATTATTATTGCGCTCCTAGATTTAATTTATGCTTGTTGGTATTTTAGATGCCATTACACTTAAAGGAAGAAACTGCAAACAATTTTAAGTGTTATTAAGGTATAGGAAAACATTCTTGGTATTTTAAACTGGATATTAACAGAAAAAAAAGTTATTGATATGATTAAATAAGTTACAATATTACTTGCCTTTGAAAAAGTGACAACCAGAGTACTATATAAGAACATTTCTGTACTTTTGAAATTCAAGAAGTTGGAAAACAACTTTTCCACAGATGGATGTTCCAATTTCAAGCAGGCTGAATGTGAAAATGTGGTGTGCCCATGCGCTGCATGATGCATATAAATTCACAAGCAGATTTTGTGCAAATGAAGACTTACGTCAAGAAGGTGTTTCTGTGAGGAATTAGGCTTTGAGTTTTAAGATGCATGGATCAGCTGTGTCTGATGCGAGTGTCTTAGGAGTGTCAAGGGTGTGTATTGCAACTTACGTGCTTGAGGTATTCAGACATAGTTGTGGAGCCTGTTTCAGATAGATATGTTGATTAAATCAAACTAATACACATATAAATTGACAGATATATGAACTAGTATATCTTAGTCCATTGGCTGCAATGAGGGATGAAAATCTGGACGCAACTGCGTCCAATTCACAGTAAGATATGTGAATTTTAAATTACCTTATCTCTGAATAAAACTATCAAGAACCTCTTGTGCACACTCTGGAATAATTTATAATTTATGTTCATAAAACATAATAAACCTGCTTCCTACCAAACTATAAATAAGTTATCAAAGAATGGGGAAAAAGTGGTCCTCATGACCTTCCCATATATCTGGAAGTAATAGTTTACCTAAATGATAATAATGATTGCACATTTGTCTAATGGGGCCAAGGCTTTTCTGGTCTATGCTTTATTGGCTAATAAAAAAAAACTGCATGCCTTCTCCTCTTGTACTGTGATCTCTGAAGGTCAAACAGATTGTATTTAAAGAGAATAACATCTTATTATTTAGATACATTTTTGGTGATTAGAGCATAATTGCAGTTATAAAGGAGTAAAAACACCTTGTAATCCTATTTTGAAGGACATCATAATGTAAAGTTGTGCAGAATCAAATTGGGCAACCAACAATAGTAAACAGCAGACTCGGATGCCCATCCAAATCTAAAACTATATATAGTAAGGAAGCGTGGGTGGCACACCAGAAATAAATATATTAGACTTTTTTAATTATATTATTCATCTTAGCTTTATCTCATTGGATTGCAGCACCTCTGGTCACTGCCTACATGGGACAAAAAGGTGTTCTGGGGATGCTGATTTGGGAATAAGATAAAGGAATATGATAAAAGTTTTTATGGATGATAAAGTTCTTGAAGAAGATTACAGCTATACATTCAGTGTCCATAGCCTTATGGGTCTTAGACATGTATTGCACAGAGATGTGGTGTCACATTAGGACCTCTCTTCCATGAGTTTTAGGGCCTGATTCTAAGATAGATGCAATGTCGATGTCATGCGTTTGTGAGCTTTTTTTTTCTTCTGCACATGCATTGCAGTTGCACTGCACATGTGTTCAGAATCCTGTGCACAGAGACACAGTTGCAATTGAAATGCATTGTCCCAGAAATGTCTTGAAATTGTATTGGGCATTCCTGGGTGATGACTGAGAGGTGACAGGGAGGTGGAAATGGTCCGTTTTATGGCTGTCTTATGGGAATGTCATTGAAGTGGTTGCAAATTCAGATGCATAATCATTCACAATGGAAGCCATACTCTGATGGACAATCTGCACCTACTGTAGAAAGAGACTGGTGCAAGTTTCAATTGCATGACCGCTGATGCTTTTTAATATTTTTCAATTTAAATAATCCAGCCCAACAAAACAAAATCAAAACCTCATTTGCCTACTGGTAAAGAACATTCAGAATCTCTCATCGGAAAGTACAATTGTTTACAAATCTGCAAATACTGCATTTTGGGTGAGTACAATGAGGATTTATATAAAACTGGTGGATTTAGTAAAAATAAGTATGCAATATTGCAGAACAGCAGCTGCACTTATGATTTGCACTTTTTCACAGTCCTAAATGAGCTATGGGGATAAGTCAGAGATGTGCACTAACCTGATGGGAAGGGGGCAGCAACGGCCTCCATTTTCCCAAATGGAGTCATGTTGCTGCCTGTGGGAGGGTAGGGGGGGAAGAGGCCAGGATATCTGTTGGCTGACAGAGATTTACTGGCCTCGTTTGAGCAACTGCGTTTGCCAGCTTGAGTGACCCCACACTGGAACTGAGACTTCCACATTGGGGCTGGGGATTGTGGCTGAGACATCCACACTGGGACTGAGGAATGTGTCTGAGACTGCCACACTAGAACTGAGACTGCCACACAGGGGTTGGGGGAATGGGGCTGAGACTGCCACAATGGGTCTGGGGTGGGGAAGTGAGGCTGAGACACACTGGGGCTGGGCCTGGGGATGGAAAGACACAGGGGGTCCTGGGGATGGAGAGATGCAGGGGGTCCTGGAGATGGAGAGACACAATGGGTCCTGGGGATGGAGAGATGCAGGGGGTCCTGGAGAGAAACATAAGGGAGTCCTGAAGATATACATAAGCGAGCATAGAGAGAGGCAGGAGGTCCTGGAGAAGAGACACAGGTAGCCTGGGGAGCCACAGTGGTCCTGGAGAAGCACAGGGGGGGGATGGAGATGTACGGGGGTCTGGAATAACACAGGGGGGCCTGGAGAGAGACAAATTGTATTATCAGGGAAATTCACATTTAGCCCTGCACTAAAAATTCTGTTACTATACATTATCTGGTTATTATGGTGACATTGGTTATATTTTATGTAAACATGCATCTTCCAGACAATGTGATCTCCTACAGGAATAGTGAATACCGGCTTAAGACGCTGTCTAGTGAGGCTCATATTTTCCACCATATAGGCAAGAAAACACTTTCAAACTGACTGGCCTGTACCCAGCAATGGCCTGACCATTAATCATGTTACACAGGCATGTAGGGCACCAGGCACCCTGAATTGCGCAGACTCGAGTATAAAATCCTGCCCATCTGCTTTAGCTCTGGAGAGGGAGGGGAAAGAAAAGGCAGAGGGAGGCACATGAAAAATGTACAGTTTCCCAGCTGTAATCAGGTCTGTCCATCCCTGCCTGAACCTAGTGCAGAGGAATGGAGGGCCCCAATAAGAGTGTATCATTCACCAAGATTTATGTTGCCAGCCCTGCTCCCCTCAGTGGCTTACAAAAGCCCCTCCAGGCCCTAAGATGAGGGAGTATACAGCCCCCAGAATGTCAACATGGTTTGAATGTGGACATTCAATATGATAATCACAAAGTCTACAATGACAGAATGTTGATATTGTGAATGTTGGCAATAGAATGTCAACAGTTGATTTCTGAACAATTTCAGGGTTAGGGTTAGGCATCGGGTTATCTGCCAATACCCTTTGTCAAATGAAGAGTGGGGAGATACTGGCTTTTTGCTAGATTCTCCACCAGCTCGTCAACCCAAGGCATAGGGTAGGAGTCAAACTGAGAAACTTTATTTAACTTGCAAAAGTCATTACAAAATCTTAAAGCCCCTGAAGGCTTAGACATTAAGACAGTGGGGTTATTCCATTCACTGTTTACCTTCTCTATAACCCCTAAGTACAGCATCTCCTCCACCTCTCATTTTATTGCTGCCCTTTTTTGCCTCGGGTATGCAATAGGGTCTTTTTTTTATTATCACACCGGAAGGAGTAACAATATCATGTTGTATGATTTGGGTCATTCCAGGAATAGCAGAAAATACATCTTGGTTTCGTGATCCTAAGCTCACCACTTCCTGTTTTTGGCTAAGACAGAGTGATCACCATGGGTACCTGACAGTCTGGGGTTTTCTTTGCCACTAAAGAGGGCTGACTGGCACTTTCTTTCCAAGGTTCTAATAGATTTACATGATACATTTGTGCCTGTTTCCTTCTACCCTCCTGTCATACCCTCTAGTTTACAGATCCTGCCGCCTCTATGATCTCATAAAGGCCTCACCATTGAGCATAAAATTTGCTTTCAGTGGTAGGCACAAGCACTAGTACCTTTCCTCCTGGTTGGAAAGTTCGGTCGATTATGTAAACATTGTAATTGCATTTCTGATGCTGCTGAGCGCTGTCCATATGTTCATTCAGCAGTGGCGCAATCTGCCTTAACCGGCCATACGATTGGTACACAAACTGAACGATATTAGGATCTTGGCATGGTTGTTGCTCCCACCCTTTTAACACATCTAAAATCCCTCTAGGTTGCCTCTTATAGAGGAGTTTGAAGGGACTAAACCCTGTGGAGGTTTGGGGCACCTCACGAACTGCAAACATCAAATAAGGCAGGAGTAGATCCTAATCTTGCTTTTCTTGTGACACCACCCTCTTTATCATCTCTCTAAGGGTCTGGTTAAAGCATTCCACTAGGCGATCTGTTTGCAGGCGATAAACTGAGGTGGTAATCCTATCTTCCCTTAACGGTTGGCACAAATCTTCCATCAATTTAGATACAAAAGGGGACCCTTGATCTGTCAGAACCTCTTTTGGTATTCCCAGATGGGTATATAGCATCAATAACTCATGGGGAATAGTGCTAGATTTCATGTTACATAGCGGGATGGCCTTCAGGTACCTTGTGGCATAATCCACTACCACTAATATGTATTGATGCCCACAAGCAGATTTTTTCACCGGCCCTATCAGACCCATACCAATTCTCTCAAAAGGTACAGAAATGACAGGGAGGGAACCAAGGGTGCCCAAAACCCTGGCCGGGGTACTGTCTTCTGACACACTGGATATTCCTGACAATACTTTTTACTGCTGTATGAATGCCAGTCCAGAAGAATCTTAACTGAATATGCTGGACAGTTTTCTCCTCCCCAAATGGCCACCCCACAGGTGTGTATGAGCCGCCCTCAGCACCAACTGCTCATGTTTCCGGGGAACCAACAATTGGTCTACTCTCTTACCATGCAAATATGTTACTCTGTATAACAAATAATTTTTCAATGCGAAGTATGGTACACCTTCTGCTGGTAATGCTGTGATTACTTTACCATTTATCTCTACAACATTTTCAAATACATTTATCAAGTCCCCATCATTCTGTTGGTCTTGGCCAAAGTCCTGCAAAGACACTTCCTTGCCAATGTGCCTCAGTCTCATTCCCTTCCTGCTGCTCACTGGCCAAGGACGGTGTTACAGCCACCAAATTTTGAGACACAGAAGAGCTTGGCTCTTGGGACACCTCTGACGTGGACCATCTGCTATCATTATCCCACGTAACCACCACTTGTAACAATGGAAAGTCCCAACCTAGGATCAATGGGTAGGGTGGTATGGCAGCTACTGCGGCTACCACTTTCGGAAATCACCCTTTTATCACTATCGGGAGGTGCACTGGGTTCAGTCTTCTACATCCTCATGTACACATATAATCTTTACTGGGGGCCTGATCATCCCCAGGTGGACCAGGTTGGAAGAAATGATGGTGAATTTGCTGCCAGTATCTACTAAGGCCCAGACATCCCAGCCTTCCACTCGCACCATCACTTGAAACAAGGTGGATTGCACTTGAGAAGTGCTTCCAGCAGCCATGCTGACCACTGGTCGAGCTGTTTTTCCAGCACTGTAGTCCTCCGGCTTGCCTTGCTTTGAACAGCCCCAGTGCAAATGAATGGGCTTGCTGCAGTCAAAACACACAGCTGGACGTGGATTGTTGGCTTTAACAACTGAGACCTTGATTCTAGGCATGGGTACTGGCTGGATCCCCTGATTGGCTTTGTTCAACATCCCAAGAGTCAGATACCATTCAATTACCACCGCTAACTCCTCAAAAATTTGAGGATCAGCCTGTAGGGCCCACTGTTGCACTACACAGTCTAGTACATGCATAGCATGGTCCAAAGTCACCATCTCTACTATACGCTGAGCAGAGTTTTTATCCAGCTGCAACCATGTCTTACTCAGCCTGGCTAATTTGGCCAGCTGCACCCTTGGAGACTTAGATGAGTTCAGCCAAAATTCCTGAAACTCCTGAGCTTTGCTAGGGCCAGTTACTCCAACCCTGCTGAGTATTGCATTTTTTAGGCATAAATAGGAGTTTGCCTCCCTGAGTTTCCCCTGTGAAACAGGGAACAAATTTGGCAGCCCACTCCTCCTCAGGCCGATTTAAATGTGCAGCAGTATGCTCATAGGTGCACAGAAAAGCTTCAATGTCATCAAATGGGACAAGCTTCTGTAATACCTCTCGCTCATGCCCACCTTTTCTCATTTTAGTTAACTCTGCATCTACTATAACAACTGAATTTCAGTTTGTTTCCCAGCAGCAAAAGCCTGCTGCCCTGCAACCAATTCAGCAAACACTTTCATAATTTCCTCTGTATTACTCTGCTTTTCCACTTTGTGGACAAAAATAGCAGGCTTAATTAACTCTCTCTTGCAAGTCAGATGTCCAGCAATCTACATCAGCTGGCTTCCCTTAAAACTGCACTACATTCCCTAAGCTCCCAGCCCATCCACAGGAATTAAGCAGTTTTATATTGTGCACAATTTACATATACACATGGACAGATTATCACTGTGAACAACTGTCATTTTATGGCTGGCCTGTCACACTCACCTACCCAGCTGCTAGTAATACTCAGGCTCAGCAACCCACTGCACAGTTGGTAGAGTCCTGCAATACATCTCACTGCCGCTGTGGATGGATCCGGTCACTGTATCTGGGCTCTTGCTGCGTAGTAGTATCCAGCAAGGATCCTGTTCGGGCACTAAATGTGAAAAGAATCACATAGACCAGGTAAAATTCACAGAAGCTTTATTTCTTCACCACAAGCAGGTATACAGGACAGTGCAGTTTTCACAGGCAAGATGTTACAGGCTGGTACACAAAATCTTCCAAACAGCAACACAGTTCTTCTAGTGGACTCACAGGTCCAGGATCCCTAACACTAGTCACCCCTGGGCCTATAACCTGGGTGACTATTTCACTGTAAGGATCACTGTGGAACTACACTGACACAGCTTTAAAGACAGATAACAGGTGCTGCTAATTAGCCTAGCTTGTGGACCACAACTAAGTTCAGGAAAACCTGGACTGGACCTATATTACCATGCTGTTCACAGCTCTATCTCTGCATAAACCTGCTACTCCACATTAACCTCATGTGAGAGTATGCTGGCCCTGTCACTATATATATTGTATATAGTACTGTGCAAAAGTTTTAGGCAAGTGTGGAAAGAATGCTGCAAAGTAAGAATGCTTTCAAAAATAGAAGTGTTAATAGATTATTTTTATCAATTAACAAAATGCAAAGTAAATGAACTGAAGAAGAATCTAAATCAATTCAATATTTGGTGTGACCACCTGTTGACTTCAAAACAGTATCAATTCTTCAAGATACACTTGAACACAGTTTTTGAAGGAACTTGGCAGGTAGGTTGTTCCAACATCTTGGAGAACTAACCACAGATTGAGATTTGTGTCAACATTCTGTTTGTCTATATATTTTGTTTCTATAACATTCTGTTTGTCTACATATTTTGCCACATCCCTGTGCCAGTATATATTTTGCCACATCCCTGTACCAGTCCCGGCTGCTTTGACCAGTCTTTTTCTTTGCTTGACACTAGTTTGAGGACAGGGCAGACCTGTGACCAACAATAGTAGCAAAATCCAAATTTTCTTCCTTCCTGGCTAAAACCAAGGATTTGTTAAACTCTGTGTCTCTGTTCCTGTTAGCATTAATCTAGGTTGGTGATAGTGAATACACTAAGGACTTCATTCAGAGCCGCTCGCAAAATGCGAGCGATCACTCTGAATGAGGGCGACCACTTCTATGTGAAGAGCCGGCCTCCTGGCCACTCGCTAGGCTGTGGGTGACCACGCACAGCTTTAGCGAGTGGCCAGGTTGATGGTCGCGATGGTCAAGACCATTGCAACCATCGGGGCTTGCGACGAGACCCTTGTGGTAGGGTCTCATCTACAGCAAGCACCAGTGAGCTTTCAGCTCTATTAGAGCCGGAAGCTCACCACTGACATCACAAGTGATGTCAGTGGGGCTGCCCCCAAATGGCAGGTGTTCCATTGGGAACGCCTCCGTTTGTGTAGACACCCCCCTGCCCCACCTACATAACCTGTAGTGAGTCCCGGAGCGAGAAAAATTTTCTCTCGCTCCGGGGCTTGTGCACACGCAGTGCCGCCATTGCGCGTGCGCAGGACCTCAACATCAACCCACTTGCAAGCGCATAATTGTAACAGACTGTTGTCTGCTTAATCATCCTTAAACAATTGACCTACAATAAGATCTACAAAATCATAATTTAGTGTTAATATTCCGTAACGTTCCTCTTTGCTTGATATGTATGACAGACATATAAAAACTCATCTCTGAATGAAAAAAATGCATGTTATTATGCAAATGCATCTTTTGATAGCAAATGCACTGATCCTCACAGGTGCTCCTCAGTGCAAGCTCTATGCCATTGTGCACCTTGTGTTATGTCCATGTGTCTGTTTTTAGGATAGTGCATATAACTGAGAGGTATAAAGTATATACAGTATGTATGGGGTTATTCCTTGCTTAACTGAAGTCAAAGAGTAATATTATCCTCACAACGGACATCATTTTATCTCATAATTAATAGCATTACAGAGATGCATTTTTTATTTGCTTCAAAATGACCTCCTCTTATTGTAGCCAGTTCAAACTAACTAGGTCTCTAGATTATAATAAACATTTTGGGCTCATGTAAATGCTTTGTTTGTCTTTTATGTGCTGCAAATACATTAATATTTTATATTACCATGGTTTTAGATTAATTTTCACCGACTGCCACATACAATACTGCCCAATATCTGCTCTTCAAATCCTCAGATTTTAAATATTACATTCTACCCATCTATATTCACTTTTGCAATGTGCAACTGAAGCATCTCTACAAAAAGGTACTGTATATTTTATAATATATTATTTCTTGTCATTAAAATATTTCACTTTTTTAAATAATTAACCAGTACATTTGGAGTTTTGAATTAAATATAACACAGTATATACATTGAGTTTACATTGCATTGGGTACATTAAAATGTAACACATTTTGCAGTTCTTGTCAAGAAATTCCAGCAACAGTTAAATATACAGCAAGTTTTTATATACCTTATAAAAATACTGCTAGCTCGCTGTTAGGTTCTTTACAACGTATAAAATGATTTTGACCTTGTTCCACCTTTAAGAAAAGTTAAACTATACAGTACGTTTAAGTACAGCACAACTTCTTACCTACTTCTCTTTCATAACAAAAGAAGGAAAAAATCTAATGATTATTTAATAAAACTATTCAAGATCACATGCATAAAATAAAATGAGTGTGAATAGATCATGTTAAGATGTAAAAATAGGAACTACAACTATAAGTCAAACTTTCTGTACAATGCTTTATACTATGTACAGTAGCAAATGAAAGTGCTTATATTTCATAGTTGAACAAAGCCTACTGTAGTCTAAACTTTTGTCAATGTATTGATTTCAATATCTGCAATCTTTGAGCAAAATTTACTAAGCAGCGGGTTCTAAACCCTGGCTGTTTGGTGGCGGTTTGACCTTGATTCTGTTCAAAACCCTGGAAGTTTGGTGGCGGTTTTGCAGCAGTTTCTAAATGACAACCCTGTTCTATTTTATTTTGAAATGTGTTTTGACAGCGATTTTGCGGTGGTTTTGCAGCAGTTTTGGCCTTAGTAAATCTGCAGATAGCAAAACCGCCGCCAAACTGCCGGGATTTAGTACCCGCTGCTTAGTAAGTTTTGCCCTTTGTCTCTAATCCAGTTGGACTCTAGGAAGAAAGGTTACTTATTGTAGAACAGTGAACATACAGTATAGTTGTGGCCAAGAATCAAATAAAAACACAAGTCAAATATTCCATATTTGCACATACCTTTCAAATTAAAAACACATAATAATAATAATAATAATAATAATAATAATAATAATAATAATAATAATAATAATAATAATAATAATTTATATTATCCTGTTTCCAACCACCTACTATTAAAACAGTAGCCTATTGGTCTATTAAATCTGAGCTACTGTGGACACTTAATGAGCACACTACTGTGGAAGACTACCCGCAGAACCGGCATAGGCATAATAGGCAAAAGCCTATGGGTAACCGGAATCTAGGGCAAGTGTAATTTTTTTTTCTTGCAGCTAGCTCTGGCACTGATTGCTATCTTAGCAATCTGAGCAAGCCAGGAGGAGATGTCAGGACTGAGGATGCAGCAGCAGAACACAGAGCCGGTGCCTCAGTCTCACACAGGCAGGTAAACTTTCACTTTTTGCCTGACAGATGCTGAGCAGCTGCAAAGGAAGGCAGGCAATGTACATGGAGGTTTAGGACCCTGCCCTGCCCCAGCCATTTAGGATTAAGGCAAGATAGCACACACAGTCAGTGTGTCAGTGACAGACATGTCTGAGTCTGACTCAGAGGCGCTGGGCTTATAATGCAAATGGTGTGGTTTCATTTGAATATATTACCCTTTAGTGAGATTGGGTGACTGCTGTGTGTGAGTGAGAGAGAATGAGAGACTGCTGTGTGTGAGTGAGAGATAATGGGTGACTGCTGTATGTGAGTGAGAGAGAATGAGTGACTGCTGTGTGTGAGTGAGAGAGAATGGGTGACTGCTGTGTGTGAGTGAGAGAGAATGGGTGACTGCTGTGTGAGAGTGTGAGAGAATGGGTGACTGCTGTGTGTGAGTGAGAGAGAATGAGTGACTGCTGTGTGTGAGTAAGAGATAATGGGTGACTGCTGTGTTAGAGTGAGAGAGAATGGGTGACTGCTGTGCGAGAGAGTGAGAGAGAATGGGTGACTGCTGTGTGTGAGAGAGAATTGGTGACTGCTGTGTGTGAGTGAGAGAGAATTGGTGACTGCTGAGTGAGAGTGTGAGAGAATGGGTGACTGCTGTGTGTGAGTGAGAGAGAATGAGTGACTGCTGTGTGTGAGTAAGAGAGAATGGGTGACTGATGTGTGTGAGTGAGAGAGAATTGGTGACTGCTGTGTGAGTAAGAGAATAGGTGACTGCTGTACGTGAGTGAGAGAGAATGAATGACTGGTGTGTGAGGGAGAGAGAATGGGTGACTGCTCTGTTTGAATGAGAAAGATTCAGTGACAGCTCTGAGTGAGAGAGAATGAGTGACTGCTGTGTATGAGTGAGAGAGAATGGGTGACTGCCGTGTGTGAGTGAGAGAGAATGGGTGACTGCTGTGTGTGATTGAGAGGGATTGGGTGACTGCTGTGTGTGAGTGAGAGGGAATGGGTGACTGCTCTGAGTGAGAGAGAATGGGTGACTGCTGTGAATGAGAGAGAATGGGTGACTAGTGTGTGTGAGTGAGAGGTTTAGGACCCTGCCCTGCCCCAGCCATTTAGGATTAAGGCAAGATAACACACACAGTCAGTGTGTCAGTGACAGACATGTCTGAGTCTGACTCAGAGGCACTGGGCTTATAATGCAAATGGTGTGGTTTCATTTGAATATATTACCCTTTAGTGAGATTGGGTGACTGCTGTGTGTGAGTGAGAGAGAATGAGAGACTGCTGTGTGTGAGTGAGAGATAATGGGTGACTGCTGTATGTGAGTGAGAGAGAATGAGTGACTGCTATGTGTGAGTGAGAGAGAATGGGTGACTGCTGTGTGTGAGTGAGAGAGAATGGGTGACTGCTGTGTGAGAGTGTGAGAGAATGGGTGACTGCTGTGTGTGAGTGAGAGAGAATGAGTGACTGCTGTGTGTGAGTAAGAGATAATGGGTGACTGCTGTGTGAGAGTGAGAGAGAATGGGTGACTGCAGTGCGAGAGAGTGAGAGAGAATGGGTGACTGCTGTGTGTGAGTGAGAGAGAATTGGTGACTGCTGTGTGTGAGTGAGAGAGAATTGGTGACTGCTGTGTGAGAGTGTGAGAGAATGGGTGACTGCTGTGTGTGAGTGAGAGAGAATGAGTGACTGCTGTGTGTGAGTAAGAGAGAATGGGTGACTGCTGTGTGAGAGTGAGAGAGAATGGGTGACTGCTGTGCGAGAGAGTGAGGGAGAATGGGTAACTGCTGTGTGTGAGAGAGAGAATGAGTGACTGCTGTGTGTGAGTGAGAGAGAATGAGAGACTGCTGTGTGTGAGTGAGAGATAATGGGTGACTGCTGTATGTGAGTGAGAGAGAATGAGTGACTGCTATGTGTGAGTGAGAGAGAATGGGTGACTGCTGTGTGTGAGTGAGAGAGAATGGGTGACTGCTGTGTGAGAGTGTGAGAGAATGGGTGACTGCTGTGTGTGAGTGAGAGAGAATGAGTGACTGCTGTGTGTGAGTAAGAGATAATGGGTGACTGCTGTGTGAGAGTGAGAGAGAATGGGTGACTGCTGTGCGAGAGAGTGAGAGAGAATGGGTGACTGCTGTGTGTGAGTGAGAGAGAATTGGTGACTGCTGTGTGTGAGTGAGAGAGAATTGGTGACTGCTGTGTGAGAGTGTGAGAGAATGGGTGACTGCTGTGTGTGAGTGAGAGAGAAAGAGTGACTGCTGTGTGTGAGTAAGAGAGAATGGGTGACTGCTGTGTGAGAGTGAGAGAGAATGGGTGACTGCTGTGCGAGAGAGTGAGAGAGAATGGGTAACTGCTGTGTGTGAGAGAGAGAATAGGTGACTGCTGTGTGTGAGTGAGAGAGAATTGGTGACTGCTGTGTGAGTGAGAGAATAGGTGACTGCTGTACATGAGTGAGAGAGAATGAGTGACTGGTGTGTGGGGGAGAGAGAATGGGTGACTGCTCTGTTTGCATGAGAAAGATTCAGTGACTGCTCTGAGTGAGAGAGAATGAGTGACTGCTGTGTATGAGTGAGAGAGAATGGGTGACTGCCGTGTGTGAGTGAGAGAGAATGGGTGACTGCTGTGTGTGAGTGAGAGGGAATGGGTGACTGCTCTGAGTGAGAGAGAATGGGTGACTAGTGTGTGTGAGTGAGAGAGAATGGGTGACTAGTGTGTGTGAATGAGAGAGAATGGGTGACTGCTGTGTGAGTGAGCAAGAATGGGTGAATGCTGTGTATGACTAAGAAAGAATGGATGACTTCTGTGTAAGTGAGAGAGAATGGGTGACTGCTGTGTGAGTGCAAGAGAATAGGTGACTGGTGTGTGAGTTAGAGAGAATGGGTGACTGGTGTGTGTGATTTAGATAGAATGGGTGACTGCTGTGTGAGAGAGAATGGGTGACTGCTGTGTGTGATTGAGAGGGAATGGGTGACTGCTGTGTGTGAGTGAGAGGGAATGGGTGACTGCTGTGTGAGAGAGAATGGGTGACTAGTGTGTGTGAGTGAGAGAGAATGGGTGACTGGTGTGTGTGAGTGAGAGAGAATGGGTGACCGCCGCGTGTGAGTGAGAGAGAATGGGTGACTGCTGTGTGTGATTGAGAGGGAATGGGTGACTGCTGTGTGTGAGTGAGAGGGAATGGGTGACTGCACTGAGTGAGAGAGAATGGGTGACTGCTGTGAATGAGAGAGAATGGGTGACAAGTGTGTGTGAGTGAGAGGTTTAGGACCCTGCCCTGCCCCAGCCATTTAGGATTAAGGCAAGATAACACACACAGTCAGTGTGTCAGTGACAGACATGTCTGAGTCTGACTCAGAGGCGCTGGGCTTATAATGCAAATGGTGTATTTTCATTTGAATATATTACCCTTTAGTGAGATTGGTTGACTGCTGTGTGTGAGTGAGAGAGAATGAGAGACTGCTGTGTGTGAGTGAAAGATAATGGGTGACTGCTGTATGTGAGTGAGAGAGAATGAGTGACTGCTGTGTGTGAGTGAGAGAGAATGGGTGACTGCTGTGTGTGAGTGAGAGAGAATGGGTGACTGCTGTGTGTGAGTGAGAGAGAATGGGTGACTGCTGTGTGAGAGTGTGAGAGAATGGGTGACTGCTGTGTGTGAGTGAGAGAGAATGAGTGACTGCTGTGTGTGAGTAAGAGAGAATTGGTGACTGCTGTGTGAGAGTGAGAGAGAATGGGTGACTGCTGTGCGAGAGAGTGTGAGAGAATGGGTGACTGCTGTGTGTGAGTGAGAGAGAATTGGTGACTGCTGTGTGTGAGTGAGAGACAATTGGTGACTGCTGTGTGAGAGTGTGAGAGAATGGGTGACTGCTGTGTGTGAGTGAGAGAGAATGAGTGACTGCTGTGTGTGAGTAAGAGAGAATGGGTGACTGCTGTGTGAGAGTGAGAGAGAATGGGTGACTGCTGTGTGTGAGAGAGTGAGTTAGTGACTGCTGTGTGTGAGTGAGATAGAATTGGTGACTGCTGTGTGAGTGAGAGAATAGCTGACTGCTGTACGTGAGTGAGAGAGAATGAGTGACTGGTGTGTGAGGGAGAGAGAATGGGTGACTGCTCTGTTTGAATGAGAAAGATTCAGTGACTGCTCTGAGTGAGAGAGAATGAGTGACTGCTGTGTATGAGTGAGAGAGAAAGGGTGACTGCCGTGTGTGAGTGAGAGAGAATGGGTGACTGCTGTGTGTTATTGAGAGGGAATGGGTGACTGCTGTGTGTGAGTGAGAGGGAATAGGTGACTGCTGTGAGTGAGAGAGAATGGGTGACTGCTGTGAATGAGAGAGAATGGGTGACTAGTGTGTGTGAGTGAGAGAGAATGGGTGACTGCTGTGTGTCAGTGAGAGAGAATGGGTGACTAGTGTGTGTGAGTGAGAGAGAATGGGTGACTGCTGTGCGAGAGAGCGAGAGAGAATGGGTGACTGCTGTGAGTGAGAGAGAATGGGTGACTAGTGTGTGTGAGTGAGAGTGAATGGCTGACTAGTGTGTGTGAGTGAGAGAGAATGGGTGACTGCTGTGAGTGAGAGAGAATGGGTGACTGCTGTGAGTGAGAGAGTATGGGTGACTAGTGTGTGTGAGTGACAGATAATGGGTGACTAGTGTGTGTGAGTGAGAGGGAATGGTTGACTGCTGTGAGTGAGAGAGAATGGGTGACTGCTGTGAGTGAGAGAGAATGGGTGACTAGTGTGTGTGAGTGAGAGAGAATGGGTGACTAGTGTGTGTGAGTGAGAGAGAATGGGTGACTAGTGTTTGTGAATGAGAGAGAATGTGTGACTGCTGTGTGAGTGAGCAAGAATGGGTAAATGCTGTGTATGACTAATAAAGAATTGATGACTTCTGTGTAAGTGAGAGAGAATGGGTGACTGCTGTGTGAGTGCAAGAGAATAGGTGACTGGTGTGTGAGTTAGAGAGAATGGGTGACTGGTGTGTGTGATTTAGATAGAATGGGTGACTGCTGTGTGAGAGAGAATGGGTGACTGCTGTGTGTGATTGAGAGGGAATGGGTGACTGCTGTGTGTGAGTGAGAGGGAATGGGTGACTGCTGTGTGAGAGAGAATGGGTGACTAGTGTGTGTGAGTGAGAGAGAATGGGTGACTGGTGTGTGTGAGTGAGAGAGAATGGGTGACTGCTGTGTGTGAGTGAGTGAATATTGGTGACTGCTGTATGTGAGTGAGAGAGAATGAGTGACTGGTGTGTGAGTGAGAGAGAATGGGTGACTGCTGTGTGTCAGTGAGAGAGAATGGGTGACTAGTGTGTGTGAGTGAGAGAGAATGGGTGACTGCTGTGAGTGAGAGAGAATGGGTGACTAGTGTGTGTGAGTGAGAGTGAATGGGTGACTAGTGTGTGTGAGTGAGAGAGAATGGGTGACTGCTGTGAGTGAGAGAGAATGGGTGACTGCTGTGAGTGAGAGAGTATGGGTGACTAGTGTGTGTGAGTGACAGATAATGGGTGACTAGTGTGTGTGAGTGAGAGGGAATGGTTGACTGCTGTGAGTGAGAGAGAATGGGTGACTGCTGTGAGTGAGAGAGAATGGGTGACTAGTGTGTGTGAGTGAGAGAGAATGGGTGACTAGTGTGTGTGAGTGAGAGAGAATGGTTGACTAGTGTTTGTGAATGAGAGAGAATGTGTGACTGCTGTGTGAGTGAGCAAGAATGGGTAAATGCTGTGTATGACTAAGAAAGAATTGATGACTTCTGTGTAAGTGAGAGAGAATGGGTGACTGCTGTGTGAGTGCAAGAGAATAGGTGACTGGTGTGTGAGTTAGAGAGAATGGGTGACTGGTGTGTGTGATTTAGATAGAATGGTTGACTGCTGTGTGAGAGAGAATGGGTGACTGCTGTGTGTGATTGAGAGGGAATGGGTGACTGCTGTGTGTGAGTGAGAGGGAATGGGTGACTGCTGTGTGAGAGAGAATGGGTGACTAGTGTGTGTGAGTGAGAGAGAATGGGTGACTGGTGTGTGTGAGTGAGAGAGAATGGGTGACTGCTGTGTGTGAGTGAGTGAATATGGGTGACTGCTGTATGTGAGTGAGAGAGAATGAGTGACTGGTGTGTGAGTGAGAGAGAATGAGTGACTGGTGTGTGAGTGAGAGAGAATGGGTGACTGGTGTGTGTGAGTGAGAGAGAATGGGTGACTGCTGTGTGTGAGTGAGTGAATATGGGTGACTGCTGTATGTGAGTGAGAGAGAATGAGTGACTGGTGTGTGAGTGAGAGAGAATGAGTGACTGGTGTGTGAGTTAGAGAGAATGGGTGACTGCCGTGGTGTCACAGTGGGGTGTGAGCCGCACCCTAGTATCACCCAGGTGTTTGCTCCCTCTCAGTGAAAGGAGCCGGGTGCTGCACTGTAGCATTAAATGCAGCACTCAGCTCCTGTCACAGTGAGTCAGCCAGCACTCAGCAAATCCGGCACTCCCCACCGCCCCAGGGATGATTCTCACAGCACGGTTCGGGGTTTGGACCACAAGGCCATGCCCCTGTTAGCGAGGTCATGCCCCCATCCATGAGGCCATGCCCCTTTTGGCAGCGTGCAGCTCAGCCATGTGCAATGGCATCCCTCTGCCGCCCCATGTGTCGCAGTGGGGAGGGGCTCCACTGGTGTGTGAGTGAGAGAAAATGGGTGATTGCTGTGTGTGAGTGAAAGAGAGAGAATGGGTGACTGCTGTGTGTGAGTGAGAGATAATGGGTGACTGCTGTGTGTGAGAGGGAATGGATGATTGATGTGTGTGAGAGGGAATGCATGACTGCTGTGTGCACATGTGTGACCATGTCTGACTGCTGAGGGTATGTGAGACAATTACTATGTGTGTGTGTGTGTGTGTCAGTCAATGGGTGTCTTCCATGTACCTGCATAGTTGCAATATCTATCCTCAGTAAAGAAAAAACAAAAGGCAGGAAGCTGCTTTATGCAAGCAGTGAATAAATGCTGCGCACATGGGACTGGAGGCATGCTCAGCAGCTCCCAGAGTACTGGGAATGCATCCAGAATGACCAAAAATGGGGTATGGACATGGGTCCAGCTTTACTAACAAAACCATGTCCCTTAATTTGTTTTGGGTACACCTGCAGGTGCATATTAATATATTTTCTTACCAAAAATGTTGGGCTAGAGCCAGCCCTGGGAGTGGTGGCTCAGGGTGCTCATGACACTGCTGTGGGGGGAGGGGAAGACATATTGGTAGTGGGAGCCCAGGGGGATATAACACTTTTATGAGCATGGGTGGACTCCATCATCCACATTGATAAGAAGGGACCCAGTGTGAAGACTAGTGAGGATGGTAACAGGATGGAAGGAGGTAGGGAGTAACAAAAAGTGGCAACCATCAGCTACCATTCTACTGAGATGTGCTGAAAGAGCCTACATGGGTAACCTGCAAACTTATATGCAGTGGATGGAGTGTGGGGGGTCAGCCTGTACTGTGAGTGAGGGGTGCTATGCTAGGAAAGGGATGCTGTGCTGGGAGAGGAGTGAAGGGTGCTGTGCTGTAATCTGTGCTATGAGGGGTGTTGTGCTGGGAGAGGGGTGCTGTGCTGAGTGAAGGTTAAGTGCTGTCCTGAATTCTTTGCTTTGAGGGGTGCTGTGTTAGGAGAGGGGTGCTGTGCTGGGTGAGAGGTGATGTGTGTTGTGCTGTGAGAGGTGGTGTGCTGTCCTGAATTCTTTGCTTTGAGGGGTGCTGTGTTAGGAGAGGGGTGCTGTGCTGGGTGAGAGGTGATGTGTGTTGTGCTGTGAGAGGTGGTGTGCTGGGTGAGGGGTACTGTGCTGGGTGTGCTGTTATGGGTGAGGGGTGCTTTGCAGTGAGGGGAGAGCCTGTGGTGCTGTGAGCTGAGAATGTACCTTATAGAATGCATTCTAAGGTGGGGTATAAAGAACTTTCCCCTAAAACCTGACCCTTTTTTCTCTAGTTACAGCAGTGTGTTGTGAGGGGATAGGTGTGCTGTGAGAGGAGAACCTGGGACTATCTTCTGGAAGCACCAGCCAAAATCTTGCCTAGGGCACCAAATTGGTTAGGGCCGGCTCTGACAGGCTGCATTGGTAGACCAATGCTGAAGTCAACATAGAGACTCCCATAGAAAAAGCTCTTAAACCCCCTCTACCCGTACATTAGGTTTGTCTAAGGTTGGACACTGAGCCAATCAGTGCTATCATCCTGCAGGACTCACATGACCAGCAAGCCTATTGTGGCTTGCTGCATCAGTACCTACATGAACTTCCAGTGGCCAAATTTGTAACTAGCATTGAGGCAGTTATTTTCAGTATGCCAAATAAAGAAGTACAGTAGGAGTTTTTTACCTTTTATTCAATAAATGAGCTTTGTGCAAAAATAAGGTAATGTTCACACTGGGGTAGGTTTTGTAGAAATTACTGTGTTTTTATTGAAGTAACAATAAATGGCACTTTGGAGTGCTTAAAACTCTTATAACAAAATTATTATAAGAGGACAATAATACAAAAATAGTGTCCTGGAGAAGGAATACTCCTTTGATTGAGACAAAATTGTAAAACTAAAAATAGGTACAGAATTTAAAATAACTTTGATTTGAAAAAAAAAAATGATTAAAAAAAAACTTTATAAAAAACTTTTTTATATAAAAACAGAACAGCATAAAATAAAAGTAAAAATAAAGAATAAAATAAATAAAATGGTATGCCTTACAATGTGTCTCGTGCTACTTATTTTGCCTAGAGTTATCCACTTCAACAGGCAGTTACTGAAGGCAGTTGAAGCAGATTCCATATATGTGTTACACCATACAGTATATACTAGAGATGTGTGCTGACCCCCGTTCTTTGATTCTGGTGTGGAAAAACCACCCTTAAATGTTATGTGTCAGGGCTGGCAGGCTGTCAAGATCGTGGTCCTTACCGCTCCAGGCGCTCTGGCATGGGCCTCTGGCAGGGGTGCACGATCCTGGAGAGCGGCGCTAGGTGCTGTGAGCCTCCTCAGACTAAGGGTTTACAGCTGGAGGCAAATGAGAGGGGCTGAAACTGGCAGTGCTTCCATACTGTGAACACTGGGCGCGGCCATCTTGGATTTAGACCACATGTCTGATTGGGCCAATCAGGTTACAGCCTGGACTGGGGAGGCTAGCAGCCAATCCTGCACTACCTGAGGGTACTAAAGGGCTGTCAATAGGCTCTTTAGTTGCCAGTGCAATGTCTTTCACAGTATAAGCTGTTCTCTGAGCTCCCATACTCCTAAAAGTGCCATAGCTACAGTGTGTGTTTCTACAGTTACCCTCTCAGCCTTGGTGCGGTTCTGCTCTGGTTACTGTCCATTCCCGGTTCCTGATACCCGCTATTCGACCAGCCGACCCCGGTTCTCTGAATACCGACTGAATCTCTCAGCTTCATCGGCCTACATGTGTACCCTTTCCTTCATGAGTTATACCCCCCTTAAGACTGGCTGATTTCCAGTACCAGCAAATGAACCCTCACTTGCCATCTGACTCCACTCCAGGTCCAAGTGCACGCCCAGCCATGACAGTTTGCACTGGCCAAATGGATTCGGCTAGTGGACAGGATTTGAGGGCCGACCGGCATCAAGGTATCGCCAGTTGCTTAGAGGGACTAGAAGCTTCACAGCGGCAAATGGCTCAGTTCCTGCAGGAAATGTCTCTCCGTCAAGACACGTTACAAGCCTCCCTGGTTACAGTCAATATACCTGCCACCACAAACCAGCCAGCAGCTCCAGTAGTCCCGGTTCCATCTACACCTTCCCACCTGCATCTTCCCACTCACAATAAGTTTGACGGAAACCCCAAATTGTGCCGTGGGTTTCTCAACCAGTGTGACATCCATTTCACCTTACAGCTTACAAACTTTCCATCCCCTAAATCCAAGGTGACGTATATTGTATCTCTGCTGTCCAGCTCCGCCCTAGATTGGGTTTCGCCCCTCTGGGAGAGGTCTGACCACTTATTAGAGAACTATTCCGAATTTCTCATGTCCTTCCGAAGGATTTTTGATAAACCCGGAAGAACTACCTCAGCAGCAGCGGAGATCCTGCGCCTTCGTCAGGGGAATCAACCCGTTAGCCAGTATATCATTCAATTTCAAACGCTGGCTTTGGAGCTGAAATGGAATGAGGAGGCCCTGATTTCTGCCTTTTGGCGTGGGCTGTCAGATCATATAAAAGACGACTTCGCCACTTGAGATCTTCCGCCTACCCTCAATTAACTGAGCTCCCTCTGTAATAAAGTGGATCTGTGGTATCGAGAATGACAGAGTGAGAAGAGCAGGGGAGATCGCTTTAGATTCTTGCCGTCCACTATGCCTATGACCCTCCCACCTGAACAGATGGGTGACGAGCCCATGCAGATTATTCGAGCTCGCCTTATTGTAGTAGAGCGGCAATGGTTCCAGCGGGAGAACTTGTGTATGTACTGCGGGGAGACCTGTCATCTGGTCGCAGCCTGTCCACGTCGTCCAGGAAACTCCCGATCCTAACCTCTACCAGAGAAACCAGGTTGGGAGTGATGTCCTCATCTCCATCAAACACTGAATCTACCTTGTCCATTACTTTAGAGCTTCTCCACCGTTCTAAAATTGTTCTCTCTCTCCTTGATTCAGGGGCTGCCGAAAATTTCATCACCTCCGAACTCGTCCAGAGATATTGAATTCTTGTGTCTTCCCTCGATCATTCAGTCATCCTGTCGGCAGTGAATGGCACCCAGATTATAAATGGAGTCATCTCTCTTCATACCCAACCTGTGCCAGTTCGTGTCGGGGCCCTTCAAACAGAAACAATTCAATTCTTGGTGATTCCCAAAGCCTCACATGGGGTCATCCTCGGATATCCCTGATTACGCAAGCATTCTCCCAATATTGACTGGGGCACCATGCAGATTCTGTCCTGGGAGAAAGCTTGTCTAACATCCTGTCTTCCTCAAATCAAGCCCATCAAAGAAATTTACATTGCAACCTCTACTACAATTCCCAGCCAGTACCACTCCTTCTCTAAAGTCTTTTGCAAAATAGGAGCCGATACTCTACCTCCCCATTGGGAGTGGGATTATCCCATTGACTTGATCCCTGGCAAAACCCCTCCACGTGGTCGCACTTATCCGCTGTCCCTGCCTGAGGCCATGTCAGGGTACATCCAAGAAAATGTGCAAAAAGGTTTTATTCAACAATCTTCTTCACCAGCTGCTGCAGGCTTCTTTTTGTGTCTAAAAAGGATGGAGGCTTGTGCACCTGCATCGATTACAGAGGTTTAAATGACATAACAGTCAAGAACCTCTACCCAATACCCCTCATTACCGAACTTTTTGATCGAGTAAAAGGAGCTACTATTTTCACCAAGCTGGATTAAAAGAGGGGCATATAATCTCATCAGGATATGGGCCGGTGACGAGTGGAAATCAGCATTTAATACTCGGGACGGTCATTTTGAAAATCTCATAATGCCCTTTTGCCTTTGTAATGCTCCTGCTTTTTTCCAAAACTTCGTGAATGAGATCTTTTGGGACTTATTATATGTTTCCACAGTGCTTTATCTAGACGATATCTTGATATTCTCCTCCAATATTGACAAGCACCGGTCTCAAGTCAAGGAAGTTCTAATCCGTCTTCAAGAAAATCACCTGTACTGTAAAGCAGAGAAATGTGTGATTGAAGTTTCCTCAGTTCCATTTTTAGGTTACATCATCTCAGGTTCCAGTCTTGAAATGGATTAAATTTGTTGAAAGCGGTACAAAGATTTTTAGGCTTTGCTAATTATTACCAAAGATTCATCAAGGGATTCTCCACCCTCATCTCACCCATATCCGCCCTGACTCGCAAGGGGGCAAACCCATCACAGTGGCCTCCCGAGGCCGAAACTGCCTTTCAGCTTTTAAAACAAGCCTTCATTTCTGCCCTAGTACTGAGAAAACCTAACGTCAATTACCCATTTTTTCTAGAAGTGGATGCCTCCTCCGAAGCTGTAGGGGTGGTACTATCCCAGAGACTCGAAGATAACAAGTTTCATCCCTGCGGGTTCTTCTCTAAGAAATTCTCCCTAGCTGAGAAGAATTATCCCATTGGAGAGCAGGAGTTGTTGGCCATTAAATTAGCCTTTGAAGTATGGCGTTATCTTCTCAAAGGAGATACGTTCCCCATCACCGTTTATACGGATCATCGGAACCTCCTAAATTTGAAGAATATCCAATGCCTCAGTTCTCACCTGGCGCGGTGGGCAATATTCTTTTCTCGTTTCAACTTCAGTTTGACCTTTTGCCCCAGCTCACTGAATCAAAAAGCAGATGCTCTCTCCCGTTCACTTTCCTCTGACGCATCTTCTGAGAATCAAAAGGAGACCCCCGTTCTAGACTTCAGAGTATTTGCTGTCACCCGCATCCAACTTTCTCCAGGGAAGACCTTTGTGACCTCAAATTTATGCAAATAGCTATTGAAGTGGGCTCATTCCTCCTGATTCTCCGGACATCCAGGCATACGTAAGACTTTGGAATTTCTGCAACGTTCCTATTGGTGGCCTACTATGAAGTCTGAAATTGAAGACTTTATTTCCTCCTGTCCACAGTGCATCCAGCATAAAACATCCAGACAAGCTCCTGCCAGCACACTGCAACCCCTGTCAATACCAACTCATCCATGGACACACCTATCCATGGACTTTGTAACAGACTTACCCATTTCTAATGGGTTCACCACCATCTGGGTAGTGGTGGATCACTTCTCCAAAATGGTAAATTATGTCCCTCTCAGGAAACTGCCATCCGCTCCTGAGTTGGCCCTGTTATTTGTCGACAAAATCTTCCGTCTCCATGGACTCCCAACTGAAATTGTCTCCGACAGAGGGGTGCAATTTGTAGCAAATTTTGGAGAGCTCTTTGTTCCGTCAGCCAAATCAAATAAAAATTCTCAACGGCTTACCACCCTCAGTCTAATGTTCTACAAAGAGGGTCAATCAGGACCTTGAAACCTTCTTATGAATCCTTATGTCCTCCTCTCAAGACAATTGGGCAGACACTCTACCCCGGGCAGAATTTGCCCATAACAGCTCTTATCATTCATCAATGGGGCAAACCCCATTTTTTGTAGTGTTTGGTCAGCATCCTAAGGTACCAGAGTTCAAAGAATTGCCAGTCTTCGATGTACCAGCAGTAACCTCTACACTACAGAAATTCTCACAAATGTGGACTCAAGTTCATTCCACTTTACGTAAAGCCTCCGTTTGTTACAAACTAGCGGCTGACAAGAAAAGGAGAGCGGTGCCCAACCTAAACACGGGTGACTTGGTGTGACTATCTACTCGTAATCTTCACCTTAAAGTCCCATCTATGAAGTTTGCTCCCCACTTCATCGATCCATTTCCCATTATTCAAGTGATCAATCCAGTGGCCTACAAACTGAAACTACTGTCTTATCTCAAAATACCAAACTCCTTCCATATTTCCTTGCTGAAGCCTCTTACACTGAATCGCTTTCACAAGGTTCTACCACGCTCTCCCAAAGTCCTTAATGAGAGGGGAGTAGAGTTTCAGGTCAAACAAATCCTGGACTTAGGTTTTGGCTACAGCCAACTTCAATACTTGCTGGATTGGAGAGGTTATGGTCCTGAAGAGCGTTGTTGGGTGAAGGTTGAGGATGTCCATGCCCCTCATCTGATGCTTAAATTTCATTAAGAAAATCCTGGAAATACCAAGGAGTGTCCAGAGGCCACCCCTAAAGGAGGGGCTACTGTCACAATCAGGGCTGGCAGGCTGCCAAGATCGTGGTACTTAATGCTCCGGACGCTTTGGTGTGGGGCCTCCGGCAGGGGTGCAGGATCCTGGAGAGTGGCGCTAGGTGCTGTGAGCCTCCGCAGACTAAGGGCTTCCAGCTAAAGGCAGGTGAGATGGGCTGAAACTGGCAGCACTTCCGCACTGTGAACACTGGGCGCAGCCATCTTGGATTTAGACCACATGTCTGATCAGGCCAATTAGGTTACAGCCTGGACTGGGGAGGCTAGCAGCCAATCCTGCACTACCTGAGGGTACTTAAGGGCTGTCAAGAGGCTCTTTAGTTGCATCAGCTGCTTTCCAGTACCAGCAAATGAACCCTAACTTGCCATCTGACTCCACTATGGGTCAAAGTGCACGCCCAGCCTTGACATTATGGTTTTGGCAAAACCACCCTCAAGAGTCACGACCATGCTAAAAAAATGAAGACAACTGTCCTCACTGCAGCCCTTCTTTTATCCGGAATCCCCTCTCAGTCATGAAGTACTTCAATTCTTTGGTATAGAAGACCCATGATTGTCCACCGATTTTTGCAGATCAAGTCCTGTGTATGGTATGCAGACAAATGGGTGTTTTAAATAAAGGTGGATTTAACTGAAGGTGCACATATCTCATGTACATATGGAGCCAATCAAAAGAGCCTGCCCCAACCCCCAATACATCAGTAGAACATTTTGCCATAGAAAGGAACCGTTAGACCTTCACCATTGCAGGGCTAGCCTTTGTAGAGACAGAGGGCAAAATTTTCTAAGAATCACTTTTGCCATCTAATGCAACACCATGGATACCGCCATTAGATTTACTAACCATCAGATTTTAAGCTTCAGTAGAAGTCAGATGGCAATGTCCACTGTATATTCTCTGAGTATTACCTCTTTGGATTACCCATTTATGGTAGAATCATCCATCAAACAGAAGTGCAATTCCAACATAAATTGAAGGACAATTCTTATTATTTTTCTTTTGGTTTAAACAAGCACATGCTATTATGACATCACAAACCCCTTATATAAACGCCCCAAAGCACACCAAGATGTTGAGAGTGTATTGAGGTGGTTTGTTTTTGAGAGAGGATTACGCAAACACTGTGGTTAAAGTTGCACCAAATAGTCCCTCTCAGGACAAAAGGTCGCAGGCAACTCTACCACTCTGAGCATCTTCCATGTTATTATCATAAGTAAAACAACAGGAAGCAACCAAACTACTTTTTTTGATTACAATGATCAAGTTAATGTGCAACATTTGTACATCTGTGTGTGAATGAGTTTGAATCTGCATGTAGTGGTCACAGCTTTTTCTCACACCAAGTTCAAAGTTTAACTGTGACTTTGTATGTGATTAAAACTAATTCCTGTGCAGTTAAAGTCAAAGCCCATGAAGGTACTGAAGCACCCATCTTGGATGCACTACATAGGTTACACTGGGCAGAAAGAGCAATTCCTGGAAGAGATGACTTATAGGGGTAAATTTACTAAAGTGAGAGTTTTTAGATGTGTAGTTGTTTCCCATAGCAACCATTCAGATTCTATTTATCATTTATCTAGCACCTTCTAGAAGATAATAGCTAGAATCTGATTGGTTGCTATGGGCAACATCTCCACTTGTAAAAACCCGCACTTTAGTAAATTTACCCCTTTGAGTGGTGTTTCTCTGTATCTGCAATGTGAGTAAAATGCAAAAAGGAAAGAAAAATATGGTACACGTCTCAGAGAGTCTGAGTTGTGCCAGGCATCTGGTGCCATAAGGCATATTGGTGCTAGGTGTATGATGACACATCTGTAGCTTGTACTAATAAATTAATTGCTATAACCAGTGTTTTCTGTAGTCTTGTTTGTTTTAAAAGTTGTCCTATTTTTGTCACTTGTGTCATTTTTATTTCTGTCTTGTCAGTGTTTGTGTGTATTGTTAGTGTAGGTTTTATTATTCAGTGTTTGCTTGTCTTGTCTGTTTTATTTGTTTTGTGTCAGTATAAAGGGGGATAGGAGAAGATGGTGTGGTATATTAGGTCGACATTTCTAACGTCGACCTAACATCTGCATAAGGTCGACATGAGTCCATAGCAGCCAATTGGTGAGTTTCTGTTTGGTAACCATAATACAAAAATGGTTACCATACATAATTTGAAAAGGCAAGTAAACCTCAAATTGCAGTGTTGTTATTTTGGTGCTAATCAAAACTAATGTTAAAATTTTTTCAATCCTTTTTTTGGGGGGATTGAGTCTAGTAAGTTTTTGGACAGCTGTGCACTTTCTTCCACTGGAAAACTACATGTGCATTATCATAATTGGTTTCCTTGATACAGTACTGTTAACAAACACATTTCAGAAAACACTTAATTACCTTTTGTTTCCCAACAGATCCTGTGAATACTGTATGTTGAAATCTGCGATTTCCCGCTGAAGGCCCCAGTGATAGAGATGAGCAAGACATGATTAGTTTACGCTTGTTTAAGATTTTGCCACCAACACCCCCAATTTCAGAGCCACCAAGGCAGCAACTGGAACCACAATTGCAACAGATCATGCAAATCAATTTATAAGTGTTGTAGCTACATTTGTGGAAAAACAGGTTGAGCAGCAATCGTGCAATTTGCAATAGATTGTGTATAAAAATCTTTCCCTTTTTCAATCGATTGTAGATTGCAGAATTGCCACAATCGATTGATAATGGGAAAGATTTTTATACACAATCGATTGCAAATTGCACGATTGCTGCAATCAATCTCTGATGTATGGGGGCCTGTACACAGATTTTACCAAACAGCACACCTGTCAAGGCAAGTGAAAAGGAGAAACCATATATTGTCTGCCATTAGTGTGTGCATTACTAATACCCCTTTTACACCGGAGCTAAAACCCGGGTTTTTGAAGGGTTAACCCGGGCAGCTCCCTGGTGTAAAAGGGGAGAGAGTTGGATCACCGGGTCGAGTGATCCAGCAATCCAACCCAGGTAACTAGCAGGGTTTAACACTGGCGTAGCCCGTGAATCCATGCTGTGAGAACAGCGCACTCCGGGTCACGATGACCTGGAGTGCGCTGCTACCCGGCCGATTGGTCCGGCTTCAGTGGCGCTTGGAGATGATGTCATCTCCAAGCGACCACTTTCACTCCGCAAAAGCCGGGTCTATGCAGACCCGACTGCGGTGTGAGCGGCGCTGACTCGGGAATATACTGAGTCGGCGCTGGAATTCCGGGTCTGATCCGGATAGGAATTTTGTTCCAACTCCGGGTCAGACCGGGAATTTAGGTGGAAAAGGGGTATTAGTTACAGCTGTAGAAAATGAAAATAATAAACTTAGTAGAATGCATGATGCAAACATTAGTATGCATGAATCATTTGTTAGGATGCAAAAACAATGTATGTATGGATTGAAACAGTAATATGCTTTCAGAATATGAAGTTGATAATGAGCACCTACAATGCTTTAACAAAATATCAATCTAACGGTAATAAATAAATATTCCAATAAATCTGAATAAATAGTTTGGTAATAAATAGGATGACAATATGTATGATTGTTATTAAATCAATCTAACAGTGCATAGTGCATGTGAAAACCTTTTGTAATTGGCTGATTGAATAAATAGAAATTGATTGGTGTGCCTATTTAGTAACTTCAAAAAAGTGCATTGTGCATAAAATTAGTCAACAGAGTAATCCAATAATGATAGAAAATTGCTCAGAAAGTGCTTAATGTGTTAAACATCTGCAGACGAAAATGCACCATAAAACAATGTCAGTGTGACAATTTAAAAAATAATTTGAGTAACTATAATAGATGAAAACATTTCATAGATACTGCCTGTGCTAAATGAATAAATTATATATATATATATATATATATATATATATATACCAATAAATAAGTAAAAAAGTAATATGTTGTCGTTAGGGGCTCAAATAATAAACCTGATACACATACAATCACATATTCGAGCAGCACTCTACAAATAGGTTCTGCCCCATCATCTCTGCCCAAATGTGTAATCATGCTCAGACTAGCCCTGAAGGATCTCGTCCTAGTAAACATCCCAAATGGAGAAAATAATTTTTGCTTTATATATTTCTTTTTGACAGAGACTTTGATACTTCACAACAGTGCTTATTTCAGTAAATGGCCTTGCTATTTTTGATAATTTTGTATGATGTTTGCACCTTCTTTGTTTATGCTACTACTCAGGGGTTTCCAACCACGGTCCTCAAGGCAAACTAACAGTCCAGGTTTTTAGGATAGCCATAGTTGAGCACAGGTGACTTAATTAGTACCTTAGTTATTTTTATTTAACCATCTGTGCTTAAGCATGGATATCACTAAAACCAGGACTGTGCCTTGAGGACCGAGGTTGGGAATCACTGCACTACATTGTACAAAGTTGTGTACTACATTTGAATTTTGCTTAAACGTTGAGATTGCCATCTGTGTTTTCTTTACACATACATAAATGTTTTAACTGTGTATGTGATTGTAATAATCATGTGATCATATTTACCACATACTTTAGGAAAATAGTGGAAGGGAAGGTTATTTCCAAATATAATTAGAACAAGACAACAATATGGTTTAATCACTTTAAATACAAGTGAAACACACTTACTACAGAACGACAACTGCTGCATATAAAGGGAGTAATGATCTTAAACTCATATAATATAACATTATGCAGGATAAGTTAATTACATTGGTATATTCATACTGTACCTTAATATATGACACCCTATTTGAAGGTAATGTACAATAACATGGTAAATTCAATAAGTGGCATTTTTACTTGAAAAAATATTGGCAAGTATACTTTTCTTCAGCATCCCTCATGGTGTGAAGTATACTTACAGGTGGAAAAAGTTATTGCTTATAGTCTGCCTGACCTGCCTCCCACTTTCTGTACTCAGAGTTGCTTGTTAGTAGTAAAACCCCTACCTGCTCACTGTCTATTGCATAATATCGGGGAAGAGGTTAATTTAGTGCCAGATTGTGCAATAAACAGCAGCAGAGCACAATGCATTGGAGAATATACATCCCCCACACATCACCGCTGCACAAGTTACATTATATTTTTGGCCAGATCCATCGTAAAACCAAGCTGCAGAGGACCCAGCACTGCAACACCCAACAGATCCTGGGTACCCCCTGTCCTCCGGGCACTGCACACAGCAAAACCAGACTGAGCGCATGGGACAATGGGGCAGAACCACAGCATGGACCTCCACATCACCCCTCTGAACATAGCAGAACACCGATGGGCACCCATCTGCCAGACACCCCGTGGGCTCGCAGAGGTGTCATGAACCACCTGGCCAGCACCTGGGATCAAAACCAATGCTGCACAGAACTACGGACATCTCTCCACCTACTGGTAGGTTAATAGATCCCAGAGACAGTGCAGGACACTGCTTACTGTACTGGACTTCTAAACACCATATGCATCCCGGTTCCAGAAGACTGTAGATCATAGGTCCAGCAGGGAGATGTGCAGGAGTAAGGACCACACGGATAGGAGCCCCATGAAAGGGTCCACCCACTCCCCGACCGAGGATTGCAAAGAACCATTTGCTCATCCCTACACTTAGACACGGAACCACCTAGGGAAGCATTTTGCCTCACCTAATAAATTTGGTTGGATTTGACACAAACTGTCTGCCTCATTTGTTTGCTCACCGACACACACCCATGCATACCCCACATCCACACCTCTCCCCTCCCTCCATCCACCTGTCCTCCCCTGACACACCCCATCACACACACCCAGTAGGAGTGCAAGCGTACCCTATATTCCTCTATTGGTCACCTTAGCCTGACTACTGAATATAACATTATGCCACCAGTTTGTCAATGCACCTAGTTTTAATAGCCAAAAAGTGTGTACTATCACAGATCTATTGGATTTACATATGTGCCCTATTATACTGTGGAAGTGACAACAGAGTCAGTAGCCAGGAACACCAGCCATAGTAAGAACCACCTGTATGTTTGTTTAGAATTAATGTTAAATGCATTTTATACATACCCAGTAGCTATCCCTCTGGCATTGGTTCTGTCTCAAACTTATCATGGAGGAATGACTGAATGAGGATAAAGGCATCATGACATGAACCATAATAATCCGCTGCAACACACATGATTTTTTATTTTGCATTGCACACGACCTGCACACTAATAGATTAGGCATGGTGCCTATTATATTAATATATATTTCTGCAATATTCTTAGGTGGTCTCAGCCCAATGTGTGTGCAATTTATAGCTCCCAGGACAATAGGTATCCTAATGAAATTATAGAAAGCTAACCATAGCTCATGCCGCTGTGACTCCTGACTGAGCATGAAGATTCAGGTATATGAGAGGGTCTCAGGGCTTCCAAGACCCAGATGAGATGATGGGAGAAAATAGACTGTGTTATGTCCACCACTCTAGAGGAACCTGACTGGAAGAAAGTGGCAAACAAATACAGAACAGCCAGCAGCTTGTGCAAGCCTGATATGGCATGTGACCATGCAGTGATCATGCTGATCCTTGATGAGGTCATACAGGTTCATGAAGTTAATACGGTTAAGATGAAACATCTGTATGACCTTGGCATCAAAACTGCATTAATGTTCAACCGCACACTCAGGAAGCTATTGATCTGCCTTTGCTTCTGCCTCCTTGTAAGTTTCAGTCAGCTGGTCGAGTGCTGCATAACTCAGGTAAGCACTGAAAATCCTGACATTTTTTTCTACAACATTTCTACAGATGTTTTTTTAAGCATCATGATGAAGCTTGGACAAATATGATCTCTTTTAAACTACAAACTCACCTCTAATTTGGTAGGCTATATTTTTTACATAGGTTCTGCAGTTTTCTTAGCAGGTTCTATTGGTTTTATAAACATGATAGTAAATCCAAGGTTTCTATAGTCTATATTAAAAAAAATTGATAGTCAGTCAGATGGTCTATTACCATCTAAAGTTGGGTTTCTCTTGCGAATTTCCGTCTGACTTGCAATAGTAAATTTCCAATTTGCAAATCCGAAGGAAAGTCACATGAAAACAAAAACTTAATGCTCAGTAAATTTACTACAGAGACAGTCTCCATTTAAAAAAAAAAATTGGTCAATCAGGGGGGTCTTCTATTAAGAACCTCCCACCTGCATGCAGCATTGAAAACTGTAACATATTACAAGCTTAGCTCAATTGTATATTTTAATAACAACCTTTATTTAATAAACTTATAAACTATTTCAAATCTATACAATGTGTCAGGGTATAAATTTTTTACTTTCAAATATATTTTTAACTTTACAAATTAAATTATTTTTTTTTTCTGAAAGAAACAAACTCATTGAATGAATTAACAACTACAATTATAAAATATAAACTTTACAGTCTCCCGTAAAGAGATACAGATTTTAAACCGTGGAAACAACAGTGTTACTTATAATAATAAAACAAGGCTGACTATTAACAAACAGTCAAAGACCTGAAATTATGATTTTAGATTCTGGGGCAATAATAACAGACTTATTTCAACATAGTAGCAGCTGCATATTTAGCAGTTATATAAGATAAAAAAGTAGAGATGTACAGGTACAGTTCTCAGTGAACCAACAACAACCGAATTTAGATGTTCTGAGTCAAACTGAGTCTGAGGTTGGGAATCACTTTTGTGTACTGTCTCAGTTTGGATCTTCTTGTGATTCGGAACTCGGATTTAAAAACTGGTAACATCAAAATTACGTTATTTTAGGGTCGTGACGTGTAAGTGGGAGCAGAGTGAGGGGCATGACTGCATGATCACTTCATCACGGCATCGTCCCCACTACTCAATGCAGAGGTTACCAGCATTGTGCAGCAGGACACGGGACCATGATAATGGCATTCAGCGTGAATCGTATAATCAGCTCCTCCCAGAGCGCCCACTTGTATTCTATAAGTGGGCAGCAGCAGGGGGAATTGGGCAGCATGGGAGTGTTGGGGGTGATGGATTGCTGCACTCTTTACTGCACTCCCTGCTTAAACATTTCAAGTGCTACCCTTACTGATTGCTCTTGTTGTTCAAAACACCTTTAACTTGATTGTCTCTGTACATTGTAATTTTTGCCTTCATGCTGCTGAAAATCCTGTTTGTACTGTATTGCCTCTTCCCACTGCTTCACTACTATCTAATCTAACATTCTTTATTTTAGTAACTAATTCCTGCACCCATTACTCACCTACTTCTCTTTATATTTCACTTTTGGAGCTGTGCTCTTACATTAGCAGCACTGTTCTTTCACCTGTATTTTGAACATCTAACCACATTTATCCACACTGTCCCTACATCACACAGCCTCCACTTCAGTTTTCACACTTATTACCACAGCATGAACACCTTTACTTCAATCACCCCTGTTATTCAGTGTCTACATAATCCTCTGCTTTACCTACTACTTCCAATCCCCCCTCTAGTCTCCTCCACTTGCTGTTCCACCTTTTTTCTCTCACCAGTCTCCTTTACAACCCTCTACTTCTCTCAACCACCCTTCCTGTTCCTCCACTCTTAACCACCTCCCTCCTTCCATGGACTTGCTACCCCACCACTAAGCCCTATTCCCTACTGTCTCTGCCGGTCCCCTCTAGGGCTGAAGTGAGAAATCCTGGACCAGAGTGTAGCAACATCCCGGAGGTCCACCCCTGGAAGGGGCATGACCACTGCATGTTATGGATGGCTGCTCCTCTCTGTGGGTGGTCCTAGCATGTAAGAAGCACCCACTCACAGGAGCATAGCATAGCATCCAGCAGCCGGACCTATAGTACTCACTATTAGGATGGCAGGGCAGTCCCATTGTAGCCACATTTTAGCTGGATGTATTTAGATGCTAAAATGTAACAGACAAAAATGAAAGGGCAAAATACTTTATTTTGTACATTTCTCATGCAAATAACACAAATAAATTATATTTTTGTCATAGAGATAGATGAATGATGGACTTCATTTTGACATAACACAAGGTCATCTTATACTAATTCCGCAGCATATATCCTAACCCACTGCTCCATGCTCCTTCCTCACTATCCACCCCATCTGTGTTGCCCCTGTCTGTCTGCCCCCCCTTTAGAATGTAAGCTCTCACGAGCAGGGCCCTCATCCCTCATGTGCTTTTCCTCCCTTACTTATACTATCATGTACTCCTAACTCCCCAATTGGCACCTAAAACTTGGTTGCTTATGCCCTGCTGCTTGTGTTATGCAGCAATGTTTATAAACCATGTCCTTGTCCTGCATTGTTTTGTACTACTATTACTGTTTTTTCTTGTGTGCTCATTTTGTAAGGCACTGCGGAACCTTTGTGGCGCCATATAAATAAAGGATAATAATAATAATAATAATAATAATTGCCAGAGACTTGCCAACTCTGATGGACAGTCGGGAGCACCACCCAATTTTCAGGAGCCTCCTGGCTGTTACGGGAGAGTATGCAAGTATGCTATATACTGTATATATATTTATTTTATCTTTAGAATCATAAAATAGTTCTTATTAGTAACAGTGATCACCCACATGTTAATAGGCCATATATATTATACAGTGAATATTGCTGAGATACAGTGAATATTGCTTATATTATACAGTGAATATTGCTTAGATGGTGTAAACTGTACTTCTCCCTTGCAAGACAAATATGAACACTCACTGTAGCCAGCCAGTCCCTCTTTTTGTAAACAGAGTTACAGTAACTGCACTGTATAATCTGTGAACATCAGTACTGTTGTAATACTGTATATTCCTAAATTTTTTACCTTTTTTAGCACACTTTTCTAGAGGAGGAAAAACATATAGCAAACACATTTTTAATCTCAATAACATGCATTTTGATCAGTTTACAATAAATGTCTCTAGCAAGTTTCAAAAAACCATTTACTACTGCCTCTTAAAACCAAAACAATAAAGCATATTTCTTGACATACAGAAGAACCATCAAACATGTTGCTTTGCTATTTTACGTGGTGTTCAAATATAAAACCACTTGCTAAACTGCATCAGTCATGACTCAACAGAGCCTACGTCACCAATTTTTATTAAGACTTAAATCTTTTATTTGTGTTCATAGTTTTCATACTTTTAGTACAAACATTCTTTAAGAAAACTATGACACATTTCATAACACATTTCTAACTTCAAAATTAAACTTCAATTCACATCAGCCTTCTAGAAACAGATTCAAAAATCCCAATACACTATAAAATCAGGAAAGAAACTGTAAGAACAATCAGTGTCAAATATAGAATTTGCTAACAGTGCTAAACAGAAGCATGAAAATAGGCACCTTTCCTCCAAATAAAAAACATATAAAATAAATGTCTCTCTTAGATATCATAATGTACCAAACATATAGGGTCAAAGATAATGGGGTGAGATATTGAACAAGGGTTTTTATTGGTGATTTTGCAATGGGATTTAAAGCTGTAATTTTGTTTAAAGGCGAAACCAGATTGGTTTTCCCTTTAAAGAATTAGCGCTTTAAATTCTGCAACCAATTTGGTGGAAAATAGGCACTTTTGCATATAGCACTGTTCTTTTCTCTTTAGAAAATTCCTTATGGCGTGAATATAAGTTTATAAACAGCATCACCACTCCTACTTTTCAATAAATCAAAAATAGATGTAAAAATATAAAAAAAAATGGGTTTTATTGTAGTTATACAAAGTGAATTTAAATGAATTTGTAAAACTGGCCAAATGGCAGCAAATGCAAGTCATAATTCCTACTGTCATTGCTGTTACAAAAGAGAGAATAAAGCTGCACTTTTTTCATTGTGTACATGAGATAAATGGTGGATCTGTGCTATCGTATACCAAGGATACATTGGGGAGCTTTGGTGGAAGCCTAAGAGGTTTAAACTGAGCTCATATCAGGCTGCCAACTATGTGGCAGTTACACAGAATGTGTACACAACACACATAAAATGATTCTGATAGTATGGCACTCTCCACAATGCTAGTCCTCAGAGGGTAACAACAGGATCAGCTCAGCTACTGATCAAAGAAACAATGTAGTATCTCCCTGCATGCAGATTTTGATCTCAACCTTATGGACCTTCCAGTCTATGCTTGAGAATGTTTTCGTGACAAGACTTAAGGGCCATTTATTGGATTGTTATTGCGAAGTTCTGATGAACACATTGTCACCAGGTTTAAAGCTGGGTTTGGCATTTTGTCACTTGTTCCTTAGTAGCAAGGTAGAGATATACTGACTTTCAGCTGTTTCAGAAGGTATTTGCAAAGTTTTGTCTTTGTCTCCATTGACGGTTGAATAAATCTTTGGTGTTGAACTCTCCAGTGGGAGCATGGATAGTCCCAGTTTTCAGTAAGCAGAGTCGCAGGAGTAAGCAAAAGTGGACCTTCTGAGACATTAGAAATTGATATCAAGGGTGTGGAATTGACAATATATGAAATTGTGGTGTCGAATGTAGACACTTGTGGGCAGATTTTGATATCTGTGTCTGCATCTACTTGTTTAAATGTGTCACTTTCAGAAATATCTGTTTTGTACAAAAATTCAGGCCCTGAGAGCCATGAAGAGTGTTTAAGGAGACTGGCGGTACTCTTTTAGCATGGACTGCAAGAATATGACCAGTAAATACAGTGTGTCACTGTTTTGGATTGGTGGATCTACTGATCCGTAGCACCCAATAGTTTATACAAACATGGAATTGTCTAGTCTCCATGAAATGTAGCCTAACACTACTTCACTGTCTGTGTAGAACTCAGCAATATCAATGGGCAACTCTGATGAAAAAAGTTAATCTAATTCAACAGTTAGGACTGCCTCACATCATTTCTGTCTGGAATGATGTGCTCTGGATTTGGTGCTAATTTCTTTTTGAACATAACAAATCTGACATGAGATTTTCTTTTAATTTCCAAAGTTTTGCAATAGTGGCTATTGCCTTGATGGAAGCATCAGAGAATACACACAGCCTCTGGTTTTGTATCCCTACAGAAGGCACAGGAGCATATGGGTGCATAATAAAAAAGTTAGTTAAAGCAGATAGAGAGTTCTTCCACTCTTCCTATAGATCCCTTTTCAATGGAGGAGGCGGGGTATCCCAGTCGATTGTGTCACAGGTAAGGTCTCTGATCAGGGCTTTGCCTTGTCTAATGACAAAAGCTGCAAATCCTAAGGGCTCATACAAGCTATTTATATCAGACAAGATGCCACTGGGAATGTAGGACCTTTCTACACTGTTCACTTGGAAGGTAAAAGAGTTAGATATTAAGTCCCATAAAAGCACAAGGTTATGCTGAGCTGGAGGAGAATAAGTTCCTAAATCCAAATCCCTTAAATTATTAGTATGATCTTGGGAAGAAAAAGTTTCCATCACTCCTTTGCTGTAGGAAGCTATTTTGTGAAGTCTGAAATTTGAACAGACAAACACTTCCTAAGCTTCTGGAGACTGATTGCAGTCTCATCTGTTGACAAAGATTTAAACAGTCATCCACATAGAAATAATTTTCTATGAGTTGTCTAATATCTGGATCATACTCTACCTCACACTTCTGAGCTGAACATCAAAGTCCATAGATGGCAAATGCATTAGAAGGGCTTTTGCCAAAGATGTATACTCTCATGCGGTACTCTTACAGTGTCTTTAGAAATTCCTTCTTTTTTTCTTACGAGGAACCAATAGACCATTATTTGAATGTCAGCAATGAAGGCAATAGAGTCCTTTCAGAAGTGGATGAGAACTCTGAGAAGTTTGTTGTTAAGGAGAACATAATTTAAAGAAGATACCTTCAACCATGGCACTGTAAAGAAATATGACTCTAATCTTACCAGGGCTGTAACTAGCTATTGGCGACCGGTGCTGGTCATGCCCCCTACTGCGCAACATAATTACATCATTCGCACAACATCATGATGTTGCACGCTCAGAGGGGAAGTGCAGGACATTCCTCTGTATCTTTGAGGATGGATGTTATTTAGGTATGACCATTTTGAAAAATATTGCCCATGAAAGAGAAGTGATCTCTCATCTCTGTTTTTTGTGAAAGTTGTTTTTAAGAGAAAATAAGCATTTAAGTAGTTGTTCTCTGTTGTTATTTAGGCAAGGTCTGTAGGTTCTAAAGGGTAGAAGTGCAATCCTGCTGATTTTTCATCTTTGACTAGTCTGTATTCCATTATTTCCAAGAATAGTTTATATTTGATGGACATTGCCCCAGATCATCTTTCATTGTTGTTTGGAAGACAGTGCACCTTACATGATCTTGGTACTATAGTTGTCACAGGTGTGGTTGTTACTAGAAGAGACTTTGGCCCTCATTCAGAGCCACTCGCAAGCGGGCGCACGTACGTTAGGCGTACGTACAAAAATATTTAAATTCAAGGGCTCGCTCGTATTTTCGATCGCATCTAAAAATCCTCCCCAAACTCAGACGACCCCTCCTCTAACTAACGAGCGTGCGAAATAGCGAGAGTACATCCCCGAAATGGCTTGAAGGGAACGCACGCACAAGTATAAACCGGAAGTGGCCATGTCAGATGTCGATTACCTGCTCCTTTATTCTGCCTACCTCCATCAATCGTATCATGCCAATCAATGTATCAATTAGCTTAATGTTTTTTTTTTTTCAACACAATGCAAGAAACTTTACTCTTGTCCGTGTTTGTGTTTACCCGCAGAATACGTACGGCTTAAACATTCGCATTTATTGCTCAAAAAACATGTTAGCCACAATGAGACAATTGTTCTATTGCTGTGGATCCCCGCATATTTTCCGGGGTTCATTTCTTTATTTAAATTTGCTTACGCATGTCACTGCATCAAGCCTATCATAACTCTCCAGAGATTTCTGGCCCTATCGAACACATGACTCATACACTAACCAATCAAATTGCTCCTGTTAATTTCCAAGCTACATTAGCCAATCAGAAATTTTTGGCACACTTTATCAAAAATGAATTTTAAGAAAAACACCATTGCCATCATGAGAGCCTCCGCATTCACCAGGCGCGAGCTGCTGGTGCTAACGGAGGTGCTGGATCGGCGTATCACCAGCCAGCCTCCACCCATCACCAACCGGCAGAAGCGTTCCGCGTATGCGGAGGCACGGGCCCGCCTGCACTCCTTCGGCTCACGCCGCAACATCGGCCAGCTGGAGCGCAGGTGGTCTGACCTGCAACGGCGAACGCCCCGCTTGCTGGCATGCTTTCGCATGCAGATATTGGAAAGTAAGTGTTATGTATTGTGGTTTTCATGTTTGTCTTTGTGGGGCAAACTGCGTGTGCATGTTTTCATGTCTGTCCTATTTTTTCATTCTCATCATATCTGCGTGTGCATGTTTTTATGTCTGTCCTATTTATTCATTCTCCTCATATCTGCATGACCATGTTTTCCCTCTATTTCTGATATATTCATTCTACTCATATTTGCATGTTTTTTGTTGGTGGTGGGTGATTTTAAAATGTTATTTGGGCAGGATTTGGCCAGAAACTAACCACAATTTGTTTGACATCTTTTAGGGGGACAGGCAAGACTACGCCGTCACCGTCCGGCCAGATGGCGGTCCCGCCCACTCTCACCCACCCCCAGCCAACACTCCACCCCAAATAATTCCCCTATTCCCCCCTCCTCCCAAGCCTTCCAAGAGCCTCTCCCGGAACTGTCGGGCCTCCTTCCCCTCCGTCCCCCTTCCCCCTCTCCTCCAACCACCCCTCTTCCAATTACCCCCTCCCCGGAGTCCGTGATAACCCCGCCCCGTTCTTTGGGGAATGAAGGCTCCTCCGAGGATGAAGATGGAGGGACTTCGGGATCTGCCGTTTTGGCTACCGGTATGTTTTTCTTTTGCGTTTTTTTTAACCACAAACTGTTTGTATGTAATCATGTGTCGTTCCTTTATTCGTGATTTTTGGGTTCTTTTTTGGTGATTTAGCAGTTTGCCTTTACCTCTTCCTGCTGATTTCAACATACACATATCACACCTGTGGGTATTTCTACATAGGCCTTGTAATTTTTGCAGCACCCCTTTTTTTTTAAATTTTGGTTTTGGAGTGATTTCGTTGTGTTTTTGTTTTTTTAATGTGGATTCCCTATTGTTTGATTAATCCACACACTTTTCTCACCCACAGAGGAACAGAGGCGTCGGCAAGAGGTCGAACATTGTGTGGCACACATGCGCCAAAGTGTAATTGGGGTGCTTGTGGCCCTTGACCGGCTGTCTGGCATCCTTCGGCAGTAGTTTTTTTTTGTTTTTATCTTTTTCAAAATAAATTGTTTATTTCTAATATACGTTCTGCCTCATTCGTTTTTTCAGAACCAAAGATAGTTAACCCTGACATAAGTAGACTGTTCCTGCAAGGTTTTGCATTTTTTAAAAATTAGATTGGGTTTTGTATTTGTATGTAAAACACCCTCAAGAAACACATAACAGTAACAATGTCATTTCCCTTTTTGTGTGTAGTGGCAATTAGATATTTCTACATTTTACAGGTTCCTAGTTGGTGGGCAAGCTGCTTAGGCGAATCTTACAAAGCCAAATGATTGGACAGGCTTCCTTTTGGTGTGGGTTGGGAACCTGAAAACATATTTCATTTTTGCTCAACTGGCGTCAGTACTGGATTACCCCTTAGTCAAATGTAAGGTGTGTTAACCTGGTTAAACTTGCTGGTAACGTCCAAAAAAAGGAAGAACATTTAACTCTCCAAACATTTATTCACAACATAACTGAGAAATCAAAGTGGTCACTCACAAAAAAAACACACAGTGAGAATCTCAAATACAACACATACCCAATAAAAAAAAAAAAAAAAAAAACAAATCAAGAACTGGTTGAGGAAGGACCATGCCAAAATGATTCCACAAACATGGCGTTGCGATATGGGTTCCAGAATATATTCCCAAAATGAGCAGATCCAGGTTTGGTAAGGGTAGCATGAAGTAGTGAGCGTTGTAGTGCCAAAGATTATGTGAACAAACCGAAGATGTTGAAAAACAGAAAACAAAATTAGATGTTCGCAAACAAACACAAACACATTAGGTTAAAACACTGTTTTGTTCAAACTTACCTAAAAAATCTGGCCACCACATCATCGCGTATGGCCCCCCCACATACTGACCTCCGACCAACCTCGGGGGGGCCATCCTCAGGTAAGGCATCCTCTGGCTGCATTGGGACACCACTCCTTATGGCGATGTTGTGAAATATCCCACACAGGACCACAATTTTCGACACCATATCCGGCAAATACATGAGCTCGCCACCAGAGCGGTGGAGGCATCTGAATCGGCCTTTTAAAAGGCCGATACAGCGCTCCACCACTTGCCTGGTGGCTGTAAGTGCGGAATTAAATGCACTTTGTGGGCCTGGTGTGGGAGCCAAATAAGGAGTGAGCAGCCAACACATGCAAGGATATCCACTGTCTCCTATGGAAAAGAATTGACAACATCAGGAACACTGTGTATCAAGCTTAACATTGTTATGTACTAAAGGTCTCCACTTACCCAGAAGCCACGCATCACCAGCTTGTAGGTTGGTTAATTTGTGCCATTTCCCTGATTGCCGGATGACGAAGGAGTCATGTGCACTTCCGGGTAATTTAGCATTCAGGGACAGGATCTGGAGGGAGGCATCACATACCACCATTACATTCAGGGAGTGATAGTGTTTCCTGTTTCTAAATATGGCCTCCAGCTGGGCTGGAGGCTGAAGTGGTATGTGAGTACCATCCACAACCCCTATGATGTGTGGGAAGGCAGCTATTTGGTAAAAATTGGCCTTGGCCACACTAAGGGCACCCATATCCAAAGGCATTTGAATAAAATGATGGAGGTGCTTGAAAAGTGCCTCCATCACTGCCCTCAGGATCCGGGAAAAGGAGGATTGGGAGATGCCCGCCACTATTCCCACCGTTGTTTGAAACGATCCTGTTGCACAGAAATGTAACACCGCCATAAATTGCGTAAGTGGTGGTATTGCTGTTGGACTGTCAATTTGCCGCTCAAGATCACTTTCTATTAATGAGAGAGTGTCTATGATGATTTTGGGAGGTAGACGGTAGCGTCTTAAAACCTAATCATCGGGCATTCCAAAAAGGGTGACACGTGTTCGAAATATCTGGGGCCTTGCATGCCTACGATGCTTACGCCTGGGACGAGATTGAGGTTGGTCGGCTTCCGGGAGCATGGCCAGAACAATCCACCCCAGATCAACCTGAAATTCAAAGATTTTAAAGTAAGGCTTTTGACCCACCCCAAAACTATATTAAAACAACTTAGCTTGATGATACCATCCATTGCTGCTTACATGCCGGGGTATTGTCATGATACGTCCAAACTGAGAATAAACAACAAAATTACTTGACACATTTCACTCTGTGCATTTTTGTTTACAAATTTTGTGCTAGACCAAAGTTAAAATATGCCAAACACCCATTTAGCAAAACAGCAAAGTGACATTTAACACAGTACATCAAAATGGGTCGAAATGTTGGCACAAAAAGCGAAAGAGAAACCACCAAAAAGTTAGAATGATTATTAAGCTGTTAAAAATGCGCTAATTAGTTCGCTAATACAAGTCACAAGAGTAACTACTAAAAATGCGCTAATTAGTTTGCTAATACAAGTCACAAGAGTAACTACTAAAAATGCGCTAATTAGTTCGCTAATACAAGTCACAAGAGTAACTACTAAAAATGCGCTAATTAGTTCGCTAATACAAGTCACAAGAGTAACTACTAAAAATGCGCTAATTAGTTCGCTAATACAAGTCACAAGAGTAACTACTAAAAATGCGCTAATTAGTTTGCAAATACAAGATAAAAAATGGACTTACCAAGAGCAAATATATAAGAGTCAAAATCAAAAGGTCTTTTGGGTCGAAAATAAACAAAATCTAAAATAGAAGAAATTATGGATCCAAAATTTACCAAAAATAAGAAACACAATGAAACAACAATTGAACAAAAGTTAGACTTCACAAAACTTACCAAATCAAGAAACGAGGTCCCAAAAATATAAACCAACAAAGATAACGGAAAAAAAAAACGCAACTCTAACCAACAAATGAATCTCCAACCGCCAACTCCTTTCTACGCAATCAATAAACTCCAGCCAAGATAACCTCCAACAATCCAAAAATGCCACCTCGACTTGAGACACACCAAGCCATAAATAGTGTTTCGTTTCCCACACAAATTAAGGAGGGATCATAGGGCCGCACAATCAATGATGCGGCCGCAAAATAAGGACGCATGTATAAATACGTCACGAAAACACATTCAAATTCTGGTGTATTTCTTGTTTGGACCTCAGACATGGCGACAGACCAGGGAAAAAATGCCCAAGAGTCAGGCGGTAAGTCTTTCATGCATTTTGTATCAATGATTAATTTGAAACATAAGATTAGGCAAGTTGTGATTTTGTGAATTCTGTAAATTTACACAAATAGGTGAGGAGAATGACATGGAAGAGGCTGCTGGGCCCAGTATTCCGGCCAAAGCGGCCAAAAAAAAAAGGCAGCCACATTTCACAAGAAAGGAGATGGAGGTTTTGATTCAGAAGTGTGTGGACATCCTGCCACAGGCAGACAGGAATATGAGTCTAAGCCAGAAGTGGAGAATGTGGGAAGAGGTAGCCGTTGCTGTCAATAGGGTGGGTGATTATGTCCGTCTAGCCCGGTATGTCAAACGGCGGTAAGTAAACCCTTGCCCCCCCTAAAAACAAACACCATTATAAACCAAAGGATAATGGCTTCCATTTTTTCCCACAGATGGGGCGACTTCAAATATCGCTTAAAACAAAAACTCGCGGACAGGGCTAGGCATGCAAGGGGGACAGGTGGGGGTCCCACCCCTGTGTCATTGGAGTTGACGGATTTAGAAGAGCTGGCACAGGGGTGTGTGCAGCCTGTGGAGGTGTTTGGCGTGTCCAACATGGATACAGACATGCCAGACTTTGCGGCTCCTCATGTTGTCCCAGGTAAATCTTTGGATGTCATCAACTCTGAAATGTTATTGTGCCAATATGTAGATTGTAATGTGAGGCTTTTCTCTTTTTTCCTAACAGAGACACAGGCGGATGAGTCTGCTCCAGAGGGGAGCCTTGGCCGCCGAATTTCTGCTGGCTCTGCAGGGGAGGAACCAGTACATCCGGCTAAGGACCCTGCAGAAGCCAGTCCAGGACAATCCCCCTCGCAGGCAGTGGCCCTCCTCACAGAACTCAATTTCAAATCGGATTCCCATACGGAGATTCTGCAGAGGATGGACGCCAGTCTGCTACGGGTGGCTGAGGCCCTGGAGCAAAATGCTGCGGCCAACGAGAACTTTGGTCAGGCCCTGGCGGAAAATACCAGGGCCAACATCCGCATCGCCAATGCCCTGGAGCAGCTCGTTCGCCAGCACATGGTGGAGCCGACCTCCCTTCCTGCCGGAACATCAGGATCCTCCACCTCTGGCACAACATCAGCCAATCCTCCAAATGTGCCTAGCCCTGTGCCTAGTCCAGAGGCCACAACATCTGCCTCTGGACAGGCCAGCCCGATGACATCCCGGACCCGGTCTGGCACCCTCCCTCCCCCATCCAAACGGGTGAAAAAACGGTGACAGCAATGGTGACTTTTCCCACAATCCTTCTGTGCTTGGCTCATATTCCTTTCAGGTCAAAACTTCCCTCTCCTTTCTTGTGAAATGTTTTTATTTTTTTGATGTATGTTTATGTCAACAGTTATGTTGGGACAATTTGTTTGATTTGGGAACATATCTTTGGGCAAAAAAGATGTCCCCAAAATTTTTAAAATAAGTTTTTTTGTTTGAGCAATAAATTGGAAATTAAACAATGACATTGGATTGTGAAATTATTGTACAAATGGGTTACATTTAATCCTGGGCCAAAAGGCAAAAACTCGGCCAAAAAAAAAAAAAAAGGGCTCTTTAAGGAACGTTTAAAAATTCATATAATTCAGCAAATTCAAGAGGCACAAATAAAATGGTGCGAAACTGAAAACATGATGAAATTATTGTTACAATAGGCCCTAACCAACAAATTGCTGCCCAAATAAACCCCCCCAAATGTACGCAAATTGACTGTGTCATCCTGACATTAGCAGCTCTGAGTTCCACCTGTGTACGTTTTGTGCTATCCCAAAAAACTGATTTCAAAACACATACCAAGCCGGTTCTCAATCCAACACTAATTGCTTTTCTGCCCGCCCGCGATTAATCGCAACAACATCATGGAGTCCAGGGACGGAGGAGAAGGCCATCGCCAATGTGGTCGAGTAATCCAGACCCTAAGCTGTGCGAGCATTTGGAAGGAAAAGAGGATCATCCAGTGACGTAGGAGTCGGTCCGTACACATTTTACGCTCGCATCTGCTAATGTATGTACGCCCCAAAAACGCCTCGCCACGCCTGCGTTTTTCCATCTCCACCCTCGTCAACACCCTAAAACGCCCTGTTCTGTCAATCACATTTGACATGTCACTTCCTGTACGCTATTTTAGGAATGAGTCCCAAAAAACTCGCAATCTGCAGTACGCACATGCGCAGTGTTACACCGACGCATGCGCGGTTATTCAACATCGGAACGCAACGAGCGTACTGCTGTTAACGAGTGGCTCTGAATGAGGGCCTTTGACAGGACAGTGCAGCAGTTCCTTATGAGGAAGTGATTGTGACATGACTGGAAAAGAGAAGGGTATTCATTTTGTAAAGTACAGGAAAGCATGCTGTTAACAGGAATTGGCTTGTGCACATCTCCTAGGCATACAGAACATCTCCTATTATGACCCATCCTAGGTCTAGTCACTGAGTATAAGGTGCATAGTGTGACTATATACTTGCCTTCTGGTTTTGTAGAATCTTAAGATATTTATCCCATTAAGTTGAATTTTATGAGCTTAATGGTCTAGTTCTGGTATCATATGTACTGTACTATACTTTTCAAATGTGCATGATGTATAGCTGTGTCTGGTGTAAGCATTTCAGGCCTACTGATACAAAAAAGGGAGATGGTGTAGATACTTGGTGTTCCTATCTAGTACCCAGATGATATTGGATAGGGAACAAATTAAATATTATAATTTAATCCTCCAAATGGACAATCTAAATACTGTACATATATCTTAATAAATATAAAATAAATAACACATCCCTGTAAATTAGATATTTTTCTTTGGGATCTTTATCTCTATCCTCTGTGTTGTTTTTCTTCAAAAGGTGGAAATTTGTGTTGTATGTACAGTAGCACCCAATTGAAAGGGCAATGTGGGATCAATTTTAAATAATATACACCAAATTCATTTAAGTAATCAGAGGAAGATGTCAAGAGCCTCTGTTGGAAATTGAGCTTATCCCCAATGTGTACCCAAACTCACATTGGAGTGTATGGTACAAACATGTAGAGGTATCTTTTTCTAAATTATATAGGGAATGGGATTGAAATGCCAGTGGCTGTTTAGCCACTGGTTCAAATCCAGACAGTGGCTCCCCGAAGGGAGGAAATTCCGACAGCAGCATGTAAGTAACCTAAATCCCCATTCTCCCCCCCTAACCCTCCCTTATGGGTGCCTAACCCTAATCTCCCCCCTAGTGCCTAACTCTAACCTCCCCCTAGGGGTGCCTAAACCTAACCCCCCTCACGGGGGGTGCCTAACCTTAAACGCCCCCCTGGTGGCACCTAACCCCACCTTCCCCTATCCTAACCATAACACTCCCTGGGGGGTGCCTAACCCTATGTCCCCCCAGTGTGCTCTAAACCTACCATCCCCCCCTCCTGAGGCTAAGAGGATGGGCACCCTGGATTTACCTCATTTGGGCACGCTTCGTCCTGCATTCTGGCATCGGGATTATGATAGGCGTCGGCATCTTGAAGCCTATCGTGAATCTCTAGCTGGCATTCTGCCATTGGAATTGTGACCTAAGTACATACCATTGTGTCACATAACTACATACTGTTATATAGTGATGGTTCAAATTGTTGCATACCAGAACTCACTTCTAGCAATCTAATGCAATGCACATCATGATTTTTTATGTAATCTCTTCCAAAAAATAAAGGTATGATGTACCTATACTTATGTTGAATTGTGGGATGTCACACCTGTCAAGGTATCTTTGGTATTATTTCTCCTCTTATCAATATTCAATATGATGATGGATAATCAGCGTGGTTTATTAGAACTTTATAAAAATTATTGACAATATAAAATTCACAAAAGGTAAAGGTAAATCAAAACAAAAAAGAAACAAAAATCATATTTGGGATAGGGCCCTACCCCAAAGTCTCTGATAACCCTTGTTAGGTAAACTAGGGAAATCATCAATTCTTTTGAATAGTGCATTGTAGTTTGTGCTGAGAAATTGATTGCTATAATTTGTGTTGTCTTTTCTCTTTATCTGTAGTCTTGTCTATTATAAACAGTTTTCTTATTTATTTAAATACTACTATATACCCTAATACCCTAATACTACTAGAGATACATCTTCCTCCACATTGGTTGTTAATTTTATGCCCTATATTAGTGTCCTAGTTAATGTTATGCCACATAGTTGTGCAGTAGTTAATTTTATGCCTCAAAGTAGTCCCCTAGATTCCATTATGCCTTTCAATGCCATAGTTTACATCATGACACAGTGTCCTAGTTCACATTTTGCCACACAGTGCCCCCAGTTTGTATCATGCCACCAGTGCCCCTAATTAATATGCCACATTGTTGTCTATCCCACTTCCACCATATTAAGAGTGAATGAGAGGCAGTAGGTAGCCCAGGAAGCACTAACCTGGTGCATTAGCCTTTGCTGGTAGCCCCCAGACTTTTTATTGGGTGCTTAAGGCAAAATACCCACAGTCCTGACATAGCTTCTTATGGGGAGGATGCATATTTTTTGTAAACATCGTTGAGGCACAAGCCTTGCGATGACCAGTCTGGGGATGGTTTTCACTATGGCACCTCTTTGCTTGTTGCCTCCTTCATACAGTGCAATTCAGCCCATGTTGTATAGCCCCGTGGCTAATTGTGGATTTGGGATTATGGGGATGTGTTATTATTAATTTTTTTTTTGTATAAGTTTCTTGCACAGTGTACTACATATGGGAATTGATGTATAATAATGTATTTATTTACTATAATTTAGGCTGCTGGTCCTGTGCTGAGATCGTAGAATAAACTAGTCCCATTATCTCTGCAGTTCAGTCCTCATAGAACATAGAGTAATGAAAAACCAGAGCAGTGAGAATCCAGTGTGAAGTTTATTGTTGATTACCGTTGCTTTCTTATGTGGAGTGATTTTAATTATTCCACATAAGAAAGCAATGGTAATCAACAATAAACTTCCCACTGCATACAGTAAGTGCTTGAGATGAATCACTTTCTTTTCCAAAATTACTGTTTTATACAACTAAAGGGAATGGCCAAGGGCTTGTATTCGGCACCGACTTATGCCAACATATTCAAGGATAATTACAAAAGGAGCAACATTATGCCTGCGTTTGCGCAGAATATCATATACTACAAGTGCTTATTTTTATGATTTGGAATAGTGGTGAGGAGGCGCTCCATGAAATGGCTAAACTCCTCAAGGGATTAGAAAGCCTGATACATTTTACAGCAGTTGGCAGTGACTCATGTATGAATTTTTTGGATTTGATGATTTTTAAGAATAATGCTAGTATAGCATATACATTATTTTGCAAACCTACCAATCAAAATACACTATGGCACTCAAAAGTAATTTACAAATCTCACAATTTTTGAGAGTACTGAGAAACAACTCAGAAATAGATCTGGCCAAGTTGCAGATTGTTAAGACAGCAAAGCATTTTCAAGATTGTGGCTATAATAAAAGGTATATCACTAATTGTCTCACCAGGGCAAGAAATATCCATATGAAGGAGAATTCACCCCAGTTCATCCAACCTCTGAAGGTAGAATTAGTAATCAACAATACAGATGAAAACACACCCCTGTGCAAAAACAGACAGCTCACTTCAATGCAAACCTGGGTGTCACCATTCACCCCAAATACAAATTATACAAAAATATTCCTTATTTGGTTCTATCTCCCCCACTTTGGTAAGATTCTACATATCATTTCCTCCTCTGTTTATGTCTATATATACTGGTGTCATTTGAGAACAAAATATGGAGAAAATCAGACTGTAGGGATACACTTCTATAAAGAAACCGATATACGTTTGAACCTGCTCGTGTTCTAAGTGAGTGGGGTACATCCCCTTGCTGCCTTATCTTCTTTCAAGATTGTACTATAAAGCAGTTGGTGAGAGACCAGTTAAAAGATACCTATATAAGCCTGTCCATTCTCACCCTAAAAAGTGAGCGTGGTATATTCTGGCTGCTTACCTATAGTGTTTTGGTCTTTGAATAAAGGACTGATCTGTTAAAATGGATTCTACACACAATTCTCCTTTTTCTCTGTCTTCCCTTTTGCTAACCTATTCCCATGAAAGGTCATCGAAACAGAAAAGTAGAGGACCAATTTTTTCGTAAATCCCCTTGGGTCTTATACAGCGCTCACCTCCAGGAACCAAATTTGACTTTTCTGAAGGTAGAATGATTGTGGGGATCAAATGCAATACAAATATGTGGGCTGTGCAGAAATCAATTAAGAAGCATCGGCCATTGTTGATGACCGATCCAAAAAGTATTTTTATTTGTAAAAAAAACCTTGTGGAGCGTACACAGAGGTCCAAATCTAACGGACCTATTGTACAGGACAAATGCACCAAAAGAAAAGGGTGAATCGGGTAACTGGTTGTGAAAGAAGAAGGGTTGTTTTGCCTTTTTGGGCAGTACGATCTGCAAATTACTGATTACAGGACATTCTTTAACCCATCTGCATAGTGGATGAAAGTTGACTTAGCAGATGGACCATGTAGTATATATTTTTAAGTGTCCTTGTGGTTTAATGTATGTGGGGAAGACAAACTGTACATTCCGGGAATTAATGGGTCAATGGCGCAACATTGTGCTTCTATGCGGTTGGCGTATTCCAACAATGGGTCACATAAACCATGGTGGCTATTTTTTTGCTATTGGGCCAAAAGGTATCTACAATGAGATACAGTACATGATCATTGACTGGATGTCACCCCAAAGAGAAGTGGTGATAGACACCTTGTACTGCTAAAGAAGGAAACAAAATGGATTCAAATGGATTGTATCTTCATTGCATACTTGTTTCAGATTTAATTATTACAATTCATTCAGTATTGCAATTAGCGCTGTGTGTTTTTTACTGGTTAAAGTTTTGACTGGTCAGTGACATCACCTCTGGTGGCATCTCACATGACCAGAACAGGTATTTAAGGAGGGTTGTTTGCAGTGAGAGATATAATGCTGTCTTGTCCTATAGTATGTTTGGGTTTTTAAGTCCTGAGGAAGGTCACCTTGTGTGACCAAAATGTCCACCATGTTTGTATCTGTAATGTGAGTAATAAAGTCTACTTCTTGGCAGAAGTGCTGGTGAGTGGTCTCAAATTTCTTTTGGATTATAAATTGCTGCCTCCTTTCTCTCATGGGGGACACTGAGGTTGCACCCTAGGCATTGGAGGCAATGGAAATTTGAGTACCATCCCATTATTGTACTATATATACATACAGTATATACAGTCAGGTGCATAAATATTGGGACAATGACAGAATTTTCATATTTTGGCCTCTATTCACCACCACAATGGATATGAAATGAAACAAACAAGATGTGCTTTAACTGCCGACTTTCAGATTTAATTTGAGCATAATTACATCCAAATCAGGTGAACGGTGTAGGAATTACAACGGTTTCTAAATGTGCCTCCCACTTTTTAAGGGGCCAAAAGTAATGGGACAAACTAAACAATCCTAAATCTAACTTTCACTTTTTAATACTTTGTTGCAAATCCTTTGCAGGCAATTACAGCCTGAAGTCTAGAATGCACAGACATCACCAGACGCTGGGTTTCATCCCTGGTGATGCTATGCCAGGCCTCTACTGCAAATGTCATCAGTTCCTGCTTGTTCTTGAGGCATTTTCCCTTCAGTTTTGTCTTCATCAAGTGAAATGCATGCTCAATCGTATTCAGGTCAGGGGATTGACTTGGCCATTGCATAACATTCCACTTTTTAGCCTTAAAAAACTCTTTGGTTGCTTTTGCAGTATGCTTCTGGTCATTGTCCATCTGTACTGTGAAGCACCGTCCAATGAGTACTGAAACATTTGACTGAATATGAGCAAATAATATTGCCCGAAACACTTCAGAGTTCATTCTGCTGCTTTTGTCAGCAGTCACATAATCAATAAATACAAAGGAACCAGTTCCATTGTCAGCCATACATGCCCACGCCATGACACTACCACCACTATGCTTCACTGATGAGGTGGTATGTTTTGGATCATGAGCAGTTCCTTTCCTTCTCCATACTCTTCTCTTCCCATCACTCTGGTACAAGTTGATCTTTGTCTCATCTGTCCATAGGATGTTGTTCCAGAACTGTAATGGCTTTTTTAGATGTTGTTTGGCAAACTCTAATCTGGTCTTCCTGTTTTTGAGGCTCCCCAATGGTTTACATCTTGTGGTGAACCCTCTGTATTCATTCTTGTGAAGTCTTCTCTTGATTGTTGACTTTGACACATATACACCTACCTCCTGGAGAGTGTTCTTGATTTGACCAACTGTTGTCAAGGGGTTTTTCTTTACCAGGGAAATAATTCTTCTGTCATCAACCACAGTTGTTTTCCGTGGTCTTCCGGGTCTTTTGGTGTTGCTGATCTCTCCGGTGCATTCTTTCTTTTTAAAAATGTTCCAAACAGTTGATTTGGCCACACCTAATGTTTTTGCAATCTCTCTGATGGGTTTGTTTTGATTTTTCAGCCTAATGATGGCTTGCTTCACTGATAGTGACAGCTCTTTGGATCTCATATTGAGAGTCGACAGCAACTGATTCTAAATGCAAATGTCACACCTAGAATCAACTCCAGACTTTTTACCTGCTTAATTGATAATGAAATAATGAGGGAATAGCCCACACCTCTCCATGAAATAGCTTTTGAGTTGATAGTCCCATTACTTTTGGCCCCTTAAAAAGTGGGAGGCAGATATAGAAACCGTTGTAATTCCTACACGGAATACTCTATGTGGAAATCCATTTTTTCAGATGCAGCCTTAATGTAAGGTCATGACTGTGCCCTTATAATATATATAAATATATATATATATATATATATATATACACAGTATATTTATATATATATTAGGGGTGTGCACCGGCCACTTTTCGTGTTTTGTGTTTTGCTTTTGGATCTGGATCTTTCTTCGTGTTTTGGATCTGGATTGGTTTTGCCAAAACCAACCTTCCGTGTTTTGGGTTCTGGGTTTTGTGTTTTGGATCTGTATTTTTTTGAAAAAAAGCATAAAAACAGCTAAAATCACAGAATTTGGAGGATTTTCTGCTCCTATGCTATTATTAACCTCAATAACCTTAATTTCCACTCATTTCCAGGCTATTCTGAACACCTCACACCTCACAATAGTGTTTTTATGTCCAAAAGGTTGCACCGAGGTAGCTGGATGACTATGCTAAGTGACACGAGTGGGCGGTACAAACACGTGACCCATCTAGGCGTGATACTGCAGTGGCAGACAGGATGGCAGTTTGAAAAACTAAGCCCCAAACTGTACATAATGCAAAGAAAAAAAAGAGGTGCAAGATGGAATTGTTCTTGGGCCCTCCCACCCACCCTTATGTTGTATAAACAGGACATGCACACTTTAACAAACCAATCATTTCAGCGCCAGGGTCTGCCACACAACTGTGGCTGAAATGATTGGTTCGTTTGGGCCCCCACAAAACAAGCTGGCAATTAATGTGTCCCTGCACAACTGGCTCTACGGAGGCAAGATGTCATCCTCATCCTCCTCATCCACCGATTCCTCACCCTCTTCAGTGTGTACATCCTCATCCTCACAAAGTATTAACTCGTCCCCACTTGAATCCACCACCACAGGTCCCTCTGTACGTTCTGGAGGCTGGTCTCCCTGGAAGAGCTGATAATTCATTTTGATGAACATCATCTTCTCCACATTCTGTGGAAGCAACCTCCGACGCCTTTCGCTGACAAGGTTCCCGGCTGCACTAAACACTCTTTCGGAGTACACACTGGAGGGGGGGCAACTCAGGTAAAATAGGGCCAGTTTGTACAGGGGCCTCCAAATTGCCTCTTTTTCCTGCCAGTACAGGTATGGACTGTCTGACATGCCTACTTGGATGCTGTCACCGATGTAATCCTCCACCATTCTGTCAATGGTGACAGTATCATATGCAGTGACAGTAGACATGTCAGAAATTGATGCCAGGTCCTTCAGTCCGGACCAGATGTCCAAACTTGGACCTGCCTGCCCTGCATCACCGCCAGCGGGTTGCTTAGGATACCTAAGTTTTTTCCTGGCAGCCCCAGTTGTGGGAGAAAATGAAGAAGGAGCTGTTGACGTGTCACGTTCCGCTTCAGCTGACAGTGTGTTCACCAGCAGGTCTTTGCACCTCTGCAGGCTTGTGTCGGCTGGAAAGAGAGACACCACATATGCTTTAAACCTAGGATCGAGCACAGTGGCCAAAATGTAGTGGTCTGATTTCAACAGATTGACCACCCTGGAATCCTGGCAAAGCGAATGAAGGGCTTCATCCACAAGTCCCACATGCCGAGCGGAATCGCTCCGTCTTAGCTCCTCCTTCACTTTCTCCAGCTGCTTCTGCAAATGCCTGATGAGGGGAATGACCTGACTCAAGCTGGCAGTGTCTGAACTGACTTCACATCTGGCAAGTTCGAAGGGCTGGAGAACCTTGCACAACATGGAAATCATTCTCCACTGCGCTTGAGTCAGGTGCATACCCCCTCCTTTGCCTATGTCATAGGTGGATGTATAGGCTTGAATGGCCTTTTGCTGCTCCTCCATCCTCTGAAGCATATAGAGGGTTGAGTTCCACCGCGTCACAACCTCTTGCTTCAGGTGATGGCGGGGCAGGTTCAAGAGTGTTTGCTGGTGCTCCAGCCTTCGGCACGCAGTCGCTGAATGGCGAAAGTGGCCTGAAATTTTTCGGGCCACCCAAAGCATCTCCAGCACGCCCCTGTCGCTTTTCAGAAAATTCTGCACCACCAAGTTTATTGTGTGAGCAAAACATGGGACGTGCTGGAATTTGCCCAGATGTAATGCCCGCACAATATTGGTGGCGTTGTCAGATATCACAAATCCCCAGGAGAGTCTAAGTGGGGTAAGCCACTGGGCGATGATTTCCCTCAGTTTCTCTAAGAGGTTGTTGGCAGTGTGCCTCTTACTGAAACTGGTGATACACAGCGTAGCCTGCCTTGGAACGAGCTGGCGTTTCTGAGATGCTGCGACTGGTGACGCTGCTGCTGTTGCTGCGTAAGGTGATACATCTACCCAGTGGGCTGTCACAGTCATATAGTCCTTAGTCTGCCCTGTTCCACTTGTCCACATGTCCGTGGTTAAGTGGACATTGGGTACAACGGCATTTTTCAGGGCACTGAGGACACTTTTTCTGACGTTTCTGTACAGTCTCGGTAACGCCTGCCTAGTGAAGTGGAATCTAGACGGGATTTGGAACCGGGGACACACTACCTCCAGCAGTTGTCTAAATCCCACTGCACTAATGGCGGATACCGGACGCACGTCTAACACCAACATAGCAGTCAAGGCCTCAGTTATACGTTTTGCTTCAGGATGACTGCTGTCGTACTTCATCCTCCTCGCTAAGGACTGTTGGAGGGTCAATTGTTTAGTAAAAGTAGTGGTGTTCCAACTTCCTCTCTGGGATGATGAACGACTCCCAGCAGCAGCAACAGCAGCAGCGGCAGCAGGAGGCGTAGCAATGCTGGATCCTCTGGAGGAATTCGGGATAGGAGAGTCAGTCATGCCAGTGACATGGCCTGCTGGACTACTTCCGATCCTGACTAAGGAGGAAATTGACGAGGAGGGAGTTGACGGTGTGGTTTGCAGGCGCTTGGATACAACAGGATTTAGGTGTCCCTGGACTGCTTACGGTCTTAGCCAAAGTTTCTGAACTTGACAGTAACTTATTATGAACGCGCTGCAGGTGCCGTATAAGGGAGGATGTTCCTAGGTGGTTAACGTCCCTACCCCTACTTATTCCACCTTTACATAAGGTACATATGGCAAGACAGTTGTTGTCCGGATTTGGATAGAAATATTGCCAGACCAAAGAGGTGGAATGTTTGGTCTTCTGCCCAGGCATGACCGTGATGGGCTTTTTCATCCCACGGACAACAACTGTCTCCCCCGGAGCCTGATTTAAACAAACCACATCACCATCAGAATCCTCCTCGCCAACTTCCTCCTCAGCGCCAGCTACACCAGTATCCTCATCCTGTTGTACTTCAACAGTGACATCTTCAATTTGCATATCAGAAAGTGGACTGTGGGTGCTCCTTTCAGCACTTGCAGGGGGCGTGCAAATGGTGGAAAGAGCCACCTCTTCCCGTCCAGTGCTGGGAAGGTCAGGCATCGCAACCACCACCACACTTGGACTCTCCTTGGGGATTTGTGATATCTTCTTAGAAAGCACAGTTCTTCGCTGTGCTTTTGCCAGCTTAACTCTTTTGATTTTTTTAGTAGGAGGAGGGCTTCCATCATCATGTAAAGCTGAACCACTAGTCATGAACATACTAGGGATCAACCTTAGCCGTTCCTTGCCACTCCGTGCCGTAAATGGCATATTGGCAAGTTTACGTTTCTCTTCAGCTGATTTAAATGTTTTTTTCAAGGTCATTTTCCTGAACTTTGTCATTTGGGATTGTATGTGCCCTCTATTATGACATTGGGCATCGACCTTGGCAGACGACGCTGATGGCATGTTATCATCTATGTCATGACTAGTGGCAGCAGCTTCAGCACTAGGAGGAAGTGGTTCTTGATCTTTCTCTATTTTATTTTTATCGGAGAAAGTTTGGTCCTCCATTTATGTTATATCGATTTGATATATACGTGCGGCTAAACACAGAAAATATTTTTTTATTTTTCCTGGAGAGTAGTGCACTTTGTGGGTTACACCAGCCTTAAAGAAATGAGCCAGCCGGCTCTTTACTTATGGGACACAGGCGCACGCTTGGCGCTGCTCCTTTGTGATGCACGTGCGGCTACTGCGCACACAATTCACAAACACAGAAAATATATATTGTTTTGGTTTGGACTGGAGTGTACTTTGGGGGTTACAGCACCCTTTAACGGTCAAGCCAGACAGCCCTTTACTTATGACACAGGCGCACGCTTGGCACTACTTTGTTGATGCACATGCGGCTACTGCGCACACAATTCACAAACACAGAAAATATTTTTTTTTTGGTTTGGACTGGAGTGTACTTTGGGGGTTACAGCACCCTTTAATGGTCAATCCAGCCGGCCCTTTACTTATGACACAGGCGCACGCTTGGCACTACTTTGTTGATGCACGTGCGGCTACTGCGCACACAATTCACAAACACACAAAATATATATTTTTTTGGTTTTGACTGGAGTGTACTTTGGGGGTTACAGCACCCTTTAACGGTCAATCCAGCCGGCCCTTTACTTATGACACAGGCGCACGCTTGGCACTACTTTGTTGATGCACGTGCGGCTACTGCGCACACAATTCACAAACACAGAAAATATTTTTTTTTTGGTTTGGACTGGAGTGTACTTTGGGGGTTAAAGCACCCTTTAATGGTCAAGCCAGCTGGCTCTTTATTAATGACACAGGCGCACGCTTGGCACTACTTTGTTGATGCACGTGCGGCTACTGCGCACACAATTCACAAGCACAGAAAATAATTTTTTTTTTGGTTTGGACTGGAGTGTACTTTGGGGGTTACAGCACCCTTTAACGGTCAAGCCAGCCGGCACTTTACTTATGACACAGGCGCACGCTTGGCACTACTTTGTTGATGCAAGTGCGGCTACTGCGCACACAATTCACAAACACACAAAATATATTATTTTTTTAGCACTTGGGGGGAGCACCCCTGATGGACAGAGCATCCCCTGGACAACACTACAGCACCCCTTTAGGACTGGGACTCTGCACAGGTCTTTGGAGTGGACACAGCCCCTATGGACAACTGACAGCACAACACAGTCCAGCCAGCCCCTATGGACTTTGGAGGAGTGGACACAGCTAGTATGGACAACAGCAGCACAGCACAACACAGCCAGGCCATATGGACTTTGGAGGAGTGGACACAGCCCCTATGGACAACAGCAGCACAGCACAACACAGCCAGCCGCTATTGACTTTGAAGTAGTGGACAACAGCAGCACAGCGCAGCACAGCACAGCACAACACTACTCTGCACTACACTACACTACACTACACAGGCCAGCCAGCCCTAACTCCCACCCTCCCTCTTCACTGTCCACAGCCGAGTGAGAAAATGGCGCCGACGCGGGTACCTTATATAGGTTCCAAAACCCGCGAGACTCGGAAGGCGGGATGATGACGTTTTGCCTCGATTTCAGATCCGAGTCAGGCGGGAAAATTCGAGCCTGACTCGGATCGGCCTCGGATCGGGGGGGCTCGGGGGGGTTCGGATTTCAGAAATCCGAACCGGCTCACCCCTAATATATATACAGTGTATTTATATATATATATATAAATATACTGTATATATATATATATATATATATATATGTGTGTGTGTTTGTGTATATGCAGCTGCGCCAACCATCTTTTTAATAAGTGCATCTTTTTCACATAAATGAAACAACTAGGAGTGGCAAAACTAGAATGCACTGACCAATTTGATGTGCCGCATCTCTATAACTGTGTGCTATAATGCAGAGGCCAAGACTTTTTCTCATGCCAAGTTCTGTTGTGCTCCATCAGTTCCTTTGTACATGTTTAAAACTAATTTGAAAGTCCAGTTTCTCTAGTATAGTTTAAGTTATGTTTTGCTGCGTTTGCAATGTGAATAAGATGTGAAATGTAAAGAAACTATAGTACACTTCACCCCTAAGAGTTGCACAGCCACGACAGACATCTTGTGCTGTATGGTGTATGGACACTAGGTGTATGGGGACAGATCTGTATATAAATATTCCTGAGTAAAAGGAAAGTGTGCTAATAATAAAGCCTCTTCAATTAAACTGTAGTCACTCTGACTGATATTTCTTGCTTAATATACTAGAAAAAACTGCTTGATCTCATACAAAATAATAAATTGTTTTTCTGAAATAAACTCATATGCATTATTACAATACAGGGCATGCATACTGTAGGCCATCATTAGTTAAAAGGGAACTGATTTTCTAGAGTATATTTTTATAATTATATAGGAATCAATGAGACACTCTATGCTAAAATAGAATAGATATGAACAAATTTAATTTAACTTTTATGTGAGCAGTGACAGAGTAAAAGGCTTCCATTTGGAAGCTTTTGTTAGCTCCTTGTCATGACTTTCAGGGCTCACGAGTCACCGTTCTGAAGAGAAGATTAAAAGTCAAGGATATATTGTAACAAAGAAGAAAAATGAATTTGGTCAATGGGACTCAAAGTTGCACAAGAGTTGCTGGATCCTGTCTCATTAACCTGCATATTATTATTCTTCCCCAGTCTGTGCTGATGTTATTGAACTTTAACAATACTGTGATGATAAATTGAAAAATATACTACACTCTTTAACAATATTTGACTGGATGAATCCCAGTAAATATTTAGCAAACAAAGCATCTCCTAGCTAATATTAGGGCAATATACTAAATGTAGCACAAATGTCTGTTTTAGCAGTCATGTGAACATATACAGAAAGGTTAGGTATATATATAAGGTGTATATGAAACATAAATTAATTTCAATTCTGTACAAAAACTTTGTTTGAGCCACAAAATTATTGAATATATTGTATAAAATTACCTGCAGGCTGTGTGTATAAGGTGTATATAACACACAAATGCAATCTGTATGTATATTGGGGTCCTATTCCCAAGATATGTCATTATGGTATGCAATTATTCCAAAATATGGAATATTCCATTATACAAAATTCCCCTGGTCCCAAGCATTTTGAATATGGGAGACTCAACCTGTATGTGTGTATATATATATATATATATATATATATATATATATATATACTTACATACCTATATGGTGATTTTAGTATTTGTTATTTTCTTGCCCTAACAGATCAAGTGAATTTAAAAGTACTCTTCAATTAGAGGTCTAAAATAAATGTGTTTCTCATGTACAGTACAGTGCATACTCAAAATTGGTGAGAGTTTCGCTGCTAGTGAATTCAATAATTGGTCTTGATTAGCCCAATATTTGTTGAATAAAAATTCTCTTGGTGGACCAACATAAGGACCTTTAGTTAAAGACTGTCGGACTGCTTCCAGCCCAACCTTAAGAGGTTTCACCATATAAAGGGAACAAACATCCATATTTGCTAAAAACAACCTTCAGGTAAATCTTTCACCAACTTTAAACCCTCCATAAAATCACCTGTGTCCTTAATATAGCTGTCAGTACTAATAACACATTGCTATAGATAGAGTTTCAAAAGCTAAGAAAGTGGCTGTAGGACAGGACCCTTAAGCAGATATTATCAGCCAACCTGGTGGGTTCACCAGAGTCTTATGCACCTTTGGTAAAGTGTAAAAATGGGGCAAATCAGACTGTGTGTTAATTTTTAGCTGCCCCTGCAGTTACATAGGTATCATCTTGATACTAAGATAGGCTCTTGAATATATGGAAGGATTACTTATTTGAACATTATGGGCATCATTATTCTCCTGAAGATCTTATAGGGGGTTATAATATTGTTTATAATGCTGGTTTATTAGAAAGTCTTTGTTTGGATTTTTTAGGTGGAGAGATTATGTATTTTGATAGACATATGCACATTGTTATATTGGTAGGGTGATTCTGAATGGCTATGGAGTTAGGAATTACTGTAATAGAACTGACTTCCTGTTTGCTCCTCACACCAGGCCTGGCACTTCCGTTTTTGCATTCCAAGTGGTGATCACAAACTGGAGGTAGCCAGGGGCCAGCAGTGGAGAGTGGACAGAGTGCCTGCTCTCTCTAGAGACCCGCTAACTATATAGAACAACTGGGAGATTAGACTATTACAGTAGATGAGATGTGGAGCGGGATTGTGATGACCAGACTCATTGCTAGGCAACTGTCACTTTCAGTCTGTGTATGTTCCTAGCACTGAAGGTGAATTGGTAGTGGTTGAATTGATGTATGGCTTCTCTGGGGTTGTTATCAATATGTGAAGATGCAATTTAGTACTTTTGTGGGTCTGAATAGGGTATAATAATGGTTTTAAAAACTGTTTAATGTTTTGACTAGTCAGTGACGTCACTTCCAGTGGCGTCTCACGTGACTGGACCCTGCAGGTATTTAAGGAGGGTGGTTTGCATGGAGAATAATATAATGCTGTCTTGTCCCATGTTTGGGGTTATATGTCCTAAGGAAGGTCACCTAGTGTGACCAACATTTGGGGCTCTCTGTCCTGAGGAAAGTCACCTAGTGTGACCAATATATATATATATATATATATATATATATATACTGTATATAGTGTATATATCCGAGATGAGCTGTACAGTTTTGCTGATAGCTGAACACACCTGAACTGGTCTTGGGTCTGCGGACTAGATCTTGCGTTTTGGATTGCATGTAGACAGACCAAAATGACATGATTTTAGCTTTTTTTATACATTTTAAAGAGATCAAAAACTAAACCAAAACACTTAAAGGTGGCTTTGCTAAAACCAAAACACATATACTGTATATGGCGGTATGCAGAGATTAATACAAAGAACAATGGTACCACCTGCTGAGTCAAGGTTTCAATGTTTGCATATTCTCTTTAGGACAAAATACTTATACAATACAAGCTACTAACCATATTGCCACATCCTCCATTGTGCTTCCTCCCAATGTACGCAGCTTGATGATGTCACACTCAGTACGCCTGTTACTATAGCAACCTAAGTATACAATCAGAGTGATATAAAAACTATATTAAGCATGATTATTAAATGTAGTTAAATTACATTTAGTAATTATGCATAATATAGTTTTTTATACCCTTGTCATCAAGCCGTGCATGACGGCAGGAGTGATGCGCGATAATGGTGAAGGGAAGCACTTATTAATAGTAGATTTTTTGTATCCAACCTAAGTACTGTTTTACAAAACAGCTGTAGAAGTTCCAGATTCTATATAAATAATCAGTAGTATAGCAAAACATAGAAATGGTTGCAAGTAATTACCTTTTATTTTGTATTATTTTACTTCTCTTGTAAATCTGTACAAATGTTACTGACTGTGGGCCTGATTCAGATCCGCTCGTAAGCGGCCGCTCGTTCGTTCCGAGCGATGTTTGCCCAACTGCGCATGCGTACGGATCATAATACGCATGCGCGAACCAGTCAGTGCGGCCGAAAATCGTTTGTTCGCTAAATAGCGAATGCCTGCTATTTTGAGTGACAGAATGAGGCGTATGTGGGTGGTAACAGGGGAAGGTGCTTGAAAACGGGGAGTGGAGATCAGAACGCAGGCGTGCTTAAAGGTCAAAACGGGCGTTTCATGGGTGTGCATAATTAATACAGCAGCGTCACTGACCACGTCACTTGGTTATTTTATAGTCAGAACTGCTCGCAAATTTGTGGTAGGAAAAACCAACCACAAGAATAGCGAGCAGTTCATACGCTGGTAGATGTACTCGATTAATCTAATAAATAGCGGACATGACGTAGGATGCGAGCGGCCAGGGGGCGTAGTTATCCAAAAAAACGACCGCAAGTTATGTTCGCTCGTTCAGACATAGAGGCGTGAACAGACCGCAAAAAGCGAAGGGTTCATTTGAATAGCCACCCCTTTTTTTGGAACGAACGACCGCAAATAGCGACCGGCTCTGAATCAGGGCCCGTGTCTTGTTTTATTATTGTTTCTTAATATCTGCATACTGTTCATACAGTGCTCTGTGTTTGCTGCAATACCAAATTGTGTGGTTATTGTCTTTCATTCTATGAATGTAGATTTATCAACTGTGTAACATGTAGTACCATTTTTGTTATTGACATAAATCTAGCAGTGACTTCTGATTTATGTAACATTGATTTTTATCAATGCAAAATGTCCAGTTTGTCTTAATTGTCTAATATTGGTCCTAACACTTTCCATATTTAATTATCCACTATCTCTTTAAATGTCTTACTACTAATTATTTCATTTAGATTGATTATTTTTACAGTACAGCAGATGCAAATAGATCAAAACAGTTTCACAGGGCATTGACAGCTCAGAAAAGAAAAACATACAGACAACATAGAAAAGGTAAAAGTCTGCACAGAACAGTGATATCCATGGTGATCATCAGTAATATCAGGCAGATAGGGTAGAGGTTGTGGAATATAAAGGAACGTATTGCATCCTGGGTATCATATCCACTGTTAAGTTTATGTGTATGTAAGATTGATGTGATGATAACATCAGTGCCTTAGGGTTTGTCAATATGAGCTCATTTTCACAAAATGCTCAAATCACATTCCTAACCAAACGTGATTTGAATATACTGGCAGTAAAATGACACCAATTGATCCATGTGTCGTGCTATGTATTCTATCTACCTGGACAATTGACACTTTGATAAATAACCTTAATGTTAATAAAAAAAATATTTGAGCTTCTTTTATTAAGTGGTGTATAATTTAATCCCCCCCTTCCACCATATTTTAAGCAGTAACTCTAAAGTCTAAAGAACCTTCATACATTATTTTTAGAACTAGTCGAATTCTTCAAAGTTCTTTAATAATGAAACTTTTGTGTACAATAAACCGAGAAGAACAGTGGTGTTTATATGTCCAATTTATTTGACATACAAACTACTATGCCCAAAACTATAATCTACAGCATGCTATATGTTGAAGGCATATGATCACCAAAGCATGTAGCATTCTGTGTCCTTTACTCATAAATAGGCATAAGATTTGACTCAGTTCTCACTGCAAAGTTCATATCTGAAAATGAGACAAAACATTATTCTCCCAGAAGGTTTTGGATCACATTTAAATTATATGCAATCCAAAACAACCAAGATGCGAGCATGATGGGAAACTTATGTTTTTCTTTGCTTTCAGATCTGAACTTGACAGGGAAAACTAGTCAGATCTGAAACGCTCATTCACAGATTTGTAGATATTGCTCACCACTTACATACCTTAGCTTCCGTTCCAGCTAGTATAGAATATAACATGACTTTGTGGGCAACTAAAATTATATATCTGTCTGTTATTACCCAGTTTTGTTCTATTAATGTTTACAATTGCAAAGCGCAACGGAATATGCTGCGCTATATAAGAAACTGTTAATAATGAAATAAATAAATAAAATATATCTACAAACATTCAAGCCTATTAACTTATACTTTATAATCTGTATATATACTACATATATATATATATATATATATATATATATATATATATATATATATATACGAACTGATGGCTGATTGAAAAGTAATGAGACTGATTTTTTTATTCAGAATCAGATGACTCCACAGGATCTGAACATTTTTCTTTTTCAAAGAAGCGTCCTTCACATTCAATTCATTTTTTGCAGTGTTTCGACAGCCATTCAAAGATGTGCTGTAGACTGTTTTATAACATCACTTTTAGTGTTGCAGTTGTGACTTTTTTTCACTTCATCATTTTATTTTAAGAGTTGGGAATGCCCAGAAATCACAAAACACTAAGTCTGGGCTATATGGAGGGTGTTCCAGTGCTGTCATATTAATTTAATTCAGTGCTGCCAATGCAACAGCAGCACCATGTGGTCAGGCATTGTCTTGGAGCAAAAACCATAGTTTCTTCAGAAAATTTGATCTTTTCTTCCTCATGGCTCCATGCAAATGAGTTTTAAGGACTTTTGCATAGTAGTCACAATTAATTGTCTTACCATGGGGAATCCAGTGCTGTAAGATCATACAGTGCACATCAAAGAACAGCAGAAGCATGACTTTACATACCAAGGTACATGAGGAGTATGTTATTATAAAAGGTGAGTGCTAGTTTCTATACTTTTTATACCTGACAAAAATTCTTGAGTGGAATTGAAATGCTGGAAAGGCATCACTTTGTAGCATGTTTATTTCTATAATTGGTGACTGAAAAAGCCCCATGAGTGCCACCATTGGTTACTTCTGTTTGGACATACTTTAATGCATGTGGAAGGCACCCGGACCATTGTAGAAAGTTTTCTCATGAGTGCAAGATTTTTTGGGTTAGTATATGGACTTGGCTTACTGATTATTACTGGGCTGTGATGATCAGCAGCTTTGTTGCCGAGGCACCAGGACATTTATTTTGATACGAACTGCATGCTTCCTGGGATTAGAACCATTTGCTGCAAGCAGCCAAGTAATTTGTGATATGACCACACAATCTGCTCAAAGTGATGGCTTTATGAATATTGACTTACCCTTTACTGACTTTGTCATTCTCTGAATCTGATGCTAAAGGCATTTTATTTAAATAAAATTTAACTACCATGGGACTAGATGAGCCCTTTGAACAGCTACAGTATATTTTCAATTACTTAAATACAAGAAAAAAGAAATTGATTACTTGTTGCATTGAGTAAGCCTCTCAGATTATTATTGGGAAAAAAAAATTCTGAGAGGGTTCAGAATTAGAAACAATCCAATGATTAGCCACCACAACTACCAGAGGGATCTGGGGAAATTCAAGGTTGATAAACTGGAAACAGTAGTACACAATAATGTGGAAAACCAATTCTATAACTGGGTGTTTAACCCCAGAAATAACAATATAATGTGTGTTAAACCAATCAGTGCTTAACCAATAAATAAAGGAATACAAATTAGAAAGAATAAAATTAATTACTTTCTCTCCCTTGATAACTCACTTCAGTATGTTTCGTGTACATACAATAGAGAAGAAAAACAGAAAGTGTGATACTGTATATATATCTAGATATCAATTTATTAGGTCCACACTGACCATGCAAATAAAAATGTCATGCAAAATAAGCAGTCAATATAAAATTAGTATAAATGGAAAAGGCAACAAGGGAGGCCTAAAGGTCTGCGTACCAGATGATGATAAAAATTTGGCATTGGGGTGCATTGTGGACAGTCCAGATTCATCCACAGTGTGTCACAAGCAGTACTGGCAGCAGCATAGGTTCTCCTTGTGGCCAAAGTCTGTAATCCTTAATGCATTTCGAGCAGCTTGTGCTCTACCTCAGAAGGTGATGCAGACTAAAATCAAAGCCCTGGGTTTAAATACCCTAGCCCTGGAAGTCCTGTGTGTCTCCATTTTGAAAACACTGCGACCGGAACTGCCGCGGACCATCACTTCCAGTTCGCGGCTAGAAACATATTTTGCCTTTGAAAAGGGCTTCTCTGCCCCTGTGTCTTGCAGCGAGTCCTCCCACTCCCTGGACTGACTTAAAACCTGTCTAAGGAGCACTGTTGTGTTCACTTAGAACCAAGTTCGCCAGACCAGAAGTGGGTGCTGATGTAAACTTCCGGTTTCGCAGAGAAACCGGAAGTGATCATGTGAGGATACTCCATATCTCAATTTCAACCACTGATATTTCCAGATCCTCAGATATGGATCCACACTGATAATGAAAAGGGAGACATAGTAAATGTTAAGATATATAAAGGTGTTAATGCTCTAAATAATTTCTAAAAGGTATAAGACAATATGACCATACAAATAGAAAGGTATACATATAAAATATATATATATATATATATATATATATATATATGGCACAGTGTCCAATCCAGACAAAAATCCAGCACACCTTACAATTGAAAAATATATTTTAGTGTATTACCAATGGGTAAAAAACAAGCCATAAAGGTATTTGGATACTTAGCACATATCACAATGAGTTGCAAAAGACCCGGGGAGCCATGCTCTGAACCCGGCTGGTTCCAACAGCCGTTTCGTATTGCCTTCCTCAGGAACCAGCCAGATTCAGAGCATGGCTCCCCAGCTCTTTTGCAACTCATTGTGATATGTGCTAAGTATCCAAATACCCTTATGGCTTGTTTTTTACCATGTTGGTTACACTAAACTATATTTTTCAATTGGAAGGTGTGCTGGATTTTTATCTGGATTGGACCCTTTGCTTATTGGATAAGAGACCCCTCACTTACACTGACACACAGTGACTGTGGACACAAGAACGTGCAGGAAGTGCAGGAATTATGGTCAGCTAAGAGATTATTCCTCACCTAAGACACTGCATTATTTTGGACCTGTCACTCTGATACTGTGTTCCTTTCCTGAGGTGGTGAGAGCAGTGAAGGTGGAAGCCACCCATATACCATTCCTGGATGAGGTCTGTTTATGCCCACACAACAGCCTGTCTACAGTTTTTGCATACCTGTTGTATTGCATTGTAAGTTATTGTGCATTCAGAACACCCTGCCAACAGTTTTTGCCTACTAGGGTCCATTACTATCCTCTATTCATATTGTGGTCAAATCGTCTGGACATATACCACTTACTTATTAGTATCACCAGTGAATCACCCTCAAATTACTTTATTCTAGGGGACTCCAGTCCCGAACACCCAGCTTCAAGTTTTTGTCCACCTGATGTAAAGAATAGTTTCACATCTTCATCTCTAATCCCGTATATGGGCATTACCACTTAGTCAGTTTTGGAACATTTATTCATCAGATCTTATTTTTTACTATACTAATTTTTTCAAAACCACAGAGTGCTTTATCTAATAATTTTTTACTGTCATAGGAAGTGGGGATACTTCCAGAGAGATCTGCTAGTGGTGACACACCCATACCCCTTCTATGAGCGCCCACTGCCCGCTTTTGCCTCTAAATCTTGAATACAAAGCATCAAAGACTCAACAACTTATAAACACAGGAAAGAAAAGCATTGATAGATCTGAGTAATTATTCAGACATCATTATTAGAAGTGCTGATAAGGGTGGAGCAATTGTTTTCATGGATATGGAAGAATATAAGTCAGAGATCTATAGTCAGTTGAGTGATGGACATGTATATCAACAATTACAATGGCACCTGACTCAGCTTTTTCTGAAGGAACTAAGTGATACCATTGATACAGCCTTGATCAACCTCATAAACCTGAAGACCAGTAGGGCTTTGGTACCCACACATCCAGTAGCCCCGATACTGTATACATTACCCAGCTACAAATAATCTCAGTCAGAGGTTCAGTCCTATATCACATTTCACAATTCCTCAACAAACTGATGCAACCTGTGATTCATTCACAAAAAATCTTCCTACAGGGCACTTCAAGTTTTATTCAGAAACTATGAGATCTAGGTGACCTTCCTGGAGACATCCTATTTTGGACCATCTATGTGGTTATGTTATATACAAGCATCACACGCAAGAGGTCTGGAAACAACAAAGACATTATTAACCAATAACCTGCACTATAAAGGTCCTTATTTATCATTCTTTATGCAACTACTGGAGATGACTCTGAAAAATAACTATTTATTTGATGGAAAATTTTTCATTCAGCTGATTGGATGCACTATGGGATCCTGTGTAGCTCTTGCATTCGTGAACACATTCATGTTTGATTTGGAGCACAATTTGTTTTTTGGAGAACCAAAGATTGCGACAAAATTTTTTATGGTTGTCATTCTTTCATTACATGCAGATTCATTAAACACAAGTGTAAAAATTTTAATTCCTCAATCTCTGTAATTGTTTTTTATAAAACAGAGTATATAAATTGTCAATCATCTTATTTTATTTATTTGATCATGTGCGATTGTGGTAAGCAATATGTCAGGAGAATGACTAGGAATCTCAGTGTTAGATTCCTCGAACACAGGAGGAATGTGTTGAAGTACTGTAATACTCACAGTCTCTACCGACATGCTGCTGGTAATCACAATGGCAAAGTTGAAGTGTTAACAATTCAGGACATCAAACACATCCCACCAATCCCTAGAGGGGGAGATATATATAACCATCTGTGTAAAAGAGAAGCTTTCTGAAATTGTACTTTGAGAACTCTTATAACAAATGGCCTAAATAAGAACATTGAAATTAATAACATCTGACTTATTGTATGGAAAATTATGTATATTGGATCTGGATATCAATTGGTAATATATAATATGTGCTTGTTGTTTTTCTGATTTATTATTTTATGTTTCATTACCCTATTAATATTGGTCTGTTATTATATTGGGATTCACCAGGATCCATAATAGTTTAAGATATTTTGGGGACATAGATAAAATTAATTGAAATTATGGGTGGGAATTGAACTGTGATTATTATTATATTTTACCACTGCGGCTGAGTATACTGAGCCCCAGCAGCAATGGTCAATGTCCTTTTTGGGCTCAATAAAGGAGTCATTTTCTATGTTTTTTTAACTAGAAAAAACTATAACCCAGGACTCCAGCTATATTGTTACAATGGCTTAGCCATTCACCCACTAATCCACTGTGTCTTCCTGAAGAGTAACTAAAAAATGTCTAATATTTGAAAGAATATTGTGTTAATATTAATATGAGCTGATTAACTTTTGTAAAAACTAGAATTGAACCTGGAACTCCAGAAACATTGTCACAGTGTCTTAGCTTGCTGAGTCACTGTGGCTGTCTAGATAGTTACACTTAGACAAGAAATAAATCTGATCATCATCTGAAATTAGATATGATAATTTAATGCAACTATTGTAATTTTAGTGTGATTTTATGAATTACACACAGATGTCTTAAGCGGACTAATTGAACCAACCCCTATGTGGTGGTGGTAGGTATAAATATCAGACCAAGTACAAGCTGTTTTTACCTTCTGATGAAACTGTCAAATGGTAATGACATAGAAACATGTCAAGGAATAGTGCTTCCTGACCTGTCACTACTTGGATGATCACTTTAGTCACTGAAAGTCCCCATTTACAATAGTGTCTCTGTGTACAGGAGCTACAGCAGGTGATTAGGAGCACAGTGCATGTGGGTGATTGCCAGAGTATTCTTTTGGAGCTTTCTGCAGCAGTGGCGCACGGACCAGCACACTGTCTATGCACATCAACAGACAGCTGGGGAATCTTCTAGGATCTGCTGGCTTGCTTGTTAGACTCTGCACTGAATCTACATTGATGGTAATCAGCTGACAGCTTAGATAATTTTTCTCCTGTCTGGATAATCAATCCCTGAGTAAAGGGACTGATACACTTCATTAAAGACTCCAACATCAGCAAATGACAAGTATCTACCTGTATATGATTTATATTCCACTAGCACTATGTAGTGAATGTAATTGCTGATTAAGGACACACTACAGACAGTGACTATTAGTGTTGAGATAAAAAGCTAATATATCAGACAGCATAAGCCATGTGGCACTCTGTGTTTGAATCCTGGGTGGAAATCTAACCAGGTATCTCTTGATTTGTACCTCTGTGGTTGGGTCTACTGAGCCACAATGGTAAAGCTAACTTGTTTTGTATGCAAGACTGAGTTTATAAATTTATGATTGTACAATACATTTTTGTTTTATTTAAACATTTTCTATATGGTTGATTAATAGCTTTATGCACCCCCATTGGTGAGTCTCACCATTTTATTTACATTTGCATTAAGTGCACCCTGATAATGCACATATAAGCCTTTAGTTCCATTTGCACAAGTCAGGAACAATGATGGCTGTTCAACTTTGCCTAATGTGTAATACATATGTGTATTATATATTAAACATACATCCAAAACATATATTTAGAATTACATAATTTAAGAGTTACTCATTACATTTTATACGTTAAAATGAGTCTGAATAGATTACATGAAGAGAACAGACTTTACTAGAAATTACAAACATCACAACAGTATTAAGATGAAACTGTTAATGTTTGTAATTTATAAAATAAAAATATTTAAATATTGCAAGAAATCATAGAACACAGATGTTAGTATATTTATTGTTCTAGATAAATTGATATTTTGGGCTGTTATGTACATTCTGCTGCATAAATACTTTGCAGACTAGAGGTTTTAATTAATTAAAATGTTGTCTGCACTGTGAATAATCATCTAAAACATATGCATATGCAGTGTGTACCTTACATAAAAAGTAATATAAAGATTAGCTGGCCAATTGCTTCCAGGCATGCAGCTGGCCAAATAATGCAGTATAATACATTAAACTCCACAAATTCTAGCAGAGGTTAAAATTATGTACAATTTATTCATAGCAAGGCATTAAAATCTCTATACATGAAGAATACTGTCAACTAGGCCAATCTCCAAAAACAAAATATTTAATAAAGTTCAGCAAAATAGTTTGAAAGGAATGTGTTATGGAGACAAATGCAATTATACAGAATTCATCATTTTAAATTAAATAAATTATACCTATTTTGCTGGTTGTCTTTGGATTAAAATAATTTCTCATCTTATAGTTACAGTTTTTATTTAAATATAAGCAATTCAAGTTCAGTGAATAACCTGTAAAGCTATAAAGGTACAGTAAGTGGTAAAAAGTTTAGGTTGGGTTAACAAACCCTGGTAAATAAGATTATTTTCAGTAGAACAAGCCTTTTTCAGGGAACAATTAAGGGTTAACTTGCAGCAATGAAAAAGAGGCTTGTCTGGGCTATAAAGTGTTGCCAATGAACTACTAAAGACAGTAGAATGCCATATGGACCACTAAATAAAATTGTTAAAACTTTGGCAAATCACATAAGGTTCATTATACATTTGTGGGGGTTCCAATTACTCCAAATGCACATATAAAGTAAAAATAAAATCCTGGTGAATATAGAAGAACCCAAATGTATATATGTCAAATGTAGATTTTAGCGTGTTTAGAGAGGGAGAAACAAAAGAAAACAAAATATGTGCAATTCTTAATTTCAAAGATTAAAAACAATTTAATTACGCAGAAATCTTAAAAGGGTGCTGAATAATCAGTGTTAACTCTATATATCATACTTGCCAAATTTTTATTTTGTCTCATATTGGCATCCTTTTTATGATTCCCAAGTGCGGGATCATGAAGAGGATGCCATCCACAAATTTCATAAGTTGGGGGATGCCGCTGGATGCCCTACTCTTCATGAGTCTGTGGGGATCCACAAAATTAGTGAGTACCATGAATGTTCTAGGAGAGCAGTCAATGTGCTATACACATAAAACAAACAAATGCTGATGAAATAATAAGGCTCTGCTTAAAATTAAAGTCTTTACTTAGGACCTTCTGTTTGTCTACTTTGGAGACAGAGCCTGCAGAAAATTGTGTGCCAAACTTTTGCTTGTTAAGACAAATAACTAAAAAAATTGAGTCACTCACACTTAAAACACTTAAGTATTATGCTAAAGAGACTGAGTCATGTGGTTCCCAGATGAAAAAGCCAGTGCTGTTTAGTTGGTCTTCTGTTGATAATAAATGAAGGAATGCAGCAGTGATCAACCCACTAACAATAAACAGCCCTTCTGTATGTTATAAAGGCATTTAAAATACAAAGGTTTTGAATAATTTTATTGGTAAGGCCTTGCGGCATTGAGATAGTGAAATACTTTTCTTAGTGTACATACAGATTAATCAGCTATTTGTGCTGGTCTCAAGAGAGCAAATAAAAAATAAAACTCATTGTTACTTTAAATGTAACCATGCTTTCAATAAAGCTTACACGTTTCATCCTACAATGGGACTTCTTAAGAGATTATGTTTAAGGAGATGCTTCTTAAGATACAGAAATAAGCAATTACTCTAAAAACAAATACAAATTTAAAAGATAAAATGTTTCAATGTTCACCTAAAAATATTACTTTTGTATTTAGGCAAAAAAACAGTACAGTACTTTGGGTGAAATAGAGAAAGGTGTAAGGAATAAGCTCCTCATATAAAAGATAAGAGGTCACTTTATAGCATATCATAAAATATAGCAGTATAGCACCATCACACGTGATAGACAACATCAAATATTGGCAGATTAATGTAAGGGAAAAATCCCTGAAAAAACTACTGTATTACCACAATGAGGATCACGTGCACCAGTGCCTTGAACATCAGAAACAGTGTTTTCTACAGTAGGTATATACCACTCCACAGAAACAAAGACATCGGGCTTAAAACACAGGTTTCTATTATTACAACAAATGCATATACTATAATACAACAAATATGCAAGCAATAAGATAAAAGAAGAAGAAAAAAAAAGTAGAACTTGGCTCTGAGAGTAACAATAAGTTTCAACTGAAGCTTTAATAAAAACACTTGGATCTTGTGTTTACATATTAAAAACACACTTATTATAATGTAAGAAGTACTTTAAAAACCCTCTGATGAGGAATACACAATCATAATTAGCATAAGCAGGAAATCATTAGTATGAAGTATCAGTATTAGTAGATGTCAAGAAATACACTGTGTACATGGTACCATAAGTATGCACAAGGATTCAGGAGATGCCACAAACACATACTATTTCCTCTTAACCCTCTCACCTATGTTCTTGTCACCAGCCATATCTTGCAATAATTGTTTTAAGGAATGATCAATAGTCCCTCTGATGGCAATTGTTTTTAATGGGAAAGGGGTCCTAGACTGCACACCCTGAACATATATATATATATATATATATACACATAATGGGAGGTGCTACCTGTTGAGACTGTTAATGCAGACACAAAAAAACACATATCACAGTTGCACAACTCCAAATTACTAATTATATACAGTATATATATAAATATATTTTGCAATATAAGTTTGCAATAAATAAAGGTTTTTAGCATAATCATGGCCAGATTCCATGCTCTAAACCAATTTCTGGCATTGTGAATGTACACTTGTATTAGGCACAATATAGGTAAGTCCTACAATTTAAATACTGTAGTACAGCTTTGGGTTGATTTTTGGGGCATGGGTCTCCTGGATTGCTTTGGTTGGTCTGCTTCAGGGCATCACATTATAACACAATTAAAATTTTTTGCACATTTTAACACTTTTACTGTTTGTTTATGATATATGTCATTTCACTTTTCTACTCTTTATATGCAGCTGTAGCTGCTCTTATCTATCTTACTTTTCACTTCACCTTTCTCATTAGAGTGATGCCCTGGGGTGGCTCGGCTGAGCTGGCCTGGGGGTGTCCTGCGCCCTGGATTTGAACCCCTGTATGTTAGGGACCTACCCTCAGAGGTTACCTGGACATGGTGGGTAGGCCCATAACCTTGGCCATGATTATGCTAAAGACCTCTATTTATTGCAAAATTCTATTGCAAAAAAAAAAAATAAAAAATAAAAATATATATATATATATATATATATATATATATAAAATTAGTAGTTTGTGCAATGGCAATTATTTAATAAGATGTTTGATACATTTTGGAAATAACAGAAAGAATGGTCATATATATCATTAATTATTTGGCCAAATCAACTGGCAAACTAATTACTCTTTCAACAATTATATAAATTGTTCTAGAAAAGCAACTTATATTTCATTTAGGTCGGCAAATAACCTAAGAATCTTGAGATTTGCATTAAAAGCTGCAAAATGAATAGTAATGTTGGTTTCCTGTGCATCCTGTGTACTACACTGTCTCAGTCATTCTTGTAACAAACCTCTAGAGGGTCATTGATAGATATAGAAAATATAATGTATGCTAACACCTAGTCAGCTTGGTCTGTAATTAGAGATGTGCGCCGACCCTCGTGTATTGGTTTTGGATCTGGATCTCACCTGGTTTTGGATATGAATCTGGTTTTGGATTTATTTCCTTGGTGTTTTTTTTTTGGGTTTTGGTTTTGGATCTGGATTTTTTCTTAAAATATCATAAAAACAGCTAAAATCACATAAAATGGGCCTGTTTTTGTTCCTACAGTATTACTAACCTCAATAACATTTATTTCCAGTAATTTCCAATATATTATGACCACCTCACATTATTATTTTTTTCATCTAGTTAAGGCCAAAGGTTGCATCCAGCTAGCTGGCAGACTAGTGGGTGGAACTAACATGTGACAGTTCAGCTTCCAAGTTCACTTACTGTGACAGCAGTTTCGGCAGTGTGGGGTGCTGGCAGTGTCCTCAATGCGAGAGTGTCAGTGGTGTCCTCAATGCAGAAGTGCCATCAATGTTGGCAGTGTGGCGGCGTTGGCATAATGGGGCCCTGGCAGTGTCCTGAGAGCATAGTGCCAGCAGTGTCGGCAGAGCGGGGGTGCCAGAGGTGTCCTCAGTGCAGGAGTGCTGACAGTGTCGGCTGTGCAGTGATGCCCTCTGTGTGGGAGTAGCGGCAGTGCAGGGTCACTGACGGAGTCCTCAATATGTGGGGCAGTAGTGTGGGGGTGCTGGCAGTGTCCTTAGTGCAGGGTGCCGGTGGTGTCAGAAAAGTAGGGTTGCCAGCAGTGTCCTCAGTGCATGTGTGCTGACAGTGTCGGCAGTGCAGGGGAGCTGGTGGTGTCCTCAGTGTGGGAATGCTGGCAGTGTGGGGTCACTGACTGTGTCCTCAGTATGTGGGGCAGTAGTGCTGGCAGTGTCCTTAGTGCAGGCTGCCGGCGGTATCGGCAAAGCAGGGGTACCAGCAGTGTTCTCAGTGCATGTGTGCTGACAGTGTCAGCGGTGGTATCCTCAGTGTGGGAGTTCTGGCATTGTCTGCAGTGTAGGGTTGCTGACGGCGTCCTAGTACGTCTGGCAGCAGTGCAGGGGTGTGCCGTCAGTGTCCTCAGTGCAGTGTGCCCACTGTGTGAGCAGAGCAAGGGTGCCAATGGTGTCCTCAGTGTGGGGGTCCTGATGGTGTCAGCAGTGCATGGCTGCTGGTGGTGTCCAGCAGTGTCGGCAGCATGGGTGTTGGCAGTGGGGGATGCTGTCAGTGGGGGGTCAGCAGCAGGGGGTGCTGGCAGTGTTGGCAGTGGGGGGTGCCAGCGGTGTCAGGCAGTGGGGGATGGGCAGCATCTTTCGCTTCCTGTGCCCATATTCAATGGGCTTAACGCTGATTGGCTGAAAGCCATGACAGACGGCTCTCTCAGCCAATCAGCGTTAAGCCTGCTCAAAACAAAACCTCACCATCTGACAACAGATTGTGAGGTTTTGCCTCTGGAGAGGGATCCGGGGCAGGCAGGGAGATCCGAGCTTGTCGGATCACCCCGGATCCCTGAAATTTGGGTGGATTTGGTTCTCTGAGAATCTAACCCGCTCATCCCTATCTGTAATTGGAGTGACACATTATTAAATAAACCTGCAAGGGAAGATGTATCAAACCTTCAAAAGAAATAAAGTGCAGAGAGATAAAGTACCAACCAATCAGCTTCTGTCACTTTACAGGCTATATTTGAAAAATGACAGTTAGGAGCAGAGTAGATGGTACTTTATCTCTCTCCTCTCTCATTTGATCAGAATATTGTAAAAACAATTTCTGTTGCCAGAAGAGGAGTTTACATTTTTGAAATTTGAATTTGTGATATATCTATAAAAACAATTATGAAAGTAAAATTCCAATCTCAGGTGTCTATGTCTTGTTATAGAATGGAAAATAGCCTAGGTAGATGCTGGTAGAAACTGGACTACTCTGGATAAAAGTGAACTTGAACAACAGCAATAAATCAATTTCTAGGAGAATAGGACTCCAAAATCTAATAATGTGACCTTTAAGAAAACATCCTATAATATTTACCATTATGTACCATTTGAAGGATTAAATAATATGGGTTAGCAGGGAATGTAGAAATCAAGTGACTAGATCCATTTGTTATCTTGGAAAACCTTTTTTGGAAAATCGATTGCTTTGCTATTTAAAGCTGATGACAAATGAGGTAGTTCAATGATGCAGCTCAGTGTGTCCTGGTAACTTCATGGAAGCAGTCCAATCCAGTAAAGCAAACCATTTGGTGCCGACATTCTAATGAGAAAATGATGGGTTGGTTATACAGTAGCCATATCTTTCAGATTTCTAGATAATGTGGGTCCCATGTCTAGCAGCTGTGGTCTGTTAATTCTTCAACATATCTTTTCCGTTACTATGACAACTAATGGTTTCAGGCTTAAGCTTTAACAAATTTCTATATTCCCTGTCCCTTTTCATATATTTTTTCCTTATTTTGCTTAGTTTATCCTTACTAAGTTACCCTTAACTATACCAAATAATTTTATATATAGTTTTGTTTTCTTGATTATTGTCCTAGTCTTTGTAAAACTTATTACCACATGTACATAATATTATTTATGGCTATTTCACACTTTATAGTCTTTATAATCTTTTTTTTAGTGGGTATTTAAGCATAATGGTAAATAAAAATAAGTGAGGTATAAATAGTATTCACATAAACATCCCATATTATTTAAAAATAAGATTATGCCACTCTCTGTTTGTGCATTGTATATAACATCAGTGGTACTTAAAACTGCAATTGCTCATGTTTTATGCATGTTATACCCCCCAAAAAAATATTTACCTGTTAACTTTCATTAATAATAATTAAATTATATTTAAAAGAACCATGTGGATTGGTAAAGTTAGACAACTGCTCCTGTTTACAACAAATGTCACCTACCAAAATCATAGTAGGTTCAATGAAGTTATAATTGTTCCAGGGTGTGATGTTTTACAATTAAAACAGTATGTCTGTGCACATATCATAAAAGACAATTAAACCTAAAGAGCTTTATTTGAGTCATTCCACAAAATACATAATAAAGTGTTAATCAGATTCAGGTGGCTTACTATGATTCAGATTCAGGTTTGCTTTTAGGATTTTATTAGCGCTGACTATTACTAGGCTCCTAAAAAAGATAAATAGCCAGCAACGACTTCTTTAAATAATAGAGCAAATTTTCAAAACTATTCTGTGAATTACAACCCTATTTATCATTCTTTTTTTTAACAAAAAAAATAGAAAAAGGGTGTTTTCACATGGTTGTGGGGGGTTGCAGTGAGTAGTGCGGTAGCCAGCAGCACATGTGCAGTCACACTGTCAGGGTATTAATTTATTTATTTTAAATACCCTGAAAAGTGTGTGGAGAGGATTCGCAGGGACAGATTTTTTTAGCAAGTTCTGTCCCTGCACACAATATTTTAAACATCCTTGTGAAGTATTCAAGTATCGCAATGCAAATTTGGGCAATATTATAACAACCAATTTGCATCTTAGATGCGGATTGTGATAAATAGAACCCACAGTCACCTCTTTCCACATTTCAGTGCATATGTGTTATGTTTTGCCATTGAGATTTGCCTTAAATTTTCCCAGTCCCACCCCACACAACACATCACACAGCAGAATACATTGACTGCTACTTTTCTAATTATATTTATAAACTATAAATGTGAATTTAAAAGTAAAGTGTGCAATTGTAAATCAAAAGTGGAACCTAAAGATGATACCATATAAAATTATCACTTCTGCAAAATGGCCAGATCTGCCATGGACCTTACATGTCTCTAAAGCAAAACGCATTCAGTTTTAAATGTCAATATTTCTGTCACAGGTAACATCCTTACCAAGTCTTATAAACAATGCAATAAATAACCCCTATTAGCTTCATGACCAAGTCAATATATTTTTGTAATATGTATTATATTGGATATTGCTATTTCTCTATAGTTCGCAAAGAACAATTTTTTGTTTATTTGTTTTTTCTGGAGAGTGAATTGGAATCAATAAGTTTTTATTTCATTTAACCACTTGACTGGCATTGTGGCATTGACCCCAGGCATCTGTGCTCTACCTGACACGGTCACATCCAATGTAATCACACTGCCCTGCTGCGTCACCTGGCATTTAAAGAGTAGATCCATTTTACACATGAGCAGAATGGATCTCCTCTGACTCCCTTGACCCCCAGGCAGAGATACAGTGGTCCATGACCGCCAAAATCACTACCAGAATCGCGTCTTAGATTGGCAAGCTAAATGCATTCTAGAGCAAATGCACCGGCGACAAAAGTGAGAGGAGGGGAACTTTATTTTCCCCCAATCACTATTTGGCTGATCTCTGCAAGTGTAGAGATCAACTGTAGCAAGGGGTACTGATCATCCCCTCTAAATCACACTACCATGGGTTGGGGGGTAATACCCCAGGCAGGGCTGTAACTAGGGTAGTGTGACCAGTGTCATGGCATAGGGCACCGTAGGGCAGGGGGCGCTTTTTATACCTGTCAATTTTCCTCTTTATTATCATTCTCACTTGTAGCTTCCTCTTCTTTTATCCCCAGCATCTCCTGGCCTCCCCTATCTCCTCCCTGGTCCTTCCCCATGACCCCATGAGGCCATGGCCCTTTTTCATGTGCACTCTCTTATGTCCCTATTTAAAAAATGGGAGGAGGGTGGCGCCAATGATCTTTCTGGCACAGGGCACCAAAAAGGCTAGTTACGGCTCTGCCAACGGGGGAAGATCTACTTTCAGTGGAGGTGGGAGATGGGTCCCATTAAAGTAATTTGACACTGGAAGGGGGAAATCAATAAAAAGAAATTGCATTGGTCAAAAAGAAGGAGGAAGGGGGCGGAGTTAAAAAACAGGAGGTTATACACGTTGGGTGGTTGGGTTATAAAAAAGTGTCCCTTTTACTACTAAAAGGGTGTAGGGGCACTGTCAATTAGATGTATGACCACTGAGTCAGTCTATTTTTAAAAATACCTTCTAAACTTTATTAACTAAAAATAAAAACAAGAATTTCTGACCGGTTTTGGGAGAAAACATCGTCAGTTAAGTGGCTAAGTAAAATTTATGTATAAAAATGTAAATATCAAGATGATGCTTTTTAGAAAGATTTAACAATGTTAAAACTTTAAGTAATGAACCCCAAAAGGTATTTAGATAGTTCTCCTGAGTCAAAAGGTATCAAATATGAGCACCTTAATTTAGATCTGTAGGTGTTAGAATCCTGATATGATAAGGATTTACTGTTATTTTTCCCATTGGTTTGACAATTCAGCCATTAGTAACTTGTTAAATATCCCTAGATAACACTTGTAATAATTTGTTAACAGAAATTAATGAAAAGGAATGATGCTGAACAAAATTAATAACATTATTTGCATGCCTCAAATGCTACTCAAATGAGTATCATTTTGTTGAAAACAAAATTATGTTGATATACTATTGTTAACAATAATACCAGCACCTTCATTTGTTAATCAAATAGTAATTTAAATATTGTTTAAACTATACAAGTATATTATTAAATGTATATTTTATTAAAATACAGGATTGCCATAAATACATTTCCCCTATTCAGAGGTGACTTTTTGCACTAATGTTTTTTCCACCGAATCCTGTCTCCCTACAAACGTTGTTGACATTCTAGTTGTTAGAACAAGCTACAGATGGCACTAAATAAGGAACTTTAATTATGGCCTCCCTGTACAACATTTTATTTTATAAACAGTTTGTAGTGGAATGTATATTTTACTGGGGTATCCCAGTGGTAACTGCCTTAGCTACAGAGGATATAGAGTCAGCTTCCGGAGTTGGTCTCTGGAGTCTCCATAGGCTTATAGCAGTTTACACCATCTGAAGACGGTGTAAACTAACAGGACTAAACTCAGAAAAACTTCACTTTTTGAAGTTTAGTACGTAGAGGTAAGGTCATAGTCCCCATCGATAATAATGGGGACTGCAAACTTAAGTGCTATTTAGCACTCTGATGGATATTTCTGTGAAATCTCTTGCATTGTGCCACTAGTACAAAGGAAGAATACATAAACGTATGCAGAAACTGTAGTTTCTGCATAATTTTATGTAACAAACAGCTTGATACATAGGCCCCCAAGATCTTTAATTTGGTATATAATGTGCTCTGCTTAGACAATGGCATCATAGAAATGTGCCTCTCATAAAAGTCGTCCATTTGCTAATAATATAATATATAGATTTGTGAAGGACTATATAAAACATATATTACGCCCATACAACACTATATATCAGAATAAATAAGATATTAATTGTAGACTATTGATTAAAAATAAACAAAACTATAATCTAAACAATATGGCAGATCTGAATTATATGTGTATAAAATCTAACTCCATGAAAAAACACTACAAAACCGAATAGTGAATTCAGTGCTTTTGTGCTTCAATTTGCTGGAGTTGCGCAAGGGTTTCAAAACCGCAGCAAAGCATTGTTTAGTAAATTTACTCCTTGGTATAAACTCTGCTCCTTTGGAAATGCACAAAATCAAGACAGATGGGAGGCATGATTAATGACATTATCTACTGAAGTGAGACTGGTAAAATAGATTACAAGGAGGTAACAGAGAGGAGTAGAATTCTGTATGACAAAATGTTTCTGGCTTTATGTTTACACAGACTCTGGCAGACCCATTCTGTACAGTGTAAATCATTATAGATTCCCCTCATCCTTCCTACACAGAGCTACCATGTCAGTTCTCCCTGAAAGCTACAAGAGTTTTGTGTTGCAGTGTACAATAAGCAGCATGTTTTCTCTCTTCACATGATTTTAATGATCAGCCCAATTATATAGTCCTACTCTTGATTCTGTCATTTCTTTTTTCCTGTCACAGCTTTGTTGATGATGAAAGCAGAACAATATTTCTTGCATTGTAATTGATGTTTTTGTTTATAACTCACTCATGTTTATAATAGCACTGTTGCATTGCATCTCATTTATTCATATTTTTATTTTTGTGATATTCTAAATGATGCTATAAATTACATTGTAAGTATTCTGTATAGCATATGCAATTTGAATATGTGTGTGTACTGTAAAGAAACCATTTTCCTGTATATGGATAGACAAACAGACACACAAAAGAAAGAACATTATAGAGAAGCATTAGATGCCAAACAGACAACATGCTACTTACCTGTTGTGGTGCACTTGCTAATTTTGGTCATCAAGTTATATGCAAAAAATCATGTTTTCAGACTGTAGGTACAGATATTATGAGATGGACTTATCTCAAGATGCCTACAACTCAGGAACTGTAGTACTGTAACTAGGTGTACATCAGGTGGGGGTGTGGTGTCACTCACTGACAGGAGCCGGGTACTGCACTATAGCATTAAGTGCAGCATTTTGGCTCCTGACATTGAGGGAGCCAGCCAGCACTGCAAACAGGTACCTCCTGCACCCCCCAAGTAATAGGAACCGGGGTTCGGACAGCAAGGCCAAGCCCCCTGCATGGCCATTCCCCTTTTTGTCTGTGCACGACCGCACACACAACATCCCTTCCGACCCCCTAAGACACCATGCGGAGAGGCGCCACTGTGCACACTTACATCTAACAATATAATAATATAATGAAGTGTAATATTTTTAAGAGCCGAGAATTGTGTCTGTAGAGTGTTGTTAATAAATGCAAAAGATGCATTTTCAATATAAAAAGCAATAAAATACAAATATTTCCACATCAGTTGCTTACTTGTTTAAAAATCAAATGGGAATAATTTTTCCTGCAATAGTCTAAGTGGAAATGGCAAGTAAATAATATGAATACATGGCCAAAGTTTATTTGTGGGTGCTATTGAAATAACTGTTAATAAATATTTATTAACAGTTATTTATATAAAACACAGATATTACACAGTACACAGAGCTTTACACATAATATTTAGTCATTTACATCATTTTAATCTTCTTCCCAAATGTAGAACATGCAAAGTACTCTATAAAGGGGTTCTCCTAGAGCAATTAAAACTTTTTAATTTAAAACTGGTAGTAGAATAAAGCTCTTTATTTTGGTAAGGCATGCAGTGTGCACTTAAAAAGCAAACTCTCCTACAACAGTCTCACATTTAGGGGGTATTTTCCAGCCTCTCATCAGAGTTATCCAGTCTTTCAGTGCCACCCACGGGAGGCACAAAAAAGACCAATACTTCTGCTTGCCATTGTATTTGGATCACAGTGAACAATTGATGAGAGAGTCTTGGGAACCCCTGTCTACAAGTGTGAAAGAAACAAAGTAATGCTTTGTCATTTGCCATGTCCCTGGCCAGGCAAATGAATCAGAGGAGAACAATCAGATATATTAGATAGATGGTACAATGTATTTTTCATGTAAGGTAAGTGCCACTGATTTTATAACATTTTATACAATTTCCCTTATTATCACATGCATCATATTGGGGCTGATTCTGAGTTGCACGCATTGTGGCTGTAGTTGTGAATATCTGTAGGGCTGAGGGGGTTTGTGTACCTACAAGCAGAAAGCCATGCTACCCATTAATTGTAAAACCGGATGACGCAACCATTATCATTTGAATCAGCACTTTCCTCCAGCCCCCTTGCTAGATGCAAGACATCTATTAGAAACAGGCTTCCTTTTCCTGTACACATGACTCAGAATTGCACGGAGCTTTTCAGCACCTCCATGACACTCCCATGACAATCATAGAATCTGTGGATTGACAAGTGCCATTTTGCTGGAGCAGGCTTGCAGGGACCAGTAGGCCACCAGTAAAAAATATTACTTAACTATTTATTTACCTGTTACCTCTGCACCCAAAACCCAGACTGCAATCCAACCTCGCTAATCCATTAGTTTTTAAAACAATCCAAAAACGATCTTTAATAAATTAACCCCTTTCACATCAGATGGAGAGTTACAGTTTGCACTTATTGCTTTTGCAGAACAATAATATTTGTTTTTGCCAAATAATACACTTGATTGGTAATAAAGTGGTTTTACTGAACAGGAAAATACAGTAGTATAATTGTTTAAAGACATATTTTGTTACAATATTACTGTTTTTCACATGTCACTCTAAATTAAAAAAAATAAATATAACATAACAGTGACAAGTTATAGTGATGGCAAACATGGTCAGGTACTAGCATAAGGTCTCATTTAAAAAATGGGGTAATAATGATAATTGACAATAATAAATATAATAATAATAATAATAATAATAATAATAATAATAGTAATAGTAAAAATTAGGTGTTAGCTTCAGTATAAGTCAGCAATCTTAATAATAATGTGACTCCGATGTTGCATTATGACATTTGGTGATATCCTAAAATGGTCATTGCAATGGATAGTAGAAACCGTTATGAGCATGTCTTCATTTCCTTTTTTGCTAGTAATTTAAATAATGACTTGAGAAGGCATTATTGATAGATTTATTTGTAATAAAGTGCTATGCAACCTGTGACTACTGAGAATGCTGGGAGCTATAAGTTAACAGCAACTGCAAGGTTATCTATTGTCATAATTGGCTATATATTATATTTACTTGTAAATATATCCAAATAATCAGGTACCACAAGTGTTGTTCTTAAACCCCAGGGTCTCAACACTGTATTTATTTTGAGTTTGCACATGCAGTAGAAATGTTTATATGTAGTTTAATGTTACAAAAAATGTTTGATTTGATTGGCATATTTTATAATATAATAATATATAAAAAAGTAGCCTGAAGTGCTGTCAGAATTCTATTTATTAAAAATATTATGTATTCACATATGATTAAAAAAAATATAAGCAACATAAATCAATTATAAACAAATTATAATAAACATATATATATATATATACATATATATACACACACAAATTCAATAGGTGCCTCCTAGTTAGCAGCATGTATAAATATTATATTTATTGATCCTCAGGTGATTTTCTATCCAAATAATCCTCTAGACCACATATACAAAGAAGAAAAGTCAGTAGCTTTAATGGGTGCACTGGGCCCCACATTGGTAATTTAAAATGTAATATTTGAATAGGTATGCATTAAAATCTCACTATATTAAATTTGCTAAGATGGTGAAATATAAAAAGATAGAATTGTGCAAAAGAGATGAAAATGAATGAGTACAATAAAATATGCAAAACAAAACCATTGTCAGTTTGTCATTATTTCAATATAATCAGTGTTTAATAGCACAGCGGTTCATTACTTATTATAGTTTATTCTGGTATTTATGTTGCAAATAATTATTTCTTAAGGTTAAATGCCTTCATCAGCTCCTAGAAGGAAGTAGAAAATTGTATCAAACAATTCAGTGACTAATAGTGTATATAGTCAATTTTCCAAACTGATACAATACCTTCTCTTCCTATACTTAGATATTTTATCCTTATGTATTGCTATACAATGCTTATAGTGAATCTTAGTTAGCTATGCAGTATACACAGATATATGTTGTAGTTCTGAGTCTCTTAGCTGTAAGGTTAAATCCCACACAGCAGGTATTAGTTCGTATGTAATTGGTCAACACACCTAGAATTAATGGGTCTCCACTACATATAATATATAATAGTAGTAGTTCCCATTATATCATGTGTGTGTGAATCACATACCCTAAAAAAATAGATTTTATAGATAAATATGTTAATCTTTGCAGCTCTGGTATTCATGTATACAATAGTGCAACTGAACCTTTAGGCAATTGAAATCATTCCCAGCACTGCGTATAGTACATGTATAATTTTATACATCAGTAGCTGGAACATAGGCCTCATATATTTAGCATAGCTTTCACTAATTGTAGGCAATAGCAATTAGTCTCAGCACTATGTATAGTGCATATATCATTTTACTTTGACATCAATGGCTGGGATTTATATCCATTTAGCAACATGCCTTGAGAAAGCCTGACTGGTGAAATGGCCGGAGGCTATCTGTAACCGATTGTTAATGTCATGTTACTAAAATTAAATTTTAAATATGTTACTCACCTTGACAAAGGGGCGGTGTTGCCCTGAAACGTTGGTCTATGTTCCTATTCATGGAATAAACGTACGTTTGCTAATTGATTTTAAGTCTCAGAGTGCCACTACTTTTCGTGCTGTATATCCTTTCTTCAGTGGGAGGCACCTGAGCATATAAGGACCCTGGATTATCGTGAGTGCCGGACTATTGCGAACATATTATATATATATATATATATATTTTTTTTTTTCAGTTATAACACTTACTACATGAAAAGCACTGTTTATTAATTTCTATATGTCATCAACACAGGAAAAGAGGGCATCAATAACAAACAAGATGCATTGTGGGCAAGATAATTTGCATATATGCAAATTACCTTGCGACTAGAGCCTTGTGATTAAAGTGGTGCTTGCACTCTTTTCCTGCACAGTTGACATATTGGAATTAGTGACTGGTGATTGGTATGTGTTGGGTATTGTGGGGGATGAAATATATTAGGGATAAAAATAAAAAAAAATTACTCTCCCTAATTTTAACTGTTTCTGATATAAAGGGACATATAACAAGGCTAATACATAGTAACAATGAATGGAGAACACTGGTAAGAGCAGGGGAGACCAGTGATCTTTGCTGCAGCTGACTGCAGGACACTGTTAAGAGCAGAGGAGATAGGAGATCATGTGCTAGTGATGTCAGGCTGAAACAGCGCGGCGCCCCTGGTAAGGGCCATCCAGGCCAATTGGAAGACACACCCATGCTCTAGACCCTCCAGGGCTCAATTCCTTAGTTTTGCAAAGTTACTTTGTAACACCGCATATTACAACTAGATACAATCTATCTCTCCAAAATACTATAATTCTTGAATTTATTCCAGCAGGGAAATGTATTCTAATAAATCATTTGCTATTTTATTTATTACCAGTTATTTATATAGCACACACATATTCCTCAATGCTTTACATGTAAATGTGGCCAATGAACCAGTATAGATTACAATCTATAGTCAGCATGTACACTGAATGATGAAAAATGCCAATATATGTTTATGCTATAAGAATAAAGTTATTTGGTCACATATTGATAATATAACAAAGAAAAGAAATTGCATTAACTGCTGTAGACAATGTCCAGACTCATCTGCTGCTCGTATATGAGACATTTTAGCAATATCAAACTATAATATTTTAATAATAGTGCATAATTATCTTTATGATTCAAAATGTTATAGCAAAACATTAAGAAATAATAATACAATATGGCAGAGATAAGAAGACTGTTCTTCAAAATAACACAGAAAAGGGTTATAATTTTGCTGGCGCAAATATATAGATAATAAGCCTCTTAATAGTTGTGAATGGAATGTGCCATTTGTCCAGTATCTAATGGGTGTGATAAGGGAATGAAATAAAGTAGGAATATGTAGGATATATGTATATTGTGTTTTTATTCTAGTTTAAAATAAATCATATAATGAATGAATTATATTAAATATATTTCTCTACCCTTAATCTCCATGTGATAGTATATTTGCATGGTCTAGCTGGACCTTTTTAATGCCCCTCACACCCACACACAGTAACCTTACAAAGCAAGTACGTCTGGTGGACCAGCAGGCAAGCGGCAACATCCGGGTAAGTCTGTATAGCTTACCAATTACACTGCACACTAGTGCTCAACAGCAGGGGCGTAACTAGGGTGGTGCGACCAGTGCCATGGTACAGACCCCTGCAGGGCAGGGGGCGCTGTTTGGGCCTGTCAATTTTCCTGTTTATTATCATTCTCACTTGTAGCTTCCTCTTCTTTTATCCCCAGTATCTCCTGGCTGCCCCTATCTCTTCCCTGACACTTCCCCACGAGGCCTTGGCCCTTTTTCAGGTGCACTATCTTATGTCCCTATTTAAAAAATAGTGGGAGAGGCACCAATGCTCTATCTGGCACAGGGCACCAAAAAATTGAATTACAGCTCTGCTCACCAGCACCTGATGCTTTGGTTTTCTTTTGTGTGACATTTGAGGTGGAGAGGTGACAAGGACATGCAGATACCAGTGGAGAAGGGTCAAAGGACTTTTTATTGGACTACACCAGTAGTGACTTTGTCATACAATACATAATGTGGGACTCTAATAAGACAGCATAAGAACACACTGCCTCATGTTTTTGCAACCAGGTCTCTCATTTATCTGTGGAGTGGTATTTTTAAAGAACACCCATCCTACAGAACTATAAGGTGGCTCACACCGGGAAACATATAAACTACAGGATATACTTTATAAACCTTTAAGTATTACATTCAAGACACCTTAAATAATACATAACTCACAGTTTGAAACTAAACCTTAAAGCACTTATACAAACATCTTATAACATGCTGCTGAATGCAGCGTGGCCCCACTGCCCCCAAATTGACATTGACAAACAACCAGATATTGTAAAACATTGCAGTGACCCACCAGGAGCTTGCAGTGTTGCAAGCTAAACATGGTGTGAATTGCACTATATATGTGGATGCATGGTGTAAAATGATGTAAAATAGTTTGCAATGGATTCCAGCCTGTAGCAGATTTAGTCCATCGATTCAAGACAATGTACAAGAGAAAATAATTAAATTAAAAACTGCTAAAAATAGACTAAAGCAGTTGCAATGCCTTAACTTATGGAAACATGAAATTCATTACTGGAAGCCCACAAAGAATGAAATCATACAGCAAACAGCACCTTCTCCACCATACAGCAGTGACAGAAGTGCACGTAAAGTACAATATCTTTACCAAATCCTAAATATAAGTTATAAATCTGATGAGGAAGATGATTATTTACTACTGACAGCTGTACTTGACAAGACAAGGGCATCCCAGGATTCCTCTGAGGAAACTGAGCAGAAGGGGGATGACAAATCAGATCAATCTAAAACATCTCCCTCTCCATCTGGGGAATTGATTGAGAAAAAGACCTCTCAGGTGATGATAAGGAACTGGCTGCCTTTCCTGATAGTGTGAACAGAGATGTAACATGGACAGCCATGGGCATACTTAAATGTAAAATGATTGACACACAGATAAACTCTGACAATATTAAGAAAATAATGGATGAATTGCACACATTTTTCCACCAAAATTAGACTGGCAGAATATATTCTCAATAAAACAAGCAGCATTGGAGTCAGTTAGGGATTATTGTCACAGAGCACTTAGTGTGATGAACCATAGTAAGGGCATAGGAGATATTGATAGTAATGATGTTCAAAGGCTTTGATTATCAACATTCCTGTGGAATGGCTTTGTGAACAAATCAAGATCAGTCTGCAGACCCAATATCCCTCCTGGAGGGTAAGCACGCCTCAGGAAATCAAAGAAAGAGCTTCCTTTACATGATACAAATATATTAAAACAAAAAGAACTCAAAAGACAAAATTGTTAAATATTCAGTTACATAATCTGCAGACAAATTGGCAAAGTGAACCCTCAAATACATGAATCAGGGGCTAGAAACAGTAGCAGTGTACACCTTTCTTTTGGGAATACAATACAGTACTTAATCCAAACTATACATATAAGTCACCTGCATTTCAAAAGCTGCAATGATTTGCCACAGATGTGGCAAACCAGGTCATATAGGTAGACACTGTGGGGTACTACCAAAAGGGCATACCTCTTTGCAAGTTCTTGCAGACCCGTCTTTAAAACACAACCCAGATGGAACCCAAAGTTGGATGTAAGAGCTGCAAACAGGGAAGTTTTTCCTGCAGCTTATCTAATTAGGACAACCCCATTCAAAGCTCACCCAGGAATGTATTATTACTACTTAAGAACATGCCTGAGGAGACCTCTTTCCAAGGATCAGCAAAAATGCTGGTGTAACGGCCATACCTGTAGCTTAAATCATAACACAATTCAAAATGAAACTGAACCAAAAATAAAAATGTCTGTGGGGGTACAGGAGCATACTTTCTTCATTGATACAGGAGCAGAGAAATTTTATTTTACAGAATACCAATACCTTATCCATTTCAACTAACATTGTGATGCAATGTGTGTTGCTGGGATCACATATGAATACCCAATTTCACATATAGTTCTCACAACAATAGGTCCTTTAACATTTGAACATGCTTTCATATTTGCAGAACATGCACCTGTTAATTTACTGGGTAGAGACCTACTAAAGAAAATGAATTGTGTTACCTACTGTACCCCTAATGTGATATACCTTGATATGCCTACTCAATTTAACCAGAAACAAGTGATAAACATTTTAGGCTTGTGGATACTGCAGACAATGGGTCCCTGGATTTGAATCTATAACACAACTATTACGGAAACTGATTTCACAACAATTGTCAAAGCCCAACACACTTCAGAGACTGAGAGTTCTTTCCATGCAGTAAAACAAACACTATTAGAAGCTCCAGCATTGGGCGTATCTGACTACACTAGGACTTTATTATTATTTTGCAATGAAGCACATACTACAGCCATTGGAGTCCTTACATGGAAACATGAAAGAAAACAATCCATAGGATAATACAATTGTGTTTTAAACACAGTGGCAACAGCTTTACCCAAATACCTAAGAGCTGTGTCTGCAGTATCGATAGAGAGAGACTATAGGACTTAGTATTGCAACATCCACTTGCTTTATATGTACCTCATGCTGTTGCATCTTTGTTAAATTCAGCACAAACTCACCAGTGTTTCAAGTGAAAGATTTATTAAGTGGGATAAAGTACTGCTAGCATCACCAAATGTAACATTTAACAAGTGTTCATTGCTGAATCCAGAAACTCTACTCCCAGATGTGTCTGATGAGACACAGACGGCGGAAGAAGAACCACTTAATAACATCAATGACCATGATTGTGAGAAATTTTTGCAACACAATTTCACACTAAAACCGGTTTATGAAATATTGCCCGATGCAACAATTACACTGTTTACTGTTTAATGTTGCCACAGACAAACAGGAACAGGTGAATTATGCATGAGATATGAAGAAGTCTCAGATACAGAAGTTGTGGAGGCTAACCCCTCAGGTCAGCCCTAACTCAAGTAACAAAGCTAATAGTGCTTACCAGAGCATGGCAAGTCATATCACAGCAGATCCAACTTCTAATTCATATATATACGGACTTTATGTATGTGTACGGTGTCACACACGATGGTAACAGACAGTATTCCTAACAGACTTAGATACTCGCATATTGAATGCAACAAAAGTAAAGGAATTTATAGAAGCTATTCAGCTACCAACAAAAATTGCTGTAATTAAGTGTCAATCTCATACAACAAAGGATGATCCTGGATCAAACGGAAATAGAAAAGCAGACATTAAAGCTAAAACTGCAGCCTGGAGAGATGATGTATTTAAATACTGCTATATCAAGTAGTAGATGAGGAAATGATTATTAGCATGCAACAAAGTTGTTCTTCCCAGGAACAAGTCAGTTGGAAAGACAAAGGGTGTGAGCTACTTTCCTCAGGGTTTAGAAATATACCCAAGGTTGACCTGTAGCTCCAAAATCAATGCTTCCAGCACAAGCTAAGGTAACACATGGGGGAAGATTCAGTTAGCTGTGGGGTTTTCCCCACAGCTACTTGCTGTGCCAGACCAATTCAATTGCCAGGGATTCCCCGCAGGTGAGTCCCTGCAGTCAGACTTTATCTCACAGCTCATGGAGGTGCGAGGTAAAATCCATGTTAAAACAACCAAATCAGCCTCACGCAAGAGAAAAAACCCATTGATTCTGCCGTTTACGCGGAATCAATGTGTTTGCGCGTGAGCATCCACATTAATGGCGCGGGAAAAAGTTTATTTAGTTGAATAGCTTTTCCCCACGCCATGACGATTTTGCACAGCAATTAGTTGTGGGGAGAACCCCACGGCTAATTGAATCTGCCCCATGGAGTAACCCATGTTGGAAAAGAAGGTATGTGTAGAATGATTGGGAACTATTGGTGTGCACCTGGTTTTTCGGCCCATGCATAGAACAAGACCAGAGGATGTCTGACTTTCTTATAGAAGAACGCAGGTAAAATAATACCTGTGGATCTATCTCACACACACCCCACCATTGGTCCATTCCAGAGGATACAATTTGACTTCATACTAATGCCAAAGGTAAGAAATTTACAGTATGCCTTGACTGTAATAGACATATTTTCTAGATTACCTGAGGCTTACCCAACATCAGCCTGCACTGCATCTTTCACTGCAAAGAAGTTAGTTTTGGAGTTTGTTTCTAGGTATGAAATGCCACAAATCATAGAGAGTGATAGTGGGACACATTTTAAAGGGAATATTAACAAGGAATGTGCTCACTCCTGAGAATATAGAGAATACTCCCTATAGTCCCCAGGTTTCAGGAAAAATAGATAGAATAAGTTGTTGAAGGTAATAGCAGAATAAAGAATGGGTTGGCCAAAGGCATTTTGGCAGATGTATGAAGCTCTGGGAAGTGATAAAGTGGATAGTGATAAACGACCAACCTATCAGCTCCCAACTGTCATTTTTCAAACACAGCCTGTAATATGACAGTTGGGAGCTGAGTGGCTGGTTGTTTATCACTCTGCACTTTATCACTTCCCAGAGCTTCATACATCTGCCCCAATGTCTTTTATCTTACACAGCAACAGGGTTACTCCCAAACCATCATTTAACCTTTCACCTTTTGAGACAGATTTCTTATTTGATTTTAACCCCAAGTATGAAGTATCAAATAATTGCTGCATGATTTGTCTACAATTAAGTTTTCTGAACATTTAAAGAAACTTAGCAGAAGCAAAAGAAACTGTTGAAAGACTGTCCAGTGTGACCATATCACAAGGACCCACCTAATGATTATGTCATGATAAGAAACTTTCTTATGCTTTGGTTGTCTTGTAGATCAGTGGGAGGGCCAGTATCAAATTTTACTGATGACCACCTCCTCCCTAAGGGTCACATAAAGAGACACATGGATACACTTTTCAAATTGCAAGAAGGTAGCTGATCCAGTGAGGATCCACTGAGGACCTTAGTTTGTGAAGATGATAAAGACTTTGATGAAAGTTTGAACCTTTTAGAGCTGTTTGGAGTTGGCCTGGTACAGAGCACTGATTCACACCCGGCAGCAGAAGAAGGATTCCTTGATCAGAGAGAGAGAGATTTCTTGGCCCTTACTTGCAGTATTTCTGCTATTTTAACTTTTTTGCTGTTTATATTGAAAGAAGGGCGGAAGGGGACTAACCCAGAACTTGATAGTAATCAAGCAAAAGGACACCCCAGATCTGATCCAGACATTGACAACTTCTCTTTCTGATGCCTACCAGACTCTCCAACCAGTCATAGAGGTAGCCACATTTCCCACTACAGGTAACTAATATCTACTTTTTGCCCTTAACCATAGCAGATGAAGTAAAAGAGAAAGTTGTTAGAAATAAAACCTTCTGAAGACATATGCTCAGTCCTGAACAATTTTTAGAAGCAGAAAGAAAGAAAAATATTATTGGTAAGAATGTTTTATAGATATTGGGGAAATTTAAAGGAAAAATCAAAGGGTATAGAATCTATGTTGAAACCAAGAAATATGAAGTTGGCGGAATTTGCAATCATAGAATCTTGGGAGAATAAGTCAGAATATTACATAATCTGGGACAAAAGACCCAAAGATCCGACAACTTTAAACCCCCTAAAATGGGACAGAGAGAAGAAATTACACCCCCTACTGTAGCATATGAAAATATTACTAGAAGAATAAGTAACAAAATATATGAGGTTAAAAAAAATCCAGATTAGAAAAGGTGTTTAACTGTTTATACACTAGCATGGGATAAAATATACCTTTCATCGGCACCTAAAAATGAGAAAACAAAACAGAAGGAAGGGGATTATTGAAACAATAGTAGCACTTTTAAGAAAGAAAAGTGTGCTTGCTTGCCTCAAATTGCTGAATGTATTTGCAGGTATTGTTAGCCATATCCAGAGAAAAAATGGCTGGCAGCATGCAGAGACCCTTTAGCAAATTGGTCACCGTTGGACACTGTGCTAGCAAAAATTTAAATTGTTGCTAATTGTTGGATTTTTACTGCTGTCCTTCATAGAACAGATAATCTTGAATGGTTGCCAGTACCTTTACATCCCATATGACTCAGCTAAAGAGCAAACTGCACAATTCTAAAGAACTAGGACACTATCCCACCAGCCATTGGGTTAAGTAGATTCTACTTAGGAGGAGGTATATCGTGCTGTAGCAAGACTGAAGGTAATGAAGGTGATAGGGTTTTATCCATAGATAAATGTATAGAAAATGCCTCTAAACAAAGAGCGGGGTATGTTTTCTAGAAACAGTTGTTTCTAGGAACTAATTTATTAGATCATGATAAATTATAGGAAATCATGGCAAGACAGCAAATACAGAGAGCCAATAGAAGTGTACAAGCCACAGTGAAAAAGTACAAACATTTTATCACCACATCTTTTGGGTATAGAGTAGGAATAGCAGCAGCAAATGTACTTACATTTGGCTCAACAGGAACTGCCATGAATTATCCTTTTATTACAGGCTTAACTGACCTCCTTGATGAAAAAACTAGTATGATAATACTTTTAGATATGTTGTGAAAGAACTTCAAGCAATTAAGAAAGAATTAACACAGCATAGAATGGTTCCTGATTATTTAACAGCAGCATCATCAGGTTACAATGCTACACTACAGACAAAATGTAAGTAAAGTCTTGTACTTATTGAACTAATGACAAAAATTCACAAACTGCGATTGATCAGAAGATTAAAAAAGAAAAAAATTTCCCTCCAGCACACTGCAAAAAAACAGCAAAAAGACTTAAATATTATATGATGATAGAAATTTGTTGCATATATTTGCAAATACATGGTTATGCGCCGTGCCACATCAAGGCTTCTCTGTACCAGTGCCCCCAATGCTACACTATAATAGCACCCACTCTGGGTCATATAATTACATACTGTTGTGCCACATGATAACAGCACATACTGTACATAGATATATTTAAGTTGAGAGCCAACTCACCTGAAGGTACCACACAGACCTCCAAATAGCCTAGAGTAAACCCTTCCATTTGGTTCTCCACAGCTTTGGAACTTGGCATCAGGGAGGAAGGGGGAGCAGAAGGGTTTCACTGCTGAATGGCATGTCCTGGTGAATTCTTTTCATAATAGTAGTTGGTGAGATACCTGATGCTTGATTGGTGCTGAGGAAGGGAGCTGAGGAGAGAGCATTTATAAAACAATGCTAGATTTATTATACTTCAGATACATATTACTTAGAGTGTGTATCATATAGGTGCGCTATCAAATAATGCTAAGAAATAGTTAGAAGTAATCTACAGTAGATATACATGGAATATACTGTATATTGAATACCAGACATCAGTTTCAATACTACTGCTTACATTTCCCCAGATATTTTTCAGGAGGGTTGTACTCCTCAAGTCCACATATAGATCTAGGAACTGCTCAAGTCCTGGGAAATATTTAACTCTTAACTGACTATCCTATTCTACCCTTATCTTTGGTTTAACAAGAGATGTGTGAGGTTGGCAATGTCAAATAAAAAAAATAAAAAACTCATAGTTTTTTTATTATATATAATATTGGTATATAACTTTGAATTAAGGGCATGATTCAAGCTCCAATGCTATTGCTATGGCAGCTGCTACCATGGAAGCAGCTACAATAGCACTAGTATGGTAATTCAGTAGGAGACATCACTCCTCCTGCATGCATTACTGTTCTGAGCTGCATCTGTGGATGCAGCATCAAAACATCTGCTTGATCCTCTGATGGCTGGGTGACCATGGGGTCACTCAAGCTGGTGATTGCATTAGCTCAAAAGAGGCCAGGAAATCTCAGTCAGTTGATGGAGATCCTGGCCTCTTCTCTACCCTCCAATGGTGGTGGCACGCCTCTGTTTTTGGAAATGGAGGTTGTCACCGCCCCCTCTCTGCCCAGAAACGGCAACAGAGTGTCAATCACTGACAGTCTGCTGCTGCTCTACGTGCGGGATCACAGACCCATACTTCACATGCACAGTACAGGTCTTGTGCCAGCACAGAACAAATACAATCAGAAGTGCGCTAACCATCAGGTTAGCCTACATCTCTGAATTAGTCCCTAAGTGAGGTCATTTTCAAAGCTTCAAACCCTCAGAGGGCAGAATTGTGCCTATAGCATATATGTTTTTGCTATAAGAATAAAGCTATTTGATTGCATATTGTAATATAACAAAGAAACTAAAATATATTTAAAAAGTGCTTTAACTGCTGTAAACAATGTCCAAAATCATCTGCAGCTCGTATATGATACGTTTTAGCAATATCAAAAATACAAGAATAAACTTCAATATTGATATAGTAGCACGTAAATATATTTATAATTTAGAATGTTATAGCAAAACAATAAGACATAATAATACAGCACTTTGCATTAGAAAAAGGGAAATATATATTTATTCTTTCTTAGTATGGCCATAATCAAACTTTCACTAACTTTGGATAAGAATAAACAATATGGCAATGATAAGCAGTCTGTTCTGCAAAATAACATACTGTATATCTAGTCTATATTATTTATAAAATGTTATTAAGACCAATGCAGAAGGTATTTGTAAGCAGAAACTAAGATGGCTCCTGAATACATAAATATTATCTAAAATGGCCTCCAAGCATCTACAAGTTACATAAGTAAGCTGGTTTGTTCTGGTTAATGTGACATACTGTAGGTTTCAGATAAGAAATACACATGCAGACCCCAGTAAGAGATGATGACGGCTTATGGATATCAAAGTGAACTTGAATAAGCTGCAGCCCTTCTAATTATTCTTGAGATCTTACCTCAACTGGAACAGTGATGACCACATGGTAGAACCAAGAGCATCAAGATAGAGGATGCCTATCCTATCATGTTCTGTAAATTCCACTACAATGATTAATATTAATGCTTAATATTAATGAGCAGTATAAAAAGTAAGTATAGTATAAAAGTAACATCATTTTTATGTAAACTGATAGACATAGAAAAATAAAAAGGGCTTGACTGAAGGCTGTCAGAGAAGACTTCAGGACTGAATTATTGGTATGCCAGGTGCTGAGAAACATAACATGTAAATGTTTTTGTCCTTGACTGTTTGTATTGCATTCTATGCACTATGGGGCAATGCTGAATGCAGATTCCCGAAAATTGGAAATCTGCGCGTGTGCAGAACCCATTCTGCGATTGTGCAGAATGGGTCCCGCGTGATCCATTGAGAGGCAGAGGCATTTAAGGGGTGGTGCGGGAGTGGCTGGCATTCTCGGAAATGGAGCCGTCTCCACTCCATTTTCCGGAAGTGGCAAGGCTAGGGGCTGCATCCAATGATGCCGTTTCCTGACCTTGCAAGCCACTCAGCTGGCTGGTGGCCTGGCGCTGTCCTCCAACGCGACCGGCTATCATAAACCTCCTGCAGCATTTGCATATTTACAAGGACAAAAAAGCAAAGCAGCTTGCGTGCAGCTTTGCAGTTCCATCCCAAACTGAATCACCCCCTATGATTGTTATTTTCAAGTATTATAGCAATTGTTGATTCTCCCTATTACTCAAAATAAAGATAAAGATTAATAACGTAAGTTCTGTTCAGACATCCAGTAAATTAAATAGAAATAAACTAACATTTGATAACACACACACTAGATTAATTTTTTTGTCAGGAACCTGGAGGAAACCTATGCAAGCATTGGATGAATATACAAACTACAGTTAGGTTTGTGATGGGAATCAAACTCAAGACCTCAGTGCTGTGAGGCAGTAATGCTAACCATTATACCATCATTTACATGTATTTACATACTTTGCCTTTACATTATTTGTACATACTGTAGTACTGTACACCTATCAGAAAAGTAATGTGCAAAAATCTTTTAATACTAGTTGCAGAAAATGCAAAAATGATAATAATTGTAATATTTGGTTAAAACATATTAGATGAAGAAGCTATTTGTTTTATAATATAATGGCCATTATATAAGTGAATGATAAGATATATGTGGGCTTTTATGAGGCTGAATATGTCCTATTAAATTGAATTACTAGTGAAGATTCAAAATGTCCTGATCATTGTGAGAACTCATTACATACAAATGTTTCTAACATTGCTTCTCTGATGTTTATTTCATTTGAGAGATTTGTTCTTTCAATAAGCAATTTAATTTTTATAGATTACCTCATAGGAACAATAAATGTGGCAGAAAATGGAAGTCATGCAGAGAGAAAACAAACAGAAGTTTCTGCCTCTTCAAGGAAGATTCCCAATTTGCCATTAATTTAGTGAATATTCTTGGTACAAATGAAATAGATACAGATATCTTGCAAACTGAGGACTACTACATTGGATGCCAGAGGCACAGTATACCACTCATCCAGAATGTTTAGAATACTGGATGAATTAAGACATGACAGTATACATCTTGGAGTTCTGTGGTGACTAGGAAGAATTATAAAAAAAACATAATAGTGGCAAAGGGTTGTAGAGTTGGATGGAATTTGCATCTAAATTACAAGCACAAAATGCTTCTTTTCAAAAAACTCATATTGCTTAGCTGGCAGATCTGGTTGTATATGCAGCATGCGTCCAGTTCAGTAGAGGTAGTATATGCACCTGTTTTGTCCTGTAATAAACCCAGTTGTGCCTGGTTTATTCCAGGAGAGAACTGTAGTATATATACATGAATTTATTCAAGTAGTATATGCATCATACTGTATTTCGTAGTAGTAAATACTAAGATTTCAATACACAATTTATATTCACTATAATACATTAAATAAATCACCAACTATCAAAAACAATAAGGGAGGGAGGAAGGAAGACTGCAACAAAGAAGCTTTGTCCCACAACCGAAGACTATAGACAAGACACTAACCTGCCACAAATTAGGGAGGCTACTGTAAGTCAAGTGAGCAAAATTCATGAAAGCCTCATCCTAGAGATTTAAATTACCTCATCCTTATAGCAATCATTCAGTTTCTCTAAACCTTCTATCGGGTGAGGTGTGTCATCATGTGTAAAAATAACTTAACAACAAATATAATCATCACCAACATATTATTATTATTATTAATAATAATAATAATAATAATAATAATAATAATGACAAGGATACATACATTTGGCAGAAAAAACTGGTAACTACTTATTTAATTTAATATATATTAAAGGAAAAGTATGGTGACAAAGAAAAGATGGCCAGAATCTGCACAATCCACAATGCACAATAACAACCATGTAGGCGGATACCGCCCAAGGTTCACAAATTAATTATACCACAACTACAATACAACAAAGGTTTTCACTTGACCTTCTTACTTGCCTACCCACCCAATTAAGTGATGATGTTTCCACCACCAGGGTGGTACAGTAAACTAAACAGTCAACATATGTAGAGGTCCCAATATGAGATATAATAGATACTTCAGCTGCTGTTCTTTCCTGCCACAGCAAGGTTCTGCAAAATCCACCTGCTCCTACAGGCACATTATTTAGTTAGTTAGTTAGTTAGTTTTAAACATCACAGTCTACAGAGTGCCTCAACAACCAGGACATCCAAACAGAGCATAGTAGAAATCCAAAAAACCCTGTGAAAGGCCACAGAAAAAGCTATTTTAAACAAATTTGACTGATCAACGGCTGCTAAGATTGATGGGAGCAGATAGGCATCAATAGGCCTCCTCAGATCAGAGACAGACAGTAGGCACAAGCCCAACACTTCAAAGCCTTCACAATGTGAAAGCTTTTAGTATGGTTGGGATGGCTTCATAATTTACTATAAAATTAAATGTCTACAAGGATCTAGCTACAGATGCCCTGGATTTTCCAGATACATAGAGACACCAAACAAAGAAAGCATTGAGTGATGCCTACCCTTACCTCCATGGCTGTGGCCATGGGAAAAACTATCACTCTTACCAAGCTTGGCAATAAGTCTGCAGGGTGCCCATGGCTAAAGATTGTTCTGATAAGGCCTCCTTGCTTGCTCAATCATCTGTCAAACAAAGGAGAAGCAAAGCATACAAAATTTATCAGCATCAGAAGCTAAAGATCAAAATCTAGCCCAATGAAACCGAGATTCAGTAATGTAATTGCAATCTTGACCTCAGACACATGCAATGCTTGAAATACAGCAGGGACAAAGCCCACTGATGATTTATGATATGCACCATGCCAAGGTTATCACACCTCAGCACAATACTTTAATTGTGCAACCTATCGCTCCATATTTCCAATGCATCATTATTGGAGAGAGTACGAGAATATCTTTCATCAAACTCTTCCATGCCTAATCCTCAGGCCAAGGAGCTGCTCACCAGGAACCACTGAGTAAACAACTGAACCCAGTAGACCATTCTGCATCAGTGAACAGCTGCAGCTTAGAATTGCCATCAAATAGGGTGATCCACAGCCAAATACCATCAAATTGTTTAAGAATTGAAACTCAAAGAAACAACTCCCTTTTTATCTCTGATGATAAGAAAATCAAATTATGAGGCTTAGACACCCTGGCTATGGCCTTTAGCTTTCTAGAAAAAACCCTGGCCAAAGGTATAACCATGCAAAGTTCAACAGGCCTAAAGAAGAATAATCTTACACATCGAGTACACTCCACGATGGCAACACATGCCTTGTTAACATTATAATGAGACAGGCAACAAGACCCAGAGAAAGTATCAATCTTGTTACTAAAAAACAACAAGCAAGAATGCTGACCTTTCAACTTGTCACTGGAAATAGGGACTCCAAAATGTAAAAAATAGCACCTTTATTGAAAATTAAAGGTGAACGCATCTATCTGAGTTATCAGGCCTCTACAGGGGTCTTCATCAAGATAGTGAGCAAACCCATGACACTACAAGAAAATTTCATGCATCAATGTACAAATGTGTCCTCAAAAACCTAGCCTCATTGTGCCATGTGGTGCAAGATGGGATGAGGGATGCATGAGGGATCCAACAGGTCCTGTGAGACTCAGCTTGCGTTAAGCTTCTTTTCACTCCCAAAATCTGTCTTAGTCACAAAAATTGTGATAAACTGCATCATAAGACTGCCCTGATTAATTTGATGTGTAACACTGTATATCTGTGTGCAACTGACTCTGTATATGAAGCACAAAATACCTTAGCATGGAAAAAAAGCCATGGCTGCTGCTTTGTAGCACTGAAGACCCCATAAGCAAACAATTGTAAGTAATATTTGTCAGCAAGGCAAAATCCATTGAACCTGTAAGAATCAGGATACAACGGAAGTAAATAGAAAGCCAATTTAATGTATATCTTAGCCAAAAGGGTGCCGGGGCATGAACCTGAACATTGTGTAAAGCAGCATCAAAAGACTGATACACCACTGAACAAAATTTAGGTGGTGTAGCATAATTAACAGATGACCCTACAGGATAAAAAAAGATGTTAAATGAGCAGGTATTTACCAGGAATCTTCACAGGAACCACACCAACTAGGAAAACAACAAAATCCCTAATCAGGAGATCAATGAAAAGCCATGCCATATGACCTAAATTAACCTCTTTGGACACCTTATCTTTAACCACCTGAGGCAACTCATATGCTGACTTCAGGTTTCTAGAAGAACCTCTCTTAAACAATTGACAAAAGGGTCCCAAAACTAATGCTGAATAATAAGAGTACAGCATCATGACTGTTTGTGTAACATGCCAACAATTTAGACATGGTTACCACGATGGAAAGGAAAATATGCTTTACTTAGTATTTCTTGGAGCAGTGGGCTTTCTATGATGCTGCTGGGCCCCAAGTCTGAAGCAACTGGAAACTGGGTGGGCTCTACCACATCACAAAGGTGTTGAAAATGTCACTGCTGACTCTGTGTGCAAGAGGAATTGTTAAAGGCAAAACATCTGTCTCTAGAAACCTGATATGTAGGGACCTGAGCAGGGTCTGCAACCCAATGCTCCAAAAGAGACATCAGGCATAACACAACAAGTTTGCTTCACTTCAAGCAACACCTCCACATCTTTACACCCAAAATCCATCACCAGCCTGTTTGCCACAAAATTATTCATTGCAGGTGCAGACCATGCCTTTGGATTACCACTTCATGCTATGTATCAGATGAAGGCACCTGATAATGTTATGGTGTTCATCTGTGTGTGTTTCTAGGTAGCAAACAGAGAAGTGATAAAAATCCAGCTAGTCAATTCCCATAGGATTTGAATGCATCCAAACCCATTCTCACGCTGACCTTAGCAGCATTAAACTAATTTTTCAATTGCTCCGTAAACGTAAAATCCTTTACAGATCTTATTACGACATGTCACTCACAATACAGTGGTATTAATTTGTCACAATGTACAACCCTGGAGATATGTGAACATTCACTTCTGCATTGCCCTCGCCATTCCTAGTGCGAGTCAGTCACAGTACCATGTCTATGCATGTAAAGCCTAGCATACATTGCTGCTTGCTAGAGCTTTCCAAATCTGACAGAAGAAAGGAAAAAGACAAACTAAAGGAACTGGTTTCAACCTAATCCAGAAGAGACCCATTTATCATCCACTGCGAAGCACCACTGCAAGCCGTAGATGACTCTATCTCTACCATGTCCATGTCATCCTGCATGTTGTTAGGAAGTAAATTCAGAAGCACTATGCAAGGAACCTTGTTAAGTGGATTGTAACTCCCCATGGAGGACTGTGCAAGGAAAATGCAAAAGACCTCAAAGATTGCAAAAATTGCTCTGCAATGGAAGCAATTTGCAGACCAACTGAATCCCAGCCAGGTAATGGGGCTGATGAAGCCTGTACCATGCCTGGAAGAACTGATGAGAGGAAGTGGATTTTGTTGAGTCTTGATGACATTACTGTCCTCACTTTCATCTACCATTATTACCTAGTGGTGCTGTCTATAAGAAAATCTATAAAAAATTATATTAAATGATAAGGATGAGAACTGTCATGCTGCTAGTTGGGTCTGTGTAATGGAGAGTTTAAAATATATAAAGTAAATCTCTGTAAAACATTTTGGGACAGATTCTCAGTTGCATGAATCTGTGGCCACTTTTCTTTATGGCCATAGCAGCCTACTTACTTCCTTATAATAAATCAAGTATCTGCCCATGAATGCCCATATTTATGCATCTTTATGTGGTAGTCCATCCTGCCAATGTTTTTATTGGAAGATGCCTACACATTGGTTAATGCATAGATTATTTTACATGTTGATTCCAAACCAGAGTAGGTTTTATTGAATATAACAGGATACACATGGTAAGACAAACACCAGTCAATATGATAAGTTATCAATCCTTCTTGGGCTAACTATTGTACAGAATTACAGTACTGTGAGTCTACAATTAGACAGTAACAGTCTTGTGCATACGCAGATCCTTTTATAGAGGCATGTAAACAAGTTTTGCACCAGGAATCTAGACAGCCTGACCTTTAAGTTTGGTGAATAATATGTACTCAGACATGTGATGTTATTTAGACTAATGAGTCATTCACAATAACACACACTTAGGAGACAGAACATAGCGGTTAACCAGTTAACTACATACTGTACATAGATCATTAGAATCTGAATTTGAACCCACACCATGCTGGGTGAATCCATCTGAAACAGATGTCCCATCTCTGTTAAGATAACATGTTAAGTCAGCTTGCATGGTCACGACACTCACATGAGATAGAACATTTATGTGCATCTTCAAGGATGACATTTTGCCAAAAATGCCATTTCACAAAATGAGTGCTCCAGAAACAGACGGATCAACTGCTCTTTTGATCCACGTCCGTCCATCCGAGTGTCATGGGCATGTCATGAGCACACCTTATCTGGCATATGTGCAGTTGCTTATTTTTTTCTATGGTGCGTGTGCAGTATGGAGATAATCACGAGATCCGTAGGCATTTCCACTTGCATCCTACTCAGAATCAGGCCCTAGCAAAGCTTCAGCATAGTGATCTCCCAGTTGACACCCAGTAATGCACATTTCACAGACAGAGAGAAATGTCAGAAATATGCATGTTCACTCCGGCAAAACTCACTAGATGCAAACACATTTGAACTTATGTGCAAATCAGAATCAACCCATTATCTTCATTACAGATACCGGGAACATTTATAAAAATTTAAAGGTGCAAGAAAGCTCATAGCAATAAGTCAGTTGTTGTCAATTTTTTTTCTACAGTGTGAGTGGGATATGAAAACATTTCATTGCCAGGTGAAGTGGATGAGTGCTTACTGCTGTGTGATACCCAAAAGTGGCAGTATAGGATGAAACATTAACCCCATGTGATGAACAAGATTATTCTTTGACCAAACACACTCAGGCAACACAGCATCATAAAGCTGTCCAGAAAAGCATGTCAGTGGTGCCTCAAAGTCAATAAAACTGTAAGGGTGACAAACATGAGAATTTCAAACAAGAATAAGCATCCTGTCTGTATACAGTGGTGACATCCACTCTAAGATAATTTATATTGGGCAATTAATATCTACTCTAACAAGCTCATGTGGATTAAGTAGAAATTATAGCATAAAACATGTAATGTCAATGGATACAGTAACAAATTAAAATCAGCAGCCAGTAAGGGCTATTTCCTATTTCACACCTGCTGGTTTTGGCCAGCTGGCCAAGAAACTGGCAGAAGCCGGCCTTTTTTTTTCAGGCACTCCATGCCTTTCACATGGAGCAGCTTTGAGCTAATTTTAATGTTTTGTTTTTTTCCCCTCATCTACTGAGCATGCACAGCAGCAGCTGCTGCAGTACAAGCCGGCTGGTGTGTGTAAGGAAACATTGTTTCCTATACTCCACTGCCTTGCTTGTATGGTACAGACACGGTATGGTAGCCATCCTGCTCAGTGGATACTCCCGGCTGTTACACGGCTACCCTGCCATGCCCGTGCCATGTGAAAGAACCCATCTGCTTCCATGTGTCATTAAATTTAACACCTGGCAACTTAACCGGCCAGTGTTTTGCTGGACGGGGAAAACCGGCATGTGTGAAATAGGCCTTAAGAGTATAAAAAAAAGTAGCTTCACAAACTGGGACAGTGATAACTGCAACTTCATGAATGAATGAGTGAGAGGTACATCTTCCCCATTTGCGCTTGGATGGTGCAGCTATATCATAAAAAGTTTCCAGCTTTTCTGGTAGCTTATGAATTAGATGGAGGGGATATAGGGCCTCATTCAGAGGTGGTCGGAGGATGCAAGCGGTCGCTCAAAAACTGGGCGGCCACTTGCATCCTGACCGCCCACCTCTGTTGCTGTTGTTAGGCTGTGGGTTAACACCCACAGCTCTAACGACCGCTCCGGTGATGGTCGCAATGGTCAGAGACCATCGCGACCATCGGGGCTTACGACGAGACCCTAGGGTAGGGTCTCACTTGTCGTAAGCCCCGGAGAGCTTCTGGCTCTGTCAGAGCCGGAAGCTCTCCACTGACATCACTAGTGATGTCAGTGGGGCCTCCTCCAAATGGCAGGCGTTCCCATAGGAACGCCTCCGTTTGTCTGCCACCCCCCCCGGCCCACCTTCCAAACGGGGTGAGCTGTCAATCAACATCGACAGCTCACCCCCTTTGGAAAGAGACCCGCTACGACCAGCGCTGTCGGTCGTAGCGGGTCTCACGCATGCGCACGAGGGAGCCGGCTCCCTCGTGTTTTATTGCAATTAATAACAGCTTATGTGAGTCAAATTTAAGTTTTGTCTTTTACAAACTACCCTTTCGTATTTATTTCGGTAAGAGACCTGTATACTTCCACTTGGGGGGACTCCTGTGTTTTGAGGTTTATATGGTTGCTCTTTAGAAGCAGCTTTTATATAGCTTAAGCTACAGTATACTCCTCATTCAGTGATATATTGCCCACTAGAGGCTGTAGTATCCAGGTATAGATTAGAGATGTGCGCCGACCCTGTGTTTTGGTTTTGGATCTGGATTAACTTTCATGTTTTGGTCTTGCAAAACCACCCTCAAGTGGTTTGGTTTTGGATCTGTATTTTTTTTTTAAATTGATAAAAAAAACTAAAATTACATAATTTGGGCCTTTTATGTTCCTACAGTATTATTAACCTCATTAACATTAATCTCCAGTCATTTCCAGTCAATTTTGACCACCTCACAGCTAACATTATTGTTCACCAACATACAGATGTGTCATATTGCATCTTTGCCGCTGTCGCGCCAAATAGCACAACGCATGGCGCAAGTCACGTACCCGTGAGTGGGTACGCGTGCTGCGTTCACATCCACAACTCCATAGGATTGCATGATGCAAATGCAGCATGCGCACGTTTGTAGCGCAATTGGCAATGATACAAGAGGACTCATCTGTAGGCCAAAGGCTTGCTGACTAAACTAAGCAACAGAGCAGCGGCACAAACACATGGCAGTTATTTCTATTTAAAAAATGTTTGCAAGCTCGTAATGTATTAGCAATATCCAAACTAACTCACAAGTACTTTCAATAGAAAACAATACAACATAGAAATTTACTAAAAATCGTATGTAGAATATCCTTGCTCAAAACAAAATTAGTTGTAGTTAGCAAGCAGCAAAGAAAAACCCTAAACATGTTTAAATAGCAACAGCACACGTGAATGCCCCCTACGCAAGTGCACATGCCCCCAGCAACTGCCTATTCTCATTGCCCAGTTTTTATTTCCCTACTGGGGGTGCTGGGCCACAGATGACTGGCACTTTGTGCCCATGTAAAACTATCAATCAGCTTTTTAGTCAATCAGTTCCCAAAATCTTCCTAACCATAAAAACGGCATTCCATACCTGCTTGTCAGAAACAGTGCGGGTCGGATACAATGCAGGATACAGTGCAGGTTACAGTCCGGGTTGGATACAATGTGCGTTTGATACAGTGCAGGTCAGATACAGTGTGGGTTCGATACAGTGCAAGCCAGTTACAGCGTGGGTCAGTTACAGTGCAGTTTATAGTGCAGGTCGGATACAGTGTGGGTTGGATACGGTGCGGGTCAGAAACAATGTGGGTTGGATACAGTGCAGGTCGAATACAGTGCAGGTCAGATACAGTGTGGGTTTTATAGAGTGCAGGTAAGATACAGTGCGGGTTGGATACAGTACAATCCAGTCAATCAGCCTTTTTGTTAAGCAGTTCCCCAAAATCTTCCTAATGATAAAAACAGCGTTCCGTACCTGTGTGTCAGAAACAGTGCAGGTCGGAAACAGTGCAGGATACAGTGTGGGTCGGATACAGTGTGGGTTTGATACAGTGCAGGTCAGATACAGTGCAGGTTGAATACAGTGCAAGTCAGTTACAGCATAGGTCAGATACAGTGCCATTTATAGTGCAGGTCAGATACAGTGTAAGTTGGATACAGTGCGGGTTGGAAACCATGTGCAGGTCGAATACAGTGCAGGATACAGTGCAGGATATAGTGAGTTGGATTCAGTGCAGTTCGATACAGTGCGAGTCAATCACAGTGTGGGATACAGTGTGGGTCATATACAATATGGGTAGGATACAGTGCAGGTCGGATACAGTGTGGGTGGTATATAGTGGGGGTCAGATACAGTGCAGGTCGGATACAGTACAGGTTGTATTCACAGATAGTGCACTTACTGTGCTGGTGGTGTCCTCAGTGCAGGGGTGCCTGCAGTGTCCTCAGTGAGGAATTGCCAGTGGCATCCTCAGTGCGGGAGTGTCAGCAGTGCAAGGTTGCCGAAGGTGTCAGCAGAGCAGGGGTGCTGTCGGTGTTGGCAGAGTGGAGATGCCTGTGGGGGCAGCAGTGTGGGGGTGTCAGCGGTATCCTCAGTGTGGGGGTGTCAGCGGTGTCCTCAGTGCAGTGGTGCCAGCAGCGAGGGGGTAGAGTGAAGTAGACGGTGGTGTCACATCCACAGTAGCAGGGGGCAGCAGTGTCAGTGCTGGAGGATGGCCAATCCTTCCTATGCCCATTGATGTCTATGGGATCACTTATTTTCAGACGGCTCTCAGCCAATCAGCAGCAAGCCCATTGACTACAATGGGACTTTCTAAATTGTTGCCCAAAGTAAAACCGAGAGATCTGACAGCGGGTTCTTGAGGTTTTGCCTCAGATAGGGATCTGGGGCAGGTGGGGAGATTTGAGTTTTGTCTCGGATCCCCCCGGATCGCTCATCTCTAGTATAGATATGTGCAGTATACAAAAGTCATGGTAGCACAAATTGTATGAATACAGTCACCTTGCGTGGGACTATGTATAAAGTTCAAGTCAGTGGAGACAGTCAGTAGGTGAACTTCCCCTGTACCCTCCTTATTTCAGCCTTTATTGCAATTTGGCCAATTTAACACACCCTCTTCAACCCCTATCCCGACCTTCTTGGCCTAGGGAGTCAAAAGTCTGAAATGCAGCTTAGTCACAAGGGCAAAACAAGCACATTGCAAAAAGATGTGCATGCACAATAAAAAAAACAACTTGCATTTATGTCCAACGCTGAATGAGGCCCCAAAGCAGCAGCACCTCTTTGGGTAATGGGATAATGTTATCATTTCCATGCAGCAATTGCTGCCAAAGTGATACAACTTGACGGTATTTCAGACCAAGAACAACCGAGCTGCAACTTTAAATTAGGTATAAGCTTTTACACTTGTCACATAACCTTTAACGAAGTGACCATTTTGAAAACAGTATTTTACCAAAGCCCACTTTTATGATTTATTAATTACCGAGAACATTACCCTAAATAATATAGGAATTTACTCCTTGCCAGTCTGCAACTTGCATTTGAAAACTCATCAATTTCAAACAGAAGTGAATTCTTTGCCAGGTTTTGGATGGCATAGATGACACAAATTTGGATCTGCAGGGAATTTTAAGTAAATCATCTAGACTGCTGCAATAATTATAAAAAAATGTCCCAAGTTCATGTTTTTATATGTTACATGCAGAGCTATTTTTCAGCAGGAACTCAGTTCCTGAACCTCTCATTAACTATGTCAGGCCAAAATGTATATTTCAGAAGATAAGTTTATTTTAAAGGATCTCGTGCGTGCCTTATTTCTAAATATATATATATATATGTATAAATCATAGATATATAAGTCTATGTAATGTATATAATATATTTTTTTTATATAGCTCAAGCCCCAGTAGCCCTGGTACAGTTTTTTCTTATCTATGAAATAGAAAATATTATTGATAATTAATCCCAAATTACTGATCCCAATGGCATAGCAATGTCTTAACCATTTGCCTGATGTTGTTGAAATGTTTGAGACCCCAACAGGCTGTGTTGCCTGACTTGGTCACAAAAAATGTGACCAGTCATAAATACGCTTTGGGCCAATGGCAGAGGGACCTCTCTGCATCCCTGCACCCTCCCCCAGTGTCTGCTGTGCTACAGATCACTGCTGATCTGGATGGGTACAATTGGACTCACAGGAATTATTTAAGCTGTTTATCAGTATAATTATTCATAGTATTTAATTTTGTAGCTATTGAGTTGGAAGGTAATGATTTTACCTTACAGAAGAGGTTTTGGAGATGACCCCCATTTTGAGTTTCATCCAGTTCATTATGGCTAATGTCTGAAACACAGCTATTGTTGATATTAGACTGAAAATGACAACAGTAAACTACTTTCATCTGCAGCTCATTACAGTCTTAAGGGGCACATCCACTAGGCTATATTAATGAGCGATTTCATGATTACGACATTGTAATCATGCAATCGCTCATTAATCGTGCACAAATCGGGAATGCAAATGTCGGAAATGACCAGCAATGCGCGCTCCTGCTGTTCTTTTCCGACATCAATCATCGCCTGAAAATGCCGGTCAATCTGTCGATTTCGACAGTTTGGCCATGGGATGATGGAGGGTGCCTACACTGAACTACTAATCATTCAGTGTAGGTACTGCAGGTTTGATTACGATGTTGTAATCGTACTATCTTTCACTAGTCGCCTAGTGGATGTGTGGCTTTCAAAGAAGTGATTTATATTCAAAATCAAAATTAAACAGAAACACGGAATTGAGAAATGGCATTCACAGATTTTGAAAACCTGCAAAGGGATTATAACAATATTATCAACATTTTGGTTCCAGATATGCATATTTAGAACAGTGCAATGTATTGAATATCATCTGAGCATCAATTACATTGATGGTCATGATTGGATGTAATACCACAGACATCCTCTCCTCTTACTGCTTGTATGCAATGTTAAAACTTCTGATGGAGGGAAAAGAATTGAAATGATTCCATCTGCTGATGCCAACTCTACCTGTTGCATACATCAATCCATTTTTTTAAAGAATTTATAGGACTAAATACTATGGTTCCTATTTTGTTGGGAATACTTTAGTTCTCTGACCTTAAATAAAAACTGTGGGTGTGATTCAGAGAATTAAGGGCAGGGTTTGGGTGCTCTAAGAGGTGATTTGGACTGATCGGAACAGTCTTTATTATGTTTATTTTTGGAGGTATGCAATGGTGGATTTTATCTAGCGGCTGCAGTAAAATCTGTAAAATCCCCCCCAGTAAAATCTGCCACCTTAGTGAGCCAGTTGCAGTCTGTCATTACACTGGCTACACTGTGTCTGGCAGTGGCTTCCCATTGGAAGCGCTACCTGACAGTCACATACAGGACAGACAATCCCAAGGGGAGGTGTTTTCTCCCTCTGGGCACTCCAGTATGGGCTGCGATTAGCAGAGAGTGTGCTTCCAGTGGGAAGCCACTGCTCTACTTATTGGGCAGCCTTACCAAGCTTCTAGGGGCTGCAGCTGAAGCAGTCCCTAGAAGCCAGTGTTATGTGCATGCTTGTGCACATGCATTGGTCCCGGCATCAGTCAGATCCATTGCACAGGCACCGGTACCTGGCTGGCTGGGACTATCAGTGTCTCCCCCTGGCCTTTGGCAGCAGCAGCCCCCCTCATCCAAAAGGGTAGAAGCCACTGCTGGAGGTACAGTATGTAATCTGTCTTCACAATACCAGATCTGTGTTGTTTTACTTATAATTATATTAGTGGTCAATGAGTATGTCAGATATAGATCAGATCCTAGCAATAATTTGCATGTTGGCATGATTGTGGACACTGCATCAAATTGATTCTAAATACAAACATAATGTAAAGTAATTATGAGGTCAACAATGACTATAGATAGAAAAGCTTGTTTTTCCCAACTCAGTATTATTGTCATGGAATCAATTTGCTCTGCAATATTAACAAACATCGCTCTTTATTATATCACTAAACATGAATATATGTTCCTTGGGACTTCAAGTTATGGCCTCTGCAAAACTCTGTACTTCTCTGCATAGATCACACAATAAAATATTATTAAAATAGTCAGTGTTATTTTTCATCAGGAACAAGCAGCAGTGCAGTTCCCGAAACTCATATTAACTATGACGTAATGTCCTGGAAAGGCCCTTTTGAGTGCTTTCTTTAAATACTGTATATATATATATATATATATATATATATATATATATATAGTTGAGTCTCCCATATCCAAAATGTTTGGGACCAGGGGTATCTTGGATAATGGAATATTCCGTATTTTGGAATAATTGCATACCATATTGCAATGTCTTAGGAATGGGGCCCAAATATACAAACAGGATGCATTTATGTACTATATACACCTTATACACATAGCTTGCGGGTAATTTTTCAATAATTTTGTTGATCAAGCAAAGTTTGAGTACAGAAATGAAATGAATTTATGTTTCATATACACACAGCCTGAAGGTAATTTTTCATGTACATGTTTTTAATCCTTACTTTTTGATAAAGTCGATACATACTACTCTATGAGATTTTTCTGATCTTGTTTTTGGTGCTGGGCTGTATTCCGATATTGGAGGCTTTAAAGAAGTATTGGGTCTTGATCCATCATACCATCGATCAAAGTGGAATTCAGATAAGCTTAAATATTCCTATTTAATTTACGCACAATACTTACAATAATAGCCAAAGAGGTTTTGAAAATACTACACTATTAGCACCTTCTTGTCATATATATATATATATATATATATATATATATATATATATATATACGGAATATGAATGAACTTAATGGCTGGCACTCCACTTCTAGCATTGAAAATGCCCTGGTGCCCTCCACAGTGTTCCCTAAGGAACAGCAAATGCAGAAATAAAGATAAAAGGCGGCACTCATGGGTCTTGCAAAGAAAAGAATACACTGGCACCTGTGTCAATCCTGTTCGACATTTCAGTCAGAATAGACTTTTATCAAGTCAGAATAGACTATTATCAAGTCATCCACAAAGCTGCACTCACTGTTCATTGATGTCAAAGTATGGGGTGCTCCACTAAGGACATCAATGTCCCAAATATACAAAAAATCCCAATGGAATGGGCACTCACCAGTTGTAGAAAAAGCTGTTTTAATTACTCACATACTGCATATACAAAGTCGACGTTTTGGTCATAACAGAACTTTGTCAAGACATAATAATCACCAACATGTTCCATCACAGAGATTCAATATGGGCCTGATTCTGACTTCGATGCTGCAGGGTCCATGTCTGCATCTTTTGTTGCTTTTGCATCTTTGACTTTATAAAAATATCATCAAAACTTGCACCAGCTCCATGCTAGGTGCAGGTTCTCCATCACAGTATGGTCTCCAATGTTAAAGATTGTGCATCTGTGTACAACCACTTCAGCAACAATTCCATAATATAACACGGACCATCTCCATACGTCTAAATAGCCACCTCCAAGTCACCACCCAGTCACTGCCCAGGAACACTCAATACAGTTTCAGGACATTCCGAGACTCTGCATTTCAATCTCAACTGGCACTTTGTGTGCATGGGCTCTGCAATCTAGATGCATGCACAGAAGAAAGAAATCAACAATTATAAAGTATGATTGGCCCAGGATTCCTTCTCAGATAAGGAGGCAATGTAGTACATTAAATCAATGTACTACATCCATAAATTATACCAATGTAGAACATTGTGTCATGTTGGTTTTGCTGCTTCTAACCAATAAGAGTGGCTCTGCAAAAACAATACTTAAGTTAATAACACTGCAATAGCTTCCCCATGTCTTTTCATAGGGAACGCGTATCTCTGTAATGTTTGCAAAACTTCAATACCTTATTTGTTATTGCCTACTCTGAATTGTGCTAACAGATGAAAATTATTTAACAAAAAAGAGGCATTATTATTTTCATAAAGGTTTTTATATTTGCAAATATTAAAAAAAATAATATATTTTTATATATGGACAATGAGCCTAATTCAACAGTGTATGCAAGTGGACTGCTAAATGCAGATTCTCGATTATCATGAATCACGTGCGCAGGACCCATTCTGCGAGTGTGCAGAATGGATCCTGCTCAACCGCAAGCAAGCCCTTGAATGCCTCTGCCTGACTGACAGGCAGAGGCATGTAAGGGGAGGTGCGGTGGCAGGGGCGGCCGGCGTAACCGGACACAGGGGTGTGTCTGCCACGTTTTCCAGGAGTGGCCAGCCCAGGTACTGCATGAACGTATGCAGTCTTCTGGGCTCATAAGCCGGCCAGCTTGACTCAGCTGAGGTTTACTCAGCTGGGCGGCCACCCAGCGCCATCAACCATCGCGACCATCGACCACAGATGGCCGCAATGATGATCCCAGCCTGCAACCTCCGTCGCAGTGCTGGGATTGCAAATGCAGCAGGGGTTGTCATACACCTCCTGCTGCATTTGCATTATTGCAAGTATCGCAATTGCAAAACAGCTTTGCAATTGCAATCCTTGCTGAACTAGGCCCTATGTTATCAGTTTCAGCCAATCTGAAAAGTTTTATTTGGTAGAACATGGCCATGAAGGCTAAGGTAAAACATTTTTTGTATTTCTCATATATCAGTAAAATAATTTCAGAAATTAATAAAAAAAGCATCTGAAAACTTCTCCATAGTATGGAAAATACTCTAAATATTGTATCAAGTTACAGTGAGTACCAATACTGTTTTTAAGAGAAAATAAGCACTTCAAATTGGTTTAATTTAATATAAACTTTTTTTTCCCAATTAATGATCTAATAAAAATGGATCAGGGGAGCTGGGCAAACGATGCATCAAGGTGCCTAAAAGTTTGCCGATTATAGTTTTAAAACTGGAGCAAAGCCACCAAAATATTTTACTGTCAAGATGGAATATATCATTTGTATGAATTGTCTTCATTTTATGATTAATGATGCTGTAGTCTGCTTTTGTCCTACTTTGACTTTGATAAATGAGAGACAGATTTTACCTTGTGGACACAACTGATATAAAGTACTTTTTACTGCTGAACCCCAATAATAAGCAATATGAAGATAATGTAGTTTTTGGCCTACATCATGGAAATCTGACTAACAGTGACACTCTCAAGTTTAACAGGTTATCTTACTAAATTAATAAAAATGTTCAGCATTGGTAGAGTGTTGAACCCAGCCTGGCGGGTTCATGGATGCCATTACATGGGTGTATGTTTGTGGTGCCTCACGCTCTCCACACAAAGACATGGCTGTCTGTATCCTGGCGGATAGCAGAACTTGCTGCAGTGTCCGGGTTCATCAGGCACATTTGCATAGGACACCTTATATGGCTGTCTCGTGCTGGCTAGGGGATTTCAGTATCCTCCACCCCCATCATGGAAAGTACAGTAGTGGTCACAGACTATAGGACTGTGGGGGTTGCCCAGCCGGCTACTTCTTGGCATTGGAGATCACTTCATCCACAGACAGTGACCATTTTTGTGAAGCCGATGCCATCTTGGGCTGCACTGGCTCTCTCCTCAGCTCGAAGATCTGATAGGGAGTTCTGTTCTGCAGGTGAAATTTTAACTTGAGGCTAGCCAGCTGAATGCTGCTGGCTCAAACATGTTTATGCCCTCCTCTAGTATTGCTGGTTTGTCAGTGCAGGCAGATGTCTTGCCTGCAAACCAGCCTGACTCTGTTTCTCTGGCATCATCAGCCAAATGCTTTGGTCATGATGCAAACTGCCTCATCGGTCTGGGGTCTGGGCTAGTTACTTTGCTGGTTGCCTCACTCATTCCCCTTAATACCACTGTTCCCAGTAGGGGGGTTGGGAGCGTGGGAGTGCCTTTGGTTGAAGGCTCCCCCATGATTGATATGGCAGTATTTCAACAGTGTTTGGCCCTTTTCATTACCCAATTTGTGTAATTTTTGGGTCAGTCTTTGATTACAGTGACATTTGGTGCCCATGCGTGTTGTTTTTGTTAGTACTCAGCCTGTTGTTGTAAAAGCAAGTTTTTGCCTCTTCTATTTCTGTTGCAGATTCATTCCATCTGAGAGTTCCCTCAGTTCCAGTTGCTATGGAACGTGAGAGTGAAGACCATCTTGTCTCAGATGTGGTGTCTGGCCCATTCAGTGAGTGTGCCTCTGAATCAGACAGTAGTTGGAGCATAGGTAGCATGGTTTCTGAGCAGAATGTTAGTTCTGATCAGCATGCAGGGTCACCTTCTACATCTATTGCAAGTAATGCATTTCTTACACTTTCACACAAGCATTGTGAAAAGTCCAGACATAGAGGGTCCTCTGAGGGGTCAGCAACAGTCCCCAGTGAGCATGCTTGCCAACCCAACTACCATAACATGAGAAAACCATGGTTAAAGAGATGGACCCCAGAGGTGAAATGGTACACTGTGCTTATATGGCAGTGCTCTGTGGCATTCGGCCAAGCATTCATGAGCAGATTAAGAATGGAAAATATGTGTACACATTTGTTTATCTAGCTGTGTTTTCCAGGAGTTATCTATGGTGGTTAAAAAAGGCGAGTCCAATGTAGATGCTTACAAATCTCTTAGTGTCTGGCTGTAGAGCATATATATGTTCGCAATGTGTTATTCAGAATAGTACTGAAGAAGAATTGAAAACACAGGTCTGAATGTAAATTATATTTGTATTATAGAAAGAAAAAATGTTTATCTAGCACTTGAACGTCATTGCCAGAAAGTCACCCACAGTTTATGGTCATCATTGACAGAAGACGGATAATATTATGTAGCTTTTGTTGTGAGAATTACTGTATTTAGTTATATATTGTCTCACAACCCGAATGCTGTAAAATAATGTGTGCCTAAAATGGAATTTATTTTGTAGCTATACAAATTTTTCCTGACATGTCATCATTCACTTTCACATTAGCTAAACAGTTTTTATTTGGCAAAGCAGCATATTTTTGCAAATGACTTGCTATGACTAGATTAAATGCTGCCAAGGAAGGACCAAGGTAGCTCAGGAAACTGCACTTAGCATAATTTGTTTTGTTAAGAACTAGATCTCTGAACATTTAGGCTGGATTACTATGCTCCAGTAATTCACAAGAAACTGGAGAATAAAGAAAAATGTGCTGAAATATGTGTCCAAAGATATTGAAATACGTGCATATTGCGTTTTTAGTAGAGATGAGCGGGTCAGGTTCTTTGGGAACAGGACCCATCTGAATTTCAAGGATCTGAGACACAGCATGGATCTCCCTGCCTGCCCCACCTCCCTAATCAAGGCAAAACCTTGCGATCCTGCTGTCGGATCTCGAGGTTTTGCCTCAAGCAGCCATTTTAGAAAGTCCCATTAAATTCAATGGTCTTACCGCTTATTGGCTGAGAGAGCCATCTGTCACGGCTCTCAGTTAATCAGCGATAAGCCCAATTAATTCAATGGGCACAGGAAGGTAGGAAGATGACGCCCATCCCCCTTGCCTGACACCGCCGGCACCCTCCGTTGCCGGCACCCCCCGCTGACAACACACCCTGCTGCCAACCACCACTGGTGGCACCCCATGCTGCCGACACCCCCGCTGCCAACTCTGCTGGCACCCTGCATTGAGGACACCATCCATCACCCATGCACTGCCAACACCACCAGGATCCCCACACTGAGGACACCGCTGGCACCCTGGCTCTGCTGACAATGCTGGCACCCTGCACTGAGAACACTGCCAGCACCCCTGCACTGCTGCCCCATGTACTGAAGACACCTTCAGCAATCCCACACTGCCGGCACTCCAACACTGAGGACACCACCAGCACCCCTGCACTGCCATCACTGTCAACACACGTGCACTGAGGACATCGCTGGAACCCCCGCTTTGCTGCCACCCTGCACTGAGAACACTGCCAGCAGCCCCGCACTCCTCATGTACTAAGGCCCAGTCAGCAACTCCACACTGCCGACACTCCCACACTGAGGACACCATGGCACCACGCACTCCCCACATACTGAGGACACATTCAGCAATCCCACACTGCCAACACTGCCGGCACTCCAACACTGAGGACACCACTGGCATCCCCGCACTGCCGACACTGGGCCTGATTCAGACCCGGTTGCAAGCGCTGAGCACTTGCAACTGGGTCAATGATGGCACAGAGTGCATGCGCACGACAGAGCCAGCTCTGTCGTGCGCATGCGCGAGACCCAGATAGCGACGGGCAATCCATCGCTCCGGGTCTCGTACCAAAGGGGGCGTGCTGTCGATGTTGCGTGACAGCATGCCCCCTTTTGTGGGCAGGCCAGAGGACTGGCTGCCCAAATGGAGGCATTCCCATGTGAACGCCTCCGTTTGGGACCGGCCCCACTGACATCACGAGTCAGTGGGAGAGAGTTCGGCTCTGTTAGAGCCAAAATCTCTCTGGGGTTTGCGGGTCTCATCACAAGCCCAATGGTTGTGATGGTCTTGACCATTGCGACCATTATCCTGGCCGCTCGCTTAAGCTGTGGGTGGTCACCCACAGCTATGCGAGCGGCCAGGAGGCCGTTCTAAAAAGAAAAAAGACCGGCCCTGATTCAGAGCGAGCGCTCTGTCAGAGCAATCGGCTCTGAATCAGGGCCACTGTCAGCACACATGCTCTGAGAACACTGCCACCACCCCTGCACTGCTGCCCCACATACTGAGGATGCCATCAGTAACCCTGCACTGCCACCATTGCCGCCACACCCACACCGAGGGCACCCCCGCACTGCCGAACCTGTCAGCACCCCTGCACTGAGAACACCACTGGCACCCCCACTCTGCAGACAGTGCCGACACCCTGTACTGAGGAGCTCTCTCAGACCCATTTGCAAGCGGCCGTTCACTCGTTCGCGGCTGATGGTAAGTGACCGCGCATGCGCACGCTTCGTTCTGTGCATGCACAAACTACTCAGAGCAATTGGAATCCACTCGCTTGCCCAGCAAAGACAGCCCAGCAACAGTGTAATGAGTGACAGGAGAGGTCGTTTGTGGGTGGTAATAGGGGCAGGACACTAATAACGGGGGAGTGGAGGAGCGAACGCAGGTGTGCCTAAGTGTAGCAATGCCATTTCAGAGGCATGCATATTTATCAGCCAGCGTCATAGTACACGTCACCTGCCTGTTTTTTTTCACTGAAGTCCTCACAGTGCTTGCAGTTAGGTAAGGCAACCACAAGCGCTGCGAGCCCTTCCGATGGTCCTCGATGTACCAATGTTTTAATACACTTCCTGGAGATGACGTGGGCTAGTGGGCATCTCTACATATGCTAATGGGCATCTATAGACACAAAGTGATCGCTCGCCAAAGTGGGCGTGCTTATGTCTTTCCAAGCGAGCACATGCCATGCCGTCTAGGGTTTTTTTGTTTGCTGCTAGTTAACTATGACTAATTGTTTTGAGCAAGGATAGTCCACATAAGATTTTCAGTAAATTTCTGTGGAATCGGTATGTTATGCCACCAGACCTAAGCCTGCGGATGAAATACAGACACCGGAAGGCCAGCAGATGGAGATCCCGATAGGGTAAGTTTAAACCCTATCCCTATCCCTAGCCCTCACCCCTAACCCTCCTTTAGAGGTGCCTAACCCTAACCCCCCCTAGTGCCTAAGCATAACCTCTCCCCGGGGTGCCTATATCTAACCCCCCCTCCCCACATCCTAAACCTAACCCTCCAGGTGGGGTACCTAACCCTAACCTCCCCCTGGGGGTGCCTGATGCTAGCCCCCTTCCCCTAGACCAACCCCAACCTTACCGGGGGGGTGTCTAACCCTAAGTCCCCCTGGGAGTCCCTAAACCTAACCTTCCCCCCCACGGCTAACAGGTCCAGTCACTTGGCTTACCTACGTTTGGTATGCAGGGTGTAGGGATTTTGGCATGGGGCTGATGATAGGCATTGATATTTAACCAATGCTGGGCTTTCGCTGTCGGGAAGCCGGCGGTCAGCATTTTGACTGCCGGCTTCCTGACTACATCCCATTTTCTGTGTTGTATTGTTTTCTGTTGAACATACTTGTGAGTTGGTTTGGCCTATGTTGGTGAACAATATTGTGTGAGGCGGTCAAAATTGACTTGAAACAAGTGTAAATTAATGTTATTGATGTTAATAATACTGTAGAAACAAAAAAAATAATTATATGCTTTTAGCAGTTTTTATCAATTTTTGGAAAAAAATACAGATCCAAAACCAAAACATGCAAGGGTGGTTTTGGCAAAACCAAATCCAGATCCAAAACATGAAGGAGATACAGATCCAAAACCAAAACCAAAACACAGGGTTGGCGCACATCCTTAGTTTTTAGTATTACAATATTATTTCATCTTTATTTAAAATTTGTAATAAAAGTTACTATTTGCCCAAAATGCATACAGTATATACGTATATTGTGGTTTTATTTATGTGACCCATGATCTGCAAGATTTCTATGGATCTCAATAAAAGTTTTACGGCATTTATTAATTCAACACCTAGGGGTCTATTTACTATAATTCACATTTTGAATGCAGATTGTAGTGTGATATTACTGACTGAATTTGCATTGCAAATTCAGCCAATATCACATGTGATTGGTGCTCCAGTGATGTCCTCCATGGCTCCATTGAGCTGACATCCCATCCTGCACTGGGACCGGGTCAGCTGATGACTGGGTTCCAGTGCAGGATGGGAGACCAGCTGACCAGAGGGAGGACATCACCGGAGCCCCGATCTCCGGACCCTGGACTCTGGTAAGTTTTTTTTTTTGACAATTTTTTTTTCTTTTTTTACAGTGTATAAGCGTGTGGTCTGTTTAGACCACACAGCTAATCACTGGGGCCATCTCTGGGCTCTGCTCTGCATTTAGAGCCTCCAGGTGGCGTTATTATCACAGGGCTTTCCCCGGTATTTTGTTACAATATATTTTTAGTACGGTAACTTTGGCCAGATCACATTTCCGATTACAATTATGGGAAATGCGATCTGCTTACCAAAAATATGTGATAATTAGGGGTGGGAGTAGAATTTTATGAATTTTACTCCAATTACCCTTTAGTAACTTTAGGTGATACTAAAATAATGTGAAATGGGTGTGAAAACACCCTTTTTCACTTTATTTTAGTAAAAATAATGTTAATAAATATAACCCCTAATGAGGGAAGAGCCTTTTTCAGTAAACCCATTTGATAAATGTTATTAAATGATAATAAATACATTTATGCGCAGTGTACAATGATAGTTAAATAAAGTACAATAAGATATTATATGCATGCAGCCAATTATATCATTACCCATTTTCCATGTCTCCCTTGTGACATTATGACCAAGTTGCCTGTAGCCTGGGGGTATCAGCTACTGCTACATAAGCTACTGTTTTAATCCTGCTGGCATACAGCTGCAAAGAAGGTGACACAAATCTAGTGAAAGGAACAAGAAAGACAGCCCCAAGGCTGCACAGAATGGTTTGAACAAACCAAAATAAACAATATATTTATATTTTCAGGTCTAATATATTTAATGGAAATGACGTGTGAAAGTGATCAAATCCTTTCAGGGGCAGAACAAGCCAGACACCTTAGCAAATGTTTGGTAAGAGCCCTGCAATGTCACTTTATCCTCTGGGGCAGCACTGTAGCAGGGCTCAGAGGGACTTCAATGCACACATGACATCATGACGTCACACAATAAGCAATAAGTGTCACAACTCTCAGGTAGCGTCCGACAAACAGGTCGTGGCTCTCAGGGTAGGTTTCCCTATGCAGGTGCTGGCAAACTCTGGATATAATGGAGAAGACTTTCAGCATAGTCGACAGGCCGGGTCAGGACCAAATGGACAAGATGGTACCAGAGAGCAGACGTATGCATGTCACAGAGGAAAGCCGAGGTCAGAACCAGATATCAAATGCAGTACCAGGGGTCAGACGAAATTAGAGTTACAAACAAAGCCAAGGTCAGGAACAAATAACAGGATATGCACAGGATTGCTGGAGTAAGGTAATGGAGCTTATACTCTGGCACCTGTGTGCTGCCAGAGACTTCCTCTTATAGGGAGGAGATCAAATCCGGCACCAAATGTGAAGTCACGTTTGGCACGCCTGCCCCTTTAAGTTCTATACAGGTCGGCACATGTGCTCCTAGGAGACCCGTGGCCACCTCTCATAGTCGCCGGAGGGAGCTGGGTGCATCAGCAGTGGGTGCCGGGGACACCCCGCCTGCTGCCTGACAGTCCAGTGCAGCTGGACCTAATATGTACCCCCCAGTGTCTGGTTGCACTGTGACATTATCCCCCTCTAGGGGTGGGCACCGAGCAATCCATAAATTATTTGCTAGTGTCGAAGCCGGATGATTGGCAGACAGGATTTGCGAATGGCGACAAAATTTTATCTTAGAACTAGTGCACACAGCTCCATTTTGTCAAGACCACATAGTACACAAAACACAACATGCACACTTACATCAAAGGTTCCATAGCTCCAAAGTGTAATATTCAAAGTTTACTAATTTATTACTATTGCTGTGAAATAGAGACTATTTAGTATCAAAGGTCTAATGCATGATAAGTAAATAGTGTTTGGTATTGTACTGATCTACCCTTTCTCAACAGCTTTCCGGTATCATCGGGGTGAAGATCGCAACATGCATTCTCAACTTATGGACCGTAGAGAGTTAAAACACCAAAATGTACCTTGTAAAATGTTAGCAGCTTAGTTATGCATGCAGGGAGGAATAAGGAGACAACAAGCTTTTGGAGGCTGATCTGTGTCCATTTGAAGTGACCTGTTTAGCATTTGTATCACACTGTTGTGATAGGAGTTTCAAGGTGGGGGTTTGGGAGGCCCTTTTCACAGGTGAGGGGAGGAGTATGGCATTCTGAGAACACACAGGCCAGCAGGGAATTGGAGGAGAGAGTTTCTCTCTCTCACAAGAAAACCAAAAGAATGGGACTCTGTACCCCGGGAACATGGCTAAGTATATTGTTGTTAAACTGTACAGTAGTTAGTCTATTTGAATATCTGAAGCGAGTTTTGTGTTAACCTGTTATTAGCTTATCTAGATTGTATGTGATAAGTTTGTAGTTTGGTAATGGAATTCATAAGTCTGTGTTAGCATACAGTGGATGATATAATGTGATCTAGTCTGTAATTTTATCATCTACACTGTAGTGTACAAAAGTCTGTTCATACTGGTTGTTTTAGCAGCATGCATGAAAGGGATTGATTATGAAGTTATTGTAATATTTGTAAAGATTGATGCTGGTTGATATAATTGTTTGAGATCCTCTGGTGAGCTGTGTTAGGGCCTTCCCATGTGCTTGAACAATAGCACTGCTTGGGAGAGATAGGCTTAGTATGTGTTGTATACTCATAAATGTAATCATAGGCTGGTATCAGTGTTATATTATAGAAGTTTAATTAATAACAGCTTGGAATGGTACAAGTAATTACCGTGTGGAAGATTAATCTGCAGTTTGTTAAAGATGGCTACCTCCATGTGGCGTGAACAAAGGAAATTCCATGTGTTCCACGTTTCCTCATTGAATCATGTGTTTGATTCAATGGAAGTTGTGAATTGCTAGTCTTGTGGTTATAGTTATAATTCTACCCAGTTTTGGTGTTGTATAGGACAGATAGGTATATTGTAATTATTATAATTGTGATCATTAATGGATATATGATTTACAGAGTTACAACTTAATGTGGGTTTTCTTACATTCAAAATGGAGTTTGTCTAGAGACCATGTGGTTTGGACAGTAGGGCATGTATCATTCCCAAACCCCCACACACACACACCGTCACCAGCCATCTTGGACATGTGCTCTCAGCAGACATTGATATCTCTCTCATTGTATTTTGATCTGTCTGTCTCTCTCTCTCTTTCTCTGTGTGCCTCTCTCTCTGTGCCTCTCTCTATGTATCTCTCTCTCTGTGTGTCTCTCTCTCTTTGTGTCTCTCTCTGTCTCTCTCTCTCTCTCTGTGTGTGTCTCTCTCTCTGTGTCTCTCTCTCTGTGTGTCTCTCTGTGTGTGTCTCTCTCTTTCTCTGTGTCTCTGTCTCTCTCTCTCTGTGTCTCTCTCTCTGTTTCTCTCTCTGTGTGCCTCTCTCTCTGTGTGCCTCTCTCTCTGTATGTCTCTCTCTCTCTCTGTGTCTCCCTCTCTATGTCTCTCTCTCTCTGTCTCTCTGTGTCTCTCTCTGTCTGTGTATCTCTCTCTCTCTCTGTGTCTCTCTCTGTGTGTGTGTCTCTCTCTCTGTGTCTCTGTGTCTCTCTCTCTGTCTGTGTCTCTCTTTTTTCTCTGTGTCTCTCTGTCTCTCTCTCTGTCTCTCTCTCTCTGTGTCTCTCATTGTATTTTGAAGTTTAATCATGCATATGTATATCAACTGTACCTTGTGACTGTATGATTTATTTGCGCTTATTATATTAGATCATAGCGTGTGACTATCTGTACTTTTACCTTGAATAATAACTTTTGTGCTTTAGACCACAGTTCCTAAGCCTGAGAGCATTTATTATGGTGTGCGATTGATCACAGCGCTAATTAGTGCCACATAGTGATTTAGAGGTTTTAGGCAGGATTGTCTTAAAGGTTATATAGAAGGTCGTAATTACGATATCACACTAGGAAACTTCTGATGGAATTTCTGAAGAAGTTGAAGTGCATGAATGTCTGAGGCCATGACCCAACAATGTTCCTCAGAGCCATGCCCCTTCCAATCTACCAGGAACAGATCCCCCAGAATCCTGGAGTCCAAGATCTATTTCTCCTCATACTCTTCCAGATGGTCCACTGAAATCACAGGAGGACTGCAAGGTGCAGAGAAACTATTAAGCACCAGGGGTTTCAGGAGAGACACATGAAACACATTGGGTATCCTAAGTGTACCAGGTAATTTCAAATGAAATGCCACTGGATTGATCACCTGGAGAATCTGGAAAAGACTGATATATCTGGGAGCAAACTAGATGGTTGGAACTATTAATCTCAGATGCTTGGTTGACAGCCATACTTTATCAACAGGACTTGACACCAGACCCTGCCTACTCTTTCTGTCTGCAAAAAGTTTATACCTTGAAGAGGCTTTGCACAAATTCTTCTTTGCCTCCTTACAGATATTAAAAAAAATATTCACAGTACCATGCACAGCTGGGAGTGATACTGACTGAAGACCTGGTAACTCAGGTAACAGTGAATGCAAACCGTACTGAGTAAAAAATGGAAAATGTCTCAACGCTTCATGGTACATATTATTGTGGGCAAACTCAGCCCAAGGCAAAAGAGAAACCCAGTCATCTTGATTGGCAGAAACATACATTTGAATAAACATCTCTAATTCCTGGTTTACTTGCTCTGTCTGGCCATTACTCTGGGGATGGTAGGCCGAAGAGAAGCTCAAATTGATGCCAAAGCACCTGCATAATGCTCTCCAGAATCTAGAGGTAAAATGTACCCCTCGGCCGGAAACAATGTCTTTAGGAAACATGTGCAACCTAAAGATTTCTCCAATTAACACTTCTGCCAACTTTGGTGCTGAAGGTAGCCCTTTTAATGGAACAAAGTGGGCAGCCTTGGATAATCTATCTACCAACAGCAGGATAATATTCAACCCTTGGCATGAAGGTAGATCCATCACGAAGTCCATGGAAATGTGAGTCCAAGGACAATCAGGCACTGGTAGTGGCAACAGGGGACCTCATGGAGAGTGCGGAGGAACCTTGTGCTGTGCACAATTATGACAGGCTGCTAAGAAGTCCTTAACATCTTGATGGACCGTCGGCCACTTATACCCCTGAGGATTAATTCCAAAGTTCTACTGACTCCTGCATGCCAACTAAAATGTGAAGAATGTTCCCACTAAAGCAATTTAGACCTGAATTCAGGTGCTACAAATGTTTTCCCCAGTGGAATCTTGACCTTGTTGGTAACAGTCATGAAACAAGCAGGGTTTAGAATGGGCTTGTCCTTCTTTAATTCCTCCATCTCAGCAAAACTCAATGCTCGAGACAGTGCATCAGCCTTAATATTCTTATTAACTGGCTGGTTGGTAATCGCCAGCTTAAACCGATCAAAAAATAAAGACCATCTAGACTGATGGTAATTTAAACAGTGGGTCGTCTTGAGATATGTCTGTTCTTATAATCGGTATATACTGTCACTGGAAATTTAGCTCCCTCCAACAAGTATCGTCGAAAAGCCAACTTAATGGCCAATAGTTCCTTATCCGCGACAGCATAGTTCTTTTCTGGTGCAGAGAACTTTTGAGAGAAGAGCCCACAAGAGTACCACTTGTTTTCTTTATCCCTCTGTGACAGCACTGCCCCCACATCAACCGTGGAGTTATCCACCTCCAAGAAAAAAGGTAGATCGCAATTTGGTTGCCTCAAAATGGGTGCTGAAAGGAAGCACTGCTTCAAGTGGGTGAAAGCTTCTTCTGCCTCAGGTGTCCATACATAAATGTCTTGACCCCTTTTGGTAAGAGCAGTGATGGGAGTTGCGATGGATGAATTTTCCTGATGAACTGGCGGTAGAAATTGCAAAAACCAAGGAAGCGTTGTATAGCATTCAACCCGACTGGACGGGGCCAGTTTACAATGGCAGCAAGCTTCTTTGGGTCCATTCTAAGGCAGGAAACCAAAATTATGTACCCCAGAAATGTTAGTTCCTTATGCTCGAGGGAGCATTTCTCAAGCTTGCAAGAAAGCTGATTAGCCTGGAGTCGTGACAACACCTTACACACATGTTGGCAATGAATTACTATCTCCTCCAAAAAAATCTGGATATTGTCCAGATATACCACTACATACTTGTGTAACAGATCCCGGAAGATATGATTCATATACTTTTGGAAAACAGCTGGGGCATTGCTTAATCCAAAAGGCATGGCTAAGTTGTCGTAGTGGCCATCACAGGTATTAAAGGCCATCTTCTACTCGTCCCCAGACTGGATTCTGATTAGGTTGTAGGCCCCATGAAGATCCAGCTTGATGAAAATCTTTGCCCCTTTTATTTGGTCAAAGAGTTCAGAAATCAGAGATAGGGGATACCGGTCCTTAATGGTAATCACATTCAGGCCCGGTAATCGATGTATTGTCTCAAATCTCCGTCCTTCTTCTTATCGAAGAAAAGTTCAAATCCGGCGGGTGATTTAGACTCCCTGATAAACCCACGCTCCAGATTTTCCTTAACGTATTATGGTTATTTGGTCCAACAATTATGTAAATAATGTTGCCTTTATCAATTGTCACATTCATACTTCCCCACTTTCCCAGAATGAGTATGTGTTTTTAGGATATTTCAGCGGTATGAGTAATTGCAAAAAATTATAATAAACTAAGATGTTTCAACATAACAATTTAAATAAACGATATGCATAGATACAGATACTATACACAAACAGATATGTGTAAACATTTGCATAATATTTAAAAAAGGTAGATAGTGTTGGAAAATTAAGCACTATACTGTAAATATTTCACCACATAACAGATATGAATCATATTTTCAAGTCAGCTACAAAGCACATTGCTATGAAAACTGAAATCCATTGGATTGTGAAATATCCTAAAGTCTTTAGGATTTATCATAATCCAATTGAAATCAATTTAAATTGATCATAGCATTGTTTAATTCTGTAATATAGTATAAGTTTTTCTCTGCATCCCCAGGCATCTCTGAATGGGTTCTGAACCATAGATAGACAGTAAAAAGGTAAACAATGTCTAGATAGGTTGACTGGGACAAAAGGTGTCGACCATTTTTGTGTTGACCATTTTCATGTCAATCTTTTGACCCTGCTGACCATATGTTCCTGTCGTCCTGCTTACATGTTGACCTTTAGTGTATCGACTTTTTGTCCTGATCGACCTATTGACTGTCTAACATCTGGTGTCTATCTAGACACTGTTGACATTTTTAATGATCATCTGTTAATCCACACCCTCTCCGAATAATCCATTTAAATTATATGAAACAAATATATGGCAACATCCATATATATAAATTTTAATCCCTTATTTGCTTACACACAGAAATTTGACAGAAGCCATGTTATCTAAAACAACTCATATATTTATGAGCAGTCATGAACAAATTCCTATATTTTTTTCCTCAGGGGATATTATAATGTGCAGTTCTACCTAATTTTTGCAGTTATAAAAACAATTATGCACTTGTACACCTAAAATTTGTGCAGTTCTAAGAACACCTTGCTTACGTAATAATTCCCTCCAATCAGGGCTCAGCACACACTTCTCTGACCTTTGATAACCTGTGATTCATGCTGAACCAATAGAGACATTGCAGCAGGAATAACTCCCATAATAGCTGCAGATCAACATTTTCACACTGCCTTTTTATTTGCGTGAATATGATTGGTTTGTAATTTGTACAGAAGTGAAAGCTATTTTGCATTGTTCTGTAAAAAGTGAGGTGTATATGATGAATGTGTCACAGGGATTATATATCAGGAGTTTATTTACATTGTGGTTACTTAGCAGGAGTTTTTATTGAGTTTGTTGATCCATTAGCTGCTTTTGTACAGATGATGTAATATATAATTATAAACAAAAATATAGAGTGCAGCAATTATTAAATTAAATGGGTGAATAAAATCACAGAATAGACCAGCTCACCCAACTTGTCAGAAATTTTTTTTTAACATTGTTTATTTTATGTAATAGTTGTATATGTGAAATGATGTAATTACTGTAGGACTGAGGCAATATACCAATGTACAGTATCCTCATGCACCTAGCGTTTTTTCGCCACATGGAGCGAGATGCTTGGTGAAACATAGACACTCTGTCGCTAGTAGTACTGTATGTGATAATATTTTGTTTCAAGATGTATACCTTATATTCAGCGCTAACTAAACACTTGGGACCTGTAGATATTCCTGATCTTTTTTAGCTTTTCTCTCGAGTTTATTCTTATCTCTCACAAGTAAATTCATATATGTTAAATTTATGAAACTAGATCAATTCTAAGATACATAAAGCATATAGTTATACCAAATATTTTATTAAGAGTCAGGTAATAGACAATTTTGAACTACATGGGTGGAGGAGAATAGTAAAAAGATGATGAAGGCAGGATAACCCACATAGAAGACATGGGGAAGAAATAAGCAGGGCCACAACTAGGTGATTTGAGGGGGCTACTAAGGCGCCTAAATTTGTTTTACATACAGTACAGACCATGACACCTGGCCGGTCTACACTGTGCCACTAGACAGGGAAACAAACAATAAAACTGGCCAGCCAGAGTAACCCCCCCAGTGACCACTCCCTAGTCACCTGGTGTGTGCTGCGCATGTGCCATAGTATTGAATAACTGATGCAGCTTTAGTATCATTAGTCATTATGCGCAGCGCTGCATCCCTTCTGTGCCTGCATCCCTCCCTGCAGCCACGGCTACCTAGCAGGAGTAGGAGGAGGCAAGAGTAAGCTTAGAAAATTTTGCTTAATGTTTTAGTATATGGGATGATAGGGACCAATCTTATGTGGTTCACCTTGACGTGATGGATAGGCAAACATTTTTGGCCAAACATGTACTAAGAAGAACCTCACTTATACTCCATGTTAATTGTAGAGTTTATCAGAATTATTTTGACTATTATTACCCCTGAGGCAGCTGCAGCAACACAGTCAATCAACAAGAACTGGAAGAGACAACTACTACACATAGTCTGCAAGCCTGCACCATTAGTGACAGTCAGAGAGACAGTTTTGATGTAAGTGGATTTTCACTATAATTTCAATTCTCTCTCTCCTCCCCCTCCCTCTCTAGAAAGTTTTGACCCATTTTTTGTATACTATCCAACTGTACAGTTAAATCATCCTATATGTAAAGTCACATTTGTTTTGTTTTTAATGGAGATTGACTTGACAAGTCCAATCTCCGCTGCCTCATTGAGTGACTGTAAAGAAAGGAAGTGTGGAGGAAAAGGAATTTGGGTTCTTTTGGTGTCTTTGTGCTACAAATAGTGTAGTCTTTGCATAACACAATTGTGCCCATCTAAAGGTGGGTATCATTATTTTACAAACTTAGGTGAACTGTAGGCAACACTGTTTTTCTGAGGGAACTTGTGCAAGTGCAGTGAAGCAGTGTTTGGGCATTTAGCTCTAGCTATGACATGAAGTCCCTAACCATCTGCTCCATTTTATAGCTATACCAGTGGTAAGGAGGATTCACGTGCAAGGAGTGACATTAAAAAAGAGGATTTCCAGTGCTTGAGAGGTTATATGAAGAGTAGCAGTCAGTGTGTGATGAATTTGTGGTGCATTCCATGCTTGCTCATTACTGTATATATAAGAATAGAATTTGATAGTATATATTTTATTCTATTATATTAATGGTCTTTTTGGAGACCATATGGTCTTATCAATGAGCTGTAAAATAACTGAATATAAAAATAAACATATGGGGCAGTATCAGACTGGGGCATGAAAGGCCCTCAAATAAAAAAGGTGCTTAATTATATGCCACTGTAAAGAGAAATGTCTTAGCTCATCCCAGCTATGTTTACGTCTATCTACACTTTTCATATTGTATGCCTACTGCTAATCTTCACCTTGTGAATGCATTCCTCTGCTGATTTGTACAAACACTCTTCTTTTCTCATCCTATAAGAATTGCTCAATCCTATTCCACAATACATTCATTAACACACTATATTTTGAGTAATATCTCAAAAAGAAAATGATTTAAAAACAATGTAACCTTGCTTATTTACACAACACACACAGAGCCCTGCTTATTCATTTCTCATACCCTCATACAATTTACAATACACTTAGAACCTCAATGCACCTATCACATTACATTTGTGCCATGACCTTACAAGTATGAAGTTGAGCATAGTCAGAGACGCAGAGCTGATCAGCTTTGGATCATGGATGCTGGGGGGATGGTACATAATACTACAGCATTTGATGAATGGTGGGTCAGTGGGCTCCCCGGGAGTCACCAGTCATTTGGTACTAGTCTGACCCTGCCATGCGGTCAGAGCTGGCTGTGGGGAAAAAATTCAAAGTTCTAGTGCTCCCTAGATGGCGTCACCAGTGAAAGCACCTGCTTTTCCACCCATGCTACACCTCGGCCTATTAGATTAAACCAAACATTTCTAAACTAAAACTAGAAGTTAAAATGTCATAGAATTTTGACAACCCATGTGAAGAAGCAGCAATATCTCTGGATTTGTCTGATATATTTTTGAGTGTGTGAGTACTCTGTACATCATCTATCCATGTCTCCAACAGATAATAAATACTTAAATAAATCCTGGAGGAATATGAGAATTTGTGCTTGTTCCTCTGTATCCATAACTCTCTAATTCATAAATTGCTGTGACGATATTTATCCTCAAGGTCAACTATTTTCAGATGGAGTAGTTAAATCTTCTTATCTCTGCTCAGCTGCATCAATTAAGAAATTATATTTATAATTAGTTCTTCATACATATTTTCTAAATATGCTATTCTGTGCAGCCTCCTATTTCAGCTATCACAGCTCTTAATTATTTTAAAGAGAGAGGATAAGTGTATTTATTACATTTTGTTTATAGTCTGTAAAGAGGGCTTTTAGCACTAGTTTTTTTTTTTACACATTTTGCTGCTCCTGAAATAACTTGGGACTGTTTAATTTAATAATGGCTTTGTGTACTGATAATCTTCTTAGGAAGTTACAGTGGTGAAGCTCAATCAGAATTATAGAATTTAGCTCAATCACTGGCTTCATCCTTTACACAAATGTATTAAACTGGACAGTGTGAATGTCTACTGTATAATATATATATATATATATATATATATATATACACACACACATACATATACACAGGGGTGTAGCAAGGTCAGCTCCAGGGGAGCACCTGCTCCAAGCAACCTGCTCAGGCAAGGGCGCTGGAGATCAGCCAATCCGATGAAGGGCAGAGCCCCTGCTGAGCTGAGCGTGAAACAAATAAAGAGATCAGTGCTTCCAGAAACAGGGCATGTGTGGATGGAGCGGAGCTTTTGGCTCCGCCCACACCATGCCCCACCAAGGATGCACTGATCTCTGTAAAAGACATAATGTGAATAAGGGGCACTACTATAGCATAATGTGAACTATGGACATTACTGTGACATAATATCAAATGTGGGGACTACTGTGTATCATAATGCGAAAAAATAGCCCAAACTGTGGCATAATGCAAATTAATGGGTACTAATGTGTGGCATAATGTGCATTGTGGCCATTATTTTGCAACATAATGTGAATAAGAGGCACTACTGTGGCATAACTTGATTAAAAGACACTACTGTGTGGCATAATGTGAATAAGTGGCACTACTGTGTGGCATAACGTGAATTGTGGGCAATACTGTGTGGTTTATTTTTAATTGGTGGAATTACTTTGGTGGGTTGGAATATATCTAGCCCTCCATGACCCAGTTTGATACTGCCCCTAATGTTTATTTTTATTTCCCTTTAATTTGCCCCTACATACTGGACACGTCCCCTACATGGCACACTAGGGGGGTGGGGCATTGGTAGCACATACATGGCCAGAGCACCATGGCTAAACTCTACACCCATATATATATATATATATATATATATATATATATATATTATACATACAGGATGTGGCAACCAGTTCCTACAGTTCTCAATAAGTTTTTCAGGCTGGAATGGATAATGATAAGGTTAGAACCCTTTGCACTAGTCCTGGGGCTACTATTTTTCCCTTACACTTCTGCAGCAAATAGAGTGGGAAGGGAATATTTTGGTGCACTCCTTACTATATTCGTCCAGCTTATCACTCTCTCAGCATTAGCCTCAGGCATATTACCTGGTATTCTTGGTTAGTTAAAATGTCATAATGAATGGTAAAATGGATCTGACATCAAAACATGCAGCATTATTCTTCATTCATTAACTATAATGGCAAGAAACTAATTGAAATTGCATGTAATGTAATTTACTTTGAGAAACCCTGACGTTATTATGATTATCCTCCAGGCTGTTTTGCTGTTGCAACATATAGATGTAGACTGTAGGTTGGTAAAGTAAGACTTAATATTAGATCAGGAGCCAGGCTGCTATGGTATGAAGTGCTGATTAACAGTCATTTTGTCTACATAAATTCTACACATGATTAGATGGTGTGACAGAAATAAAAATGTCGTATTAAACAGTATTCTAAAACAAATTGATTCTAACAATGCAGCTTCTGCTGTAACTAAATGCATATCTTTCTCCTCCCCTTTTCCTCCAAATACCTTGAGTGGCAACATCCTCATTGCCTTTCTTTCCTCTCACTTCCTGCTTAACTCATTGCAGTCTTGCATTTGTCATCTCCACTCCAAAAAACTTCCCTCACTATTGACAGCAATGACCTTCTTGCTGCCAAATCCAAGGGCTACTAGTTTCTGCTCATTCTCCTTGACATCTCTGATGTTTTTGACACCATGGACCACCATCTTCTCCTGCAATTCCTTCACTCCTTTGGTCTGTGTGAAGCTTCCCTCCCATGGCTGTCCTCCTACCTCTCTGACAATTCTTTCTCTGTCTAATCTCATGACTACACTTCTCCCCCAATGCCACTACCAGTATGTGTCCCCCAAGGTTCTGTTCGTGGACCTTTTCTATTCTCCCTTTATACTTTATATATCCTCTTTAGGTGATCTCTCCTCCAATGACCTATTTCCCTTTCTCCTCACTCGTATCTCCAGCTGTCTCTCTGCTTTTTCCTTCTGTATGTCCCAACACTTTCCTAAATTTGACTTGTCTAAGACTAAGCTAATAACCTCACTTTTCTCAATTTTATTATCTATTGACATCTCTTCTAGACTGTAAGTGCTCTGTCTTGGCAATATCCTTGACACCTCCCTCTTATTCAAACCACACATTTAGTCCTGTTCCAAGTCCTGATATTTCTGTATCAGAAATATCTCAGAAAGATCAGACCCTCTCTCATCCTGGGGGCAACTAAGACGTTCATACACTCTCACTGGTCATCTCTAGACTGGAATATTGTAATATCCTCTTATCTATCTGACATCCATGTCTCCCACATCTCTACAATCTATCCTTAAAACTGCTGCCCAGTTCATCTTCCTCTCCAAATGCAATATGCCTGTCTTTTCTCTCATTCAAATCCTACACTGGCTCCCTTTCAGAACCAATTTCACACCTCTCACACTAACTTACAGTACAATGCTCTCACCAAATCCTCTCCTATTTACATCCCTGAACTCCTATCACTTCACACAGCCACCTGCCTCTTCACTCCTCAAATGCACGCTGCCTTTCCTCCCAATTGATTACTCCTCCCACCCCTGCCTTCAAGATTTTGCCCATACTTCTCCCTACCACTAGAACTCTCCCTGTCTCCCTAATGAACAGGGCCCACTTCCCTTACACAACAGCATCAAATCTTAGCTGACTAAGCTAAGTGACAGCAGTGGACAGCACTAACATGTGCCAGTTCAGCTTTCAACATGGCACAGAATGCAGTGGCAGACAGGATGGCAGTTTAATAAACTATACGTATCCTTAGGAACTTTACATACCAAGAATGTTTTCATTAATCAAGAACTAGGTCAGAGGCCTGAGAGAGTTGGAATTTGTTTAAGGGCTAAACTTAGGGAAAGGACAGAAAGATTGATTAGTTTTTAATTTATTTATTTTAATGTTTTGATTCTTAAAAAAAATTATGAGGGAAGATCAATGTAGGAACAAGTTCTTCAGCATGAAATACATATTTGATATGGAGGAGGTTTTAGACAACTAATAGATATGCAGTGGCCTTACTTGTGGAGGTTCTGTTAGTACACACTATAAACAGACATTTACTTTGTGCTCAGGGAGGTTGTTGGGGATAATGGGACCAAGACTTGCTGTTTATATCAGAGAAAAGCAGCCTGTAGCTCTCCAGCTGAACTGGAACTCCCAGCATCTGTGATGTTTGACAGGCCTACTGGAAGTTATTTGTCAACAGGTGGCATGCCTCAGTATACCTCAGCCTGCTTTATGCGTGTATGTAATTTCTTGACATATTTGGCATTCAGCAACTGCATGTAGAAGATTGCAGCAGCGGTGTCAGTTCAACTTTCAAAATGGCACATCAGGAAGCAAATGATTTTATTATTCAAGAGGTCTGAGGGAGTTGGAGTATGTATGTAGTTGAAGGCAGGGAAAGGAAGGGTTAATTTCTAGTAAATTTAATTTCATATTTTGATTCCAAAGCAAATTTATGAGGGAGGAGGGGATGAGGCATTCACAAAAAATATGAAATCATTCAAATCATTCTTTGTCCCAGAAGAATCCTTAAATGCTAACTTGCTGCTGCTCCTGGTAGTGGATCTTCATCCCAGTAGTAGTTTAAAAAAACAATTGACTGTTAAACAATCCTTTGCAAGGGGGAGCAAATATGACAGGAGTCACCCAGTTGCAAAGCATATCATTGATGCCATAATATCTATGTTGGCAGGGTCGTCTTTAGAGAGGAGGGGCCCATGTGCATCCCCCATCCGGTGCCCCCTCCTCTCTTCCCAGTGGAAAGCAGCCATCTGATGTGGCTGGCCAGCCATCAGAGCATTAGTAGACTATGGGCACTAGAGTGTGCCCAGAGTCTACTGCGCATGTGTAAAACGCTGCAAAAATGGCTGCAACGGTCATTTTCAGGATATTTGTACATTGCTGACACCCGGCGTGGGACCTCAGAGAGGTCAGTTTTAAATAATATGGGTGCAGGGTGTACGGTGTGGGCTCCCCCTGGACTTGGGGGCCCGTGTGCACTGTACACCCTGCACCCATCATAAATATGCACCTGTATGTTGGTATTAGATGTGTGTCCAATATCCACTAATAATGCAGTGGGTTTTATTTTTAGACAGTTAATTGAGGTCCTGTGTCCCCACTACCAAATCTCATCAAGATTTTACTTCACTAGAAAAGCAATTCCCAGCCTGTACAGGGACGTTAAAAAAATTTAATTAGTGTCCTCCTAAATGCCGTTGTACCTACTTAACCACAGATATGTAGACAAACGGAACAGAGCAAACACAATATTACATGACTGTAACAGCCCACTGGGTGGGTGTATTGCCTTCAGCGGCACCAACAGATGCATCAGCATATAAGAAACAGCAGCTCATTCAGAGGCAGGCTACTCTGTGTATCACAGGTTTCATTAAGAGGCATACTGCTGACAACAATTTAGAAAAACTCAGGGAAGTCATTGCAAAATGGCTTACCCTGCTTGGACTCTCTTCAGGATTCATAAATTCTGACAATGCCACTGTCATGGTCCTGCGGACTGACCCTCCAGATATACCAATCTGAGAATCGCCACCTGTAACTTTTACAAGTTACCTCGTGTAGTTAACTAAACCCGGTAACTGCCACCAGCGAAGGGGAATTTTAGTGTTAAAACACTGGGTAAGCCTTTGCTCTTACCTGCCATACAATTATGCACACTTAGTAAAATAGGTAACATGAGCCATATGAGGCCTTGGGTCATAAAAACACAGATCTATAACTAGAATTAATGTTTAATTCAAGAATTTCATCAAAGCTTATTTACACAATGTTACAAGAATATAATAATGTTAAAAGGAATCACACAGCTTACTTACAATTTCCAAAACTAAAATAAAATAATAAATTGGTGAAACAAATCACTCTGTTGGATTGAATGGATTTGGGATGAGGTTGTCCCAATGGCGGACTCTGGAACATCTGTATCCTTTGATAGCCTCACGCAGAATGAACACTGACCCAGAATTGAGTCACATATTTATGTCTGCTTCCAGGTATCCCCCTCACCCCCTCCCTGAGTTGATTTTAACCCTTGTCAGCTCAGAATTGATTGTCCAGCTGGCTGAAGCCCAGGGTCCCCCGGCCACCTGAGCAGGGGTTATTTCATTATACCTTCAGCTCCCTGTGAAGTTTGGGAACCTAAGGTTTAGATCAATAAGTGTGCCCACTGATTAGGTGACGGAATATACACATCTGTAGACTGAATGTCTCTCGGTATAAACAACCGTTCTTTGATCTCTGTCCCTAAACAGAACACAGGGCTCTTAATGACTGTTTTAGAAAGGGACTGGCCAGCGAGCCTGTAATTTCCATGGACATTGTTCTTATATTCCATATACAATTAGACATTTTTATGGCTGATGCAGGAAAAGAGACTTTCTTACAACCTTTGCAGCTCATCTTCAAAGGGAACTCATCCAGATGAGTTTTGTCACCTATCCACATACAAAGGATGCTACATACCAATTTACAAGGGAAAGTTATGTGTTTATAGCAACACAATATCATGTGCAGTTATGCCCAAGCTGATGCGAAATCAGCTTTTCTGCTACATCCACCAATATTGTGAGAGGATTACAGCTGGGTGAAATCCAACATGTCCTATGTTTGCTCACACAATCAACTTGGTGGTGCAGATGTTCTCTCTGCCCCGAAAAATTTCTGGACATTTTCGCCATTCAGCAGGCACATGTAGAATATTGCAGCTCCTGCAAGAAATTTTTAATTTGCCTTGCCACCAGCTGAAGCAAGAGGTAGTTACAATGTGGAACTCCACCCATATGCTTCAGTGGATGGAGGAACAACAAAAAGTCATCCAAAGCTACACAGCGAACTATGACATAGGAAGAGGAAGGGGAATGCACCTTACTGAAGCACAGTGAAAAATACTTTCCGTATTGTGCAAAGTGCTTAAACCATTTGAAGTATTCACCTGTGAAATTAGTTTGAATACTGCCAGCTTGAGTCAGGTAATTCCCCTAATTAGACTGTTGGAAAAGCAGAAACTGAAGGAAAAGCTGAAATGAAGCGATTCTGCAAAGTACATTGGACTTGTAGATCAAGTCCTTTATTCACTTCACCTGGAACCAAGGGTTGTCAGGACCTTCCAATGGGATCAATACATTTTGGTAATCTTGCTTGATCCTAGATTTAAGTCATATGTCCTGTCTTTCTTCACAAAGGACACAGATCTGAAGAGATGCAAAGACCTGTTGGTAGGCAAATTGTCAGCTCAAGTGGCACGTGATGCAGCTATGGGTCCTCCTTCAGATTTTCCTGCAAGTGTAGCTGCCAAGGAAAACTAAACTTTCCCAAAAGTTACACTGGTGATGCAGGCGAGTCAACACAATCAAGGTTTGGCATCTTGTTGGGTCTAAAAGAATTGTCTACAATTAAATGAATGAGACATCTACCGTGACTGATATGGTCACCATTCAAAGATTCGTTGAGAACTATTTTTAATGATAGCATCCAAATAGGCATGACAGACAGTCTGACTGCTAGCAGGAAAAAGAGGCCCTTGCACAAACTGGCTTTGCTAAACCAGAGCTGCCCACCCTCCAGTGTGTACTCTGAAAGAGTTTTCAGCACAGCCAGGAACCTAGTCAGCTATCGGCATAGGAGGTTACTTCCTCAAAATGTGGAAAAGATGATGTTCAATAAAATGAACTACAAATTCCATGAGGAAGACCTTTTCCAACAATTATGTCCAAAAATTACAGAGGCACCTGTAGTAATGGTTTCCAGCGGGGACAAATTAATATTGTGTGAAGAAAGATGATTTAGACACTGGTGAGGGTGAGAAATTGGATTATGATGGGGACAACATCTTGCCTCTTAAGCCAGTTTGTGCATGTAGAGATCAATGCCAGCAATTAGCTGCACATTGGTAGCTTGTCTTCTGGGGGCCCAAACAAACCAATCGCGTGATGATTGAGGATATTGTTGATGAAGGGGTAAAGATGGCAGGTGCTTGATTCTAGCAGAGAGAAGGGAGCTAGCTGACGTTGGACTGCTTGTTGTTACATTTATAGCCAAGGTTTATGAATTTTGAAGACTTTTTTGATGAATGCACTGCAGATGATATATCAGTAAGGAGGTTCTTAGATGGTTAAGGTTCCTACCTCTACTTATTCTGGCTTTACAAAGTGTACAGATGGCTTGACAATTGTTGTCCAGATTTGAGAAGAAATAATTCTACACAAAATAAGAGTATTTTTTTTTGTTTTATGCCCAGCCATGACAATGGGCTTGTCCTTATCATGGGCAACAACTGTTTCCACTGGGGCCTGATTTACACAAACAACATCCTCATCAACAACATCCTTATTAGCGTCAGCTACACAAATATCCACCTCATCCTGGTGCACTTCCATAAAAGCATCCTCAATTTCTATGTCAGCATGTTCACTTGTGCATACATCATCATAAGAGGCAGAACCACCAGTCATAAATAAAGGCCAAGGCTTTAGCCTTTCCTTGACACTTTGTGTGGTGAAATGCATATTGCCAATTTTATGTCTTTCTGCAGGTAACTTTCCCTTTGTTTTTTCTTTACCATTGTAAAAGATTGGTTCTCTGACTGGCAGCAGCTCCAGCACTAGTATGTGGTTCCTACTCTCCTTTCAAATTATAGTTCTCCATATCAACAAACACGAATGAAGTGGGGGTACAGCCCTCATCAATTTGTACCAATTTTAAATATTACACTGCGGTATCAATGACCTGCAGTGTCACAAGATTTTTTATGAACAAGAAAAGAATAACACACTGCGCTACCACTTACAGTGTCACAAGAATTTTTGTGAGTAAAACACTGCACTAACACTTAGTGTCATAATATTTTTTTATGAATAAGAAAAGAATAACGCACTGCACAACCACTTAGTGTCAAAAGTTTTTTATGGGTAATACACTGTGCTACTATTTTCAGTGTCACAAGATTTTTTATAAGTAAAACACTGCACTACCACAGACAGTGTCACAATATTTTTTATGAATAAGAATACCACACTATGCTACGACTTATATTGTCATAATATGTGTATGATAAACTGCGATCTAGCCAGCAGTATCACTGATCAATAAAAGCATAGCTAGCATTCACAAAAAAACTGAAAAAAAATATATATTTTTTAATTTTTTGTGGAATTCGAATCTTTTAGAACTTTTATTTTTTTAAACTGGGGAAGAGCACCCCTGGATGAGGCAGCAGCCCCTTGATGAACAACACAGCTCCCCTTTATGGACAACAAAGCACCCCTGTGGAGTGTGGATGGACATCCTGAAGAGTCACAAATACTGTACAGTACATGGATGACAAACTGTTGTCTGACCAGCAGAGTCACCAAACAAGTATAGCATAGCTAGCACACAGAAGAAAATATATTTAAAAAAATATCTTTTATTTTTTAATGCTTTGTGGAATGATAATAATTAATTTTAACTTTTATTTTTTTTACACTGGGGAAGAGCATCCCTGGATTGACAGAGCACCTCTGGATGACACAGCACCCCTTTATGAACTGCAGCCCTAGCCCCTTGATTAACAGGACAACGGTGACACAGTGGCACCTCCCACTTTATGCACTACAGACCCAGCCCGACAACACTGCACCCCATAACATCTACAACACTGTGCCCTTGAACAACAGAGAAGAATAGAGCCCCTTGATTGATGGGACAACAGTGACACAGCAACACCCCCAACTTTATGTTCTCCAGCCCCAGCCTGACAACATTGCACCAAAGATGGCTGCCTCACCTTTTACATGCTCCTGAACATCTCCATAATACAGCTTCATCTCTACAAAAGTGACATCAGAAGCACAAGAAATATCCAAGGACTTACCTGTAACTTGTACTGAACTACATGGACATCTCTCCAAAATCAACAGATTGCATTCCTGCACTGAGATTCACATTGGATTGAATCCTCTACCTTTTCCACTAGAACTCAGACTGGCATTACCTCTGCAGTGGACACTCCAGAGCAAGGTACTGTGGAATACAAATTATCTTTGGCTCCAGCTCCCCCCAAGACATCATTCACCTCTGTTCTCTTCTCAGTAAATAACTCTGATTTATTGCATTAATAATCTAAAATACAGTATCCCCAGTCTCTGAAATCTGGAGGTCTGGTCATTTTAAAACACAGAATCCCTTTTTTTTTCCTGGAGACATGTTATCTTTACCCTTGCACAGAATATCCACTTCAAAAGGAGTCTCACACTGGGATTTTCACACATATACAATAGGAATGGCTTCTAACACCTTTCCACAAGCCAGCTTTGCCCTGGAATAATTTGTGTGACTAAATCATCAACTGAAAAGACAAGTTAGCTTATTTAGATACTCCTTACTCAAAATATACCTTTTGTACAAGAGAGAAGCAACTGGACATAGCAATAGCCAAATTAAATTAGAGTGCTCATGAATCCCATTATAACTTCTGGATCACACACAGAGTTGAGAAAACAGAAAAATAGAAACTGGATGATATTCTCTTATCATCAAATGCAATTCATGCTCTCTCATCGATGACCCAATGTATTCTTACACCTCCAGCTTTATGCTTTCACTCCGCCCACCACGAGCAGCAGTTCCTATAGATCCAGCACAGGCTTCCATTCTTAACTCCCTTGACATTTTCAAAAAACTCAATGGGGCAGTTGTGGGAAGTGAGGACGAAAGTCTCTTATCCGCTGTAACCATGTAAGTTCATTGCCTTCAGGTTCACCAGTTTCATATAGGAGACAAATAGAAGTGGTACTTATCAAACGGCCCTGTGCTTGGAAGAACAGACCTGTAAACTCTCACTCTGTGACTGACATCCCCAGAGCCCCCCACACTCAATATAAAGAAAACTACAAGCCCTCTGGTATGCCCAATCAGGTCCGTCCTTTGTAATGCCAGATCTATAAGAAACAAGACTGTTACAATTGCTGACCTTATTGAATCTTCAGATCTTGCCTGTATTACAGAGACTTGGCTAGTTGAAAATGCAGCTCCTATTTTGGATGCTGCAGTTCCAACAAATTACTATGTCATTCGCAACCCAAGACTTAACCGCAGGGGAGGGGAAGTGGCAATCTGCTTTGAAAAACAACTTAAACTTAGGGTCCACCCAATGGAAATTACTCAATCATTTGAGTGCATTGCTGCTTAGAGTTCTACAGACTTAGGATTCATAGTACTTCTCATTTACCACCCCCCTGGAGATGGAAAGATATTTCTACAAGAATTTGTAGATATTGTTGCTGGACTAGTTCTGGAGCATCAAGGATGGCTGAAACTTGGGGATTTCAATGCATGGGTTGATGATGAGCTCTCTTGCCTTGGCCAAGATCTCCTGTGCACAATAAATGCTCTGGGCCTCACACAAGTCATTCCTTCATGTACTCATATAAGTGGTCACACTCTTGATCTTGTCTTCCAGATTGGATTTTAAGTCTCTGACCTAAATATAAACCCAGTCACATGGTCAGACCACCACTCAATTTGCTTCTCAGTTGCAACCCCTCAAAATAGAACTTTACTTATTTTGTTGACAAGGTATTATCCAAGAAGGGTCATGACCCCCCAGGCTATTGGAACAAACCTGGATCTTTCTGCGGTAATGGGTGCCTGTGAAGATCCTTGTTCTCTAGTCCATTACTATAGCAGAGATGTGACAGCTGTAATGGATATTATCACCCCTGTGCATATATGACCTCACATACCACACCGTCAAGCCCCTTGGTTTGACAATAGTGTTAGTGAACTCAAGCAAAGGGGGCGTAGACTTGAAAGACGATGGAGGAAGACTAACCTGGTAAAGGATAAGTTAACACTAATCAAATATATTGGAGAATATCAATCAACAATCACCCGTAAGAAAACAGAGTTCCTTTCAAATGAGATCAAGGCAGCAAACAATAGGCCAGCTCAGCTTTTCCGTACAGTGGAGATGCTTTGCAAAACAGCATGCCTGCAATTGATGAAACCCTCTCCCAGTCAAGATGCAATGAGTTTGCTAAATTCTTTGCAGATAAAGTATCCTCCATCCGGGCTGGAATCTCCACAGTGCCATCAAAGAATTGCCAAACTATCAAGCCTGCCAAGGTAAGCCACCTGTCTCCCTGGAACAGATTTGACATAATGAATGTAAAAGACATTGCCAAAATTATCAGAATGTTGCGACCCACCACCTGTGATCTGGACCCTGCCTCAACCAAGTTTCTCATAGGGCGTATGGACATAATTGGCCCTGTAATTGCACAAATAGTTTAATGCTCTATGCAAACAGACATTTTTCCAGAACCACTAAAGGAAGCAATTTTTAGACCACTTCTTAAAAACCTAATTTAGACCCCAACTGCGTGACCAACTATAGACCAGTATCAAACCTTCTTTTTCTAGGAAAGGTCATTGAGAAAGTGGTGGCAATACAACTGGAAACCTGCCTGTCTACCCATGATATTTATGATCCATTCCAGTCAGGATTCAGGAGAAGACATAGCACTGAAACAGCTCTAGTATGTGTGCTTAATGATCTTCTGATGGCAAGAGACAGAGGTGACTGTTCAATCTAAATCCTTCTGGATCTCTCAGCAGCATTTGATACTGTGGACCACAGGATTCTAATTGAGCACCTGAAAAATTTATGTGGACTGGATGGCACAGTCCTTAACTGGTTCAAATAATTTCTGACTGGCAGGTCACAGAGAGTTTCTTCTGGAGTAAACTCTTCATCACCAGTGCCATTTCCATGTGGTGTCCCACAGGGTTCTATACTATCTCCCATGCTTTTTGCAGTATACATGCTACCATTGGATGAAATAATCAGATGTCATGGCCTGGTCTACCACTGCTGTGCAGATGATACACAACTGTACCTGTCCTTGCTACAGGTACAAAGGACCCCATAACAACCCTAAATGGCTGTCTAGCTGAGCTTCAGGAGTGGATGAGTGCCAGTTGGCTGCAAATGAACCCTGATAAAACAGAGGTCCTTATTATAGGTCACAAGTCAGGGCTACAACATAGCCAAACAACAGAACTTACGCTTGGGGGATCAGAATTACAAAACACTGAACATGTGTGGAATCTTGATGTTGTCCTTGATAGTGGCTTGACAATTAAACATCAGGTATCAGCCACAATCAAATCCTCATTATTTAATCTGAGGAACATTGCCAGCACTTAATTCCCTCAGAAGATCTGCCTACAGTCATAATGCATTTATATCATCAAACCTAGACTACTGCAATGCCCTCTACCTTGGACTCCCAGCAAAAGTATTGCACTGCTTGCAGATGGTACAAAACGCAGCTGCCAGGCTATTAACCTGGGCTATTAACCATGCCTAGGCTACTTCAAAACCCTCTACATTGGACTCCCAGCAAAAGAATTGCACCGCTTGCAGATGGTACAAAACGCAGCTGCCAGGCTATTAACCAACTAGCACCGTTCCAGCCACATAACACCACTCTCTACTCCCTTAACTGGCTGCCTGTCAGATGGCAAATTGTTTTCAAGATTGGCTTACTAACTTACAAAGCCCTACATAACCATAGCCAAAGATACCTAAAGCAGCTTCTGATCCCTTACCGTCCCACTGGATTACTATGATACATTGACGAAGGACTATTATCATTACCTAGAATCTCCCAGAATTCGTCTGGGGGTCGAGCTGTCAGTTTTTGGGCTCCAAACTTATGGAACTCACTTCTCCGCACAGTTTGAGAGGCCTCCACTCTAGAATCCTTCAAAAATAGACTCAAAACTTACCTCTTCACCCAAACATTTCACTAATGTCCCTTGTTTAAGCTCTCCACAACCGGAGTGAAACTGGCACCAATCATGGGACCTTTAAAGAATCCAAAACCCGTGAGAATCCGAAAGCAAGATGATGATGTTTTACCTTGTTTTCGGATCTGAGACAGACAGAAGAACTCGAGACGAATTTGGATTCGACTCGAAATTGCAATATTCAGGTGGGTCTGGTTTTCAGAGAACCATACCCTCTCAACTCTAATATATATATATATATATATATATACATGACAGGCTCAATCCACGGCACTCGACCATCTGGGGTGCCCTTGGTATGTGACCACACCATCTACATAAAAAATATCATACAAACTCGGCATTCACATGCTTTTCAAACTGCAACTCCTTTGAACATAGGGAATGTTGGTTCCAAAATATTGCAATAATTTGTTAAGCTGGCCACCGCTTCACGGTCATTCCCATCTAGCCAGTCCCTACACTGATTCTCAGATAAATGAACTTGATCTGCCATCTTGGCCTCAAGCTTGCATACATTTTAAACAGAAAACTGGGTCCTGCCTTAAAGAGACAGGACCACACCCAGGGCTATCAGTTAATAAGCACCTGGAAAAAGAAAAAAGTTTGTCTTACATTTGAAAAACAGGGTGCCCTAGCAAGTGTGACCACAAAATTGAAATAAACGACAGGCTCAATCCACGGCACTCGACCATCTGGGGTGCCCTTGGTATGTGACCACACCATCTACATAAAAAATATCATACAAACTCGGCATTCACATGCTTTTCAAACTGCAACTCCTTTGAACATAGGGAATGTTGGTTCCAAAATATTGCAATAATTTGTTAAGCTAGCCACCGCTTCACGGTCATTCCCATCTAGCCAGTCCCTACACTGATTCTCAGATAAATAAACTTGATCTGCCATCTTGGCCTCAAGCTTGCATACATTTTAAACAGAAAACTGGGTCCTGCCTTAAAGAGACAGGACCACACCCAGGGCTATCAGTTAATAAGCACCTGGAAAAAGAAAAAAGTTTGTCTTACATTACATATATATATTAATGATACTGACTTTTTAACTTCTGAACAATCCTTCCTATACCTTCTAAACCTTTACACGATCCTGACTATATCTTCTAAGTTGACGCTATTTGCGTACGCAGTCATACAGTAAAATAAAAACCTTCAGATATTGAAATGTGTTTCCAATGCACAAAGTGTAATATTCAACATAAAAACAGTAGGTTACATGCTGTGATCTAAAGACAATTTAGCGCAAAGAAATTATACAGACCCAAGGTACAGTTATACATACGCACTCGCACTGGGACCAGTTACCGGCATCCAAAAGAAACCTCCATCAACAGCATCAGCATGAAGACTACAGATTGGAGTCGGTACGCACATTTATATTCTTACAGGGATAAGCAACACAATAGAAGAGTGTGGCATGGTTCCATTGGTTCCCAGTACGCATGCATCTGTTACAGGATATTTAACAGGTTGATTCAAATGGACACAGATCAGCCTCCGATAGCCTTTTGTCTCCTTTTCCCCGCCGCATGCAAATCTAAGCTGTTAATATTACAAATTACATTTTAGTGTTTTAACTCTCTACAGTCCATAAGTTGAGAATGCATGTTGCGATCTTCTCACCGATGACACCGGAAAGCTGTTGAGACAGAGTAGATCAGTACAACACCAAATACGGTTTGCTTATCATGTACTAAACCTTAGTTGCAGAAAACAGTCATTTCTTTACATGCTGGCATTGTGAATGAATCATGTAATAATAACCCTTTTGCACTACGGAACTATTGCTTTAAGTGTATGTATGCAAGGGAGAATGACACTAAATAGCGTTGTGTGTCTCAGGGTCTGTGGGGTCTGTGGGATACTTAGCGAGCAACACTAAGCTGGAAAGGTATCTCTGAGTGTATGGGACTAAGTCGGTATTGGTTGTGTAGGGATCGTTAAAAAGCTGAACGTGCTAATAATTAGCTATTTTGCGTTGTGCACTGTTTAACATCGCGTGTATGTGTTAATGTGAATGCTGGGAAAACACCACAAATTTGCTACTTTTTAGTGCTGTTCATATTTAAGTCTGTCGTGATTTTAATGTGGTGGAAAATCATTTTTCTGTATGTCAGACACCGTCGGTATGTGCTTGAGGAAGATTATTAAAAAGCTGGCCATGCTACTTATTAGCAATTTTGCGTTGTGTTTTGTGTACTATGTGGCTTTGACAAAATGGCGCTGTGTGACCTATTTCTAAGATGGAGTCTTGTTGCCATTCGCAAGATGGCATCACTCCGATCTAATTTTAAAACTAATTCTGTCTCAGCCAATTATCCAGCTTTGACTATATATATATATATATATATATATATACATACACTATATATATATATACACTATATATGTATGTCACGTATTAGAGCATCTCAGTTGCTGGGATACGCTGATGCTCCGGCTGGCTGGTCATTTCCGGTACACTTTCTGGAAATGAGTGTCTCGTGTACCAGTGGACGTGAGATGTTGAACGCACTGGCTGTATAAAGATATGTTTATGTTTCTTTGCACAATTTATTCCTTGAATAAGGGTGAATAAACCCGATATGTGGGACTCCTGCTTCCGTGTGTGGCTTACGTTATTTATTATATATACTAGTCCCTGCAGTGCCCCCGCACTCCCTGTAATAGACAAAAGGCTCCGGTGCTCTGGTCCAATGAAGTCATGCAGCCATAGAAAGAACAGCACATGGAGCCTTACAATAAGCAAAAAAATTATGTATTGAGCAACATTTAAGGGTGCAACCCCCTTTCTCAAGCCCACACCAACAAAGTAAAAGACAAAGAATAAAGCAACTTACCCCACTAAGTAGTATGCTATCCCACCCGAGCCGTCCTCTGCCTGGGTCCACAGCCAGAAGTCACTGGTCAGGGCGTATCCAGCTCCCATCAGCCTGCATAACTAGGCAGCCAGTGCATTTCATGGTACAAGCCCATGTGGCGCAGCGGTGATAACTCCCAGTGCAGGCACATCAGGTTCCTTACCCATCCGACCATCTACCTCACGGCTGGGCTTCAAAGTGGGCATCTAGGGACAGAAAGTCACACACTAACATATTAATACATACAAACACAACATTTAGAAAGATACATAACTAATAGTAAGCATTCATGATATGAAAACACTGATTGGGTTCATGTATTCCAATTAATTTCATCGTTTAATCCCATTGGATGGAATGTTGAAGTCTAAAAATCCATCTGGTTTCCTTATTCAAAATAATTTGCGCTCTATCTCCTCCTCAATGCAATTCAGACACATGATCAATTTTAAGGTATTTGAGGGAAGATAAACTATGACCAGCAGATTTAAAGTGACATGCTACTGGCTGTTAATGGATGATCGGTGTAAGGCCATCCGTTCTCAGAATTTCCGAGTTGTCTGGCCAACATACTGTAGTACAGCCCACATGGGCAAATTATAACATATATAACATGAGTTGTGGTACATGTTACCACATGGCAAATATCGAAAGAGATATCTTTATGCAGATGCTTAAAAGTTTTAGATTCACATAGAAATTTGCAGGTTACACAATTTTATCTACAACAATGCGGCTGCGCAATGGGATCTGCAATCTCACCATCTTATGCTAACATCTTTATGTTTAAACGTCACTTTCTTAGGAAAAATGACGCAGTTGTGAAGAACTGTTAGAATCAGACAGAGAGTTCCTATTCAGGTCTGAAACCAAAATCCACTTTCTTCCCACTTGAGTCTAGGGGCCCATATGTGGAAATGTTCTCTAAACTTGTTAAACAGGATTTTGATCTACTAAAAGCTCTTAATAGACGGAAAAATCTGACCCAAAAATTATTTGAGGTGATGCAAGTTCAAACTCAAATCAAACTTGGTTATTAAAAATGCAGATAAAGGTGGGTTATGGATCAAGAATTTTACATCAGAGAAGCATATTATTATTTGCTTTCTGATGCTAAATCACATGCCAAATTGGATAAGGATCCAAACACTGAATATGTTGAAGACTTACAATTACTTTAGCAAAAAGGCTGTGATATGAAAATGTTGAGTCATGAGGAATACAAATATATTTTCAATACCACAACTACTGTTACCACTTTCTACCACATACCAAAAATTCATAAGGATCTACAACACCTTCCCGGCTGCCCTATAGTGGCAGGTATAGATTCATTAACATCCAGACTCTCCCAGTATGTAGACGCTTTTATTCAAAAGTATGTACCTCATTTGGCTTCCTATGTTAAGGATTCTTCCCACTTACTTCAACTAATTAGTAATATTAAGTGGGACGTTGATTACAAATGGGGGACTATTGATGTCCAATCTCTCTATACTGCTATTCCTCATGTCTTGGGCATTAATGCAGTAAAATCAACTCTCCTATCAGATAGTAATATACCTGCACAATTGGCTGAATTTATCTTTGAGTGTTTTTATTTTGTGCTCAAATACAACTATTTTGATTTTTTGAGGGAGTGGTTCTTGCAATTATGTGGGACCACTAGGGGGACTATTTGGGCACCAAGCTTGGCGAACATATATATGGGGAGTTGGGAGGTTAACACCCTATCAAATAAATATCATGATAAGATTATATTATATAAATTTTATATCATTATATCAACGACATCTTGATTTTTTGGAGGGGTGAGAAATCTGAATTCAGTGAGTTTGTAGATTGTCTTAATTTTTATTTCTACAATCTTAAATTTACTTCTAATTTCAGGACTACTAAGATTGAATTTTTGGATCTTGTGTTAAGTGTAGAGAACTTTCCCATATAATAAATATAGAAACCTACACTTGCCTTAAACCTGTGGATAGCAACAGCTATCTTGAATTTAATAGTTGCCTCCCTGGAAGGAAAATATACCTTTCTCCCAGTTTCTTAGACTGAGGAGAACCTGTGCTAATATTAAAAAATTTGATATTCAGTCTAAGGTATATGTAGATTGGTTAGGGAAGAGGTTTGCAAGTTAACATAAATTGCAATGAAACAAGCTAGAAGTATTGATAGGAAATCGCTTTTAAAGCCTAAAGAGGTGGTAACAACAGATTATTTATCTTATAAAGATTGTACATTTATTACCCATTATTCAAGTACAGATACATAACTTTCTAGGATTTTGAAGAAAAACTGGCATATACTTAAATTAGACCCTATCTTGGCTGAACATCTGCTTAATCATCCAAGCATTATATATTATATGGCCAGGAATCTGAAATCTGTTCTATCTAAAAGTCAATTAAGGCCGATATCACTGATAAAACTATTTCTACCATTTTCTTAGAGCTCAAAGGTTGTTATCCTTGTGGGAAGTGTAATCTGTGCCCATATGTGAATAAAGGGGCTAAAATTGCTCAAAACATAGATAATCAACAGATCAAGAACTTCATTAATTGTAATTCTATGTTTGTTGTCTATATGCTTGTATGTCCATGCGGGCTCAGATATATAGGCAAAACAAAACAAAATGTGAAGATTCATATCCTCAAACACCTTCGCAACATTAAAAATGGTGTTACAAATTATAGTGTTCCGAAACACTTTTAATTATTTCATAACAGTAATTCCTCTAAGTTGAAGTTTAAGGGTATAGAATTTGTTCCTCTGAATAGTAGAGGTGGTGATCAAGATACATTTTTATTAATACTTTAGTGCCTGATGAGCTAAATGAGGGCTATGAAATTACCACTTTTATTGAGTAACTTATTTGTCTTGCCTGTTTCTCAGTTTATATTTTACAGGTACCAGTTGCATCATATGATTCAGAAAGTCCTGGTTCTCATTCCCCAAATGATTTAAGAAATTGGTGATATGCGACCTCTATGCTAATTTTTTATGAATATGTACTGTATATATCTAGTTGTTTGGTACATAAACATCCCATTGTACTCTGTAAAATTTGCAGTGTTATTTTATTGATATGTACTAGGGTCACTATATGCTATGTGTTTTATATGGTATAGCACAGTCAATCTATTTATATTATTTTATTGTCATTCCTTCAAATATTTTAAGAAGTTGATGATATACAACTTATATGCAAATTTTTATGAATTTTTTCGAATATGTATTGTATGTACCTTGTTGTTGGATATATGACAATATCCTATTGTACTCTGTAAAATTAGCAGTGTTACTGTGTATACATGTACTTATGTTCTTATATGCTATGTGTTCTATATGTTATAGTACAGCGAACATATTAATATAAATGTTACATTATGCAGTTGTTTTCTATTATTTATTTAAGCTGTATTAACACTCATCATTCTGTATTTGTGGATATGAAAGGAAACAGTGTATATACTGCTATGTATTATATGTATTGTAACATCAAGTTGAGATTGACACAGCTAGGGGTGTGTATTGTTTATATTCACAATTTCACACCCACTGCACGCTGATTGGCCTCTGGTCATGTAAATACAAGTCTTTGCATCATGTAGGCCAGCCCTCTGATGAAGTCTATCGATGAAACCCATTAGGGCGTGGCCTACTGACGCATCTCTGTCACATCCAGCTACCCCTTCCGGCTCCCTGTCCCATGGTGTTCCCGACATGCTGCTGCATCATGGAGTCTTGCGGCATGTGATGCAGGTTCCCGGCTGTGTCCAGATGATGGTTGGTGCATTGCCTGGGTGTGGATATAACAAATCAATGTGGTAACCAGCCCACAGTGTCATCTTTTATGGTACGAGCATACCATATGCAATTACCCGGTGGCATTATCTGTTCTTTTTCTTTTAGATTGTTTGTCCTGAGGTATTCTGTTCTATCTTTATCACAGAAGGGGAGCAGCGGTTCTTATATATGGACTCTAGTGCTTTTTACATTTGAATCTGGTTGGTGAGCTGCGTGGAGACTCACATACAGTATTGTGCTCACTTTGAGTGTTAAGCACCTATCATATGTTTTATTTTGTATTTATCATTTGGATCCCATTGATCTGTGCTGCTAATACTCTTTGTGATTCATTCATTGTTCTTATTGATCTAGATATTTATTGTATGGTCTAGTGTATAATACCATGTTTAGTAATATATATTTTGCGTGTGGATATACAAAAAATGTTAACAAACAGCACCGGAAAAGGTCACAAGAATGCTCTAGGATCTTTAATGAAGAGCCGGTCTGTCCTCAGTCCCCATTAGAAACCAATATATTTATTCAGACCTACATATCTATTTACTATTTTTAAATTAGCATTATTAGCCTTCTATTACATCATAATAAAATTTTACAGGTTGAAAATCACTGTGAATCACACTTAATTGCACAGAGTTTGGTTTCTGGACTGTCTACACTTAGCGGCATATTTATCAAAGCTTGATGTGAGATAAAATTATGAGATATATATATCACCAAACAATCAGCTTCTAACTTACATTTTGCAGGCTGTGTTTAAGAAATGATAGTTTGGAGCTGATTGGTTGGTGATATATATTTCACAATTTTATCTCACATCAAGCTTTGATATATATATATATCCTGTTAGTGTGTCGGAGCCTGGGGTTATGCTACTGCCTGACATAGGTTATGGTGTTCCTCTCCTAGTTTCAGTTGGGTTGTTGGTTGTACCATGGCACATCCAAGGGTGCCATACCTGTAAGGGGTGTAAAAAATGATTCCCCTCTCCAAAGTAACAACACCTTTGGATGCCCCACAGTACAACAACAACCCACAATTCATTGTCCATCATTTTTCTTCTTTACTATTGTTTATGTATGTCTGTTCACATAGACCTGCACGCTTCTGTTTATTTTGTTTATTTTCTTCATTGTGTTTACTTAACTCCTATGTGATTTGGCAAGCATGAAAAAAATATAGTTAGATTAAACAGAATTATATTTTGTACTCCAAATTAGTGATAACTAATAAGATAAGTAATAAGATATCAAAAGGACATGTTCTGACAGAAGCATATTTCAAACTGTATAATGGGGTCAGAGTCACATATGATATGAGCGCTTTAGAAGGGTCCTTATGTGCAGTAATATATTATACTGTACATGCTCATTTGAATTTATGTAGTGAATTGCAATTTCTCTAAATAAATGTAAAACTATTATTTCATATGCTTGTATTCATTTCTTTACAAGTATTAGAACTCCATTAACAATATACTACTTTATAATATGTTCTCAGGGCCATATGGGAAATTGGTGCAGGTAAGAAATGTACTATAAAACCAATTACCTGGTGTACCATAATTAATGCTGCCAGATGCACCATCCTGGGCATGGTGAATATTCTAAATACCATACTGTAGGTGCAGTGTAATCACAAATATTACTAAATTACATATGAAGGAGAAAAATATGTATTTTATCACATCTATATTATATAATAACTAGCTGGAAGAATGTTCAAGTTATTTTTCTAATTATTGCAGATTATCTGTGAAAGCCGTTATCATATATACCATGTGTATAAAATTACTCTCGGAGCTCAGTAATCAGGGTATTGATGCAGCTGGAGATCCAGTTCACAGCCTCAAACCAGATCTTGTAAACTCCAAATTGGTGCTCTCCTACCAAGTTTTATATGATTGAAGAACCTTAACTCACTTACTGGTGCTTACAGACATCTCCATAGATGTCTATTAGGATGGCAGAATCTGAAAAGTTGTCAAACAGCAACATGCAAAGCATTTGTCAACTAAGTAATGCAATAGATGCTTTGCTGAGTCCCTGTCTGTTTAAACTACTATGTGCATGCGTGGATATTAACTGCACGTGCATATATTACTTTAACATTTTGCCGCCATTCTGAGGTCTCTGATGAAGCTTGCTGAAGAGGGTTTTTTTTGTTTGGAAGCACTGGCTTGTTAAATTGTAGTGATATGCATGATCACAATACATGATACATGATTACAAATACCCCAGGGTTTTGTTACCCCACCTGTAGAACAATCGACCTTAGTAACCCCATAACATATTGCAAACACATGTGCACCCTGAGTAAAGTGTTTACTGCATTACCAAAGAATTAATGAATACATAAATTAGTCAGCAAAGGACCATTGAGAGAGCATTGGTAGACTGCATATGCATTTTAGCTGCTAGCAAACACGCAATGACTGTTTTTTTCTTGAAATGCTATATTTTATTCAAATCACAGATGCAGCAAAAAGCAGCTCACATTGTACCCGAGATGCTAGGATGCAACATTAACCACACAGGAGTTGGTATAACACATGTATAAAAATTGCAGATTAAGCACAATATAACTTGGTGAGAGGAAAAGCAGCAGCTGCTCTTACTGTATCAGTGTCCTTTTTACACAGATACAGACTCAGTTACACATACATGTACTGAAGTTGCAAGCCCCAGAGGTCCGTGCATGCTAGCAATATAGTTTTATCAGTGCTGGTTGTTTTATTTATGCAAATAAGACACACACTTCGAGCTAAAAAGATGCTCAGCATGGCAAAGTTGCATGGGACCTCTGATGTTGAGAGGGACTATTTGGTACAACTTTAGCCACAATATACAAGGACATACAGTATCTGTATATAGCCAGTAGGACTTAACTTTAGGTGACAATATAATAAAAAAGAAGCAAGTACCTCTAACAGGAGCAGTAACATATGCAAGGGGGGTTCTGAGTACTCAGAAACCCCCCTGACAGAGGTGAAAACCCCATCACCTTGCTGAAAAATTACACAATTTGCGAGTCAATGGGAGAAGGAGGAGCCAATATGATGGGATTGCATTAGAATTGTGTTATTTGGCTCTAGACACTCTGGAATGACCCATGAATTGTGGAATTTTACCACTGGGGAGGAGCCTAATGACATGGTGCCTGGTCATATCCCCTTCTACAGCAAGGTAACTGTGTGTGCATTAGGGATGTGTATATGTGTATATGTGTGTGTATTAGGGATGTGCTCTGGATACATTTTGCTGGATTTGTATTTGGCTCTGATTCGTCATCCGGCTTTGGATTTGGATTTTGGATTTGCCAAACCTGCCATGACTGGTTTTGAATTTGGATTTTAATTTGGGCTTTTTTTGTCCCTAGAGTATTATTAACCTCAATATCATTAATTTCCAGTAATTTACAGTCAATTTAGACCACCTCACAGCTTACAATTTTGTTTCCACCATTATTGGCCAAAACCTGCAGTGAACTGGCTGGTTAATAAGCAACAGAGCAGTGGCACAGACACCACAGTTTAAAGCACATTTAGGAATCATTGCCAAACAGCAGTGGCAGAAATGAAAGAAATTGCAAGATGGAATTGTCCTTGGGCCCTCCCACCTACCCTTATGTTGGATATTAAAAAAACATGCACACTTTAACAAACCGAGCATTTCAGCAACAGGGACTGCAACTTTTGTGGCTGTAGTGCTTGGTTTGTTTGGGCCCTCACAAAACAAGCTACCAATCGGCATAGGGCAACAGCTCTACAGTGACAAGATGTCACCGTCATTGCCATCCTCACCCTCATCAGTGTGCACATCATCCTCACACAATATTAATTCATACCCGCTGAAATCCACCATTACGGAAGACCCTGTACCATGACGTAATTGCCGGGAAAGGTCTTCCTCGTGGAATTTACAGTTTATTTTGATGAACATCGTCTTTTCCACATTTTGAGGAAGTAGCCTCCTATGCCGTTTGCTCACAAGGTTCCCGGCTGTGCTGAAAACGCTCTCCGAGTACACACTGGAGGGTGGGCAGCTAAGTAATGCAAAGCCAGTTCATACAAGGGCCACCAAATTGCCTTTTTTTCCTTCCAGTACTCGAAGAGACTCTGTGACATGTCTATTTGTACGGTGTCATGAAAATAATCCTCCACCATTCTTTGGATGCTGATAGTATCAGATGGAATTACGGTAGAGGTGTCATTAATGTTGGGCAATTCTTTTAGACCTGACCAGATGTCAAATGTTGGATTGACTTATCTGCATCACCACTGGGTGTTTTTGGAAAGCTGATTTTTTTTCTGGCTGCTGCTGAAGAAACTGAAGGAGGAGATGTCATAGTACTTGTGACACTTGCCAACTTGCTCACCAGTAGCTCTTTGCATCTTTTAAGATCTGGGTCAGTTGGAAAGAAAGACGCAGCATACTACTCAAACCTAGGATCAAGCTTGGTTGCTAAAATGTAGTGATCACCTGTGGATCCTGGTGAAGTGAGTAAAAGACTTGATCTACAAGTCTGGCATACTTTGCGGATTCACTTTGTTTAATCTCCTCCTTCAATTTCACCAGCTGATTTTCCAAAAGCCTAATTAGAGGAATCACCTTACTCAAGCTAGCAGTGTCAGCAATCATTTCACATGTGGCTACTTCAAATGGTTTGAGCACCTTGCACAAGACAGAATGTACTCTCCATTGTATTGGGCTAAGGTACATTCCACCTCCTCTCCCAATATCATGGCTTGTTGTATAGCTATGGATGGCTTTTTGCTGTTCCTCCATCCGCTGAAGCATATAATGGGTGGAGTTCCACCTTGTTACCACCTCTTGCTTCAGTTGATGGCAGGGCAAATTAAACTGTTATTGCAGATGCTGCAATCTCCTGCATGCTGTTGCTGAATGCCAAAAATGTCACAAAATTTTTTCGGTCCACAGGCAGCATCTCCTGCATGCCCCTCTCATTTTTTTTTTAACAACCTGCACCACTAAGTTGATTGTATGAGCAAAACAGTGGATGTGTTGAAATTCACCCAGCTGTAATGCTTTCACAATATTTGTAGCATTATCAGAAGTTACAAATCCTTAGGAGAGTCCAAGTGGGGTAAGTTATGTTTCTATGACATCTCTTAGTTTTTCTAAGAGGTTGTCAGTGGTATGCTTCTTATTGAATCCAGTGATACACAAGAGTAGCCTGCCTCTGAATGAGCTGGGATTGTTTGTAAGATACTGCTTCTGCTGCTGAATGCGATTCACCCACCCAGTTGGCTGTCACAGTCATGTAATCTGTAGTTTGTCCACTACCGCTTGTCCACATATCTGTGGTTAAGTGGACAGTTGTTACAATGGCATTTTGTAGGGCAATTATTAGGTTCTTTTTAACATCCTGGTACAGCTGAGTAATGGCTTTTCGGGTAAAATGAAACCGAGATGGAATTTGGTACTGGGGACACAGGACCTCAATTAACTTTCTAAAACCCACTGCATTAATTGCTGATATTGGATGCTGTGGAAGGCGGCTTCTCTGAAAGGTCAGGCTCACACATAGTACTCATGGACACACTTAGATTCTCCTCAAGGATTTCTGACATTTGTGTTTCGGAACACACAATTTGATCTACTGCCTTTATGGTTTTCAGGTTTTTTTTACTCTTCTTCTATAGTCTGAGTGAAAAGGTCTTTCATTGTCATGAGAGGCAGAAGATGCCTTACTGAGAACCACCACTCAGAAATAAAGGCGAAGGCCTGAGCCTTTCCTTGCCACTGTGTGTGGTGAATGGTATGTTTCCAATTTTCTGTTTTTATGCACTAACCTTTAGAGGTTTTTTGTCTTTACCCCTGTGAAATATATATTTTTTATTTCAAATGCACTAATATTTTAAAGCCTCTATGCCCTTGAGTATCATCTTTAGATGATAGTGAAGGACTAGTATCGTCATCATGACTGGTTCCAGCAGCTGCAGTATTAGCATTTGCTTGCTGCTTCTGCTCTCCTGTCAGTTGGTTGTTGTGATCCATATTGATGAAAACACTCAAGTTGTACAAAAACTACTTACAAGTACTACTACTATTAGTATTATGTATTTACTAATCACCACTCAATGTGGAGTCATAGTGCATATATACATGAAGGGCTATGGCCCATGGAGTCACGTTGCTTGTATAGACACAGGGTTAAGGCCCAAAGAGTCATGGTGCTTGTATAAACAGAGGGCTAAGGATCAAAGAGCTACGGTGCTTGTACACACAGAGGGCTACTGCCCAAGAAGTCATGGTGCTTTTAATTTATACACAGAGGGATACTGTCCATGGAGTCATGGTGCTTGTTTACACAGAAGAGTAAGGTCCAAGGAGTCACAGTGCTTTTAATTTCTACACAGAGGGCTAATGCCCAAGGAGTCATAGTGCTTTTACTTTATACACAGAGGGCTACTGCCCAAGGAGTCATGGTGCTTGTTTACACAGAGAGGTAAGACCAAAGGAGTCATGGTGCTTGTATACACAGAGGGCTAAGGCCTAAGGAGTCATGGTGCTTGTATACAGAGATGGCTACTGGCTAATGAATCACAGTGCTTGTATTCACAGAGGCCTAAGGCCCAAGGAGTCTTGGTGCTTTTAATTTATACACAGAGGGATACTGCCCAAGGAGTCACGGTGCTTTTAATTTATATTGTCAAAGCTGGATGGTTGGCTGAGACCTAAATTGTAAAATCAAAATCTGGACGACATCATTTTGTGAATAGCTACACGACCCTATTTTGTGAATAGCTACACAGCGCTATTTTGCATTCCCCACACAGTATCATTAATATTCGGCGCTATGTTGTTATTTAGCATTGTGCATTTCCCATCCAATAGAAAACTGTTAAAAGTCCTGACTAAAACAATACGTACATTTATTACTACTTATAATATGATCAACCCAGCAAAGCACATAACTTGATGTACTCCACAAACACGTAGATGCACAATGCATACTAGCATCTTTTCTTAATATCCCCACACTGACACATTGCATACTTACACAAAAGGTTCCCTAGCATTAAGGTTAATATTAAAGGTTTTATACATTATCAAGTCTATTGTGAAATACATATATTTGGTATCTAAGGTTTAGTACATGATAAGCAGACCATATTTGGTGCCATTCTAAACTACTGTTTATTTGCAGATTTCCGGTTCCATCGGCAAGGAAATCGCAACATGCGTCTGCGAGTTATGGATCATAGAGAGAGATAGGCATTGAAATATACTCTGTAATATAATGTTTGTTAGCCAGTTTAGACTTGGTCATCGGTGGGAAAATGCACACAAAGAACAGTTGGAGGGCTGAACTATTACAATACAAACTGACCTATGAGCTGTATCGTAACAGAAGAACCAGGAGGAAGAACCAATGGGATTATGCCAACTTATTCTATTGTATTGCCTATCTCTGTAAGGGTATATATGCAAGCACTCTATATCTGGTAGTTAGTCATCTTTCTCTTTCTGTTGGCGGAGGTTTCACATTTGATGCCGGGAAAGCTGGAGAGTGCATGCGTATGTATCGACTGTACCTTGTATATGTATAATCGTTTGTGCTAAATTGTGTTTAGATCAAGGCGTGTAACTGAATGCTTTTTTTATAATAATAAGATTTTGTGCTTTGGAACCATACTCAATGTCTGGAAAGCAATTATATCTTGTGCGCACGCAATTCTAAATACCGACTGTAGGGTATAAAGATTAACAGGAATTCAAAGTTGGGAGCTTGTCGAGTGCAGTCATGCTACCACAATTCACACGGTAACACACGTTTATCAGTCTCTCACCGAAGGGTGGAGGCACCATATACAGGAAAGAATGCATTGCCTTCGAAAACCTGCTACCACTTGATGCTGAGAGACCACTATCCATTACTGTGTGCGTTAAAGGAGCGCTGACTAGGATCTAGGGACAAGGAAGGAAGAGTTGTTTTCTTTCGTTGATTAAAATTTTGTGTTAGAGGTTAAGTCACACAATAGCGTATGCATATTTCCTGTATTGCTGCCACGTGTTCAAATGGTCATGGTATGCATAGTGTGATTGCTTGTTAAACCTCTGAATTATACTGCTATATTAAGGGAAAATTGTTTTATTTGTTTTCTGCGCAGAAAAGGTGTATGTAATTGAAACGTGTGATTGCGAGCGGAGGCTACTGTCTGGTTAAACCTAAGTGTAAGTGGAGGCTACTGTCTGTTAAGCCTAATTGAAACTCGGTAGGTGCCTGACGGGGCCATACAAACTACTGGGCCAGTGTACAGAGCAGGTACATTGTGGTTATCGAGAAACTGAGGGGTTTCTTGGTCCGACACCCATTAATCGCAAAGTCCATTAATCAGTTTAGATTATTTGGGCAATGTGATCGAACCACATAGTTATATAAACTGTGATTGTGGATTGGGTTGTTGTGGGAGAGAAACTGCTGGCAAGGTTAGGAGTTATTGGAACTCCTAGATGCTACCAGGTGGGAGTAAACTCAAAGTAGGAAGCAAGTGGTGAAGCTTGGAGTTAAATTCACCACAAGTAAAATAATTAGCTAGGTGGTTATTTTACTCCTTGTTTATGCACAATGGACCATATCGCCTAGCGGGGAAGTGGTGCATAGCAGGAAGAAGCGAGCGGCTGAAGCTTGGTTTGAATTCGTCGCAGGTAGAAAAATTTACAATAGGTGATTAGTCTGCTCCTCATTGTGCAAGCCAACTGTAACACCCGCCGGGCTGACTGTGCATAACGGTAGGGAGTGTGTGAACGTAGCTCTCTGAAAATCGTTCACCAATTTTCTCAGATGGGTGCGAGGCAATCTCTAGTAATGGTCGATGATGTGTTGCTGATGGAAGGGCTGACTGGATTGGCCAGGTATGTTATGTTTAAAAAGTATGGTGTGTACGCTACTGTGTACTGTGACATATGGGTCAAGATGACCAAGAAATGTAGAACACTTTTTCCTAAGATTGTTAGCTTTGATTTGGAGGTTCTGAATACTGTTAGAGAGAGTATATATTTAGTGAAATCTCTAAAGAAAAGGATAATGATTGTTTGAAGTTGTGGCAGCATGAGGGGAACATGTGGCTTAGCGGTGCGTACACGACGCAAGTTAGCATCACACGCACGACGCAAAGGAGCATGCACACAACACTAGTGTTGTGTGTGTGCTGCAAAGTAGCGCGCATGCACGGCAAAGTAGCATTGTGGAAGGTAATGTTAGTAATGCACGTGCACCACCACCGCCCTATGTGGATGGGGGTGAAGGTACAGTCAATCTCAAAAATCATAAAAATTTAATAAGTAACTTGAACGCTCTCCTAAGTAACTATAAGGAACATGTATATGATGCAGATGATGAACCTGTTGTCAGCTCTCTCTCATGTTGCACAAATGTTAAATGTACCATCACAGCAAGCACAGGTAGCTGCCCCACTAGTACCATAAATGGAGGTAGCCCCACCAGTGCAGGAAGTATTAACACCTGGCTTAACAGTAGCAGAGGTTGTTAATACCATATGTAGCATTAGTAGGCTGAACCCCCAACCAGGTAATCAGGCCAATGGTAGCATTGTGGCAGGCATCCATCCCATCTGGACAATAACTGTTCCCAATGGGATTCCGAATGCACATGGTGTAGTGGTCACAAGGAATGTAGTGATGCATTGTCCATGGACAATAGCAGAACTACATTCCATAATGACAGATTTCCCTGACCCTAGGAAAGAACTTTCAAAGTGCCAGAGATTTGTAAAGGATTTAGGTAATGCGCAAGAGCCAACCAACAAAGATTGGCGAGTGGTATTACGGGCATGTCTTCCACACAATACAAATGTGAAAAAGTTTATCACGGCCTGTGTATTGGATGGAGATAGTCCCATAACGGATGAAGGTAATCAGGACAACATAGCCCGCATTGTCACCCAGTTGGCCGTATATTTCCCAGTAGTAGTTAACTGGAGTAAGATTTTTATGATTAAACAGAAAGAAAGTGAGTCTGCAGCAGATTATTTCACCAGAGCACTGCAGACTATTACCCAATACACAGGTATATATGATATAAAAGACAACACACACCACAGGGAAATGACAATCACAGTGCTTATGGATGGTCTTAAAGACACTCTAAAGGCCAGAGTTCAGACCTAACTTCCTGGTTGGAGGGGAGTTACGGTAGACACACTAAGGGAATCTACAAATGAACATGATAAAAACATCCTTAAGAAGAGAGAAATGCAGAGTGAGAAACTAATTGCTGTTAGTGTTCAAGCTCTGGAAGGAATGCAAATAACACTGCAGCACTCTTATAATACACAGCCACAATACACTCATCCCATACAACCTCCAAACCCTTATCCCCATACACAAACACAATCTTTTCACACTCCCCAACCCACACAACAACCACCTTTCAATACACATCAACCACAAAGGTATTATAGATGTAACAAGGAAGGGCACATAAGTAGGTTTTGTAATGCTAGACAGTGGGAAATCCCAAACCAGGGAACACCAAGATAACCACAGAAGGGACACCCTCCACAGTCAGGACAATTCCAGTGATCATCTGCTCATATCGTAGCAGCGAATGCTTTGTTGGAAGAAGATAGTCAGCTCTAGGGGTCAGGTCACACCTGTAGTCTACAGCCAGTCAGGTTAACTGCAGATATTATAGAAGAAACTGTAATGATAGTTGATGTAGCTGGCACCAAATATTATTTTCTTGTAGGCACAGGGGCGAGCAGATCAGTGTTAAATTCTTCATCCAATTTACAGGGACCAGCAAAATAGTATCAACAATTGGTGTAATGGGAAAAGTGCAACATTATCCTTTAACCAAATCTGCAGAGGTTACTATCAGTCCATTGCATACCAGGCATTCTTTCTCCTGGCAGCAGCAGCCCCTACTAACCTACTGGGAAGGGATTTACTATGTAAAATGGGATGTGTCATTTATTGTACCCCTGATGGTATATTTTTAGATATACCAGAGAGAGTTGCACACGAGGTGAGGGATATATTGGACACTACCCAAAGGTTAATGTTTCACTCTACTGTTTCAGATAAAAATCCATCTCAGGTAGAGCAGATGTTATCTCAAATACTAGAATCACTTTGGACCAAAGATGGACAGGACACTGGATTGATGGCAAATGTAGTTCCCGTAATGGTAAATCTAAAAAGTGGTAGGCAAGCTCCAAAAATTCCCCAGTACCTGTTAAAACCAGAAGAAGAGATAGGGATTTATCCCATAATTGAGCGGTTATTGCAACAGGGAATTTTAGTCCATACAGCAAGTGTTGCCAATAGTCCCATTTTTCCAGTGAAGAAGGCAGGTGGGAGGGGCAATAGATTAGTACAGGACCTTAGAGGGGTTAATAAGGTAATTGAGAGCCAATTTCCTTTAGTGCCAAATCCAGCTGTCATTCTCATGCAAATCCCAGCAACTGCAACCCATTTTACTGTCATTGACCTCTGTTCTTCCTTCTTCTCTGTCCCTCTTCATCCTAACTGTCAGTACCTATTTGCATTTACATACAGCGGGGTACAATACACATGGACACTATTGCACCTGCTTCATAGACAGCCCCAGTGTCTTCTCCCAGGCCTTACACGACTATTTACAATCCCTTCAACCTGCCAATGGATCTGTTCTAATACAATATGTAGATGATTTATTGTTGTGTTCTGATTCATTTATGTCATGTTTAAATGATACTAAACTACTGTTGCTTCATCTCTCACAGACAGGACACAAGGTTGCTAATGACTAATTACAGCCATGCCAGTCCAGGGTTAAATACTTGGGACATTGTCTAACCCAGGGATTATGACATCAGACTACTTGATGAATCCAGGCCATACAGAACATGACACTGCTGCAAAACCAACAGCAAATCCGTACCTTCTTGGGAATGTGTGGATACTGCAGAATGTGGATTTGGGCTTTACCATTACAGGACTTAGGGTCTCATTCAGATCAGGTTGCAAGCGCTAAGCGCTCGCAACTGGGTCAATGTTAAGGCCCTGTGCACACGCAGTGGCCGCACTGCGCATGTGCAAGCCCCGGAGCGAGAGAGAAATTCTTTCGCTCCGGAGCTTACTACAAAAGGGGCAGCTGTCAATGCTGATCGACTGCTTGCCCCGTTTTGTAGGTGGGGCAGCTACACAAACAGAGGTGCTCCTGATGGAACACCTGCCATTTTGTGGGTGGCCGAACTGACATCAGCAGTGATGTCAGTGGGGAGCTTCCTCCTCGATCAGAGCAGGAAGCTACCTAGGGCTTGCGGTTGCTGAGACCCAACCTTAGGGTCTTGTCGCAATCCCCGATGGTCTTGACCATCGCGACCATTACCCTGGTCAGTCACTGAAGCTGTGGTTGGTAACCCACAGCTTAGCTAGCGACCAGGAGGCCGCACTAATAAAAACAAGCAGCTGCCCTCATTCAGAACGAGCGCTTGCTCCTTGCGAGTGCCTCTGATTGAGGGCCTTAGGGCCTGATTCAGACCCGCTCATGAGCGCTGACAAGCGGGTCGATGTTGCCCAAGTGCGCATGCGTACGACGGAGGTGGCTCCATTGTGCACATGCGTGAGACCTTATTATCGATGGCCAAGCCATCATTATGGGTCTCGCACCAAAGGGGGCATGCTGTCGATGGTGATTGTCACTAGTGATGTCAGTGGGAGTGCTTTTGGCTCTGATAGAGCCAAAAGCATTCCAGGGCTTGCGGCAGTGAGACCCTACTGCAGGGTCTTGTTGCAAGCCCAATGGTCATGATGGTCTTGACCATTGTGACCATCATTTTGGCCGCTCGCTATAGCTGTGGGTGGTCACCCACAGCTATGCGAGCGGCCAGGAGGCCACTCCAAAAAGGAGAAGGGACGGCCCTGATTCAGCGCGAGTGCTCTGTCATAGCGTCCGGCTCTGAATCAGGGCCTTAGTCTATTCCTCAAAGCCCGATCGTGTTGTACACACAGATGAAACAGAGCAGGCTTTCCTTAACCTTAAGGATAGCCTGACAAGAGCACCTGCATTGGGAATACCAGATTATGAAAATCGTATTGATTTGTACTGTACAGAATCCAATGGTTGCGCAGCAGGTGTCCTCACACATAAACATGGTGATGCCAGTAGGCCCGTATCATACTACAGAGCACAATTGGACACTGTGGCAAGATCACACCCAACATGTTTAAGAAGTGTAGCAGCAACTGCTCTATTGGTCAGTAAGAGTGAGGATGTAGTATTAGGCCATTATATGATTGTTTATACACCCCATGCTGTATCTGCTTTGCTGATTTCTGCCCAAACCAGACATGTTTCCTCAGCTAGGTTCACAAAATGGGAACTAGCTTTAATAGCACCTGCAAAAAGCACCATTAAACGGTGCAGTACGTTAAACCCAGCAACGTATTTACCATATGTGCCTCAGGATGCACAAAGGGTGGAGAGAGGTGAGTCGCTGGCAAAAGGTGAGTTCTGCAGGTATATTGATGCACATGATTGTATGGAATATCTGAATCAAACCTTTACTGCAAGACCTGACATACGTGATACACCTTTAGAAAATGTAGATGTGACATTTTACACAGATCGGAGTTGTCATAGACAAACTGACACTGGAGACTTATGTACAGGTTATGCTGTTGTAAATGACGAAGACATCATAGAAGCCGAACCCCTTGGTCCACCTCACTAGGCCCAAGTGGCAGAGCTGTTGGCACTAAGGAGAGCATGTGAACTAGCAAAAGGCAAATCTGCTAATATCTACACTGACTCTAGGTATGCCTTCGGGGTACAACATGATTTTGGTGCTCTATGGCATCTAATAAATATTATGACAGCAGCAGGCACACCAGTCGCACATTCAAAACATATAAAAGAACTATTGACAGTGATCCAAATGTCTAAGCCAGTGGACACCATTAAGTGTAAAGCCCATACATGTGAAGACGATCCGGTGTCACTAGGCAATAATAATAGGGCAGATGAAGCTGCCACATGGGCAGCAGGTTTAAAATTAAACATGCCAATTCACCAAATGATGATGTTTCAAACGATTGATATGCAGAAATTAATTGAGATGCAAAATTTGTGTTCCATTCAGGAAAAGGCAGTCTGGAGATCCAAGGGATATGGGCAAGAGTCCTCTGGACTCTGGAGAGATGGACAAGGTAAGCCAGTGCCACCCAAGGCATATTACCCAAGCTTGGCTGAGGCAGCGCTCGGTCTGACTCACCTGAGAAAGCAAGGTTTGTGCAAATTGGTCAAGGCATATTGGTGTGCACCTGGTTTCTCTTCCCAAGCTTAAAAGAGGGCAATGTTGTGCTTGACATGCTTGAGGAAATACGTTGGAAAAACAATACCAAGCGAACCATCCCACATTCTTCCGACAGATGGACCCTTTCAGGTAATACAAATTGATTTCATCCAATTACCACCCTGCAGGAATCTTAAGTATGTATTAGTGTGTCCAGATGTGTTTTCTCATTGGGTTGAGGCATATCCTGCTGCCACTAATACTGCTGTGTTTACTGCTGAAAGGATTGTTCAGGAGTTTGCATGCAGATACGGTATCCCTAGATTTATTGACGGTGATAGGGGTACTCATTTCACAGGTGATGTCTTCCAGAACATGTGTAAGTTGATGGGTATTAATAGTAGACTCCACACCCTTTACCGACCGCAAGCCAGCACCAAGGTGGAGAGGATGAACGGTACTATTAAAAATAAAAAAATAAGATCATGGCAGAAACTGGACTAGGATGGCCAGAAGCATTACCACTTGTCTTTCATAGCATCAGGACAACTCCTAGACCCCCTGCCAATCTGTCCCCCTTTGAAGTACTGTTTGGTAGACAACCTCATTTGATTGTAAGTCTGCAGGAAGATTTGAAAAAAAACAACGAGGTTACTGTAAAGTATCTTATAACAATGAGTAAACAGTTGAAGCAGCAACAGCAGAAACTGAAATTGTTGTCACATGATTAGCCAGAAACAAACTGTCATGATGTCAAACGTGGAGTTTGTTATGATCAGAAATTTCTTATGTTCAGGTTGTCTGACAGATCGGTGGGAAGGTCCATATCAAGTGTTGCTGACGAGTACAACTTCCTTGAAAGTGGCAAAGAGAGATACCTAGATCCATTCCACTCACTGCAAAAAAGTCAACCAACCGGTGGAGAGACAAGTCGGAGTCAAGGCAGATAACGTAGACCTGTCAATTGCGAGCCCATTCCAGGAGGGTTAAAAGTTGCAGTGAGACACCTGAGCTAAGGAAATTTTAGATCACTGTTCCAGCAATGGAGTGGTATGCTGGGGTTATGTTTGTGTCTTCTTCCAGAGTTTTCATCATCCTAGTTTGTTTCAGGATTTCTGGTTTCTGTGATGGAGGACAGATGATGGAGAGAGGAGCTGATGGTGATATCGATGGAGTGGAGTTAGGAGAAGGAGTGCTAAACCAACCGGGAGAGTATCTGACCAAACGCAGTACAGTAATTGCTAAGAGATCTATTAGCCTGGAAACTCAAAGACAGTGTGAAGGTCTATCATCTGAGGATTATTGTATTTGTGAGTTTTGTGTGTCCCAAACTGATTAGAGATACACCCAACAGTGCCAGCCTAAGTATAACCTGTATTGGGGTGGGTATCCTTTACAGGATTATCATACCATGGTGGGTAAAGTTTCAAACCAAACTGACTGTTGAGTGTGCTCTCATGTGCCTCAAGGACAGCATAATGTAGGGTTAGTGCCATTCCCATTGAATGTCTCTGAGGTTTTAGAATTGCAAAGAAGGGATGCACTGGATTGAAAATTTCTTATGTCCAAACCACCTCATTCTAAACTCCACCAGTACCAGGTAGCTAGATCACTTTTATGTTTGAACATCACCAACTCCAACAAACCAGGAATTTGGGAGGTGACTGGTAATAACCAGAGGAAGACCTTCTCACTAAGAGCTGATAATGAACCTATAAATTTTGAACTTTTACACACAATTAGACTAGGTGGAAGACACTTCCAATATAAATATACACTAAGTTCCACCAAGGAAATGGTTGGTAGGGTACCAGAAGGGTACTGTGCCAAGGTAATACAACCAGAAACTTGTATGAGTCAAATGGGAGAACCAAAGATAGGATCACTTGCTAGGGAAATGTGTTTGACAATAATGATGCATACTATCCCTCATGTACTCCCTGATGATGTGTATTTTATACATGGAAGGAAAATGAATAAGTGGCTCTCTCCGAGTTCAGAAGGTTTATATTACCTAGGAAGAGTAGTTCCAGAAGTTATGACCCTTACACATGGTGAAATGCTTGGTAACCATAAAAACACACCATCCCCATATCTTCATATGCATTATGAACACCGTGACAAGAGAAACATGATACCTGGTGATGTACATAAAGAATCACAATTGATTAGTGAAACAACTGGCTTTCAAGTTTTAGTAGCATTGGATCCCACTAGGATCGCTCGTGGTACTCTAAATTTCAGGTATATTCAAGACCTTGCTAAATTAATAGATAATATCACCGAGATGTATGATGACATGTTTAGGTATACTGGTAGGGAGTTACAAGCTTATAAGAAAGAACTGGTGCAACATAGGCTAGTGTTAAATTATTTCACAGCTGTCACTGGAGGGTACTGTGTAACTTTGGCCACCCAATATGGTGTCAAGTGCTGCCCGTATTTCACAGATAGCACTAGAGACCCCAGGGAGGTTATAGACCGGAAGATGGATGAAATTCTGCAGTTAAAATGGGAATTTCAGAAGAATTTCAGAAGAACCGTAATGCTTCACTGATTGAAGTAGAGGAGAAGGTAGAAGAGTGGTTCACTTGGTTGAACCCTGTGGAATGGTTCTCTGGTCTAGGAGAATGGGTCGAGGAACTGGTTGCCACTGTGGGTAAGCTCCTAATCCTTATATTGATTGTCATCTTAGTAATTGGCTTATGTGTCAAGTGTGTACCTAATGTATTGAAGTGTGGAAAGTGCACAAGGGTGAACCGAGAAAACAAGATGATGGTGATGAACAATGATATTATGGATACCAAGGTCAAGGAAGAACTGTATTACAACCCTGAACTAGAATGTACCAATGGATGATTTATAGATTTAGCCATGCATGAAATGTATTATTAAATGATATTTTAAACATCCTAAATAATGTAGGTCTCTATCCCCTTCAAGACTTCCTTACAGGTTAGTTGCATCCCCACGTCTTTCCCATGATATTCCAAGATCAGTGGTGTGCGTATAAGGGTGGTTTTATGCCCCTCCTAGAGACACGTTATTGATGGTTTAATGACCAAATAGTGCCATTCCATAATAAAACATTAAATAATATGTCATAGTGCAAGACTAAAAATAAAGTTAAGACCAGAAGCCCTGATTCAGAGCCAGACGCTCTGATAGACCGCTCTCTCTGAATCAGGGCAGTCCTTCCTAATTTTGCGAATGGGTACATGACCTCAGTTAGCGAATGGCTATACAGCGCTATTTTGCATTCCCACACAGTATCAGCAATATATGGCGCTATGTTGTTATTTAACGTTGTGCATTTCCCACGCAATAGAATACTGTTAAAAGTCCTGACAAAAACAATACGTACATTTATTACAACAACCCAGGAAAGCATGTACCATGGTGTACTCCACAAACACAATGCATACTAGCATCTTTTCTTAATATCCCCAAACTGACACATTGCATACTTACACAAAAGGTTAACTAGCATTAAGGTTAATATTAAAGGTTTTATATTTTATCATATCTATTATATTTGGTATCTAAAGTTTAGTACATGATAAGCAGACCATGTTTGGTGCCATTCTAAACTACTGTTTATTTGCAGATTTCCGGTTCCATTGGCAAATAAATTGCAACATGCATCTGCGAGTTATGGATCATAGAGAGATAGGCATTGAAATGTACTCTGTAATGTAATGTTTATTAGCCAGTTTAGACTTGTTCTTCAGTGAGAAAATGCACACAAAGAGCAGTTGGAGGACTGAACAATTACAATACAAACTGACCTATGAACTGTATCGTAACAGAAGAACCAGGAGGAAGAACCAATGGGATTATGCCAACTCGTTCTATTGTATTGCCTATCTCTGTAAGGGTATATATGCAAGCACTCTATATCTGGTAGTTAGTCATCTTTCTCTTTCTGTTGGCGGAGGTTTCACATTTGATGCTGGGAAATCTCGATCCAGAGCACATGCATAATTATCAACTGTACCTTTTATATGTATAATCTTTTGCGCTAAATTGTGTTTAGATGAAGGCGTGTAACTGAATGCATTTTATATAATAATAAGATTTTGTGCTTTGGAACCACACTCATAGTCTGGAAAGCAATTATTTCTTGTGCGTACGCAATTCTAAATACCGACTGTAGGGCAACTCTAAATAGTGACTTTAGGGTATAAAGATTAATAGGAATTCATAGTATACAGAGGGCTACTGCCCAAGGAGTCATGGTGCTTGTATACACAGAGAGCTAAAGCCTAAGGAGTCACAGTCAGGGGTGTATATATAATGGGTGCAGGTGTGCGGGGCACATGGGCCCCCTGTTCCAGGGGAGCCCCACACTGCACACGTGCACCCATATAATTTAAAACTCATCTGTCCGTGGTCCCACGCCGGGTGTCAGCGCTGCACAGAACACCGCCACCCAAGGAGTCATGGTGCTTGTATACACAGAGGGCTAAGGCCCAATGAGTCACGGTGCCTGTATCCTCAGTGGGGTACTGCACCAAAAAATAAGTTTTTTTATTTTACTTTTAAAACCTTTAACTTTCTTGAAAGTTGTTTTTACTTTTTAAAAAAATTTTTTGTACACACAGCCACTTGTGAGTCTCTGGACACAGCTACTTTAATCAGCAGAGTATAGCGCACCATACATCAACTTGCAGTGTGTCCCCTTACACAGTCACTTTGCCAGCACAGCCACTTGTAAGTCTCGACACAGTCACTTTAATCAGCAAAAGTATAGAGCAGCAAACATCAGCGTGCAGTGTTCCCCCTATACAGTCACTTTACCAGCACAACCACTTGTAAGTCTGGACACAGCCACTTAATCAGCAGAGTATAGTGCAGCATACATCAGCATGTAGTGTGCCCCCTTACAGAGTTACTTTGTCAGCACAGCCACTTGTAAGTCTCTGTACACAGCCACTTTCCAGCAGAGTAGTGTGCAAGGTGCGGAGCATAGTAGTGAAATGGCACCGAGTCCCAGTCTCATCGCCTTATGTAGAGGTGAACTCTCGTGAGAATATAACATAATCGGATGATGTTTGGCCCCACAGTGGTATCCGAGTCAGGCAGGAACAGGACTAGGATCCCCGCTGTTCAGAGCGGTTCGGATTCCACAGAATCCGAACCGCTCATCCCTAGTCTGTACATATGTCAGTGTGTATTATTTAATACTGCATTTGCCCCTGAGAAGACTACACAAGGTGCAGCACATGCACAGATGGCTTTTTTAGAAGTTGATATATTAAAATAAAATTAGAATGCTGACCAAATTGATTCCAGAAAAAATATTGTCAACTTATTCTCTAATGCTGACAAAACAAAATTCACCTAATAAATGAGTATGTCTTAAATTTTTTAACATCAATAATATTTTATTGTGAACATTTTTTTTGGGGGGGTACAGAAAGAAAAAGGGAGGGGAAAAAATAGGGGTACAAAGCAAATAATGAACATAATTAACATTGTACACAATGTGAAACAGAAAATACAAGTAGAGCAATAGAGGTAGAGAGTATGAAAACAGGCATAACAAATATAAATTAAACTTATATTAACTAGAGGTGGAGGACTCATTTAAACTGAATTGCAAGGGATCAGACAAGGAAGATTTGGTCTCAAAAACTGCACCTCCTCCCTCTGTTACATATTCATGCCAAGCCATCCATTTCACAATCAGGGAGGAAGCAGAAATAGAATATGGCATAGATTCCATCTCTTTCAGAAAGTGAAAATGAACTTTATGAAACACTTTAATGATTGGAGGAGGGAGAAGTTGTTTCCAAAATTAAGCTAATGCAGCTCGGGCTGTAATGCAAATATGCCCAAGTATATATATCTTGTGTACCAGAACTGAAGCAGGGTATAGGTGTAACAAGGCTAGTGATGGAGAGGGAGATAAAAATAACCCTTAAATGTTATGTACAAAACAAAACTTCTGACCAGTAATCTTGCAAAAGAGGACAAGACCAAAAAACATGATATATATGATCCACCTCAACGCATTCACGCCACCATAATTGTGAACAAGAATGCCAATAGGTTTGTAGTTCATCAGGAGTAAGGTAAATTCTATTTAGTAATTTGACCTGCATCTCTGTGTGATTCAGACATCACTACATTCGAAATGAATAATTGCCATTGAGAATCAGAAATGGGGTGACCCAAATCCGTTTCCCATCTTAGTTGAACTGCAGATTTTTCAGAGGGGCATGGCCCAAGTAGAAAATTATACCAAAATGATATACCGCCTCTAGGTCGGCCATTTTGTATTTGAGACAATAGAACACTAGGGAAGGAGGAAATAACCCTCTGGAGCCAAACTATTTATGAAACCAATGGCGGATTTGCATATAATATATGCAGATAAAGAATAACGGGATTGTAAAAGATAGAATGGGATAAGTATGGCTTTTATTTTAAAGGAAATCTCCACCTTTCTTTCCTCATATATGAAAAGGAAAATGTACAAAGGTGGACGTACACTTTGACTGAAAAGTCATTTATTTCGCCCTTTTATACACATGTCAAAGGAAAACATTTATCAAGGGTCTTTTCTTCTAAATGCCTTAAAATGTAGCCGCCCTTTAATGATACTTTACAAGTATACTAAAAGAATCCTTTAATAAATATCTCACAATGGTTTTATTCTTTAATGTAAGCTCTTTACTCAAACAAACAATTTTAAATGGATTGTATGTCTATATATAAAGAAAATTCTTTATCAGATGTGTGGTTATGATAAACAACAGTTCACATTCATTGTGACATATTTCCTTTCTTATCCATTGTTCCTTTGTTAAGATGGAAATACCAGCAGATCTTTACAGTCATTCCGTGAGAAAGCTTTCTACTGTACTGTGTTTCACAGCTATCAATTGCTCCAGGCATAAAGCTACATAGCTAATTATATTCAGGTGCATTTGTCTATTGGATGGGAAATGGACAATGTTTCAGCAGTCACTGATTCAGTTGTGGCACTGATGAATAGTGTTCTGAGATTCCTAGGTTTTCTAACTGAAAGTGCATGATAGCTCTTTGTAATTTTTATTAACTAAGTCTGAAAATACTACTCAGGTGCTCTGAGCAGCTGTCAGTCCCGCATGCAGCACACATAGATCATGTCTAGTGCTGAAATGTCAGACCATCAAATATATTTCAGGATGGTTAACATTCATGTTTTCTACTATGAGATTGTGTGCTTTGACTTTTTCAACCTTAGTAATCTTGTTCTGGAATAAATTTTACTACAAAGTAATATAGCTGAGAATGTGAACACTTTAAAATGTATTGCAATTGTGGATAAATGTTTACACAATACACAAACCTATTAAACTACAGTATCACATGATTCAGCTAAATTACAGTAACTATTGTACGTTCTTAATTACAGTATCTTGTGTGATTGGAAGCTTTTTGCATCAGAAATTGTGGGGCCTGGGACTGACAAAATAGGCAGATTTCGGGATATGTAAAGAAGATACACCAAAATTGTTAAGGGAGGATAATTGGAATTATGAATATCAAGATAGGACACAACAATTAGGAAGGAGGACCTATAGAAACAGACTAGAAGTTAATGAAAGATACCGACAAGGACGAAGATATCCTCATATAGAGGAAACCCACTTGAGCCAATATGAATGGCAACAACCAAGACACACTTGAACATATACAAGGAGGAATAACCCCAGATGGGAAAAACCATTACCATTGAGAAATCATTATGATGTATTAGAAGAGGAAAGTTTTTCTCCATATCCCAATAAATATTCAAAGCATCCATTCAGGAGATCCTAACAAAATATACAGATTAAAAAGAGGGGAAAACAAGGGGAGAAAGATCATAAAGTAAGACAAAATAATAAATTAAAACTCAAAAAGACATCTGAGAGTGCAATTACAGATCCTGTTGAAATTATTAAGGAAGGAACAAAAATTTTCAATTTAAGTTCAAAAGTCCTCAATGAGAGTGAAAAAGAAGTATTGAAGAAGGGACTAAAATTTGCCCCTACTCATGAGATCAGCCCCTTTGAAATGTTCATAGACTTACAGATGTTTGTAAGAAAACTTACTTAAAAAAAAATAATTTCATAAAAAAAGAAAGAAGAAATAGAGGTCACATTACCAGAAGAGAAAGAGACAGAGGAACCAGATGTAAGAATGGAAACAAATATATCAAAGTTCAAAAATAAATCAAAATTCTTCCCTACCAATATGAAAGGGAACTTTATAGAAACATTCTCACAGATAGTCCAAGAAGACCTTGAAAAAATGACAACTTTAAAAAAGACAAAAAATAAAGTTAAAAACAATATAATCTAGAAAGAAAGGAAAGCTATAAAAACACTGAAGGAGGAACAGAATGTAATTGTGAAACCAGCAGACAAAGGTGGGGGTATTGTGCTTATGGACAAAGATAAACATGGAGAAGAGATTATCAGACAACTTCAAGAGAAAAATATTTATCAAAAACTAAGAAGTGATCCCATAAACAAAATAAAGAAAGAACTGAATAAATTGCTGGATAATTATGCGGCAAAAGGGACTATAAATGAGGATGAATATAATTTTCAAAGGAAAGAAAATCCTTCTACTCCGGTTATTTACATTTTACCAAAACTCCATAAGAATATAGAAAATCCGCCAGGTAAGCCCATTATATCTGGTATGGATAGCCTCACAACAAACCTTTCTTCATTTATAGATCACCATTTACAACCCCTGGTCAAGAATAATGAATCATAATTAAGAGATACAATGGACATTCTAAATAAACTTGTAAATATCAAATGGGAGAATGACATGTTTTTAGCCATGGCAGACGTAATGTCTCTTTATACTGTTATTGACCATGAACAAGGTTTATATGCTGTGAGCTACTTTTTATCTAAAACAGAGATGGCTGAGAACTTAAAAAGTTTTATTTTAAAAGGAGTAGATTTTATTTTAAAGAACAATTATTTATTTTCTAAAGGGGACTTCTATCTTCAAAAACAGGGCACTGCCATGGGGACCAAGTTCGCCCCCAGTTACGCTAACCTTTTTATGGCACACTGGGAAGGCAGAATGATACAGGGGGGGATTTGGGGTGAAATTGGTCCGATGGTATAGATATATAGATGACATTGTTTTTAAATGGAAGGGAATGGAGGAAGATCTTAAAGTTTTTATGGAAAATTCCAACAAAAATAGTAAGAATATACACCTTGTTTTTAACTTTAACTTTTTAACTTTAGTAGAAATTCCATACATTTTTTAGATCTTGAAATTTATATTAAAGATGACCTCATCCATACTAGAGGCTACCAGAATCCAACAGATTCTAATACTTATATGTATGTTAACAGTAGACACCACAAACAATGGCTTGAGGGTATTCCAAGGAGCCAATATATAAGATGGAGACAATTGTACAGATGAAGATGTCTTTAAACAACAAATTAAAAGTATGTAGAAACAATTTCTACAGAGTGGATATGAACCAGTGTTATTAAAAAAGGCAGAGGAAAATGCCCTACAAATTTAATACCAAAACAAAAGAACCAAAGGGCAGATAAAAAAGTGGAATGGGCATTTTTCACGCAATACAACAATAAATACAGAGACGCTGAAAGAATTATCACTGTATCACACTCTATCCCTGAACATTGAAAAAAATCCATAATTGCTCATCAGAAAAAATTATGGGTTTTTTTGGTATTGAAAACATTAGATCCAATTGGAGACAAAAAAACAAAGAAACCAGTTTGGCAACAGCAGAAATGCATTGGATTTTTAATCTAAAAAAATTTATACCAAATGGACTAAATGCTGACTTTGAACTTGTGGTTTCTGTAATATCCCCATTGAGCCTTTGATATCATATTCCTTCTTTTTAAAAAAATATATTTGTGATCCTTTTTATATTGTAGATATTAGATGTTGGTTGGAGTTTTTTATTCTATTATTTTAATAATTTGAAAACATTTCTTAGAAGATAGCCACTCTCCATTCTAAATGAATAGAATTATATATTCTTATATATATATATTTTCTCCTGTATTGATTTATATTGAATTATATCTAATATCTGTTTAGGTGTATCTGAGTCTATTTATATATTTTTGTTTCCATGTATTCTGGATACTATGATGAATATATCTTCGGAAGCACTCTTTCCAGTACTTTCCCGTAAGCAAAATGGTTCCCGTAAGCAAAATGGTGTCTGCGGTCAACAAGAAGAGGATGCCCGGTTCGCGATGGAAAAACAATGTGCCACGTCACTTTTGGCGGTACCCGGAAGTGTTGAGACATATGACAGGAGTGATCCCATCCATGGAGGGTGATCGCGTAACACAGACCGCGGGGACCACCGGAAGTATGTGGTCCACAAAAGAAGGGAGGACTGTCTATGTGGGCACAGACACGTACCGGAAATTACATCACTTCCATTTAAAGACTTTTTTATTTATTTAGCCGGATTTATACATCTATATCTGAAGTTGTAAATATGCTTCTAGGATATAAATGAAGCCCATTTTTGAATGATTATAGTATGTGATTTTTTAGGAAGCTGCATGTTATATATTTAACTATTGAGCTGCTTCCTGTCTAATTGGCTCTAGACAGGAAGTGGACCACTTCAAGGGTATTTATACCACTGTCAGCCACAATACACATTAACCTTGATAAAGACCAATAAGGAGGATGAAATGCATTGGATGTGGCTGTAAGCAGTGACTGAGGATTGGACCCAGTACAGATAAGCTTTGGGGCCCATTACATCTATCCCCTTGTTCAACCATTCCGTTCCTAGGTCTGGCTGGTCAGGGGGCCCCAAACTTATATCTATGGTATGAATCCCATATATATACACTTTATATTTATTGTGATTCAGTGTTATTGTAATTTATTCATTCATTTGCATGGACACTTTATTTTGTGATTCAGTGTTTTTCATTTTTCCACTCCCTATTACAGGGGTTCCCAACCAGGGTCCTCAAGGCACACTAACAGTCCAGGTTTCAAGGATACCCATACTTGAGCACAGGTGTCTTAATTAGTACCTCAGTTATTTTGATTTAACCATCTGTGCTCAAGCATGGCTTTAACTAAAACGTGGACAGTTGGTGTGCCTTGAGAACCGAGGTTGAAAAACACTGCCCTATTAGAAGGGTAATGATACATTGTTTTATTATATGCATTGTTATCTTCAAGTATGTCATGTCATGTCTGTTTTAGCCTGATATAAGGGCAGAAGTTTTATGAATAAAATCACTTTTTATCTCATCACTTTGATATACATTATATTACAATAGGAGTATTAGTGGCAGTGCCAGTGATCCACTTGCAATAGTCAGCCCCCCCATGTTTCTGCGACTCCAGCCTGACAGAGTCTTCCCAGCCAGAACCCCTTCTGTATCTCAAGACAGGACCCCCTTTGTCTCTCCAGACAGCCCCTGCATCCAGCCCCTTATAGCCCACAGACACTTTCCTTATCCTGTGCCTTCTGGCTGCTCCTCTTCATGTAGCAGCCGGATCCCCTGTCAGTGATGCATAACACCACGTGTGCCTTTAAAAAAAAAAGCTTTTTTGTACCTGGCAGCTGCAATCCCCTCCAAGTTTCTCTCTCTCTGTGGTACCACCCCCCACATTCCTGCCTCTCTCATAGATCTCCCCACATTACTCCATGTCTCAGTGACACCCCATACATTCCCTTCTCTCTCTCTCTTTCTCTGTGATCACCACATTCCTCTCCCTCTCTTTTTCTCAACAATAACCTCCACATTCCCTCCTCTCTCAGTGATCTCTTCCATATTACCCTTTCTCCCTCAGAGATCCCCCACATTCCACTATGTGTGACAGTTGTCTCCTGCACATTCTCCTGTCTATCTGTGATCCAAAATAAGGTGTTGGATGGGTTGTATTTGTTACAAGCCAGGGACTAGACTTGTCTCTCTCTAGCAGTTTACCTTCTCATGACGCTGTTGTTCCAATTCCCTCAGTTACTAGGTGATCTGCACGCCTCACGTTATCCTTAGCACAGCGTGATTGGTTTGTCTTCCCATTTGTACATGCTGCCTCCTCACCAACTGTTGTGTTCCTGTTGGTCTTCTCGGCTCATCCACAATGTCATAATTCTGTATCACCTTGTGGAAGGGTATTCCGGTGGTATTACCATGCTACCAGTTCTCCAGCCTTTCCTATGGCTCCCTAGTCACACCAGCAGCTTCTGTGCTGCCACCAGCTCTCCAACCTCTCTAACGGCTCCCTAGCCAAACCATCAGCTTCCATGCTTCCACCGGCTCTTCAGCCTCTCCAACAGCTACCTAGCTGCATCAGCAGCCTCTATGCTGCCACCAGCTCTCCTGCCTCTCTTATGGCTCCCTAGCCACACCAGCAGTTTCTGTGCTTCCACCTGCTCTCCAGCCTCTCCAACGGCTTCCCTAGCTGCATCAGCAGCCTCTGTTCTGCCACCAGCTCTCCAGCCTCTCCTATGGATCCCTAGCCACACCAGCAGCTTCTATGCTGCCACTGGCTCTCCAGCCTCTCCATTGGCTCCAAAGCCACATCAGCAGCATCTGTGCTTCCACCAGGTCTCCAGCCTCTCCAACAACTCCCTATCCACATCAGCAGCATCTGTGCTTCCACCGGCTCTCCAGCCTCTCCAACGGCTCCCTAGCCATATCAGCAGCATCCTTGCTGCCACCAGCTCTCCTGCCTTTCCAATGGCTAATTAGCTGCATTAGCAGCTCCCATGCTGCCACTGGCTTTCAAAGCCATACCATAAAACACATGCTTGTGTATCAGCTCTCTAAGCCGCAGTACACAAACTAGTACACAAACTTGTGTACCAACTCTCATGGATGCAGTACACTAATTAGTACACAAACTTGTGTACTGGCTCTCAAAGTTGCATCAATTTTTACTCTCTTCTGCATCCAGTTCCAAGCCTTACCATTGGCTCAAAGCCACATCAATAGTGTACTATGGGCCTGATTAAGACCTGGATGCAATGCAGTGCACTTTTGCAGTCGTCAGGGGCCGGGGATGCAAATTCCGCGATCGCACGGCCAGGCTTAAGGTTGCCGTCTAATGTCTTAGAGAGAGATGGCAGAGTGATCTCATGTTCCAATCATAGTCACTGGGAAATTGTGTTTTTTACCCTGTCTTACATAACTTGGATTGGTTGTTATGGGTCAAATGTTAGAGAACTTTACGATCCACCCAGGATCTTAACAGTCGTTATATTTTACCTCCCCATTTACTGTAGAAAGCAGATGTCTGGTCATGCCAGGCAGAATACCCTAGAAGCAATAGACTCTGTGTGCAGCAGATAATACACTGCATCGTTTTTCCTTGGGTGTATCTCTATGTGGTAGAAAATGGTCCTTTTAACATTTTCACCCTGTTCACTACATTCTGAAACAGACAAAATGGAGAACCTTGGTAAATAAGTAATAATCACATACATGGAATTTAACAGTGACAAAGCAGCTTAATCCTTTTTGATTTATGTTTGCAAAAGTTTGCAACATAGCTGGAATTCAGAAAGCAGCATAATAGTGTCCAACTGCTTAATTTCTTTTACAAAAAATAATCAACATATAAGGCATTCATACAGTGACATATCAGTGGTGAGATTGGTGGGTAAAGCCTTGGTGGACATTGTATAGTCATTATTGTTAGATAACAGTTATGCAAGGTGGGTAGGTCAGTCTCTGTAGCAAACATAAACCCTCATCTTCACACATAAGACAGAGCCACCCCTGACACCACACATTCTACACAAGCAACTCCAGCATTATACATCAATATCTTATTTCCAAAGCAGCATACACTGCAGAAAGAAATTATGTCTATCTTCATCTGACAGGTCCATCAGCTTAGTTACTAGGTTTGGCATGTGTAGCCCTATCCCCATTTAAAGAGTGTGGGTGCCGCCAGTGGAATTTATACTGCCACAGTCAATGCAAAAATCCATGTTGTCTTCTTCATTCATGATAAGAATATCTGCATCCTCAAAGTTTTCATCATCAAATTCCACATAAGTGTTACATACAGATAGAGGCATACAGTAGCAGCAGCAGATTGCTAATTTTAAAAATGAAGCTACACTAAGAAGATGGCCAAAACCCAAAATGTACAATGATGCAAGATGAAAATGTCCTTGAGTCCTCCTATCTACCCTTATGTTGAATATGAAAATGGACATGCACATGCACAGTTTAACAAAATAAGCACCTCAGCAACAGTGAATATCACATTTGTGGTTGAAGTGCTTAGTTGTTTTGTGCCCCCACAAAATAAAAAATTTTGGTTTTTAATTATTGGACTGTATAAAAGATAATGATTTTACTAATTTAGTTTAACTCTGGTCACCTTCCTCAATGTTGACAATGTCATCACCCTCATAATAATCATCACACATTAGTTCATTATCATTAGGGCTTACATCCTAAAGGGGTGTGGCAGACAGACAGGGGTGACACAGATGGGGTAGACAGGAAGAAGCATGGAGCAGCATGCTTCTTCTAGTCCTAATGAGGAAGTCAATGTTGAAGATGTTAGCATTGAAGATTGCACAAAATATCTATCCATGCTGCTTGTAGCTGATGTGCTGATGCTAGACTGCTTGTTACTATACATGATTTTCCTGCTTTTGATGAGTTGTTTCTTTTCATTTTATTTTTTGAAACTCCAAGTGCCAGCCGTCCTTTAGAGTGAAAGCATGCTAACAGCCAATATGTAGATTCTATGCTTTACTAAAAAAAATGAGCATACGGTACCATGGATTATACCAAATTTATTCATAATGTTGGAGCGAAATACATTATAAACACAGCATTGTGATTGATAATGCAAACGTTCCAACATTAGATGGTTAAAAGAAATTCTTATTTTCGAGTTTATATACTTGAAGCTCTTTTGGATAATGACGTTTGCTTATTTTTATATCCTCTGCCTCCATCAGAGCTCATATATATGCTGTTAATTCAATCATCCAATCTAATTTTAGAAATCTCTAGCTCTGAGGCTTATCTGAAGGTGGTCATGTGACAGTGACATGTCTTTAATTTGTAATGTACTCTGAGAAAATGAAGTATAACTGAGAAAGGTAATAACAGACAGTGGAAGATATTTATAAAGATTTAGTCGATAGAGAAAAAGTTAACTATTTTTAAAACAACTATTTATAGCTGCAAATCAATATTACAAGTTTGGTTATTATAAAGAATATAAGTATTTTTCCTCAATGTAATAGTTTGAGCTTTAAACTGCAAAAGTAGTGTACATTTTCCCCCTTATGTATGGACATTTCTGTTTATAAAAAATATATTTCAAAAACAATGGGAGAGTCATCTGTCTGGCAATAAAAAGCAACTTAGCATACAACAATTTATTTTAATTCATTAATCAATTTATCTTGAGGTAAAAATACACTCTGGTCATTTTAATGGTAAGGTTAAAACATATTGTAGGATTTCTATTAAAAATGAGTTACAGTTTTTAGCCCAAGGAGGGATGGATTGAGGAAGGGTTGGTTAATAGTATCTGGTATATGGCAGAAATTGTGTGGGAGGGAGAAGTTGGTGAGATACAAAGTCTCTCAAATGGAGTGAGGTCTCTATTAGAACTTTTTAGTCTGTCTGCGGAGGTCAGAAAGTGGCAAACCTGTAGGTACTTCCAGAAGTCAGAGTGTGGGATTGACCAATTTTCCTGGATTTCAGTAAATGATTTAACATCTAACGTAGACACCAGCTGGCCAGTTCTAAAAAGGTCTTCCGGCACCCAATTAGGGAATTGTGTAAGCGTGAAGCATGAAGAAATGTGGGATAGACTTCCAAATAGAGCGAGAGGAAGAAATTGTTGGATGAGGAATGTCTAAGTTAGAAATAGAGGGAAGTCAAGGTATAATTTCAGGGGGGAGTTTCATGAAGCAATCTTCGTGAGCGACCCATTGCTTGACTTCTCTATATCTAGTCCATTCAAGGATTATATTACGATGGATAGCATGGTAGTATAATTTGATGTCTGGAAGTTGGAGACTGCCCAATCGTTTTGGCCATACTAAAAGAACACGTCTGATGCAAGGTTTGTTCCTGAACCAGATAAATTGCTGGATTAAGAAATTCAGCAAACAAAATCAAGAATCTGTAATCTGAATGGGTAGAGATTGAAAGAGGTAAAACAACTTGGGAAGCGTATTCATTTTTACCACATTACTTTTCCACAACCAAGAAAGGTGGTTCAGATGCCAATGGGAATAATCCATTTGGATGGATGAGAGGAGGGGGGAGAGATTAGTGGCAACAAGTTGCTACAAGTTTTTAGTATTTTTAACACATAGGTGATATGGGAGGAATGTCAAAGGAAAGGGAAAGGGAATGCGGACTGTAGACCTGAAATTACAGAGGTGTGAGTGGACAAATTTAAAGCCCAAGATTTTTAGAAATTAATCTTGAAATTGGACAACTGTCCAAAATTTTCAAATTCACGCATTAAATGATATGTTGATGTTTTTATCCCTATGTATATCTGTACATTCTCTCTTTGGAACCCTTAATAAAAACAGATTCCACAAAAAAAAATTTGTTACAGTATGTTGGTGTTCTGATGAATGTCGATTGCTACAAATCGAGATCAGCATAATTGTGGTAGAAATGTGTGATGCAACAGGCTATTTAGATTTAGGGCCTTATTCAGCAGTGCTTGCTAGTGCACTGCTGAATGCAGATTTTTGATGATCGGGAATCTGCACAGGTGCATATCCTGTTCTGTGCATGTGCAGAACGTGTCTGCGATCCCGCACAGAGACTGGCTGCAGACTGTCAGTGAATGACAGTTTGCTGCCATTTGTGGGTGAGTAAGGGGTGGTGATGGCCTCAGTATCCCAAAACAGAGGCATGTCGCCATTGTTGGGGGGGAGGGAAGAAGCCAGGATCTCCGTCGACAAATGGAGATTTCCTGGCTTCTTCCTCTCATCTGCGGCGGCCAGCTGCATGACCCCATGGTTCACCTTAGCCAGCCAAAGTTCTGCAGAGTATCCGATGCTGCATTGGACAATGCAGTTTGGATACATAATGCTGCATTACCATATCTCCATAGACAGAATTGCAAAGCTGCTTGCAAGCAGCTTTGCAATTCCATCCATAGCTGAATCAGGCCCTTAGTGCATTGTTCACATGTAATAAGGGATCTATTTAGTAAAGCTCACAACAGCTTATCAGCATATGTTGGTTCTTTTGAATTATTAGTCACAGATTTCTCTGCCTTTTTGCTTCTCCATGCGCAATTCTGCAGCCCCCATAGGTAGCAAGGGGGGCTTCTCAGGAACAACATTTATAATGATGAGAGATGTAAAGCTTCTCTAATTTTTTGTTGAAAACAAACTTCATCTCTTGATGGCATTATGTGTGTATTTTGAGCCTCATTCGGCTTAAGTGTACGCAGGCAGCCAATTATTGAGAGGGCACCACTGCGATTGGACTGCGATCACGGAGACCACGTAAAGCTATCATAGAATGATTGACAGGCTGTGAGCATTTGGGGGTGGTGACGGGGGTTGTGGTCAAATGCAGGCTTGCCTGTCCATTTGAGTGCAGTTGCATGGGCGGGTATAAATTAGCCTCTGCAATTGCATACGCAGCTTGAGTACTCGATTCGTGCAACAAGGTTAGCAATTTAGAGGTAAGGTCAGGGCTGCTGTAATTCTGTATGAGGGGTCAATAGTACTCAATGTCTCCGATGTTTGAGGAGGTTTGCAAGGTATTATGGATGTGAGAGGGAAAGTGGGTTACTGCATGTTGTCCGTGTGAGTGCTTTGCGATTGCATGCATTATTATACTTTTGCAGCAGACCTGCGTGTGCAATTGCAGCTGTGATCACATAAACGATCCTTGCTGAATGAGGCCCTTTGTCTACAGAAGTGGAGAAAAGCAGAGAAGAGATGTTCTCTCCCAGATTTCTCCATTCCTCAGCTCCTCCCCATTCAGCCTTTGAATTTTCTTTCTTTTGCACCCATCTTTCTTCTCCTCCCATTGAGTCCTTGACAACTCTGCATTTGCGGAAGCCAGGGCATCGGCTGTGACAGGATACAAAAACATTACTGTTATATCAGTTATCTCCTTGCTGGGACAGTGATTTAACACATGGTATGGGATGCATCAAGTATCACATTTTGTATTCGATGCATCCCACCACTCATCACATGTACATCCACTTTAATAACATTGGTATGCATAAAGAAAATCGCAAAGGACAGCTCTCCCAATAAGAACTGTCCTTTATGAAAGAGGTACTTTCCGGGTTTATGACCCAGAAGTTCCTCTGCACATGCGCTGCACGACACGTGCTGCCAGGGGTGCTTTGATTGGTTCTCTCTCACAGCACTTTACGTAAAGAAGCCCATAGGCTTTTATTGAATAACGCCATCTAAAGATGGCGTTACCCATTGGGTCCAAGCTGCAGAATGCTTTGCTTTCCGAAGATTGGTTCATATCAAAAATGCAGTCAGACCCCCGAAAACTGCATTTTCTGGTGTTGGACTGCATAGTGATGTTAGTGCTAGTGACCCATGGTTTGTCCTGGCATGAGGTTACAAATAAATACCATGATGTACAGATGGCAAAAAGCGACAACAATTTTATATTAATTTGCACATATTTTATTAAATAGATCCCTTAATCTTTGAATTCCATTTATACCCTATAAATAGAACAATCACAAAGAAATATCAGTATGGTGCTAAAACATATAAAAATCACATTTTATATACTGTACACTGGCTGCTTATAAATGAATATTTGCAATTTTAAAAGGGAAAGCTATACTAAAACAGGTAAAAAGTAGTGCAAATCATTGGATGTGATGACAATTTATAGTAGAAATATTTTTGAGGCTAAAGTCCCTTTGAAATAGCAATGATCTTTATAAGTTTCCCAAAGCCCAGCTGCATCTGAAACATTTTAATTATTTCTACTTTTACCTACTGTACATTGTAATCCTCAAATTTATTCTTATAACACACTGTAACTCAAAAATGATGCAAAGGCCAAAACAGCCTCGAAATGTTACACCATCCAAAATGGTAGAAAAACTATTTCAGCCTGTTTGGACCAATATGAGCAACATTTTATTCTGAGTTAGCATTTTATGTAGTATTTGCTTTGTATTCTATATTTGTCAATATATTATATTTACCCAATATAATTGTTTTTTTGAGGTGGTGGCGGGGGTTTACTGTGTGTTTATCACATCTGCACTAAATTCAATGATCCCTCTGCATACTTCATGTAACTTTCGCTCAGTTACGATTTGAAGAATGTTATCTTGCCAAAAATGATTCCATTAATTATTGATTTAACAGTATATGTTTTATAATATGTTAAGCCTTCCAACCAGCTTCTGGGAGGCCTCAGGGTGACAGCAAATCCCTCTCAGTGTGGGATTAAAACCTGTCAGCTCACATGTTTTTTTTTTCTAGCTGACATCCAGCCTCAGTAGCAGAGAGAATAGAGAGCCATGCACATATTACGCACATCTGTGGGGTCACACTCCAGTGATTTGTTACAAACATACTTATACCCTGTTCATAAACACCAACAGCATAAATTATTCCAGGTAATCAGCATTTGAACACAAAGTAACTAATTATATTACTCCAACTACTCATCTTAAGTTAATACATTAGAAACTACAAAATCCCATTAACCCCATCTCCAAGCAATGATTAAGTCCCCAAATGTATTCAAATATATTCAAGTACCCTGTCCATTATATAATAAAATATGTTCCCAGTTTATTAAATCAATTAAAATGAAATACATTGTAATAGAAAATAGCATCCCATTTACATAATGAATTGTAATCTACTACCATAGAGGCCAACATCAGAGATTAATTTGCAGTAGCACTTTGCTGCTATAGGCTATTTACGTAGCCTGCACTGGAGTCACAGATATCCCAGGACAGGCAACTTTACTTATTTTTTCACTGGGTAAATTCATGGGCAGCCTAAATAATTTTGTAGGTTCTAAAGCTATTTTACCTTATTTGGGATGCAAAAGGAAGTATAGGGTAGAGTCATGCCATGTGTAAACTTCAGATCACATGGCTATCCCAGTTATCCCAGCTATCGAAGTGTGTAATTTCCAAAGAATGGGAGGCTCAGACATACATCACTGCACCTCCAAACATGACATCACCTCAATAAGGATTTTGCCATTTATATATGCATCTACAATAAACACCAAATAAGTAAATGCACAGACCCACATATTCTATTGGGGATGTAGTCGGCATCTTGGCATGCCGGATGCCGATGGTCTGAATACCGGCACCGAAATCCAGACAGGTTGGGATCCGGCACCAGTATCCTGACTACAGGCATCCTGAAGGTAAGTATCTGGATGTAAGGGGGAGGTTAGGTTTAGGTAGCAGGGTTAGGGTCAGGCATTAGGGGGAGGGTTAGGATTAGGCACCAGGAAGGGAGTGTTAGGATTAGAGTGCGGGGAGGGGGAGGTTAGGTTTATGCACTAGGGAGAGGTTAGGTTTAGGCACTGGGAGTGTATTGGTTTTGGATCTGGATTCAACTTTGTGTTTTGGTTTTGCAAAATCAACCTCACATGTTTTGGATCTGGATTTTTAAATAAATAAATTTAAAAAAGCTGTCATGTAATTTAAACCTGCTTACATGCAATCTAAAACCTGTGCTCCGAGCTGACTGTGAAACTGAGCTTGGACTCAGTTCGACACAGAACCCCACAGTGATTCTGAAACTCTGTGGGAACCGGACATGCAGATCTCTGCTTTGAGTGGTGTTTAGCTGCATCTGTGATGTTAATAAAATCCAAAATGTAAAGAAAAAGATGGTACACTACACCTATCAGAGTGACTCAGTCATGTATTGACACAAGGTATATCAGGACACATCTATATACAACATTTAAGACTTTGCATAAAACTTTCAATTTTGGAATTGGGTGGTTCCCACCTGGTTTAGTTGAGACTGCCATTTGTGAAGCACCTTGGATGTTGCAGTTTATTTTCTTTGTATATTGTATAGCCTGTACTACAAATAATAATTATCTACACCTTTTATTGGGGTATGAGGAAAAGATTAATTCAAACTGTCCAGCTATGAAACAGTATTGTTACAATGTATTTAATAATAAACCCATAATAAACCCAGGTATTCATATATTATTCTTATATACTGTATATGTCAGTCAATATAGTTAAAGTTTAATGAGTCATCCAATATAACCCCCATTATTTAGTGTTGAACTCATTTTAAATATCATATCCAAACTGCATTGAAATTATTTTGTTCAGCAAATTTTCAGAGCAATGCAGCTAGAACTATGTTACTTTAAAACTAAATACACAAGAATTATCCATAAAGCTTTCCATGGGTGAAGATTTTATGCCAAACTGTGTTATTTTGTTGTGCCAGTGCACCACTGAGGCTTTGCTGTGCTTAATTTGAAATTTTTTGGAGAGGTTACTTTCTAACAGCAATATATGTACAGTCATTTTATGTAATTGCCTCATAAATGATATTGTTCAGACTTTGAAAATTCAGAAAATACCATTAGTTTGTGTTTAGCTCCTCACATGATAAACAAAATCTACCTAAAATGACCAAAAAAGTGTTTTTTTATTGAAATTGTAAGAAATTAAATAAAAAACATATGTGTGTATTTTTCTCCCTAAACACAGCAAGAAAAACATTGTGGCTCTTTGTGGCTCTTTCTTTAGCATTAATTTACCTTTCCAAAATCAGAACTGTACAAATGTTTTTCATAATAAAGTTTGTACTTTTAAATTATATATTTTTTCGCCCTCAAGTTTGAACTGTTATATGAAATAATATGGAATAATATGGTAGTCCAACAAAGCATAACATTTTGAAATCTAGAGACCCTTGAGTTTATCTAAACCAGGATGGGGGAGATCTGAAAATTAGAATCCCCCTCTCTGGACTAATTAATGCTTTGTAGGGTGTTTGTGTCTGGTGATCACCAGATCACAACATAACCCATGAAACCATATTTACTGTCATCTTTCAAATAATGGTAATCACAATTGAAAAAGTGCCAGAATGGGAAAGATTGGACATTTTTAGTGTCATTATCCCATCTTCTGGTTTTTCTAGTATTTCTACAGTACATGGTACCATTGTCTGATAATCACAGCTAATTACTAGACAATAAATACAAAGTTCGAACCTAATTTGAAAGAAGAGACTCCTCTCTATCAAATGGGGATGCCTTTGCACTTATTAAAGCTGGTATGGAGATCCTCCATATCTCTTGATGTCTGATTTTTTTTTAGGGTTAAGGCAGTGGTTCCCAAACTGTGCGCCGTGGCACCCTGGGGTGGCTCAGGACTCTTGCAGGGGTGCCTCAGGTTGGTGGTCCAGCACCAAATCAAATTATTTCTGGTCAATGTAATGTAAATATGTTGACAAAAAGAAGTGAAAACCTGTCCACCACCACATAACTAAACCTAAGGATGACAGGTAAGGACAACTTACATCACTTTACTACTTTACTACATTTATTCTGAATTTCTCAATAACAAACTTTTGACTTACGGGTGCCATGAAAACAATTCTGACTTTAGGGCGCCATGATTCAAAAAAGTTTGGGAACCACTGGGTTAGGGGTATTAGTCAGATGATCACACTACATGGGTAACCAGAAAATAGCTACTGAAGAAGAATTGAAGTAGAGTACTCGCCTCTTTCAAATGAGGATGTCCAAGTCTCTGTGTGCCAGGAATGGAGCTCAGATACTATCTCTTGACTCTTCTATAATTTGTTGTGTGTAGTATTGGGAGGAAGCAGAACTTGATGACATAATTGTGCATCAGCACAATGACATTATCATTGCTTCAACTGCTCTCTAGACCACCCCCCTTCCCTCGGAAGGTAACTACCACTGTGGGACTCTGTGATTTCAGCTTACGTGTATAACCACAGTGCTCCCTACAAACTTATCACCAATTAAGGCAAAGAAGCAATACTTACATTATGTTTGTGTGTATAACTCTATAAAAGCTAGACAGGGTCGTAGCTAGGGTAGCGCGGCCGGTGCCATCGCACAGGGCACCACAGTTCAGGGGGCACTGTTTGGGCCTGTAAAATTTCTGTTTATTATCATTCTTGCTTGTAGCTCCCTCTTATTTCATCCCCAGCATCTCCTGGCCTCTCCTATCTCTTCCCTGGCCCTTCCCCAAGAAGACATGGCCCTTTTTTGGGTATATTATGTCCCTTTGAAAAATGAGGGGGCACCAATACTCTTTCTGGCACAGGGCACCAAAAAGTCTAGTTACGGCTCTGAAGATAGACATAACATAGCATAATACTGTAAAACGACACATGATAAAAGTAATGTATATTGCAAGGTATAAGGGTATAACAACCCTTGAATGTGTACTTTGTTTTCCCTTGGACCTTCTATCAGAAAGATGGATATGAAGCAGCCGGTTTGTCCAAATAGAGAAAACTATTTTATTTAACACATTCAAATTAAAAGTTCCACAAAAAAGGATAACAACCTTTTGTGCTAATTGGGCAATTCATTGGGTTCCAGATTCCCCATAGGTAGCTGTTCTGCTGAATCAGCAGAGGATAATATTGCAAAGCCTCACACAAGCAGCTTTGCAATTCTGTCCTTGCAAATATGCAAATGCAGCAGGAAGTGTCTGACAGCCACTGCTGCATTTCAATCCCAGCACCGCGACCATCGGTCGCGATAGTGGATGGCTCCAGCCAGCTGAGTAAGTCTTAGCTTATGTCGGCTGGCCAGCTTGTGAGGCCAGGAAACTGCGTCCATGGACACAGACCCTGGCCTTGCAACTCCAGGAAAATAGAGCCAACACTCCTGTTTCCGGGAATGCCGAGCATCCCCGCCACTTAAATGCCTCTGCCTGTCAAACAGGCAGAAACATAGCAGGGGCTGTGTGCGATCACTCAGGATCCGTTCTGCACATGCACAGAATGGGTCCTGCACACGTGCAGATTCCCGATTGCGTGCAATGCTGAATTAGCCCCAAAGTTCAGTAACCAAGTGGCTCCTGCTTCTAACATCAATGCAATTTAACATATTTGTCTTTCTCAAGGAGACACAGCATCGGAAGAACATCAGAAAATCAGGGGGTCATTCAGACCCGGTTGTTAGCGCCAATGTGCTTGGACCGGGTCGATGGCCCCCCACAGAGCATGCGCACGACAGCGCCGGCGCCGTTGTGCTCATGCGTGAGACCCGCTACGACCGACTGCGCCGGTCGTAGCAGGTCTCGATCCAAAGGGGGCGAGCTGTCGATGTTGATTGACAGCTCGCCCCGTTTGGAAGGCCGGCCGGGGGGGTGGCAGCCCAAACGGGAATGTCTACCATTTGGGGGCGGCCCCACTGACATCACTAGTGATGTCAGTGGAGAGCTTCCGGCTCAGACAGAGCCGAAAGCTCTCCGGTGTTTACGACAAGGGAGACCCTACCCTAGGGTCTCGTCGTAAGCCCCGATGGTCGCGATGGTCTAGACCATCACGACCACCACCTTAGGCGGTTGTAAGGCTGTGGGTGTTAACCCCCAGCCTTACCACCGCAAAGGAGGAAGTCATGAAAATTCAAGATGTCCTCCCCTCATTCAGACCAACCGCATGCTCTGTGCGACCGGCTCTGAATGAGGTCCTCAGTCCCACCATCGGTTCTCTATGCAACCATATGCTTGCTCAGAATGCAATGTCACAAGTAGGATGCAGGACCAGTGACACTGCATTTTAAGGACACATTTATTGACACACCCGCAAAATGGTTGCAAAGCGTCTACATTTTTGTCAGCAGTCCTCCGTTATCTCCCCCAAACGGTCGCTGCCTGTTAATAGCCCTGCATCCTAATCCACCTTCAACCACTATCACAAGCCCATCATGGCACAAACGCATACGCAGCACACAGAACTGTAACCAGCTGCGACCAAATCTAAACTTCATCCACCTCTGAATCAGGCCCTAAATCCCCTGTTATAATCTGCAAATGAATTGGGTCTTTATTTTTTTCTATATCAGATTTACTCCTGATAAGAGAATATAAATGTTTAATTTTTTTGTTACATTTTGTTTAGATATAATCACAGTTCTTTAACCATGCAATTTAAAATTACAGATGTATTGTATCTGCAACAGGTACATTGTTTGAATCTATTTAATATCTGAACAGCATCAGAGAGAAAATGAATTGATTTATTTGCCTTAAATGTTTTGTAGTGATATACTATATTAAAAAATTGCCCTCTGCTATCTCTCTGGTTAAAGTAGTGTCAGTAAAATCATTTGTTCCTCAATTTCACAGCAAATCTGTTCACTTCTGGTTCTGAGTGTAATCTTGATCTGACACTGGAACTACATATTGCACTTAACATGATTCACAGCAGGAAATTGAAGAATGTTTTTCTATTGAGTTTACAGCAACTGTGAAACTATGATCAGTTTCAGCATTTGTAATTTCCACACCATCTTGTTTTACTGGGAAATACAAATGCAGGCTAGCACTCAAATATTCAAGACAATTGTTACATATGTTTGATAGATTTCATATAAAGGAAGGTATATAAAGACTCGTGTAGCAGAAATTGGAGTGAAAGTTTTTGAAATATTTAAAGAAAAATTATAGATTTTCAACTGTGTAGGTAAAGAGAATGTAGGCAGATCTGAGTGATCCAAACCATGCAGAGTAATGCAGGAGGTGAAGGCTGTTTTACCATGTTGGGGTTAATAGAGTAGGCAGTCTCCGCATATTGGCACAGTAAGAGTTAAGATTCTGCTCTCTAGGTGGTCACTGTGCTTTGGGAGCAGCTTCAGCTGGAGATGCCAGCCTCATCAGTTACTATATATTAGATGTAATGGTTGTTGGAGAGCTACACCTACAGTATGGATCTAGTGATTGAGATATTGTTAATCTTAGTCTTAGGGGTATATTTACTAAAGTGCAGGTTTTTAGAAATGGAGATGTTGCCCATAGCAACCAAAAAGATTCTAGGGGTTACATTTACTAAAGTGAGAAATTTTAGAAGTGGAGATGTTGCCCATAGAAACCAATAAGATTCTGGTTATTATCTTCTAGAATGTGCTAGTTAAATGTTAAGTAGAATCTGATTGGTTGCTATGGGCAACATCTCCACTTCTAAAATCTCTCACTTTAGTAAATTTACCCCTAGCTATTATCTTCTAGAAGGTGCTAGATAAATGAATGAAGGTGCTAAATAAAGTAGAATGAATTAATGAAGGTGCTAAATAAAGTAGAATCAAGGCCGGAACTACTGTAGAGTTGTGCGGCCGGTGCACCCACACAAAGTACACATACCCCATGGGTGGAACTGGCCGTCTCCACCTGCGATCACACCCTTGCCTCTCATCTATGCTACACACTGCAATGTATAATATAGCGGTGTATTACGGCTCCTTCTTTGCCGGATGCACCGCTACGAATACACATTACAGCGTGCAGTGCTGCCTGCCCCCTGTGCTCCACCACCTCTCCTGTCTTCATGCACTGGGAGAGACATCATGACGTCTTGTCCAATCCTACAGTGCCCTGAGCCAAGGAGCCATTCCTTTGGCGTTAGGCTTCAGAAGAGACGGTGCTAGTGAGGACAGACACTATAGCTTCCCCCGGCTCCTACAGTGTTGTGCTGACAGGAAAGTGCTGCATTTAGGGGGGAAGCATAATGTGTGTGGTAGTGTGGGCTAGCACTTTTGCACTGTGTGGCATAATGTGTAAGGGGGCATAACATGTAAGGTGGTGTGGGCTAGCACTTTTGCACTGTGTGGCATAATATGTAAGGGGGGCATAATGTGTAATGGGGTGTGGGCTTTGTAATTTTGCACTGTGTGGCATAATGTGTAAGAGTGGGGTTTGACCATTGCCATGGGTTATGGTGATCCCTCAATGTCACGTGTCATGATTGTGTACATTCTGTGTGCCCTGTGTAAAATTTGCTCACGTTACTATGAGTAACAACCTGGCTGTGAGCATAATGTGTATTATAAGTTCCCATATAAAAATATATTTTATGTCCGCCTTGCATCAGCTACCCACAGGACTCAGGAGGGCCATTTGGTCCTTGGAAGACACAGCTTCATGGAAATAGTGTTTGCTTCATCCTAGGGGGCCCTTGTTCACAGACATGCAGGCTACTAGGGTGTCATTTTTTCACCTCAGCTTATCAACGTTCCTACCATAAAATATCTATTAAGTCATGGAGATATCTGAGGCATAGGGGTATTATAGCCATGCTAATTTACATCTACACAGACCCTGGGTGGTAAAAGGACAGTCCTTTTAAGCCAGGAAGTGTGGGGGCTGCTGGAGGAGAGGGTAGCTGTGGAACTATAAGGCCCAGCCACACACACTACTCAGTGTTCACTCTACAAGGGAGTAGCTTTGTTTGAGGAGTGCTCCCCATCTTCTGTCTCCTGTGGTCTCCCTCCACACAGATTGCCTAAAACCTCATAGTAAGACAATTTAGGGTTCTGACTTTTTATCCTTTTCTTTTATTTGAAATCAATCTGTGCATTTTATATCTGTATGTCTTGTTTATTTACCTGTTTTTTTTCTTGTAACTTACCCTGGAGATATTTTCTCAATAAATCCTAAAAATGTATCAGCATTATCTTAAGAATTCAAGTGCCTGCAGAGGCCTATGCTACATTTGTGTAATAATTGTGAATTTTTAAGTGGGATATAAGTGTCTGGCGAATGCAAGAGCGCTATTCTAATACTCTTCGTGGTATCAGCTTGAGTAATGTCACAACTGCCCACCTGCATCAGGTTGGTGTATCTGAGTGCAGGCTGGGGTGCGGTGCTGTGACAGGGGGCATAATGTGTAAGGGGGTGTGAGCTTTGTACTTTTGCACTGTGTGGCATAATGTGTAAAGGGTGCATAATGTGTAAGGGGTGTGAGCTTTGTACTTTTGCACTGTGTGGCATAATGTGTTAGGGGGGGCATAATGTGTAAGGAGGTGTGCGATTTGTACTTTTGCACTGCGGGGCATAATGTGTAATGGGGGGATTTGTACTGTGTGGCATAATGTGTAATGTGGGAATCTGTACTGTGTGGCGTAATGTGTAAGGAACACTACTACTGTGTAACATAATTTATATAAGCCATACTAAATGTACTGTAATGTGAATAAGGGGCACTACTGTGTGGCGTAATGTAAATGGCGGTACTATAGTGTGGCTACACCCTTTCCTTACAAGACCTCACCTTCTTTTTTTTGCACCTGTGGTGCACACTGTCTCTGTTTATGATATTGGGAAGGGGGCAGGGTATCAATGCTCTGGCACAGGGCAACAAAAGGTCTAGCTATGGCTCTGAGTAGAATATGATTGGTTGCTATGGACAACATCTCCACTTCTAAAAACCTGCACTTTAATAAATGTACCCTTTAGTGTTCAGGGATGTTTATGTGCATATTAGTGTAACGGTAATGTGCAGAAATGATGATAGAGATGTATATTTGTATGCTTAAACTGTTTTATTGGAAAATGAGAGACACAGTGCTCTCTAAAAAGTGTGGTATATTTTCAGGTATTAGGTGAACTCCTTTAGGTAGTACCCTTTGTAGGTGTAGTGGTATAAACACTTTACAACTCACTTGTTGCTGGATCTGTTAAGGAAATTGGGTTACTCCTTTAGGGATGGTCCATATTGCAAAAACTCAATAACTTATTTGTCACAAATGTAGCCACGCTCATCTATGCTTCATGGATGGAGCGACTAGTCTGCCCGTGTCTATGGCATGCACGTTCTTATGCACGCGTATCAATTTTCTTCAATGAGGTAAATGCCGACTGCTACAAGTCACAGCCTGGTGAGTGCTGCGCTATGCAGGGATGCGTATGCGTGTGCCTATGCCCATACATTGCAGCAATGATGAGCATGGCTACATCTGTATTTCAAGGTCATTGGATCAATATATGGTAGAGAATCCAGGGCGAAAAGGCTACTCTTTTTTACATTCACTCTTGTCTTAATCTAGAATTGATTGTATTCTTAAATATTGTCACAAATTACAATTAATTCATAAACTTATAAAGCCACAATAGAATTGTTGCACCATGATTATTATTATTATTATTATTATTATTATTATTATTATTATTATTAACATTTATTTATACAGTATGGTGCCACAAGTGTTCCGCAGCGCCTTACAAAGTACATAAACAAATAGGTAGACATCAAAGTGGCATTGTGTCACAGACCATATCACTGTCTATACAGCCTCTACAGTTCAGCACAAAATGACAAATGTTTTGAAGACCAGCCTATTTGAAAAACTCCCTGCCATGTATAACTCACTTATTTTCTCTTGTTTTTCATCTAGGTTGACACATAAAAGATGCAGGTGCTGAAACTCCCAACTGCATGGCCAGTCAGAGTAGTGGTCAGATGGTTAGATAGATATACTAGTTTTGCTTTTATCAAGCCTCAACGTTGGTCCCCAGAGCACCTCGGTCATGACGTGATTATTGAGTTCTCAATAATAGAAAATACATTATTAGTGGCTAAAAAAGAAGAATTCCTTTTTGGGGGAAAAAATTTATATAAATTTATACAAAATTTGTGAGAAAATATGAGTTATATTAAAATTTACCTTATATTTCTACTCCTAAAATAATGGGGTAACTAGACTCATACAGGAAGTGAGTCTGTCCTCCAAAAAAAGCGATCACAATAAGTATTAAACAGTATACTGGCTTATAATAAGCATATTTTAAATATGAAAAAACAAGATGGTAATTGTCTTGCAGTGCAAATTATATTTTCCAATCACCTCTCATATGAGACCAATGGCAACGGAGATAAATTCAGTTGTGCTTCATGCTAATCTCTGGATGCAATTTTAAAGCCTCTCCCTGCATCGGAAAATACTTAGGGCCTAATTCACTACAAAATGCAACTGTGAATGCAATAGCGATTATGCATGCAGTTCACCTGTGATAGTATGCTAATCCATTGCGATCACATGGGGCTGATTCAGACCCGCTCGCTAGGATACGATTGATCGTAGCTGGCTGATATTTGCAATCTGTGTATGTATCGTAATGCGTGTGCGAGAACTACTGCGAAAGATCGGGAAGTGCTCACTTGCCCAGGATAGACAGCCCAGTTGAATGAGTGACAGGAGAGGCCGTTGTGGGGGGTAACAGTGACAGGCCACTAGAAACTGGGGAGTGGAGGTATGATCGCTGGCGTACCTGAGTGTGCATAATTAACAGACAGCATTAGTAAACGTCACCTGGTTGTATTTCACACTGAAATGATCGCAGTGCTTGCAGCAAGGTATCACAGTGTTTGCGGCAAGGTATAGTCAACCTCAAGCTCTGCAAGCACACCCGATGGTGCTCAATGTACCAATGTTTCCATGCAATTCCAGGAGATGACGTGCACAAGTGGGCGTCTTATGAATGGCTGTTGGGCGTCTGCATACACAAAGTGATTGCACTCCAAGACATAGTGGGCATGCTAATGCCTTGCCGTATGATCTCCTGCCTTGCTGAGTGTGCGTTAGATTTGCATATGCTGGGAGTGAGCGAAAGCATCTAGCGAGCGGGTCTGAATGAGCTCCACGATGCTGCCGCTGCACTACATAAGGACGCCCACTTTACTTAGCACACATCTGTAATGTTTTGCAGAACTGCGAAAACATTGGTACAATCGAGTACCATCGCAGCCTCACACACACTTGCACAAGCCCTGACCTGACCTTACTCAGAAATTGCTAACTTCCATGCACACTATCAGGCTGCGTACCTGTTCAATTACATTAAACTATATGCTCTTGAAATTTTTTAATCCAGATGTGACAAACACATATGTCTTGAAGATAAAATTCTTCTGGGACATTCACCAGAGCAGCAAGACTGATAAGTTACCAGACCTAAAATCAAAAGTGAATAGGTAACAGTATGTTGGAAAGGGTTTATTGATTTGATGATATGTCACAATGTTTCATTAAATAGATGCTCAAAACAGAATATGCACAGCAGATTAACATAGGCAAAGCAAATTAATGAATATTTTAGCATACTGTAATTTGTAGTATAGTAAGGAAATGAAATAACTATTTTACATGTTGTATTGTGAATATACTAGTGTCTATGAGGAAAACACAAGGGAAATTGGCCAGGGAACTGTCTTGAAATGTTAACTATTAAAAATAAGATCAAAAATCGCTGTGGGCCTGATTAAACTTGGGTTGCAGGTCTGTTTTCGCACGGCCAATGTTTCCATTCTGCGCATGCGTATGCACCGGCCACTGCGAGTAAGAATGCAGCGGATACGCAGAGACACATGGAAATGAGTGACAGCTAGTGCCGTTTAGAGAGGGGAGGTGGTCAAAGGAATGCAGGTGTGCCTGTGGTTTTGAACACCGTTACAGGGGCGTGCATAATTACTTCCCAGCAACGACATACACAGCCCGAGCTCTGCATGACGACAGGAAGCTTTGCAGGTTGTGAGGCAGGTCAAGCTCAACCACATCTCTGCATATGGGTCTGATGTAACTCAATGTTACCGATGTTTGTGCTGACTTGCGGATGTATGTAATAGGAAGAGGGCGGCTTTATAAGCTGGGGGCTGTCTGGTATAGTGCTGCAATCGCTTTGTGATTGCATTCATTTACATATTTTCACAGCGAGCGAGTGCAGACTTACGATCCGTGCTGAATCAGGCCCTGTGTTCTCTATCATCTTCATAGTTTATACCCTAGTGCTAGATACAGCATTACAGAGTCATTTTGTAGATTTTTGCACCAAATTAAGGGGGAAAAATAACTGTACTTTATGGATAAAACTGAACTTTATTTATTAGTAACAAAAATAAATATATCCTACAATGAACTTGCACTTCTAGCATAGGGTTTATCTCTTGGAAGCAGGGCCATAACTAGGGTAGTGCGACCAGTGACATGGCACAGGGCACCGCAGGGCAGGGGGCGCTGTTTGGGCCTGTCAATTTTCCTGTTTATTATAATTCTCACTTGTAGCTTCCTCTTCTTTTATCCCCAGCATCTCATGGCCTCCCCTATCTCTTCCCTGGCCCTTCCCTATGAGGTGATGACCCATTTTTGGGTGCGTTTCTTATGTCCCTATTTAAAAAATAGGAGGGGGGGCTGCCAATGCTCTCTCTAGCACAGGACACAAAAAAGTCTAGTTATGGCTCTGGTTGGAAGAAGCTGTATGTGAGTTACCTTAGGCCAAAATTCTGCTTGATTAAAGCTTCTACTTTCTACTTTGCTAACAGATAAGGTTATTAATTACAACAGGCTAACATTGATGTTCATGGTGGGGTTAGAATAATTGATTGTGATAAATTATTTGACCCTACTCACCATATCCAAATTCTCTTACTTTCTCTAATTCAACTTCAGTTCATTTGCCTTAAAAAATAAGAACAATCTCCGCACTCATCTCATCCAACAACCTGCCAGCTTAATCCTATTCCCTCCCAACTTCTTTGCTTCCTTTCCCCCACAGTATGTCTGCCTCAAACTCACCTTTTCATCCTATCTAGTTCCACTGGCAAAGTCCAATCTTCCTTTAACTACAAACTCATCTCGTTAATCCTAAAGAAACCATCTCTTGACCCGGCTCCTCACTCCAACTACTGCCCAATTTCTCTCCATCCCTTTACCTTAAAACTATTTAAGTAACTTTTGTACAACTGTCTATCTGAAGATGCAAAGAAAATTTTTATCCATTCTCTAATCTGTTAATCCTTATATCTATCTATCCCCTATGCAATTCATCATAAATCCTGCAGCAAGACTGAAGGGCTCACAAACAGGCGCATATCTAGAAATTAATTTGTTCTCTTGCAATCTATTCACATCAGATGAATATTTCCGTGACCACTTTTGTTTCTGCTAGTTGAGATTCTCATATGTAAGATATAAGTAGCCCAGTAAATAGTACCCCTTTAGATTATCACATTTGAAAGAGTTTAAGGAACTGTCAACTGCTGGCTATACAGAGACAAGAGATCAGCAACATTTTCAAAATGTTTCTGATGACTTTTTGCCTCATTCCATAATTGGTTTCAAAATGCTGCACCTTTTTCAGTGGAATTGATCCTTGTTCCATGCAGAATTAACCCTACCATATTTGTTTTATCTACAATTCTACAGTATTTTTTTCACCTGGTAATTATTCCTTACTGTATGCTGGCCTTACCATGAGGGGCTGACTGAAAAATTTTAGCCTGGTGGGGTGGACACATTGTACTAGCCCATAAGCAGGAGCAGTGTTAACAGAATAGGTATTACAGTAGTACAAGTACAGCAATTATATGTATGAATAAGAAAGCTTTCACTGGAGTAAGTGAATCTTACCAACAGCAGGGTAATTGCCAGCGCTGATAGCCCTACCATAACCAAAGCTCTTGTTTTTACTGATCATAGGACTTTTTGTACTTTGATAAGTCTTCCTTCTGCATCTTCAATGTGTTCTAATGACAAGCAAAATATACTAAAAGTTCAATAGCTCATTAAAGTTTAATAAAGGTGAAGATTGTACTTACCTGCCATGCCTAGTTCGGTTATGTGGCGTTGGACTTGCATTTGGCTTCATTTGTCCATGTCAGATCAGCAGCGACACAGGACTCCTATATAAACTGTAGAAGTCAAGGAGGAAGATTAGAGGTTAGGAGGAGAGAATTGGAAGATGAAATGACATGTGGGCAAAGGTGCAGGACAAGAAGAGTGGGTTTAGAGGGGCACAGCAGAAAAATAGGGGAAAAGAGAAAAGTGAAGCTATAGATATAATAAAGAGTGGCAAACAGGTAAAAAAAGAAAAGACAGGTAAAGAAAAAACAGATGGCATTATTTATCAAGCTGTTTTTTTTTTATAACTGTGTTAGGTTGATTTTAGTCGACTTTTAAAATGACAATAATGTTAAAGGCAAACCCAAGTATTTTGGGTAGGAAAACATATATTTTCCAGCCCAATATGCCATGTTTTGACTTTAATAAATTTGCCGTTTTCAAAATTGCCGGAGAATTGCTGAAAATCTGTGATAACAAATATTGCTCAGAAATGCAGACATGCAATAATAAAGTTGATTACAAAATCACAGTATTCATAATTAAAAGTGTAAAGAAAAAGTTTAAATTACCATCAAATTAATTGTAATGCTTGTTTTTAAATAAAATACTATTTATAAAAATAAAAAAAAAGTCAAAAAAATAGTGAGAGACTGAGATGTACACAAAGAAGGTTGAACATATATAGGTGGGTAATGAAATATGTAGACTGGTGGGGAGCAAAAATGCAAGGAGGTGGAAAAAAGAATATGTTTTCAGGTACCACTTACTTGAATGAGGAGCAGGAGGGTAGAGAAGAGCAGAAGTGAGGAGGCATGGATGTGCAGCACTACACAAGAGACTACGCCGCATAACTAAACAGAGTGATCGTATGCTGCCTCTATTTTGTTATAGGCAGATATAGGCTGATTGTGCTCCCATCTTCATTAATGCACAAAGCCATCAATTACACAGACTTACCTGGAATAATATGAGTGTAGCTAGAACAGGTCAGGCAACAGAAATCATGAAGCTTAGGGCCTGATTCAGGTTGGACCACAAATACAGAGAAATTATATATGTTCACATATATAATATTCAGGCAACATGGAATGTTTTCGCTTGAATAGCAAAAAATTATGTCTTAGAAATAAGCTGCTCCTAAATGTGATATATCTGTACTACGCACCTAACTTACTCTAAATGAAAACAGCCTGTCTACAGTCAAAGACATCAAGTGTAGATGCTGGTTAACCAACAATATTATTATGACTCTGACTGAACCAGACAAGTGACCTCATTCAGAATCGGTCGGAAGCGGGCGCTCGGTCGTATGTATCCGATGTTTCCAAACCACGCATGCGTATGGTTAGTTGTGCGCATGTGCGCACAAGATCTTGCATTCCAAAATGCTGTTGATTGTACGGCTTATGAGCAGGAAGTGGCTTCCGAGAGTTGATTGACATGAAAGGCCGTTCGTGGGTGTTGACGGGGGTGGTGGTATAAAAACGCAGGTGTTCCTCACTGTTTTCAGGGCGTTTTAGGGGCGTACATACATTTTCTGCTACAACTGACATAGAAGGCCGGAAGTCGTAAAACTTCACTCTGCGATCAGGTTAGAGGCCTGGCTGATCGTACAGCTTGAGGTTGGATATGTGCTCTCTCAAGCCCCAGAGTACAATCGATACTATCGAATGTGACTGATGTTTTGTTTGATGTTTCTATTTTGTGCCACACAATGCAAGCAGCTAATAATCATTTGTTGTTGCTAATAACACTGCTAATTGGCTTGTAATTGATTCAGTTGCGTTTGCATTAGCGAATAATAAGAATAAATACATTTCATGGGGATGGCTTATTCTATGCGTTTTTTTGTTAATTTTTCGTGTAATTTGCACACAACACAAGCGGCCGCAACCATCAGAAGAAAATTAATATACAGCGACTGACAATGACTGACAACGTTTCACTCGATCGCTAGCTGCTATCACTCGCTAGCTAGAGGAGGTGCATTGTTTATGTATGTGTATCGGCGTCACTTTGGTTGCGATCCACCGGCCGTGCGATCGCTTCCTTTTTCAGTTTTGCAGTCGTTAGGCGTATGACCGAGCGGCCGCTTATGACCGACTCTGAATGAGGTCCAAAGAGCGCTGAGTCTGAGTCTGAATCCAATGTGTGGACCAGGACTATAAAGAGGACAGCTGCATTTGGTGCCATCACCAAGGGATGAATTACCCAAAAGGTGGTACAGGAAGCCATCTAGGGCCTTTTGGGCCACTAGCACTTGTTTTAATTTTCAATATTATATTATATTTTATACTTCATCCTGCCTAGTCTGCCAGTCATTGTGCGGCCACATACACAGTGGAGGGGGGAACAAGCAGTATGAGTCTGACAAAGGTAAACTTTATATCATCAAAAACAACTACTCTGTGAATGATATAACTGTGTGTTTAAGCTATTTGTCCTTGGCATACCATCATACATAATCACCTGCAATAGAAATCTGGACTCTGAAGATAGAATACCAGTGCATTGTGATAACTTTACTATTAGATCATTTTACTTTTGTGTCTGCATGTTTTTTTTATATATATATATATATATATATATATATATATATATATATATATATATATATATATATATATATATATATAATTATATATATATATATATATATCTATGCTTGTATTATTATTTCCATATTTCACAGCTGTATTTTGTAAATTGCTTACTAAATATTGTGTATCACATTACAACAATTATTCTGGAAGACATTTTACATAATGATATATGTAATGGTGTAGAGTTCACACTCTCATCCAAAATATTAAAGCTGGAGTGTCATGCCAAATATCTATCATGTCTAGCTATGGCTCTGGTGTGGACAATCCTTTACTGAATGTGATATGCTGGAGAATGACACACACCCATCTCATGATGATGTTTTGCACCCTGAGGTGCATATAACCAGCAGTTACAGTATGACTGCTTTTTGTATTGTAATACACCCTAAGCTCCAGGGCAACACATATACATGTATCTATACATTCAGTGCAAAATGCTGCATCTTTTTATTTTGATTTACCTGGAAGGCCAAATCTACAGGAGCAACAACATTGGGAAACATACTAGAAAATGCTTGTATGCTTTTGATTATATCAGATAACAAGCATATCTGAAGATGCAGAGTCATGGATTTGTTCAGGACATGCTGCAGTCATTCCTTTCATCATTTTCACAGCTATTTTTCTGACATATAATTGTATTTTTGTGTGTGTGTGTGTGTGATTGTCTGTACAGTACATGCATATAAACAACAAAATGCTGATAATAAAATTCTCTTTCCCAGTATTAAACTTAGTAGAAGCTAATAGTTCTCCAAGACAATAAACAGCCAATAAGTACTTAATAACAAATCTGCGTATATCATTTATTTGTATTGATCATGTTTTTGGTTACACCACAATGCTTTGTACTGACGTTGCACTTTGTGGTTTACTACAGCAATGTGCACAGACATGCAAAGGTAAAATAGCATGACACAAAAGACTATTTTCACAATTTCTTGATTGCTTTCAATCAAGTTATAAAATAAATATTCATAATAATAATTAATTTCTTTGTGCAGTTTGAGTTTTCAAACAATTTGGAATCTCATTATATTATTGTGTACTAATTACAACTTATGCATCTAAGTAGAGCTACATGCAATAGATAGCTTATATTGCCAAGGTGGGGATAAAATATGTAAATGTTATCTTTACAAGAGATCTTTTATCTATTGAGAATCTAGGAACTTCTTCAGGTTGTCCTATTCCAACCCATTGTAACTCAGTTTAATATCTACTATGCATAGCAAAATCTCATTCCAACATATCCCGTAAATTCCAGCTTGGTGACATAAACGTAGGTGTTAAGGCAGTCATGTGACATCACAAGGGTGAGAAATGGTTTTTCCGATGTACCTTACTATTTATTGTTTCATTAATGTTCATACTGTATCACGTCTATTTCATTGTAATCAAGTAAAATGTCAGTATTGTAGATGGTAGTGGAATACAAAATAAGATGTTACAGTACAAAATTCACAACTTTTTTGATAAAAGAATGTTCTCACTGCACGTAAAATTTCTGTGCATGTTCAAATACTATAATTGTACTTGCAGGATTGCTGTCACTATTTTGGTGTGTGCCATTTCTACAAAGGGATTAATTAATTTTAAATGAGGGCTAAGACTCATTCTTAAATTGTTACAGTGCCTTGCAGTGTTCATATTATTTATTGATGCTTTATTGCACTAAAGGTGGAAGAGAACAAGTAAACCAGATGTTTTAATAAGAAAGACTACGTCGGTATATCCAGAAAATATGTGGCCTACATAATAAGAAGAAGCCATGGGGAATACCAGCATTCACTGATAAATATATCCAAATATTCAGGTAGTGCAAGTGTTGCTTTTAAGCCCCAGAGTCTCAAAACTGTATTTATTTTAAGTTTACACTCAGTAGAAGTGTTTATATGTAGTTTAGTGTGACAAAAGATGATTGCTTTAAATTGCATCATGTATTATTTATTATTTATTACCATTTGTATAATACATAATTTATTATTTCATTTATTATTTATTACCAGTTATTTATATAGCGCACACATATTCTGCAGCGTTTTACAGAGAATTTTCGGCCATTCACGTCAGTCCCTGCCTCAGCTTACAATCTATATTCCCTAACCACAAGTATATGCACACACATATACACTAGGGTTTCTTTATGTCAGAAGATAATTAACTTACCAGTATATATTTGGATTGTGGGAGGAGCCTGGATAAACTGGAAGAAAGCACACTAGCAAGGGGAGAATATACAATATCCACACAGTTAGGGCCTTCATGAGAAGACATTAGTGCTGTGAAGACATCACCCAAGATATCAGTGCTGTGAAGCAGTAATGCTAACCGTTACACCAACCACACCATTCCCATGAAAAATAAGCATGCTCTCTAACTGCAATAAAAAAAAGTATAGGGAAGATTAAAAAGAAAATACGCATAAGATGTTTTCTGTCAATTTAGTAGTTTGCTATATGTATATACATATTGTGCAACTTTGTAACACAATGGTTTCTTTAAATCAGGGACTGTTATTATGCAAACCAATCAAAGTATGAAACCATGTATATATAAGAGACCCAGTTCTGCCTACTTGTAATTGTATTGTGTGTCCAACACAATGGATGACATGGTTTTACTGAGGCTTTACTTTCATAACTGCAGTAAGGGTTGGAAAGATGCACTTACTCTTCAAATCAATTGATGTACATGTTTTAAATCCTTTTGTTGCTAGATGATTTAGTAAGAATTTCTATCTCAGTAGTTTAGTTTAGTGGCATTAGATGTGTTTTGGCTCTAAAGGAGATAGGTGTATGGAAGTTAAGTATTTGTGATAATGTGTGTGTGTATATATGCATTGTTGCTTTAGATCAAGTCAGATAAGGAAAATGTTGTTGGGAGAGAGTGCCCTGCTTTTCTCCTCTAAGCTGCCAAGTCCCTCTTTCATCACATTGTGACTTCCGACCAGGACAGTGTATCACCATTGTTGTGTACACTATATACTCCACTGCCACCACTGTGTCTATGTAGAGGTGTATGCTTTACTATACAGCACACCACCTGCATTGACTCCCACATGTTCCTGGCTGAATCTTTTGAACCTGGTATATCTGTACAGCAGCATGTGTATTCTATCATTCATGGGAAGAATGTGATGCAGAATGTGAGTGGCTTTGCAGACATCTTATGAAACTAAAGGCTTAATGAGACAAAGCAACCTGAGGCACACTCTGTCCTGCACTAAGCTATGTGAGTACAGTAACATTAATGAATATATACTGTAGATAGGATGGTGTCTATTTCTTAGCAAATTAAATGAGTAGGCATTTAAGTAGATGACAAGGAGTTTACAATGGCAATGCTGCAAAATCTTATGCCAGAGTATAATTTTCTAGTAGTAGCTGTGGAGTCAAACAAAGACTGTACAGGCCAAGCTACTGCAGTTTCAAGAGCTCATTACTAATGATAAGAATTCTGCCTTGCTATCAAAGGGTTCAAGACCCAAAAGGCTCAAGTACAAGTGCTTCAAAAGTTACAAAGTAGGACAAAAAACCTCAGATTTCAGAATAAGTGAACCAAATGGTATGTCATCATGTAATCATGACAAACAAATGAGTCAGCATTAAATGTAGCCAACAGTCATTACAAATATTGCTGGTACATGGACTCAGGAGTCACAAGGCACTTCTCCTGTAATGAAAGTTGGTTCAAGTATTTAAAGTAATGTTATTCTGTAAATGTAATGTAAATGGAATAGGAGATAAAGTCCTAAATGCTATGAGAGTCAGAGCAATTACAGTGCACTTGAGGATCAAGGGTAAAACAGTTGTCACAGAAATTGAAGATGTACTATTTGTTCCAGATCAAGGACCAATATGATTGCTATCAGTGTACAGGAGAAGAAGAAATACAAGGTTTAATTTGCAGAAAAACAGTGTGTTGTGTACAATAAAAGAGGAACTGTATTTGCAATGGCAACTTGGTGACAATAACTGTACATCCTAAGCACTGAGGTATGTTGGGCAGTGGCAGTTTCAGATTTCAATGAGTCTATAGATGAGCGGCAAAGAAGACTGGGTCACATTTGATAAGGAAATGTACAGAAACTTATAGATGGTATGGTGACGTAGATGTTCATGAGCAACCTGGAAAAAACTGAATTTGAAATAGCATGAAGGGAAAGCAAACACGATGCCCCTTTCCAAAGTTAGTGTCCAGAACTAAGGCAACATTGGAACTATTGCATGCAGATGTATATGAATCAATGGAGGTGGAGTAAATAAGCCTTAACTGCTACTTCATGATACTTATAGATGACACCGTGAAGATTATGTTAATATACAACACTGATAACCAAATGCTTGTAAACTAAAGAGACAGTGTTTCACAAATCAGCTTCAACTAAAGACAACCTGTATATTGAAACACCACAAAAACCTGCAATGCTGGAAGCATGTCAGAGAACACAGTCACAAGCGATCGAATACAGAACAGGAGCTCTATGAGGAGCAGCAAAGGAAAACTGTCTAAAGATACAGCAAGAAATTTGCTAACTGTCTACTGTAAACCTCAACCTGTACAAGAAGCAAAGTCACTCAGAGACTGAGCAGAGTGGAAATTGACAATAAACAAGGAGCTTACAGCTTTAAATGACAATGATACATGGAACATTTTTAACAGGCCAAATCACTGCAAAACAGCCAAAAAAATGTTGGTCTTCTGCAAGAAGCTAAATACTGATGAAAGTCTTGCTCACTACAAAGCCCAACTTGTTGCCAAGGTTACACCGATAAATCAAGTATTGACTATGTGGAAATCTTCTCACCTTTTGCAAGCCACAGTACCCTGCATATGGTCATTGGTATATCTAATATGTATGATTTGCTGCTGTACCAACTGGACTTTGATTCAACCTTCTTAAATGGTGAGTTAGATGAATAAATTTATATGGAGCCACCGGAACACTACAATGTTGATATTTTCCCAGAGGGAAAAGTATGTTGATTAAAGAAATCATTGTATGGCTTAAAATAAAGTGGCCACTGCTGCTACATCAAACTGGAGAGTGAATTACTAGAAATGTACTTTGTACATTCTAAAACAGATCACTGCTTATACTGCAGATGGAAACTAAATGTGGTACATAGATAATCTATTGCATTAAGGCCAAGAAAGCCAGATAGCCAAAGTAGAATTGTTGCTGAGTGACAAGTTCAGACCAAAATACAGGCAATGAGGCAATGCTCATCAAATTTGGTACGGAAGATGCCATACCAGTCAGCATACCAATTGACAAGAGTACAAAAACAGCTAAAGCTAAGTGACCAATGACAGTGTCAAGGAAAGAGGAAATAAAAGGAGCTCCTTATCAAGGTGCCATTAAAACTTTAAAGTATAAAAGTGTTGTAACTTGGTAAAAGTCTAAACATCACACATGCAGTACTGTTAGTCATGTTTGCCAATTTGTAATCAACCCTGGAAGGGAGCACTTGACTGCTGCAAAATGTATCCTGAGATACTTAAAGGGTACAAGCTCCTTAAAACTAAAGTTCACAAAAACTGGAAGTTTGGAGTTACTGTACATACCTTTGGCAATAGGCATCATTACACTGGATACCTGTTTGCATTAACAGAGTCATCCATCAGCTGGGCTAGCAAGAAACAGCCTACTGTTGCCTTGTCTTCCACAAAAGTTGAGTGCATGGCATTCACAGAAAGCCACAGAGGCATTGTGGAAGAAAAATACTTTGGGGTATAACTATTAAAGTGCGGGTTTTTAGAAATGGAGTTGTTACCCATAGCAACCAATCAGATTCTACTTATCTTTTAGAAGAAAATTGAGAGAATCTGATTGGTTGCTATGGGCAACAACTCCACTTCTAAAAACCCACAGTTTAGTAAATATGCCCCTTTGAGTGAATTAAGTCTTCTTAGTCCAAATGATACCGTCAGCATTGCATGTGACAACACAGGTGCAATTAACTTGTCTTGCAGCACCAAACATCATAATTGGTGTAAGAATATTGCCATAAGACACTATTTTATTAGAAATCTTGGAGATAGCACTTTAGTCCGCATGAAGTATGTGACAAGTGAGAAGAATCTCGCTGATATGTTGCCCAAGTGTCTGACATCATGTTCTACTAAATGTATTTCTGCAAATGTGTGGCCTGGAATGAATTTGTAATGTTTTGAGTTGTATACCACAAACACCCGAGACATCCAAAATGTGGAATGTTTATGTTATTTCACCATAGACAACCTTTAGTTAATGGTGGTGTTGCAGGAGAATGCCGTGTGGTGTCTACTCTGAGCTGATGGGGCCCCAGAGTTGTGTCACAGTAGGAATTTATACCTGGCTTGATGAAAAGTGCTAATGCACATGTGAGGCTTGTCCATATTCCAGCTCCACCCTCTAATGTGGAAAGACATACCCCTGAGTGTATCCTGCATGGACACTGTGTATATTACAGAAGAGAGCATGCAAGTACAGTGTGTCACTACTGCTGTGTACACCACTGTGTATATGTGTATATTAAACACCATGTGTTCCTGGTTGGATCTATTGTACCTGCTAAGTACACCAGCATTGTGTACCTAGTGCATTAACCCTGTGTTACCCTACATCCTGTGTTCTGCCTGATTAATAAACCACAACCTGGTTGAGTTATTGATTGTGTGGACTGACCTCCAGTACACACCGCTGCAACTTATATCAGCATCTATAGGTTCTGCAAATAAATGTATAGTAAATCTCTATTAGTCGAAATAAAATTTGCGAGTAACTAAAAAATCAGATAAAAATGCATATACCTAACCTCCTGCTGGTCGGGAAAACCCTTAATTTCTTGCTGGTGTTTTTTTTAACCTACTTGTAAGTATTCTGTTTTAAAACAATGCTTATGTGACTTGTCTATTTATTATTCAAATATTTTGATAAGTTTTGTATCCCTCTCCCTGTACCCCTTACCCTCCTACCACTTATTCTTTTCTATAGCCTATATTTTAGATTTTCAATAAAAAAATGAATCTTTTTTGCCTGTCTCTCATCTATGTCCCTTTTACCCCCTCCATGTCCCTGTTTCATATTTCTGTTCCCCTTACCCCCTTGTCTCTCATCTCACTTGTCTGTCATATTTATACCTCTTAAACCCATCTTTGTCTCGCATCTCTGTCCCTCTCATCTCCCTCCCTGTCTCGCTCTCATCTCTGTCCTCCTCACCCCAGCCCCCTCACACCTCCCTCCCTCCCTCTCTCTCTCTCTCATATCTATATTCTCCTCCCCATCTTTCCCAGACCCCCCTCCCCCTCTATTTCCTTGTAAATGTCTCTTATCTGTGTCCAGGGGGGGATGCTTTTAGGACTGCACTGTCCTCTCCTGTCAGCATTTTCTAATATTCCTAAAATCCAATTTTTCGCTCTCAATGCCATCACCTCCACCTTTGTCGTATTGCTAAAAGCCACATTTTTTGTTATCCAAGCTACTACCAAAATTTTCATCCTCTCATGATCTCCCACCTTAACTACTGCTACCTGCTCCTACTGTATCTGGCATTGCCTTCACCAAGCTACTCCAAAGTTCAATCTTTCATAAGTGCTACTGGAAGACTGAACTTCCTTTCTTACTGTTCCACATCTGCCACATCCCTTTTCAAATTCCTGTACGGTTTCCAGATTCCAAATAAATGACACACTCTTTCCTACAAGTCTCTCAACAACACTACACCTTAATACATCTCAAATCTCCTCTCAAAATATTCTCCATCAAGTACTCTTAGATCTACATTTATCCCACACCTCGAATCTAAGAACCACCTCTCACTTCTGCCTTTAAGAAATCTATCATACTTTTACCCACTTATGGAATGGTCTGGTATCTCAATCAGACTGCACATTTTTCCAACTCTAAAAAATGATCTACAGTATAATCCCGTAGAATTGATGGGTGTACCTGTAAAAAAGATGCCATACTCACCTACATCCTGGCGCTGCTTTCTGTAGCATCCCCGGGTCTTGGCAAAAAAACAAACTGCACCCCGGACCAGACACTTACATTAGCTCCAGGATGTAGGTGAGTATGGCATCTTTTTTACAGGTACACCCATGGATTCTATGGGAGAAATGGACTTGAACATCTGGCAGCAGGTAAGTATGTGTGAGTGAGGTAGGTGAATGTAATAAAGTTGTACTTTAAATGGTGTGTGAGTACTGTGTTGTTTTAACAATTTATTTTACAGTGGGGGTACAGGTGACAGCCGCCTGCTGGAACTTGTAGTTCCACAAGTGCCAAAGGGCAGGCATGCTGTTGCCTGTAGTTCCACTGTAAAATACAATAGTTTTGAACTATTTCCCACATTATTGTCCCGTACCTACAACCCAGGGGTGCGGGGAAGAGGGGGGACTCCTTTCTGGGGGGGTCCCCACCTCCCCATAGATCCCCGGCTTGGGCTGGCTGGCTTGGGGTGTTAATTCTTTGGCCAGGGAGACCCGGTGATAGGGTCTCCTGGCTGTGGCATTACACCCTGGTCAGTTTGGGTCTGGTGATGGTTTGATATAAAAGGGAACTCCTATGCATTTTTTCCCCCTATATTTAAAACCAGGACTCATCCTGCAGCCAGGTTCTGAATCCTCAATTACGGGGGAACCCTACACCTTTTTTTTCCCCATAATTTTAGGAACCAGGACTGGCTGAGCAGTCCAAGGCTGGTTATGAATTGGGCTCTTGGGGGGGACCATGTGTATATTAACCATTATAATAGTGATTCAATGCAAAAACATACACAAATCACACTGATCTGTGTATGTTTCTGCCAAACTTGAAGCTCAGGAGGTGGTCTGTTTTAAACTTCTAATTAGCTGCAAGTTTGCAACAATTACACCCGAGATTGTAATCTCATTTCTTAGTAAATTCCTGAGTTGTATATTTTTCATGAAAAGTACTTCTGCGTTTGGCTAGTGGTGAGTTTATTCAAGTTTGTAAGTTCACCCAAAGTTTACAGTGAAAAGAGAAAAATCTCTTCCAAGTTCATCCGAGTTTATCTTTAGTAAATTTGTGGGTTGAAAATAATGCCTAAACTCACCCAAGATTGCAATCTCGACCAAACTCGATTCTTAGTAAATTTACCCCTAAGTGATTTTGGAAGCTATACTGATTTCTGTTCTGTCAGTCTTCTCCTGATAAACCCCATTCCAAACAGTATGAGAACACACCTGCCTGCACTGTCATTTACTTCTAATTTGCATAGTTATCCAGGTTATAGGTGAGGACAATGTAAAAAAAATAAAGGCTGCAGGTGTACTTCAGGGTCCAGTCTTTAACCCAGACAACGTTGGATATCCCAGCTAGTATTAAATAGTGGAGTTGGTGGGCACCACAACTTGCTAAATTAGAGTTTAATTCATTGTAAAAAAAAAATCAGTGGACTGTAATAGCAAAATAGAATTTTTTTTACAGAATTAAAATAAAGAAAATATATCTCTATTCTGAGGGAGCATTGTAGTTTAGAATGTGATTGCAGACAGACCATCACAGCAGGAGAATAAGGCGTATAACATTTGTAAGTGGAAAAATAATTCTCTTCATTCAACTATGGTATTCAACTGAACCTTATTATTCATGCAAGTGATAACATATCTAAGACGACAAATTTAAGGCTTATTTAATATAAGTAAAATAAATATTTTGAAGCAGCGCAAATATCACAACTATAAAAAATGTATTATTTAATTTTGTTACTCAGCTAGGTTGTATATCCAATGTATATGTGAATAGGGATGGAAATTCACTTTAACCACTTTACGGTTTTATGCCACAATATAATAAGCACATGCTTGGTAAGAGTGCTATCATTTGTCTCATAACGTCTGTAAAATGACAGTTTGATGCAAGTAATGGTCGTGGGAAAAGAGTGGAAGGTAATGAAAATGCAAATTGTTCTATTTTTGTACTCTATTTTCATATGAAAAAGGATGATTAAGGCTTTTTGCCTGACAAGGTGATAGCTTGATGTGAACATCACTGTGATAGAATTCAGAATCTTAATAACAAAGCAGCAAATTTCCCTTTAAAGATACATAATTTATCAGTTCATTTCCCAAACTATAAATTTGCAAGGATTTGCAAAGATATTTATACCTCATCTGAGCTGTGTTAAACTAATTATTGTTAAATTTTACATTCATTATAAAACATAAAGTTTCTTAAAGTCATAATGTAAAATATTAATTCAGTTCCTTAAAAAGTCTAAACTATGTATTTTGGGGAGTTGTAGTAAGACCTGTAGGAAACATTTCAGTATGGTGGAACACTTTTAGAAAAGTGTGAACTACACAGATTGTTTGAACACTGCAAAGGAGGTTAACCCAATTCATAAGGCACCATTAGTTATGTGCATCTTAAATTCACTTTGATCCCATAAACATATATAAGGAATCAAAGTGCATCTCCTGCAGCACATGCTTATTGGGGGGCATGTTCCCATGTTCTAGGGGGTTGGGGGCAGTGGGTGAGCCTTGATCTTGCTTGGATAGAAGACAGGGTGACAAATCACCCTTCTACAGCATCTCTCATCCAGCTTATTTGTGCATTCCTAAAACTCTCACATATGCCCAGGCTCAGTGTTTGTTGACACACCGACCACCATTCTACCCCACAGGAGCCTAACCCTGACCAGAGTGTTCCCTTCCAGCTTCAGCCTCATGCACTTTGGTTAGTACAATAAATAGGTGATATTGGGGGGAAATAAGGATTGCAATGTACAGTTTTAAATTATAGTAATATAAATAAAAGCTTTTCTTGTAGGTTTAAAAGTTTTCCTTTTAGCTGCTTTATAGCATACATTTTTGTTGCAACTTTTTTTATAAAAATTTTAGTAGCAACAAATATATTCTACTTAAGGATGAACAAAACCTATTAGCACATTCAGGTATATGTTACTTTTGTCAACATTCAAGTTGTTAAAATAAAACAATAACTCTTATATAAGCTTTAGATATTACCACACCATCTGCATTCCACTGAGATGTCAAAAAGTTCCTGCTATAGTTGAAATGTTTTCGGTGATCACTCTCTATATTATAGGGCACTCACTGATGCCCTCTGTATTATATGATAGTCCCTGATGCTCTCTGAATTATATGGCACTCACTGATGCTCTCTGTAGTATGTGGCAATAAGTGATGCTCTCTGTATTATATGGTGCTCACTGATGCTCTCTGTGTTATATGGTAGTCATTGATGCACTCACTGATGTTCCCTGTATTATATGTTAGTTCCTGATGCTCTCTGTATTATATGGTGGTTACTGTGTTGCTCTCTGCATTATATGGCATTAACTGCAATGTTCTCAGCATTATATGGTGGTCACTGTGTTGCTCCTTTTATAGTATGGTGCTCACTGTGATACTCTACTCTGTTGGGGGTGAAGTATTGTAATAGAGACAACAATACTTACCTTTATGTCTTGAGAGAGTGAACTCTGCAAGCTCCAATTAAATGAGAAGACACCCAAGAAATAAACAAAAATGGGGTTTGGCCTAACCCTACATACATTTTAGTCTTTACAATGTTGACATCTGTATTCAAGCAGGTAAAGGATGACTACTATATATATAGAAAGGGGGGACCGCTGAGGTAATTAGTTGCCCCAGATGACACAAAACCTAGCATTGCCCCTGTGGATACCACAATCATGTGCATCTCTATATAGAAAGCCTTCGAGGTATTATTCACTTAACTGCCTGATTTTTTTTCCAAAAATTGCTCCAGAATTGTCCGTTTCATTTGTGGTTGAATTAGGTCAAAAACATTTTTACTATATTGGTCATCGATTAATCAGCCTATAAATGTTTGAACATCACGACCATTGCAACTGTGATTTCCCCAACAGCTGGACCTATCAGCAGCTTTTGGGTGGGAGACCCTGCTGTGCTGACTGAGTAGCAGTGATCAGCAGCACAGCAGTCATTGGGGGAGGGTGCAGGGATGCACTGGAGCCAGGAGTTTCCTCTTCTAATGGCGGATGCTGGAAGATTATTGTCCATTACTGTGCATTACTGATGGGTCGCATCTTTTGAGACCATTTCAGTTAATGCACTGCCTGGTGTTGTGGCAAATGATGTGACCACACCAGGCAAGTGGTTAAGGATGTCTTTTGAAGGCATGTAGAGTATTATGGATTCTCGTATAAAATTATCGACATTTTCTTACCCTACATGGTAAACTAACAGTTTTATAAAAGAGTAAAGATGTTTTGGAATTTTGCATGTCGAAAGGTGTAACAGTCTATACTTAAGGGAAAGGGGAAGGGGAAAGATCGTCGCACTGACCAAATATTATGAATAGTTGTAACAAACCGCTATTCCTATCATATATTTTATCAATAGTTGATGTTTATTGTGGTAACGGTGGTGCTCACTAGAGTTATAATGTATGAATAACACGGGAGAAATACAGAAAAGAACTCTGTTTTGTGAGCACTCTGAGTGCTCACAAAACAGAGTTCTTTTCTATATTTCTCGAAAGGTGTAACAGGCCATACTGCATTGGTGTGAAGTTCGGGCAAAACAGTCAGAATAGCTTTTCTGCAGTACTTCAATGGATTTATATTTTGTGTTTATATTTCTAAATTCTATATGTTATGTTTTCTTTAAATCTATTAATTGATTTTCAAAATGGAGCACTAGAAAAATGACAGTAAAAAAGATGGCATGCAAGAAAACAATTGCACCAGAACATAGAAGTTATCCCGTCATACACAGACATCAATTTGACCAAATAAAAATAAGCATACAAAATGTACGTTGCAGTGTAAATACGGATGCAAAATTATGAAGCACAATAAAGGTAAATCCTATAAAGAAAAAAAAACAGTACACTATCAGCACAATACTGTAATTCAAATCTAGCTGTAAGAAACAAGAAGAAATATATATGTCAGGAGGGAAGGGGAAGGATACAGAGGGAGGGAGGGGGTACAAATAATAAAAGCAATAATATAATAAAAGCAATAAACAATGTATGACATTGAAGCAAATCTAGTATAAAATGGTACAAGGAACTGAGCCAGACTGAACCAGCCTTTGTAGAAGCTAAATTAATCATCCCAATACACATATTAAATATTAACTATAAGCCTAGAGGCACATAAAAATCCATATAAGGTGTGAGTATCTGGGATCAGGAGATTTGTCTGTACAGATATCAGGAGGTGGTTTTGAAGACCTTCAGGATCTTTGCCCGTGTAGAGGGATCACGAGACTCAAAGTAGGAGCCCCATTTCTTATAGAAGGATTGAACTCCAGTTTCCAAATCTGGGAAAACTGTTTGCCTGTTGTAATAGAAAGTTGTGAGCATTAATGATTTAACTGACCCTAGAAAAGAGTGAGTACGAGATATCCAATTGCATAAAATCAAATTTTTTGCTACAGTGATGATGACTTCCAGCAGAGGGAAAGTCCCATTCATCAAAGTTGGAGCAGAAGAGTATAAAATAGAATTAATAAAATATATAACCTTTCCACAAAATTTAAGAATCTTAAGATAGGACCATATGTTATGGAAAATGTTGCATTTGGACACCCACATTTAAGACAATATCCAGTCTCCTCTTCTACCATAAAACATCTGCAAGCCTGAGAAATATAAATCCACTTGATGGTCTTAATATGCACCTATTGTAGCCAAGAACATCTAAGAAATGTTATAATTAATTGTACCACAATGGTCTAGCGTGTGAGATACCTATGAGATCTAAACTGAGATACAGTACTTGGTTTTGTGTGAGTGGAGCAAGAGAAAGCATAACAGATTTTGGATTGGGTCGGGGGAGTCTAAAGCTGGGGACTGTATCATGATTGAATGGGCAAAATGGATGGCTTGGAGATACAGGGGGTTATCAAGTCCCGGGGGAATAGAGGGTTCCCTATAATTGGGACATATTTAGAATATGAATAAGGCTTGTACACATTGAACAGATGGTCCGCCAAGCAAAATAAGCATCATGAAATAGGATATTATGAAACACTTGAGGGGCATAGACTTCCTAGGAGACTGGAGTAGAGCAGCTGCTGAAAAAAGGGAAAACACTGATATTTCAGTAGCAGAGTGAGTGTAGGTTTCTCTGCATAATAACCAGTCACTAATATATTGAAAATGTACAGCCCTAGTAAAGGTAAGAATATTTGGGAGACCTACCCCCCCTTAGATCTAGGAAGTTGCATTTTAGGGATTGACATACAAGGCAGCCACCTATCTGCAAAAATCTGGTAAACAGTTGGGTGCAGGATTTTACATCTGAGGAGAATAAACTAATAGGGAGCATCTGGATAGGGTACACCAGTTTAGGGAATACTACACTTTTTATTTAAGCCACTCTACCCATGAGAGAAAGAGGTATCCAGCAATTTAGCTTTCTGAAAAAGGACTGGGGCAATGTTGAGTCAATATAGTAACAACAGATTCACAGGTATAGTAATACAAAGGTATTTAAAATAGTAGTTAAACAAAAATTTCTGAAAGCAGAGTACTGTAAATCCATAGGGGTTATTCCCGCTAGAAGCACCAATTCAGATTTATGATGGTTAATTTTGTATCCCACACAGAAGCCAAAACTAGACAATAAATCAGTTATAGGTGGGATGTAAGAGAGGGGTCATAAACAAAAAGGAGCATATCATCAGCAAAGAGGGATAATTTAAGCTCCATTGCTCCAATATATATTCCCTTGAAATCAACCAAATTATGTAAAGCAACTGCTAGCAGTTCCAATGCCACAGCAAAAAGGAGGGGACACATAGGGCAGCACTTATGCATGCAGAAAAATGAAGACAAATAACCATTGCTGAACACCTGGGTAATGGGGGAGGTATAAAGGGATTTCAATAAAGGAACAAACTGAGAAGGGAAACCAAATTGAAGAAGGGTTGGTAAAGTTGATACCAAGTAACCAAGTCGAAAGCCTGTTCTGCATCCATCGTAATAATAACCTGAGATGACTGACTAGTAGACAAGTGGCCGACTGTAGCACCAAAGCCACCTTACGTATGTTTATTGTGGAATGACGGCCCCATATAAACCCTATTTGGATATTTTAAAAAAATATATATTTTGAGTGTTTTTAGTTGACTGATACCCCAATACCCCTTTTAGACCAAAGTCCCGGGTCTGATCTGGGATTTGGAATACTTTTTCAACCTGGATCAGACCTTGGACAGACCCTTTTCACACAATGGCACCAAGCCTGGCTCGGCATCGTTCACATCAGACCCAGAAGACAGTGGATGCTTGGAGATGATGTAGCTGAAGCCGGTCAATCAGCTAGCATGCGGCAGGACCCGGGTTATCATGACCCATGACCCGAGTCACGCCATTTACACTGACATGACCCATGCCCAACCCCTGCAAGCTAGCCACCTCAGATCCCCAGGTCAATGATCCCAGGTTGATGCGCATTCACGTGCAATAACCCGGGATTTTAAATTCAGGGGTATTAGAAACCTCATCAGTGGTAATAGGAGCAATTAGCATTTCCACCTGTACTGGGGAAACAGTGGGCAAGACAACTCAGTCCCAGAACACTTGTTTCTGAGTCTCATCTATATGCGGGTTAGAATATAAATCAGCAGAAAAAGTCCCAAACACATTTGCAATGTATTGCCCATTGTTAAATATATTACCATTAGAATCTTGAAGGATCAGAATGGACGAGGGCACAGTGTGGCTTTGAAATATATTGGATAGGAGTCTACCCAATTTATTACCATGCTTATAAAACTGGCAGTTCTTCTTGCAAAATGATCGGTGGGCAAAAAATTTATCAAGAACCCCACTGAAATGAGATTTGGCTTTTTGGCAAACCTCTCATGTAGGCGGAGTAGGGTGTAATGTAAAATCCCTAAAGGAAGCAGTAATTTCTGGTTGAGCCTGCAAGTAAAGTTGGGAGCACTCCCTCTTATGTTTACTATATATGCTATGATCTTTCTCTTAATAACAGATTTGGCTGCTCAAATGTTCTGTGTTGTCAAACCCATATTCCTGCCACTTTACCTGTAGCATATTGTGAAAATTTAACCAGTTAAGATGGAAAATGTCATGGTCTATAAGAGCCTCAATAACTGGGGCCAAAGAGAACTAAATCAGTGCATGGTCTGAACGTTCAATGGGCTCGATACTCAATTTTTCCACACTTGGCAATATACTGTATAATCAATGCGGAACAAAGTGGCATGAGCAGCCGATATATATCCCTGTAAGTATGATTAAGCACTTTCCACACATCTAATTAAAACCACTGTAGAAGCTAGGAATGAGATACCTAGGGAAAGGAGGACTGCCTATCCATATAATCAGAAAACACCATATTAAAATCTTGTTAAATATTAAAGAGGAGTCTGAATAAGGGCTTAGTTTTTCAAGCAAAGATTAGATAAAATGTTTGGAGCATGTATTGGCAGCATATAGGTTACATAAAGTAAATTTATCACCCATGATGCTAATTTTTGAAATGGTGTAGTTCCCCAAAGGTTCAACTATATGAAGAGTGGACCTGTGGGATAACTGTTTTTTAACCAATGTAACTACACCATTTTTGGAAGTATAAGAAGCAAAGGTTAAAACAGAGTAATCCATGATATTAAGTTTGAGGAGCTTAGGCGGAAGCAAATGTGTTTCCTGCAACATAACAATATCCATGTGTAGCTTATAGACATATGTAAGTATTTTCGTCTGTTTAACAGGAGAATTAATCCCACCCACATTCCAGGAGCATATCTTTAGCGGACCCATGACAGGTGAGAATTAAAATAAAAAACCACACAGAAGTACAGAGTATGGGGGCTTGTTGCTACTCGTATAAAAAAAGTTAATGCAGAGACATCAGTTAAAGACACCACTGCTCATGAGACCCTCTTATACAAACAATAAACCATAATGGGCAACCTGGACATCATGGCTCTCAATGTCCAATAACAGGCGGTTTGATATGAAACTCATTTGCAGTATAGTACCACAAAAACTAAGGGGGAATGGGGAGTAGGAGAGAATGCAGAAAGGACAGGGAGAAACATGGGAAGCAAAAATAGAACAATTAAACATAAAAAATAGAATACCAGAGCAAGCGAAGGACACCCCTGCAGGCCATCAGGCACAACAAGTAGACTTCCTAGCAATAACATTGTAAAATACAATAAAACAAACAAAAGTATAACAGTGGACAAGGCTCTAAGGAGCTGCAGCAGAAAATAAGTGTACCACGTATTACTGAGCATGAAACAGTACATTCTAAAATCAATGCTGAAGTAGTGGAACAATTATATAACATAAGTAGCAGCACAGTCGGCACCATCAGCAACATTAATACCAATATACCATATGAATACAACTGTAGACTAACAAAAGGAGAAACAGGAGAAAAAAATATAGAACACATACACAATAACACATATCTAGGGGTATCAGACCAATATGGATAAGATGTGGTGAATTGACTAGAAGCAGCTGAGTAGGATGAGTCAAATGGTCAGCCCTGAGAGACCATATGAGAGGAAGAAGAGTCACCAGCCACAGCACCGGCCTCCTCTCAGAGGAAAGGAGCAGCATCATCCAGAGATGAAAAGTCCACAAACAAATCCTTGGTGAAAAGACATAGGTGAGCTGGGAGCAGCAAAGCAAAGCGACGGTTATCCTTAACCAACCCAGCACATATCAGGGTAAATGCCTTGTGTGCTCTGGTTACCTCCAATGAGTAATCTTGGAAGATAAATAATTTGTGCCCATCCCAGTTGATAGAGTGTCAGCATCTGGAAACCTGCAATATCGCTTCACGTTGGAGGAAATTCAAGCAAGAAATAATTTTCACTCTGGGGTGAGCATCAGGTTTGTCATGGGGAGGTCCAATACAATGTGCACGTTCTATAATTAAATCAGCACAAATGTCCCAAATCTCCAAAATGTCCAACAATGTGGAAGACATAAAACGATAAAGGGCGTCACCCTTAATAGACTCAGGGAGTCCCACTACAGTATGCGCAATTAGTTTCTCCTAGAGCAGTTCTCTAGGCCATCCAGTTTGTTAAGGACTTGGAGATGTTATTTATGTAAGGTATCATACTGTTGTTTCAATGTAACTCATCCTGGAACGTCTCTCCCAATTTAGTTTCTGTGGACTGCACCCTCTTAGTCAGCTGCACAATGTTATTATTAGCATCCTGGAGTGCTTATCTAAAAGAATCAGCCTGCTCCTGCATCAATGGAGCCATAGTGTCTTTTATAGCACCATATCAGCATAGGCTACCAAAGCCTGTGGAGGGGAAACCTGAGCCAAGGAAGCAGTTGCTGAAGGAAAGAATGGAGAGAGGGAAGCTGAATATTTAAGGCTGTGGGGAGGGAGTGGCTGCCATCTTAGAATCATGCCTCACCTTGTCCTGGCACTTCTGTTTACCCAGCATAGGAGCCTGTAAACACTGCTACATACAGGGGGCAGATGCCCTCCTTTCTAGCGGTGGTGAATGGCAGGCAAATCAGACCTGTGGGGGGGCCAAAGATGGAGATGCTGTTGCAGCTTCAGAGGAGCAGCTTTAGGCTGCATCCATCTCCGTTGGGTGCGGGGCCGGAAGTCTCCTATATGTTATTAAATGTACAGTTTATAAATAGAACTGGAACAATTTCATTCATTCTGCTCTGTGGTGTTTTTATTAAGTCAAACATCCATGTGGAACAAAATATTACAGTGAATTTTGGACTAAAAAACATAATAGAGGAATTCTATGCAAAAAAACTTAAGGCCAGATTTCCATTATTAGTATTAGAGACCTTTTTTATTCCTTCACTTATACAATTCATTTACTTTGAGAATGATCATTTTGGTAGCTTTCAGTCAGCATAAAATAAAATTTGAGAATTCACAGTATAAAAGTCGGTCAGTATGTATATCTCAGTTATAGGTATCTCTTTATTATGTAAATGTGTGGCACTCATTTCCAACCTATAGATTCTATAGGTTTTGAAATGACAAACCATTATGCACTGCAAGGGGTGCAAATTCAATTAGTTTTCATATGCAAGGCAAACACTGCATGCACTTGCATACTGCAGACATGTTGTTCAGGGGCACATTTATTGCAGGTCAGTTTTTGTCCTTATTTTCTGATTGACTGATTTGAAACAATACAAAACATACACAAATCCAATCTCATTTGTACTAAATAAGACTGTATATAATTATACATGCCCACCCTCATAATTTTTCGGGTAACCCCCGCACCCCCGGAAGGGTAGGCATTTCTCCCACATTCTGCCCATTTCCTAGTGAAGTAGGCAGAATTAGGAGAATTTCCACAGTGCTTGTGGGTGTCCATGCAGGGGACCCGGCTTAATGACACGATTTGCGTCATTTGGCTCCACCCCCTATTTAAATTTAAGCCAATCACGGGCATTTTACCAGGAGGGGGTGGGCTTAACGACGCAAATTGTTGAGCCCTGACCCCATCGCCACCCACCTGCCTCTCCTCCCAGGGCTTGTCCCAGGGAAGAGACAGCAAAGATAGGCAACTAAGAAACTATTGGTTTATAGAGGTTGCAGGAGTTGGTGGCAGCATATAGAGCAGGTAGAGGAGAGACTAACTGACAGTTGTAAGTTGACTATTGATTATTTGTTGCTTTGTCTTGACTGGATCTATGTGCATTGTAGGATTCACTTATATGGAGAAATGTACTCTAACATATATCATATGTCTCTCCTGTTAGACAGCCAAGAGGCAAAAATATCAATGGTCAGACAATGAAAGCTGTGGGTAGAGGTGTGTGGAGCTGTAATAGCAGTGTTGAAAACCAAAGGAAAAGATTCCTGCCTATAAAAAAAGAAGAGCAAGAGGGGCCAATTCAATCAAAGGCGAGTTACTCACGGCTGAAGTGTGGCTATATGCAACACTTACAATACAGCCAGACTAGCACACTTCTGTCATACATTTGTTAGAGAGAAGAAGTAAAAGGAAGATTGTGCATTTTACTTTACTATTTAAAAAAGATCTCTTCCTTCTTAATTGTGTGTAAATTGAATTTTTATTTTCTAACACCATTCTCTTTTTTAATTTAGCAAGTTTCAATATGCACTTTGCTTTAATAAGTCAGCGTATGGTAATAGAATATACATAAAGATCCATCTGAAGATAGTGTCAGTTCCTGCAATCACATTCCAAAAACATTTAGTTTTGATGAATGAAAGTCCCCATACTAATGTATAGAGACAGCGAAAACATTGGGGTTGAATGGTAATCATAAAAGATCTGCCAATCTTTTCACTTACTTATTGGGAAAATGAATAGGTCCCAAAAAGAGATAAAACAGAGATGCATATTGTACAGTGGGCCTGATTCAGAACCGGAAGCTAAGCCGTGATCGCTCGCTATAGGCGATTGTCACCCGTATGTGCATGCATATGCATTGCAGTGCACGTGCGTGAGCCAATCGCTGTGATCAGGAATCATGTGCTCATAGCACAAAGACTGAGCGCTACCTTGAGTGACAGATAGTGCTGTTTGTGGGTGGTAACAGGGGAAGGTGCTTGTGGATGGGGGAGTGGTGGTGCGAACGCAGGCATGTCTGGCCATCAAAATGGTGTTTAAAGGGAGTGCATATAGCATGGAGGCGTCATTGTACACGTCACCTGGTTGTATTTCAGTCAGCACTGATCGCAGTGCTTGCGGCGGGGCAGGGTCTACCTCAAGCGCTGTGTGCAGCTCCGATGGCTCTCGATGTTACCAATTAATCATACACTTCCTGGAGATGACGTGTGTTAACAAAGGAAAGTGGGCGTCTTTATACACCATAGTTCGGTTACTGCCGTCGCTCTCTAAGACACAGAGGGCGTCCTTACACCACACAGTGCGAACGCGGTATTTGCATACCCGACCCCTTTTGGTAGCGAGCGATTGCGGCTTAGCGTCCGGGTCTGAATCAGGCCCAGTGTTTTTTATGTGTTGGGTTCTCAATGATAAACCCTTGTTAATATCTGACAAGTTTCAGCTCATTTTAATACTACAGTAGCTGAACTCAACAAATCTGACCTATTGTGTCCCTGCCCCCAAATTCAATATTTCTTAATTTCTTCAAAAATTGTCTTTTAGATCTAAGCTGTTGATCTTTAATAATATTCCATCACTAACTCTCAACTGGCAATATTATAGCATTTACCTGAGTGTGATTTATGGTGTTTATAGTATACTGTAGTAATCTGTGATTGAATACTTTTATATTTGAAAGTCTGTTATAATTGAACTGCAAAAAATTATTTGTGTGGAAAATCTTAGGTGTTCCTTTCTGGCCAAGTGAAATACTGTACTGGGAGGGACAAAAGAACAAGACATGGAGGGCGGTAATGATATTACAAAGCCTTTTAATTATCAAACATGTGTCAATATAAATGTATTTACTAGATGCATTTTCTGGGGGCTAGCCTTAAATTGAAGGTAGATGCCTTTCAGTGTAATTGAGTGCTAATGCATTATCTTCTTGCTGTAGATTTTGCACAACACTGTTACTAGTATTTATTATAAGGTAAATCCCTGTGCATTTCACAATCATTGCTCGTAACTGTTAATGAAAATTTCAAGATGGCTGAATTGTAGCTCCCAACATGAGAAATATACCAACAAAACTCCCAGTCCAATTACTGCTTTTCTAAAATGCTCTAAATCTGTCAACAAGTAAAAACATTAACTGTAATAAAGTATGTGGAAAGGTGACCCAGTTGTTATCACAGGACTTCTTCTTCCTATGTTGAAAGAAATATAAAGTTGATGATTGACTGCAAAGGATTCAAAATAAAACAATTAGTAAGAAGTTTTACAGTACTTGCAAAATAGCATGAAACTAATAAAGTATACATAATGCATAATTCTACTTGAAAATTATGCTGTGTCAATAAACAAAGCTCAAGCAGAATAAAATTCCAATTTATTTAATAAACACATTATTATAATAGTGTTTCCAGGGCAATAAAGCACTTTATTGTTAACAGTTTATTTTATTTTGCCCCAAATGTATTATCAAAGTCCATTCTCCAGAAATACTTTGACCATTTATATTTACTTATGAAGCATAAGTATGTCTTTAGTGCTACTTTTTAAACCACAATTGTCTGCATAAATTCAACATTATCCACTACCACATGGGGAAACCGCCAGTATTAAAGGATTTATTTTTCTTTTGAAAATTGGTGCTAGTCCCTTCTCATTTTTACTGTTTCACATATTTTCTTTAAATACCTACCTTTTTATTGATAGGGAGGTTTCACAGTTCTTTTGATTTTATTGAAACCCTTTTGATAGTTCAGAAATAGCTGAAATGGAGTAGGTAGTTTTTGGTGCAAGCTCTGAAAAGGCAGTGTGGAGCCGTGATGATTTTGTAGGAAGCCACCTGGTAGAGATCAGTTTCTACGGTAGTTAAAGCCAGTCGAGACCATTTGATGTCACTGGTTTTCAATGCTAAATCCTGGATTGAGGGAATATAAAAATTGCAGGTCTTTGTTATAGAGGTGCATAGCCAGAGTTATGTGTATTAATCATATTGCCTCAGGAAGCCACTGAAATAGAACACTTTACCAAAAATCTACAATAAACATTTGTAACTGAGTAGTGGAGTAAGTTTTAAAAGACATATTAACATGTTAGTCATTATTACATTTCAGCAAAGTGGAAAGCACTCGTGTAGACTCTTACTGCTAGAAAAATAGCCTCTTTAAAGTGAATTCCCCACATTTTGCCTATGCCATAAATCTGCTGCCTTAGACAAATGCCTTTTTACAGGCATACCCCTGTACATAGCACAAAAGCACTGCCAGGGACACGTAATAGAAAGGTTCTGAGATTTTGGACGCTTATTCAAATTAGGGGTGTGCACCGGCCACTCTTTGTGTTTTGTATTTTGGTTTTGGATCTGGATCTTTCTTCGTGTTTTGGATCTGGATTGGTTTTGCCAAAACCACCCTTCCGTGTTTTGGGTTCTGGGTTTTGTGTTTTGGATCTGGATTTTTTCTAAAAAAATATAAAAAAAACACTAAAATCACATAAAATTGGCCTTTTTTTGTTCCTACGCTATTAATAACCCCAATAACATTAATTTCCACTCATTTCCACTCTATTCTGAATACGTCATGACTATGCTAAGCAACACAAGTGGGCGGCACAAACATGTGGCAAATCTAGGAGTGGCACTGCAGTGGCAGACAGGAAGCCAATCAGCGTTATGGTGCCCATTTGCATGTAGCACGGACTCGGGAGATCTGTGCTACATGCATCTGTGTGATTGGCACAGAGCAATGATGGGTCCATGAGACCCGTCTCTGCTACTGCGGTAAAAAAAAAAAAACCTGTGTTAAAAAGGAAAAAATATTGTGCCCCCCCCCAAAAAAGAGCAACCAGCCCCAGGCATTAGTGACCCAGTGCTGGATGTGCTTAAATACAGGGGACAAATGACGTAGGGGTCTCCTGTACTTAAACACAACCAGCACCGGGCTAGTCAGAACCAGTGATGGTTGCCAAAATACAGGGGACAAACGACGTAGGGGTCCCCCGTGTTCTGCGCAACCAGCTCTGGGCTCTGATCCAGTCCTGGGCTCGGATCGCCCCAGATCCCCAAAGTTCGGGTGGGTTCGGTTCTCAGGGAACCGAACCCGCTCATCCCTAATTCAAGTAAACATAACTATATTTCTTTGTTTTCAGCAGCCAGAACACAAAACAGAACAACAGCTTCAGATTAACAATATATCAGCTTCTCTTTGGCAGTGCGAGGCGAGCAGAGGTTTAGCTTTATTACCAGCAGCATACAAATGGATGTATTATGCTTCTGTAGTTCCGCCAGGTCTGCAGACTGTTGGCCTGATTCAGAGATGTATGCTAATCTGGTAGTTAGTTGGAGGACTGAGAATGTGCCACCCTCCACCATTTTCCGGGAGGAATGAGGCCAGGGTCAGCGTTGGTGGATGCGCATTTCCTGGCCTTGTAAGTGACCAAGCACCGACCAGGCTGAAGTAAGCTTCAGCTTATGCAGCTTGGCCAAAGAGTCAAACATTGTGACCGATAGTCATGATGGTGATCCGAGGCAGCTTCTTTGGATGTTGCACTCATCTCTCAGATGCAGCAAGGAGGTGTCTCTTTCCTCCAGCCAACTGTTGCATTTACATTTTGTTTGAAGGTACTGCACAGTCACTTCTGTTCAGCTGTGCAATACCACCCATCTCTTAATTAGGACCTGTGTCTGATGACCTGAGGATTTCCCTCTTGTTGCACCCAACCCTCCTTATATAGCACTTAGAACACTTTTGAATCAAGCTTCAGGTTTTTCATGGTTCAAAGTTTCAATGCAGCTGAACATAATAGTTGTTTCAAGTAATGAATTAGCTTGTTGCCCTGTCACAAGAGATCAAAGCCAAAGCAGTCATTGAGATAATTCTTCTGCAATGAGGCTGAAGAAGTAGGTGAGCTGTTTGCTAATTGTTATGGCTGCTACACCACCCTTTTATTTTGCTAGCACATCTGTCCTACTTTTTCCCAGGGGTTGCACTCTTATTAAGAACTAGTAGGCAGCTGTTGATGCTACTAATAAAAATTAGCCAGTGAGCATTGGTAGGACACTTCTCCCGGGGACAAGGTAAATGTCAACTGGAGACCAGATAAAAGTAAAGAGGCACAGTCTCGTGGAAGGCTGAGGCTTTTTTTGCAGAACTGAGCACACATTGGGCCTGATTCAGAGCCGGACTCAAGTGGCCGTTCACACGTACGGCGTACGTGCCGAAAAATGTAAATTCAAGCGCTCGCTCGTAATTTCGTACACAGCTAATCTTCCGCCCCATAGTCTCCCAACCCCTCCTCTAGCTAACGAGTGAGCCAAATTGCGACCATACATCTCCAATTTTGCATGCAGGGAACACTCGCACAAGTACAAACCGGAAGTGGGCCTGTCAGATTTCGATTACCTGCTCGTTCATTCTGCATACCTACTTCAATCGTATCATGCCAATCAATATATCAATTAGCTTAATTGCTCTTCACATGTTTGCAATTCATTTTTTTTTCATTTTCAATAAACTTTACTCTTGTCCGTGTTTGTTTTTTCACACAGAATACGTACGGCTTAAATAATGGTTTCCTTTATCCAAAAAACATGTTTTTGTAAATTTTCCTATTGTTTTCCGTGTTTTGTCTGACGCATATTTTACTTGTTTCATTTTTTTAATTAAATTAGCTAACGCATGTTACTGCATTAAGCCAATCATAACTCACACTAGATTTTTTAGCCTGTCGAACACATGACTCATACACTAACCAATAGAATGGTTCCTGTTAATTTTCCAAATACATTAGCCAATCAAAATTATTATCTGGTCTCTATTAAAACTGTTTTTTCAAAAATCCACCATTGCCATCATGAGAGCCTCTGCGTTCACCAGGCGGGAGCTTCTTGTACTTACGGAGGTTATGGACCGGCGGATAACCAGCCAGCCTCCCCCATCAGCAACAGAGAGAAGCGTTCCGCCTATGCGGAGGTTTGCCGCTGGAGCGCAGGTGGTCGGATCTGCAACGCCGCACGCCACGCTTGCTGGCATGTTTTAGACAGCGTATAGCTGAAAGTAAGTCTATTTTTTTTTGCTTTCCTTTTTCTTTTGAGGCCCTATCTGCGTGTGCATGTTTTCATTCTTGGCCTGTTTGTTTATTTACTACATATCTGCATGTGCATGTTTTCATTCTTGCCCTGTTTGTTTTTTTAGTCCATATCTGCGTGTGCATGTTTTCATTCTTGGCCTGTTTGTTTATTTAGTACATATCTGCGTGTGCATGATTTCATTCATGCCCTGTTTGTTTTTTTAGTCCATATCTGCGTGTGCATATTTTCCTTTTTTTTTTGTAAATAATATTTTTGGATGTTTTCAAGGTAAAAAATTAAACAAAACTTAAATTGTTATCCATCATTTAGGGGCAGAGCGCAGACTATGCCGTCATCGGCAGCGACAACATTGGCCTTGTCCCCTATCCCCAACTCCCAGCCAATCCTCCTCTCCCCAACCTACCCCTAATTCACCCTCCAACCCAGCCTGGCCAGACCCAGACGCCCCTCCCTCTAGGATACTTCCCATCCCTCAAAATTCCCCCTCCCCTCAACCCCCCTGTCTCTTTTCATCACCCTCCCCTCCAACCACCCCTCTCTTTTACACCCCCTCCCCACCTTCAGAAATAACCCCTCCTACAACAGACCTGCATTGGCCTACCTCCGAGGAGGACGATGGTGGGGCTACAGGTCCAGGCGTCATTGTCAACGGTATGTTTCCCTTTTAACTTTTTTTTTATTTTTATGGTTTTTTGGTGGATGTTATCCTTTGCCTGTGCATTTTTCAAATTTTAGTTATTTATAATGTTTGTTATATATATCTTGGTTTAAAAATGTCTATGAAGTTTTCCCCTTACACATATCACACATGTCCAAACACTCATACTTGTATCTCTTGTTTACGGTCCAACAAATGTAGTTTTTGTGCGTACTTCTCCATTTTTACATTTTTTAGTTTTCTGAGTAATTTTTTGGAATTTACTTGGGCCAAGAATTTAGGATTTGAATTGTAATGTTTGTCAAAATTGTCACTTTTTGTAAAGTTGAATTTCCTTTTGAAGTTGTTTGTCAAACAAAATTAAGGTTTTATTTTATTAAGCACCTCAATTTTTTAACCCACAGAGGACCAGAGGCGGCTGACCGAGGCAGCAGCTTGTGTGCAGAGGCTGAGGGGCCATGTTATAGGCATGCTGGTGGTCTTTGATCACATGGCGGGGATCTTGTGCCACTAATTTTTTGCTTTGCCCAAAACTTGGACATGTTTTAAAAAAATTAAAAAACAAGTTTGGTTTAAAGTCTCATTCCTTCTCTGTAAATATTATATTGTTTAACCTTACATAAGTCGACTAATGCAGCAAGTTTTTTAAAGTAATGTAACTTTGATTGTAGAAAGCTGAATTATGTAAGCTGGCACATTCAACACCTAACAATACCAATAGGTTTGTAGAATTAGAAGCATTTGTTTGTTTGTTTTTGTGTGAGGTAAGGTAAATATTAAATGAAACCTGCTTAGGCCGAGATTAGAAAACATACTGATTCACCATAATACCTTTGGGTGTTTGTTTTGAGCCTCTAAGCATGGTAAAATACTGGAAATTTTTAATCATTACAGGATTAGCCCTTAAGCAAGTTTTCCTTTTTTGAACCAGGTTACACTTGCATGTATTTTAGAAAGGAAATGTTTTTTTAAATGTAACAAAAAATATTTTAATCACAAATAAGAAACACAAAGCGATTTTTGACAATCAATACACACAGTGAAAACACTCTCAAAAAATCAGCCTACACCCAGAAAAAACAAATAAAAAACAATCAAGAACTGTTTGATGAAGTAGCATGCCAACATGATTCCACAAATGAGTTGACAACAAATTTGGTCCAGAAGTTAAATCCAATGTGTCCACATGAAGTAAATTTTTAGGATCAGGTAGTAGTCATCGTTTTTCCGAAAAATATTATGGAATAAAACACAAAAAGATTAAAAAAAAATTTTTAATTTTTAATTACATTATACATGTCTACATTGTGTCATCTAACTTCATTTGGGACAATAATAACCTAAAAAATCTGGCCACCACATCATCGTGTATGGCCCCCCACATACTGACCTCCGACCAACCTCGAGGGGGCCATCCTCAGACAAGGCATCCTCTGGCTGCATTGGGACACCACTCCTTATGGCAATGTTGTGAAATATCCCACACAGGACCAAAATTTTCGAAACCATATCCGGCAAATACATGAGCTCGCCACCAGAGCGGTGGAGGCATCTGAATCGGCCATTTAAAAGGCCGATACAGTGCTCCACCACTTGCCTGGTGGCTGTAAGTGCGGAATTATACTCACTTTGTGGGCCTGGTGTGGGAGCCAAATAAGGAGTGAGCAGCCAGGGCGTGCAAGGGTAGCCACTGTCTCCTGTGAAAAAGAAGTTACAAAATCAGGATCACTGTGTATCAAGCTTTGCATTGGTATCTAAAAAAGGTCTCCACTTACCCAGAAGCCACGCATCACCAGCTTGTAGGTTGTTTAATTTATGCCAAATCCCTGATTGCTGGATGACGAATGAGCCATGTGCACTCCCTGGTAATTTTGCATTCAGGGACAGGATCTGGAGGGAGGCATCACATACCACCATTACATTCAGTGAGTGATAGTGTTTTTGGTTCCGAAAAATGGCCTCCAGCCGTGCTGGAGGCTGAAGTGGTATGTGAGTACCATCCACAACCCCTATGATGTGTGGGAAGCCAGCTATTTGGTAAAAATTGGCCTTCGCCACACTAAGGGAACCCATATCCAAAGGCATTTTAATAAAATGATGGAGGTGCTTGAAAAGGGCCTCCATCACTGCCCTCAGGATCCTTGAAAAGGAGGATTGGGAGATTCCCGCAACTATTCCCACCATGGTTTGAAAGTATCCTGAGGCACAGAAATGTAACACCGCCATTAATTGCGTAAGTGGTGGTATTGCTGTAGGACTGTCAATTTGCCGCTCAAGATCACTCTCTATTAATGAAAGAGTGTCTATGATGATTTGGGGCGGAAAACGGTAGCGCCTTAACACCTCATCATCGGGCATTCCAAAAAGGGTGACACGTGTTCTATATATCTGGGGCCTTGCACGCCTACGATGCCTATGCCTGGGACGAGATTGAGGTTGGTCGGCTTCCAGCTGCATGGCCAAAATAATACGACCAACATCAACCTGAAATGGTAAGTAATGTAGTTAAGGTATGTTGCCCAAAAAATTGCCAAAAAAATACTTATCTTTTCGTTAAAATCCAAAGATGCTTACATGCCGGGGTATTGTCATGATTTCCAAAACCTACATTTCAAAATAAAAAAAAAGTTTAGAATTTGGGGTGGTCATTTTGTAATCTTCTGATTTTAGAAAATGGCCCAAATATAGGGGGGGAGCACACATTTCGAACAATAGAAAACCTACATTGAGAGGATTTCCACAATTTGCCCAAAAAAAGCACCCAAAAAATTGAACGCTAAATGGTTCGCATTTTTACACGGGGAATGAAGCCAACAAAAGTGCACTAAATGGTTCGTATTTTTACAAGGGGAATGAAGCCCACAAAAGTACGCTAAATGGTTCGCATTTTTACAAGGGGAATGAAGCCAACAAAAGTGCGCTAAATGGTTCGCATTTTTACAAGGGGAATGAAGCCAACAAAAGTGCGCTAAATGGTTCGCATTTTTACAAGGGGAATGAAGCCAACAAAAGTGCGCTAAATGGTTCGCATTTTTAACATCCCCAAAACCCCCCAAAAAAACCTGAGTCCAAAATATGTGAAGAACAATACATGAACATTTTAAAATCAAGTTAAAATCAAAACTTACCAATACACGATAAATAAGTCACAGAACAAAAACGTCGTTGGGGCCCAGCCAAAAAAAACCTACAACAAAAAAACACATTATTTTTTTAACAAAAAAATCTATTTTGTAGATCCATAATTTACACTAGGATGACAGGAAAAAACTTACACAAAAAATAAACCACAAATAAAATAACCACACCAAAAAAATGCGAACGGAAAGTTGTTAAAAAAAAACGCCTCGAACACACTCCAAAAATCCTCCTCCAAACACTACTCCCTCCAACAATACACTCCGAACCACGCAACCTCCAACAAACAACACACGCCACCTCGACTCGAGTCACCATAAGCCATAAATATTGTTTCGTTTCCTGCTCAAATTAAGGACGGATCATAGGAACGCACAATCAATGATGCGGTCGAATAATAAGGACGCATGTATAAATACGTCATGGAAAAAAAACAAACGGTCTGGTGTAGTTCTTGGTTTGGCATGAAAAATGGCTACAGACCAGCCAAACAAAGGGCAAGAGGCGGCCGGTAAGTATTTCTCACATTTCTAATCAAGGCTGATTTGGAAACAGAATATAGTGAAAGATTGACATCTAAAATGCCAAACATTTAATGTAAATAGGTTTTGAGGATGACATGGAAGAGGCTGCTGGGCCCAGTATTCCGGCCAAAGCTGGCAAAAAAAAAAGGCAGCCACAATTCACAAGAAAGGAGATGGAGGTTTTGATTCAGAAGTGTGTGGACATCCTGCCACAGGCAGACAGGAATATGGGTGTAAACCAGAAGTGGAGAATGTGGGAGGAGTTAGCCAGTGCTGTCAATAGGGTGGGTGATTTTGTCCGTCTAGCCCAGGATGTCAAACGCAGGTAAGTTAAACCAAATAAAATCAAAAAAAGTGGATACAGGGCCAAATAATGCAGAAATAATGCCAACTTTTTCACCCACAGATGGCAAGACTTCAAATATCGCCTGAAGCAAAAACTGGCTGACAGGGCTAGGCATGCAAGGGGGACAGGTGGGGGTCCCACCCCTGTGTCATTGGAGCTGACTGATTTGGAAGAGCTGGCACAGGGGTGTGTGCTGGCTGTGGAGGTGTTTGGCATGTCCAACATGGATATGGACATGCCAGACTTTGCGGCTCCTCATGTTGTCCCAGGTAAATGTTGTGATGTAACCAACTCTGAAATGTTTTTGAGACAATATGTAGATTCTAATGTGAATCTTTTCTCTTTTTTCTCACAGAGACACAGGCGGATGAGTCTGCTCCAGAGGGGAGCCTTGGCCGCAGAATTTCTGCTGGCTCTGCAGGGGAGGAACCAGTACATCCGGCTGAGGACCCTGCAGAAGCCAGTCCAGGGCAATCCCCCTCGCAGGCAGTGGCACTCCTCACAGAACTCAATTTTAAATCGGATTACCATATGGAGATTCTGCAGAGGATGGACGCCAGTCTGCTACGGGTGGCTGAGGCCCTAGAGCAAAATGCTGCAGCCAACGTGACCATTGGTCAGGCCCTGGCTGAAAATACCAGGGCCAATAGCCAATGCCCTGGAGCAGCTCGTTCGCCAGCACATGGTGGAGCCGACCTCCCTTCCTGCCGGAACATCTGGATCCTCCACCTCTGGCCCAACAACAGCCATTCCTCCAAATGTGCCTAGCCCTGTGCCTAGTCCAGAGGCCACAGCATCTGCCTCTGGACAGGCCAGCCAGAGGACATCCCGGACCCGGTCTGGTGCCCACCCTACCCCAGCCAAACGGGGAAAAAAACGATGACAGCACTGGCTACTTTTCCCACACTCCTTCTGTGCTTGCCCCATATTCCTTTAGGGCCAAAACTTCCCTCTCCTTTCTTGTGAATTGTTTTTAATGTGTTTTTTTAAGTTTGCCAACACTGGTAATATTTTTGACATAATTCTTTCCGTTATTATTGGCTAACACTGCCCAAAAACTGTATTTGCCAAATGCACCTGAAATCTTTAAAAATGTGTGTATGAAATAAAAAATTTGACAAATGTTCTCCATTGTATTGTGACATTATTTTAAAAATGGTTTAGAGTTAATCCTGGCCCACAAGCCAAAAACGAAATCCCCCCCAAAAAAACAAAGGGTTTAAAAAAAAAGGTTTCTTTAAGGAACACTTTAAAAAAAAAAAAAAAGATGCAAATTCGCCAGCCAAAAGCAAAAAGGTAAAATACACACAAACATGATGACATTATTGTTACAATAGCACAAACCCCCCCCAAAAAAAGAAGAACATTCCTAAAAATGTACGCTAATTGATTGTGTAATCCTGAAATTAGCAGCTGAGATTTTCACCTGCGTACGGTTTTGTGCTAACCAAAAAAACTCTTTTCAAAGCACATTACAAGCTGGTTTGCAATTCAAAGTTGATTGTTTTTCTGACAAGCCGTGATAAATCGATGAAACATCGAGGAGGCCCGGACCGGAGGACAAGCCCATTGCCATTGTGGTCGAGTAATCCACACCCCAAGCTGTGCGAGCAATTTGAATGGAAAGAGGATCAGCCAGTGACGTATGACTTGGTACGAACACATTTGACGTTCGCATGAGCTAATTTATGTACGCCCCAAAAACGCCTCGCCACGCCTGCGTTTTTCCATCTCCACCCCTGTCAACGCCCAAAAACGGCCTGTTCTGTCAATCACATTTCACATGTCACTTCCTGTTTGCAATTTGACGAACTAGACAAAAAAAGCTTGCAATCTGCCGTACGCACATGCGCAGTGTAACACCGGCACATGCGTGGTTTCGCAGCATCGGAAAGCAACGAGCGTACTGATGCTAACGAACGGCTCTGAATGAGGGCCATTATCCATAATTGCTCCCACATTCTCTTCACAGAAGTAATTTTGCACATTTAATTGTACAGTATGTAGAGTTCCATGCATCTCTGCATCCCATTTTAGAAGCAAGTAATTTGTTTTGCCAAAACCTTGTACTTTGTCCTCACTTTAAACAAGAGATGTGCACAGACCCCATGTTTTGGTTTTGTTTCTAATTCATCATCATATTTTGATTTTGCCAAAACCAACCTAAATTATTTTTGGTTTTGGGTCTGCATTTATTTTAAAAATAACAAAATAAAATAATTGCTAAAATCATGTAATGGGGGCATTTTTTGTTCTTACATTATTATTATTAACATTATATTAATTTTATGTAATTTCTAGTCACTTTATTCCAATACTGGGCAGAGACTGCAGTGAGCTGACTGGCTAAACTAAGCGACAGCACAGTGGCACAAACATATGATCTGTAGTTTAAAAGAATATAGCACATCTAGGAAACATAGTGGCACTGCAGTGGCAGACAAGATGGCAGTTTAATATAAAACTATTCGATGCTATAGAATGTTTTCATTAATCAAGAACTAGATCAGAGGCCCAAAGCCAGTACAGGGAAATTGAGGTAGAGTATTTAATACTATTTATGTAGTAGAAGCCAGTTAAAGCTTTGATTGATTGATTAATTGATCGATTTGTTGATTGATCAATTATACAAACAGAGAAGCAATTAGAACTATAAAGAAAAACAGAGACATGGGCCTGGCAAACCACAAGACCATCAACAATACCCTAGTAAAGTACAGCCCAGTAAAGTACAATGTAAAGAAAAGTGGTCATTATGGATTTGGGCAGCACAGATTATGTAATGGTTAGCATTACTGTCTCACAGCACTGAGGTCATGGGTTCGAGTCCCACTATGGACCTAACTGTGTGGAGTTTGTATATTCTCCCTGTGCTTGAGTGGATTTCCTCCGGGTGCTCCAGTTTCCTCCCACACTCCAAAAAGATATAATCGTAGGTTAATTGGCTAAAAACTAAAAAAATAACCCTAGTGTGTATGTGTGTGAGCATGTGGTAGGGAATATAGATTATAAGCTCCACTGTAAAGTGCTGCGGAATATGTGTTTGCTATATAAATAACTGGTAATAAATAATAATAAATAGATACTAAATTGTCCTTATGCTGTATATTAAAAATGGCATACCCAGTTTAACAAGCCAAGCAGTTCAGCAACAGGGACTGTCTCTTTTGTGACTAAAGTGCTTGGTTTTTTTGGGCACCGTGAAAACAAGCTACCAATCTGCTTAAGGAGGATAACAGTATTGCTAATCATCTCTACAGTTGTAAGATGTCATTATCATCCTCACCCTCATCAGTGTTATTATCATTATCACACAATGTTAGCTCATCCCCACTGGAATCCAGTTTTACAGAAGTCTCTGTACTTAGTTGTAATTAGTGGCAAAGATCTTTTTCATAGAATTTGTAGTTCATTTTTATGAACATCAGTTTTTCCACTTTTTAGGAAGTAGCCTCCTACTCCGATTGCTCACAAGGTTCCCGCCTGTGCAAAACACTCTTTCCAAGGACACACTGGAGGGCGGGCAGCTTATGTAAGTAAAAGTAGTTTGTACAAGCGGCTCCAAATTAAATTTTTTCCTTCCAGTATTCAGAGGGTCTGTGTGGTATGGTAATTTATACATTGCCATTAAAATAATCCTCCAGCATTCTATTGATGCTTAACATATCATATTGAGTCATGGTAGAGGTGTCAATGTTGGCAATTTTATATTTTTAGGCAATAAATATCCTTTATTATTAGAGGTGATGTTTTCTTTAACATTGTGAAATATTGTTTATATTTCAAGTGCCCTTTCTTAAACCTTCTTTCCCCTTGACCACCGGCTTTAGTAGATGTTGAAGTACTAATATGACTGTCAGCTGTAGCACTAGTACTGGATTGCTGCTCCTGCTCTTCTATCGACTATTCCATATTGACTCACAGCACTCCTAGTAATGGCATCCTAATGATGTTATTTTTTAACACAGTGCCTCAACACACAGCACAGTGTTTTAATGTAATTTTTTTAACACAGTTCCTGAACACACAACAGTTTTATTTTAATATTTTTTAACACAGTACCTGAACATACAACACAGTTGCTCACAGCGGTCCTAGTAATGGCACCTTAATGATGTTATTTATTAAGATAGTGCCTGGACACACAACAGTTTTGTTTTCATTTTTTAAACACAGTGCCTGAATGCACAACACAGTGTTTTATTTTTATTTTTTTACATAGTGCCAGAACACACAACACAGTGTTTTAACACAGTGCCTCAAAGTGCTGAAGCCCACAGTCCACATTGCTTCTATGTTTTTTTTTTCTTATGACACAGTGCTCCTAATGGCAATTTTAGTGCCTAGCCCTGAACACACAACACAGTGTCTCACAGTGCTGCAGCCAACAGTCTACAGTACATCTACAGTGCCCCATTAACACAGTGCTCCTATTCATTACATTTTAATGACAACATGCCCCTGTAGGCTTTAACACAGTGCTCCAGTCTACTCCTAATGGCATTGTTTAAAGCATCACAATGCTGGAGCCAGGCCCTCACCCTCTCCCTCAGGTCTCGTGTGTGAACTGGTGCCCAATAATGAGACAGGGACTTAAATATTCAATCCAAAACACCCAAGATCCGACAACAGGAAGATGACGTTTTGCCTCGTTTTGGGATCCGTGCTTGGCGGGAAGACCCAAGCTGGGGCTCGGTTCAACTGGGAAGCACTAAGTTCCAGCGTATTCAGTTTCCATGGAAACCAAATCGCAAATCTCTACTTTAAAAGATTTAAAAAAAAATTTAACTCGCAGCACAACGAACAAGATGCTAAAATTATCAGGGCACATTTTAATTTTACAGTGCCCTTTGCTCACATTATGTCACGTCGTAGTGCCCTTAGCCAACATTATGCTACTTTGTACTGTTGTGCCCTTAATTCAACATTATGCCACAGTGTAATACCCTTTAGATCACATAATGCCACATTGTAGTATCATTAACATCACATTATGCCACATTATAGTCCCTAGCACATAGTTCTACAGTATGTACATTTCTTAGTGACCACTCTCATAGAGCTCCATGTTTAAAATGAATACAAATGGAACAGAATGCTTGTCAGAAAGTGTGTGTACAGCTGCATATACTTACATTTTCCTTTTTGTGATCAGCATCACAGTGCATTTATCAGCCATCAAGAATGTTCAGTGAAAACAAATAGTAACGCCCATGTATACGTGCCCTAACTGTTCATCTTCATGTCTGACTACTCCAATGTTGTATGTGAAAGCATATAATGTAGTCAATATGTATCCTAATTACTGTTAGCAACAGCATGTCTTTGAGAAATTTGTTTAGGACAGAAATATATTTTTCAAAATGGCTTAGTAAAAGTAAGTTGTAATTTGCCTGTCATTTCTTTCAAAAGCTCACTGGCATTGTCAGGTCATGTTTGGCTCAGTAGGAGAATGTTAATTTCTTTCTTGGGAACTTTTTATAAAACATTTAAAAAGCCTTTGGGTGACAATGAACATTATCTTGAATTTGTGAAAATAGCATTGTGAATCCCCAGTAAGAAATGGAGAAAGCACAATAAATAGGAAATATTTCCTCAGGCATATGACAATATAATGAATGTCATAAACTCATCTTACTCTCATGGTCTTTTCTCAATTCTAAAATGGAAGCTAAAGAAAAAGACTTGCACACAACAGAGATGGAGCATTGATGCGTTATAGCAGTAAAACATCATTAATGTAGCATGCATTTCTATATGTTGGAAAGGACTGGCTCCTTTGTCCCAAGCTCTAATCTGATTTCCTCCTGTCCCCATGGAGGCTAAAGACAGCTCCATACTGCTCCAGTGGCATCATATAGCGGTTGCATAGCAACTGGAGACATGGGAAATGGGGCAAAGTGAAAAGGTGATTTTGTAATATTTCTAAGTAAAAATCTGACACACTCAATAAAACATAATTTGCACCTTATAAGCACAATTTACACAGGATATTAAATTTACAGATGTGGGACTATTAGTGTGATACAGTAGTAACATTAAAAATAAATAAATGTGACATTTAAAATAAAGACAATCCCAATGTACACTAACTGTCATGATCTATTAGGCATAAATGATAATCAATTGAGAAGTTTTGTTATCAGAACAAAGGTGAAGTTATAAATAATGTTAGGCAGGACTTTCATAGTATTTATACTCTTTCCAACATGTACAATGTCTTATTGATCCATAATGATGAATCTATGGGCTGAATATAGTGCATGTGTTTACAAACCTTTGTCCATAGCGGTTTTCTCTTCTAAACCACCGTTTGGATGGTGCTTTTGAACCCAGTAGCCATACTGCCTGCAGTGTGCACAGAACTGCTGGTGGTTTGATTCACATAATCACCATAAAACGGCCTTATGTGACCAATTAGAAGGTGTAGAATTCAAATACACTTTTAATGAAGGCAATCATTGGGATCAATCATATTACATGCAAGTTTGTTTCATGAAACATGCATACATCGCACTAATGCGTGCACCTGAGAGATCCAATGTGAGATCCAATTAGAAATCACAGTTTGCGGTAGTCATGGCGAGGGTGTTCAACTTTTCTAGAAAATGTGACTTGAGTAAAGTTTATGAAAAAGTGGGGAACCATCCTGTACCCTAAAAAAGGGGCAAAGGAGATAGCAGGACCATATAGAAGGCTGTTAGTAACCATAATGAAAGTACTGGAAGTTTTTTTAAAAGTGTCAAATAGCTGATTTTTGCACTTTTTATTAATGGTTGAAAAAAGATAGAATGCAAATGTTTTTCATCAAATTAAAGCCTTTTCAACATTTTGGGGTTCCAAATAATGTCTGTATAGTAGTTTTTCAATGTTTTTATTTACGTTTGTAAAATGTTGTAATAAACACTTCTATCTCTCATCTGCAAGTTCAAAAACCCCTCTACTATCAATACAACACCTCCACATACCTGTCCCACATCATTTACAACTCCAAACACATGTCCGTCCCACATCATTAACTCATCCACATTCCTGTCCCACATCATTTAACCCACTATTGAGTTTATTAGAGAAATTAACCTGAAACTGACATGCCTTTACTGGCCAGATTATGCTATTTAAACCCCTTGAAGTGCCTGGACAGATCATACTGATCTGTGCAGTGCTTTTAGTCCAGCCAGAAAGACGGAGCTGCTTCAGGAAGAAATAGGAACTAGGAAGTAGGAGGGATTTATATGTAATCCAAAACACGTAAGATCCAACATTTCTGGGATTATGTCATTTTGCCTTAATTTGGGACATGGATTTGACTGGGTGGACCAAAGCATGCCTCAGTTTGACTCGGAACCCCAAAATTTGGGTGTTTTTTGTTTTCAGCAAAGCCAAAACGATCATCTCTCAAGGGGCCTATTCATCATCACTTAATGGCTCATTACACATGCGGAAATGTTAGTTTATGAATATTTTATGTAATGGGTTATTCATTATTAGGGATCCGATAGGACTGCCTAATATTCAACAAACTCTGAAAATGTAAAGGTTTTGGCATTTGTTTGCGAGAACAAATAACTTCAGATGGTGTTGGTTCTCGGAGCCCCCGTTTGGGAAGGAGGTCCGGAGTTGCGAAGAGGGATCCATGTGGATCCCTATGCCCTCTTTTCACTGCCTTTCTCAGTGGCTTTGTGCATGCATGACATCAGGTCACACATGCACAGAAGCCAGCCATGGGGGGAGGTAAGTCAAATTTTAAAAGAAAGAAAAAGAAGAAAATGTCTTATAGTGGTGCACTAAGAAAACAAACATAAAACATAACTTTTAATAGTATATGCATATAATATCAAGAACTAAAAAGCAAAATTATTAAAAAGATTTTGTGTATGTAGTGTAAGTGACTCAATTTAAAATTGCGTGCGCTCCTGATCCACTTGATATCCTATTATTGATGTTAAATATAGGTCAGCAAGTGTCTGATAGTATCGATATTGACCCACTACCAATTCAGAGATAAGTCTCATATATATGTAACATTCAAATTCTGGCTGCTAGAATTGACATGTAATGGGTTAATGTGTGCTTTCCATTAAAGTATGTATAGGGGTATTGGTCTATGATCGAAGAGAGAGAGCTCTTCTCCAAAGTTAGATCTAGTGAATCACAATCACTTCACAAGTTATTATTATAGGTATGTGATTCTTAAATTCTGTTTTTGACCAAATTCTATGACAGCATATATGTTATGTACTTCTTCTCAATTGCTGCAGCGCTCACAGCAACAAATTTTATATTTATTGTCAATACATGCTTCCACCCTCAAAATCCCATTAGCATAATAATGTCATGTAATTTCCAATATCTTTGTAGTTCTTCTACAATAAATTACAGCCTATTAGTATATATTATAGACTATCTAGTCTCTCACAATAGCCAGTGCGTGGATGGATGGGAAAATTTTTATGCAAATAGAAGATATCTCTACTCCCACTTATTAGACTCATTATATATTTCTTTATGTACTAAACTGCATGTCTCAGAGATTTCTTTCACAACACAGTACTGTACTTTGTGATAATTTTAACAGAAGTTAGTATGATTGGTAGTGTCACTCAATTGATATCACAATTTAAGATCAGCTGACACTAGTCTTCTACCCCCCCGCGCTACAGTACACATCTCTTTGTTGTTATATATAACACATTTCGGATATTAGCGCTGGGAGGTAGGACTATCATATCAAGGACACAGTGGTGTGGAGCGCCGCTAACCGTCGCAGCGTTTTGCTATGTAGCTTTGTCATGGTAAGCCGAGCCGCTTACCGGAAGTCTCTCAAATACCCCCGCATTTTCTTTGTGACCAATCCAAGACTCCTAGATATGAGATCCTCCAATCGGATAGCTCCATGTCTCTTGATACCTCTTCCACCCTTTGAGATTGACATGTATTACACGCCCCTATTACTCATGATGATGTTCCACGTCTTTCAGGCATAACTAATCGGGCCCAGATGATCATCTGAGTATTATTTACTATGGTCAGATTTCAATCTTTATACCGACGTGTATCATAATAACCAATGTTTTTATTGATTATTATGAGTATATGCATTTCCATAGAATAAGATAATGTCAAGACAGTTGTATTGTGTCTCTCATTTTATTACTCAAGCATAGGGTTTATCCAGGTTTGGATGAAGATTGTAGATAAAAGGATTCCAATTGATCTGAATGAGAATTCATTAAAATATTATTTAGTGGAATATATTTAATATATAATAGAATTTACCTTAAGATTTCTACATATATAGGATATATGACACACTTTGTATATATATCCACAGTAGGATTAACCAAGTTGTTTCATTCTGTAAGTTATTCATTATATCCATATCGATATACTCAAACCCTAAATTATTAGACATGCTACACAAAAAATATATAATAAATATGTAAATCATATTCTTATCTCATTTTGTTATTATTATATAATATATTATAGAAGTGCTATATATAGGATAAGTAGAAAAGTTTTCCTATATGGTGAGAGATTATTACTCGTCATATGTTATATATGTGTATACCGTATATTATCTAAGTGCCCAAATAAAAACATTATCAAACATAATTAAAAATTGTGATTAAAATTAATTTGTGATATGTGTAAAACACAGTAAAAGGTGAAGATAATATATCTATCTAAATTAAATAATAAATAAAGTGTATTAAAAATAATATATATACACATATCTATATACATGTACCTATATGTACTCTAGAATTCTGAGATATAAATATTCTCGGAAAAAAGTGATCTAAAAATATATATATGTGTCCCATCAAAAATCTACTATATATACGTGCAAAATGTGAGTTGAGTGAATAAGAGAGGAATTAATAATATCCTCATGTGATAAGTGAGGTGGGAGGTAAGTAACGCTGCTACTTCTGTGACATATTCCATTGCAAAGTGGCTGTTGCACAATTCCGTGTAAGCCTGATTTATTACTGTATACTAATGCAAGTTTCTGTAGCGCTAATGCCTGGATCCATACAGTGCCAAGTGGAAAGTGTATCCGCCCACTATTTTGCCATCACTGTTAGTATTGGCACTTGCACCAGCCCCATGCTAGGTACCAGTGATCCATTTGAAACAGGCTTCTCTTCTCCATATGCATGACTTATAATTGTATGAATCTCAAGCTCCATATGCATGACATGCCCATGACACGCCCACGACACACCCACAAGACAGAACAGCTCCAAGCAATCACAATGTTGCCACCTAGTTTCTGCCCTTAAACATCTATTTGACTGAAAGACAGATCCACCAAAGATCCGTCCAACACAGAATTAGATGGAGATACGTATCTGTGCATGCTTTGTGTGCTAAACATAGCTAAACATAGGTAAAACTCACTATTTGCGCCCCATGCAAAGAGCTCCATCCAACTCAGAATCAGTCTCTTTAGGTGGAACATGAGGAATGCACTGTAATTGAGTTTAGAAAATGATACCTAATTTGTTCATATGTAAGTTATTAAGTAAACAGTGAAGCTGATTTTGCATATAGAACAGGCAGGCAGATTTTATGTATCTTTTTGTTACTTTATAGTCTTATTTGTCTTCAAGCTGTAGAAGAATCATAAACATAAATAGCAATTGAAGCATTTCAGTGCTTTCTACTTTATATTGCAATATATCTACTTATTTATAACAAGAAACTGATACACTATTTAGATAAGGTTTTCAAATTGTCACATTATACTTATCTATGATTAGATAAATGTTTCAGTTTATACTATGATATAATTCAAAGATAAAGTGTTTCAATAAAATTTAGTCTGTATGTTAAATCATGCTTCATTAGTCTTATGTGCTTTCAGTTTTATGTAACACTTGTATTTTCCATGATTTCTCAGTCTGACTGTCCAATACTGCACAGTTTTGTGGAACCTTACACATAAACCATGACTGTCATTGTTCTCCCAATTTCCCACTTGTGGAATTCCCTATAACACCTGAACAGAGGCCCTGATTCAGAGCTGTACATTCATCCCTTCATGAATGTACATCTTCAATGATGAGGAGTCTGTGCCTGGGCAGGATCTGTTCTGCGCATGTACAGAACGGATTCTGCAATCTCGCTCGCAGATCTCCCCAAGCCGCAGCATGATTGGCCACCATTCCCGGAAACAGGGGCGTGTCGCCCCCATTTTCCTGGAAGGGTGAGGCTTGGGTCTGCAGCAGCAGATACAGATTCCTGGCCTTTTAAGTGATAAACACCCCTGTCAGGCTATGGGAAGCCGTAGCTCCAGCAGCCTGACCAAAGAGGCAACCATCACAACCGCCATTCATAATAGTTATGATGGTAATCCCAGCCTGCAACATTAGTCGCAGTGCTGGGATCGTGAATGCAGCAAGGTGGTGTCTGACACTTCCTTCTGCATTTGCATCAGAGATGGGCAGATATTTACAGCCGCTTGTCTGCAGCTCTGCAAATCCATCCATCTCTGAATCAGGCACAGAAGCTCTCCACAACCTTCAATTATTCATTTGCTCTCTAAAAAAACTCTATATTACACTCATGTCTCAAACACAATTGGTCTTCTTAGATATTTTGGGTGGTTGTTCCAGCAGTACACCTTTGGATATCTGACTTTGGGGGTCATTCAGACCCGCTCGTGAGCGGCAGTACGCTTGCAAGCTGGTCGATGTCCCCCACTGCGCATGTGCATGACAGAGAGCTCCATTGTGCGCATGCGCGAGACCCGGAGAGTGATGGGCTCTCCATCGCTCCGGGTCTTGAACCAAAGGGGGCGTGCTGTCGATGTTGATTGACAGCACGCCCCCTTTGGTGGGCATGCCGGGGGCGTGCCTGCCAGACGGAGGCGTTCCCATGGGAACGCCTACCGTCTCAAGCCGGCCCCACTGACATCACTAGTGATGTCAGTGGGAGTGAATTTGGCTCTGATAGAGCCAAAATCACTCCAGGGCTTGTGGCAGAGAGACCCTACCGCAGGGTCTCCGTTGCAAGCCCGATGGTCACAATGGTCTTGACCATCGTGACCATCATCATGGATGCTCGCATAAGCTGTAGGTGGTAACCCACAGCTAGGCGAGCGTCCATGAGGACGCTCCTAAAACAGGTAGGAGGGCCCTGATTCAGATCGGGCGCTCTGGTCAGAGCGTTCAGCTCTGAATCAGGCCCCTTGAGTGCTATGGGTTGCAATTGTGAGGATGACTTTTGTGTGATAAACAAGACTGAGAAATATGTGCCAAAATATTATTTTACACCAATTCAAATGACTCAGCACAGGAATGGTTTTATAAAGTTTGTAACTGTAAGGTAGTAGTTCCCATTTCAGTCTCTATGTTTTAGCAAATAAAATGGTACTAGTTCTTAGTCCAAATTGTCTGCAGTTATTTTGGCTGTCAGTAATCCAACAACCCAGCTATACAAAGGAGGATACAGATGCAACCAGTCACATTGTGTCTGATCGCGCTACAAACGTGTGCACACATCGCGCCATGCAATTCCCCGCACCTGCATATGCTACGATATAGCGCACACTGCGATCGTATCTTGCATTCCTATGGAGGCGCAGTCACGTATGCAATGTGCGTATACACTCGTGGGCGCAGGTCTCGTACCGGTAGCAAGGATATAAGCAAGACATATCTGTATTTGCCCATTTCTGTTTTTCAGTGATGAACACAGTGATTCATAGTCCCATGTGTATTAGTGAAATTCTGTATATTTACCAGTAAGTTCTGTGCAGGCCTGCCAAGAGCTGCGGCGGGCCCTGGTAACAGGGGGCGTGGTCTAATCGCGGAAGGCATGGCCACGCCCCCTTCAAAAAATATATATGTGAAGCGGCGCTGCGCGCTGGCGAGAGTTGCGCACTGAGCCCCGTCAGCCCTGCTCAAAGCCAGGGGGGGCACAATCAGAGTGATCACTCCCCCATAGGCATAGGAGACTGCTGTGGCTGCTGCTCAGCAGCCACAAGCAGTCTTCCACTGCAGCTCAGCACACACTGTGTGCTGGGCTGCTGTGAGGGAGGGGGGGTGGCATCAGACCAGGCCCCTGCGGGGCCCTTCAGGAAGCCTGGGCCCAGGTAATCTGTACCTGCCCCCCCCCTGGTTCTGTCTCCTGGACTTTATTTGCTGTCCTGTTAGCTTTAGGATGTTCTTTAAAGTGGCCCTGATTGTTGCTTCAAGTATTGGTGCTTTTTTTGCCATTCCTAGCCAGGATATGGTTGTACTGTGTACTGAAGGGGTGGGGGAAATGTGGAAAAAAGAAAAAGTCCAGTTTGGTAGATCCAGTCTGTGATCATACTGTATGAGGATCACTTACCTCTCTGGCAAAGTGATGTTTTGTTCTGTTTGTGCTGTTTCAATACAGTGTATACCTTCCTCAGAGATTTTCCATAATATAAAAACAGTATAAATAATTACTCCCCTATTGTGATAATCCTTGTGATTCCACAGGAATTTTCCAGACAAGTATATGTAAATAATAAAAAACAACATACAATAGTGTAATATTATTTTACATAGGTCAATAACAAATAACGAGAGGCAATAATTGGTCCCAATGTGAATTGTTAGTATTATTGGGGATGCCCCCCACTCATTGAACTCACAGCCGCAAATTTGCATAAAAATCTTTTAAGGGTATATTTTCCTCAATCCCCCTTTAGATATGTATTAAATAATGATTCGGGGTTACCCCCTATAAATCACACTCACGATTTCCTCCTTAGAATATTCGGTGTATCTCAAATTCTTGAAGGATTTCTCCGACACTTTGTTAAATTTTTCTCACTTTATTGACTCCAATGCAAAAAAGTTGAAGATTCTTTTATTTAACAGCATATAGTTTCAAAAAGAAAAGGTTTAAAAACAAAGTGTGTCCCCACCAAATAGTGGTTTATATCCTACTGGACCAACAGATGTTAGGGATCCCAAATACAGTCCAAAAAACAATTAGGGATCCCAAATACAGTCCAAAGTACAACAATTCTCTTTCCTTAGTGGGTAAGAATTCCAAAAATAACAGCCAGTATTCCCCATCAATGCGTTTTGACCCACCTGAAGGGGTATTTTTCAAGGTGTATGGGGCATCTGGCTTAGTCCCTTTATAATATACCCTTCTAATTCCCCTAATAAACTAATTAACCTATCTCTATAAACAAAGAGCCCTGCAACATGGCTAACACATAAACTAGTGCTAGTAATTCATCAAATAAAGTTAGTCAGTACATGTTGACTGGTCCCGCTAATTCCCATCTTTATCCGGCGGTATAACTGGAAGTGACATCATCTCCGAGGTCCCACGCAGTCGCGTGTTTACCGTGCTTATCCGGCTTATGATGTCATACCGGAAGTGACATATCGTTCTTTGTTGTATTCACACTCTGACCATAAACCGGAAGTCAAACGGTGGCCATTTTGTGGGAGTCCAGTGTTTTAAGCTTTAAGCAGCCATATTGCTGTGGGCTTTGTATATATCCAAGTGTAACTATTAAAAAATAGCATATATAAAAAAATACATTGTTATTATGTCCATTAAAATTTGAATAAAAATAGAAACCAATACAATAAAAATTCTGAGAGGGGGTTGTGACAGTTACAAAGTGCCCAGGTTTCTATTAGGTAATCGGTAAGGGAAGATTATCATAAGGATTGGTGGGGTTTTAGTCCCACTGTCAACTGCTGTACAAAGTAATTACACAGACTAATAGCTTTCTATTGGTTAGCACAGTAACACTCTTTCTAGACTTCTTGCAGTATATTGTTTTTTGTCTACCTGAGAGCACTGCCTGGGTGGGTATTGGCAGTCATATATGTTGTGGCTGTGTGCTTTGCCTCAGAGAGGAACCCAAAAAGGTGGCAACAACAGAACTTTAGATTGCTCTTGGTGGCCCCATCTTATGCATCTATAATGTCTGTCACTTTTGCTTTCAGGCAAAACACAGTGTTAAATAATTTAATGCCAGCTTTAAGTTTCAATAGTAGTATGGAATTTTACAGGGAGAGTTCTTGCACCTCTACTTGCTTTAGTATAACCATTAATAAACCTAAATTGAGCTGTACCAGAACGCTGATGGTGGATGTAGAAATGCAGATCAATAAAATATGTGTATAGTGACATGAAAAAGTTTTTGTCCCTTCCTGATTTCTTATGTTTTTGCTAGTTTGTCACACTTAATTGCTTCAGATATTAAAACTTAATTGAACAGAAGACAAAGACAACCTGATTGAACACAAATACAATTTTTTAACTATTTATTTCATTTATTAAACGTTATCCAAAACCAACTGGCCCTGTGTGAAATAGTAATAGTCCCTTAGTAAAGATCCCCATACATCTGCAATGCATTGGGGCAATTCCCCGATCCCAAGACACCGCTGCCGGGACATCGGTGAAATCCAACATGTTGAATTTCTCTGATTGCTGATCACAATCAAAATATGATCGTAATCAGCATATCAGAGATTTTTAACATGAAGAATTTCACAGATTCCCCAACGGATCAGTGATAATTGATGGCAGCTGTTACTTATTCAACCAATGAACCAAATTGAATTGATAATTCGGTTCAATAAAACTAGACTCAATCAGTCTTGATTACTGCCAGTCCTGTTGAATCTTAACATCACTAAAATAGAATATTTCTAGCAATGTGAAGTGTGCTACAAGGTCTCAACAAAGCAGCACAGTGTACAATAATCAAAATAAATTGCAGAAGAGATAAGAAAGAAAGTTATTTAACTATATCAGTCTGGAAACAGTTACAAAATCATTTCTAATTCTAATACTCTGGGTCTCCAGCAAATCACAATGAGAGCTATTATCTCTAAATGGAGAAAACTTGGAACAGTGGTGAATCTTCCCAGGAGTGGCCAGTCTACCAAAATTCCTCCAAGAGCTCATCACAACACATTCAGGAAGTCACAAAGAAACTAGACAAACATCTAAGGAACTGCAGGCCTTACTTACCTCAGTTAATATAAAAGTTTATGATTCTACCATAAGAAAGAGACTAGGCAAAAATGGTATCCATAGGAGAGTTGGAAGGTGAAAACAACTGCTGACAAAGAGGACCATTAAAGGCTTGTCTCACATTTACCAAAAATAAAAAAACACTCTTACAACCCACAAATCTTTTGGACTAATTTTTTGGCTAATTTTCTGTCGACTAAAGGGTCAGAAACAGAACATTTTGAACATTGGTTCTGTTACATCTGGCTATCACAGCTTTCCATAATAAGAACATCACACCAACAGTCAAACATGGTGGAGGTAGTGTGATAGTATGAAGATGCTTTGCTGCTTCAAGACTTGGGCAACTTACCAAGACCTGGGAATCTTTTGATGTAGAATGTCCAGTCATCAGTCCATGACCTGAAGCTTATGCATACTTAGGTTATGCAGCAAGACAACATAAGAGCTAGCCCACTTCTGAATTGCTCAAAAGAAACAAAAATAAGGTTTTGGAGTTGCATAGTCAAAATTCTGACTTGAATCCAATTTAGATGAAGTGACTGGACCTTAAACAGACAGTTCATACTCAAAAACCCTCCAATGTGGCTGAATTAAAGGAATTCTGTAAAGAAGAGTGGGCTCAAAATCCTCCATGTGATGTGAAAGACTGATCTCCATTTATCAGAAGTGGTTGGTTGTAGCTGTTGTTGCTAAAGGTGCCGCAATAGCTATTAGATTAGATTAAGTTTAGATGGGTACTTCATTTTTCACATGGATGATATAGGTGTTTTAAAACTTGTTTTCCTTCAGTAAAATAAATAATCAATTAGAAACTGTATTTTTTTCTCAGGCTGTCTTGGTCTTATGTATAGTTTTGTTTGAAGATCTGAAACAAATCTACATCTATCTATCTATCTATCTATCTAGATAAATATACTATTATTCTAATTCTGCATTTAAAATAGCCATTTCATCCTTATGACATTACAATAACAGCTTCCCTGTGGCTTTGCAGTTCCTTGTTCTTCCATAATGTTATTATGTTTGTTCTTGCTTAATTATTATGGTCTTGACACTCAGCAGTTTGATGAGCTTCATTTTGCCCTTTATTGCTCTCTCGCAGTTTTTTTTTCCTTTTTATCATGAACATAGAAAATATGATAATAATTGTTTAAAGATGAGGCCTTGTTCAAATGAATGCATTATAATTGTTATATATCAGGCCTAGGGGATAAAAAAACATTACAGAATTTCATTTGAACCTGTTTTATTTCTTAACATCTAATCCATAAGAGTTTTATGTGATTTGCCTAACATGTACGTTTGCTGGTACAAATGTATTATGTCAGTAAATCTGTCCCATTAGGTTACATCGGATTCCCCTTAGGGTCCTGATTTCCAGGTTATCCAGTAATGAAAAGCAGTTATTCAATAGGATAGCTGATGTACATTATTAACCTATCATCATGACAGATTGCTGAAATTGTGCATGTCCCATTATGCTATATGGTTAACTCAGAATGCAAGTCCCTTGAGTAATAGCATGTTAATCTGTAAGTGACTGCAATTATAATTGCACTATTTGTTTTGAAACTATCAGTTTTTTTTATATTTTCTCCTATTTTACTGTAAAATATATATTTACTGTGACATTATGAAAATCAAAAGTTGTGAAGAATACAAGGGCTACTTAGTTATTATATTTAACAGTCATTTTATTGTTAAAAAAAAATAGCATAAACCATACTTGCCTACATTTGAGAAAGCATTTCAGGGAGATTGTGAAAGTAACACCTATGAGCGTGGTGGTAAAGTGGGCATGTACTATTACATCAGAGAGGCGTGTCATAAAATTGACTTAAATTCAAATGTAAATTACCTCCAGAGAAGTCCATAAGGTTTACTTCTTGATGAAAACACACTGATACTTTTCAAAAAATACATGTAGTCATACGTATCATTGTGCCTTATACCCAATGCAAGGAAATTATACTAATGATCCTATTTGAATGTATATATCTCTAGGTTTTTTTTGTATTATAACAGCTACATAATAGGGGTAAGGTGCAATCAGGGAGATTATTAGACTCTTCAGGGAATCAGGGAGACGGCTACTATTTCAGGGAGTCTCCATGACAATCAGGGAGAGTTGGCAAGTATGACAAAAACACAGTTTGTTTTGTTTATTAAGGGTAGCAGAATTACATCAACTTTTACTGTAAGCTTAACTATTCGTGAGCACACATACAGTAGAGCTTGTTCAAAGTTGGATGCGATTTGCCCCTACTGTAAACACAAATGTAAGATGCACACAGGATAAAAATCACATTTCACTACCTACATTATGCAGAGTTCCCAACAAATGTGAGATTTACAGTAATCAAGAGCAGAGGTAACAAATGAGCATCCATCTGACTGCTAATAACATGAGCAGATTCTCCAGTAGCAAGACTTGGGGTGGGGCTTCACATGCAATGTGGCATAGCGCAGCATTCAAGGCAGCGAGCATGCACAGCCTGATGTTTACCCTATTGAAGTCTATGGTGTGTGCATGCATGTACCCAAGTCACATGTAGCATGTACAGTAAATGCAAATTGAACAAAACACAAATATAAAATTTTTACTGTGTGTCCAGGATACTGTTATTCTAATAATAAATTGCAGCCATAGGCATGTGCGGGCTCAGTACAAGATATCTGTGGCAACTCCCCGCAGTACACAGGCAGCAGGATCCTACCCACACCCCAGGATATAGAATTGGCACTAGCAGTTATACAGATGTAGCCCAGTTCATCATTGCCACGATGCGTCCACACATGCGCATGCGGAACGCGGCATAGTGCAGCATTCACCAGGCTGCAAACACGCCATAGACACAGGCATACACAAGCACATGCAATAGACATGGGCACACTAGTCATGCCATCCATGCCACGAGGAGCTCACTACATCTATAGTATATAGCTGCAACAAAAAATGAAACCAGGCGCTCCAATGACAGGTCTATTAGTAAGAAATCTGGACATAGTTTAACAGAGTAGGGTAGCTAACCCCTAAAATTAGCAAAAGAAGAAAAAAGAGAACTGGGAGTGCATGCAGATGTCAAAAAATGGTTATTTATTCAATAAATACATGGTATAAGAGAAATGATTATGGATAATTAAAAATACATCCTCCTGGGGAACAGATGCTTAAAACAAAATGCATAGTTTCTCGACCCGTTAGCTCTGGCCATTTCCGCAGAGGTAATAATATATAGCTACCTGTTTATACTGTATTTGCATAATTGGATGTGTCTAATATGGCTAAAATTAGCTCTGCCCAGTGGCTGTCATTATAATCAGCTCACAACTTGCACCAGAGTACATACAGGTCTCCCCATTCCAAAAAGGAGCATTTTGTCATGTTTGGTGAAAAACTTTGATGTGTTTGGCATCTACACACACTTACTGTACTTTGGTCGTGTCTATATGTCCCCTCCAAGCACTGTCCAGCCCACTTAATGCGTGGAGCCATAAGGGGAGAAATATGGCCAAGATACTCTAATACAGAGCATCTAATAAATAACAGAATCTTAAACATGTTTAAACAATCAGACAATATAAAATAGTTTAAAATTTGTGCAAAACTTTCAATAAAAATGAGATATCTATAATGGAAAAAAGTGCATAATGCCTATGTAAACTTGATACCTATTGAGGCCAAAGTGCTACGTGTGTTTATTATAGAATTCCAACAAAGTGAAAAAAGTACACAAAAGTGGCAATACCTACATACAATTTAGAAAATCATTCAATTAATAAATAACATATACAGGTGTATCCAAATACAAATGTATATTTAATTAGATAAAAAACAATACATAAGAACAATTCATTTGATAATAAAGCAAAACTACAGTATATAGTAAAAATATAAGCAAATGGATAAAAAATTGGGGACATAGGATGAGGATCAAAGTGCTTATCTGAAAAGGATGTTCAAAAGTTCATGAAGGTAAGTGGATAGACCCGCTCAACATGTTTCATCTGCTTCAGGACTTCATCAAAGGGATGTGGCTCTGATGTGGTGTTCCAGCTTATAAACAATGTTTGCCAAATTTTTGCATCTCCAAATTGTGACATTAAGCAGTAGAGGAACGGAGTCATGATGATGTATTTTACAGTGAATCACGTCATCTAGCCCCCACCTCATCCATTGTGTATGTGAGGCTACCCAAACATTCTGTGAGAGTAGACAAACATTTAACTGTGCATGTATAACAAAATGTGTCTGTAACTAGAATCATGCATATCTTACACATTCAGCCCCTTACACTTGGAGAGACACAACAATGGTGTGCAAGTGTATTTTGAGTATAGTTGTAGATATGACCTTTGGAGAATTGGGGGTTTATTTACTAAGCATAGGGGTCTAAAACCTGGTACTTATAATTGTGTTTATGCCTGAAATTTAAAAGAACAATGCTTTTACTAGTCATGTTTTGATAGTATAATCATTGCCTTTTCAATTTTTGGCATAAACACAACTAGAAGCGTTAGGTTTTAGACCCCAATGTTTAGTAAATAAACCCATTGGACTTAGACACAACCCCATATATTATTTTTAGGAGATGTATCTTTTGCACGTACTGGAGGCATAATGTAAATATGTAATGTTGATGGTGATAAACACCAGCAGCACTTGTTGCTGCTTCTTAGTGTATGCTTGTGTACTGACGCCTACAGCTAAAAGTAACATATTTACTAGGGACCTATTCATCATCACTTATTTTTTACAAAAGCAGGTTAAAATTAACATTTTCAATTACTTTTGTAAAAATTAAGAGACAGGGCCATTCATCAAGTTCCGAAAAAGCATTTATTCGGAACTTGATGGTGTTACTGAATGCCATCCTGAGATGGCGTTCAGCCCCCGATAATCTTCACAGGCTGCTGTTTACATGGCATCCTGTGAAGATTTACATGCCAGCCACAGCAGAGGGATCTATTCAGAACCCTTTTGTTTAGTAACCCTAAACCCTAAACCCTAGACCTTCATTATGGACGCTCGCTATAGCTGTGGGTGGTAACCCACAGCTATGCGAGCGTCCATGAGGATGCTCCAAAAAAAGGGAGGAGGGCCCTGATTCAGAGCAAGTACTCTGGTCAGAGCATTCTGCTCTGAATCAGGCCCAGTGTCTCTCCTCACATGCAGTGAGCTTGCATGCAGCATAGGAGATCACAATAGATAATTAATGCTCGCCCATGCAGCGACATTTAAACAGTCAGACACTCCTGTTTTTGCCTATCAACCCCATGTTACCTCTCCCGAATGCTGACTACCTATCACTCACTTTGTGAAGGAATTCTCTCTGTGAATCTAACCGCAAAACAATTGCATGCGCAATGGCAAACAATTGTTCTATCTAAGTATTATCAGCATTGTGTACAATTCTGAATCAGGCCCCAGCCTGGTCTGAGAAGCTCCAGTCAGAACAGTGGGGGTCATTCAGACCCGCTTGCGAGCGCAGGACGCTCGCAAGCGGGTCGATGTTGCCCTACTGGGCATGCGCACGATGGAGGGAGCTCCGTTGTGCGCATGCGCGAGACCTGGCGAGCGACGGGCTCTCCGTCGCTCCGGGTCTCGCACCAAAGGGGGCGTGCTGTCGATGTTGAGTGACAGCACGCCCCCTTTGGTGGGCGTGCCGGGGGCATGGCTGCCAGACAGAGGTGTTCCCATGGAAACGCCTACCATCTGAAGCCGGCCCCACTGACATCACTAGTGACATCTGATAGAGCCAAAATCACTCCAGGGCTTGCGGGAGCGAGACCCTACCGCAGGGACTCCGATGCAAGCCCGATGGTCGTGATGGTCTTGACCATCGTGACCGTCATCATGGACGCTCGCTATAGCTGTGGGTGGTAACCCACAGCTATGCGAGTGTCCATAAGGCCGCTCCATTTTCATGTAGGAGGGCCCTGATTCAGAGCGAGCGCTCTTGTCAGAGCGTCCGGCTCTGAATCAGGCCCAGTTTTCACTATTCAGCTCTGTGTTTCAAACACAGAGACGTAACTAGGGTCTTCAGCACCCAGAGCAGGATGAAGAATGGCGCCCCCCCACAAACACAAAAAAATATGTGCACGCTACGAAGGTACACGGCGAAAAATATGAAGAGGCATATCCACTAAAATGCGGCGTACTAATATGACACGACACCTATTTCCCATCACTCTGGGAACATTTCTTTCCATTCCATATGCACCTTACATATGACGGTTTCTCACAACGTGGAACCTCTGAAGAAATGTATCCTGGGAAGATGACATCTTCAGTTGGTAATCACTATTCATGTAGGTCACATCATCCAGAAGATGACTGTTTGTGCCCTCTGTGTAACTTCCTGCTCTCTGCATCTCTCAGCCACACCATCATCTCACCCTGCATCATCTCTCAGCCACACCATCATCTCCCCCTTGCATCTCTCAGCCACACCATCATCTCCCCCTGCATCATCTCTCAGCCACACCATCATCTCCCCCTGCATCTCTCAGCTACACCATCATCTCCCCCTGCATCGTCTCCCCCTTCATTCTATGTTTCTCTGTGTGTCTCCCCCCTTCATTCTATGTCTCTTTGTTTGTCTCCCCCTCTGTTATTCTATGATTCTCTGTGTGCCTTCCTCCCTTCATTCTATGCCTCTCTGTGTGTCCCTTACCCTTCGCCTTTATTCTATGTCTCCCTGTGTGTCTCCCCAGCCCCTCCCACCTTCAGCCGGGAGCCATTAATGACAGTGAGGTCAGGCAGCAGGCTGAAGCTCAGGGAGCATGATGCTGGCAGTGGGGTCACACTCCTGGCAGCAGCCCTAACAAAGTGGGAGCAGCTTCTGCAGTAATGCCGCTGAGCAACATGGGTCTTGCTCGGTGGTGCAATGGTGCTGGGTGGGTGGCTGTAGCAAAATGATGGTGAGCGGTTGGTGTGGGAATGATGCGCTAGTTGGTGGTGCCCCCCTCTGCTAGGCCTTGCACATTCCCCGCTTGACCCACCCCATATCATGGCACTGTTCCAACTCCCCACTTATTGGTGGTTGGCAGCGATATCTGTCTATATCACAGGTCAAGCCTGCCTGTTCAATTGACCTGAGTTTACATTTTCTCCCATACCCACATTGACCCTCCATGTTAGTCTCAGACTCTATTTGTTTCTGTAGCTCATGTGTCTATTTCCTTCTTTGTGTTTATCTACAGTATCTCATATTTTGTATGTATATCTTTCTACCTAACTCTGGGCCTAATTTAGAGATGTGTGCTAACCTGATGGTTAATGTACATTTCCAATGGTTTAGGGTCTGCACATGTGCAGTACCCATTCTGCACATGTGCAGAATGGGTCCTGCATTCGCAAATCCCCCTAAGCCATAGCATGTTATTTGGGGGGCAGAGCAAGGGCGTAGCTGGCCACTGTTCACAGAAATGGGGGCATGTTGCCCCTGTTTTCTGGGAGGGATAAGGCTAGGGTCTGCATCAGTGGATGCATATTTTCTGGCCTCAGAGCTGCCAGGACCCAGACATGCTGTTATAAGCTTCAGCTACCACAGCCTGGCTAAAGGAGCAACCTTCGCAACTATCAGTCATGATGTTTGTGATGGTGATCCCAGAGCGACCTTGGAACCCAGATGCAGCAACGAGGTGTCTGTTTCTTGCAGACACCTCCTACTGCATTTGCATTTTACATGGACGATATTGCACAGCCACTTATGTGCTGCTCTGCAATTACATCCATCTTTGAATCATGCCCTGTGCCTCCACATAGGTGCCAGTCCCTTTTTTGTCCCCCCATTGTATAACCACCAACTTCTTCCATCTGTCCCCAACAACTTTCCTAAAGCAACACACCTTCTTCCATTTCATTTTCTGCTGCTCCACTCTTCATATATTTCCATCTCCCTCTTTTGCTGGAATTTAGTGGTAAGCTGAATGAGTACTGGTGGCTGAAGATCAGGCAATGTATACAAATGGAGGAACCACCAGGCCTAATGCCATCTAATTGAGCCAAAGGATGCAAGGTAAGCTCAATTTACTGATTGTAATAATTTTCTTATTTTTAAATATCAAAACACTGTTAGTGCACATATATAATTAAAAATATTTTTTATGCCAGGGACAATTTATTAAGGGAAGAAATCTATTGGACTTTTTCTTACTTTAAAGTGTTAGTGCCCCACCACCTGTAAGTTTGTCTTTGCATGGGGAAGTTTAACAAGTATCATGCATATCTGACTTCTCATTGGCATGTACTTTGTACTTTTAACCTTGGCTAACATTTTCCAGCCAGCCTCTTTTCTTGTTATACCTTATCAGATTGCCATGACTCTTCACCTTGTATCAAGTTTAGTTTCAACAAAGACTTACCTGGATTAGCTTTACCATACCAATTTAGCCACAAATATTTTATATATATAAAGCTAAGAACAAAGTGACATAATTATTAAATCAGACTAGCACGTGCATGATGTAACAAATGTGCATGCAATGCACCACTCATTAAGAGCTACAGGGCAAAAATGTAAATGACCACACTCAGCCTTCTCCAAAATCCATGTCTCCTTCAACACACACTCTCATAACCACAACCCATCCGCATATAATACAGCCCCTTCCAGCCATATCCACATGGCTCCACTGATGTCCAAGCCCACCTTTATCCAAATCTGCATCCCCTTCAGCAAACACTTTCATAACCATGTTGTCAATACCAGCAGTTATAGACACCACTGGCCTGCCTCCAACATTCAGCAGGCAACTAATTGCTAACCTTCCCAATTACAATCCTTGTGAAGCAACACTGACTCTGTGAACAAGCTAGATGTGGCAAAATGTTTGTCAGACACTCCAGGGGACCCAGTGGTGTGCACCCAGGGACCCCTCTGATAGCATTGAACCAGCCTGTGTGACCACTCTACATATACAGGTATTACTGCACTCTCATCAGCATTGGAAACAGTGCAACTCTTTCATTAGGTTTATTATCACCCTGGCAGACAGCAGGTGCAGACTATCCCTCTAATATTTGACTGACCCTGACTTGGGTGGAAGGAGTACACTCATCCCTCATTCACAGTCTTATGACACATGAGAAACAGTAGATGCTTACCACCTATTAGCAATCACAGATATTTGGCTGATGTATTTTCACAAATGATGACGAGATATCACTTATGCCTTCTGTTACATTGATATACATTAAGACAGTAATATAACATATGCTTGATGTGACTTACAGCTCTGTTCTGTGGTATCTATATACTAATATCTATTTTAGATTAATGATTGACAAGACTATACTAAGATTCATTAATTTTTTGATTCATGACTAATAAGATTATTAACTGAATATTTTGCCATAAAGTACCTTTATACTCTTTCTCATACATGTGCAGGTTGAGAGGTTATATATTGATATGGTTTTATTCCCAGACTAACCTTGGCTAAACATTATTTGCTGTATTTACAGTACCTAACCCACTGTATGCTATATGTGGTCATTTTTAGTCTTCAGTTTTATATGTAACTAATACATTTTAAGTTTTATTACTTTAAAAAAAATTCCTTAAGAGTGTCCCCGCAAGTGAGTATTCTTCTCATTCTCCAGTACTTTGTCAATTACAATCCTTAACAGAACCCAGCTGGACTCAACAACAGTCTAGAGATGACATAACAATTCTCAGGTGTTACCACTAACCTCCAGCACAGGGAATCACCCATCAGCCAGCCATTATAAGAACTTGCTGCACTCATCCAGAGCCTGATTATCAATTGTGCCTACATACAGATGTATCCTCCCTCATCATTGCTGCAGTTGCACCAAACAGCCAGTCTGCTAGCTCCAGACATCTTTTTTTTCCTCGAAAATGCATCTTAGTTTCAATGCAATGCGACTAGGACATTGTGCTGAATAATTTATGCAGCAGTTGCATATCTGTGTGCGACTGAGTCTCTGAATCTATATATGATATATGATATGCTACGAAGCAGCGGCTGCGGCTTTTTTACATGCCAAGTTCTATTGTGCTTCGTATTCAATATACAATTGTCATATATGAAATTAATCAGTAAAATCTCCTTGTGCGTCCTAGTTATACCACTTTGCGACTAGGATGCCCAATGCTAGAAAAGTTGCATGGGACTTGATTGCTCACTCGCACCAAGTATCTTGCGCCACATTGTATTTTGTGGTTAGATGAGGTAGGACACATTTGTAGGTGCACCTGCTCCAGAACTATACTCTCCAGGGTTCTGGTGTTCAGCAGCAGTACATTCTTACCTGCAATTCCATTTGCAGTGTTTCCAGGCACAGTCCTCATACCAGCTAAGTCTTCTGTCATAAGTAAACACAATGTGCCACGACATGGTCCTTCACTGAGAAAAGTCCATATCCTCTTGTAGGGATTCCTGGTGGAGTCTGGTGGGGGTCTTAGACTCCATGCCAGGACATTTGGTTGTGTCATTTCTACTTTTCGAATTGTACAAACAGTGCCATCACTTCTGTGTACTTTGTTGCATACTACCCAAGTCCCATACTTTGTGTACTCTGCTGTACCTTTGGCATTTTTGACTACTGTGTTAAACACATCAGTATATTCCATGGCTACCACCACAGAATATTGCAGCTACACCTCATTTGGTGTGTTCCCTTTCCGAAGTAAAATCCCAACCATACTGAAAGGGGAGCGCGTGGACTCCCTCACACTCCCCTGACAGCAGAGCCGGATTTATATCTCATGGGGCACTATGCAAGATACCAGTTTTGGGGCCCCCTCCCTGAAACATTCCATAGCACTATATTTTAATTTCTGATTCATTCCCCTTTACAGCACCCTTAAGGAAGGTCTGCTGCGGCCTTGAAATATCGGCTATGTATGTATGGGTTGGGTACGGGATGCCGGCCCACAGAATCCAGACACCGGCATCCTGACAAGGTTAGGATACTGATACCTGCTGGAAAGTATCCTAACCCTACCCCTGAACCTAACCCTCCTTTTCCGCCTAGCCCTAACCTTCCACCCCCAGCAGCCTAGCCCTAACCCCTCTCAGCACAGAACCCCCCTCCTCCCCTCACAGCACAGACCCGCTCTTTCACTGAACCCTCTCCTATCTCAGCATAGACACCCCTCCCCTCATGCAATGCCCCCTGTACTAGTGCCCCATATGCAATGCCCCCTGTAGTAGTGCCCCTTATGCAATGCCCCTGTAGCAGTGCCCATTATGCAGGGCCCCTTATGCAATGCCCCCTGTAGCAGTGCCCATCATGCACGGCCTCTTATGCAATGCCCACTGTAGCAACGCCCCTTATGCAGGGCCCATAGTGCAGCACCCATTATGCAATTCGCCCTGTAGCAGTGCCCATTAAGCAGGGCCCCTTATGCAATTCACCCTGTAGCAGTGCCCATTATGTAATACCCCCTGTAGCAGCTCCCCTTATGCAAAGCCCCCTGTAGCAGTGCCCCTTATGCAATGCCCCCTGTAGTTGTGCCCATATGCATTGCCGCCTGTAGTTGTGCCAATATGCAGTGCCCCCTGTAGTAGTGCCCATATGCAGTGCCCCTTAAAGTAGTGCCCCAGTAGTAATGCCCCCAGCAGTGCCCTCAGTAGTAAGAGCCCCTGTAGTGCCTCTAGTTGTAATGCTCTTATAGTGCCCCCAGTAGTAATGCTCCCTGCAGTACCCCAGTAGTAAAGCCCCTTGAAGTGCCCCCAGTAGTAAGGGCCCATGTAGTGCCCCCAGTTGTAGTGCTCCCAATAGTGCCCCCAGTAGTAATGACCCTGTAGTGTCCCCAACAGTAAGGCCCCTGTAGTGCCCCCATATGATGCACTCATTAGTAAGGCTGCTGTTGTGCCCCCATACGATGCCCTCAGTAGTAAGGCCACTGTAATGCCCCCATATGATGCCCCCAGTAGTAAGCCCCCCTGCGCACACACAAACACACAAAAAAAACAATACTTACCTTAAACCCCGCTCCAGTGTCTGCTGCTATCCATAAATGGTGCTCGCTTCTTGGAACTATGGGAGTGACATCATGATGTCACTCCCCTAGTACACTGCAGGACCCAGAACCCGGAGCTCAGGAGTGAGCTCCGCCCTCTGGCTTCTGTTGGCACCTGGGGTAAGAGAGTAGAGATGAATCCGGACTCCCGCTGGTAACACACTCTCAGTGGGCACCTGGCAAATGGAGGGTGCAGGGGGTGCGATAGCTGGGCCAGTGGGCCCCTTAAGCCGCTGGGCCCCTTAGCAACCACACCCTCCATAGTTATGCCACTGCTCTCTCCAGGGCTGGATGCCGGGGGGGTCCGGACATGGGCCCCTTTGGACCCGCTTGGCCCTAGGCATCTGCATAGGATGCATAGCAGTAAATTCGGCCCTGCCTGTCAGTATGGTTCTATAAAGGTAAGTACACATTTCACTTTACTTGTGTTCTTGATAAAAGTCTAACGACTTAAACGTTGAACTATTACTGAACATCCCTGTTGTGGAGTTATTCTTTATTTTTTTGTTTATTTATATATAAATATATATATATATATATATATATATACATACTGTATTTAGATATATATGAGCAATACAAAAGAGCAGGTGAACTAAATATAAGACGTTCATTTGTGTTATTTATAGCAGTTGACAACAAAATCAAGCTCTGTAGCTTACCTCCAAATCTAGAAATATTGGTGAATGTGTCTGTGATTTTGATAACAGTTCTAACAATACAAATTGTAATATTCCAATAGCTGTCAAAATGTATATAATAAAAATGTATTGTACAATACATAAAATGTTATAAAGTGTAATGACTGCAGTCATAACCGAATGTTAAAAATATACATGTGTCTTCCTTGTAGCATCTTCGACAAGTGTCATTAAGTAACACCTGCCACTCATGGATTCAATCTGCATTGGCTCACCCACTTTAGTATGCACTAACTCCAATGGCACTTGTGCTCTGGATGTGAACTTAGGAAAGGTGTAAATCTGTTTGCTTGCCCTTCACACCGCCCTTACATCTGGCCTTACAGGACTGTGCACTGACATTCCAGTTAGCATACCACTCCAAAGCTGCTTTACATTATCATAGCCTAAGTGTCCTAGCGGGGACAATATCACACAAGGTCAAGTTTACTCTTTGCATCAAGTCCTCCAAATGTTAATTACCTCTATTACATTTAATAAAAAATAGTACTTTATTTTAATGTGTTTTAGAAGTTTGTATATGTGATTTAAAGTCTCCAAATTAATGCACTAAACTTAATATAATTTAACTTATTTTATTTCACATCTATAGTAGATTTATTGACAGCTATTACTTAAATAAACCATTTGCCGCCAGTTTAAGATGGTTGTTTTACTTGTATTAGCACTTCTAGCAAAATATAACTTTCAAGAAATATCCACAAAAATTCACAACCCATAAAATGTCCTATTTTACCTGCCTGTCCAATGATTGATTTTATCATTCAAAGCACTTTGCATCTTATTGGGTTTGATTTGTCCCCAGATCACAACCTGCACAGAGCAAAATTAGTTTTGGAAGAATTTATATGACCCTTCTAACACCTCATCCTCTGGATTGAATCTATAATGTATAGCTGGCTCATCTCAATGTGTTAAGTCATTTGCATTCATGTGACCTTTGCTTTTGACTCTCTTCTAAAGAAGTCACCTCAAAATTGTAAGAAAGACATTTTAAAATCTTGCACTTATTAACATTCTTTAATGTGGATGACAATTTTAACCTTGTTCACCTTAGACAAAGATTCCCTGCCATTGTGGGAGTAGCATGAATTTTCCCAACCAGGACGTCAAAATGGTTGCCAATTTTATTAGGAAAGTACAGTACATTATTTATTTAACTCCTTCATGTATGCAAAAGTGTGGGCTGGAAATGTATTTGCCTCGTTTACTGACAAGGACATGGTTAAAAATATTCAATAATTTAAAGTCAAACATAATAGGCCAAATGTAATAGGTTGCCTGTTTTGGTAACTGTACAAATTCGCACATTCTCGCACTTTTAAAAAGTGCGAGTTATTCCTGCAACTCGAAAATGTAATAGCCTGCATCCCCCACACCCGTGCGTGGTGAGTGCCGGGTTGATAGTTTCAAAGTGTAGTGTAAAATAGAGGTGTAAATATTGTCTTTAACTGTGGTACTACATGTCCCCGCAAGCCTCCCCTGCATGCTGGTACTTGGAGAACCACAAGTGCCAGCATGCGGGGTATTATGGGCCGGCTGGTACCTGTAGCTGTATATGCTTGTATCGGGATGGTTATGCTTTTGGGGGGGGGGAAGGGGGCTGCACATCATTTAAAAAAAAATGTTTTGCATAAGGACACACAGAAACATGCATGTATCTCATGGATAAATGCATGTTTCTGTGTTAGTTTGACCTGCTCAGGACATACTAGCTATCCTGAAGCTGGTCAATTTTTTTGTGTGTTTTAGTAAACATTTTTTTGCGAGTTTGAAACTCGCACCCTATTACATTGGGCGAGTTGACTGTTTTAAATGGGAAAACATCTGGATGTGAATTTTAAAATGGCAAATTTTAGTTCTATTGAACTGACACCCTATTACATTGGAGAGTTGTGAAAAGGTGCACATTTAACACAAAACTCACAATTTAATAAAGCAGACAACCTATAACATTTGGCCCAATATGTTTTTTTTTCTCACTCATTTTTTTAAATGCCGGTTAATATGCAGTTTAGTAATAATTAAAGTTACATAGCAAAACATGAGGGGTGGGTTGTATCAAGCATCGCATTATAGATGTGATACATCCCGCCGCTTACCCCATGCATACCAGCGTTAATAACGCTGTTATGCACATGCAAATGCTATTACAATTGCAAAGGACAGCAGTTCCAAAAAGATTATTGCAACCAGGGATAGGAGAGGTAAAGATGAATACATAGGAGTTATGAAGGTGTCTTGATAAAAAGTTATCTGCTTCAAACTGGTCGGTGCGGGGGTATCGTCCCTTGGATGCCACAGGATCCAGAGGACCTGAGCTGCCATAGTGAGGAGTTCTTTCCAATACTGGTATTTAATCTTTGAGAGACTGTTATATTATTTTGATCAGGACTGACTTTCTTCTGGATGCCATAGAAACAGATAACCATCTATGTTTTTGATGTGCCTTATATCTAGTCTGTGAGTGCAATCAGTACTAGAGCTGTAACTAGACTTTTTGGTGCCCTGTGCCAGAAAGAGCATTGGTTCCCCCCCCTATTTTTTAAATAAGGAGATAACACACCTGAAAAAGGGCCATGGCCTCATCTGGAAGGGCCAGGGAAGAGATAGGGGTGACCTGGAGATGCTGGGGATAAAATAAGAGGAAGCTAAGAGTGAGAATGATAATAAACAGAAAATTGAGAGGCCCAAACAGCACCTCCAGCCAGGGGCATTTCTAGAGAGGAGGGGGCCTGTGTGCAGTATACGACATGGGCCCCCTCCTCTCTGTCCAGCGGCCGGCAGTGCACTGAGCTGTGCGCAGCCCATGCTGGAGTTATAGACTCTGGGCACTAGAGTGCGCCCAGAGTATATAAAGTATGCGCAGGTCACCGAGAAAACTGCTGCAGCGGCCATTTTCCCTGTATTGTGCATGCGCAAACGATGGGAAAATGGCCGCAGTGGCCATTTTCCAGTTGTTTTTACAGAACCAGGGCCCACGCCGACATGGGATTCCGGAGAGGTAAGTAATACTATGGGTGCAGGGTGTGTGGTGCAGGGCCCAGGTCGCACTACCCTAGTTACGGACCTGATCAGTACTATATGATAGTGGTAGTAATGGTGATTATACATCTCTGTCGAGAAGGCCTAAAACCAAGATTTGTGCAAACTATAGCTGCCAAGACATGAAGCAAGGTAACTTTTCGGTCATGCCACTATGCCTTTTGGCTAGGGAAGCAGATAATCATCTGACTTTCTACTGTACTTAACATTTAAGTAAATCAGCTTAAAAATATGACCTGCATAATATATTGCACACTTATTAAAATGAACTTGTGTCTATGAAGTGTAAACTACATAATTTGTGCAGGATAGACAATTCATTGGACCGTGCAGTTAGAAAGCTGCAAATAATCCATCACCATAAAGTTTCAGGTGGTTCCTTTGCTTGAGAGAAAACATTTGGACGACCTCCTGATCTCAAAGAGATTCCAGGGCCAACTTGATCACAATTTCCTTATTCTTCAGGTCTTCCACAGCACATGTTGCTGCTACTGCTCCTCCTCTCTCCATTCATCTATTATTATTATTATTATTATTATTATTACCAGTTATTTATATAGAGCACACATATTCCGCAGCACTTTACAGCGAATATTTGGTCATTCACATCAGTCCCTGCCCCAGTGGAGCTTACAATCTATATTCTTGCACACAAATACACACTAGGGGTAATTTTTGTTGGGAGCCAATTAACCTACGAGTATATTTTTGGAGTGTGGGAGGACCGGCCCTTACCTTCTCCTACAATAAATGCAGTGCAATTATTCCAAGCACACAAACTATTAATTATTGTTAACTTTTTATTTATAAAGCACTGTTACATTATGCAGAACTATACATTAAAACCATTATAACAAGGGCCATAGGGAGGATGTTGAGGCTACTGCCATCACCCAGGGTGCAATGCCTTTCGGGTAACACATCTGCTGCCTCAGTCCACCATGCTCAGCTGCAGCTATATGCATAATTGTCAGGCACCCATTGCGATTCATGATACACTGGTGGTGCGCCAACCCAGGCTGTGCTCTGTTCCCTTAATCTTGTCCCTGGCAATCTCTGCCTCCCACACTTAAATTTATAATGCAGCCCTATTGTAATGATGTCTAATGATTAGATGACTTCCTGTGGAAGTCATCTAAGGAAGTAACCAACTGCGACACTGTGCCACAGCCTGTGGGCACCGTCCCAGCCACTGCCAGTTACAGTCAGCTGCAGCTTTTGAAATAAAAAAAGAACAGGAACAATTATTGTAAGTTAAAGGAGGAGATGGTTATATACAATATATTACAAAAGGTGTGCAAGGGTTGGGCATAATATATATAAGTGGAGGTAATGGGCATACAAAATATAAAAGGGAGATAGGCATAAAATATATTAGGGGGAGACAGACATACAATATATAAGAGAGTAATAAACATACAATATATAAGTGTCATGATGGATTTAAAATATACTGTATCAGGGGGTAATGGACATACAATATAGAAGAGTAAGAAGAGTAAGTCAGACTCTTCTATGGATTTTAATATATATATATATATATATATATATATAATATATATATAAAAAAATATATATATATATATATATATATATATATATAATTTTTTAATAAATTATGTTTACAAATTTGTAGTAAAACTATAGTTTTTGTTCCAGGCCAGGATATAATGTGAAGGGGAAGGAGGGGCTACTGTATGTTTCTTTCTATCGCCCAAAGTCCTGAAAGTCTAGCTACAGATCTATTCGTAACATATCAAATAGCATGCAATGGCATGAAATATAAGATAGAGATGGCCTTGCCCAAATGATCTTACAATATAAGAGTTCTTGCAAACACTTGATACATACGGTAGCACAGGTGGCTTTTGTTACTGTAGTTAGCACCATTGTTAGGTAGGATTATTGTGTGACCATAGAGTGTACAGCTCATAATTTGTGCAGGACATAAACTGTATTAGAGTGTGCATTTTCTACATCCCTCAGTAGAAACAAGGGCCCTCATTCAGACCCGGACGCAAGTGGCCGTTCGTACGTTCGGCGTACGTAAAAAAATATGTAAATTCAAGCACTCGCTCGTATTTTCGAACGCAGCCAAACATCCTCCCCAAACTCAACCGACCCCTCCTCTAACTAACAAGCGTGCCAAATAGCGAGCGTACATCCCCGAAATGGCTTGAAGGGAACGCACGCACAAGTACAAATGGGAAGTGGGACTGTCAGATTTCGATTAACTGCTCGTTTATTCTGCCTACCTCCCTCAATCGTATCATGCCAATCAATATATCAATTAGCTTAATTGTTTTTTTGTTTTTTTTTAACACAATGCAATAAACTTTAATCTTGTCCGTGTTTGTGTTTACCCGCAGAATACGTAGGGCTTAAACATTCGCTTTTATTTGTCAAAAGACATGTTAGCCCCAATTAAACAATTGTTTTATTTGTTTTTATCCCCGCATATTTCCAGGGGTTCATTTCTTTATTTAAATTTGCTTACGCATGTCACTGCATCAAGCCTATCATAACTCTCTAGAGATTTCTGGCCCTGTCGAACACATGACTCATACACTAACCAATAGAATTGGTCCTGTTAATTACCCAAATACATTAGCCAATCAAAATTATTTTCGGGTCTTTATTAAAAATGATTTTTAACAAATACACCATTGCCATCATGAGAGCTTCGGCATTCACCAGGCGCGAGCTGCTGGTGCTAACCGAGGTGATGGATAGGCGGATCACCAGCCAGCCTCCACCCATCACAAATCGCGAGAAGCGTTCCGCATATGCGGAGGTACGTGGCCGCTTGCGTTCCTTCGGCTCACGCCGCCAGATCGGCAAGCTGGAGCGCAGGTGGTCGGACCTGCAATGGCGGACGCCCCGCTTGCTGGCATGCTTTCGCATGCAGATCGCTGAAAGTAAGTTTTTTGGACTGTGGTTTCATGTTTATCTTTGTGGCCCTAACTGCGTGTGCATGTTTTCATGTATGTCCTATTTATTCATTGTACTCATATCTGCATGGCCATGTTTTCATGTATGTCCTATTTATTCATTGTACTCATATCTGCATGGCCATGTTTTCATGTATGTCCTATTTATTCATTGTACTCATATCTGCATGGCCATGTTTTCATGTATGTCCTATTTATTCATTGTACTCATATCTGCATGGCCATGTTTTCATGTATGTCCTATTTATTCATTGTACTCATATCTGCATGGCCATCTTTTCATGTATGTCCTATTTATTCATTGTACTCATATCTGCATGGCCATTTTTTCCGATTTGTGTTGTCATAAATTAGTGTATTTCTCGGATTTGGTTGAAACTAACCACAATTTGTTTCACATCTTTTAGGGGCACAGCGAAGACTACGGCGTCATCGCCATCCAAGACGGCGCTCTCGCCCACTCTCCCCAACCCCAAGCCAACCCTCCACAACCCCAAATTCCCCTATTTCCCCCTCCTCCCCAGCCTGCCAAGACCCTGTGGCGGATATTTCAGTGATCCTTCCACTCCATCCCAATTCCCCCTCTCCTCCAACCACCCCTCTTCGAGCAACCCCCTCCCCGGAATCACAAATCAACCCGCCAAGATCTTTGGGGAATGGAGGCACCTCCGAGGAGGACGAGGGAGTGGCTTCTGGAGCGGCCGTTTTTTTGAACGGTATGTTTTTTATTTTGTTTTTTTTGCGCCACAAACTGTTTGTATGTAATCATGTGTCGTTCCCTTTTTTTGTGTTTTTTGGTCGACTTTTTGGGATTTTTCGGGTTGTCTTTACCTGTTACTGCTGATTTCACCATACACATATCACACCTGTCTGAATCTGATTTTTGGACTTGTATTTTTGGGCTAGACCATTTTGGGGGGCTTGGTTTTATCAGTGTAATTCTGCTTTGTGCCACAATATTTTCATTTTTGGTTAGCTTGTTTTGGCTTGTTTTTTAATGTGGTTTCATTATTGATGTATTAATCCTCACACTTTTCTAACCGACAGAGGAACAGAGGCGTAGGGCTGAATTAGCCGGCTGTGTGGGCCGTATGCGGGAACACATCATCGGTCTGCTGGTGGTCCTTGACCATATGTCGGAACTAGTTTTTTTTTTTTTTGTCAAAATGTAAATAAATTAATATTTTCATTTTAACGTTCTGTCTCATTCCTTGTTTCAAAATCAGATATTGTTTACACTGACATAAGTAGACTCTTCCAGCAAGGATTTGCAATTATTGTCACTAAGATTGTGTGTTGTATTTTTAAGGAAAACTGGCACAAGAAACACCTAACAGTAACAATCTCATTTCCCTTTTTTGGTGTTGTCAAAATTATATATTACTACATTTTACAGGTTCCTATTTGTGGGGCAAGCTGCTTAGGCTGATATTACGAAGCCAACTGATTGTACAGGATTCCTTTGGGTGTTGGTTTGGACCCAGAAAACATATTACATTTTAGCTCAACTTGCGTCATTACTGGATTACCCCTTAGGCAAATGTAACGTGTGTGAACTTGGTTACACTTGCTTGTAACGGGCAAAAAAAGGAACAAAATTACACTCTCAAGACATTTATTCACAACATAACTAAAAAAACAAAGTGGTCACTCACAAACAAAACACACAGTGATAATCATAAATACAACACATACCAAAAACTAAAAAAAAACACAAAACAAATCAAGAACTGGTTGACGAAGGACCATGCCAACATGATTCCACAAATGTGGCATTGCAATATCGGTTCAATAATATATTCCCAAAGTTTCCACATGAAGGTTTTTTAAGGGTAGCAGGAAGTAGTCATCGTTGGAGTGCCAAAGATTATGCAAACAAACAGAAGATGGAGAAAAAAAAACCAATTAATTAGATGTTCTCAAACAAACCGTACCACATTGGGTATAAACACTGTTGTTTTGACAATAATAACCTAAAATATCTGGCCACCACATCATCGCGTATGGCCCCCCCACATACTGACCTCCGACCAACCTCAGGGGGCCATCCTCAGGTAAGGCATCCTCTGGCTGCATTGGGACACCACTCCTTATGGCGATGTTGTGAAATATCCCACACAGGACCACAATTTTCGAAACCATATCCGACAAATGCATGAGCTCGCCACCAGAGCGGTGGAGGCATCTGAATCGGCCTTTTAAAAGGCCGATACAGCGCTCCACCACTTGCCTGATGGCTGTAAGTGCGGCATTAAACTCACTTTGTGGCCCTGGTGTGGGAGCCAAATAAGGAGTGAGCAGCCAGGGCGTGCAAGGGTAGCCACTGTCTCCTGTGAAAAAGAAGAGACAACATCAGGATCACTGTGTATCAAGCTTAACATTGTTATGTACTAAAGGTCTCCACTTACCCAGAAGCCACGCATCACCAGCTTGTAGGTTGGTTAATTTGGGCCATATCCCTGATCGCCAGATGACGAATGAGTCATGTGCACTTCCTGGTAATTTTGCATTCAGGGACAGGATCTGGAGAGAGGCATCACATACCACCATTACATTCAGGGAGTGATAGTGTTTCCGGTTGCGAAATATGGCCTCCAGCCGTGCTGGAGGCTGAAGTGGTATGTGAGTACCATCCACAACCCCTATGATTTGTGGGAAGCCAGCTATTTGGTAAAAATTGGCCTTGGCCACACTAAGGGCACCCATATCCAAAGGCATTTCAATAAAATGATGGAGGTGCTTGAAAAGTGCCTCCATCACTGCCCTCAGGATCCGGGAAAAGGAGGATTGTGAGATGCCCGCCACTATTCCCACCGTTGTTTGAAACGATCCCGAGGCACAGAAATGTAACACCGCCATAAATTGCGTAAGTGGTGGTATTGCTGTAGGACTGTCAATTTGCCGCTCAAGATCACTCTCTATTAATGAGAGAGTGTCTATGATGATTTTGGGAGGAAGACAGTAGCGTCTTAAAACCTCATCATCGGGCATTCCAAAAAGGGTGACATGTGTTCGAAATATCTGGGACCTTGCACGCCTACGATGCCTATGCCTGGGACGAGATTGAGGTTGGTCGGCTTCCGGGAGCATGGCCAGAACAATCCGACCCAGATCAACCTGAAATGGCAAGATTTGAATGTAAGGCTTTATAACCCCCCCAAAAAATGAATTTAACTTAGCTTGATGATACCATCCATTGATGCTTACATGCCGGGGTATTGTCATGATACGTGCAAACTGTAAAGAATCACAATATAAAAATACATCAATTTATGCTGGTCATTTCTGTTTAAAAATTTGGTGCAAGACAAAACATAAAAGGGGAGAAACACGCATTTGCCCAAAGAGCAAAACGACATTGCGCACACTACGTCAAATTGGGGCCAAATGTAAGCAACAAATGCTAAAGGGAAAACACAAACAATTTAACGGGTCTGAATAAGCATTTAAAAATGCGCTAATTAGTTTGCAAATACAAGTCACAATAGAAACAGATAAAAATGCGCTAATTAGTTTGCAAATACAAGTCACAATAGAAACAGATAAAAATGCGCTAATTAGTTCACAAATACCAGTCACAATAGAAACAGATAAAAATGCACTAATTAGTTCGCAAATACAAGTCACAATAGAAACAGATAAAAATGCGCTAATTAGTTCGCAAATACAAGTCACAATAGAAACAGATAAAAATGCGCTAATTAGTTCGCAAATACAAGTTAAAAAATACGCAGCTAGAAAAACACAACATTTTAGAAACATTCTGACTAAGAAAAACAAAGGTTACAAGTGTAAGGTCCAACAAAGTTGCGTAAATACAAACATGAACATTTACTAACCAAGTTAAAAAATGAACTTACCAATAGATAATATATAAGATTCCGGATCAAAAGGTCTTTGGGGCAGAGCCAAAAAAAAACCTAACAAAGCTGAAATTATGAAAAAATAACGTTAGAAAAAACAGAAAAAGAAGGAGAAACAAATTGAACAAAAGTTAGACTGCCAAAAACTTACCAAATAAAGAAACGCCTAAAACAAAACCAACAGAAAAAATGCGAACGGAAAAACACAAACCAAATTTAGCAAACAAAAACTACTCCCACCAACGCCAACTCCAAAACCCGCCAACAATCAACTCCGACCAACGTAACCTCCAACAATCAACAAACACCACCTCGACTCAAGACGCCCCAAGCCATAAATAGTGTTTAGTTTCCCGCACAAATTAAGGAGGGATCATAGGAATGCACAATCAATGATGCGGCCGAAAAATAAGGACGCATGTATAAATACGTCACGAGCCAAACCAAAAATTCTGGTGTATTTCTTGTTTTGAGCGAAGACATGGCTACAGACCAGGGAAACAATGGGCAACAGTCTGGCGGTAAGTATTTCAGGCATTTGGAAACAATGATTAATTTTAAACATAATATAGTGCAAGTTGTGAAGTTTACAATTCTCAACATTTAAACAAATAGGTGAGGAGGATGACATGGAAGAGGCTGCTGGGCTCAGTATTCCGGCCAAAGCTGGCAAAAAGAAAAGGCAGCCACAATTCACAAGAAAGGAGATGGAGGTTTTGGTTCAGAAGTGTGTGTACATCCTGCCACAGGCAGACAGGAATATGAGTGCAAGCCAGAAGTGGAGAATGTGGGAGGAGGTAGCCGTTGCGGTCAATAGGGTGGGCGATTTTGTCCATCTAGCCTGGGATGTCAAACGGTGGTAAGTTAAAACTTGACCACCCACAAAAACTGGGGGAAAGAATGCATTAATAATGGCTACTTTTTCACCAACAGATGGCAAGACTTCAAATATCGCCTGAAACAAAAAATGGCTGACAGGGCTAGGCATGCAAGGGGGACAGGTGGGGGTCCCTCCCCTGTGTCATTGGAGTTGAATGATTTAGAAGAGCTGGCACAGGGGTGTGTGCAGGCTGTGGAGATGTTTGGCGTGTCCAACATGGATACGGACATGCCAGACTTTGCGGCTCCTCATGTTGTCCAAGGTAAATATTGTGATGTCACCAACTCTGAAATGTTATTGTGCCAATATGTAGATTCTAATGTGAGTCTTTTCTCATTTTTCCAACAGAGACACAGGCGGATGAGTCTGCTCCAGAGGTGAGCCTTGGCCGCAGAATTTCTGCTGGCTCTGCAGGGGAGGAACCAGTACATCCGGCTGAGGACCCTGCAGAAGCCAGTCCAGGGCAATCCCCCTCGCAGGCAGTGTCCCTCCTCACAGAACTCAATTTTAAATCGGATTTCCATACGGAGATTCTGCAGAGGATGGACGCCAGTCTGGTACGGGTGGCTGAGGCCCTGGAGCAAAATGCTGTGGCCAACATGACCATTGGTCAGGCCCTGGCGGAAAATACCAGGGCCAACATCCGCATCGTCAATGCCCTGGAGCAGCTCATTCGCCAGCACATGGTGGAGCCGACCTCCCTTCCTGCCGGAACATCAGGATCCTCCACCTCTGGCACAACATCAGCCAATCCTCCAAATGTGCCTAGCCCTGTGCCTAGTCCAGAGGCCACAACATCTGCCTCTGGACAGGCCAGCCCGATGACATCCCGGACCCGGTCTGGCGCCCTCCCTCCCCCAGCCAAATGGGGGAAAAAACGTTGACAGCACTGGCTTCTTTTCCCACACTCCTTCTGTGCTTGCCTCATATTCCTTTCTGGCCAAAACTTCCCTCTCCTTTCTTGTGAATTGTTTTAATTTTTAGCTTTACGTTTCCAAAAACTTTTATGTTTGCACAATTATTAAATATTTTGGAATGAACACTGCAAAAAATGTTTGTGTAAAATATGTGCATGAAATTGTTTTTTTATATCAATAAATTTGCAAAAAATGTACGACTTTGTATTCTGACATTATTGTAAAAATGGGTTACATTTAATCCTGGCCCACAAGGCAAAAACGTGCAACAACAACATTTTACAGGAGAAAAAAAAAGGGCTTTTTAAGGAACGTTTTAAAATTTACATAAGGATGCAAATTCACCAGGCAAAAGCAAAATGGCCAAAAAAACACAAACATGATGACATTATTGTTACAATAGGCCAAAAACCAAAAATTGAGCCAAAAATAAACCCCCACAAATGTACGCAAATTGATTGTGTAATCCTGACATTAGCAGCTATGATTTCCACCTGCGTACGGTTTTGTGCTAACCCAAAAAAATTATTTCAAAACACATACCAAGCCAGTTTTCAATCCAACACTAATTGATTTTCTGACAAGCCGTGATTAATCGATGCTACATCGTGGAGTGCCGGGACGGAGGAGAAGGCCATCGCCAATGTGGTCGAGTAATCCAGACCCTAAGCTGTGCAAGCATTTTGAAGGGAAAGAGGATCATCCAGTGACGTATGAGTTGGTACGAACACATTTGACGTTCGCATCTGATAATGTATGTACGCCCCAAAAACGCCTCGCCACGCCTGTGTTTTTCCATCTCCTCCCCGTCAACACGCAAAAACGCCCTGTTCTGTCAATCACATTTGACATGTCACTTCCTGTATGCTATTTGACGAACGAGACAAAAAAAGCTCGCAATCTGCAGTACGCACATGCGCAGTGTAACACCGACGCATGCGCGGTTAGTCAACATCGGAACGCAACAAGCCTACTGCTGTTAACGATCGGCTCTGAATGAGGGCCAAGGTTTCTAGCCATGGCATTATTTTCTAATCGCAAGTGATATGAGTACTCTCTCCTGCCAAACCACATATAATCTTTCTGACTTTTTACCAGAGATGTGCACAGACCCCTGTGTTTTGGTTTTGGTTCCAAATCACCGTCGTGTTTTGGTTTTGGTGAAAACACACTCAAGGGTTTTGATTTAGTTTTGGTTTTGGAATTCTTTCAATTGATAAAAACAGGTAAAATCATGTCACTTGTACCTGTTTTTGTTCCTATAGTATTATTAACTTCAGTAGCATTAATTTCCAGTCATTTCTAATCAATGTTGACCCCCTGACAGCACCTGAAATCATAAGTGGGGCAATTACTGTAAATTCAATCCAAAATACCTCTTTTTTAGATCCAAGTTCCAAACTTGGCAAAAAGACCAGAGTTTGGGACTCGGTGCTACTCAGCACTCCAAAGGGACGCAAGCCGGGACTTGGTTCAACTCGAAAGCCCAGAGTTCGGGCATGTTTGGTTTTTATACATGATTCTTTCCATGTTTAAAAATCAGGATGGTGGTTTCTTATCTTGCAGTTTGAAATAATATAGTTTGATGTGAATTTTGGGCTTTAGTAAATCACATAATTTACAAGTTGAAGATAAAAATTCCAAAATGTTGGGAATATATGTATACAGTGGTGGTTTAGCAGAGTAATGTACACTCCAGCGGAATTTTACAAGTCCAGTAGCATAACCTGTAGTGTAGTTTATTGATAAGTGAAGGTAGCCATACTCACTGTTACACTGATTGAGGCATGAAGCGGAACTTGTGATACAGCGGGGTTGGGACAGCTTACCAGACGGTGACTGTTTTCTGGAGGTGGGTAGAAGTGCAGGGTGCTCAAACTGCAATATTGTGGGTGAAAGCAGCAGGTCTCTTGGAACTAAGGGGGAGACTTCCATCTCCCACTATGCCAGTCAACACACTAGTGGTACAGTAGTTACTCCAGCGGCCCTCTTGGTAAGGGAATGAAGTATTATCCCTGGAGTAGCTTTATTAGAGAATGCACAGTAGCGCTTTCCCATTCTAACACAAAAAAACATGGTTTTGTCATCTCAAAAATCAATAAATTCCCATCTTTACCTTTGTTCATTTTACACAAATCTAATTAACACCGTTTAAAATTGAACTTAAATTACTCACACCACAGGGATGGGGATGTGCAGAACTAAGGATTGTGACCACCACAAAGTGATAAATATGATAATAACTGGGCCATATTATTGTAAAGTTAATGAAGAATGTAATTAAGTAAAACCTGTCTGTAAAAAGAGCTTGGATGATGTTGGTCAGTATATGTTTCTAAAGCTGGGCATACACGGCCAGATAAAACATCTGTCATACTGACAGACATTTTATCTGGCAGCCTGTCAGCCACAGATGTCCGCGGCATACACTGTGAGATATCTCAGTGTATTTGGCCGACATCTGCGCTCCGCCCCCGGGGGAGGAGACATTTCCCTGTTCCTTCCATGGGAAGGAACACAGGAAATGTCGGTCTGTCAGGCGCGGCTGGGCATACACTGTCCGATGTGGCCGACAGGTTAGTCCCAAAATATTGCATCGGAACGGGCATTCTGGACAATCCGGCATGCCTGACCGAGCAATATTTAACCCTCGGTCAGTCGCACACACACTATAATTATCGGGGCGATCTGCAGATATCAGGCAGATCGCCCCGATAATTGTTGCATGTATGGCCAGCTTAAGTGGTGTAGTTGTGGTAGGAATGGAAACATCTACTGTATAGTAAAATATTCCACCAACAAATCATATAGAAAGCTGTGTCTCAATGTGAAGCAAGTCTTTTTTTTCAAGGTATGTTATGAACAGTTTGATTCTCTTTCATTTTTAGTATTAAAAGAAGCAACGTACTAGGTTGTCTCAACTCCTCTCTTAACTCCAACCACTTATCACCATGTGCTGACAAGTCGAAGCTGTACACTTGATGGTTTAATATTCTATTCTTTCAACTTGCACCTTCTTATTACAGAAGTCAGTCTGAAACAGAATTTCTTAGCAACATCATCACTGTTATAATAGACATGTGTGGACCTTGCAGAGTATGATGACAGTTATATTGTCAATGATTTACCAATTGACTGAATGGTGCACAAGAAAAACACTGTGCACACTGTAAATAAACAAGGCTTTTAAAGATGTAAAAAATCAAAGTAAATAGTTCTGAGAGTGAACAATACCACAATTACCTAACCCTTACATATAATACATTTTGTAAGAAGTGTATTTTCAGTACTTTCAAATGTGTCAGAGCAGACTCAAGCTTCAGAGCCGCAGTCTCCAGGGATTGTTAATGTTTTATAGCTTCTTCAGTTTAATGTTTATTTTTTAAGCTCCTGCTCAATGCAGATAAATGTACTAAATGAGATAGATACATTGCTTTATCTAAGCAGTATCATCTGTACATGATAGTGTCAAAAACTTGGATTGTTCAGAATACACTATTGTTAAGAGTTGTACTAGACAGCTACTGTACCTCACACAGGAAAGTGATACATTGGAAAGTGATAAACTACCATCCAATCAGCTCCTGTTACTTTTCAAACACAGCCTGTAAAATGACAGTTAGGAGCTGAGTGGTTGCTAGTTTATCAATTTCCAATTTATCACTTTCCAGAGCTTAATACATCTGCTAGAACATTTGCTCTCTGAAATAAGGATAATGCATTTATTATTTTATATATTGTAAAATAACTTGTAGCAATACGTAAGAAAGTTTAAGATGTCACGATGTCACTGCTGAAGTATGGAACCTGCTTAAGCTTCATTATTAGTATGACCCCAGGTAATTATGTAACTAACTCACTGCGAGTTGCGGTGGCAGACACAAATGCATCTAAGCAACTCAGTACTGCTCTGGACCCTAACTGCTATACTTTCACTACTAATTAGTAGCAGTGAAACTGTACATTGCCTGGCAAAGTTACTATGCATGTCTGAACTTAGGGTCTGTTTCAGTTCTGGACGCAGTCCCATTTCAGTTTCCAATGACCATTGTTTTTGGGACTGGGCATGTGCTGGAGCCGCAGTGTACATGTGCTGAGATACTGCTGTGGCTCCAGTACAGTGTGGGAGAAGGGGGCACAATTCAGAAAACTGAGATGTGTCACCTCCTTTTCTGGGGCATCCCATAGCAAGCGACTACATTTTTGGATGCAGCTTCACTGGCCTCAGCAACCTTAGGGTAGCGCAAATGTCTGATGGTCCGCCCAATGGTCACGATTGTGATCTGATGCTGTGTCTTTGGATGCAGGCAGAGGATCTGAGAAGCTGGCATTGGGAGTCTTTTTACAAAATACATCTCTTGCTTCATTATTCTAACTTCTCAGATCTGCTGTGGCCAAAAACGCATCACTGGTCACTCCTGAGTCCATCTATGAATCCAGATTTTGTCCTGACTACATGAACAATTGATATATTGTCCTTCTTTACACTCTTTGTGTGTAAAGGATGGAGGCACATGCACAGATTTGCCAGTGTTTTTGAAGGGGAAAGGGTTGGAGAGCAGCCTAACATTGTCTAAATCAAGAGCTGTGCCCACTACTAAGGGCATGCCACCAACACCTGAATCACTGAGATCTTATTCCTACCTACATCACAAGACCATTTCTGCAATCATTTCCATTACCACAATAAATTGCAAATCTATCCATATCAAGGAGTAACACCAGCATATTACATACAGTATGTAAACCCATAATAGAACTAACAAAGACTGTACAGTATCTAAAGATTTCTAGTTTAAAAAAGCCAGAAGTCCTGCTTTATGACTATTGAATTGCAATGCAAGAAAAAAATAATAAAATTAATTAAAATTAATAATAACACACAATTTATTACAGTATAGACTACTATGATACTTTACACACATGTAATAGATTTCATTGGTTGTAATATCTTGATTGAAAAGTTAATAGTGTTTCTGATAGTTACAAAACACAGGGAAGGCAAACTGATTAGTAAACATTTACTTTATTGTAAGTTTGCAGCTTTAAATCTTTCATAAGCAGATCTTCCTGGTCCACTGACACAGAATTCCTCTATTAAAATAATCCCAACATAATCCCAACATGTTGCTAGGCAGAACATGAATATCATAACAAGAGGCATAGCATGGGTAAGGCCGTCAAGGGTAAACTTATTGTGTTGTTGTTTTTTCGTTTAATTTAGTGATTGACTGCTGGGGTTATCCACCTAGTCTCTAGCAGTAGATTCACAAAACTGAAATGATGGTAACACTCCAGTGTACAGTTGCACATGGCCTGTTGCTATATAGAGGCAGCATGCAGTAAGGTGTGTAACTGGAGCCACCACACAGGGTGTAAGGTCAAATGTGAGGCACTGTTTCTGCCCAGAGGCACCTGTATTTGGCATGTAGGGTGTCTAGAATAGGACTCTGTCATCTGGAGAGTTGCCAGACACATGGCTAGGATGTGGAAAGTGGGAGGAGGAGGTGGCTTGGACTACATATCCTAATTAAATAAAAGTATACTCCCATGCTAAGACTTGTAGTAAAATGCAGAGGGGACAGAGGATGCAGGTGCACATTCTAAGTACTAAGAACAATGATCGTCAAACTAATCCTGATAAACTCTACAATTAACATGGCGCATAAGTGAGGTTCTTAGTACATGTTTGGACAAGTCTCAGCATGGTAGCTCATCTTATTATGTTTAAAATTAGGGTTTGCAGTCCAAGCCCCCTTTTCCTTTGAACTATATTTGTGTATATATTGTAAATACCTTCACAAAACTAAATAAATACATGACATACCTATCAGTACTGATAGGTATGATGAATCCTAGAGCATGAGACCCATTATTGTCCTTGGTAATAGCCAGTCATATCATCCTGTGGTATAGGTAGGCTGCTATGAAGGGGAAGCCACATCCCAAAAATGGCATGGTCATGACCCCTAGTATTGGTGTCCAATAGATATCCTAGTATTGGTGTCCTATTGCTCCTTACCTCATCCACCCATGTTATAATCAAATATTGAGGCATCAGAATACAAGAAAATGTCATCCAATAAAGAACTTTAAGATGATCCCAGGCACAATTTTACTAACACTTATCAAGAATTGGACGCTCTAACAAACAATTAAATGTTACATACATACAGTAACAAGGACCATTTTATATTCTGTATTGAACTTATTGCTTATTGATGTGATATAAAGTTATTTATATATATATATATACATACATACATTCACACATACATGCAGGGTAAATACTTTCTGCTTTTGCAAGTAGCACACAAATACTGGACAGATTTATTGCTGCACTGCAAATTTATTTGAGTTTGAACACGCCCTTCCCATATCTAAATCGTTCTGCACATTTTACATCTGCCCCACCTGCAGTGCAACATGGTTTTGCCAAGGTGCACAGTTACTGGTTCCTTTTAGCTTTGCTCACAACTTAGAATTAGCCCCATAGCCTCTTACAACTTGCCAGACCATATGTACAATATGTTAGAACTGCAAGCATGTGTATTGGGTAATATTACAAAATGAAATACATAAAAACCTGTGATCCAAACTTGGGGGCAATACAGAAGTCTAATATAAAGCAAAATAATTTACAAGAAAAAGAGCCTGATTACAGGTAAATTCTAATGCATGCACAGCTGCAAAGTTTTGTGGGGTTGCAGTGGCATTAAATGCAAATGCTAGTCACAGCCTTCCCCTTGTGTGCTAGCATTCAGTGAACAGTGGGCCTGATTCAGACCTGCTCGTGAGCGCTGAGTGCTCGCAAGCGGGTCGATGGTGCCCTAGTGCGCATGCACTTAGCGCTCGCAAGCGGGTCGATGGTGCCCTAATGTGCATGCGCACGACAGAGGGAGCTCCATCGTGCGCATGCGTGAGACCCACATAGCGATGGCCAAGCCGTCGCTATGGGTCTCACACCAAAGGGCGTGCTGTCTATGGTGAGTGACAGCACGCCCCCTTTGGTGGGTGTTCCGGGGGCATTGCTGCCCAGACGGAGGCGTTCCCATGGGAACGCCTACCGTCTGGGGCCGGCCCCACTTACATCACTAGTGATATCAGTGGGAGTTCATTTGGCTCTGATAGAGCCAAAAGCACTACTGGGCTTGCGGCAGCAAGACCCTACCGCAGGGTCTCGTCGCAAGCCCGATGGTCGCGATGGTCTTGACCATCGTGACCATCTTTTTGTTTTGTTTTGGTCACCCACAGCTATGTGCGAGCGGCCAGGAGGCTGCTCCAATTTTAGGTAGGAGGGCCCTGATTCAGAGCGAGCACTCTTGTCAGAGCGTTCGGCTCTGAATCAGGCCCAGTGTCTCCATCTGAAGATTCACCAAACATGGCCTCTGTGTTTGTGGATCTGAATTTAAGAACACAGCCACTTTCACTGACACTCCCATGAGACTCCCATGACACACCCATGAGACAGTCTTTTTTGCATTCACTTTAGGCCACCTCCCAGTAAATGCCCAGGAATGCCCATGGCTTTCTGCTGTCAGCTCAAATGGGAGTGGTCCCAAACGCAAGATCAGTCTCTGCGCATGCTCAGTAATACTCACGTGCTGTAGGGGCTTCCAGGAATTTTTACAGATGCGCAGCGGTAAATAATCGCTCCACTGCGCAAACATCGCCATTGTATCCACATCTGAATCAGGCCAAAAGTTTGTTACAGGGTAACTGTAACAAACTTTACTTGATAATTAAAATATACTTAAGAAGCGAGATCTATTGCTGGATTTACACTTTGGGAGGAACCCAATCTTCATAGTACTTGTACAAATCTCTGTCTCAAGATTCCACAAACTTCATATCATATAATGTAAACTCACAATAAATGTAAAGTTCAAAAGCTGTTTGTTAACCTTAATTACTACTTGCCTGAAGTAATCTCACAGTTTGCATGAATAAAAAAGGTCAGCACTAGGGAGAGTTGACAGAATAGATATTTATTTAATTTTGCGCCTTAATATTTTTTGTTCAGTAATTTGCATAAAGACACAGTTAATTTGGTCAATAATGGTTAACAGCATTAGTTGGCAATCACACATTTCTTTCACAAGAGTGCTAAATAGTTTAACAGCATTAGAGAGAAAATTAATTTTCTGCTATCCTATACAGTTATTTCTAAACCTATCCAAATCGTAACCTATAAACTAGAGAGGATACACAATACATTTACATTTCGCTACATCCAACAAATTAATGTAAATTTATCCAATAAAAATGACTGACAAGGTCATTCTAAGACATTTTTGTTTTACGATTTAACTTCTGCAGTAAATATTAGTGTACAATGGATAAACATTGGCACTGTCTTACAGCAATATACATTTTAAAGGCATATAGTGGTAGTGCTAGGGATATTTTTTTTCCTTACAGTTGTTTATATATTCAAGGTCGTTGGAAGTCTACATGAAAGTATAGATGGAAAACAATACAAAAAAAAAACAACTTAAACACTGTCTTGCTGTGAATGAGGAATAACACATCAGTGTTCTAATAAGAAACACCAATTAAAATAATTTCATCTCTCTCGAAAAAAAAAAAAAGAATAAATAAAAAAAAAAAAAAAAAATATATATATATATATATATATATATGAGTTTTGTTTACCCATATCAGTACTGTATAAAGCCTGCTATTAAGATCAGTCATAAGACATTTTTCCACCTCTAATGTGACCTTGAAATCTACCTAAACCAAATGAAAAATAAACACATTTTTTTATGAAATATAACTTAATTATCCTGTTGCATAAGCAAGCATACCCTTTTATAATATGGTTGTAGTTGTGATCAGACTTAACCAATCACATTCAAAACCATGTTTCAAGGTAATTAGTACACATGCCAGTAATGACAGTGATTGTGATTAACTGTAAAGATTTAATTCCTACAGATATGTTTAATGCCAATAGCACACAACCCAAAACATGCCATACCATGGTGGTGACAGCATCATGATTTTGGGCAACTTATCTTAGGCTGGGACAAAGGCTCAATATAGAAGGCATTATGAATAGCTCCAAATATCATGATATTTTGGCACATAACCTGCTCACCACTTTCAGAAACCTTAGGAGGAATTTAATGAATTAATACATATATCCAAGTCAAATTAATGGTTACATGCATTCTTAGGGAAAATTCAGCTTGCTGAGACTCTTACACCCCCACCCACTTCCATGCTAAAATCATCACCTTCTGTTAGAATCTAGAAAAAGCACAGTTTAGAAGCTCCTGCACAGTTTAACTCTAGTGGCTTTAATCAGTCTCCTGGCAACCAGTTAGGTGTGCAGACCAGGAATGTGCTGGGTTTTGTTTTGAATCTTGATTGCTGAAGCTGAGCTCAGAACCTTGTTGGTTTCTAGACCTGTGATGCTTGGCTATTCAGCCTTATTAGGGATTTCTCTCTGACACTACTTTGTGGGTTGCAATCAGTCTGATCTTGTTGGTCCTGGTGTTTACTTGGATACTTGCTCTATGCTGCTTTGTGTAGTTTGTTTTTCTGTGCTATTTGGAAGATCTATCAGCATTTCTCCACAATGCAATCAATCTAGGTTATTCAAAAGATCTGCCCAGTGACTCTTTACACTTTAATCATCTGCACTGTTTAGGAGTCCAGGGACCTGTCAATATGTCTCTTCAGTAGAAATAATCTGTTATATTCAGAAGATCTACCCAGCATCTCTTTACTGTGTAAATCATCTGTACTATTTGGAAGATCTGGCCAACATTTTTTACAGTATAATTATCTTTGCTATGCAGAAAACCTGCTACCTGCCAGCATTTCTCTACTGTGCAAATTAATTGTGCTACTTGAAAAATGTGTTTAGTATTTCTTTATTGTGTAAATTACCTACTTTATTTGGAATAGTTGTCCAGCATTTGTCTCCAGTGCAATTAATTATCTGCGCTGTGCAAAAAACTGTTACCTGTTATAACAAGTAAATTTCCCAGTGGAGAAATGCTATTTGGAAAGATCTTCCCAACATTCCCCTGTAGTTCAATCATCTATGCTATTCAGAGAACTTAGCTCTGGTAAATACTGGAAGTTACGCTGGAAACTTCCGGTGTGTGACACGCACTGCATTTCCAGCTGAGCCAGCTGCCCTTGTTCCGGTCCAGTCCCGGGCGTGACACACATGAGGAGCAGTGGGCGTCCAGACTGGTAAGCTATTTAAAGGAGCCGAAACATCAATGGAATAAAGTTTGACTTTTTGTATGCCTTTTATTAAGATCTATGAGTGCCACCTCTGTGTACCATATATATATATATATATATATATATATATATATATATATATATACAAGTATTGGGGATTACTGTACAGCCACAATAATTGCATAATAGAGTTCTCCATGCAAGCATTTGGAAACCCCCCCTCCAGTAAACCAATATTTGCCACTGGACTTCAGAAAATGAAGATAGGAATTAAATACAGTGGCCCAGGCAGATATCAGATTTGAATGCCATAAAATGGGCTGTGCACAGAATATCCCCTCCCAAATTGTTGGACCTTGACCATTTTTTGCAGAAAAGAGTGGCATAGAATAGCAAAGTCTAGGTGAGGTCAATCCTTATTCAAATTTACTCTGCTATAACAAAATAAAAATGTTAGTTTAGGGGTGTGCACATTTTTGTAACTGGGGAATTTAATTTTTACTTCAATTTTGCTGGTGTCAAGGCAATATTAAAGGAGGAAAAATGTCTGGCATGACTTAATTTCATTTCAGGCTTCACATCATATCAATTTGCAATTTTTGCAATTGCAATATAGATGTATAGACTTTTTACATCCACTGTACTTTCTTAAATCAATATCCAATTAAATGTGGAATGTAGGAATGTATTGCCTTTCATTTTATAAATGTGAAAATCCAGCATATAAATATATTTCACAAGCAATGATGATGGTGATGATGATGTTGATTATGATGATTTAAACTTGAAAAACCCTTGTACAGAATAATATTGATTATCTTAAACACTATTATCATTTTGAATTATTAGCATATGAAAATGCAGGAATGCTATTACTTATAATATGTATCTTAGGTATCCTTTACAATCATTTAATACTAGTATTAATTTGATTGAGAGGAGTATTTGACTGTTTAGGACAGTGCAGGTAAGACCATCTAGTTGCAATACTTGTGGTCATTTATATGGTTATACTATCAACTACAGTAGGTTGATCCAAGTCTGCAATGTCTTGTTGGTGGGAGCTGCATAAGTTTTATGTCCATTCTAACCATTGAAAATAATTTCTGATTGTGAGGACCTTGAATGGCTGAAATCTGGAATGTGTGAATGGTATTTATAGCTGCCAGCTCATTGATCTAAGATTCTTGAGGGCTCTGATCAATATGATACAGTGGGGTTGTTTACTTCTGATAAGTTTTAAGTGGCAATGTACTGAGTTCTATTTTCCATAGCTTTCTTCAGGGCCTATCAGATTTGAGAATTAGTGACTTCTGTGAAAATATCCATGGGCAGAGGATGTTGGGGTTCACTTTATGTGCATGCAGTCTTGGATATATGTCTGGTTATGCTGGTGGCTTGTATGCTCATTTGAGGCACTCTCATGAGGTGCAGTAGCTGGTGTAAGTTGATGTGGCTCCACTCCCTAAATATCAATCCACTCCCTGAATATCAATTTAGTTCAATCAATAAACATTCCTGTGTGCTTTAGGGGCTCTGTTTGGATAGGTTTTTAAACTTTCTTGAATCTGTTGTGGTTCATTGGGGGAGGGAGTCCTAAAGTGGTTGATGGTCCAATTAGGTGGTAATGATTGGGGGAAGAGTAACGGGTATCAATGTCATTCTGTGCATAAAATAAGTGATTGATGAGTTCCAGCATCAGTGGGGTGTGGCTTGTGTTGTGTGGTCTGATATTATACAAAGGCATGTTTGACAGCAGTATCCCACAGGACAGTTATTGAAAGGCTGAGGCATCATTTGAATATGGTGGTGGCCCAGTGAGGGGGGGGACAAAAAGGTGGCATTGCAGTTCTTCACACCGTGAGCATGCCCACTTGTGTTGGGCTTGGAGTGCATTTGAGTAAATTCAATGTGGTTATGTTCCCGGAGCAGCTGTTCTCTTTTCTGCAGTTGGTTGATCATGCATGTGAAATGCTGTAATTCTATTAGAACATATCTGTTGGATAGAGAGCATTGCCCTTCAGTAGCTACAGCTGGTTTACTGTAAGTATTGGTTGTGTTGAATCACCCCTTTAAAGTGAGATGTGGTGCCCTGCTCCTTGGGGGGGGAGGGGCATGGGTGCTTGATTGAGAAGTGACCAGTCTGGATTTTGTGTATAGAGTTAGGTTGTAGCTTATTGTGTGCAAAGCTTTCTTGGCCACTTAGTAGTTGTTTTTTATTTATTTAATCAATTAAACTGTGACCTTTACCACCAACTATTTTGTCTGTATGTTTATTTTTGTGGATTATATTAGGAACTACTGTATGCTATGCTTATAACGTGTGCCTGGCTTAGCCAATCAACCATTAGGTGGCTTATACAGTAACTTGGCTGTCCACAATTCAGCAATTTAATATTTACCTCTTTATACAAAAAGATGACCTCTACTCCAAGTTCTTGCATGTGAACATTTTTTATTTACCTCCTATTTAATGTACTATAGGGTCTATTATTCATTCTATAATTTTGTGACCCCCATCAGTCTCTAAGAAAAGCCCAAATAGCAGTTGCATTTAAGTCATTTACTTTACTTGATTTATGTGGTCTTGTGTGGTATTTTGCTTCTGTTATTTTCACCATGAAATTAGAATTGCAGCAGCAGAATGTCCATGGTTATCACCACTTTTTGGTCTATGCACTTGGATGAAAGTAAAGTCATGTATTATCAATATGGGTGCATAGTGTTCAGTGCAGATTGTCCTATGGGTATTATGACAGAGAGAGGGGGTTGGTCTTATTTTGTTTTGCAGTATTAATGTAGTATACCTTTTAATGTAATGTGGAGTGGGAGGAGTTCATAATGTAATGAGGGTATTCAACAATATAGTGATAGTGGGTTATATTATTTTAATCTGTCTGCTGGTGGAGGCTATTTAAATAATGTAGAGGTGGGTGTGGGCTATTTATATAATGTAGAGGCAGGTGTGGGCTATTTATATAATGTAGAGGCAGGTGGAGGCTATTTATATAATGTAGAGGCAGGTGTGGGCTATTTATATAATGTAGAGACAGGTGTGGGCTATTTATGTATTGTAGAGGCAGGCATGGGCTATTTACATAATGTGAGTGAAATTCATGTAATGTAAAGTTTCAGCAGATGGTCCTATTAATTTAATATAGGGCTTTATTAGATGTGGGATGATTAATGTAATATGGATTTCTTTGGAGTCATTAATATATTATACTTGCTAATAATGCATCTCTGAATTAAAAGTGATTCCAAGAATTTAATGATGGGGCTGGTTGGAGTAAAATAGACCTATTTATCAAATTTATTTACTCTGGGCCTTGTTGGAGAATGGAAGCTTTTTTTTCTCTCTCATTGTTTGGCTTTACAGGAGAGGAATAAATACCTACACATTTTTCAGGCTCTAGCATTCTAGGATCTAAACATTCTGCAACTGATCTTTATCTCACACTGGCCTCCGGTGCTGGCTGTGCTTGACAATGCCCCCAGTTTTGATCATCCTCATTGGGCATCTACAGCAGAAAATTATTTGGCTAATCAGTGCCATGGTTCCCGATCTGTGTTAGAACACACCCTTCAATAACAGAATTAGATGAATCATACTGAATGGAATGCAGCGGCTTAATGTCATTAATTGTGACTGGGTTGTGACAATAAAAAACTCCAATTAATAGCATTAGGGGATTATATTACAGTCATGGTGTGGCATACTAGAAAGAAAGAGTGACAGAAAAAAGGAAGGATGAGAGATGCTTCTAATAGTTATGGTAGATATAGTATATTGTTTGAGAGCAGAGTTTTCCAAATGCTCATGAAAACAGTAAATGTCAGAGGTGAAATGAATATACTGTATATCTGTTATCTCCAAGTTATAAAAAGCATCATTTCAAATACAAAATGAGATATTTAATACCAAGTCTCTGGCCAATACACCTCCAGGTAACAGTAATTCTGTATTTAACATTGCATCGTCAGACAACTGGCATATCTGATATATTAAGTAAGTACTTGATATATTGCTTGCCAGAGGCTCTGCTCCTGGAACAGATTTAGGAAGTCAAGGTAGTCACACAATGCATGAGATATGCATAGTTACATTTGACACTGTTAATCGACACATTTATAGCCTAGGCTAACAGATACATTATTTCTTTTCAATGACATTGCACATCAAATCACAGCATCTACTTGGATCTACAGTGGCTGCACTGCACACTGACTACAGAAACGGAGATCACTATTTGGCAAATAGAGAAAAAGCTGTAAAAAGTATTTTCATTTATGTTAAATTTGTGATGATTAAACATTCATTAGAATCAAAGGAATCTTTATGTAAAAATGCATTTCAATGCCTTTTTGTGTAAATGATACTGTACAATAGACATGTATCAGTGTATTAAAGGAAATTTGCATAAATCAAACCACATGGAATCAAAGCCTAGGACAGGGCCGTAACTAGGGAAGTGTGACATGTTCCACTGCACAGGGCAACACAATGCAAGGGGCACTGTATTAATCTCACTTACAGTGCTTCTGTTAGCTGGTCCCTGTGCTAGAACCTGCCAAGATAATGGATCAGAGATCTGTTTCTGCCCTTCCTCCTCTCTGATCTCACCTCCTCTCACTCTCTAAGTCTGATTATCCCCTCCATCCCATTTCCTTCCTGGCTGTCACCCCCCTTACAATTTCTTCCCTGTCTTCTCCCTGGCTAAATCTCACGCTGCCCCCTCTGCTCCCTGACCCCACCTCCACCTCCATCCCCTCTTCTTCCTGGCCATGTCCCCCTCATCCTCCCCTTCTCCTCTGTTTCTGATCACCTCTTGTTTGTGTGCTGGATGATAAGGAGGCGGTCATGTGGTGGGCGCCCAGTTGCTGAGAACTTGTCACCACTCAAGTAACACTGGCACATCCAGTGGGTGATGGTGTCCTAGTGATGGAATGAGAGGATTGAGATAAGAGAGCAGTGGAGCAGGAGATGTACAATGGTCTCTTGGATGGACTTTGTGACATGGAGATAACACTGCTGCTGGCTGCTCTGTATGTCTGTTACATGCCTGTAAGTGGAGGTCATGTCAGCCAACATCATGTATAGTATACAGAGATGGGGACTGTACATGCTCTGATGCTGCAGGGGAATAAGGGAGGCTATTAATATATATTGGTTTCTACGTAGTCTATGCCTGCCTCTACCAGCTGTAATGTCATTTCTGTCACTTCACCAGGCTACACATCACTTAATTATTTTTTCACACATCTAATTGTAACTATGCATATATTATCATGTACTATTATGACATATAGGCTCATCTTCAGCCACCACCTGCCACATCTCTGTGCCCCTGGTGATGCATGCACTTCCTTCTCTCTGGATACCTGCCTGGATGCACTGCCTAAGGTACTGCAACCCACCCACAGCCAAGCTGCCACCAGCATTTGTGAGGACATGACAGACCAACCACCCACAGCAGCTGTCACCACACTGTCATTACTGCAGAGCAGCAAGATGCCGTACACCTGTGCATGGAATCTCCACAGTGCGGTGGTGAGCCTGGGGTCTTCCAGCATCTCTAGGAGAATGCAATAAGGCACCCAGATTGATGAGAATAGGGGTATGCTACAAGGTCACACCCCTTCCCCACAAGCCATTTCCTTTAAAAAAGGGGGACACCAATTCTCTTTCTGGCCCAGGGCACCAAAATGTCTAGTTACGGATGTGGCCTAAGGTGACAAATAGCTTTGAGTTTCTTATTAGAAGTAAGTTGCTACATTTGGTCCACATGGAAGTTGGACTGCAGCAATAATTGGCAGCTTACTGATCTTACACCACATGTAAATAGTGCATACTGTATTTAAATTTTATTTTACAAAGAAAATTTTTGGGTATCTCATAAATTGCAGAAAAGAAAATGTTACAACATGTGGCCTGATATCAAATCAGTGCAATGTTTCCAAAATTTAGCTGATGGTGAAAATTGAAGATGTTGCTACTCACAAGTGGAACATAAAATCATCAAGCTTACAGTTATCAGCACGCTGTGCTTAAAATCCTCTGTTTGTTTGCTAACCGACTTGTCCAATGTTGACCGCATTGATTTTGCCAAGATCAAAGCAGGTTATCCAGTGACTCTTTCCTGGTCATTTTTTTTACAGATAGTGCAATTAGAGATGTGTTTGATAGCGCTAAAAGTCTAGGATAAACCTCTTGTTACTGAGTTTTCACAATGTAAATGCTGTTTTGAAATGATACAATGTAGCAAACTACAGCAATACTTTAATATTGTAAGTTAAATGCAATAACTATTTTTGCCATATGGAAAATATTGCACATATGTAACATTTTTGAGATTCCAAAATCCATGTAGCCCATTCAAGATGGGTACTTACATCATAGACACTGATTTGAGCTTGTAGAAAAAATGGTGTACTGTACAACCTCTGGGGTTCACCTCCGAAGACATCCTCAGTGCATTAGGTCATAAGGAGCAAATACAACAAAAGCTCTCTATAGTGTGTTATCCCTAAATAAACAACACAGTATCCACAGAGAAAATAGTGAAAAAACAAACGATGGCACTGCAAGAGTTCTCTACATTTGTTATAACACTCACCAGATAGATGCATTAATACAGTATGGCTTACCAGTAAGTGGAGTTCCTGCTTTCTTCTCACATATTGAAATCAAATAATCAATGTTCTGCTCAATTCCAATTGTTGTCAGCAGTTCTGCACTTACAATGGTTTGTGATTGTTGATTAGGACCCTTTCATTATAGGTAGTAGGGAATAAATAAAAATAAAAAAGGAGCACTAAATAGTGCATTAAACTTGTAATACAATATTACAAATAGCAGCACAATGTGGAGGATGTGTATATGGAGAAGCACATATATGATAAAGAAGGATGCAAAAAATTACAAATGCTTGTACCAAAAGGCTGTCATGTCAGAGACGCTTGTAGAGCTAAACTTCAAGACTAACCAGGGAACTCTGATATTTATGTTTTATGAACCGAGAATGTTTTGCAATATATTTCATCTACTGTTAAATTGGGATTGTTTTTTAATCTGGGCTTTCAGTTCTACATCATATACATAGCTCTGGCTCATGTGTGTGCTAAATTGGGGAAACTAGCTTATTGCCTTTGGGATACATTTTTGATATAGTGATAAGGAATTATTTTCCAAAGCAAAATATCACTTATGGCCATTAATATAAGGTAGATATCATGGAGGTAAGAAATGTAAAAGTGAGTCATATATATTGGATCTAGTGATTAATGTACAGTAGCTGTGATCTGTAATACAAAATAATTTAGTAAAAATAAATGTGTAAATATATAAGTGGGTTTAGTAATTGCTTTTGCTGTAAATTCCCTCTATGCCATCATGGGAATTAGTTTCAAAGTTTCTGTGTAAATTGTCTGTATTTGACATTGGACCAAGTAATGTAAAAGTGTTATTAGAGATCAGCGTTTCAGTTTTGACTGTTATTTTTGCCAAATTAGCGCAAGTTAGGATTAGTTGCTACTGTAGCTAATCCAAAGAGACATATACAATCATAAATCTGAAGTAAAAATGCTCCACTGTGCTACAGTTACTAACCAGTCTGGTTTATGAATGCAGTTGTTTTACATTGGATTATTTATTAAATAGCAATTGTGCACTATGGAACTCATGTTGAACTGGATGTATTTGCACCCTTAATCAATCAATCAAGAATAGATGCATATGTATGAAATAGAGCATTTTCTGCACATGTCCATCTAATTATGACAATTAAGTGAAATCCATTTTACTGCAAGCATTTTAATATAAACTTAGTTTTCCTCCTGTATAAATGTTATCATTCTGCTTCAGTCTTTTCTTTTTCTTCATGAAAAAAACACACTACACCACAGGTTTAGGCATAGATCAGACCAGCACACTATTTCCAAAATATCTCCAACTTTTAATCTCCATAAGTAATTTCTTTAAAGCAGCACATTCACCAGCAGCGTATTAGAGAATTTCAGCATATCATACATTACATATTGTTCAGAATTGCCATTCCTGGGGTAAATCCTCGTTCCCAACAGCTTTTTCGGTATCAACCGTCATCAGGGGAAAGCAGTATTAAAGTGCATGTGCAGCCCATATATACATATTCTAATCAACCTGAATGTGTACAACCACATGGCTTCCACCTGCATCAGCCGGACCATCAGACCACTCACGGCAGCATCCGAAATCACGTGCACCGAGTGACAGCATCCGCCGGATGTGACTCCGGCGTCGCATCCTTAGCTTCCGTGTCACCAAGCAACCAAATGGTTACCACAACAGTCTGGAATGATGCACATGGCTCACATAGTGTCAGTCATATATGTTCTAATAAAAACCTACAAAAAACATATAAACATACCACAGAACAATTTAGGTCATATAACCTCATCTATAATTCAAAATATCCCAGGTTCAAAAAAGAGTTTTTCTTCATAATGCAATAGTATATAGCGGGATATGTTTGATCACTATAACATGTAATGTCATTGAATGTATCCACACCCTAGAACCCCCATACAAACCCAAGAACAGTAGAAGGGTCTATATAATCGGAACAGTCAGGTACTGTATGTTATAAACATAATACATAATTCAAAACTATATTAACATGGACAACATATATGTATGGATTTTGATATCGGAGGAAAATAGAAAGGTGCCCACGCATCAAATATTATATACATATGGGGCTAAGGGTCGTCAAGTGCAATCACATTATCAGTACATTACTGTTTAAATAAGATGAAAAAGATAATTCCTCATTCAATCAATTGGGCACCAGTGTTTTAAATTGATAAATCCAATGGCACTCTTGTCTGAGTAATACTTTATTCCTATCACCCCCCCACGTCTCAAGGGAGGTAGATGATCCAGCAAAATGTCTTGCTACTGTACCTGTGGGGTATTGGCCTCAAGTCTCATATTGGCTTTTTTAATTGAAGAGTGGTGCATTGCAATCCTTTCTTTGACCAAACAAATAGTTTTACCCACATACAATCTTTTGCATGACGTTCTTGAGGCTGCTTCAGTCGATATGGAAATATAAATTAAGTAATGAATGAAGTATTATACTGTAAGTTAGGAGTTCAATAAGCAATTTACCATTGAGGAGAGACTAGGTTGTACTGCTGATCCTCGTTACCAACATTACACCAGCCGTTCAGCCCTTGCAAGAGATATAACTCCAGTAAGGTGTATATGTGTTTGTGTCCAGGTATATTAAAGATGCATTATGGGTGCATAGTTATGTACAGAACTGTACATCTTTTACAAAAGAAGCACTTCTTACACAATTCCCTGTGTATTTAGGTAATAAAAAGTTGATCCACAGTGACTCTATTAGTCTGACAGTATTGTATAATTTGCCCTTCATGTCACATACTCCATCACAGACTGCCTTACTGTACACCTCACATCTTGAAAAAACTGTGTGCTATGGAGGAATGTGTCTCAGGATAACAGCTGGCAACTAGAATCTGGAGCCAATGTATAAAATGAGATTACTGTAAATTATATGCTCTTTCTCTAAGAGGAACTTTGTTTTTTATTTAGTTAAAAATAATTCAAATAGGACTGTGCAATAAATAAGCTCAAGCAAATGTTTTATTTAAACCAGTTTTATTTAAAGATTGTTCTACAATATAGGCCAAAATAGTTTCCAATCCCACATTCACGGAATCTAGTGGGGATTGTCCTGCGTAAAATGATTTAAGATATAAATGTTCACTTTGAAAGCTTATGTGATTATATACCAATGCAGTGTGTTTGTTTTTGATTACTTTGGAAAAATCAAGTTCATTGGCTGCTCCCAAGGGTGTTGTTAAGTTCCCAAGTGGGAAAAAGTTCTCTATTATTCTGCAATTTTGAGGTATAATTACTCAACTACCCAAGAGTGCTTACTCCAAGTGATTGAGCCGCTACCATAGTAACTAAAACATGTAACTTCATAGAAACATAGATATTTCATAGACATAGAAACTTGGAAATTAGCAGCACATAAAAGCTACATAATCCATCAAGTCTGCCCATTTTATTCCTTAAAAAATCAAGCCCTAATTAATCCTTAGCTTCTTCCAGATTTGTTATAATGTTTTGTCTATCTCAAACATGTTTAAATACCTCTATTTTATTAGAATCTGTCACCTGTGTTGGAATGTTTTCCAGCTATCTGTTACCCTTCTGGTAAAGTAATTCTTCCTCAAATTTTCCTTAAATTTGCTACTCTGCAGTTTTACTGTATGTCCTCTTGTTGTAATAATAATTTTCCTACTGAAAGTTTTCCTCATTTTCCATGTTAAAACCCTTCACATATTAGAAGAGGTTCATCATTTCATACCCCCTCTCCATTCTCTGCCCTAGGCTTCTCATATTAAGGTCCTTCTGCCCTTCCTGTGAAGTTCTGTGTTGTAGCTCAAGCACTGGTGTTTTAGCCTTACATTTTACAACCTCTAATTCATTTATATTATTCTGTAAATAAAACCTCCAGAACTGAACACAGTTTTCCAATACTTGTCTCAGCAATGACTGCTATAGTTGCATATCCATTTCTCTCTTTCTGCTAAATATCACTCTCGTTCTACAACCATTCATTTTATAAACCTTCTGCACTACTTTGCTACATAGTTGTTCTACCTTAAATAATGGTTCATTGATCCCATTTATTTTAAGTAGTTGCCATTTTTGTGGCATTAATATTATGATCAGCCATTGGAATTTTGATAACCAAGTGTTTGATTTTGTTTTTATTTTTTTAGCATTGCTGTAGTTACCGCACTCATAACCATTCCTTTGATCTACTGTAGCTTTTTGGTCCATTAAATACAACACTGGTAACAGTTCTCTATTTTGAAAATATTCCATTTACTATACCTCTCTGTAATTTATCCTTCAACCAATGTTGTATACAGTCACCTTTGAAATTAATTTCAATAGTTTCAAGTCAATATATCAGTCTTCTAAGTGGGCTCTACTAAAAATACATAAACTACTTCAATGGCTCCATTTCAGTCTATTTACATAGTCATCAGTATTTTGCCTGGCAAAGAAGCAGTAGCTCATTATATTCACTGTATTCAAGTAGTAGAAAGGCCATCTAATGTTTATTGATGTAATTCACAAAGCAACAGTAATACCCCACATAGGTGCACTACAGTATACCAACTAAGAAGCTCTGCAAAAAAACAAATTCTTGGCAGTAAATATACTGTAGGGGCTGACTAAGATTTTCATGCAAGTCAGCCACAAGTACACATGCATTGTGTACATGGAACAAAATTGGAATATTTCCCCATATGCCAATTTGTATACTGTACACATCTACTCTATGCAAACTCACCAGCCATATCCTAATACTTGGCTTCCTAGCCTTCATCAGTGCTCATTTGTACCAGCCCTATGCTTGGTATAAGAGATGCATCTGAAATCAGTTGGATCTCTGTATACCCACAACTCAGCAAGGACTACAATTATGTTTATACACCATCACTAAATTTAGCCTATGTCTGAAAGTCCTATTACCACCAAGTTATGCCCATACATCCACAAGTGGAGATGAGTTTGAGATGCACATCCATAGATGCATGTGCTCAACTACAAAACATCTCCATGCCAAAAATGATATGTCCACAAAATGGTCTTTCATGCTACTATGCATCAACCACATGCTATGCATAATGGGGGTCATTCAGACCCGCTCGTGAGCGGCAGTACGCTCGCAAGCGGGTCGATGCCCCCACTGCGCATGCGCACGATGGAGGGAGCTCCGTCGTGTGCATGCGCGAGACCCGGCGAGCGACGGGCTCTCCATCGCTCTGGGTCTCGCACTAAAGGGGGCGTGCTGTCAATGTTGATTGACAGCATGTCCCCTTTGGTGGGTGTGCCAGGGGCGTGCCTGCCAGACAGAGGCGGTCCCATGGGAACGCCTACCGTCTGAAGCCGGCCCCACTGACATCACCAGTGATGTCAGTGGGAGTGTTTTTGGCTCTGATAGAGCCAAAATAACTCCTGGGCTTGCGGCAGCGAGACCCTACCGCAGGGTCTCGTCGCAAGCCCGATGGTCACGATGGTCAAGACCATCGCGACCATCATCATGGACGCTCGCATAAGCTGTGGGTGGTAACCCACAGCTATGCGAGCGTCCATGAGGATGCTCCAAAAAAAGTTAGGAGGGCCCTGATTCAGAGCGAGCGCTCTGGTCAGAGAGTTCAGCTCTGAATCAGGCCCAATGCCCACTAGGATGTCCATGAGTAATGATACCTAATAATATTTGTAGTAGTAGTAGCAGCAGTAGTAGTAGCAGTAGTTGTAATAGTAGCTGTGCTAGTAATAGTAGCAGTAGTAGTAACAGCAGTAGTACTAATAGTAGTGGTAGTAGTAATAGCAGCTGTAGCAGCAGATGTAGTAGTAGTAAAAGTAGCAGCAACAGTATTAGTAGTAGTAAAAGTAGCAGTAGTAGTGGTAGCAGCAGTAGTAGTGGTTGTAAAAGTAGGAGTAGTGGTAGTAGTAATAGCAGCTGTAGTAGGAGTAGTAGTAGTATTAATAGTAGTAGCAGTTGTAGTAGTAGCAGTAATAGTAATAGTAGAAAGAGTAGTAATAGTACAGTACTAGTAGAAGCAGCAGTAGTAGTAGGAATAGCAGTAGTAGTTTCAGGAGTAGTAGTAGCAGCAGGAGTAGTAATAGTAGCAGAAGTAGTAGGAGCAGGAGTAGTAATAGTACATTACTAGTACATTAGTAGTAGTAATAGTAGTAGTAGAAGGAGTAGTAATAGTAGCAGCAGTAGTAGTAGTAGTAATAGTAGTAGTAGTAATAGTAGTAGCTGTAGTAGCAGTTATAATAGTATTATGTATCAGAAGTAGTAGGAGCAGGAGTAGTACTAGTACAGTACTAGTAGTAGGAGTAGTAGTAGCATAATTAGTACAAGCAGTGGTAGTAGTAGCTGAATTAGTACAAGCAGGAGTAGTAGAAGCATAGTTAGGCTCAACAGCCTCAACTTCCACAATTCTCTGTCCCAACTAATAAAAAAAACTGTAACAAAAGCAAGGGTAATTTTAAAATATGACATAGCCTTACACTGTAAGATGTATTTATTTGCACATAATGGGCCTGACTCTGAGTCACATGGAGTATTGTATGTCCATTGGCAGTTGCCCATCTGTGACTTTATGCAAATGCTACTATAAATGCCATCCCTCATGTACATCCATGTTGGTGAATGTGCAAGGATTGAGATGCCCACTTTTGATGTATATGCATGCTTGAATTCTAGCCACCTCTCAGTCACCGCCCTGGAATGCCCATCACTTTCCACAATATTTCTGACACCATCTGTCTCGATTGCAACAGCACCTTTGTGCATGAACTCTGTAATTCATATGCTGTAAGAGCCTTGAGAAACTTACATGAACTTTGGCATTGCGTGATGGCAGAAGGCAGCCATATAAATTAGTAAACATGATACAAATCTAACATTTTAAAAAATGAATAAAAAGCATGTATTATATAGAGTAGATGAAAAGCATTATTTAATAAGATGTCACACATTTATGTTATAAAGTCTTGGTTTTGGTTATGTTATTTCATCCTTACAAGTGCCCCTGTGTTGTTGGTGTTGCAGTTCCTGTAATAAATGTATAATTCTAGAAACAAATATCAAGAGGCCATGCACTGTATATTTTGCTAATACAGTTTTCACTGAAGTGATGGATCCAATGAAGCTTTAAGATGGAATATTTTATGACATGGATATCCTCAAGGATGTTTTTGATGGCATGATTAGTTCTGTAGAACACAAGTCATTTTTGTTCTTTGTTTTAAGGTTCTCTGTGAAGATGTTGTATTTTCTATTTAAGCCTACTATATCTTTTACTAAGTTACACTTGACAAACACACTGGAAATAATTCTTCCACAGCTAATAGTCAGCCGGCAGCCATCCATCCATTTAAAATCAATGTGCTGCAGAACAGTGCTGCAACCTCTCTCCACTCTTCATGTCTAAAGGATATCATTACTATACTGATTCTCAATCTTCTAGACCAGCCTATGTCATGCAGTAGTTCTCAATGAAACACAATTATTGTTCATGTTTACAGGTTATACATATTGATGTTTTTGTGAACGCCTCGGACAGATATATAAAAAGTTGGCTGTATAACACATTCCTATTGAATCTCAATAACAACTACTGAGGGCATTGTTCTGTAATGTAAAGTTATCAAATAAACAAAATTACTTCAAAGTTAAGATGTTTTATGCATCTGTGTAATCTATGTCTAAAGTCAGATGCAAAATTGTGTCATAAATCAATTATTTCAAGGTGAAATCAATCCTTAAATGCAAGGAGCTTCATTGGTTGTTACTTGGTAAATAAGACATGATCCTGTTATGAGACTATTGTTCAAGAATTAAAAGGTAAACTGTAAAATGTTTGATTGGGAGGAGCAAAAATACACTTATTTGCCTGTTTAGGTAAATCCCAAGAAACATTTATCTACACCTGCATTTGTGGGCTTGAACTCCACTTATGCTGTAACAAGGGCTGTGACAGATGGGCAACTGTGCAGGGTTCAAATCTAAAACCTCAGTAGTCCTTAAATTGGAGTGCACACTTATATTGCATAGATATACACACATCTTTAATTAACATTTAACTTTTATCTACTTACTTATAATAAACAATTAATAATAAAATCAGCAAAATAAAAGACATAGAATAGTGGTGAAAATTAAAATCAAGGCTATAATTTGTCTTAGTGTCTCACTTGTTAATATACTCAAGCTGCTGTGTTTGTAAAATACCCACTTTCATGCTGATTTATTCCAGTGCACACATAACAGGATTTCTTAGTAGATAGCGTTTAGTTTTTATAAACAAGGCAGTAATGGGAGTCTTATAGTGTCACTCTAATGTAGTAATATAATAAATGTGCAGCCTGATGTCATCCAACTGAGGTAAAAAAACGCCTGTTAGTAAGTTAAGGGTTCCACATCTCCACTGCACCCTTTCAATATCTTTCTACCATCTATGTTTTAGTTACACAGGCATAATTTATCTTCAGTGTGCCCTATATACATACTGTAGTCATAGTTCACAGGTAACAAATGTATCCAGCTCAGTTCTATTTCCCACACTGCAAGGATGGATTATAAACAAAAAGGATCTTTATCCTCAGCAGCTCATATTTCTCAGTACTGAGGCTTATGATAGGGGTTTGCTTCCGCTACTTGTGTACATAGAACTCCGCTACTTGTGTACATAGAACTCCTAATTTTCAATATTTCATTTTATGTCAATTCCACCAAGGGTTCATGAGTACAAACGGCTTTTAGATTTAATTAATGTGTCACACATATGCCATAATAAAGTCACACATATATTCTCATTTCTTATATACAGTATATTCCCCTTTGTCATTTCCTTCAAAACCTATATTGAGCCACCTTTTTATTTCATATTTGCAATCTAGTTATGCCAGTGTCGCAATTCATGGTCACCCACATTTATCAGTTCGATATCACACTGCTTCTGCCTGCTTTGTACCAGTTGCCGCTATCGCGGTCACCCCTATTGGCTCAGTGTTCTACTACTGCCGCTTATTAGTTTTAACAAAGCCGCTATCACGTTCACTCTGTTCAGCAGTTCTATGTTAAGCTGGCCACACACTAGACTAACTTTCATCCAACCATCCAACTAGTTGATTGGTTGGAATGAAAATCTGGTAACGTATGGGAGTAACTGATGATCCGCAATTTGCTCTTAAATGCCAGAAAACAGATGAAAATGGTCGTTCAGACAAGTTTGTTAAATATTTGATCTAAACAATTTGTACAAACAACAGTTTTTGTCTATTTTCAAGGCATATGAGAGCAAATTGCTGAATGTCATTTGCTTTCATACCTTACCAGATATACATTCCAACCAATCAACTAGTTGGATGGTTGGATGTAAGTTGGTCTAGTGTGTGGCCAGCTTATCACTGCTACTGCCCGTCTACTGCATATATCAGTACTAATAACGCGGTCTGTCTCCTCTGTCTTACATGCCAGTTTTACTTTGTCTCAAACACATTCACTGCAGCATATTTTATATTGTCTAGGACACTTTCAGTTAGCCAATTACAGCTTAACACTGATGCTCATTTCGCTGTAACTTCTTCAATAGGCAAGCCGATTGCTTTTCTTCCCGGTTCTTTTATGTATCCTCCATCCAATCACCTTCCAATGCCTGTTTGAAACTGAAATCCAATCTTCCTAATTGGTTGCTATACATCCATTCATAATATATCTTGATTTAATCCAATATAATATAGGGCATATATAATTAATTAAGATCCAAAAATTTTTTCGCTCATTCCTTTTAATAAACTAATTTGTACATACAATCTTATCATAATTATTACACTATAACATGTTTAACACTTAATTACACCAATCACAATCATATAACATTATAAACCAAATGTGTCAGAATTTTTACCAATTTAATATTACATTTACATCCAACACCAAAAAATTACTGATTATATTTATTCATATTCCTTATCTTATACTAATATTATATACTTATATCCAATTATTGTATTATACATCAATTTATTAATTAAAGTATCCAATACAATCAATTCATATTCTTACCATTATTTATTAATATTATTTTAATCCTTACTATTACATTTTATAAAATAGCCTGCATCCATACTAAATCATAATATATCAATCCTCTATTATATTATAATATAACAAATATCTATTAGGTAATCTACCACCCTGTGAACTGTGCTTAATAACATTAGTCTACTATACATTTAATTACATTTCTACTGTGTATATACTGTACATATTTATACTATCAATTTTAATAAAACTTGAATTAACCCCTACAATAACAAAACTTGTCTCTTTGTACTTTATTTTAGATCTGATCCCATTGTTTGTTAATATTAATGCTAGTGATAAACACTTAAGCTGCATACACACACACAATGATTTTTTGAATGATTATCATTAAACGATATCGTTTAACAATAATCGTTTAAAAAAATTGTTCACTTTTTGAGTCAAACGATGAACGATAATCATTCATGTGCGTTCGCGTTTGTAGTTCAGTCAGACTTGTCAACTCAATGATGTTCATTAAGGGAAAATGCAAAAATCGTTTGTAGTTAAAAAAATTGTTCATCACACTAAAAAATTTGACAGATAATCTGACAGAAAATCGTTCATAAAATCGCTGGTAACAAAATCGTTGTGTGTGTATGCAGCTTTAGATGTATCACTCTTCAAACTTCTGTGTATAGTGTTATAAAAACCATTCGTGTCTACCAATTAATAATTCACTCCAAATTATGTGTAAAACCACATTGAAATAATCCTTAATTGTTTATTAATCCTATCATATAATATACACAAAACCCAATATTATGTCCAAATAATCTAAATTAATTATACCTAAATCCTCGCCTAACCATTAGAAATATTCTATAAATAGAATCCTCATAATAATATTATCCTCTGAAATTAGCACACTAAATTATATTATTAATTACAGACCTCATTAGTTTTGGACTAAATAGTCTACTTTCCTATTGTTGATAATATACATCTCATTATTTAAATTCCATTCGTGGATCAATTGTATTCATACAGTCCTACATTAGTATCTGTATTATAACTCACCATAGATCCTATCTTTAGTATCTGTATTATGACTTAACATAGATCCTATCAAGGGATCATTCCAGGTATTCCAGTACATGAATATCTATATTAGTTTCTATATTATGATTTAAAATATGATCTAGATGAATTTCTTCATTGCAAAAACATAGAGAAATTTGTGTTTCCATTTAGACCCTTAAGTACTACACTGTCCAACAGATCTGCCTAGTTTTTTTATGAGGAGCACCAGAGTTATATCTCCTCCTCTTAGGCATAGTATTAACTTTTCCAACCAAAATGCCATTAAACCATTCCTTTTTCCTTGATGACATCGTAAGAAATGTCTAGCTACACTAGTCAGAGCCTTCATTCTACCTTCATTTCTTTGTGCATTATTTATATTATACTCTATAATAAAGGTATCAAATAAAAAACACTTATTTGCCTGAAAAAGGAAAATTAAACTGCACCTGCATTTGTGGGCTTGAACTCCAAGGGCTGTGAAAGATGGGCAACTGTGCAGGGTTCAAAGCTGAAGGTTGATGCAGAGTGTGGAAAACAGTTTTCTTTCCTGCCCCAGGCGTTACATTTTCTAGTTATGTCTTGCATTTCTTTCCACCCATTGTATTCATTTCTGCAAAAGGTCTCCAAATTAAAATACAGTATAAGCCAACATTTGGTTTTCACTATGTCCAAAAGTCATTGTGTTGGAAGAATAATGATCTTGCTAAACAGGGAACTCCCCAAGCATGCCTCCCCCTACATTACAATCTCAAGTAATAATGTTTGTTCTGAAAAATGTAATTGTGTCATGTCCACATTCACCTTCCCCATTCACTTTCCCACCTTGCGTTGGGAAATCTGAACATGTACTTTATTAACAGAATATTCAATTAAACAATGTGTGCATTAATGTTTCTACTGTAATGATTCTTTTGTTAATAAGGTAATTGATTAGTGTGTATTGCTGCTGCAGTTCACCTTATTTACATAGATGTATATTGTTCTGATATACAATGTATTTCTAATGTGTGAAGCCCACCACACACTGTAGTGCATTTATTATGTTGGTCTTAAAACATATATAAAAAATATATAAAAATCAACAATAGTCACACACCAATGATATATATGCACTCTATAAAATTGATTCTCATAGGAACCATGGGCTTACAGTATAAAATTTAGGACATTTCCGAAGTAAATTCCGGGGTTTAATTTCCCCTCCAAGGAATAATGTCCACAGTTATTATTTATTATTCAATACTATAATTCAAGTATATGTGCCCAAATGGGTATAGATGTTGTTTAAACAGCTTGTTGTGGCTAAATAAAATAGACTCTAGATTCTGACAGGGCCTTTATATGGTTGTAAGGTCAATTGTTATAGAGCAGTGTAAAAATAAAGTCTGTCAGCTTGTTTATTCAAACTGTGCTGCTTCCATAAGATGTTCCACTTTATGTTTCCTCAATTACTTGCAGGAAAATCGTGTGCAATATCAAAAAGTCAGTTAGTACTTACTGGGTTGCTGTGGGCATGCTTCCCCTCGATCACCGGTGGGTATCCAAATGACCTCTGCCAAGTCACTGTAGTGGATAGGCAGCCTACGCAGCTGCACCAGTATTTCCAGTTGTGTGTCCCTGGGCACCGGATGGAAGTGTGCACTGACTTGATTAATCCCTGCAGTGTAGTTGTTGAAATATAAGACCTAGTGTTTTAATTTCTGTTAAAAGAGCTGGTCCGATGAGTATAAGGGTGAAGTCCCAATATCTTGGTGTGTGTCACACCTATGTCTTGACACATTTCTCCGAGCACAATATACCCCAGTTTCATTAGAAGGAATCCTTCTGATGAAACCGGTAGAAAGCTAAAGTATAAGTATAGGCACATATATCATGTATTTTATCCTCATCCTATGCAGAATTAAAGAAATAGTACATAATTAGTTATATTATATAAATACAATAAACATGAAATGATAGGACAGAACTCATCAGGGGCAATAGAAGTAGTTTTTAATCTCCCTATTCTTAAGTTTACTATTCTTATCATAGAACAATTGTCAAAGATGGTGCTCTTTATTTTCTATAGCAGTCAGTCTATAATAGTGAAGGAAATATACAAGTTACTATTTAATGACTAATAAAATGATTAACTCTTTAATATACTATTTGCAAAATATATCGATAATATAAAATTATTTTCCTATTGCAACAAGGAGAAAGTAAAATTCAGAGACCATGAACAATATACAGAATAAACCTACTTGTTTTTATCCATTCATTAATTATATTGAGAGTTAAATGGAATATCACTCCAGATGCAAGATCCATAATACATATACAATGTACACACCATTTGAATTGGAAACAGATTTGCTATCTAGTCTCCCATTGTGATTGGTCACTAGTAATTCAAAAGTCCAAGCTCTTTACCCATTTTTCTTTCCATGACAAAACTATCTAGCAATATGCACATTAGCGTTTTTGCTTCTTGCTCACATCTCTACCTGATATTTGTATGATTGTATGTTGCTGCAATAGTAAGTAATACTTAGGTCTAGAATGTGGGGATATATCTACAAGGTTAGACAAGATGTCAAAAAGCTGTGTGTAAAACTGTGCCTCATACTATAACACTAACACTGGAAAGTAGAGATGTGCGGTTCGGTTCTCCAGAAATCCGAATCCATCTGAATTTCATGGATCCGTAAAGATCTGAGTCATGGTTCTGATCTCCTGAGGCGATCCATATAGATCCGAGTCACAGTTCTGTTCTTACCGCGGTTTGGAATTTGGATTTTAAATCCAAACTTCAGGTTTTGAATTGCAAAAATTACATGAAAACCAAAACTCTTGTGGGTGGTTTTGCAAAACCAAAACACGGGGTTAGCACACATCTTTACTTGCAAGACTATTCACCCACAATATACTGTAAGTTAAAGTTGCAAAGGTTCTAAATTAAATCACATCAACTATATGTTCAATAGACAATTATTAATAGGAGACTGGCATGCGAATATGAGAAAACAGAAAATATCTCCAGATGGTTCTGGCAATTAATATGATGATTTCCTTATGTTGTAACTGATACAATATGTATATCAGCAACAAAATATTTTCAGACAAATCTGGTAACTAATATAATACAAGCAACTTTCAGTAGTAGCGCAGTTAGAGTGATATAAATGTATATGAATAATTATATCAGAATATAAGGCTTGTGAACTGCAATTTAAGACATATCATGCTGTAATAGGGGAGGAAACTACAACAGTTCACAAACCTCTTTGTATAACAGTATGTCTCTCCATATTAATAAGTTTGATTACAGTACAATAAATAAATGCGAGACATCTGGAGGATATATCATGCAGGTTAAATCTCTCTGTAGTATAAATTAAATAGACTTATCTGGGGAGAAAACTGCAGTAACAAATTAACCAGCAGTAATTATTCTCCATACTTTTCACAGTATACCTATGGAGAGACTATGCATTCACATGCAGCAAGCTTCTGTCTAAAGACAAATGGAAGATCTCCAAATAACCATTGAACTGTCTATCTACTATAAATTTTGCTACCAGAGATACAGAGTGTTAATTCTAATAAGTATACTCTAAAAAACAGCTACTCATTCACTAATAGATCTAAGATCCACAATACTCTACATGTATGTTCAAAATTGTATCTCATATATTCTAAATGAAACTAATATGTGGACATGTCACCTGCGCTGATCTGACTATAACAAATAATAATAAGTAAAGCTAAACTTACTCTGTTTTTTTTGTTCACTCTATCTATTTCAAATATTTGCTATTACCAATTGGTTAAAAATAAAAGTTATGTATGAAACAAGAGGGTTTATTCTGTGTGTTTTTCTAGTGTTACTGTGACAGACAAAGCGCAGTAGGAGTCACAAAATTCATTCTAGTTGCCTGATTCGGAGTCGCAAGCAGAAGCGCATGCTGCACTGTCTATAGGCAGTTGCCCATCTGTGAATTAATGCAAATGCCACTACAAACTCCTCTTGTGTACATCAAAGCGGCTGAATGTGCAAGGACTGAGATGCTGTCTCTTAGCTCTGTGCATGCTGTATTACTAATTGCTGAGTCTTGATATGCTACCATCAGTTGCAACATCGAAACTTGCACTAGCTCTATAGCAGATGCAGTTTTTCCCCCTGACCATGGCCTCCTATGCCTGCTTCTGTGCATTTTTGAATGCAGCCGCTTCCATTGACACATCCACAACACTCCCAAAACACGTTCACTGAATGGAACATTTCTGTGCTTATTTCTAGCCACCTTCCAGTCATTGCCCATCACTTTTCCACATTATTTTTGATATCGTCAGTCCCAATCGCAACAGCATCTTTGTGCGTTACATTCTGTTTAATGCATGCAGTAAGAGTTTTCAGAAACAGTTGCAAACATCAGCATTGTGTGCAGATTGTGTGCTACTCAAAACCAGGACCTAGGTCTCTTAGTACACCACTAAACATACACACTTTAGTTTCATAGTCTATTAAATAACAATATTCCTAACAAAATCACAATGCAATGATCTATAGTGCCTGGTTCAGAGTTGTAAGCTAATCACATCGGGACAGCAACATTTTACACAACTGCTCTGAGAAAATATGTAAATGTCACAGCCACCGGGAGATGTATTGAGACGCCCACCTGCGGATTTACAATCCAAGCATCTGCATAAAAAGTTGCAGTACCTGTGCAAAATGCTGCCACATCAGTCGCAGACCAGTTGATCATTGGCATCCTGAGTCAGCCTATGGGCCTGTAGAATGGGCCACGGAACAAATACACAGACACCAGTGATGCTACATACAGTACAAAGATGCAGTTGCTGGATCTGACACTCCTATAAAACGGTTGCAACATGCCTGTATTTTTGAACCACCCCTCCGTTACTACCCACAAATGGCCCATAACTGTCAATCACTCTGCTACTAAATCTTTTCTGCGAGTGACATAGCAGAGGCACCATGACGCATGCATTGTGTAACTTATACACATGAGCTCTAATAAAAACATTGGCCAACTGCAAAGTTATCAGCATAGCATACAACTCTGAATCAGGACCTATATCTTTCATAATCAAACTTAAAGATTAGACATAATGACATTTACAAGACACAATTTATAATCATCTAACTAAAAACATACATACAAAAACTAGATTACAAGTCATCACTCCATTACACAGATACAGTACACTACATTAAACATAGTACCAATAAACTATTCAGAACACCATATAGTAGGAATTCACCACAGACTCCACTACACAATCTATCCTCCATTATACCAAATTTCTGGGCATATTGTCACAAAACCATAACTTCAGTTTGCATGTGTATGTGTGAAGAGCCAGACAGAAAATATTCCCAAAAGCAGTGTCTCCAAGGCTATTGTGTGAAAGTAGGAGGGTGTTAGATGGGGTAGAGATGCCATGGAATAAGAAGGAAAAAATCTCTATGAACAGTGCCTCCTGAGATCAAAAAAGATTATAGTTGGCGGAAGCCCCTATAAGTGGTGTCCATTGAAAAAGAGCTGGCCACCAGATCGAAGAACCAATGACCAATGGAAGAGGGGTTGGTGAAGACATTGGAAGTCCTAGGGCAGCAGTGGCCTATGCAAAATAGCTTAATCAGGCCACTGCTAACCAGATGATGGTTAGCACCACAGACAGGCAGACCTGAGTGGCCAACCTCAGGTGAAGATGACCAGAAGGCCTGAGGTTGTAGTGATTGGCCCGCCTCAGAAGGCCCTGACTGAACCAGAATTATTTCACTTGAAGAAGGCAGGACCGGTAAGTCCACAAGTGTGTTCTGTTTCCAATTGATCACCATGGCACTGTGGACATTAGGCACAAAACTTCAGAGAACACCCCATGGATAGGCAGGTGCTAGAGTCAAGCCACTGTGGGCATTAGGCTCAATTACTGTATCAGGCCCCATGTTAGGCAGGCACTAGGCCTGAGTCACTGAGGGTACTAGGCCCTTTAGGAATTGCACCAGCCCCATTGTTCGGCAGGCACTACACCCAAGACGCAGAAGGGCACTGGGACCTATAGTAGACTCCTTTTTTCATGTATAGCTTCCCAAGGGTCAATCATCCTGCATCTACCACAGTCAGGCCCCCATTAAAGGTAGCTGTTGGTAAGGTATCTGCATGTATTCATTGCATGCATTGCTTTGTAAATGTATTGGTGGGGAATATAGTAGTAGTGTGCTGTTGATGGGTGTTGATGTGGTGAGTGCACTACAGCCAGCCTGTGATTGTCATTATTGTTTCACCAGGTCAGTTATAGTTATAGGGCCCTGATAGATTTTATATATATATATATATATATATATATATATATATATAGTCGGGCTTTGTGGGTGATACACACCTTGAGAAAGGGTCAGTGTACTAAAGCTGTGTATTTGGACTGCTTCTTTATGCATACTTGCAGGTTTTCAGATGATGTCCACTGTCCAACAAGGTTACAAGAGTGCTTGGGTCTAGGATCAAGATTATCCCTCCTGCACCATCCATATCTGACCTGTGTTTCAGGTTCGTTACTTCAGCGGCAGTCGTATGGTGAACGCAAGTTAAGTAAAGTAAAGTAAGTGCCCAACTACACCTGCACAGCTGCATGCTTGCACCACCACTATACAGGCCCCTTTCACAATTGTATTGCCAGGTAAGGGACTTGGTAGGTAACCCTGTAGGAGCTCTTTTGTCTAATAGTAAGACAAAGGGCTAAATGTAATAGGGTGTGTGTAAAATTGTCAGAACAAACTCACACCTACTCGCACAGTTTGTAGCGCGAGTTTGTCCCACAACTCGCAAATATAATAGGTTGGGAGTTTGTGGGTGCGAGTTTGACTGGCAAGCAAGTTCATGGCAGTTAAACTGCAGGTAAACTTACAGTTTAACTCACAGTTTAACTTTAATGGTGGGAACTAAAGTCCATTTCTACCATTGAAGTCAATGTGGGGAACCGCTCATTGGCTGAGAGGCGGAGGCTGAAGCTGCATTCACGAAGTACCATCCTTAGAGGATGGTACTATGTCCTGTGGGTCTGCGCTTCTCGTTTTGTTATTTTAAGACCGTGAATGTCTGCAGAGAATGAAGAGGACCAGAACCAAGGAGTAGGTGAGTATGTTTATATTTAAGAGGTACCAATCTGGAATGTACTGGAGAAGGGGACAGACTAGCGCTAGGGACAAGGTAAGTATGCAGTGTGAGTGCAGGTGAGTGTGAGTGAGTGAATGAGTGAGTGTATGTATGTATGTGTAATAAAAATAAACACATATAAACATACGATGTGTGAGTCTTGTCTTTTTTAATATTGATTTTGCAGGTGAAATAGAGGTATCAGCAGGACTTTAATGCCCCTCATTTGGCTCTATAGTCTATATAGTCGGGCTTTGTGGGTGATACACACCTTGAGAAAGGGTCAGTGTACTAAAGCTGTGTATTTGGACTGCTTCTTTATGCATACTTGCAGGTTTTCAGATGATGTCCACTGTCCAACAAGGTTACAAGAGTGCTTGGGTCTAGGATCAAGATTATCCCTCCTGCACCATCCATATCTGACCTGTGTTTCAGGTTCGTTACTTCAGCGGCAGTCGTATGGTGAACGCAAGTTAAGTAAAGTAAAGTAAGTGCCCAACTACACCTGCACAGCTGCATGCTTGCACCACCACTATACAGGCCCCTTTCACAATTGTATTGCCAGGTAAGGGACTTGGTAGGTAACCCTGTAGGAGCTCTTTTGTCTAATAGTAAGACAAAGGGCTAAATGTAATAGGGTGTGTGTAAAATTGTCAGAACAAACTCACACCTACTCGCACAGTTTGTAGCGCGAGTTTGTCCCACAACTCGCAAATATAATAGGTTGGGAGTTTGTGGGTGCGAGTTTGACTGGCAAGCAAGTTCATGGCAGTTAAACTGCAGGTAAACTTACAGTTTAACTCACAGTTTAACTTTAATGGTGGGAACTAAAGTCCATTTCTACCATTGAAGTCAATGTGGGGAACCGCTCATTGGCTGAGAGGCGGAGGCTGAAGCTGCATTCACGAAGTACCATCCTTAGAGGATGGTACTATGTCCTGTGGGTCTGCGCTTCTCGTTTTGTTATTTTAAGACCGTGAATGTCTGCAGAGAATGAAGAGGACCAGAACCAAGGAGTAGGTGAGTATGTTTATATTTAAGAGGTACCAATCTGGAATGTACTGGAGAAGGGGACAGACTAGCGCTAGGGACAAGGTAAGTATGCAGTGTGAGTGCAGGTGAGTGTGAGTGAGTGAATGAGTGAGTGTATGTATGTATGTGTAATAAAAATAAACACATATAAACATACGATGTGTGAGTCTTGTCTTTTTTAATATTGATTTTGCAGGTGAAATAGAGGTATCAGCAGGACTTTAATGCCCCTCATTTGGCTCTCCAAGTACCAGCATGTGGGGGAGACTTGCTCAGTCCTCTAATTTTCCTGTAAAGGACAATAATATTTTAACAATTTTTTATACTATCAACTTGCCACCCATAGCCCAGGGGTGGTGGGGATAGCACCAGGCTATCAGCCCCAGGTGGGGGTGTCCTGGAGAAGGGGGACCCCTTTACTGGGGGGTCCCCATCACCCCAGTGATCCCCTACCTGGGCTGACTAGTGTTGGGTGTTGAATACTTTAGCAGGGGGACCTCATGAAGTGGGTCCCACTGCTACTGCAGAAAGAGCCCTGTGCTAGTTGTGAATAATAAGGGGGACCCCTACTCATTTTGTACCCTTATTTCCACAATCAGGACTGGCTAACAGAGTCTGATGCTGGTTGTTAAAAAATATGGGGGAACATCTTTTTCCTGGTATTTCCATATACAGTACTGGCTCACACAGACCAGGCATTGCTGTGCTTTTGAGTTGGGGGGGACCCCACATTATTTTTTCTTGATTTTTACACTCTATTAAATTTTTACACCCAGAAGCCTTCATGGATCCCAATGATCTGTGAAGGCTTTGGTAAAACACACACCTGCTCAGGCTATACTCACTAGCCTACAGCAGGTCAATTATTTTGCAAGTTTTATTGAAGTAATTCTGTGCGAGTTTAAAACTCCCAGTCTATTGCATTGGGCTAGTTGTATGTTTTCCATTGAAAAGCATCTGGATCCAAATTTGGCCATTGTGAGTTGCAGGAAGGAGAGAAACATGAAAGTTTGTATGTTCTCACATACTATTACATGTTGGAGTTGTAATAAAATGTGAGTTTAGCATTAAACTAATTTTTTTATAACTCACACCCAATTACATTTAGCCCAAAGTCTTAGATGCTGTCTGTGAATAGCATATTCTAATATGTTAATAAACATTTGCCTTTTTCATTTTCATTCACCACTTTAAAATGATTGCAGAAGAGGAAAATAAGTGTGAACAATGGCCCTCATTCAGAGCCGTACGCTCTGAGCAGAGCGCACGCTCTGAATGAGGGCCGCCCTCCATAATTCTGGAGTGTCCTCCTGGACGCTCGTATAGCTGTGGGTCACCACCCACAGCCTATACGAGCGTGCAGTTTAATGGCCGCGATGGTCATGAGCATCGCGACCGTCGAAACTGCGAGCCGGAGCCTGCGGTTGAGGTTTTCAACCGCAAGGCCCGGAGTGATTTTGGCTCTATCAGAGCCAAAATCACTCCCACTGACATCACTAGTGATGTCAGTGGGCCGGTTTCTGATGGTAGGCGTTCCCTTGGGAAAAAAAAGTCTGTCTGACTCCTACCATCATTGTGTGTGACAGCCTCTGTCCTCCGCATCCCTACCCTATGCATGGGACACCTCTCTGTCTTTTTTTTTTCTCCTTTTGCATGTGAGTCTCTGTCCTTTTCCTCCTTTCTTCATGTATGTTACAGCCACAGTCTCCCTTGACCTCCCCTCTGTGGGTGAAAGCCTCTGTCTCTCTGCATGGGACAGGTTCTGTTTTGCTCTCCCTCCTCTCTGCTTGACACAATTCTGGTCTCCTACTTGCCCTCTCTCAGGGTTGGATGTACTAAGGCAGAAATGTGGTAAAAAATAAAGAAGCCCATAGGTTTATATTGGGTAACACCATCTAAAGATGGAGTTATTCACTGGGTTGAAGCTCAAGAATACCTTGCATCTCGGAGCTTTGTTCATATGAGAAATGCAGTCAAACTAAAAAAATTGCTCTTTTCTGGAGTTTGACCATATTTCTTATATGTACAAAGCTCCAGAATGCATTTGACCCAGTGAGTAACACCATCTTTAGATGGCATTACCCAATAGAGGCCTATGGGCTTCTTTCCATGTCCTGCCCTGAGAAGAATCCAATTGGACCCCTTCCAGTGTGCTCAGCAGTGTGCACATCATTCTGCACATGCGCAGAAGGAAGCCAGAGGGACTTTTTGGTCAAAAACCTGGAAATCCCTCTATCGTAAAGGACAGCTATTAATGGAAGAGCTGTCCTCTGTGATTTTCTATGTACATTCCAGCAATATTATTGTCGGTATGTAACTGATATGTGGCAGAATGTACAGCATCATGGACATGATGCTTAGAACATCTCACCCTCTGTGTGATAGTCTCTCTGACTTTTCATATGACAGCCTGTATCTCCCACCACCCCTTTATGTAACATTCTACATCACCACCCCATCTCATTTGTGTGTCATCCTCTGTCTTCTTCCCTCCATTGTGCTTGTGAAAGCCTGTATGTCCATTTCCCCACCCCTCTGCATGTGACATTCTCTCCATACCCCCATTTTGGATGTGAAAACTTATGTATTCCTCTCCTCCATGTGTGACTGTATCAGTTTCCAACTTCCCTTGACTCCATGTGTGACAGCCTCCCATTCAGACTTAACCCTCTTTCCCCTCATAGTGTTACAGCCACCTCTCCTCTCTCCTTTGTCTATCTCTGTGTATGACAGTCTTCACACCTTGCTCTATCTGTTACACGTGGAACACCCCTTCTCCACAAAACATTTGGTCGGGATCTTAGTGAATGTAGTTGGTTTTGAGAGGAGAAGGCATTGGCTATTAATTTAATTAAGATGTGAAGGAGGGTCTAAAAATCTAATTATTATGAATCCCAAGCTTGTTCCGTGTGAACCCCCTAGAACCCAGGCTAGCGAGATCTTCCACCACTAACATCCACCCATTGTTCCCTTAGATCTATAAATGATCACTGGTACTTAGGTGGCCACCTGATCTTAATACTCAGGGTAGTAGTGGTTCATACAAATAAACTATGGGATCCGATAGTGAGAGGAACAGCCAGAATAGGTATAGTCAGTTTTTCAGCTTGGGAGCCGATTATGCAGCTTATGAGCTGATGAGGTGACTTGGAAGTCAGTGGTGCACAGCTGGGAGCAAAAGTTCTATACAAGTGGTGCGGCTTTGAGACCTGATGATGTGGCTTTAGAACTGGTGGTGTGGCAGAAGCCTATAGAAAAAAAAGTTAATTGATGGTGCAGCTTTGAGAGCCAATGGTGCAGCTTGGGAGCCTGTACACAAGTGGGTGTATTTTAGATGCAGCTTTGATAGCAGATAGTGCGGCTTGAGAGCTGGTACACAAGTTTTTGTATTTGCGATGCGGCTTTGAGAGCTTTTGGTGTGGCTTGAGAGCTGGTACACAAGTTTGTGTACTTGCAATACGGCTTTGAGAGCTGATGGCAGCACGGAGGCTGCTGGTGCAGCTGGAAAGCCGATGTAGTGGCTGGTGAGCTGGTGGCAGCATGGAAGCTACTGGTATGGCTGGGAAGCAATTGTAGTGGCTGGTGAGCTGGTGGCAGCACAGGAGCTGCTGGTGTGGCTAGGGAGTCAACAGAGAAGCTTGGAAGCTGCTAGTAAGAACCAGGATACACTTCCAAGAAAAGATACAGAATGCTGACCATGCAGCTGAGCAGAGAGAACCTACAGGTATGCTATAGTCAATGCGGTGCCAAAAGGGCAGCGTGCACAAATAGGAGGAGGAACAAATCATGCTGTGCCATGGATATCTCCTGAGATATACAGATCGCCTAGCAACTGAGGGAACCAGAACAACAGTCATTAGAAGGTAAACCGCTAGTGAGAGACAAGTCATGACTGTGACTTGTAACAGTAATGAAAGAAAGAGGCTATTCATTTTTTTGGGACTATTATTAATGATGAGCTAATTGTGGTGTTGGAGGCTAATTAATTGTGGGGCAAAAAAAATTAGGATGAGTTTATGAGACTATTAATATAATATGGTGGTGGTTTGGTGACTAATAATGAATGATTATCACAGTTTGGGAGAAGGAGGACTATTTATTAAATGTATTGTTGGGGCAGCTTGGTGGAATATAGGGCTATTTATTATATGTAAATATAGATGTATCCTCATACACCTAGGGGTAAATTTTATAAATGGTTGATTTTAGATCGATTTTAAAATCGAGCTAATCAGTCAATATTAACAGGATTTCCAACTGCAATATCTGCATATCTATCATCCATTGTGTTTCAACTTCAATTGACACCCGACGTCGACGTCAGTCGGAATTTGCAGGTGGAAATGCCATTATTTTTGATCTTGTAGTTCAAAACCAATGGCAAAATGAACTTAAAACATGATTGCACACCCGTCCAAAAAGAAGCACTGCACAAATAACTATGATCTGTGCAGTGCTTCATATGGTTAAAAGCAATAAACTAGCTATTTTTTTTTAAATGGCATGGGATCATCCCCTAAACTCATAACCAGCTCTGGAACTTTCAATTTGTTTTGGTCAAGGAAAATAAGTGGAAAAACTGGCATGGGGACCCCTCGATTTTTCATTAACCAGCACCAGGCTTTGGTTTTGACAAAACCACCCTCAAATGTTTTGGTTTTGGCAAAACCATCCTCAAGTGTTTTGGTTCAAATATGGTATTGGTTTTGGATTTTGTAAATTGATAAAATCAGCTAAAATCATGTACTGTAAGTTGAAACTGTTTTCTTCCTACAGTATTATTAACATCAATAACATTAATTTCCCAAAATTTCAAGTTAATTTTGACCACCTCACACTATTGTTTTTTTCTACCAATATTGGCCAAAGGCTGCAGTGAGCAGAGGGCTGGAAATCCTAAGAAATCAAGACCTCAAAAATAAAAAGGAGTATCCCCTCCCAAGGATCTACTGGGCTTGGGATGAAAGTCCAGGGCTATTCCCTGCACCTCTGTTGTCAATAGGTGCAGGGTTAATTGTGTAAATAATCAGCACTTCCCTTAGATATCAATGGGAATGACTGGCCAAGACACAGTCTTATCACATTAGGCATTGTACCAGGTACAATGTGAGACTGTGGAAATTGGGATTTGCATTTTTTTCTGTTAAGAAGACCTATTGATGTCTACAGTACATGGATCCAAGAGGGTCTGACCCAAGGGATTTGTGAGTATTGTTTTTTTTTGTAATGAAGGAGTAAAACCTCCAGTATCTGCATTTTGTCATTATTTTAATATTTTCTTCACAGTGGGTCTACAGGTACAGCAAGCCTGCCAGGGTATGCTGGTACTTGTGGAGTAACAAGTGCCAGCATGAAGGGGCAGTCTTGCAGGGGCCTGTGCCTGTAGTCTGTAAAGAACAATATTATAATCTTTTTGCACACCATTATCCCTGCACCTACTGCCACCAGGGATGCAGTGAATAGCCCTGGGCTGTAAGAGTCTTTAGAGGGAAGACCCCCATTTTATTTCTGGGGCTGGTTTTACATTGCTGCCAAGTGTAAGCCTCCCAGCTGGTTCAGTCTGGTGCTGGTTATAAAAAAATTGGGGTGACCTCACATTGGTTGTCTCCCATTTTCCTGTACTAGATCAGACTGTAAGGTCCAGGGCTGGTTATGGATTTAGGGGGGGAAACCCACATTATTTTTGATTTTTTTTTTTAACTCTTTCTTTACTTTTAACCTTAAGTCATCTGTGCAATGCATCTCCCAAACTTGCCTGCAACAGACAGGTCTATTATTTGGCCATGTTTTTTGGATGGTTTTGGGTCATTTTACAATACAACCATTAGTAAATCTGGGTGCTTCTATAGTCTTTATGCATCCATATAAAACTATTGATTGTGAGTCTAATTTACTTTTCTTCTTTTACTTAACTATCTGCATTTTAATTAGTAATGACTTTTGCATTTGCTTGTTCTTGTTTTTGTGTTTTGATGCTCTCCAATGTTCTTCTTTTTTCTTTTCTTTTCATTGTTTGGCATTACTTTATATTGTTCTGTTTTTTTTTTAAATATATAATTGCAACTGACCAAAACCGAAAATTTGAAATAAAAATAAAAATGGATTCAGAAATCATTTTGGAAAAATATGAAGTTTTATAGTAAAGAGAACAATAAAGGTAAATACAAAAACTTTTCTTTAAATTGTATGTTTGTTTTTTTGTACAATTTGGAATATCTATGTATCATATACTGTATATATTTGTCTTTCAATGTATCTACTTTTTATTTTTATTCAATTGGTCTTGTTCTTTGATACTTTGCATTAAGGTATAAGTGAATCAGATACGGTAAGATATATAGTGTACATACAATAACCATGGTTACTCAAGCTTTCTATAATCCTTCTTAGACCATAGTGACTTGTCTTCCTCCTATCTGCAACAAAACAGATTGATAGGTGTTTGTAATTACTTTCACTGCAAGATCACATTAAGTTAAGAAACAACCTGATGAATTGGACATGTTTGAAGACAGACATTCATTGGTAGAGTTGATGTCATATATAAACTGTAAATATATATATATATATATATATATATATATATATATATAATTTTTTTTCCACAACAATTCTGGCAATGAACTTCTGTCTTCAAATGTATATGCACATATTGTTCTAAAGATTTCCAATTTATGTGCTTGTAATCTATTACATTAGCAGCACCCAATCAGTGTTTGTTTTTAATATAAATATATTTATATATATATATATATATATATATACACACACACCACGGGAGTGGCACTCGGGGCTATGTAGAAGAATTGAAACTACAACACCACAAGTTGTTACAACTTGCGGTTTTGTAGTTTCTATTCTTCTACACAGCCCCGAATGCCGCTCCCGTGTATTGCTGCTACACATTTTTGTCGTGGGGGCACCGGGCGCTGATATTTATTATACGAGTGCTGGACCATTGTGGTTATATATATATATATTTATATATTTATATATATATATATATATATATATGTATATATATATATACACAGTATATAGAATCAAATAGACAAGGTAACAGTTTTATTAGAAAAAGTTCAGAACACTTACGATGTATCAGAATAATAACAGCATCAAGCAAGGCATTGGCAAATACCATCACATAAAAGCATGCACCCTAAGGGCATGTCGCAGCAGGACTTGTGGACCGGACCTCCTCCTTAGTGCCAGCTGAGACACCAGACAATGTTAGCTCCAGGCAACCCCAAACATGTTTCGTCACACAAATGGACTTACTCAGTGGGCGTGTCCAAACTCAGCAGTTGAACAGACTTTTATTTCATACATAATTAGACCTCAATGAACCTCACCTGGATCATTTTTATCACTTTGTTTAAACAGACTTATAAATGTGCTACTACAAACATACCAAACATATAATGATAGCAAATACATTATATACACAATGTACATACTGTACATGAATGAATATCATATCAGTATCACAAAGTAATAAATATAAGAGAGAAATATAAGCACAAATAATATTGCAAGACATGGTGCACACAGATAATGACCCCTAACAAAAAAATATATACACATATATACTTCCAAAAATATTATACAATATTTTAGAATTAAAAATTAGCACCTATAAGACAGAAAAAGAAAGAAACAACTAAATTAATAGCATACAGAAATAAAAAATAAAAAACACTAAAAATAAAAATACATAGATGCAAGCTCTCAGACCAAAAAGGTATCCACGATTCAACAACAGTTTGGTCCAGCTATGCAACCTAGACCTATAAATACAAACCAAATACATTCTACATGACAGACTGCAGATTTTCAAAGTACACCTTAATAATGACCTATATGGCCATTCAAACTATTAAAAGCCCTTAATATTTGGAACAGGACACCCTGAAAAAACAGATTTTACTCTAACAAAAAAGGAACCAGATCACAACCTTCATTTAGACCATACGGGGCGAAAGTATTCAGTCTGTGAATCCAGAATGTCTCTCGTTTTGCTAACTTCCTTAAAAGATTTCCCCTTCTCTCATCTGGAACAATATGTTCAATCACCTTAAATGAAAGGTTTTAAACCAAAGATGACTGACAGTCAGCAAAGTGTCCTGGTACACTATGATTTTTGATATTACTGAGAATATTTCTAATATGTTCTAACATTCGCAACATAATTTGCCTCTTAGTCTTGCCAACATATTTAATCCCACATCGATTACACTCAATTAGATAAATAACAAATGTGGTTTGACAATTCCTAAAACTCTTAATATTGAAACTATTCATTCCAGATGAGTCACTAATAGTGAACGAAGGGGAGACCATAATCTATCCATATTAATGTAATGCTTATATGCATAGACATCTAATTGAAATAGAGATTAGTATCTCATTACCCTGAGGGAGTTTTTGTAGATATAAAAACACATGGCAGCCAGGAAACCGGAAGTGATGTCATAGTTGATTACAATCATGCTTGTTTGTCCCCATATCCCTTGAAGAAGTCCAATACAAGGACGAAACGCGTTGGTTGCTCCTGCTCTCTACCTTTTTTCATAAACTTACCAGTTTTATGATCAGATAAACCAATTCCATTATCATTTACTTCTACTTTTTAAATTATTTATTCCTGTATTTGTATATTTATGTGTTTTTTCCGTATACTATCCTACCTGTATTGGGATAGTTTCTTTATTGTTTAAATAAACATAGTTTTATACTTTTTATATACTAATTCTTTTTTTTCACGTATTTATTATGCACTGATATATATATATATATATATATATATATATATATATACAGTCTGGTCCATAAATATTGGGACATTGACAGAAATTTCATATTTTGGCCTCTATTCACTACCACAATGGCTTTGAAATGAAACAAACAAGATGTGCTTTAACTGCAGACTTTCAGATTTAATTTGAGGGTAATTACATCTAAATCAGGTGAACAGTGTAGGAATTACAACGGTTTCTATATGTGCCTCCCACTTTTTAAGGGGCCAAAAGTAATGGGACAAACTAAACAATCCTAAATCTAACTTTCACTTTTTAATACTTTGTTGCAAAACCTTTGCAGGCAATTACAGCCTGAAGTCTGGAATGCATAGACATCACCAGATGCTGGGTTTCATCCCTGGTGATGCTCTGCCAGGCCTCTACTGTAAATGTCTTCAGTTCTTGCTTGTTCTTGGGGCATTTTCCCTTCAATTTTGTCTTCATCAAGTGAAATGCATGCTCAATCAGATTCAGGTCAAGGGATTGGCCATTGCGTAACATTCCACTTTTTAGCCTTAAAAAACTCTTTGGTTGCTTTTGCAGTATACTTTGGGTCATTGTCCATCTGCACTGTGAAGCACCGTCCAATGAGTTCTGAAGCATTTGACTGAATATGAGCATATAATATTGCCCGAAACACTTCAGAATTCATTCTGCTGCTTTTGTCAGCAGTCACATCATCAATAAATACAAGGGGACCAGTTCCATTGGCAGCCATACATGCCCATGCCATGACAATACCACCATCATGCTTCACTGATGAGGTGGTATGTTTTGGATCATGAGCAGTTCCTTTCCTTCTCCATACTCTTCTCTTCCCATCACTCTGGTACAAGTTGATCTTTGTCTCATCTGTCCATAGGATGTTGTTCCAGAACTGTAATGGCTTTTTTAGATGGTCTTCCTGTTTTTGAGGCTCACCAATGGTTTACATCTTGTGGTGAACCCTCTATATTCACTCTTGTGAAGTTTTCTCTTGATTGTTGACTTTGTCACATATACACCTACCTCCTGGAGAGTGTTCTTGATTTGGCCAACTGTTGTGAAGGGGTTTTTCTTCACCAGGGAAATAAGTCTTCTGTCATCCACCACAGTTGTTTTCCGTGGTCTTCTGGGTCTTTAGGTGTTGCTGAGCTCTCCGGTGCATTCTTTCTTTTTAAGAATGTTCCAAACAGTTGATTTGGTCACACCTAATGTTTTTGCTATCTCTCTGATGGGTTTCTTATGATTTTTCAGCCTAATGATGGCTTGCTTCACTGATAGTGACAGCTCTTTGGATCTCATATTGAGAGTCGACAGCAACTGATTCCAAATGCAAATGTCACACCTAGAATCAACTCCAGACCTTTTACCTGCTTAACTGATAATGAAATAATGAGGGAATAGCCCACACCTGTCCATGAAATGGCTTTTGAGTTGATAGTCCCATTACTTTTGGCCCCTTAAAAAGTGGGAGGCACATATAGAAACAGTAATTCCTGCACCGTTCACCTGATTTGGATGTAATTACCCTCAAATTAAAACTGAAAGTCTGCAGTTAAAGCACATCTTGTTTGTTTCATTTCAAAGCCATTGTGGTTGTGAATAGAGGCCAAAATATTAAAATTCTGTCAATGTCCCAATATTTATGGACCTGACTGTATATATATATATATATATATATATATAAATTTATTGTATGCTAAGATTTCACATATTTATTAATTGTATTATTACTCTTTGAAATATTACAAATATTTAGCCACTTGTAGAGTTTTCTGTTATCAATTGTATTTATACACTTGGCACTTTGTTTTTCACTCAGCACTTTATATGGTGAGGTTAATATTGTAAACACACATATTCAAGGCATATATGCGCATTTGGCGCTCAGTTTCCAGTTCTGTTATTTGCATAAATATAAATATATACATGGATAGTAGGAGATTACAGCACCAAATAGAGTAAGACCCCTTCTACAACAGAAAGTGAAGACCATATATTTGTTTACATAACTTGATAAGATACAGTAATAAAATAGATTCCCTGTGATCAAACAGTGATAAAAAAAAATAAAGCACTCCCTAACAGTTTAGGTGTTAGCTCCACAGTAGAAATATAATTGGGAATCTGTTACATATACTGAAATAATAGTAATGAAACTAATGTAGAGTGCCAAACATGCTCAATTCTGTGAATTAGCAGCTCCACCATTTTATGAGTGACAGCAATCTCACTCTGTGAGAGTGCTGAATCTGCAGTTAACCACATGGTGTCATGGCATGCCATATCTGTATTACACAAGGAACACATCCTTGAAGGCATCAGCCTTAATGATCGTATGTTAATTGCTTTTTGGAGATTGAGTGGCAGAAATTCAATAGGTTTTGTGAATTTTCAAATCATGTCTAAGTAGCCTTAATGGGACATGTGAAACTATAAGGTTTTTTGTCTATGGAATTTCATAACTTTTTTAAAATTTAGTAACTATCAGGGTTTGAATGAGTAAACTGGGCCACCTGCAGGGGAGAAGGGCAACAAAATGGTACACTAACATAGGTGAAATGGGGGACAGTACACGGGAGGTGGTTTGGGAGGTGCAGAGTGCAAGACGGCTGTAGGCAAGTGGGTTAGCGGCAGCAGCAGTGGTGTAGAGCAGTGGCAGCGGTCCAGTGCAAAGGGGACGTCAGAGGGCTCACTGGTAGTGCGCATGCACCCGAGAAAATAAAATCAATAAGTCACAAATGCACGAAAGCAGCAGTGAGATCCATCTATGCATCTATGTTAAAAATTGAATGTATAAAAAAGGTGCCCCCCCAAAAAACGCAACCAGCACCGGGCTTTTAACAGCCAGTCCTGGTTGTGTTTAAATGCATGGGAAAAATGACATAGGGGTTCCCCTGTACTTAAGCAGAGCCAGCACTGGGCTAGTCAGAACCAGCCCTGGTTGCCAAAATATGGGAACAAATGATGTAGGGGTCCCCCATATTCAGCACAACCAGCACTGGGCTCTGAGTCAGGCCCTAGTTCTGGAAATACAGGGGGAAAAATGCATAGGGTCCACCTGTATTTACCAGAACCAGCACCGGACTCCTCTTTCTAGCAGGGGGTGATGCCACAGCTAGGGGAGCCCTTTCACCAGGCCCACCAGTCAAAGCATCACCACCACTAGTCAGCTAAGGCCAGGGATCCTTGGGGAGCTGGGGATCACCCCAATAATGGTGTCCTCTTCTCCAGGGCACCCCAGGATGATAGCCCGGGGCTATCCCTTGCATCCCTGGGAGGTGAGTGCTGGGTTGATTGTGTTGTGTGGAGCATATGCTAATATAAATATGTCTTTTGAAGGAGTGCTACAGGTCTCAGCAGGCATCCCTGCATACTTTCACTTGGAGAACCACAATTACCAGCAGGTGGGGCATTAAGGGCCTGCTGGTACCTATAGTACCCCTGCAAAATAAATATTAAAATAAAAAAAGACAATTTTTGAAAGTATTTTATTTTGCCATACCTTCCCTGGGGGTGGAAGCCTTTAAGCTCTTTTACATGGCTGCTGCTACGCCCCAGGACTTCTACGGCATCTTCACCTAATTGGCGTCGGCAATTAAGCTCTTTTACACGGCTGCCACCCATCCAGGGCTTCATGCTTCAGCTGGTCTTTTCTCTGGCTACCTGGCTGATGTACTGAGTGGAAGTAATTTATATAATCCAGCCAAGGGGCCGGGGCGATGACATTGCGATCTGTGATTGGCTCATGGTGTTGAGGTGCCATTTTTTAAAAGGACATGCTCGGTTCTCACCATTGAAGTCAATGTTGAAAACAGCTCATTGGCTGAGAGACGGATGGCTTGCCTCTCTCAGCCAATGAGCACTCCACACCGGGATTTCTGACCTGGAATGCCAGGTGGAGCTGTAATTCAGGTAGTATTGTTCTCTACTATTGTACAAGGGTCCGCGTATTTTCGTTTTTTTTTTTTTTGCCAAGACCCTGGATTGTCTGAAGAGGACAGATTTACACATAGGAGGAGGTGAGTATGGATTTTTTTATTACAGATAATCCATAGGATTATCTACTGGAGAAGAGGACAGATGGGCTACAGGGATAATAGGTGAGTATATGAGATAGTGTGTGCATGTGTGAGTACATGTGTGTGTGTACATGTATGTTTTAATAAAATTTTACTTTTGTATGGTGTTTGTGTTCTGTGGTTTTTTTAATATTGCTTTTGCAGTGGAACTACAGGTACCAGCAGGCCCAGTAATGCCCCACATGCTGATACTTGTGATTCTCCAAGTACCAGCATGCGGGGGAGGTTTGCTGGGAACTGTAGTTCCACAGCAAAAGACAATATTTTAACTCTTTACTTGCACCACACTTTACACAATCAACCCAGCACCCACTGCTCCAAGGGTGCCTGGGATAGCCCCAGGCTGTCAGCCTGTGCATGGGATGCCCTGGTGAGGCCAGGGATCCCTGGCCTGGGCTGACTAGCGGTCAGGGATGATGCTTCAACTGGGGAGCCTGGTGAAAGGGCTATTCTGGCTGTGGCATCACCCCCTGCAAGAAAAAGTCCAGTGCTGGTAAATACAGCTGTATTTCCAGAACCAGGGCCAGCTCAAAGGCCAGTGCTGGTTGCACTGAATACAGGGGACCCCTACATCAATTGTCCCCCTGTATTTTGGCAACCAGGGCTGGTTCTGACAAGTCCTGTGCTGTACTGTGCTTCATACGGGGGACACCTACATAATTTGTTCCCTGTATTTAGCACAACTAGTACTGGGTCTCCATAGCCTGGTGCTGGTTGTTTTCTGGGGGCTGGGGCCACGCTATTTTTTTTTATTACACACAGAAACAGGTATCATGGATCTTTCAGATCTGAGCCTGCAACTGTGTACTGCTACCTCCCCCGGGTCCTATTACTTTCACCACCACCGTCTGCACTGCTGCCAGCACCGCTGCCACTAAGGCCCGCTACCGTCCCCGGGTCCCGGCCAAAGCAAATGCCAGCTACCCCCTGCGTCTTTCCCCCAGGTCCCGCTGCAGCTAATGACCACTTCTTTCCCCTGAGCCCACCACTGCTAAAGCCCACAAATGACAGCCATCTTTGTGCACCCAAGTGTATCCACAGTGAGTACACCTGCTGGAGGCTCCTACTGAGGCTGCGCAACAAGTTGAAATTTCCTATCTATTTAATGGCGCATTCTCAAGATAATAGCTTAAAAACTGTAACTTTCTAATTTATCTGAACCTCAAAAGCACGTACTCTGGCACAATAGTTACCTAATGAAACGAACCCCAAGTCTAAATTCGCCCCCTATGCCTTCCCCCAAAAAACCCATAGAGAACAGCAGAAAAGTGGTCCTAATTGAGAATGTTAGAAAAAAGTGACAGAACTTTAGATTATGCCCAAATACTCCTTTTTTACGATTTTGCCCTGAAATTTTGCATGCAGCACCAAGCAACATTTCTACCCATCTGTGCCAAGTTTCAGTTTGGTAGCTCCTTCAACTTTTTAGGTGTAGCCCCTTAAACACCATGCCCCCCCTCTGGAATTCTCTATGAGAGAATTGAAGTTTTTCAGATGCAGCCTTAATATGGTGAAGGTAAGGGTCCACAAATTACGCAGGGCCGCAAACCTAGATGCTTCTTTAGATTTGAGACTCAAAGTTCAAACTTCTATTCTGAATCTGAGTCCACAGTGAGCCTCCATCCATGTGGTTTTTCTTTTTTAGACCCATATATAAGAACCACAAGGGGAAGTCCAAATAAGAATAGGCAACCACACCTGCAGTGAAGAGGTTATAAGAGGAAGGGGGAGGCTATGGGGAAGGAAGGCTATGAGGAGCTAATTTTTCAAAACACCCCCTGACTAAGGCAGAACACTCTTTACTATCTAAAGGAACTTCCTTAAATACTACCTGTCGATTTAACTAATTTCAGTAGTCCATTGATCACTTCATGATGGGTCGGAAACTAAGATTGAGAGAGTTTTTTGACAATAAACCTCAGATCAAAATTGTAAACCAAATTAGCCTTTTAAAAAAGCCATTTCATTTGATCCTCCATCTTCTAATGCTAGCCTCAAAACATTTTTGAGACTTGTAGACCCAGCTGTAGGCAGGATGCTATGAACAGATAATCAATTGATAATCTACTGTAAGCATTGATTAATTTAAGGCTTTAAGATCTCCTCAGAATGACTCATCTATAGTCATATGAAATGCAGATAAAGGTGGGGCTCCATGACTTTACAGATTATGAAACTGAATTCAGAAAATAACTGTCAGAATCTCACACATATCAGAAGGTGGAATTTAACCCCATGATGAGGATAAAAAAGAAATCGATGACTTGGTAACTTTTGCTCAGACACAAATATTAATTGAGGAAAAAAATAGTTTTTATTTTTTTACTGTGGACCACCCCATCTGCCCAGTGATGTACATGTTGCCAAAAGTGTACAAATCTCTGTCATGCCCACTGGGCAGACCAATAATTTTGGTGAGGGGGTCTGTTCTCTAACCAGTGGCACAGCACATTGATTTTTTTCTGCAGATATTTGTTACATTTACTAAAACCTATTTAAGGGATACCAGTAATTTTTGTCAGATTTAAAAAAGATTGGTATCTTGCCGGTGTATACCTTGCTGGGGACATTAGATGTGTGCTCTCTGTACACAGTAATTCCACACACAATGGGTGTCAAGACTGTAAGAGAAGCCTTACTGAAGGGCCTTATGATTGCCCACCCATTGAATTCATCATATCACTACTTACAAAGGTTCTAGAATTAAATCATTTCATGTAACAGGTGGATTATTTTGTCCAGCTGGCGGGAACCATAATGGGTTCGAATTTAGCACCAGCTTACACTAATATATTCATGGACCACTATGAACAGGAAAATACTTTTGGTAGATTTGCTGATAATATCTTATACTTTAATTTGGAAGGGAGATGTTGAGTCCTTTATTAACATGGTACAATTTTGTATTGGCCTGGATACCCCTATTCACTTTACAGCCTGGGTTAATTGCCAAAAGATGAACTTTCTAGATATAACAGTGATAAAAACATTGACTGGTTTAGATTACACGTTGTACAGAAAACCAACCGATAGAAATACCTTATTATTGGTGAGAAGTCACCATCCCGATGGTCTAAAATCTAGCCTACCCATATCAAAATTCATCTGGGTACTTAGAAATAACTCAGACCTGGAGAGATCGGAAATACAACTGCAGGAATGCCAGGATCACTTTATTGAATGTGGATACAGATGAGCCACAGTTAAGAGATGCCTCACCAAGGCCTGGAATATTTTTTGCAGGACCAACCTAGAGAGCAGAGGAAGGTGCAACCTAACACTATGATTTGAGCACATGCTGCGACACTAATCTAAAAACTACACAGAAAGCCATTAAAAAGAACTGGCCCATTCTGACCACAGACACAGATTTTAAAAAATTTGGGGTAAAACCACCTCTTCTCAGTATTATAAGGGGACCTAATTTGAAAGACCTACTTTTGAGACCCATCATGACTCTGTTAATCTGGTTATGCAAAGGTATATAAAGATGTGAGGCAATAATCAGTCAAAGGGTATTCTTAATTGTATAACAAATATTCATACCATACAATGAAAATAAAACCATATATAGAAAAATAATAAAAATAAATCTCAAATAACAGAGCAAAAAAAAAATAAAAAAAACATATAAAATCGTCATAAACCACATAGATTGCATAAATGTTACATAGATATATATCGCAATTCTTCATATAGCACCATTCAGTTCTGCTCAGCAGAGAAAAATATCATCATAAAAATAATTAAAATATTTGTCCAAATGTAACTACATTTCAAATGGATATTATAATTTGTATCCCTTTTTGGTGACAAAGAAAACTGCATATAGCACTGTCTCAGTATATTTCAAATAATGTCCTCAAAAAGAGTTCCAAAGAAGAGGTATAGCATTGGCGGCTTCCTCAGACAGTTTAGCACCAGGTCCCCACAATTAATTATTACTGTCGGACTAAGAATACCAACACATCCTTTTTTAGAACTAAAAGACCCTGTCAAAATACAAGGGATACCACGGGTGGATAGAGTCTCCGAGACGCTAATATATTACACATGCATGCTGTTTAAACTCTCCCTGCAACCCACGCCTAAAAAATTCCACAGTTCTAATTACCTTCAAATTGGAAAAATATATACACCTTTTTACTGGGATTGCTGTACAAAAGCAACTTATCAACTATACCTCTTTTTTGGAACTCTTTTTGAGGACATGATTACAAATATACTGAGACAGTGCTACAGGTTGAGTCTCCCATATTCAAAATGCTTGGGACCAAGACTATTTTGGATATTGGAATATTCCGTATTTTGGAATATTTGTATAACATATTGAAATGTCTTAGGAATAGGGCCCAAATCTAAACACAGAATGCATTTATGATTCATATACACCTTATACACACAGCCTGAAAGTAATTTTATACAATACTTTAAATAATTTTGTGACCCAAACAAATTTTGTGTGCATTGAACCATCAAAAATCAAAGATTTCACTATCTCAGTCATGCTAAAAAATATTCTGTATTTCAGAATATTTGGATATGGGAGACTCAACCTGTGTTGAGATATATATCTATGTAGCATTTATTCAATATATGTGGTACATGACAATTTTATATATTTTTTAAAACATTTCTTTTGCTGTTATTTGAGATTTATTTTTATTATTTTTCTCTATATGGTTTTATTTTCATTGTATGGTATGAATATTTGTTATACAATTAAAACACCCATTGACTGACTAGCGCCTTACATCTTTATATACCTTTGTTTATCTTCTTTCTCGGGGGTTATCCAGTATTCCCCCAATTTGTGGAGGGCAAGCTGTCAGTAGGGTGGTGCGATCTGAGCATCATAAGAGCTGGATAGATTTGACAAGGAGGTTTAGCGCCTGGTTTTTTTTTTTCAGTAATCTGGATACGCATTGGCTATCTCAAGGTCAGAGCTGCTTTGAATGTCTGGGCTGCACTACATGCTGGGCCCTCATTACGGGTAAATAGCTTTGCCACCAAAATACAGGAAGGAAAATATTTTTAAAACATTGCCTTACTTGCTTACTAGATCATGTCCAGGGCTGTAGGGAGCTCTGCTGGGCCCAGGTATAGAGGGGGGCGTGGCCTAATTGCGGGAGGCATGGCCATGCCCCCTTGAACCAAAAAATTAAAAACACTTTTGCAGCACCGCTAAGTGGCACTGCGCACCGGGGAGGGGGCACTGTGAGTCCCTCAGCCTGGCGCAAAGCCAGGGGGGGCACGATATGTATGATCGCTACCCCCCCACAGGCATAGGAAACTCCTGTGGCTTCTACTCAACAGCCACGAGCAGTCTCCCACTGCAGCTCAGCACATGCTGTGTTCTGGGCTGTGTTCTGTGGGAGAGAGAAGGGACGGGGGGCACCAGACCCGGGCCCCTGCCGGGCCCCTCAGAAAGCCTGGGCAAACAGTACCCACTCCCCTCCCTCGTGGCGCCCATGATCATGTCACCTACTATTTAAATTGCCCCTGCGGCCTGATGTATGTAGGCAAAACCATAAGGAGCTTTAGAGAACAGATGGCCCAGCACCATTCCTCAATTCACTTAGCATACTCTAGTGGTTCAACAGATAAACCAGTGGTTATGCATTTCCTCAAAGAGAAGCACCAAATAGCATCACTGCAATACATGATAATAGACTGGATTCCAGCATACTGAGAGGCGAGGTGGATACACCAACTAGACACTGTTGCCCCAAGAGGGTTGAACGAGTTGAATCTGCTAAATATGTTTGTTGCCTAAGGATAAAGGACTGTGAGCCATGTTCTGGACTTTAAATTTACATTTCTCTATTTTTCCATAATTTTCTCTTTTTTGATGTTTCTGTTTGGTAAAATATATTTTTCTCATACATATATACAGTATATGCGAACGTGTACATGTTCCAAAAAGAGAAGATCCACTTGCGAGGAGTCATTTGTTCGTTTAATGACCACAATTAATGCTACAAGGTCACCCATTAAATTTACGTATCAACATCATTCTCAGTCTCTTAACTATCTGGATGTACAAGTATCCATAAAGGAGGGTAAAATTTCTACAAGCATGTTCAACAAAGCTACAGATAAAAATACACTTCTACTAGCCACCATCCGAAACCTCTAAAGTATGGATTACCAAAATCGCAAATGATCCGTGTAGCTCGCATTACAAGTGATCCAGGACAAACCACCTTGGAAATAAACAAAATCATTGATAAATTTGTAGTGAGGGGGTATGAGCTGTCCTTGCTTAAACAAGCCAAGGCTGAAGTCCGGAAAATGAGTAGAGACAATTTATTACATTCTGCTACCAAAGACAAGAAGAATATCTTCCCTTGGAAAATGGAATTTCAGACTGCTAGCACTGTGGTTCAGCGAGCAACTAGGGCCCCGTGGCCCATAATTAAAACCGACACAGAATTATCATGCATGGGGCAAAAAACCCCGATCGCATGTTTCATTTGCAACCTAGTCGTTCATACTGATATTATCCAGTTTTCTCAGCAATTACCACCTTCTGTTTCTTTTGTAAAAAGAACCCCTGGGTGCTACAAATGTCTCCACTGTACCACCTGTTCACATATGATTACTGGGGGGTCTTTCAGACATCCACATAAAGACAAATGTTATAATAAAAAATTTGTGTTGAATTGTCTTTCCTCCTATGTTATTTACATTATTTTTTGTCCATGTGGACTTTATTATGATGGACAGACTACTCGTACTATACGAGAGCGCATGGCAGTACATAGGTCATCAATTAAAATGGGCTTGCTTAAAAAAAACACAGACCAGCCGGTGGCCTGACATTTTTTGGATCACGGCCACACTTTTGCTTCTTTACGTCACATGGTCATTGACCATATCCCGGCCACACTCCGTGGCAGTGATAGAGCTGGCAAGCTCCTGTGCTTGGAGACTAGGTGGATTCACCAACTGAGCACCATTTCCCCCAAGGAATTGAATGAAAAAATTAACTGGAATACTGCTACTGCAGTGCCATAGCAACTTTGCCGTGCCATGATGACGTCACTGCTGGAGACTCGGACCCAGCTGGGCATCTCCCCCCACCTCCCGCTTTGCGACTGATCAGCATGCATGATGGTGTTTATAAGGTAAGATGTTCTTTATTTGTTTTAATATATTACATGGTGTAACCTTGATAAAAAAGCCTGGAGGCTTTGAAACATTGGTCTATATTATACCAATACAAACGTCTTTTGCTTTTAAACAGTCTTGAAGTGCCGCAGTCTTTTTTCCAGTGTATATATATATATATATATATATATATTTTATGTATATATTTTTTCTGATCTTGAGGAGGTATACCTGATGACCATATGAGTATATGTGTATATGTACATGTGTATGTATACTGTATGTATATATATATATATATATATATATATATATATTTATTTAGGGTTAAGATTTTTGAGTATATTATGATTATGTTTTATTGCTGATTTTGAGTGATTTATAGTAGGGTTATAATACTTATGTGCACCCCACTGCCTCTGAATATGAGAAGTAGATGGATGTTCTTTGTGCTCAGTTGACATGTGCTGATTTAAACACTGCAGTGTGTGTCTCCTATAATGGAAGTGCATTAGTTTCATACTGAGAGGCTATATACTGTAGATCAGCTATTGAAACAAGATTTTCTACTGTTTTCATCTGCGAGTACTCTATGCAGGGCCTACGTGGTTGTTGAGGACATTTGCTTTTAGATAATTATTGCTTACTTTAAACCCTGGGGAAGAAGTTTAGTGCCACTGTGCGTTTCCATAGTATAGGGGGACGCTTGCCCAGTGTGCACATGTTTTATAAATACACTTCACACTTTGGAATGGAGGGGGAGCGGGACAGTCCTGCAGTGATCATTCCACACAGTGCTTATCTGGGTGCTTGGGATGTTAGCTACATTGTGTCTATTGCACATTAGGTCATAGGAAGATGCTGTGCTGCGCATCCCTATAGCAATGGGAGATGCTTGTTCATGCACTTCCAGTAGTTGCATTCAGGGCCAGCAACAGAAATCTTGGGGCCCGGTACACTCATGTTTTTGGGGCCCCCTATCCACTCTCCTAGCCAGTCTTCCAAAACCCATGTCTGTCACCCCCTTCCATTCCCCAACCCCTGTGTCTGTTGCACCTCCCCCTCTTCCCCAGCCCCTATGTCTGTTGCACCTCCCCCTCTTCCCCAGCTCCTGTGTCTGTCACACCCTCCCCTTTTCCCCAACACATGTCTGTCACACCCCCTCTTCCCCAGCCTGTCTGTCACGTGTCATGCCCTACTCTTCCCCAACCTGTGTCTGTCACACCTCCCACTGTTCCCCAGCCCGTGTCTGTCACACCTCCCCCTCTTGCCTGGCCCCAGTGTTTGTCACACCACCCCCTCTTCCCCAGCCCTTGTGTCTGTCTCACCTCGCCCTCTTCCCATCCCCTGTGTCTCATTCACCTCCCCCCTCTTCCCATCCCCTGTGTCTCATTTACCTCCCCCCTCTTCCCCATCCCCTGTGTCTCATTCACCTCCCCCCTCTTCCCCATCCCCTGTGTCTCATTCACCTCCCCCCTCTTCCCCATCCCCTGTGTCTGTCACACCTCCCCCCTCTTCCCCATCCCCTGTGTCTCATTCACCTCCCCCCTCTTCCCCAACCCCTGTGTCTGTCACACCTCCCCCCTCTTCCCCACCCCCTGTGTCTGTCACACCTCCCCCCTCTTCCCCATCCCCTGTGTCTGTCACACCTCCCCCCTCTTCCCCAACCCCTGTGTCTGTCACACCTCCCCCCTCTTCCCCATCCCCTGTGTCTGTCACACCTCCCCCTTCTTCCCCAACCCCTGTGTCTATTGCACCTCTCCCTCTTCCCCAGCTCCTGTGTCTGTCACGTGTCATGCCCTACTCTTCCCTAACCTGTGTCTGTCACACTTCCCCCTCTTCTCCAGCCCCTTTGTCTGTCACACCTCCCCCTCTTCCCCAGCCCCTGACTGTCACACCCACTCTTCCCCAGCCTGTGTCTGTCACGTGTCATGCCCTACTCTTCCCCAACCTGTGTCTGTCACACTTCCCCCTCTTCTCCAGCCCCCTTTGTCTGTCACACCTCCCCCTCTTCCCCAGCCCCTGTGTCTGTCACACCTCCCCCTATTCCCCGGTCCCTGAGTTTGTCACACCTCCCCCTCTTCCCCAGCCCCTGTGTCTGTCACACCTCCCCCTCTTCTCCAGCCCCCTTTGTCTGTCACACCTCCCCCTCTTCCCCAGCCCCTGTGTCTGTCACACCTCCCCCTATTCCCTGGTCCCTGTGTTTGTCACACCTCACCCTCTTCACCCGGCCCCTGTGTCTGTCACACCTCCCCCTATTCCCCATCCCCTGTGTCTGTCACAACTCCCCCTCTGACCCAGCCCCTGTGTTTGTCACACCTCCCCCACTTGCCCTGCCCCTGTGTTTGTCACACCACCCCCTCTTCCCCAGCTCCTGTGTCTGTCACACCTCCCCCCACTTCCCCAGCCCTTGTGTCTGTCACACCTCCCCCCTCTTCCCCAGCCCCTGTGTCTGATACACCTTCCCCCTGATCCCCATCCCCTGTGTCTCATTCACCTCCCCCCTCTTCCCCATCCCCTGTGTCTCATTCACCTCCCCCCTCTTCCCCATCCCCTGTGTTTCATTCACCTCCCCCTCTTCCCCATCCCCTGTGTCTGTCACACCTCCCCCCTCTTCCCCATCCCCTGTGTCTCATTCACCTCCCCCGTCTTCCCCAACCCCTGTGTCTGTCACACCTCCCCCCTCTTCCCCACCCCCTGTGTCTGTCACACCTCCCCCTTCTTCCCCATCCCCTGTGTCTGTCACACCTCCCACCTCTTCCCCAACCCCTGTGTCTGTCACACCTCCCCCCTCTTCCCCATCCCCTGTGTCTGTCACACCTCCCCCCTCTTCCCCAACCCCTGTGTCTATTGCACCTCTCCCTCTTCCCAAGCCCCTGTGTCTGTTGCACCTCACCCTCTTCCCCAGCTCCTGTGACTGTCACGTGTCATGCCCTACTCTTCCCTAACCTGTGTCTGTCACACTTCCCCCTCTTCTCCAGCCCCTTTGTCTGTCACACCTCCCCCTCTTCCCCAGCCCCTGACTGTCACACCCCCTCTTCCCCAGCTTGTGTCTGTCACGTGTCATGCCCTACTCTTCCCCAACCTGTGTCTGTCACACTTCCCCCTCTTCTCCAGCCCCCTTTGTCTGTCACACCTCCCCCTCTTCCCCAGCCCCTGTGTCTGTCACACCTCCCCCTATTCCCCGGTCCCTGTGTTTGTCACACCTCCCCCTCTTCCCCAGCCCCTGTGTCTGTCACACCTCCCCCTCTTCTTCAGCCCCCTTTGTCTGTCACACCTCCCCCTCTTCCCCAGCCCCTGTGTCTGTCACACCTCCCCCTATTCCCTGGTCCCTGTGTTTGTCACACCTCCCCCTATTCCCCAGCCCCTGTGTCTGTCACACCTCCCCCTATTCCCCATCCCCTGTGTCTGTCACAACTCCCCCTCTGACCCAGCCCCTGTGTTTGTCACACCTCCCCCACTTGCCCTGCCCCTGTGTTTGTCACACCACCCCCTCTTCCCCAGCTCCTGTGTCTGTCACACATCCCCCCTCTTCCCCAGCCCTTGTGTCTGTCACACCTCCCCCCTCTTCCCCAGCCCCTGTGTCTGATACACCTTCCCCCTTTTCCCCATCCCCTGTGTCTCATTCACCTCCCCCCTCTTCCCCATCCCCTGTGTTTCATTCACCTCCCCCCTCTTCCCCATCCCCTGTGTCACTCACACCTCCCCCTCTTCCCCAGCCCCTGTGTCTGTCACACCTCCCCCCTCTTCCCCAGCCCCTGTGTCTGTCACACCTCACCCTCTTCCCCAGCCCCTGTGTCTGTCACACCTACCCCATTTCCCCAGGCCCTGTGTTTGTCACCTGTCACATCCCCCTCTTACCCAGCCCCTGTGTCTGCCTCCCAACTACCCACCACTCACCCTGTGACTCTCTAGCCTAGCCCTGCCCCAGCTAACACTTACCTACTGGCAGCTGCATTGCCTGTGTTCCTCCTGCAGTCTTCCCTTGTGGGCGGCTCAGAGCTGGCATGGCTCCTCTCTGATTCAGCAGTGTTACATCATGATGTCACACATGCTGCACCAGCCCAGCCTCCATGTCACTACTGGGTCTTGGGACTCAGGAGAATGAAGATTTAGCCGCCATAGTGGTGCCGGGTGCCCTTACTCAGCAGTTGGCAGAGGCAAAGGGGACACATGAGATGGGATCTCAAAATTCCTGAAGGTTCAGGGCCCCTCAAAATCTTGGGGCCCAGTACAAGTGTCCCCAAAGTTGTTTGTGATTATTCTCTTGGATGTGTAGACTCACATGAAAATTTCCTCTAGAATAGATTGCAGGAGTGTAGCCTAAAATTTTATTGAGCATATATTAATTTAACACAAGCATAAACTAGCAAAATGTTTTTTATGTATTTTATGAAGTATTTTTTCTTTGTTTTTCCCTTTACTTAGATAATGTTCAAAATAAGGACTCTTTATGTCCCTCTACTTCTCCCATAATACAGGTTGCCATTACTTCCTGCAGTAAAATATTATAAAGTAGAGTGCTATTACTCATGGATTCAGTCACTTTCTTTGAAAAAACATCCACATGCTGTATAGTCATATTTTTCATATAAATTAATCTTTTCATTTATTTTCCCATATCTAAAATGCTGTGGAGTATGCTGGTGCTTCATACAGAAATGTTAATAAAAAGTAACAATAATATGAAATATGCTTTGTGGCTGTAACAATTACGTGATAATGCATTATGAGTTACAGGAAATGTAGATAGTTTGCTATTACTTTGTGACATAAGAATAAGAATGTTTTTCGATTTGGGATTGAGTTTAATAGCAGCAGATTAAATTACATACTAGTGGCGATACTTTTTTCTATCAATATTTGACATTTTTAAGTACTGTAGATATGTTACTTCTAATGTGCTAAAGATGTTCACAGTATCCCAACTACATGTTGTATTTCCTCTTCTAACCACAAACAATGATTTCTCAGATTGCTAAACAGCAGAGTTGACAACATGATTATTATATTTACTTTTCCCAGAAATACTGATTGTCAGAAATAGATTAGAAATCTACCAAATCCTGCAGGGATTCTTGTCAGTAAACGGCTGTACTGTATTTAACACTGCATTAAGTATTATTTCTCCTATCTCTGGAGTATGGAGGTTTCATCTGATTGTGCCTTCCCTTTCATGTAATTATAACATGCTTGTTATAGCTTGTTATGTCATTCTGTAATGTGTGCAGTCTCAGGGCCGAAACTAGGATATCTGTCACAGGGTGCAAGGTAGCAATTTTGCACCCCCTCCCTTCCTGTACCTGGATTTTGTCCTTGCTGTGGCAGTGCACTAGTCAAACGTCCGCGGTATAGTGACTTACATTATTCCACATACCATAATGCCCATTACACATTATCCCGCACATTGTAATGCCTATTACCAAAGTGCCACTTACATATTTGCCCGACACCATTTTATTCCCCACAGTAAGGCTTCTAATTACTTTAAAATTACCTGCTCGTTGTCAGGGGTTTTATGCTCTTTGCCAGGGGGTTCCATGCTCATTGCCAAGGGGATTCATGCTCGTTGCTATGGGGTTTATGCTTATTGCCAGGGGTTACATGCTCGTTGCCAGCGGGTTTCATGGGAGAAGATGCAGCTTTCAGCATCTTCTCCCTGCACTTGCGCTGGCATAACAGACACTAGAGGTCCAGTAAGGACCACTAGCATCTGTCTTCTCCTTGGCGGTGGCCATTTTTGGATGGCCATTTTCTGCCTCTCCAGCCCCCAAGCCACGGTGAGTCATCCCTTTTTCACCCCCTGCATTCCGGCACCCGGTGCACGTGCACCTCTAGCCCCCCATAGTTGCGGCCCTGGCAGTCTTAACCATTAGATGCCTTATTATTATTACACTGGGACTGATTCAGAGGTGGTTACTACTGCTTGCGCATTTACACTTTTTTGCGGAATCGCAGCAGCAGTGATATGCAAATGATAGTCAATCCTTCCTCATGTGTTTTAGCGTGCACTGGAGAGTGCTAGCCCTGAGATACCCACTTTCACTGCCCATTGACAGTGTAAATCTGCCAGTGATTCCAAACACTAAACCATCGGCACACCATTTTGATCACCATCAACCCTTCCGTGCGGCTGGCGCAGTGCTTCCTTCTGAAACTGCTCTAAACACTGACTCTGCACACTTCAGATCCCTTCTCAGTCACCACCCAGGAATGCCTAAGTTTTTTCCTCAACAGTTCAAATGACAGCGGCACTGTATGCATCAGAAGACTGCATACACACAGGGAAACGCATGTGCCGTAGGGGTATTCAGGACTTTCGTGCATGCACAGTAGTATATAATTGCTCAACTACATAAATATTGGCTTTTTGTCCACCTGTGAATCAGGACAAAAGCAAAAAAAGCACGTAACTTTGTACCTTAGTAAAACCATGGTGCACTGCAAGTGATATGTGCCGTAGCTCAAATTTAAATTGCAATGTAAAAATAAGGCTGTCCATCATTTGTGGGCAACATACAAAAGCAGCCAGTATTTATCCTGCATGCAAAATAAATAAATGTATTTGCACCTGTTGTATTGCAGCATGGTTTGTTTCAGATACATAGTTACTTGTTTTATTTGCTTTTCTCCCATCTGAGAATCAACCCCACTGTATCCAGCTGAGTCTCTTCCACTATAATATTTTACAGGAACAAATGTGCGCTTGAAAAATTGGAAATGACAAAAAACACCAAAATTCTATCTCGTCATAGATTTCTGTGCATGAAGAGATATTTATGCATCATTTAGATCATTAAGAAGCTAGTAATACATGCAGAACTGATTTATAGCTACATCTAATGTCGACATGCTGTATGCCGACATTTCGACGATGTGGACATTCTCATGTTGACCTAACATACCCCACCACTAACAACAAATGTCTTATTTCTGTTGCATTTTGGAGAATTTTGTTTATTTTTATTCCAATAGTCAGAGCAAGACTGGGAGTGTAAAGAAAACTCTGGTATGGCAAGCACACTTTCCCACATTTATATACATGTCTGTAACAAAAAGAATCTTTGTAAATATAGTGTCACAGAGAGTGTAATTATTCTCTAACGGTCTCAGGGCCTGAATTAGCAGTGCATGCTAGTGCACTGCTGAACACAGATTCCCGATGTTCGGGAATCTGTGCGGGCTCATGACCCATTCTGCTCATGTGTCCGATCCTGCTCACAGACTGGCAGTAGACTGGCAGTGATTGACAGTCGGCTGCCATTTGTGGGTGGGGAGGGGGCGGCGATGGCCTCCTTTTTCTGAAACGGAGGTGTTTTGCCGCCATTGCGTGGGAGGGAAGAAGCCTGCATCTCCGTCGGCTGAAGGAGATTTCCTGGCCTCTTCCTCTCATCTGCAGCGGCCAGCTGCGTGACCCCATGGGTCACCTTAGCCTGCCGATGTTACTCAGATTATTCAATGCTGCGTTGGACAACGCAGCTCGGATATGTAATGCACATGAGGCGTGATGCTTCCTGCTGCATTACCATATCTGCAAGGATCCAATTGCAAAGCTGCCTGCGTGCAGTTTTGCAATTGCAATCTTTGCTGAATCATGCCCTCAGACTTCAATCTTTTTGATGGCACCATTACTGACTCTACAGTTGTGTGCGCCAAATGGAGAGAGTACAGTGGAGTACAGGATGATGTGTTGCTATGGGATTGTTATGGTGTTGCTGTAGAGTTTAGGAAATGTGTGTTGTTACACTGCACTGGGAAAGGGGAATTTGTTGCTACATGGGATTGCCAGACCCCACATTGTGGAACATCTTGCTTTACAGCATTGCACACACTTCTGTCTCCTTAGGGACCTTTTAGCAATGCTGAAAGGCTAGTAAATTGTATGCATTTTACATGTTTAAGCATGTAGCTTTAGTGTGGTCCCTGCAATAAGTAAAATTCAATAAGGCTAAATCAACATAATTTTAGGATAAACATGTGAAACTGGTAATTGTAAAGTGAAGTAATTTGGTATTTAATGTGAAGTACATGCTCACCAAGTTCCTATTCAACTTCATCTGGAAACTCACAAAACAATGCTCAGATTTGCTGCTCAATTGCTGTTATATTTTTGCAGAAAAGCTCAGTTACAGGGGATGAAATGCATCAGATATTTACTGCATAAACTTCTGATTCAGTAAGTCTGCTGCTCTTCTGTTCATATGGCTGCAAATCCTCTTAGTGAAGACCACTGGTGTTCTCTTTTGCAACATTAATACTGGCAGCCAGGGGTGGATTGGCCGTAAACTTCAGCGGGAACTTTCCCAGTGGGCCGACGGTTCAGGGGGCTGCTGGCTGCACATTTAGTTTTTTTATATATATTTGTATTAAACTTTTTGCACCGGCGCTGATCGGCACTTCCGGGTACAGCAGCAGCCGCGGGGCGTGCCATAACAGAGCAGGGGGAGGCGGTCCAGCCAGAGTACAGGAGGAGGGTGAGGGTAGCCACTGCCCCACCTCTCTCCCTCCCTCCCCCACTTACCGGTACCTCCTTCTTTCTGCTTGATGCCAGGGCTTTGACGTCACAATCCAGTGACCAGCCCTGGCGGCGGCGCAAACACCCGAAGAGACGGAAAACCTGGCCTGCTGCTGCCTGCTGTGCTGTTACTGATCACAACAGGATTGGTGACTGGGTCAGTCACTCACAACATTCCCTATCTCTTCTCCCTGTCTCTCTCTCACTCTGCTCCCTGTCAGTCTCTCACTCTGCTCCCTGACTCTCTCTCACTCTGCTCCCTGACTCTCTCTCACTCTGCTCCCTGACTCTCTCTCACTCTCTCACTCTGCTCCCTGACTCTTTCTCACTGCTCCCTGACTCTGGACCTGATTCAGACCCGGTCGCAAGCGCAGAGCGCTCGCAATTGGGTCGATGTTTGGCCACTGGGCATATGCACAACAGAGATGGCTCAGTCGTGTGCATGTGCAAGACCCGGATAGCGACGGGTGCTCCAGGGGGAAAGGGGGCGAGCTGTCAATGGTGAGTGACTGCTCGCCCCATTTGGTGGGTGGGCCAGAGGGGTGGCCGGCCAAACGGAGGCATTCCCAACGGAATGCTTGCCATTTGGGGGCGGCCCCACTGACATCACCAGTGATGTCAGTGGAACAGCTTCTGGCTCTGTTAGAGCCGAAAGCTCTCTGGGGCTTGCGGCCACAAGACCCTACCACAAGGGTCTCATCGCAATGGCCCTATCAACCTGGCCGCTCGCTATAGCTGTGGGTGGTCACCCACAGCTATGTGAACGGCCAGGAGGCCACTCCAAAAAAAAAAATGCCCTGATTCAGAGCGAGCGCTCTTTCAGAGTGTCCAGCTCTGAATCAGGGCCTCTCTCTCACTCTGCTCCCTGACTCTCTCTCACTCTGCTCCCTGACTCTCACACTGCTCCCTGTCTCTCTCTCTCTCACACTACTCTACACTGATATACTATAAGGGGAAATCTGGTAAAACCCCAGAAAATGCGGTTTTCGGGAGTTTACCACATTCCCCATATGTACAAAGCATCGGAATGCGGTGCATTCTAAAGCTTTTTCCCGATGGGTAACGCCATCTTCAGGTGGCATTACCCAATAGAAGCCTACGGGCTTCTTATCGAGATGTTTCACCTTGGGAGGGATCCAATTGGATCCCTCCCATCACCCCAACAGTCCTTCTTCACATGCGCAGAAGGAGGGCAGAGGGAATTCTGGGTGTTAAACCCGGAAGTCCCCCTGTCCGGAGCCATCTCAAAGGACAGCTCTTATCGGGAGAGCTGTCCTTTGCGATACTCTAGGTACATACTGCGGTAATCAATCACGGTATGTACGGGATGTGCCGCATCACGGATGCAATGCTAATGCATCCCACCCCTTGTCTCTTTCTTTTCTCCCTGTCTCTCTCCATACTCACCTTCCAGACCTCCAGCATCTCATGGTACCCTCCTCTTCCTTAATTGACTTTATAGCCACTACATGTTGATGACATTGGCTTTATTCCTACATAAACAGGTGGCTTCCAGACCATGTGATCTCCTGCATGAGCACTGAATACCGACTTAAGATGCTGCCTGTCCAGAAAGGATCAATTTCTTCAGAGCTTCCGTGTTGCAGAGAAACCATACAGGTAAGATAATGCTCATTCACATGCTCGCTCTGTTCTTTTCACTGGAGAGAGGGACTAGGGACATGCCCATCAGCTTCCGGTGCAGTGGGCATGCCCCCAGCATGAGAAAATGGGGGAAGAATGGCCCGCAAACACAAAGCCACATCTCTTGTCACAAAAAACACGCCCCCTTTTTCGGCACGTGCCTACGGCATGCGAACATAGGGCCACTTTAACTGGATTTTCCAGGGCCACTTTCATTTTCCAATCCACCCCTGCTGGCAGCCTACTGGGTCGGTCTCTTCAATACTGTCAAATTTCCAAGCTTACATTCCATCATTGTCAACTTACAGGAGTGATAACTTCATTTTCATCTATGGGAGCTGTGCCAATTGTGCCCCCATCACTCCACCCTGAGGGTCTTAAACATGCAGAGGTGTCTGTCTTGATATGGTTTCAAACCTCCCACTACACTGCGATAAGTTAAAAATTTAAATGACAGATTTACCAAATCTTTCTAGTATAAGAGTAGATCCCCTTTAGAGTGCAAAGACAACTAAAGTAGGAGCAAGCCTTAGTGGTCAGAACCTGTGAGTGTCACTGCACACACTTAGGCAAAGATTGGCAAAAAAAGGGGTGGTGCTAACCTCTTGGCACTCCAATTAAATGCAGATCAACCCTTATGCAGATAATACAACATTTAATGACAAATATGAAAATAGATAAAAATGAGATCTAAAATAAAAACAGATTAAAAACTCAAGACATAAAAACACATAAATTCATAAATATGTAAAATCACAAAAATTTGCATTATTTTTTTTTAAATGTTTTATTATCTGCATATGGCTTGATCGGCATTTAATTAGAGCACCAATAGGTCAGCACCACCCCCTTTTTTAACAATCAGATGTCCATGAGTGGTTAGAAGTTATTTTTGCTGTTTATCATTGGTCCGGTTCATTATATCAATGCTCATGTATGTTAATCTATGCAATGAGATCAGTGTAAAGAACACTATTGAGCTTTTACACATTAATGTGGATTTAGGGCCTGATTCTGAGATTCTGAGATTTATGTAAATTCAAAATTTACGTAAATCTCTATTGTTTGCAAATGTTGGCATAAGCAGGAGCCGCACTGCACATGTGGAGCTCAATTTCTGTGACCTCTCTTGCAATTCCCCAATAGCTGCAGCATGAGTGAAAGCTGCTGGTGTTTGGGGCCCCATGGGCAACATACTAGATAATGGGGGCATGTCTGCCCTTTTTTCTGGGTGTGCCAAAGCCAGTAGTTTTCTACTGTATGTAATTTTCTATTTTTTTTAAATGTTTCATGGTCAGGACATTTTTTCATGAAATTATATTATTTTTATTCAAAATGATTGCATCCATAGTATATTGTTTTTTTTTAAAATGAGAACATCTATGTGTTTTTTGAGTGCTGCACATTTGTTTGTGTTTTTTATTACATTTCTTTGCTATAATGTGACCACAGCCTCATGTCTCCTGCTGCTGACATGTTTTCTTAAAACAATATTTGGATACAGTATATGCTTTTACAGACATATATCACTATATGTCTATCTATCAAAACACACACACACATAATGTGGCAAGATCAGGGTAAGGGTGCCGTCTCCTGTCAGTTGCACTTGTCATTCAGCAGCCTAGTAGTACACAATCCAGGGGCTTGGTAAAAGTAACCATAGCTAGTTTTATTAGCAGCACAAAAATAAACAAAACATGAAAGTAAATCCTGGCCTGTATGGCTATAACTAAACAAAGGTATCCCCTCTCTCAGAATGAAAGAGCCTAACATACCTTTCTGCAAAACAGGTCTTTAGCACATCACTTACTATCAGTAATCACAGTGTTCATTTAATGCACTGTATGTAACTATTTATAGAGCCAATTGTATACTGTTATTACTTGCTCCCAATTATGTATTGCCTTGCATGTTGTAACTATGTAACTATCTGATGCATCTCATACCCTACTATCACTCATGCTGCCCTTCCTCTCTCATACCTGATCCTCCTCCTAGTACTCCTGCACCCCCTTACCCACTCATTTAGTTATCCATCCTCTCACCTTTTATCCTTCCACTCTCTACACCTGTAGACTGTCATCAAGTCTCCTCTCTTCCATACAATACCCATCCTCACCGTGTGCCCTCATCTTCATACCAGAGCTAGGCAATCACCATGTACCAGCAACCCTACCAACCTCATACATATTTCCCCACTTCCCTTTCTCCTTCTCCTGTGCCCACTGGAATTCCAGATCCATTTGCAATAAGCTGCTCTCTGTCTAGGACCTCTTCATCTTTAACTCTTATCTCTTGCTATCACCAAAATCTTTCTTTCTTCTGCCTCCCCTATACACACTAAATAAGACCTGATGACATTCCAGATGGTTGGGTAGGCCTCCTCCTATACCCTAACTGTACCTTACAGGTTAATCCCTCCTGTTCCCTCACTCTCAATCTCCTTCTTCAAGCTAATTTTATCTTTCTTTTCTACCCCATCCATCTCCGTGTCTCAGTCATATACAACTCCCTGGCCCCACTACCTCTCCTCAGAGCTCCCCTCCATCTTCCTAGGGTACTTTGACATCCCCAATGACAACTCTAGTGATGTCCAACAAACTTCTTGCCCATTCTTCCTCCTTTAGCCTAAGACAATGGACCTCTTCCCCCACCTACTGTCTTGGTCACTCCCTTGACCATGTCTTCTCCCATCTATGTGCTCTTTCTCACTTCAACTCTCCATTCCCACTCTCTGACTGCCATTTCCTTCCCTTCACTTTCTCCCCACCTCCTGCACCCCTCTCCATGCCCAAATCTACCCTCATTTGATGCAAATCTGATACACTTGATCCCGATATTTTTTTCTCCTTATTTGAGATTCTCCTCTTTCCTCTATACAACATGGTTTGTCCCTACCAGGAGGTCTACTTTTTCAACCACACCATCACCACTGCTCTTGACTCTTCGCTCCTTCCCTCATCTGTCCACCTTCATCATTCCAAACTCGGCACTCCAAATTTACCCAATTTCTTTAAAAATGTTCACATGCTGTTGAATGCCAATAAAAGAGCTCTTGCTCCCCGGCAAACTTTCTCCACTTCAAGTTCATATTCTCCTCCTCCTACAGTTCTGCCATCTTTCTTGCTAAGCAATCCTTCTTCAAGTCTCTAATTTATTCTCAGTTGACCAATACCTGCCGCCTCTTTATGACATTCAACACACTCCTTCGCACCTCTCCCTCCTCTTCTATTCTCCTTTAATGCCACTGACTTTGCCTTCTTTTTTGCCTTTAAAATTGAGGCCATCAGACACAAAATATCCTCCAATCATCACTCCTGCCACCGTACCACGACACACTCTCTTCCCTCCAGGCACCTCTCATTGTGCTCCTTCTGCCCTACTATGAATGATGAAGTTTCTCCCTTACTTTATTCTCTCCCCTGCAATCCGCTTCCTGGTTCCCATCCCCACCTGCCTTCTTTGTTCCCTCTTTCCCACTGCCTGCCCAACCTCACTCACCTCTTCAATCTATTCCTCTCCTCTGGCATCTTCCCTACATCATTCAAGCATGCTCTTGACTCACCCATTCTAAAAAACAACCTTGACCCCTCCTCAATTCTAATTACCACCTCATCTCTCTTTCCCATTTGCCTTCAAAATACATGAGTGGGTTGTCTACAGCTGTCTCACCTGTTACCTCTCTGATAACTCTATCCTTGACCCCCTCCAATCTTGCTTCTGCTCCCTTAACTCCACTGAAACTGCCTTTTCTCTAAGCCAATTCTACTCATCCTCTTGGACCTTTCTGTGGCCTTTGACACCATAGATCACTCTCTGCTTCAATACACCCTTCAGACAATTTGTTTTTCTGGCACCATTCATTCTTGGTTCACATCCTACCTCATCAACTGCTTCTTCTCGATTTCCACCACAGGTTCTACCTCTTTCCATATATCTTTCCAGTGGGCATCCCACATGTCTGTCCATGGCCATCTGCTCTTTTCTCTGCATAACTCCTCTTTTGGTGAACTCATCAGCTCCTTTGGCATTCAGTATAACCTCTATGCCAATGACACTTAACTCTTTTCTCCTGATCTATCCCCTTTCCTCCTCACTCATACTAAACATGGACAAAACTGAACTCATTGTCTTCCCTCCATTGTGAGTCTGCTCCCCTTCTGACTTCTCTATCACTGTCAACAACACCACTATTTTATCTGTTTTCCAAATCCACTGCCTGTGTGTTCTTGACTTCTTTCTCCCATTTCCCCCACATTAAATTCCCTGCTTAATCTGTGATGTTTCCAGCTCCACAACATCACACACATCAGACACTTCCTCTTCCGGGATGCCACCAAAATTATTGTCCGCTCATTGATTATTTCTTGCCTTGACTACTGCAACTTTCTCCTCACTGGTCTTCCCCACTTCCATCTTGCATCTCTACAATCTTTACTCAGTGTTGCAGATAGACTTATCTTCCTCTCATGCTGCTCCACATCTATCTCCCCTCTCTGTCAAGTCCAGCACTGGCTCCCCTCCTCCTACCAAAAGCTCTTCAAGCTCCTTACCCTCATGTAAAAGACCCTCTGCATCTTTACTGCTCCAACTTCATCTCCTTACATACTTCCTCCCACCCATTCCGGTCAGTCAATGACCATTGCATTTCCTCTACTCTGATTACCTCCTTTCACTCCAGAATACAAAGATTTCTCCTGCCAGCGTAGCTTCAAACAAGCATTGAAAACACAGCTGTTCAAACAAGATTTCTGTCTACCACATAACCATGTCAACACATATCCTATTTCACCCTCCAGACATTTTTCTGCCCTGAGCTCTCCTTACACTGGCACACTCCATTGTCTTCAATTGACTCCCTCGTCCCTTTAGATTGCAAGCTCCTATGAGCGAGGGTCCATTTCCCCATGTTGTCATTACCTACTGCTATTGCACACCAGCTACACACTACCCCTCCTTGAGCACATTGCTCCCAGGCACCACTGCCTCACTCCCTTCCCCCATTAGTGGTTCTAAACCTGTTAGTTGTGCCCACAATAATGAGTAGACATATACTCTCCCATGTAACCCTTGCTCCCATGGCTATGTTGTAAGTGTAGTGCTACTTGGAATTTGTTGTCACTTTAATGTACTGTTTATTGTTTTGTACTGTTTATTGTATACTGTTTTATTGCTGTACATCCCATGTGGCACCTATGAGTAAAGCTTAATAATAATAGTATATATTAATAGGCCTCTGACCTGTAACCCAAACAGTGAGAGACTAAAAAAACAGAAAAAAGCCCAGGTACTGTGGAGTTAAAATAACCCTTCCAGATATGACACAGCTGAGTGAGAGAGTCATTCTCACCACAGCACAAAGAAGATATAGAGCAAAGGCAGCCATAGTATCTGAGGGTTTTAAAGTGAATGTCAGTCTGAGCAGTTCTAAATATAAATGCAACATTTATTAACAAAATAGACACATGAGAAAACAATGCTGAAAATAACAGCTTATGATAGTGGATTGCAACAATGTAAAATCAAATGAACATGCAGTGATGCTTCAATAATCAATTAATCCTGGATTCCAAACCCCTAAACAAGTGAAGGCTATGATAGTGTTCCTTAGTAGGAAAGGATTTCCATATGTGGTATATTAAGGATTGTGCACGCACTAAGTCAATAGAATTCCAAATGAGCATGTTTTGTGTGACTAATCCACAGTGCTAGGTAATACCTGCACAAATGATGATACCGTCCCGTTTGCTGTTGAGGGGGAATCCGGCAATAGCGGTACAGCAAACCGCATCCACGGATGGCTGGCTCCGGTGTTCAACCCAATCTTTGGGGAACTCACATGATGGTGGGAAGTCGCTCTGGAGGATCCGTGTGACTGATGAATTAAGGAGGGTTTCAGGTTGAAGATAAGTCCACAGGTGAATGGAAGACATGAATGTGAGGCTATTGATGAAGCCGGTCACAGGCTGTACCACCCAGCACAAAGCAGTGTTCCAGTGTCAGCTTAGCTGTACTGCAGGCACAGTGGTAAAACAGCATAACAGTATTGCAGCACAGTAATGCCATAGATAATAGCATTGGCATAGCAGTATCACAACGTAGCAGGACTATAGCATAGTAGTATTACAGCACACCACAATTTTTTGTTTATTTACTAACATTAACTTACAGTATTTAGCTCCACAATATTCCAATTTGCTTTAGAACAGTAAAAAACAAAATGGGTAATAACAGACATTCAAACAGATAAGAGGGCCTTGCTTATAAGCTTTCAATCACTCAGTATAGAGGTTCACAGGTGTAGATTCTCCATCATAGAACATAATTCAACTATCAGGCCTTCAATAGAATTTTAATTAACCAGGTGTGAGGGAGGTGTGGAGTCATCACCTTACTCTCAGGAGGTTAACGTTATTCTCACATCGGAAAGTCTATCACCACAGTGCATTGGTTAAATGGGGTGTGACTACATTGTATAAATAAAAATATATTTGATCATGCACACTAGTTATTAGTTATTATTAATAAATATGTTATTAATGCGACATTAGCCCCTTCAAGATGTACTCTGTATTCCAAACAAAGAATGGTCACCCTCACACCAAATGTAACCATTTATTATTATTATAATTAATCTTATTTATATAGCACTTTTCTCCAATAGAAGTCAATGAGCTTTAGAGAAATCATGAAAATAATAGAGACATTTAGATTTTCAGAAAACACAGAAACCATGAACATTTTTTTATTCAATCTACCCTTGAAGATACCAAAGCAGCCATCTTGGGTACACTACGTAGGTTACACTAAGCAGAATAAGCAATTCCAGGAAGAGATGACTCATAATGTCAATTGAATTTTCACAGATCACTGATGCTTTTCAACTGGATTTACAATTCAGCTTTGCTTGCTCTCTATATAATTTGAGTGGCTAATGAAAACTGGCATGTACTGTATATGGAATTAATTTAATCTGATTATATTTTAGCAATTCAATGCAACAATTGTTGTTTTGGTATTACCAGTACTTCTTTCATCTGTGTTTGCAAATGTTGTAGTTAGAGATGAGTGGTTCAGATTCCTTGGAATCCGAACCTGCCCAACCATTGGGAATCTGAGTCATTCCGAGTGGCAGCTCAGGACTTCCTGTCTGACTCGAATTCCATTTTGAGGCAAAGCATCTTCCTCACAACATCAGAGTCTCATTTTGGATTCTATATAAGGTGACACAGACGGAACTCAGTGCCATTTCCTTGTCACACATGCAGAAGTATGCTGTACTTAACTTTACGGTTTAGGCTGTGCTGTGTCCAGACTCACAAGTGGCTGTGCTGCTTAGTCAATGTGTATAATGGGTGCACACTTCTTTATGCTGTGCTGTAATCTGCTGTATAGGGTGTGACCAGACACACAAGTCACAAGTGGCTGTGATGCTTGGTCAATGTGTATTGGGGGTGCATGCTGTTGTATGCTGTGCTGTACTCTACTGTATTGGCTGTGCTTTGTATCAGTAATCTATTCACATGCATATATAAGCCCTGTAACTCCATTCCATGCTGTATGAATAGAGCTGCACCTGCAAATTCTAAATTTAAAAAACTTAGATTAAATAATTGTATTGTTTGTACTGTTTGGTGTGCTTTGTTTTGTTCACATGCATATATAAGCCATGTGGCTCCAGTCCTCGCAGGAATAGAACTGCGCCATCAAAAAATAAATAATATTATTGTTTGGTATGCTTTGTTCATCTGCATATGTAAGCAATGCAGTGATCTGCAAATTGAAAAATAGATAAAGTCCCATTTAGAGAAAAGCAACCAAATATTGTTGCTGCCACCAGTATGATGCCGCTAATCCTTCAATGTCATCTACTAAACACGATGCTCAAGAGCATAGTGGGTCTAAGTCAGGGCATCTAAAATAAAAAAACACAATGAACAGTGCTAAAGAAAAAAAAACACATCTAACAAAAGGAAAGCATAGTGCAGAAAAAACAAAATTGCCAACATGCCATTCACCACATACAATGGGCAAGGAAAGACTTAAGGCCTTGGCCATTATTTTTGAGTGGTGGTTCTGCGAGTGTCAGTGAGGCATCTACCTCTGCCTCTCATAAAGATGCAAGACCTTATCATTCAGAGTGTAGAAGAGGTGTAAAATGAAAACCAGTAGAACAAACTGTGTTTAAAAACAGAAATGTCACAAATCTCTGAGGAAATTCGAAATGTGTCCACATGTGTAATATGTGAGCCTGACCTTTCTGATAGTACTATACTTGCAGAGAAGCCACCTTCCACCATTTATGCTCCCTCTGCAAATGTGGGGCTGATCAGCACAAATATAGCTACATTTGAGGATGAAACTGAGGAAGTACAAGAGGATGAGGGGGATATTTGTGTAGCTGTTGCCAGCACTAATGAAGATGTTGAGGATGTTGTTTGTGTAAGTCAGGAACCAGTGGAAGCAGCTCTTGGCCATGATAAGAGGAAGGCCATTGTCATGCCTGGGCATAGAACCAACAAATGCACCTCTTATGTGTGGAATTATTTTTATCCAAATCCCGACAACAATTGTCAAGCCATCTGTAGCATTTGTGTAACCACAATAAGTAGAGGTAGGAACATTAACCATCTAGGAACCTCCTCCCTGTTATGTCACTTGCAGCAAACTCATGAAAAGTTTTTAACAACATCAGAAACTGGTGCTAGAAAAAAAAACAACAAGCAGTCCAACATTTGCTAGCTCCCTTCTCTCAAGTTCAACTAGATCCCATCACCTGCAATCTCTACCACCAACACCTCTATCATCCATATGCACAATAATGATTGAAGGTAGTTATGCATCCAATTTGTTAAGGCTAGTTGACTCCTTCCCTATCCAGGATTTTTCAGAAGAATCATTCAGCGCACTGCTGCTACTGCTGGAGATGGATCTTCATCCCAGAAGGGGACCAAGAAGACTACTATTTTAAATATACAACTGACTGTGAAACAATCCTTTGCTAGGGGAAGCAAGTATGACAGCTATCACCCAGTCGCAAAATTGAATATTGAAAACAATATTGTGAGCTGTGAGGTTATCAAACATGACTGGAAATCAGTGGAAATTAATGTTATTAAGGGTAATATAACTCTAAGGAAAAAAAGGCTACAATTATGTAATTTTAGCTTTTTTTTGCCAATTTTTGGAAACAAATCCAAAACCAGTCATGGTCGTTTGGCAAAACCAAAACCGACCAATGAATTACAACCAAAACCAGCAAACATGATCCAGCGCATACCTCTAGTTGTAGTAGATACCTTCTGGTAAGAATGTAATTGCCACTTGTGCAAGTTGAAGTGGAAATTCACAGGGATCACTAGTGATGCATACCACCCACATCATGTAATGTATTGTACTGCCTTTGGCATTTTTTTGTCTGATGAGCAGATTATTATATCATCATACTTTAAGAGAGCTCATAGAACTAGTTCCTGTTATATTACATTTTTGTCTTTGCTTCTGCAATTATCCGATAAATGAATAAATTATTTAGTTGAAGAGCTATTGGATTTTGGATCAAATTTAGAAGTAGGTCTCTGCAACAAGATATTTTTTTTAAGTAAGGTCAGCAGATAGATTTGTACAATCTTGAGATTAATTCTGGAAATGCTCTTTAAGGCGCAGTTTACTCCAAAATTTGAGCAAATTTATTTTCCAGTGAAAATCATTGTGTTTGCTAGTCAGAATAAATGATTGTCATTTATTAATTACACACTTTTTGGCTTATGCAAATATTCTAGATGATAAATGAAACACTTGAAAAGCCACCAGCTCTGAAGACAAGGTTGATATGATGCAGGTGTTATGTATAACAAGTGCTAGCCTGTGAATTACCAGATCAACTTAAATAAATTATAAATACATTTCATGTAATATAGAAACACAGAAGAAAGTAGTACTGTTAGTATCATCCAATTACTAAAATTTTAAAATGCACATACAGTAACTATTAGTATCAACAGGTTTTAGTAAACTGTTTGGTATTTACCACTTTGTTTTCATTGGTTAAAGCCAAATCAATATATGTTCTCATTTTCTTTGACAATGGATTTGAATCATAATTTATACTCATTTGAGCTAATATAAGTCAAGAACTCTGGAGTGCTATTCCAAATTAGAATTATATTGCTAATGTAATTTTGATAATAGACAATATGCTTGAAATTATTATTTCGATAAATATATTTATGCTCCCAGCTCCCCATGGAGATTGGCAAAGCTGGGAGCAAAGACAGTATTCTAAAGAAACAATGAAGAGCACTGGACAGGGGTAAATAATTTATTGATCCAAACAATCACTGTCACAAGACATATATTAAAATCTCAATACCATAAAATGACATGTGCAAAAATGAATAATACCCAGACTAGATATTAGTAATATGGCACCTTAAATGATTGAAGAACATAGGTAAGCAAGATAGCAACAAGCAATAAGGGGCTAATAGAATGCATATGATTAACTGCAAAGCGTCTCATGCATTCTCCATCCAGCTCAACCAGTGTTAGTAAAGCAAATAGAAAATGTTAGTAATTAAAATGAAATGTGCATGTGTGTTGTATTCCAACTGAATAATGAATGATGATGCAGCACAGGCCACTTGTATAGATAACAGGCAGCGGTAAAGAATGTCACCTGTATGGAAATATAGCTGTAAGCCGGCGTTCCTGGCAAAAACAGCTAAGTGGCGTCTGGCCTACCTCTTGACAGATCCGGACAATGTGTGGTTACTGGGCCATCTGAAGAGGTAGATGGCCATGCTGCTGCCCGCCGTAGCCAAGCAGGTAATGGCTGGAGAAAGGGGTGTGTGGCGGCGTCTCTGCCTGCATAAAGACAGTGCCTATGGGCTTTCCACATGTTTGTTTATAAAATTGATCTAAAACAATTAAATAAGTCTAATTTAAAATAAAGTCTACACATTTACATATACAATTATTATGTATATCACTAAGATCAGGATAAGTAATTAAAAATTATCTATATGATTCTATCACTTTAGCATGATTTATTGATGTATACAATGACTGTATACAATGCCCACATTAAATCTCTGTCCCACTTTAAATTTTTCATCATTTGGAGAATAACTGTTGTGTTCTTAGTATAAGATGTTAGATATTTAACATATTTACTTAAAATAACTGTATTTACTGTGAAATATTTCCAGTTAGGGCATTAATTCCTATTTCCACTATGGACATACCGATTGAGTCCACAAGGTGTTTATGAAATTTGGGTAAAAAATAAAATATTGAGATTATAGGATTGTTCTGTATCAGAATGTGGTGTACTTTTTTATTGAGAATTCCATGATGTAGTCCCTGTATTAGTAAAGATCTAATTTATTCTATGAAAAGCATTGTTGGGTATATGATGATGTATCACTTAAGAGTCTGTAAGCCTTTTTCTCATAAATTAGTCTAATAATAATAATGCGACCCCACCTTTTTCCGCTTGCTTAAATACCAATTGGTAATTCTTTTTACATTTTTTTAATGATTTTTTTCACAGTGAGATTACTTTTATTAATATTTTAATTTGTATCCATATGTTGTGTACTAAAACTTTCTTTATATAAATCCTTTTTTTACCATTTTATAAAACATGTCAATTTGACTACATTTTGCCTCCAAAGGACAATATTTAAAAAGTAATTTTAATCCTCATTTCAAAGTACTCTCATAATTGTTTGTTATCCACGAATCTTTTCTAAGGAAAGGTTAGTTTTCATACAAATTGAAATAGTGAATAACTGAAAACTAATATATTTTGCCTTTAGGGGCAAATGAGAATCCTTTACTTAATACAGACACTTCTGATTATTGGTCAGAAAGATTAAATATGCCAAATGCTTTCAAATCCATTTCTTTTATTGGTATCCCTTTTGCCCCTCATCTTTTTCCTCATATTTTATTTTCCTTCTTTTGAGGGATAAAAGCTCAATATAAATTTTCTTGAAATGGTGGTACTCTTCTGTACTTTACTTTTACATTTAGAGTAACCAGGGATAAAAGTATACATATTATCTGTTTTTGAACCCAAGTGGTTTAAAACTGAATATATATTATTAGTTTTAAACTTGACTTGTCTCTGTGTTGTAAAATTTCTTCTTAGTGTACGTCCAGTTTTCACATTAATTGTTTTCCACTCTTTATATTTTTTTGTTGTTGAGTTAATCTCTCTTTCTAAACCATTCTCTATCCATGTTTCCATTCCATTTTTTACATTTATTAATTTTGGAATCTTGTTTATCTTGATATCATTTTTATTTCATAGGGATAGCTTTGTCTACTACCCTTTCAAGTTTCTTCACAAGGACTATTTCATTAGCTTTAAAATCCTTTCCAGTTTTGGAAGATTCCATGACTAATTCCCATTGTTTTATTTCTTTCTGTATCATCTCCAGTTCTCTTTTCTTTTTCTTCCAATAATAACCTGCATACATTTTTGAGAACAGCCATGGGGGGCAAAAAAAAATCTTTCCAAAACTGTTCATTATTAGTGGTAATTTTTTTTTCTTCAAAATTCTAAGGCCCCTATGGATCATGTGTATGTTTTAGTTTAGAATTCTTCAATGTCCGAGAAGTTATTATCGAAGATTCCATTAAGGATTTCTGGATCATATTACCATATTAGTTTCTACATTAAATAATTTATTATATATATATATATATATATATTCAACTTGAAATGTGCTACAATAGCTGGTTATGTGACACATTTGGGCATAAAATAGCATTGTGAATATATACTAGTTGCAGTTGCAAAGTACATGTTACGTAACATAAGACTCAGTTCCTCTGAAAAAGCACGCCAACATTAATTAAATCAGAAATGGATAGCATGGTTTTAATTGCTATGAAACAATTAATCATTATAATGCTAGGCACAATTGTTTGGAAAAATAATTTTACATGCAGTTTTTAAAATAAACTGTAAAAAACATCTTACATTAGAGTATTTTATTCAAATTGGTTATTAAATAAATATGACTACAGCAGATGTGAAGTGTAAGTGACCTGGGGATTGCAGACTTATTTTCTTCTTTACCTAATGATTCTGACATCACACAGTGAGTAATGCACCATTACACAATCTACAATAGAGGATAATTCAAAACTAGATGATGATGTCCCCTCCCCAGTTTGACAATCTATCAATAAGTTAACCAACTGTTTGGACTGTGGTCAATTTTTTATCTTATCCTTTAAACTGGTGCTTCTTTTTAAAGGAAATGTGCAGTATCCAAGAATGTGGCTCATGAAAATGGTCATGTCGTCTGGTGCTGATTTACTATATCTGAATGCTGATATATACAATTTTATATGGTACTACATTACCAAAATATATAAATAATATTTTAGGTTTTCAGAATTTTTTCTTAGCACCTTCCCTGCTGAAGGTTATCTTATCCCTGTGTTGAGGTCATTTTACGAAGTTATCGCTCGTCACATTCCAAATTCAATATCATTAATTGTTTTAAGCGATTTCCACACAAGCTATGCCTTGTTTGTTTTCCAGAAGACTTTGTATTTTCATAAAACAGTAGTCTTTTTACTCCTTCTAACATGTCAAATATGTTTTAACCCAAATGGGCAAAAAATATTTTTATATAAATTTCAAGAAAGGGAATCAAAATCAAAAATTATTATTTTTTGTCTTCTAAACACCACAAAGAATACTTTGTGGTTCTTGTTTAGCCAATAATCATACCACCCAACATTTATAACTTGTAAATCTGAACCCAGCGGGCACCAAAAAAGGGAGAGTGGTCTTATGAAGAAGGGGGTGTGGCTTCATGGCACATCACCGTTTCATCACCCTGGGGTGTGCTCAGTACTCCTAAAGATGCTGGGCTGCCTCCAAACTCTCCCCATACACTTAAAATAACATAAAGTAATTGCACTCGTATAAACTCAAATAATTGTTTTAATCAAATAGTAATTATATATAAACACATGATGAACACAAATGTACTAAATACTTCCACAACTTTTATATCTATCTACAGTATATATAAAACACTCACCATCAGAATATAACTCCTCACAGTACATAAATAATAGGGTTTTAGTTCATGAATTGATCAATGCATTTAAACCTGCAGCCCATATCACGGGACCCCATTTCTCTGCAGGTCCTACACTATCAGCTATACTTATGAAAAGCTGGTAACTGCTATCACAGTGTTTAAACTGAAGACATGTTAACTGGTTTAAAGCTCGCCTGCCAACTAAGTTATGGCTTTAAAAGTGATACAATCACCAAACATACTGTAGCTGCTATTATACTACCAATATAACAGTGGACACAGGTAAAAATAGTTGTGAATCAGCTGCATTTATAAGCTGCCACTTCTTGGCTAATTTGAGCACAAAATTTAAAGCGGCACGTATAATAAGTGCAAAACACACAATTTATACTTAAAATTATTGGCACTTTATATTCAGTATGGTAGCAGAGGCACCCTTATTCAGCATCCACCTTCTCTGACCAGTGTCGGACTGGGACATGAAGGGCCCATAGTGGGAATGCAATGGTAGGGGCCCACTAAAGGGAGGTGGTGTAAAGCTAAAGGGGTGTGGCCAGCTAGCAAAAGTGCAAAAGTAAAATTTAAAAGACATGCACAGGTCCAGAGCTAAATAAAAAATAAAAAAATAACGCTTGGATACAGCTACTAAAATTGTGAAGTCTGAAATGTATGTACGGTGAGGGAAAAACCCATTGTTAGTCTCATTACATTAAGGTATCAGCACCTGCTGTGCTGCAGTGCCCATCATATAATGCAGAGGGTTGTCACATTACTCAATATATAATGCAGAGTCTTGCAGTGCCCACCATATATGCAATATAGAGTGTCAGTGCCCACCATATAATGCAGTGAGTTCACGCATTACTCACTATATAATGCAGTGTCAGAGTGCCTGCCATATATGTATAGAGTGTCACAGTGCCCACCATATAATGCAAAGAATGTTGCAGTGCCCACCATATAATGCAGAGAGTTTCACAGTGCCCATCATATACCTAATGCAGTGTCACAGTGTGCACCATATAATACAGAGTCACACTGACCACAATATAATACAGAGTGCTGCAGTGCTCACCATATAGTACAGAGAGTTTTCACATTGCTTACTATATATTGCAGAGAATGCTGCAGTGCCCAGCATATAATGTAGTTTCACAGTGCCCTCCATATATGTAATACAAAGTGTCACAGTGCTCACCATATATGTAATAAAGAGTGTCACAGTGCTCACCATATCATGCAGAGTTTTGCAGTGCCCACCATAAATGTAATACCAGTGGCGTCTCAAAGGGGGTGTGGGGAGTGCAGGCCGCACCCGGGTGTCATTTGCCAAGGGGTGACACCAAAGTGCACACTCCCCCTCAGTGACAGGAGCCGGGTGCTACACTGTAGAATTACGTGCAGCCCTCAGCTCCTGTCACAGTAAGGGAGCCGGCACTACAAGTACAGTGGTCCACGGGGCGGTCCACACCTCCCGGACCCCAGGGGACACAAAAAACAGGGTTCAGGTGCATGACCCCACCCCCACATGTCAGGCCACTCCCCCTTATCACAAGGCAACACCCCCTTTTCCCCATCATGCAGCTATGCCGCCCACACTGCTCCGCTGCCCGCACCAGGTGCATTTAAAAGGTATGGATGCCACTGTCTAATACAGAGTGTCAAATTGCTCACCATATACTCAAGACTATCACAGTGCCCACCATATATGTAATAAAGAGTGTCACAGTGCCCACCATATATGTAATAAAGAGTGTCACAGTGCTCACCATATAATTCAGAGTGTCGTTTTGCTAACCATATAATACAGAGTGTCTCAGTGACCGCCATATAATGCAGAAAGTGTTGCATTACTCACTATAAAATGAAGAGAATGTCGCAGTGCTCACTAAATAATTTAGTGTCACAGTGCCCATCATATAATACAGTGTGTCGCAGTGACCACCAAAAAATGTAGAGTGTCACAGTGCCCACCATATAATGCAGAGTGTCACGATGCCCACCAAATAATGTAGAGTGTCGCAGTGCCCATCATGTAATACAGAGTGTTGAAGTGATTGCCATATAATACACTGAGTGCTGCAGTGACCTCCATATATTTACAAAGAGTGATACAGTGCCCACCATATAATGCAGAGTGTCGCAGTGAACGCCATGTAATAGAGAGTGCCGCAGTGACCTCCAAGTAATATAATGTGCTGCAGTCACTGCCATATAATACAGAGTGCCATAGTGACCGACATATATTTATTAGGGGTGTGCACCGGCCACTCTTTGTGTTTTGGATCTGGATCTTTCTTCGTGTTTTGGATCTGGATTGGTTTTGCCAAAACCACCCTTCCGTGTTGTGAGATCTGGGTTTTGTGTTTTGGATCAGTAATTTTTTTATAAAAAGCATAAAAACAGCTAAAATCACAGAATGTGTGGGTTTTTCTGCTCCTATGCTATTATTAACCTCAATAACCTTAATTTTCACTCATTTCCAGTCTATTCTGAACACCTCACACCTCACAATAGTGTTTTTATGTCCAAAAGGTTGCACCGAGGTAGCTGGATGAATATGCTAAGCGATACGAGTGGGTGGCACAAACACGTGGCCCATCTAGGAATGACACTGCAGTGGCAGACATGATGGCAGTTTGCCCCAAACAGTGCATAATGCAAAGGAAAAAAAAAAGAGGTGCAAGATGGAATTTTCCTTCGGCCGTCCCACCCACCTTTATGTTGTATAAACAGGACATGCACACTTTAACAAACCAAACATTTCAGCGCCAGGGTCTGCCACACGACTGTGGCTGAAATGATTGGTTCGTTTGGGCCCCCACAAAACAAGCTGGCAATTAATCTGTCCCTGCACAAACTGGCTCTATGGAGGCAAGATGTTGTCCTCATCCACCTCATCCACCGATTCCTCACCCTCTTCAGTGTTGTGTACATCCTCATCCTCACAGAGTATTAATTCGTCCCCGCTGGAATCCACCACCACAGGTCACTCTGTACGTTCTGTAGGATGGTCTCCCTGGAAGAGTTGATAATTCATTTTTATGAACATCATCTTCTCCACATTTTGTGGAAGCAACCTGCTACGCCTTTCGCTGACAAGGTTCCCGGCTGCACTAAACACTCTTTCGGAGTACACACTGGAGGGGGGGCAACTCAGGTAAAATAGAGCCAGTTTGAACAGGGGCCTCCAAATTGCCTCTTTATCCTGCCAGTACAGGTATGGACTGTCTGACATGCTTACTTGGATGCTATCACTAATGTAATCCTCCACCATTTATGTCAGTGGTGACAGTATCATATGCAACGACAGTAGACATGTCAGAAATTGTTGGCATGTCCTTCAGTCTGGACCAGATGTTCAAACCGGCCTTTGACTTGTGACACAGGCGCATACTTGTTGCTGCTGCTGTGTTGATGCAAGTGCGGCTACTGCGCATACATTTCACACACAAACAGAAAAAAAAGAATTGTTTATTTTTTGTGGAGTGCACTTCGGGGGTTACACCACCCTTTAACAGACTTATGTTAAAGGGTGGTGACACAGGCGCATGCTTGGTTCTGCTCCTTTGTTGATGCACGTACAGTGCACACAATTCACAAACACAGAAGAAAATTTTCTATTTTTGTTGGAGTGCACTTTGGGGGTTACACCACCCTTTAACAGACAGATGCATGCTTGTCACTGCTGCTTTGAGGATGCAGGTGCGGCTACAGCCCACACAATTCACCAAGGAAAAAAAAAAAATTTTTTGTGGTGCGCACTTTGGGGGTTGCACCACCCTTTAACAGACAGACGCACGCTTGGCACTGCTGCTTTGAGGATGCAAGTGCAGCTACTGTGAATACATTACACACACAAACAGAAAAATAGAAGATTATTTTATTTTGGTTGGAGAGCACTTTGGGGGTTACACCACCCTTTAACAGACAGACGCACGCTTGTCGCTGCTGCTTTGAGGATGCAGGTGCAACCACAGTGCACACAATTCTCAAACACAGAAAATATTTTGTTTATTTTTGTTGGAGTGCACTTTGGGGGTTACAGCTCCCTTTAACGGACAAGCCAGCCGGCCTTTGATTTATGACAAAGGCGCACGCTTGGCACTACTTTGTTGATGCACGTGTGGTTACTGCGCACACAATTCACAAACACAGAAAAAAAAAATGTTTGGAGTGCACTTTGGGGGAGCACCCCTGATGCACAGATCACCCCTTGGACAACACTACAGCACCCCTCTAGGACTACAGCCTTTATGGGACACTGCACAATGCAGTCCAGCCAGCCCCTATGACAGCAGCACAACACAGTCCAGCCAGTCCCTATGGACAACAGCAGCACAACGCAGCCCAGTCAGCCCCTATGGACTGAGTGGACACAGCCCCTATGGATAACAGCAGCACAACACAGCCCAGCCAGCCCTAGCTCCCACCCTCCCTCTTCAGCGTAGACAGCCAAAGTGAATAATGGCGCTGACGTGGGAACTTTTATAGAATCCAAAACCCACAAGATCCGGAAGGCAGGATGATGACGTTTTGCCTCGATATCAGATCCGAGTCAGGTGGGAAAAGCTGAGCCTTACTCAGATACTACTCGGATCGGGGGGGCTAGGATTTCAGAAATCCGAACCCGCTCATCCCTAATATTTATAGAGTGCCGCAGTGACCGTCATATAACACAGAGTGCCGCAAATACCGCCATATAGTAGAGAGTGTCGCAGTAGCCTACCATATAATGCAGAGTGTCACAGTGCTCACTGTATAATACAGGGTGTTGTAGTTGACGTGATATAATACAGAGTGCATCAGTGACCCACATTTTAAACAAATATGAATATATCCTTTACACACACTATTAATACAGCCCACCCAGACATACACATACAACATTAATACACCACCATAAACAATATTAAAACACAACAACCCCCAGAAAAAAACAAATCCACCCCCCCTCATATATTAACCAGCTTAGATTACACTAAAACATTTTCCACACCACCAGTCACACTTACCTGCCCAGAGGGAGAATATGTCTCTCAGCATTGGATGGACATGGCTCCTCTGCTCTTTGTGTGCAATGACTGGTGAGCGACGGCAGCAGCCTCAGGTCCTCCCACCACTGGCTATGCGTGATATCACGGGAGTAAATAGCTGGAACCTAGTTTACCTGGGAAGTGGGCAGAGCTTCATTGGCCTGGGTGGGGCTTCAAATGGCTGGAGGCTGTATGGGCAAGGGTCTGAAGTGTCACTCACCCATTGTTAGGCCCTCTTGGCAGCGTACCCTCCCCATTTGTGGGCCCCTAAGCACTGCCCCCTTAAAAGAGATGTGGTCACAATGTACTGGGGCCCACCGGGGAAATACCCAAATCCCCGGCACCCCAGTCCAAGCCTGTCTCTGACACATGTGACATAGAAGAATAAGCACTGGGAGTAGGCAGATGGTTGCGGAGCAAGAACTGAGGACTTTTTAGAAAAAAGCAACATTGATATACTCTGGCACACTGCTATTTATGACATTGTTCCTGTTCACATCCAGCATGTGTTAACTGTTAAGCTGAAAATATTTAGTAATTTTAAATTAACTGGACTTGTATGTGTGCTAGGCTGTAAGCAATCAAATGTGTTATTTTTAGATTTAATATTTGATAAACCACAAGCAATTAGGTTAATATGTGACCAGCCTGCATGTAATGCTTTAATATAAATAAATAATATTGTTACAAAACTATTAGAATATTTAGAACAGATAGGCTTTGTTGCTAAGCAGTTGCATGTGTCACAGATCACACTGGCACATTCTAAATGAAATAGGTCATTATAATCAAACAAAATAATTTTAGCAATTAAATTTATATTGTTTTTCATTGCTTATGAAATATCACATTTCATAAATCTTATTGGCAAGAAAACATGAGATTAAACCAATCCTGATAAGGGTACAGAGAATAAAATAATACATTGAAGCAGGCTCTTCTGTTAAAAACTGTCAGGTGGAAACTTTAGCAGTGACATCCATCCAAATACAAAAAATAAAATTTAACCAGACACTAATACACATTCACGAGACCACACACACACAAAAACCCTGCTGTTTACTATAAAAGAACATACAGCAATTTATAGAGGAATACAGTGAACTGTGTTTTAGGGCAATCTGACTCAGGCTTTTTTAATATTGGTTTTCTGACTAGACATATAGCTCAAAATTTACTAAGCAGCGGATTCTAAACCCAGTGGATTGGTGGTGTTTTTGCTATATGCAGATCTACTAAGGCCAAAACCGTTGCAAACAAACTTCAGAATAGAATTGAACGGGGATGTCATTTAGAAACTGCCGCCAAACCGCCACCAAACCCCGGGGTTTAGAACCCGCCGTCAAACAGCTATCAAACCCGCCGCTTAGTAATTTTTGCCTAAAGTGCTTGGTGTGCCTGAAACTCTGTACTGTGTTGACATCATACTGTCAAACCATGGCACACTCCTTTCTGATTCAAGTAGAAAGTGCTTCAGCCAGGTTAGCTGCATACGTGAAAAAGGGAATCGGTATGAAATACCGCCGGCCGCATGATGGACGGTTCGATTCCCAGCAGCGGCAGGCCGGCGAATGGACAGATCCTGACAGAGCTGGAAATCCCAATTGTCCTCAGGTAAGTATATAATAACCTAACACCCCCCCTAACCCTAAACCTCCTTAGGGGTGCCTAACCCTAACCTCCCCCCAAAGTGCCTATCCCTAAAACCCCCTGTAAGTGCCTAACCCTAACCCCCCCCTTCCCCGCTGCCTAAACTTAAGTCCCCCGGAGGGGTACCTAACCCTAAGTCCCCCCAGGGGTGCCTAACCCTAACCCTCCCGAGAACCCTAACCCTCCTGGGGGGGTTTCCTAACCCTAATTCCCCCCCAGGTGCGCTAAACCTAACCCTCCCCCCGTGGCTGTCCGCTCGCGGCGCCCGGCATCCCTTCGATTGGGATGCCGGGCGCCTGTCTCCCCATGTCGGGAAAATGACAGGCGTCTAGATATAGATGCCTGTCATTTAAACCACGCCGGGATAAAGCAATCGGGAAGCCGGCTGTTGGGATCACGTCAGCCGGTTTCCTGATTGCATCCCTAAAAAAGTGATTTAGGTTTAGTCTCAACCAAAAAACTCTTTCCCCATAGACTTCAATATGTGAAAGACTGTTACTCTAGGTCATTCACACCATTGAAGTCTATAGGGGAAGTGCTTATTGGCATGAGAGATTTGGAGGCTCAGCTTTCTCAGCCAATAAGTGTCTCGCTGATAGAATTCTATGGGAAATACTGTGACTTCACATTTATTTGGTAAGTACTAGACTTAGAGTACAGTACTATTGTTCATTTGTTCATGGGCACAGATAATTTGTTTTTTTATTTTGCCAGTTCCTGGGATGCCTACATGGAGGAGAGGACTGACCATCACCATGGAGTAGGTGAGTATGTAGTGTGAGGGAAAGTGTGAGTGAATATGTATTAAATGAATACTTCATTCAGTGTGTGTCATGTCATTTGATCAATAGTTTGTTTACAGTGGGACTAGCAGCAGGTCCTTAGGTCCCAGAATATCTGCATCTGTTGATCTCAAAGTACCAATATGAGAGGGCCAGTATGCTTGGACCAGTAGTCCCACTGTAACAGACAATATTTTATTCTATTCTATTTTTTTACAGGGGTATGGAAATAGCCCCAGGCTATCACCCTAGGCATGAGGTATATTCGGGAGGGAGACCAATTAATTGAGGGGATTTATACTTCCCAATCAATCCCTGTCCTGGGCTGAATAGTTGGGGGTCTAATGCTCTGGCAGGGGGACCCCCTGCTGCAGCACTACCCCATGCTAGTAAAATCCTGATGCTGGTTGATGGAAATTCAAGGGTAACCATCCCTTTTTTTTACCAATATTTCCTCAGCCAGGACCGGCTCAGGGACTTGGTTCTGGTTCATTGAAACACGTGAGACTCCCAATATGTGTTTCCCCCTTATTTACTGAACAAGGACTAGTTCAAAAAGCCCAGTGCTGGTTATGCTTGTGGGGGTCCCCACACTGCTTTTAAAAAATATATATATATATTTTTACACTTTTGTTCACTATAAACACACAGAAGCCTGCACAGATCTCACTGATATGTGCATGCTTCTGCAAACCTGCTGCTCACAGGACAATGTGTTTTGACCCATGTTTAGTGATTTTCCAAACATGTTTAAAAACAAGATTCTTGGTAAATTTCTGTGAAGCATTGCTTCCCATGGAAAGTTTTACAAGTTTGGCTGATGGTGTATTTAATTATATATATATTTTTTACCCCCATGTTTTGCAGTTTGAAATTTGTTTTCACTCCCGTGTTTGCCTTAAGTAAGTCTCTGTGTCAGAAAAACAGGCTAAATTCCCCCATGAATAGCCTCTCAGCCAGACACAATTCTTAGTAAATTTACCCCTTCAACTTAAGGCCCCCATACATCAGAGATTGATTGCAGCAATCTTGCAATTTGCAATCGATTGAAAATGGGAATTTTTTTTATACACAATCGATTGCAAATTGCACGATTGCTGCAATCAATCTCTGATGTATGCGGGCCTTTAGTTGTTGCTTGGTTTGTTCCTGGAATGTTGGGACCTTGTTTGTTAAAGAGATAGGTGCAATTAACCTACTGCAAACCAATGCAATGTGATAAAATTTCCTTTCTTTAAATTGATGGAAATTAAGCGCCTGAATTGCCTCTAGACAAACCTAAGCAGTTGCCTATGGTTTCAGGGAATCCTAAAACATTATGTACCTCATTGTCTTAACATTGCACCACACTAAATACTGTCTGCTTCACGTGAAGCTGCCTGCTCCTAATTTCCATGAATCTAATTGGCTGGGAGTATGGTGGTAGATTATGATGTCACATCTCAGTACCACATTTAAAAGAATATGCCACTAGATAATAGCTGAACAGGGGTATATTGGAACAGCAATACTAGTAGGCAATTGGGGCTTCACTTGACAGGGGGAGTCTAGGCTGCCCAGTTTCTATAAAATTTAATAAAAAATCCCTTTTCCAACAACAATCCCTGAAAATAAATGAATAGCAACCACATTTAATGTACAAGTCTTTTAAAAAAAATAGTACCTATGTTTAAACATTAGGCCTTTTTCTTCCATACAGTTCCAAAATAAAAAAATGTCAAGGACCAAGGCCCCAGACTTGATTGGTCTACAATGGGGTGGGTATGTATCATCGATCAGAAAATTCAATACAGTATGTTAGTCCAGACAATATAAGAAGGTACTATGCACCAGTGATGATCCACATAAACTAGGATGTTTGTGGCCATTTCTGCATTGGTAGCAAAATGCTAATTTTCATTAGGCACATTTAACGTTTTGCTTAGGAGGAAAATGCCTTTACCTCTGAATACAGATATGCCCAGCTATATCCTTGCCACCGGCATGGAAAGTCGTGCCACGCATAGCGTGAGAAGCGCACCCTTCAACCGCGTGGCACGACTGTCCATGCCGGTGGCAAGGATATAGCTGGGGATATCTGTATTCAGAGGTAAAGGCATTTTCCTCCTAAGCAAAATGTGGGGAATCGCATGGTGCGATGCATGCGCACATCTGTGATGTAATCAGCCCCAATATTATTGGGCACATCTGTATGTTCCAATGTAAAAATTTATGATGTGGTCTTAACATTCTTGGTTGATGATCAGCGATAAAACTAGGTGTTTTTTCTATATGTATTTGTGACTTTTTTGTCTTTTTGTTAAAATGTATACACTTTTGTTAGCTGACAGATTGATGTAAGAGTATAATAAAATTATTAGACCTGTCCCACAATGACTGATCACATTAATTTGTGATGTAGAATTACATTGCCTCTTAATAAAACATTCACTAAAATTTGAGATGAGCGGTTTGGTTTTTCAGAAAACCAAACACACCCGAACTTGGGGTTTCCAAGGAGATTCCGGTATTTTCACCAAGTTCTGTTCTCAACTTGAGGCAAAACTTAATTTTCCCATAAATCTCTGATCTCACGTGTTTTGGATTGCCTATAACTATCCATCCCTCATGATCAGGCACCATTTCACACAAGAAAGTGTATAAAGTGGCTGAGGGCTATAGTTGTACTTCAAAAAACACCATTGGGAATATAATTAGATTAAAGTTGTAGTGGGCAGATGGAGTAAGTGGGAAGGGTGACAACAGGCATCCTTGTCACTGTGTGTGTTTGTTTGTCAGACACACTAGCTAGTAACTGCAATCAAGTGCACTGCAAACTGCAAAAATACCACATTTGTTTCAAATAAATTACACAATGGAGGAAGCCACACACTATGCTTTCAAATATGTGTCCTAGAACTAATATTATATTCCTGTTTGTTTACAGCTCAAGCTAGGAGACCATGTCCTGCCAGCCACCCTTAGTGGAAGATGGAGAAAGATTTAGAAATATCAGATCATTGTACAAAGACATTTGAACAACTTTCCATCTACACACATTAATACCTTTTTTTCTTTGTTGTCATATTCAGAAGGTTCACTCCTTGACCAATGCAGGCAATATGTCCCAAATCCTCCTGTTGTGGAAGAGTAAGTGGTTATTCTTCACTTACTGCCTCTAATCTTGTAAAATAAGCTCCAGAAATAGCAACAGAGTATTATCAACACCTACAAGAGATACTGGAGCTAAGATTATTATGCCAAATCTGCATTTGAATGGACTTTATGGCTACAAAAATGCAGAAAAACAGCGACCATAACAGACATTTAAGACACATTTCTTAACCATTAAATAATATCAATAATAATTTCCTGTGCCTTGCTACAGTCATAGAGGCAGAAACAGCAGCCATAACTCATGGGCAAGAATCCTAAACAAATTAATTTTGTAGTAGCAAGAGGCATTAGTCACTGAATTTGTAAGAAGCCATGAAGTATTAGCAACTGTAATTAAATACAACTCACACTCTACATGAGGCTCTTATTCTTGCTATACAAGAGTTTAATAGCAATATATCATCTACTGGGGCCCAAATTCTTGCTAGATTACCTTAGAACACACTATCAACATCTGTTAGCAGCACATATACAAAGAAGAAAAGTAAGTGTTTTAATGGATGCACTGGGACCCATGTTGGTAATTTAAAATGTAATATTTTTAATAGATATGCATTAAAATCTCACTATATTAAATTTGCTAAGATGGTGAAATATAAAAAGATAGACTTGAGAAGAAAATTAATTTGTACAATAAAATACGCAACACAAAACCATTGTCAATTTTCATTATTTCAATATAATCAGTGTTTAGTAGCACGGTGGTTCATTACTTATCATAGTTTATGCTGTTATTTATGTTGCAAATAATGATTTCTTAAGGTTAAATGCCTTTATCAGCTCCTAGAAGGAAGTGGCAAATTGTATCAAACAATTCAGTGACTAATATTGTGTATAGCCAGTTTTCCAAACCGATACATTGTCTTCTCTTCCTATACTTAGATGCCTTATCCTTATGTATTGCCAAACAATGCTTATAGTGAATATTTGTTATCTGTGCAGTATAAACAAATATGTTGTATTTCTGAGTCTCTTAGCTGTAAGGTTAAATCCGACACAGCAGGTATATGTTAGTATATTATTGGTCAACACACCTAGTATTAATGGGTCTCCACTACATGTGATATATAATAGTAGTAGTTCCCATTATATCATGTGTGTGTGAATCACATATAATAAAAAAAATTTTTATAGTTAAAAATGTTGGCCTTTGCAGCTCTAGGTATTCATGTATACAATAGTGCAGCTGAACCTTTAGACAATTGCAATCATTCCCAGCACTGTGTATAGTACATGTATCATTTTATACATCAGTAGCTGGATCCTAGGCCTCATATATTTAGCATAGCTTTCACTAATTGTAGGCAATATCAATTACTCTCAGCACTATGTATAGTGCATATATCATTTTACTTTGACATCAATGGCTGGGATTTATATCCATTTAGCAACATATTTAACATTGAATATTAGTGACATGACATTGACAATCAGTTACAGGTAGCCACCAGTCAGACTTTCTCAAGGCATCACCTGTCATGTCATTTCCTTTTCCTTAAATCCCCTTCCCTAAGTTCTAATTGGTTGTCAGCAAATCAATCATGTTTAACATTATTAGAATGGTAGTATAGTCTTAATAGTAATCCATCAACATCCACTTCTTAAAACATAAATATGAACAATGTATTTCATTATATTGAGTATAATGTTAAAACACATCCTCTGATGTTTTTATTTATAATTTCTCAGACAGATATTCTATATAAAATTTCAGTAGCAGCAGTATCTAAAACACAATTTTAGCTCATTCAGGGTCAGGCTACTCTCTGCATCACCTGCTTCACTAAGAGACATACTGGTGTAAATCTGTATGAAAAACACAAGGATGTGGCCACACCATGAAGGCTCTCCTCAGGAATTGTCATTTTTGATAATGCAAGTAACATTGTTAGAGTATTACAACTGAGTGAATTTGAACATGTTCCATGCTTTGCACACACAATAAACTTGGTGGTTCAAAATTTCTTAAAAACTGACAAGTGCATGCAGCACATGCTGATTGAGGCCCATTAAATTACTGAGCATTCTCAGCATTCAGCAACCATATGTGGAAGATTGCAACAGTATAATCTGCCATGCCAACAACTATAGCAAGAGAAGAGGTAGTAACCAGGTGGAATTCTGCTTATTCTTCAGTGACTAGTGCAGATGTTTTAAACTCGGTCCACAGGAACACCAAACAGTGCACATTTTCCAGGTATCCTCACAGAATCACAAGTGAAATAATTAGCTCCACTTGTGAATCTTTTAAAATGTATCAGCAAGTAATGAATACACTATTGGGTGATATGGAAAAAGAAAACTGTGTGGCGTCCAGAGGACTGAGTTTGAGAACCACTGGACTAGAGGAACAGCAACAAGCCATCCAAACTTACACATAAAGCCATGAGATAGGGTGATAAGGGGCATGTTATCTTAGTCCAGCAAAGTGGAGAATACTCTCAGTTTTATGAAAGGTACTCAAACCATTTGAAATTGTAACCATTGAAGTGAGTTCAGACACTGGCAGCCTGAGAGGGGTCATAACATTAATTGAACTAGTTAAAAGCAGCTAGAGTACCTTAAGGAGGAGACTAACAAAGCATTTTTTGCTAAGTATGTTGGATATGTAGATCCAGTTCTTTTGTAACTTTGCAATTGAATCAGTACATTTTGGCAATCATGCTTGATTGTAGCTTTAAGTACTGTGTAATGTCTTTCTTTTCAACAGACACAGATCCTAAGAAATACACAGAGCTCCATGTGAGCAAGTTGTTAGCTCAAGTTGAACATGACACGATGACGTCTCCTGCTACAGTTTTTCCTGCAAATGCAGCTGTCAGGAAAAAACTGACCCTTTCCATGAGACCCATTGGTGATTATGAATCAACTTATCTCACCAGAGTGAAACATTATGATATTGTATCTAGTCAGATATTACTCACACCTCTACTGTGACTAAATCTGTTACAGTGAGCATGACTAAAATGGTGGAGGATTACTTTATTGATGATGTATAAATTAGGATATTACACAGCCCTTTTCAATATTGGGAGGGAAAAAAAGGCAATTTCGAACCCCTTTACAAACTAGCTATATTGTAATTAAGCTGCCCACACTCCATTGTGTACTCGGAAAGAGTGTTTAGCATAGCTGGGAAGCTTGTGAGTGATCAGCATAGGAAATGTGAAAAAAATGATGGTTTTCAAAATGAACTACAACTTCTGTGGAACTCCTGTGCCATCAGTTACAACAAACAGAGACTGTATTCGTGGGTTCCAGTGGGGAAGTGCTAATATTATGTGATGAAGATATTAACAACAGCAATGAGGGAGATGGTGATGAAACAGTAATTACATTTTCCAACTGTGAGGATGATTAACATTGGAAGCTTGTTTTAATTAAACTACCAAAAGGGGTAGTCCCTGTCACTGAAGTGCTAAGTTTGTTAAACTGTACATGTCCTGTGGTGCACAATTTTTCATTATAGCCTTTGACCACCTTGCTGTATTGGTATATAAAGACTACTAGTCTGTTACTCCTTATCGTTTTACCTATACTGGCCTGAGGCCAATGATTTGCCATTTTGAAGTGTGTTGGTAGTATATTATATTTTTCCTACTAGGCTATTACTTTTAGGATATCAGTTCAAAAGTAATGAAAATATTATCTAGGGTCATATAGTGTATGAAACTGCTATCCTGCCTGTCACTGCTTTGCCCCTATGTTTCATAGATGTACTTGTGTTTGTGCCACTGTGCTGTTACTTAGTTTAGCCAGCCAGCTCACTGCAGCTTTGGCTAATATTAGTGAAGACAATATTGTGTGTTGTGAGGTCGTCAAAAGACTGTAAATTACTTTAAGTGACGTTATTGATGTTAATAATACTATAGGAACCACAAAATGGCCCAAATTACATGATTTTAGCAATTTTATGAATTTTTAAATTAATCCATATCCAAATCCAAAAAGATATGAGGGTGATTTTGCCAAAACAAAAACCAAAACACAACGAAGATTTAGAACCAAAACACAGGGGTCTGCACACATATTTAACATATACTAAGGCCAGTTGTCAGGAATTAAAAGTACTGTGCTATTAGTATTAATATACTCTTGAAAGCAATGTCTGCTTTAATTTTAATTAATATTTATAATTTCCACCTGACTCTAAAATAATCTAAAAAAAAAAAATATTTTCTGAGTTTGTTGTAGCTAAAAATATTTAAATAAATCAGCCTGTAATTAAAATAATACACATTTGCTCTGGGACCCAAATTGTATTCAACTGTAAATCGTATTCTTTATTTTGTATATAATGTATCAAAGGTTGATGGCATTTAAGGCAATACAAGAAAAAAAGCACAGATTACGCATTTTAGTTCATGATACTTTAATAAATACATAGATTTCTTGCTTTATATAACACACTGTTTAAATAATATTTTTGAATATATGGAAAACATATTGCATACAGTTTCTGACCAATGTGTGCAAATTACTTCCAACAGTAGAATAGTAAAATCATATATACAGTATAAGCTTACTGCACCATTATAAATTTTATATTCTGAGTTTCTTTAATTAAGGTTTTTACTTTAACTTTTAAGCAAACTTCTGAAGCTTAAATCTAGTTAAGTTACACTCTCAGTTTTATATTATTTTTGTGAATATATGCCTCTGAGGTAATTTGCTTTGATTTTTGGAGGATATTTTGTCTTTAATCAAAATTCCATCTGCCCAGGGATGACTGAGATCAATATTTCTGTGCTAAAGTATTTTGGTATTGATGCTGCCTTACTTTCCATGTGAAAATGTGTGTCTGCCAAAGGGATCTAACGTTTATAGGTTTATCTGGGTAATTACTAAAAATAAGGAAAAACTTTCCAAAGAAGAAACTGCTTATTTTATTATGTTATAAATGACAATAACTTTCTATTTTTTTTACATTTTACAGTAGTAGCAAGTGTGCTTACAGTCCATTGAAGCAAAGTGTTATTGAAAAATATTTTATATTGTATAACAACATGCAGTAATACATACAATGATTAAAAATAATCTGAGATAATGGGATGGGTAATAATCAGAAAGTCACTTTAATTAAGTCTACTTTTTATTTATGATTCATATTGTAAAACCTTATTGTAGGTTATACATTTATTTAGCTAGTTGCTTGTTATTAAATTCTAACAGTTGACTTGACTGTTTATATAAATTATTCTGCATTGATGTATTCTCACCTATGGTCACTAGTGGCTAACATATTCTTTAAAAATGAATGATGTAGTTATTGTCTCCCACTGATCTGACAATCAAATCTCCACTTCAGCTTCAATGGGAAACAGATCTCCAATGTTCTTTCACCAATAAACAATGGGAATCTGTTCATCTCTCTTCCTTCTCCTTATACAAATGTACTAACCATACTGAAATGCATATTAAACTCTTAAACAGATTGTATTTGACACCTTCTAGACTACATAAGATATGGCCTACAATTTGTAAATTCTGCTGGCATCTTTGCCTTTCTGATGGTACTGTTTTGCAAACTTTTTGGGAGTGCCTTACCTTACGTCCTTTCTGATTGGACATATTTACTCTTAAAAAGGAAGTTCTAGGCCTTACACAACCCCTAGACCCTTCTCTAGCCCTTTTACACTGGAATCCTGTCACTGTTCCCATATCTGCTAGTTATGTCCTCGGTAATATTTTAATATCTGCTAGGGTTACTATTGCTCAACACTGGAAATCCCCTTCCCCCCTCCATTTGCCAAGGTCATAACTAAAACGCAATTCCTATTGAGACAACCGCTTACTCTATGTCTCCATCTTCTACTATTGTGAAGTGGTATCCATGGCATATATATGTCACAGATGGTAAGGGTGCACTCTCTGCACGACCTACCCCACAGAGTCCGCCCTCCCCTTATAATCTGAATGAACCTCCTTTGGAAGACTCAGATGTTTAATTTATTCATTTGTTATATATTTACAGATGTAATACTTGTTCGATGTCTATGGATGTCCTGTTACCTTACCCTTATTTGTTTTGCTATCCTACTCCCCATGTTAATCCCCTTTTATATTTTCTGTATCCCTATAATTTATTTTTCTTATATATATTCAATAAAAATGTATTGATGAAAAAAAAAACTAATGACTTAGTGATTGACATATAGGGCCGTACTCAATTAGTTTTGCACCCACGGTTCTTCTTCGCATGCTGGACTTTTCGCCTACTGATGTGCCCAGCTATAACGTGGCATCACAGCGTTATCTCTCACGCCACGCATGGCGCGCCACACACCACGCCATGAGTCGAGCCACAAAGAAAGTTTAGTAATGAAAAAAGTCATTATGTGTAATACATTTTGCCCACCAGATGTCACTTTTCCTAAACTACATAGCGCATGCATCTGATTTCATTACGTGTAATACAACATTTTGCCCACCAGGTGTCACTTTTCCTTAACTACATAGCGCATGCGTGTGATTTCCAATGTACCGTACGGTATGTTCTGTATCACCGCCCGATGATTGTTTGACAGAAGCGGTGATTCGGTACACTATACAGTATTACAGCGTTTTCCACATGCAATCAGGAATGTACGGTATAATAAAGCGGCAGAAGAATGTCTAATCCAGTTTGAAATCATTAAGCTCTGTATTACCCACTAACTGTGCGGTTGAAATCATACTGTGTTTGCGCAAATGTAAATACTCTCGGCACTGTCCCAGACTTAGACATTAGACTTTACAAACTACAGAACTCTAGTAATGGGTGAAGCATTTGGCCTAGCGGTCTAATGCCTAGTCTCACTGCTTCTCCCCTCTTCTTGTTCCGTGGGTTCGAGACATTGAAAATATGGTTTTTTAAATAATTTTTAAAATCTTCACTTAAAATATTCAGTATTCAATACAGTACATGTGGAGCGCATGCCCAGTGCTTCGGGAGTCAAACAGCGAAAATAGGATTTTTATTATTGTACATACAGTACTATACCTTAGAACGCAAACTTGCGTCAATGCCGGCGCTGACATAGACGTGGACATTATAGTGATTTTTTAAGACCATCAAATGGTAATGGGCTCTGTTAAAGAGACTGGTCTCTGTATAACAAACTGACTACGTGTTTAAACTGCAAAATTGCGTTAATGTCAGCGCATGCCCAGTGGTCGGGTTTCAATCACAATGGAATGTGTGCCGCATATCCAGTGGAGCCAAGCCATACACTAAGTAGCGCTATGCCATGGCGCATGCCCAGTTGTCTGTATTGCTACAGTACTGTTGAATTTTCACACTTGTGCCATTCTGCACTGTCCGAGACTTACCATACAGTATACACAATAGTAAATTCATAACTTCATAAAGTGCTACAGTAGTGGACTTAGTTTGGAGGGAAGTCTGTGTATTACATACTGACTGTGATGTAGAGCGCAAACTTGCATCAATGACAATGCTGTCCCAGACTTGGAAACTTTAGTGATTTAATGTGTTCAGTAACTGATAGTTGACTCTGTTTAATAGAGAGGTCCCTGTAGTACAAACTGACTCTGCGTTTAAATCGCAAAATTGCGTCAATGTCCGCACACTTGGCGCTGTGGTGACTTATAGCTAGTTCTGATGGGTTACGGTACAAATAGGATCTCTGGCGTGTGCCCAGAGGCGGGGTTGCAATGCATTGCCAGTGGTGCTGCGCCCTAGCCATACCCTTGTAGCGCTATGCCATGGCATACAGTATGGAAGATCATTCAGTAGCGGGTCATGATTCACACACAGTGAAAGTGGGATCTCCGTATTACACACTGACTGTGTAATAATAATATTAAAAATAAAAAGTGTAACCTTGCCTGTCTAATAATAATAAAAAAAAAGTTTAACCTTCCAGGTTTCGAAACCGGAACCAGGTTGTACAGACGTCTGCACTGTAGAAGTTCGATTTCTTACCTCTATGCTACAGACGCCTGAGTACTTAATCGTATGGTACTGTAGATGTCACATAAAGTATTGTAGAGGACAGATGCAATTCTTACTAGGAGAGACTTGTGAGCAAGGGGTTAGGTGATCCGTCTTGCTTACACTTCTCTCCTTATGTTCGAGACCTTGATAATTGAATTTATTTTTTAATGTTCACTATAGTACTGTAGCTCAGTCTTGTTATCCAACCCTTTCAAAAATCAATATATTGTACTGTAGATGTGCCCAGCTACAGTACTGTAGTTTGTTGCTCCATACGGTACGCCATATACCGCATTGCTAGTTGTGTGCTACACTGTGGCGTATTGAGTCTCATAGCACTGCGCATGCTCAGTTGTCTGTATTATATTAAGTACAATACGGTAGACAGTGTAGTGATTCCATGACTCTAGGATCTACAGTACAGTAGATGAGTAGTCTAGGGGGCTAATGCCTAGCCCTACTGCATCTGCCATTTTCTTGTCCTGCTGGTTCGAGAACTTTAAAGTATATACTGTATACGGTAATTTTATTTTGTTATAAATCTTCACTAATACATTATCCAGAAATTCTGGTATTTCTATGCCAAAGTACTTTATGACAAAAAAAAGTGTAACCTTGACTGTGTAATAATAATAAAAAATAAAAAGTGTTACCTTTCCAGTTTCAAACCCGCAAAAGGGTTGTACAGGCAGCGTAATGTGTTGGTTTGATTATTTACCATTACACTACAGCCACCTGCAATACCAAGGTTGCACCTGGCTTGAGTGTTTCCTACAATACTGTATGTCATCGTATCTCAGGCGCATGCCCAGATCTACAGTATACCCATGTAGCGCTTTTTTTTTTCTTCGCTACTTTTGTTCAGTATTGTTATCCAACCCTTACTAAACTCAGTACATTTTATATATTAGGGGGTAAATGTACTAAGATGGGAGTTCTATTAAGAAGTGATGTTGCCCATAGCAACCAATCAGATTCCAGGTATTATCTTCTAGAAGGTGCTACTGTAGATAATTGAGAAGTAGAATCTGATTGTTTGCTATGGGCAACATACAGTACAGTAACTTCTTAAATAGAACTCCCACCTTAGTAAATTTACCCCTACATGTTTAACTTTTCCCCCCAATTTTTTTTCTTCCGCCCCCAAAATGAAAGTGAATTTCTAGTGTGTTCTGACTTTTTAAAAAAAAAAAAGATACGCAGTTTACAGTACCTTTAGGGGACTGTCTTAAGGCTGCACGTTGAAGGCTTCCCGCAAGGTTGCACCCCAATTCACCAATTTTTTCTGCCTGCTATTCATACAGTAGGCAAAACTTTTTCACATACTGTCTTACTGTACATTACATTGACTTCCTGCCTACGGTAGGCGGAAAAATTTTCAAATTGAACACAGCGATAATTTTACGCCTGGCGAAATGACGTAATCTGCAAAACTTTTTTTAGCCAATCACGTGTTTTTGCTCCAATGGGTGAAAAAGAGCCAACCAATGTGCTCCCAACTGTCATCTCACAGGCTGTGTTTGAAAAATGACAGTTGGGAGCTGATTGACTGACACCTTATCACTTTTTTATCACTTTTCACTCTGTCTCCTAACACTGCTTAGTACAGTAAATAGACCCCTTGGAGTGAAAAGACGAGACTGGCTAAAAAAAGTAAATATACCACCCCTAAATTGAAAACGGCCCTCAGTGTATACAGTACTGTATGTTTACTGTACTGTATCCTACTGTAAGTGCCGGGCAGCTGTGAAATCACTGTGATGGGCAAGAGGGATACTATACAGTATATGACTGTGGGCGGCAACCCCCATTGGCCGGCGCGCCCCTGGTGAGTGAAATCCTGGCCAATAGGATGATACACCCTTGCATCTGTGTGTTATTAACTTTTTGTACCTTTTTAATGACAGATGCACGTGTCGGGTCTCAGGTGCACTTAAAGACTGAATTACAGTACATACAGTACAAACACCAATTGTATAAATTAATGACAATTTTTATTTAACCTACAGTAACATGCTTTACAGAGGGGGGGGAATTTCTTTAGCTTTCCACCCCTGTAGTCCTCTACTGTCCCATGCTTCTTTCTTCTACCACTGGCATGTCCTGGAATTCCAAGCTGGACACGGACATGACTACTGTACAGTACCTACAGTAGGAGGAAGGAGAACAGTCCTTCCTCAATGCCGACCGATACACCCTACTGGACTGAGGACACCAGTACACAAAAAGATTAGGCTTTTAAGTTAAAATCATCACTGGCACTTTTGGCCTCAGATCCAGAGTTTCACCTATACCAGGTGCAGACTCTACCTTGCATCGGAGTGCAAGGTCCACTGTAAGACCCTGAAGAAAGGAGGATAGGCAGAGACAAACAGACAGTAAAAGACAGACACACAGGTTCTCACCGGAGATGCTCTTGTTCTTCATCCTGCTTGATCCCACACACCCTGTACTGTAGGAGAGAGAATCCGCTGTGCAGGGCCCTTCCCTGCTCTAACAGTGTCACACTAATCCACTTCTCCACATTAATATACTGTATATGCCCTAACTAACCAGCCTAACAAATTTATTAATAACTAATTTTTGTTATAATTAAGCCTGGTGGTGAAATACTGTAAGCAGTGCCCCTAGGCCCACAGCCCATATAACGATAAAAAAAAAATACATGAAACAAGACAGTATTTGGGTGCCCCAGATGGAGGTGAACACCAGCTGTCATTTTGAGGTCAAAAGTGAAAATAACTCCAACCCCCCCCCTACTGTAGCAGCAGGTGGCCCAGGGTTTCCCAAAGAACAAACTGGCAGGGAGCTAGAAGTATCAGAAGATTCGTCTGAATGCTGTAACAGAGCACTAACATTAGCAAAAATGCTTTTCTCACCTGATCCTGATGTCAAAGGGACCGCCGCTTCAACCATACAGTAGATGTACAGTAGAAGCCTGTCTCTCAATGCACGGTGCACCCACTACTGTACAGTACTGTATGTCTGCAACTATGGATGTGGATGTTGAAGCAGCCACTACTACTGTACTGTATATGAACCAAAGGAACCTGAAAACATGAAACATCTGCATTACAAACGGCAACATCAAGCGCAGTAGCAGAACTGGCAGCTGCAGCACAATCTGTGATGATGCCAATGTGTGCCTTGGAACAGGGGGCAATATACAGTAAAATAGGTGTAAGGAAAAGAGGATAAGTATGAAGTGCAGTGCATAAGGTACAGTAAGGGAAAGTTATTGTAAATAAAGAGCATATAAAATAAATTAGGAGAATACTGTATAATGTAGGGACAGAAAGCACAACCACAATACTGTACATTCAGTATGGACACAGTGTTCAGTACTTAGCAGTCCGGATCAGAAACTGAAAAGAGGAAGTTAAACCCCTCCTCCACATTACTAATTATATACAGTACAGTATAAGCTACATAGCAGTTGCTTGACCGTTTCTTTAGATGACTACTTGTAAGACTCTATGGAGATGATCAATATAATTGTTACACTGGGCACATGTCAATACTGTTCTCCAAAACTTCATTATCCCATCTAAAAGTTCCTGTTTAGTTGTTGGTTTCACATCAGACCTGATGAACCTCTTCAACTGGGCCCAGACCATTTCAATGGGATTCATGTCCAGTGACCTACAGGAAAGTAAAAAAAAATCAAATATTCAGTCACAGTACTGTACTTTAGTAAAAAGTGTACTAGAATAATTACTGCTCGGTACTGTACATACTTTTTGGTACAATAAACAGTTAATACAGTACTATAGGACAATACTAACTCTGGTGGTGTGCATTCCCAATTTATCCCTCTCTCTTCCATGAATTTCGCTGAAGCCGAATGTTTTGGATCATTATCCTGGAATAATCGATGTCTTGATGGAAAGCATTTTCTCACAAATGGCACCATACAGCAATCTACTATTTTTTCTTGGAAGAAGGTCTTATCCATGATGCCTAAAGAGATGAGAAATTGTCAGTTACAAGCGTACACTGTACAGGACTGTATATAATTTTTACAACAAACATTACTGTACTGCACCTTCAAAAATATAGATCGGTCCTGCACCCCAACGAGATATACCTCCCCATACATGGACCTTTAGCGGATGCTTCGGATGTGGTTTAAGTGAGAGATGTGCACGGTGTTGGAAGGACAGTCTTGAGAACATCTCGAGAGAAACCGAAGTTTCATCTGTGAAAATTACGTCATTAAAATTCTCTCCACTCTCTATCCACCGTCGTGCTTGTTCAACTCTCTTTACTTTATTAACATCCCTTATCATGGGATTTATCCTGTGGAATAAAAACAAGTTTTAGTTTACTGTCATGTAAAATCAGTGCATTATTTATATATATATATATATATATATATATATATATTTTATGTACAGTACCTTGTAGGGCCAAAAGTCCATCCCAGTTCCTTACGCATCCGTTTGATGCTGGAACAGGAGATGTCCAGGTCACATTCTGCTTTTAGAATACGTTGGATTTGTAAAGCTGTACGCTCATCATCCTCACAAGTCAATTTGTGCACAATCTTTTTGACGCTCCTATGGTAGAACACATACAGAGCATATACTGTAGCAATTATTGGACAGTTAGTTTTGAAATTGGAACACAATTCAGTAGCAATCTAGCAACATACAGTATAATAAAAAAAAGGTTGCTGTAAAGTACCTACCATGTGCATTTAGAAGGAAATCTATATCTGATCCATGATCTCTCAAATGCATGATAGCGCACAGTCTGTAAACTAACAAGAACACCACACTCTTTCAGCCAGGCCTGGATCTGTCATGTTATTTTGTGTTCTTTTTTCATGCTTGCAATTATCTTGCTGATGGCTTTGCTGATTTTTGCCATGTTTGATGACAAAATCTGTGGAGAGAACAAGATAAATACGGTACAGTACTGTTGCTGAGTATACAAACTGAGTACAGTATACAGTAAATAATTTAATGTTCAGTATCTTAAAAAACACAGGGGGGTATTACATTCTTACTGTACATCAGCTGTAACATATGTACACTGGTATATACTATACTGTACAGTATAACCAGCTAGTAAATTTCATGTTGCAGTCTGTGTTTAATAAATGATAGTTTTGAGCTAATTAGTGATATATATTTCCCAATTTAATCTCACATCAAGCTTTCATACAGTATGCCCCTTAATACGCAAACAGGACAATAAACACAGCAATATTGCGACTGAAACTAAGATGGCCGCTGTGCAAAACAAGAAGGCGGTGGGGACAGGATGGTCACTCATGGGAAACTATGAGGGGCAGCGGGAGGTTAGGAAATGATCGGTGTGTGTGTGATAGTTACTCGATACACAAATAAGCATCTACGGGGATGGGTGAAGGACGGGGCATACCAAGGCAGCGGGACATTAAACACAGCAATATTGCGACTGAAACTAAGATGGCCACCGAGCAAAACAAGATGGCGGCGGGTACAGGACGGTCACTCACGGGATGGGTGAAGGACGGGGCATACCGAGGCAGCGGGACGATAAACACAGCAATATTGTGACTGAAACTAAGATGGCCACCGAGCAAAACAAGATGGCGGCGGGGACAGGACGGTCACTCATGGGAGACTATGAGGGGCAGCGGGAGGCTAGGAAATGATTGGTGTGTGTGTGATAGTTACTCGATACACAAATAAGCATCTACGGGGATGGGTGAAGGACGGGTCATACCGAGGCAGCGGGATGTTAAACACAGCAATATTGCGACTGAAACTAAGATGGCTGCTGAGCAAAACAAGATGGCGGCAGATACAGGACGGTCACTCACGGGAGACTATGAGGGGCAGTGGGAGGCTAAGAAATGATCGGTGTGTGTGTGATTGTTACTCGATACACAAATAAGCATCTACGGGGATGGGTGAAGGACGGGGCATACCGAGGCAGTGGGACGATAAACACAGCAATATTGCAACTGAAACTAAAATGGCCACCGAGCAAAACAAGATGGCGGCGGGGACAGGACGGTCACTCATGGGAGACTATGAGGGGCAGCGGGAGGCTAGGAAACGATCGGTGTGTGTGTGATAGTTAGATGATACACAAATAAGCATCTACGGGGATGGGTGAAGGACGGGGCATACCGAGGCAGTGTGGCGTTAAACACAGCAATATTGCGACTGAAACTAAGATGGCCGCCGAGCAAAACAAAATGGTACCTTATGCATTGAAACCTGGCTACGCAAATCAGCGTCTAGCACAGTAAACTGCAAAATGACCGTGAACCATAACATAGCAAGCTACCCTACTTACAGTACCAGCGGGTTGATACTGTTGTAGGAAACAGCAGTAGAAGCTCAGGGTACAGCAACAAAGGTGACTCGGAAGTCAGGCATAGTTGCAGAGGTTGATCACGGTAATGAGCAGCAACAACTTTTCGTAGCCATTTTCAGGACACTAGGGCAGAGCTAACTGCTTACAGTAAATGGATTAACAAAGCATCCTTTATTATGGTAATGAGAGGCTCTTGCTTGCTTTGGGGAGAGGGACCAGATGCACTGTGTATGACTCTCGGCCCACTGGGCATGCGCCAGAAATCCCATCGCAACCCTCCTACTGGGCATGCGCCTGCCAGAGATGGAAATTCAACAGTATACCGACTGCAGTAATACAGCCAACTGTGCATGCTCAGTGATGGCATAGCGCTACATGGCATATGGCTTGATGCCACAGATCCCATTGTACCCCCTCCATTTCTAATCCATCGCAGATGGCTGACAGCCACCATAGCGCCAATCGTGTAATACAGAGAGCTCTCTCTCATACAGATCCCACTACTACCACACTTAGTGTGCAAGGTTGGAACAGCATCACCATTGTCATAAGTTTGTGATGCAATGCTATTTTGCGCTTCAAACGCACAGTCAGCTTTGAACACAGAGCGCTCTCTAACAGTCAGAAACCAGTCTCAGACACAGTTCAAGAGACATAGCTATCGTGTGTAAGGCCGAGATGCATCTACGTTGTCGCATGTTTGCGTTTTGCGCTTTGGGCGCACAGTTTGTTATACAGAGCCCTGTCTCTCATTCTATACAGTCCATTCACTACCAGTTTCTGCAGTTATGAAATCACTATTTTGTGGTGCTAAATTCAACGGCACCGTCAGTTTTTAATATACAGTAGAGGCACATTCATAGCGGCAAACTAGTTGTCCTAGCAGATGGGGGATGTGTCCTTGGCAATGGTCACTATTCGTAGCATTTTTCAGGACACTAGGGCAGAGCTGACGGCTTACAGTAAATGGATTAAGAAAGCATCCTTTATTATGGTAATGAGAGGCTCTTGCTTGCTTTGGGGGAAGGGACCTGATGCACTGTGTATGACTCTCGGCCCACTGGGCATGCACCTGAAATCCCATCGCAACCCTCCTACTGGGCATGCGCCTGCCAGAGATGGAAATTCAACAGCATACCGACTGCAGTAATACAGCCAACTGTGCATGCTCAGTGATGGCAAAGCGCTACATGGCATATAGCTTGGCGCCACAGATCCCATAGTACCCCCTCCATTTCTAATCCATCGCAAATGGCTGACAGCCACCATAGCGCCAACCGTGTAATACAGAGAGCTCTCTCTTATACAGATCCCACTACTACCATACTTAGTGTGCAAGGTTGGAACAGCATTACCATTGTCTTAAGTTTGTGATACAACGCTATTTTGCACTTCAAACGCACAGTCAGCTTTGAACACAGAGCGCTCTCTCAGTCAGAAACCACTCTCAGACGCAGTCCAAGAGACGTAGCTATCGTGTGTAAGGCCGAGACGCATCTACGTTTTTGCATGTTTGCGTTTTGAAATTGGGCACACAGTTTGTGATACAAAGCCCTCTCTTGGTGCTAAAGATCCCATTGTAACCCCTCCACTGGGCATGCGCATGAAATCCCATTGCAACCCCTCAAAGCAGACAGCCACCACAGCGCAGACATTGACGAAAGTTTTGCAATATTTAAATGCACAATCAGTTTGTAATGTCTTACTTTTAAGCAGCCTTTTAAACAGTATTACAGTACAACACTACTAAAGTAGTTTCACTATAGTGTCCAGAGCAGACAGTGACAATAAAAAAAAATATACGGTACGGTATATTCTTTTCCAGGGATCAAACCCGGGACCATAATTCTACCAAAGTGATCACCTAACCACTAGCCCACACGATAGCTACAGTGAACCGCACAGAGCGGCCTCATCCTTGTGCACTCCTCCTGCTGCTGTTTTTAATTTAAAAAAAATTGTCATACTGTAATTCATCCCATCTCAGTGAAAGCTGTGCGTGCATCTCATTAATCTACAGTATCGGTTATACCGTGACAACAACTCGGGCAACTTCTCTACTGTTCAGTTACTGCACCATACCGTATGTACTGTACAATACTGTATGTGCAGTGATTTGCATCCTGTTATAAGATCTTACTGTACGGTACAGTACTGTACTGTATTGTACATTATGTGACATTAAAAATACAGTATTGGTTGTGCGAACATGCAAATGCTGTGAATGTGAATGCGATATCCATCCAATTTACTGTAAGTTTAACAGTATGGCATTCAGTACAAGGCATTCAGTACAAATTACAACAGTGGAGCACTCGCCACCCAGCGGTTAAGCACTGTATTACATGCAATTACAAAAGTGGAGCACTCGCCACCCAGTGGTTAAGCACTGTATTACATGCCATAGCATATCCTTCGTTGAAGAATACCACGGTATTCCACAAGTCCATGGTGCGACTCAGAGGCCTGCATGCCACGCCACAAGTCCATGGCGCGACTCACGCCATGCCATGAGCAACAAAATAGCTGGGCAGTTCTGTACATCGTGTATTTTAGTTGCAGAAACTTATTGCACATGTCCCCGCAATTCACAATATTCATTTCCAAAAGTCATAAAAACGCAACTCGGCAAATGCAAACCAGGCAAAAAGTACTGTCAGATTTGGAGAAATCAGCCTGACACCCCCTAAAAGATGCACTAACATTATGGATCAATGTACATGCCCCTGAATAGCCCTAAACAGTTTTTGTAAATAAAATAAGTAGTCCTCTCAAATTTGGAGTACTTGAAAATGGGTGCAAGCATGGTTTAAAGTCGCTAAAGTAAAGTTTAAAAAAAACATTAAAAACACACCTGCAACAAGCAACTGCAATCCAAAAAACACCTCACCCATACTTGCAGACCCCCCAAAAGTCTATTTCGCTAGTTTTTAAATTTGTTCCCCCACTTTGCACTTTTTAACACCATTTTTCTAAGTCATTTTTTGGGGTGTTCCTCTTTTTTTTAAGGGTTTTTTGGACGCAGTTATCCTTTGGGAGGCTTCCTCAAGAGTGCAGAGTGGATTTTCCACCTTTGCACCCCTAAATAGCGATTTTGCACTTTTTTTTTCGATTCATAGGCAAATCTTTTTTGCCTATTACATTGCATTGTGTTTTCATGTAAGTGAAAAGAGTTTGCAATTGAATACAGATATAAGTTTCCGCCTGGCGAAAAGTCGCAATCGGAAATACATTTTCACGGATTCTGACTTTTTGCGGCTAATTGAATATGGGCCCCAGTAATGGTTTAATTAAGCCACCTCAATAAAAAGTTGTGGACCATTCCTGACATTTAGAAGCTTACCTCTTTACTTAATTAATTTTATCAGTGGAAGTATTTTTGCTAATTATAACCAATTATTTGATTCAATTAAGGAAACATACTTTTGATCTTTTACCATGGACAATTTAAGAGTTTTACTTCAATATTTGTGGAAATATGAGAATAAAGTAGAAATAGGAAAGAGGGTTGTAACTCCACTATTGACTATTGATTCACAGCACAGAGGATTGTATGAATGGATCGCTGTGAGCTCCTTCTATTGCATCGGTAGTGGGCCCTGTGGACTTGTTCATTGTAATAACTGAAAGAGGGATAATTATTATTGGATGAAACAAAGATAAAAGTATGCTCTCTGTATTTTATGACAATCACTATTATGTACTATGTATTTTATGGAGGATCACTAGGATACTTTCTACAATCCAGCATTTTCCCTGTAAACCTTGGGTATTTGAGGAAACCTTTTCCAGTAATATCTGTGTGAACAAATCCATATCTCAGATTACTCCCTGTTTAATGCTGCAGGGCAAGAATTCCTAAAGGCTGGAAGGTCCCTATCAGAGGAGACAGTAGGCCACAATGCCTGTATTGCTAGTATGTTATAACAGGACTTGCAACCATATAGTCGCTTGTAAATGGAACCATGCTGGTTGATTTCTTCTTGATGTTAATAGCTTTTGTCTGTGTATCTGGAGGACAGTATTCCTCTTTTCAAGCAATGAGGTTTTATCATTACCTTTGTTTACAAACTTCTGTATGAGTACAGTATATCCATTTGGGCAGAAACTTTAGATTGGTCATTGGTGATCCTGGCAATCCTCATCATTTAAGATAGATGGAATCCTCTTTTTAAGGCCTGAATGTGGTGACTGAAGCCACAAGGAAAGTATTTCTGTTCATGGCCGTATAGAATACATCAGTCGCCAATTTACCATCCACAACTCTGATTTTTACATCCAAGAAGTTAACTTATTTAGTACTGTGTTTATAAGTAAGTTTAATTGAGGTGATCAAACTGTTAATTTCACTTAACATAACAATAATCAACATTCCATTTCCACTGTCCACAGCATAAACATGTTGTCAATGTAGCAGGTATATAAAGTGATTTACTGTGAGACATTTGGATCACTAAAAATATTTTTTTGTTCTTGATCAAACATATATATTATATTTGAAAATCGTGGCACCACATTGGACACCATTGAATAGCCCATCTGCTGCAAACAGAATTCCCCATCAAATAGGAAGCAATGCCAATATAGGGTGAGTTCCAGTAACATTAAAAATAAGTCATTTTTCAAAAGTAGAGACAGGAAGATTCAATTCCAGAAACTTTTTCATTAACTAAGACCTCCATTGTGTGGAATTGAGGTATAGAGACTACAGACATCTAAGCAGCATATTAGAGAGTTTTAAGAAATGTACTTAATATCAAGCAGTAATTTGAGTAAACTTGTAGTGTCCTTGAGTAAACTGTTTTCCTGGACAATCAAGGGCTGCAATATCCAATCCAATAATTGTGAAACTGGTTGATATAAGGAGTCCCATTGAGATATAATATGATCTGCCTGGTAGTTTGTTACTATTCTAATGCAATTTTGGTGTACTTTACTGTAGTATAAAGGACAGGCACTTTTGGGTATTCTTTATAGAGAGCTTTATAGATGTTAGAAGTAATTTGTTCTATTCTTTTGCAGCATTCTAAATGCTCCTTAGTTCCACCTTGAAATCTTTTGATGGATCATGTTGTTCTTTTTTGTAAACATCCTTGTGTGATAGTTGACAAACAATTTCTACTCTGTAATTGCCAAAAATTTGTTACACTATAGAACCACCTTTGTCTGATCATAACATCTTCATATGTACTGTACCTAGATTGTGTAGGACCCTTCAATAGATTCAGATTTAGGAAAAATTAAGTAGCATTTTACATGGTGTGGAGGTACATTTAATGACAACTTCATCAAGTAATATAGAGAGAGATTGTATTGAGGGATTGGATTACATAAGGTAAAACATAAACATAGACCAAAATTTAATTAAGTTATCAAAAATACATAACTCCGCAATATTAGGCTCAAATTGGAAATGCTCTTTGAGCCTAAGCTTTCTGAAGAGTTTATGTAAATCTCTCTACCAATTTAAATCAATGTTCAATGTCTGTTTTCAATAGTATTGAGTTCTATGTCAGACAGATTAAAAATCAGGTCCTGTTTTTGGACACTTGCTTTCTACTTTATCTTGTTTTGCCCACCCCTGTGAGATCTTGGAGGTTTCTGGCCTCCTATACTGTTTGTCCTAAAGGGACCATCATAAATCACTATCACTTTTGATGTATAGTTGCCACCTTGATCCTTTTTTCTCCTCTGTTGCCATGGTTTCCTATGTCTCATAAGGGTCTTATCAGATCTATGAGTGTCACCATCAAGTAGCCACCTGTACATCCAAATGTACTCATAATCAGCATCTATTTTTCTTAAACCTAGTTAAATCTTTTTTATAGTGTTCACAATGATTTACAATTTGTTAAGCCAATTCTTTGCTGGATTATTCCTCCATCTTTTTTCTTATTTTTGCTCACATGTTGCTATATTATTTCTAGTAATTTGTAGCTCTCCACCAGCCTCCTTCACAACCAAGATAAAGTCAGGGGCACACTTATTTAAAATAGCAAACCATTTTCTACAGAACTCCGGGTTATGTCAACCAATGGTCAGCACATTTTTAATTCTAAAACCATGAGATATTTTATATTCCCTATAATAATCTGAAAGGGATATCCCATGTACTGGTCCTAGTCCTTTGAGAAAAGTGTATCTGACACAGAAACTAGTCAGGAACCTAAGGTGTAGAATCATACCTTCCATATTGTTCACTGAAATTCATCCAGCATTAGTACTATATGTGGAGATACAGTGATGGTCATCTTAAATCTCCCATCGGTAGTGTATTACTTCTTTTACAACTACTGCTGCCACTATACTTTGGATCGAGAAGTCAACCAGAACACTGTTTATAAGCCGGATATTAAACAGCTAGGACTCACTGTTACCAGCTGAAATGAGATTGAAATATATATTGGCTTAAAAATAATGTGTTTACAATGACTTGATCCTAAACTGGCAAAACCAGTTTTACACTTGCAGTGCCTACACTTTGGAGATATAGAGTTTATTGTCACTGCTCCAGCTGGAACACAATTGTGGGCTTTTGGAATTTACAGTGAGTAAAAGGTATGACATGTTAATTAGCCTTTTATCTTTTTTTTCATTGATTGTTATATTGTTATATTTAATAAATGTATTAATTATGAGGCACTTTTAGAGAAGTGTTAGAATTTTATATTTTCAAGTTAACACAGCATAGGTTGTTATTTTTTACTGTTCAATTTAAAGTAAATCTCTCCTTTTAATGAAACTAGCTGCTTTAGGTCAACTTGTATTTGTTGTGTGGACACTACACCAGTGTTATTTTTTTGTTTGTCTGTAATACTTTGCTTGCATTACATTTTGCATAGTTTTCTCATGAGTGGTTTTGTTTAATTTTGTTGATTTATTGATACTAGTGTACACACGGGATGACAGCTATATTTAAAATAATTTTTTTCATGATTGAAAAGAGGGCATCAGTATGGTGGACCCTATTTTGGAAGTTAAGGTCATGCAATCCACCATGGCTGGGACAAATTCAAGTTTTGGGTACTGGTAGGAAGAGAAAATGTGATCTTTTGTAATGCATGAGAACATTTAGAACCAGTGGAAAGGTAACAGTGGTCTGTTTTATAGTGACTCAGCTTCATGCAACTGGAAGTACTGTACAGTACATTACTCTTGCCGAAGAATAACAATGGAGCAGTGGCACCTGCTACACATTTTAATTAGAACTTTAGTATACCACCATAAAATCACATACACCTACTCTCTCCACCCTAATAAAAAAGCCTGACACTAAAATAGTGTATATGTCTGTATATCAATATTTGAACCCATGAAACTTTCCTCTTGAGACTGCTGTGCTGCTGAATGAGCTATTTTGGCTGCAGGACTGCTCATTTCCTATGCTCTTTGCCTAACATCAGTCTTGATGCTTCAGTTGAAGTTCTATAATGTTTTAGCTCCCACATGAATTCCTGTAGAAACCAAGTCCCTTCACCTCCTCTTTGCCATATAATTGTGCTTTTGCCAGTGATACAGTTGCTTTTGTTTACTGCTGCATTCAGCCTTCATCACTGGCTTTTTCTTGACTGGCTGAGTGAACTTTTTTATATTTATCTACTGAACTGTGCATTCTACTCAGCTGACAAACTATTCTTGAGTATAGCAAACCTTTATCAGTTTATCTTCCATTCCAGCCAATGACTCAAGACACATTACCAACTCTCAGTAGACTCTAAAGTAGGTTGCCTTCCTGAATTCTGCCAACGTCCTAAGTTTGGTGTCTATATGAGGTGATTCTCAGAAAATCTTGTCAGCACCTCTGTGTGTTTCTGCAAATTATAGCATTGCATCAAGGGAACTGAACTTCAATGACGAAATTCGCCCCACCCCTTGCAGAGGCCACCTAAATTTCCTTCTGCAAACTCTCCTAAAAAGAACTGTTAAAAAGGTAAGTATGCTGTTACACTAGGGGCGGACAATTATTTTAGTTGGTGAGCCAATTTACAATTTTAAGTAAGCTGTCAAGGCCACACTCTTCTTAATAAATTGTTTGCAATAACTGATTTTGTACTTGCTGCAATAAACAACATTAAAAATCAGCCTTATTGATGCAGATTATTAAATAGGCCAGTGTAACTGTATATCCTGGATCTTGGGGTAGGACTCCTCATGTATAAACATAACATTATTGAATTAACAATAATTTTGAAGGAATTATGCAGTCATTTCTTGATTAGTCTAAGAAGCTAATTTACTAAAGGTCATATGGAAACAATAGAACTGGGTCAGAGCGCCTGAAAGTGCCACAAAGAAGAATACATATCTACATAAAGTGCAAGTGCTATCTGTGCAGCTAATCAACATAGGATGGATGACCTATTTCAAATATGAACCGTTCACTAGTAAAGTATACGCTATGTACTTATAGTAAAATGTGCTATTTATTTAAGATACAATAAGAATTGGACATTAAACCATAGAGACAATGATAAAAACAAGATAAAATATATAAAAAATATAAAAACAATATCTGGATATGGTAGATGCTAAAAATTAATAGGTATTTTATCTTGTTTTTAGTTGAAGAGAATTAGATATGTCACTGAGGTACAGGCTTCCAATGCGTTTCGTCCCTGATGGACTTCTTCAAGGGGAGATTAGCTGCACAGATAGCATTTGCACTTTATGTATAAAGGTTTTCTTCTTTTGTGGCACTTTCAGGCACTCTGACCCAATTCTATTGTCTCCATATTACTTTTATTTTAAGGGGCTAACTACCTCTTACCATTCATTGGACTGAGCTGACACCCCGTTATTGCTGGGGGGGTACCCTTTATGTTTTATGAAATAATTCATGTTCCCATACTTTCCTAAATATTGACTAGGACCTAACACTGATTATTAATAATTTTCGCTTATATATTTACACCTAAACTTTGGTAAACTACACATACTGGTGCTTCCAAAATCCACTAGCTATACTAAAAGTCATATTTGTTTTTTAGTCATTTTTCATCGATTTTGCAATCTGCCCATTTACTAAAGGCAAAGCCAATAGAAAAAATGATTGCTGGTAGAACACTTTAGAACATCAGACCAACTATCGATTATTTTACATAGGCAAGTATACAAACCACAAATTTACTTAGCATTGGCTTGCAAAGTTAACCGAAAACAACTCAAAAATAATGGACCATGCACCAAAGCAATGTACCAAAGCAATACATCTGCCTAATGCAGGTCAATTGGTGACAAGTCCTGTACTATGGTTTGTGCAGGTTTTGTTGTATTAAAACTAGAGATGAGCGGGTCCGGTTCTCCGGGAACTGGACCCACCCAAATTTTGTGTATCTGAATCAGGCTCTGGTTTTCCTGCCTGACTCAGATCTGAAAATGAGGCAAAATGCATCATCCTCCCATTTTTGTGGGTTTTGGATTGTATAAAGGTCCCAGTGGTCGGCACCATTTTCACTCCAGCTGTGTAGAGTGTACAGAACAGACTTGCTGCTCTGTCACTGTGTTGTACTGTCAGGAGCTGGGGCTGCAGGCTGCTGCATTGTTGTCCATAAAGTACTTGGGCTGCAGAACATAAAGGGGGGCTTCAGTAATCAGTACATGAAGGGGTGCTGTTGTGTTAATGTTGTCCTATTAATCAAGGGGCTATGTCTATAGTACATAAAGAGTTGCTGCTATGTTGTCCATAAAGGGGTCCTGCTGTGTTGTCCTGTCCATCAAGGGGATAGGGGTGTAGTTCATAAGGGGGTGCTGTGTTGTCCAGGGGGGTGCTCTGTCAATTCAGGGGTGCTCTTCCCCAATGTAAAATAAATAAAAGTTAAAGTGAATAATAATTATCATTCCTCAAAAATAAAAAAAATGATTTTTTTTTTATTTTGTGTATGTGTGCTAGATAGTACAGTAGCTACAAATTTATTGTTCAGTGACACTGCTGGCCAGACTGCAGTTTCTCATCCACATATTTGTGACTCTGCAGGTTGTCTGTATGCACTCTGAAGAGGTGCTTTGTTGTCCATTAAAAGGGCGCTGCGTTGTTCATCAAGGGGCTGCTGCCTCAACCAGGGATTTTTTTCTAGTGTAAAAAAAGCATCTTGCACATCTTTTCTTTGCGTTATGTGCTATTTGGGGCATTGCTGCCTGAGATTTTTAATTTTATAGTTTATGAATGTCCAGAAATTGTAATGGCCACAGGGTCTGATTCAGAGCCGAACGCTATTTGCGGTCGTTCGTTCAGAAAAAAGGGGTGGCTATTCAAATGAACCATTTGCTCTTTGCGGTCTGTTCACGCCTCTATGTCTGAACGAGCGAACAAAACTTGTGGTCGTAATTTTGAAAAATACGCCCCCTGGCCGCTCGCATCATACGTCATGTCCGCTATTTATTAGATTAATCAAGTACATCGAACAGCATATGAACTGCTTGCTATTCTTGTGGTTGGTTTTTCCTACCGCTATCTTGCTAGCAGTTCTGACTATAAAACAACCAAGTGACGTGGTCAATGACGCTGCTGTATTAATTATGCACACCCTTAAAATGCCCGTTTTGACCTTTTAGCATGCCTGCGTTCTGAATTCCACTCCCCGTTTTCAAGCACTTTCCCCTGTTACCACCCACATATGCCTCCTCCTGTCACTCAAAATAGCAGGCATTCGCTATTTAGCGAAAAAACGATTTTTGGCCGCACTGACTGGTTCACGCATGCGTATTACAATCCGTACGCATGCGCAGATGAGTGAACATCGCTCATAATGAATGAGCGGCCGCTTACGAGTGGCTCTGAATGAGGGCCACAGACAGCGTCTCCTGTGTGCCGCTTTCATTTAAAAATAAATAAATTCTGAACCACCAAGTTGATGGGTTGGGCAAATATGAACAGCAGTACAGAGCATCTTCCTACCAGGATGTGTGCAATAAAGTGCAAATACATTTAATACAAAAATGAGTTGTGTATATTGGTCACATACATACATATTTACATGGTACATACTGTACAGTGCGTAAAGCAAGCTGAGGTAACCTGAAGCATGCCACCAGTAGACCCAGCAAACATCTCAGATGCTTGGAGTTCTAGTTCAGCCGGGGAAATATAGGCTGCTTTCCTCTGATGTAATTATCAAGTCTTTTTCACATTATCCCTAACAACCTCCCTGAGTACAAAGTAAGCTTCTGTTTACACTATGTTCTGGCAGCACCTCCACAGTCAAGGGCACCTCACATCTATTAGATGTATAAAAATTAAAAAAAACCTCTTCCAGATCAAAGATGTCTGTTAGGAACTGAAGAATTTGATCCTACATTGTTCTTCCCTCATAAATTTTCTTAAGAATTAAAATATTTAAATAAAAAATAAATTAAGAACTAATCAATTCTTCTATCCTTTCTCTGTCTTCAGCCCAATAAATGTATTCCTATTCCCTCGGGTCTCTGACTTAGTTTTTAACTAATGAAAACATTCTTGGTTTTTAAACTTCCTATGGGTCATATAGTTTATTAAACTGCCATCTTGCCTACCACTGCAGTGCCACTTAATAATACTGTTGGAACAAAAACAGGCCCAAATTATGTGATTTTAGCTGTTTTTATGATTTAAAAAAAAAATAAATACAGATCCAAAACCAAAACAGGCAACGGTTGTTTTACCAAAACCAAATCCAGATTCAAAACATGAAGGAGATACAGATGCAAAACCAAATCTAAAACATGGAAGTCGGGGCACATCCCTTATTAAAACATTTTTAAATGGTTAAATTTTTTAGGAAAAAATGTGTGGTTCCCCCCATTACCATAACCAGCCCTGGGCCTCTAAGCTCAGGCTGATATTGGAAAATAGGGAGGCTAATGCTATAGCAGGGTGGCACATAGCTGATCCCCCTATGATTGTGTCCCCCTCCCCAAAAACAAACAGATCTTCTCCAGAATGCCTAGGGTTTACCAGATCAGCTATGGAGTAGGAATTTGAAAGTTGATGGGTAATGACATCGTGGTTTTAATGACAGTTAAAACCAGTGCATAGTAAAAAGTGCATGTTTTTATTAGAGATGAGCGGGTTCGGATCTCAGAGATCTGAACCCACCCAAACTTAGCGATCCAAGCCGAGATCCAAATCGGCTTGAGTTTTCCTGCCTGACTTGGATCTCAAAATGAGGCAAAATGTCATAGTCCTGCTGTTGGATTCTTTCGGGTTTTGGATTCTTTTAAAGGTCTTGCGATCACCACCATTTTCATTCCAGCTGTGGAGAGTGAAGAGGAAGGGGGGGGGGCTGTGATTGCTGTGCTGTTGCTGTGTGTGCATAGGGGCTGGCTACTGTTGTTACTTGTCAGGGACTGGCTGCTTAATGTCCATACTGAACAGGGGCTGGCTGTTGTCACTTGTCAAAGGGGCTGGCTGGCTGTGGTCCACTAGTCCATACTAGGGCTTGCTGCTGTGCTGGGCTGTGCTGTGCTTGTTGTCCATAAGGGTTGTGTTACTAGGAGCTGTGCTGCAGACAGTAGAGGGGTACTTCAGTGGATCCTGTGTCACTGCAGTCCATAAGGGGTGCTGCTTTGTTGTCCTGGGGGTGCTCTGTCCATCAGAGGTGCTCTCTTCACTCCCAGTGTGGAAAAAAAATAAAGAAATTGTTTTTTTTATGTGTGTGCATGTTACATACACTTAACAGCAACATAGCTGCACAGGGGTGCTCCCTGTGTCATTTATCAAGGAGCTGCTGCCATGTTCATGGTAGTTCTCCCCCCCAAGTGTATGTTTTTCTGTTTGTGTGTGCACATTAGCCACACTTATCACCAGCAATGTAGCTGTGCTGGGGTGCTGCCTGTGTCTTTTATCAAGGGGCTGCTGCCTCATTCAGGGGTGCTCTCCCCCCTAAGTGCTAAAAGAAAAATTAACCAGAAAGTCAATTAATCAATCAATCTATCAATGTATTTTTTTCTGTGTGTGTGTGCATTAGCCATGCTTATCACCATCAACATTGCTGCGCAGGGGTGCTGCGCAATGGTGCTGCCTGTGTTGTTTATCAAGGGACTGCTATCTCGTTCAGGGGTACTCTCCCCCCAAGTAAAAAAAAAATAATTAATCAATCAATGTGTTTTTTTTCTGTGTGTATGCGCATTAGCCACAATTATCGCTAGCAACGTAGCTGCACATGGGAGATGCCTGGGTCATTTATTAAGGGTCTGCTGCCTCATTCAAAGGTGCTCTCTCCCCCAAGTGCCAAAAAAATGAATCACTCAATTAATCATTTCTGTGTGTGTGCATTAGCCACACTTAGCACCAGCAATGTAACTGCGCAGGGGTGCTGTCTATGTTGTTTACCAAGGGGCTGCTGCCTCATTCAGGGGTGCTCTCCACACCAAGAGCCCCCCCAAACATAATCAATCAGTCAAAAAAATAATTTATCAATCAATCAATGTGGTTTTCTTCCTGTGTATTAGCCACAATTATCACCATCAACATAGCTATGCTGTCACATTCAAGGGTGCTCTCCCCCCTTAATCAATCAATGTTTTTTTTTCTGTGTGTGTGCACATTAGCCATGCTTATCACCTGCAGCGTAGCTGTGCAGGGGTGCTACCTGTGTCATTTATCAAGGGGCTGCTGCCTTTTTCAGGGGTTATATCCCCCCAAGAGCCCCCCAAAAAATAATCAATCAATGTGTTTTTTTCTGTGTGTGCACATTAGCCACACTTATCACCAGCAACATAGGTGTGCTGCCTGTTTTGTTTATCAGGGGGATCTGCTGCCTCATTCAGTGCTGCTCTCCAACTAAGTGCCCCAAAAAAATAATCCAATCAATCAAAGTGTTTTTTTTCTGTGTGTGTGCACGTTGACATCACAAACACCTCTGCTGAGATTTGCATAAACATTTTCAAATGGTGAAAATAGAGAATATGGTTTAAAAAATGAAATACAGCAGCTGAAACTGCTTTCTCTGATTATAGTGTCCATACTCCCTACCCATGGGCCCTCTACATGAATTTCAGCGAGTCAGAGGGGCAACTCCATGCAACCACATTCCAGAGTGCAGCTGCTCCTCCTGTAGCCCAGGTCAGAAGATGTGTAGGGGGTGTGGTGATATTAACTAAAATGGAGCTCACATCCACTAATGTTTACAATGAATCCCCAATCTAACAGGGAGTGCAGCTGTAAATTATACACAACACAGGATGGGAAGACGATATAGGTTTGGGTGATGGTATAATCTGGGGTGATGTGTACATCATGTTCTTCAAACAATATTAATTTGTCCCTGCTAGAAACTATCATTGCAGGTGCCTCTGTAATTTTGTCACGTAATTGACGATAAAAGTCTTTCTAGTAGAATTTGCAGTTCATTTTGATGGAGATCATCTTTTCCATATTTTGGGGAAGTAGACTCAGGCCGATCATTGACAAGGTACCCGGCTGTGCTGAAAACTGTTTCTGAGTACACACTGGAAGATGGGCAGCTCAAGCAAAGCAAAGGCAGTTTGTGTAAGGGACTCCAAATTGCCTTTTTAACTTGCCAGTAGTTCTTTACATCTCTTCAGATCTGTGTCCATTGGGAAGACAAAACAATGCCTTCATCCTTTCTGAGAGGAAAATCCACTCCCAGCAGCAGGTATGGAGCTCAAGAATTCTCAAGAAAGACACAAAGTAAGACTGAAAACTTAAATGTTGCATTTGCTGCTCTGTTCAGCTTGTCCACATATCTGCACTGGTTAAGTGGACAGTGGGAACAATGGCAGATTGAAGGCCACTAACTAAGTAACTAACTGGGCAGCATAGATAGTGTAATGGTTAGCATTTTTGCCACACAGCACTGAGGTTGTGTGTTCGATTCCCACTATGGCCCTAACTGTTCAGTTTGTATATTCTCTGTGTGCTTGCGTGGATTTCCTCCGGGTGCTCCAATTTCCTTCCACACTCCAAAAATATACTGGCAGGTTACTTGGGTCCCAACAAAAATTAACCTTAGTGTGTGTGTGTGTGTGTGTGTGTGTGTGTGTATGTGAGCATGTGGTAGGGAATATAGATGGTAAGCTCCACTGGGGCAGGGACTGATGTGAATGGACAAATATTCTCTATAAAGCACTGTGTAATATGTGTGCGCTATATAAATAATTGGTAATAAATTATAAATAAATAACTGTTTTCTGTTTAATGTCCCTGTACAGGTTGGGAAATGCTTTTCATGTAGAAGCTTTGCAAATGATTATTTAACAGTCAATAGTTTTGGAAAGCAGTAGCACTCTTCCTGGTCCCCTTCTGGGATGAAAATCCACTCCTAGCAGCAGGTGCAGGATTGTAAAGAAAGACACAACGTAAGACCTTACATCTTAAATTTTGTGCTTGTCCACATATCTGTGCTGGTTAAGTGGCAGTTTGGAGGTCACTAACTAACTATGTTTTTCTTAATGTCCCTATACAGGTTGGAAAATGCTTTTTAATCTGGAAGCTATGCAAATTATTATTTAAAAGTCAATTATTTTGGAAAGCACTACTAGAAGTCTTCCTGGTCCCCTTCTGGGACTAAAATCCACTCCCAGCAGCAGGCATGGTGCTCAAGGATTCTTCTGGGGCAAGGACTGATATGAATGTGTCAAAAAAAATTTTTAAATGCCTCCCTTCCTTCCCTCCCCTTCTCCCTCATAAATTTACTACCAATCAACCCTTCCTGTCCCTGCCTTCAACTACATACATACTCCAACTCTCTCAGGCCTCTGTTGAATAATAAAAACATTTTTCCTGATGTGCCATGTGTTTATGTCGCCCGCTGCTGCCGCTTAGCTTAGTCAGCCTGCTAGCATGGTGCAAATTTTGGGCCTAAACTGGATGAAAACAATATAGTGAGCTGTGAGGTTGTCAAAATTGACTGGAAACGAAAGGAAATGAATGTTATTTAAGTAAATAATACTGTAGGAACACATTTTATGTGATTTTACATCCAGATTCATAACCATAAACAAAAAAACAAAACACAGAAGGAAGGTTTTGGCAAAACCAATCCAGATCCCAAACCAGGGGAGATACAGATCCAAAACCAAGGGAGATACAAATTCAAAACCAAAACCAAATCACGGGGGTCGGCACACATCTCTAGTTTTTTTGCATGTGTAGTAGATATTGTATGTGTGTTAATTGGTATTAAATCATTGAATCCAGAAAGAGCATTTTTAGAATTAATTATTTAGAATAAACTGGGTGGTACCCCCTCCTAAAAATTACCTGCACCCCTGGTAGCAGTGGCTGCATGGTGGGGGATATAATATGTCAAATATAAATATAATATTGTTCTTTACAGTGGAACTACAGCTCCCAGCAAACCTGGGATGCTGGCATGCAGGCATTTGGAGAACCACAAGTGCCAGAATACGTGGGCATTAAGAGCACACTGGCACCTATAGTTCCATTGTAAAGAAAATTGTTCAAAAATTACAATACACACAAACCCCAGTGCTGGTTGATTTTTGAGAGGGTCTCCCCACTTTCTGATGATTCCAGCTCTTGAATGACCAGTGCGGGGCAAGTTTTACATTGTGGCAGGGGGGATCACATGCTGTGTGCCTCCGTCCTATAGTGTAAGGCCTGCCAGCTGGTTGAACCTGGTGTGCTGGTTACTAAACAAAAACAGGGATGCCCCACTCCCGTCTTTCCTCCAATTTTAGAGTACCTGACTGGGCTCAGAGGTCCAGAGCAGGTTATGATTTTGGGGGTGACTGCACAACATTTTTAAAAAATTAAACTTGTATTTTATCCTATACACACAAAAGCTGACTTTCAGAGGATTCATGCTTCAATTTGCCAGTAGTCTATTGTAAACAGGGCAAATCGACTGATCTTGCACATGCCAGAAATCACTGAGTACCACCATTGCATCTATACAGACAGTCAAATATGATGATTAGTATATTTGTGATTTTGAGTGTAAACTGTTCTGACAATGTCCAGTGATATGCTTTAGTAGTCAAACACGATTTTTATTAAATTAACTGCATAATTTACCTCTCTCTCTCTATCTCTGTTGTCCTCTCCCCCCTCTCTCTCTCTCTCATGCTCACCTCTCTCTCTTGTTCTCATCTCTCTCTCATTATCATGAAACTAATGGTGTTAGCTGTACTAGTTGTTGCTCTGGCTGACTCTCTCTCTCCTCACTGCACTCTTTCTCTCTCTCTCATTTCTCTCTCATTCCCACCTCTCTTATCCTCACCTCTCTCTCTTTTTTGCCCTCACCTCTCTCTCTTTTTGACACCTCTCTTGTTGTCACCACTCTCTCTTGTCATCACCGTGCTCTCTTGTCATCACCGCGCTCCAACACTGCATGTACTGGCATACTAACTTACCTAATTGTTACTTACTTCATTATTTAATTGAAGACAGCATGTACAACTACTATCTATGCTAATATTATTGATGATTGCTTGTGATGTTTAGCTTATCTATCACATTCCCTGCATAAACTGGCTTACTAATCCTCTTGAGATATGTATTGGTTATCAGTTATTTATAACCAGTCAGTCTATATTTTGGTCTGTGTCCACACAGGATTTTTTGTCCATATATAATTTTGTGTTTTCCTGCATTAACTACATTTTATTGTATTGTTTTATTTTGCATTATATTTTTTCAATATGCAAGTAAAAACTTATTGTACTACATCAGTGTTCTCTCTTATTTTTTAGGTGAGCTACAGTTTTAGGACATCTGTCTCATTAAATGTATTTATTATTGGACTTGGATAGGCATTAGTGTCTGGTTACTTTTGTTTTCTTTAACTTCAAGCCATCTAATGTGAATGTTGGGAATTTGTGGTCCAAAACAAGTGCCTTGGCTAAGGAAACTTATCTTACTCCATGTCTGAGAACATAGACCTTAGTTTAGTCCATGGTCATACACAAAATAGAAGTTACTGTACTCATAATTAATTTATTAATTAAATGCATGTAAGGAAGAGACCAATAAAAAGATTTATGATCAATTTTCTCTTTGGCAAGCACCTAGGCACCTCATATTTGCAGATATACAGCTCCAATGAGGTGCACAAATGGCAAGGTCAATTTCAGATCAGATATATCAACATTAAGGCAGACCTGGCATCAGAACTGTAGTCAAAAGGAAGACCAAGGGGCATTTGAGATCAGAAACATTTAGGCAGAGGCAGTACTAAAACAGTCTCCAGGAAATTATTAAAAATACAAAGTCCAGTTTAGGGCAGGACCCAAGTTCAGGGATCAGGATGAGTGAAATTCAGAATAATAATAAAAATCATTACACAGAGGAACCGAGAAATATCTATCACAGGCACAGTATGTATTAAGTCCTCAATTTGTATAAACTAGTTAAAGCATTACTCACAAGTATGTATTTATTAGGATATTAGGACCTCCTTTTATAGCAAGAAATTCTGCAGTGTGTTTATTTTACAATTACTTTGGCTACCTAACACCAGTAGTCAAGTTCAGAACCTAGTTAGTGATCAGCTGTGTCTTCATTGGGACAATTAGAGCCATTAGTATTGTTGCCAATAATCATATTTTATTTTAGGTCAATGTATTAATTACTTCTCCACATATTCATTATAATAGCAGTGGGACCTGAATAGCAATGTGCTCGATTGAGAACTAATGTCCCTTTGTAGAATATGCCTTCCTAGTCCGGCAAATGCACATTTTTGTTTTATTTCTTTATTTCTAAGTTTATTTTGAAGGATAACAGAAAAATATCTAACAAAGCTATAGCTATACTGCAGACAAATATGCTAATTAGTGATTGTCAAACTAATAATTTGATTACTGGGTTTAAACAATATTATTTTTTGTTGCTAGGAAATTAATCTATCAACATTTGAGAACATGTAACTCCTAATAAATGGGAAAGTTGTGAAAATTAAGTAATTTAAATAATCTATTTATAAGAACAAAGCAACCTAATCTTTAGTTTCAGACCCATTAGACAATTAATCTGCCATTGATAATCAGTGGTGGTTAATTATTGTTTAGCAAAGTTATTCTCATCTCAAATTTTGTGCTGTTGTAGATTTAGATGATCTTTAAAAATAATAAATATGTTTATTGCTAGAATGGGCAATAAATATTTAACATTCACCTTATAAACACTAATGTCAAATGATCTGCACAATCCCATGTGTTCAGTGAAATTTGCCGTAGAAGTTATTGTTCCATAAAGAGATCTGTAATGTAGGTGCTGTTTATCAAGGAAGAGTAATCACAGATATAGAGACAAAAGAGAAGCAGCAAGATATGATGTTTCCTACATCCACTAAATGGTTGACATGGAAACTACTAAATATAGATCTTTCTAGACTCACCATCTTATCACAAATGGATTTAATAATAAATAATCAACTTGTATATTGCTGTAAATTTGTGGTTGGACTCTATCTTTAAGCATTATAGATTAATGTTGTAATTTTTAGTGTAAATTACTAGTTAAAGTATAACTAGTGAATTTTTACAAGAGAGGAACGTTAAATGCCAAGTGAAAGGCATACATTGATGATTGTCCCTTTCTCATTGGTAATATGTAAAGTGACTATAACCAAGCATGATGTGTGGAGACAGCTTTATTTTAATATGCAGGCTCTAGCAGGTAATACACTGTAACTCATTTATTATTAAATGGTCTGCCCACCATGTATTATGACTCTTCTTTTCTCCCATGTCTACAAGCTGAATGCACGGCTAAGTTTGGTGAGAATTGAAAAAATATTGCTCAGTTTATACTCATTTATGACTCAGAATTAGCAAACATTGACATTACCTTTATTGTATGTAGAACTTTTTACATTGGAGGAATATTTACTTTTCAACTACAGTTTAGCTGAAAGATTTTTTTTCCTATTAATGGCCGTACTCAATTAGACATGAAAAGCAGTTTTCTGCGAAAATGTATCGTGGAAGATGTAATTTCTCCTGGTGGAAACTTTTCGCCGTATTCAATTCCAAACAGTTTTCGTGTACGCAAAAATGCAATGTAATAGGCGAAAAAGATTTGCCTATGAATAGGTGGTGAAAAAAAGTGCAGAATTGTGGTTTTGAGGTGAAAAAGTTGGGAAACCACTCAGCACCCTTGGGGCAGCCCATTTTTTTTAATTGCAGGTACTTGCTGAAGGTGTGTTTTTTAAGTTTTTCAAAACTTAACTTTAGCTATTTTAAAACATGCTTGCACCCATTTTCAAGTACCCCAAATTTGACAGGACTACTTATTTTCTAGAAAAAAACTACTTACTGCAATTCTTCACCACTTATGCAAAGACGCTAATTAGAGGCAATTGACAGCACTTATGTACCCCAAATCGCTTCATTAGGGCTATTTGGGGACATCTATATTGATCCCCAATGTTAGTGCTGATTTCCCCATTTTTGACAGCATTTTTCGCCTGTTTGAGTTTCGCCGGGACTGGTTTTCGCATTCTTTGGAATTGAATATGGCGAATAGCAGGGGCATGCCTGATAACTTTGCGAGGCCAAAACACGCGATGTAGGTGAAAAGTGCGGCAGGTGAAACCTTTCCAACTTATCGTGACTAATTGAATACGGCCCTAAATATGTAGTTCATTTTTGTAGAGAAAATACACTTGAAGATTAATTATTAACATATTTAGATCTAATACTCGCATCTCTGTATGCATGGGGAGGTGGAATTATGGAGGGAAGGGGCATGTAAATGCAAACAAAGGTAAAGAAAAGATGTGTGTGAATGTATATGGCAAAACAAGACAGCAAGTTAGTTCAGCTCCAAACAGCCAAACTCTAAAATTCATGTGACCCTGTCTCTTACTAGACGTAGACCATTTAGCTATACACTGGCCACCCACCCTCACAATGCGACACACTTCTTACTCCCCTAAGCACTAAGTAATTACTAAAAACATGGCTGATTCTCCTACTGTGTCTCTGGCTGTGTTTCTAAAATCAGTTAACACTAGAAATCCAACACGTAGAGCTACCTTTGCCACAATATGCAATAGATAGATAGATAAATACTATAGAAAGATACTATAGAAAGATACTATAGATAGACAGACAGACAGATAGTACACAGATGCCGGAACTCCAGGTCCTCTGAAAGGTTGACCTGCAACATCTATTTCTAACATTAGTCTGTTTTGGTGTCTTGAGTGCTGCCTATCATTCTGTGGTTGTTTATATATATATATTTATATATACACACGCAACTATCTGAGGTTCACGGCAAAGACCAGGTTTAGTATGTCTTCCTGGATCCAATGTTACTACTCTGTGAAGTTTTTGTCCAAATCCATCCAGTGTAAGGCTTAGAAAAGGCCCCATGGGTCAAAGTTTTGTCCAGCATACACCAATGGAATGCTCGACCAGGACCTCTACCCCTAGTATGTCTTCTTGGATCCAATGTTACCACTCTGTGAAGTTTTAATCAAAATTATGTGATGTAGTCCAAATCCATCCAGTGGAAGGCCCAGAACAGGGTCCCTGGGTCAAAATTCTGCCCTGCGCACTTCACTGTGAGGATCAACTAGGACCCCAACCACTCCATCAGGCATCCTAGACCAATAGCCACCCCTCTGTGAAGTTTTCTTCCAAATACATCCAGTGGAAGGCCCAGAACGAGCTCACTGGGCCAAAGTTCTGCCCAGCAAACACCAACAGGAGGTCCAACTGGGACTTCAACTCCCTACTATGTCTTTTGGGAACCAATATTACCAGTCTGTGAAGATTTTGTCCAAATCCATTTTGTGGAAGGCCCAGAACAAGTTCCTCCGGTCAAAGTTCCGCCCAGCGTACACAACGGGAGATCCGGCCAGGATCCAAATGGACCACCTCATGTTGGTTTCATCCCATTCAGTGCAGGGGTGTCCAAATGCATAACAAACAATGAACTTTATATATACATAATATATGCTTTAATAGATGACACTCAACCATCTGTGGTCTCAGATGTTATATGGCCACACCATTTAAATAAAAAAATCATGCAGGCTCTACATTCACCTAATTTAAACTCCAAACTGTGTAACATTTAAATTCAGGAAATATTGGTTCCAAAATATTGCAATAACTTTTCAAGTCTACCAACTGCATCAGAGTCTCCCCTTCTGGCCAGTCCCTACAATGACTCACAAAAACATGAATTGCTCTGCATCATTTGTCATCAGGTATCATACAGATTTTATACACAGACTATGCTTTATTCATTGGGTTAAACCTGCTAGCTCATTGGCTTAAAGAGACAGAACTTCAACCAAGCATACCAATTAATGAGCATCTCAGGAATTAGCTGACAGGGATTGGCTTACATATGGAATAATGGGGTGCAAGAGAAAGTGTGGCCATAAAATTATATATAAAAATAAGGCTTTAATCCATGGCACTCTACAATCTGCATTGCCTGTGGTATGTGACCACACCATTTAAATAATAAATCATACATGCTCTGCACTCATCTCAATTTTATTCCAAACGGTAATTCATTTAAATTAAAGGCTTGTTGGTTACAAAACATTGCAATAATTTCTCAATCTGGACAACTGCATGAAAGTCTTTGCTTCTGGCCAGTACCTCTCCCATGACCAGATGTTCTCTGGCTGGAACATGGATCGGTGTGTTGTTTGAGGTAAATAAGGGGCATCTTAGGGGGGAGTTATTTAAGTTGTCACTTATGTATTATTCACTTGTTATGTATCCTGATGAAGGGGTGAATTGCCCCGACTTGTTGATCTAATAAACCACTGCTTTTTGCAGAAAAAAGAAGTCTCAGAGTGCCACCATCAAGCATTTGGTAGACAGATAGATAGATGGATAGATAGAAAAGTCAGTGCGCTAGTCCAGAAATGTTGAATTATATCAATGCCCTGAGACATTTCGCCATAACCGGCCACAACCGGGTGTTCCTAGTAAGATTTGTGACAGAGGAGTGAAAATAATTATCAGAAGAGTTGTCCAAGAGACAAGGACCACTTGTGGAGAGCTTCAGAAAGACCTGGAATTAGCAGGTACAATTATGTCAAAGAAAAAAATAAGTAATGCACTTAACCGCCATGTACGCTCACAATGCAAGACTCCATTACTGAAGGAAAACATGTTAAAACTCATTTAAAGTTTGCTGCACAACATTTGGACAAGCATGTGAAATACTGGGAGAATATAGTCTGGTCAGATGAGACCAAAATGTAACTATTTGGTTGCCATAATACACATCATATTTGGAGGAGAAATGGCACTGTAAATAATTCCAGCAGTGAAGTTTGGAGGTGGGAACATCATGGGCTGTTTTTCAGTATACGGTACTGGCATACTTCATATATTTGATGGATGAATGGAAAAATGTACCAAGAGATTCTTAATACAAATCTGCTGCCATCTACTAGGATGCTGAAGATGAAACATTGGTGGAAATTTCAGCAAGATAATGATCCCAAACACACAGCCAAGGAAACTCAATTGGTTTCAGAGAAATAAAATAAAGCTGCTAGAATGGGCCCAACCAATCACCTGACTTGAATTCAATTAAAAATCTGTGGAAAGAACTAAAGATCAGAGTTCATAGAAGAAGCCCATGAAACCTTCAAGATTTGAAGTCTGTTTGTGTGGAAGAATGGAACAAAATCATACCTGCGCAATGCATGCAACTATTTTGTCCATACAGGATTCATCTTGAAGCTGTCATTACCAACAAATATTTTTTTACAAAGTATTAAATACATTTTAGTAAGTGTCTTCAATACTTTTTCCCTGTGTCATTTCACATTATTACACATAACTTAATTTATGGACATCTATGGTTTGATTTCTTTGCATGTGTGGATTGCATGGGTGACATTTGGTAAAAATTTAATTACAATAGCTATATTGCAAATATATTTACTGAGAAAAACGTTGATGTGTTTAATACTTATTTTACCAACTGTATATATAAAACATCATAAAGCATAAATAAATAAAAATAAAATGAAAAATACAAAACATTATAAGACCTTAAAGATAAAAAAACAAGCAATAAAATACTTCTTTAGGTCAAAGAAAATACAATAAATAATTTGTAAAGTCTGTTATGGAATTTTTTTATACATTATGCATGCGCCGATGGGTCCCACACTGGAATGCACGAACTGCACATACACCAGTTACGGGACTTACTATCACAGTCTGAACCATATATACTGTGCTGGGCCCAGCCATGAACTTCAGCACAAGGGGTGCTCTTTATGCTGATTTCTGTGGATTAGTTGTTTCGTATTTTGGTCAATTATACTGGGCTTCTCTGTGTATACACATGGAAGTGATGTTACTTCTGGTCACAGAGCACCTATTTCCTGCAATTTTTTAGTTGCTGGCAGTCTTTTCATAAATGAGTTTGGGTACATAAGGAGCCCCAGGTAAGTGCTTTGTTTCCACTTTGGATTCTGGTGACACTTGGGATATGATGCAATAATTGGCTGCTTTGAGAAAGGTCCCTGTGACCAAAACGTTGACCATTCATGTGACATGTAAGTTTTCTATATAATTTTTTTTTCAACTGGAACTTGTGAGTGTCCTCTCTGTATTGTTTTTATGCTTCTGGAAAGTTTTGGATTCTCCAGTGTGGTGTACCTCTACAGATGTATACAGTATATTTGGAATATACAGATGTGCAGATGATTTTTAGAGTGTATGTATGCATCTATATATATATATATATATATATATATATACTGGGTATATATATATATATATATATATATATACATATATATATATGTTGTTGTGTGTGTGGGCCCATGTTTACTTAATTTCCCAACTTTTGATAAACTCAGTCTTAATGTTAAAATGTTTACATAAAAAAGCTATTTGAGGAACATCAGAATATTGAAAAATGTCATGCTAGATGTTTCCAAACATCAGTGAATTTCTCTGAATATGCAGATTAAAAAGTATTATAGCGATGAGAACAAGGCGTGTGGTGCACTTGTGGCATTAAAAAGACATTGATATATATCAGTTCTTCTGAATATATATCAGTTCTTCTGAAAATGTATGTTAAATTGGACCAAAATTGCTGCATTGGTGAGTTTGCAAAAACACCATTGTTAAAAAAAATAATAATAAATAGTATTGCAACTATGAGTTTTATTCTGTTAAGTGGTTAACTCAAACTGACCAATACAATCAGATTTCAAATTGTACTCTACATTTTCCAAACCTTACTATTTCCTTAAAGAATTTCAACATCCTCAGTCTACAATCAGTATGTCATTAAGCATTGCCTCACTTGTGCTATGGAATCTAAAGCTTATTTATTATCAATTTTGAATTTAAATTTATGTCTAAAACAACTTCAATATATATTAAATGAAAATGACAGAGCCATGTATTTACACGTCAAAAAGGAATAAAACATTCAAGTTACTCTTCCTCTTTCTTTTTGTTACTAACCTGTGTGGCTGGTCTGAGACCATTTCCATGACAAAGGTACTCTAGTAAGCTAGATTTGATACCATCTGTATACAGTATTATTCAACAATAATGAATTTGAGAATTCATTCAGCTTGGAGGAAGTGAAGATGGTTTAAACTCAAATTAAAGATTCAAGAAAGTGATAAAGTGAAATAAAAGATTTAGTATAATTATTTAAATTAATTTGCATAATGAAAACATGATGTTTGCTCAACTTTTTTAAGCATTTTTAAATTTAATGGTGGTGGCTATTTATTCTCTGTTCAACTAAACTCTTCATTTGCTAATAATCTGTTGGCTTGCAAAAATATTTCATCTACTAATTGACTCTTATTAACCAAAAACGTTTGCTTGCATAAATGGTTTTAATCTCTTTCTACTTTTCTATAGCCCAAGAGAATGATTTTTTTTTAAAAAATTCATTATAGCTGAACATTTATACATGATTATGTAGAAAAATTGCTAAAAAGAACAAGTTCTAATTCTTCAAATTGAAGAAGTAATTATAGAGTATTGCTAATGTATAACAATGCCCTTACTACTTCTAATTTTTATTTGTCTTGTCAGAGGTTAAAATGTTTTAATCCAATTGGGGAACATAGCTAAAAGCCTAGCACTATAATAAATGTATCATGTGCTTAACCTTATCTTGTATCAGAAATTTCAGATGTAGAGATGTGCTTGTAATTATATTGCAAAGTATTTAAAATAAGCAACAGTTTAATTTACTAGCTTTATTAAAATTCATATACTGAAATTATCTTTACCATTTCCTTTAACATGTTGAGTACTGTATTGAACTTGTATCATATTTCATACAAGAAAGTTTTTATTTCTTAATACAATATTCAGCTTTTTGTATATGGAATTTGAACTATGGATTGTTGGAAGCACTGGACCTATTACAATACTTTATTTTGGTTCATTAAAGAACCATTACAGAAAATGAAAATTAAAAAATCCCCATGTTTTTTATCAAATTCATTGTCATGTTTTAGTTTTGGCAAAACCACCCTCATGTGTTTTGGTTTTGGATCTGTATTTTTTTCCATTATTAAATTAGATAAACTTATGTGACTTGGGCTAGTTTTTGTTTTTATAGTATTATTTATCTGAATAACATTAAGTTCCAGTCATTTTCAGTCAATTTTGACCACCTCACAAGTCAAAGTATTGTTCACCAATATTATGGCTGGCTGGCTAAACTAAGCAACAGAGCTATGGCACAAACACATGGCAGTTCAAAAGAATAAAGCACATCTATGAGACATTACCCCATAGAAAACAACAATGTTTTCATCAATTAATTACTAAATCAGAGCCTGAGGGCAGTACAGGGAAATGGAGGTGGAGTATGTATATAGTGGAAGGCAGGTAAAGGGATTAGTTAGTTTATTTAATTTAATTGTTTGATTGATTAACATGTATGATATAAAAGACAATAAAATAAAACAAATACAGAATTATGGAGAATATTTTGTATTTTTCAGTATTATGCACTACAGAAATTATTTATAGCAGACAACAGAAATGCTTGCAAGCTTGTAGATCATGGATAAGTCAAATATCTCTCTGCTCTTGGACTAGATTTAGGAGGAAAAAAAATTGGTATTATCCCTCTTACTCAGACAGTCCGGGCACCTCATAAATGCAATAAAGGGATGCATTACCCAATTAGGAAGGAGGGAGGGTGGAAGGGGGGTTGTATGGCCAGTAGGTCAGACTCCTAATATTTTTTAGTGTAAAATAGGCTAGATTTGGAGTTTGCAGCTCTGCAGTGCAACTACTGTATTCATTTTCTTGGCTTCTTGTTTCAACCCATGTCAGTATTTAATGGCTATTAACATTGTATTATTTTCTGGTTAAAAATGTATTGCAAATTTGCAATATAATAGAGAAATAACAAAAAAAATCTTTGTCTATGCTAAAAAGACTGTCTCCAATGCCCCCTAAAAATACAGCCCATAATGAAAAGAAAAGTGGTGCAAGATGAATTCTTGGGATCTCTCACCCACCAATATGTTAGCTATTTAAAAAGACATGCACATTTAAACAAACCAAGCACTTCAGCAACAGGGACTGCCACTTTTGAGGCTGGTGTACTTGGTTTATTTAGGCCCACACAAAACAAGCTACCAAAGGGCTTAAGGCAGCTAGCAGTGTTGTTAATTCTCTCTACACCTGGAAAAGGTCATTCTCTTCATTCAATTCCTCAGCCTCTTCAGTATTAACAACATTATCACACAATGTTAGCTAATTCCCAGTTAAATCCACTAATAAAGTTTCTGTATAGTTATGTCATTGGCAGGGGTAGATCATCCTCATGAAAATTGTAGTTCATTTATATGAACATCAGCTTTTCCACATTTTTAGGAAGTAGCCTCCTATGTTGATTACTCACAAGGTTCAAGGCTGTGCTAAACACTCTTACTGAGCACATACTGGAGGGTGGCCAGCTTAAGTAAAACAAAGCTATTTTGTACAGGGGATTCTAAATTGCATTTTTTTCTTCCCAGTAGTAAAAGGGACTGTCTGACATGCACATTTGTTTATTGTCATTAAAAAAGTCCTCCATCATTCTATTGATTAATGTATCAGATTAAGTCAAGGTAGCAGTGGCAATATTTTTGGGCATTCTTTTTAAGCCTGACTAGATGTCATAATGTGGTTTTACCCTGGTACACTGAGTAGACTCAACCCCATCACCCGTGGGTCTCTGTGAAAATGTTAGTTTTTTTCCTGGCAGCACATGCAGGAGAAACTGAAGCAGGATAATTTGCTGTGTCATGTGCCACTTGAGCTCATAACTTGCTCACAAGGAGCTATTTGCATCTCTTAAGATCTGTGTCAGTTGGATAAAAATTCATTACAATATGCCTTAAACCTAGGATCAAGCAAGGTTGCCAAAATATGATTGCAACATCTTGACAACCCTTTGGTTCTGAGAAACCAAATAAAGAACTTGATCTACAAGTCCAACATTATTAGTGGAATTGCTTCATTTTTTTCTCCTCATTCAGCTTCTATAGTTGCTTTTCCAATATCTTAATTAAGGTAATCATACGATGTTGCAAACCCTTTGGTCAAAAAAGATTTTGATCTACAAGTCTAACATACTTAAGCAACTCACTTTGTTTCATTTGCTTTAGGTTCTCTAGCTGTTTATTAGTAGTTTAAGGGTATGACTTGACTCAGGCTGCTAGTGTCTGTACTCACTTCATTGGTCACTACTTCAAATGGTTTCAGTAGCTTGCATAAAATGGAAAGTATTCTCCAGTGTAGTGGACTAAGGAATAATTCCCCTCCTCTCCTTATGTCATGGCTTGTTGTGTAGGTTTGGATGGCTTATTGCTGTGCCACCATTTGCTGAAGAGTATAAAGGGTGGAACTCCTCCTGGTCACTACCTCTTGCCTCAGTTAGTGGCAGGGCAAATTGAACTGTTCTTGCAGTTACTGAAATCTTTTACATGCGCTTGCTGAATGTCAAAAATGTCCAGAATCTCCTGCAGCCAATTTCATTTTTAAAAATGCATTGATGGCATATATTGGTTGCAGATCTATTTCTAGCATAGCTGTCATGGCTTCAGTGATCCACTGTACAACTGGATGGCTGCTTACATTTTTGCTTCCTCTTTAAAGGATTGCTTGGCAGTCACTTGTTGCTTAAACTAGTTGTCTTGGTCCCCTGATGGGATAAAGATTCACCCCAGCAGCATTAGCCCTAGCACTCATGGATTGTTCTAAGGAAACTGGATAGGGGAGGAGTCAGATAGCCTTTGCAAATTGGATGCAGGAGGACTACCACCAATCATAAATGAGGAGATTGATGATGAAGTTATTTTGGGTGGAGATTACATGAGCTGAGATCTAGCTGAGGGTTGGGAGCTAGTTGATGCTTGACTGCTTGTTATTATTTTCATAGATTTTTCAGCTTTTTCCAAAAACATTACATGAACTCGCTGCAAATTATGTAACAGGGAGGACGTTCCTCGATGATTAATGCCTCTACTTACTTTGGCTTCACAAACAGTTCAGATATTTGGACAAATATTGTCAGGATTTGAGTTAAATTATTTCCACACAAAGAGGTAAATTTTTTTGTCCAGTCATAACAATGTCCTTCTTATCATGGACAAGAACTGCTGCCACTTACACAAACAACATCATCAACTGCCTCATTAACAGCCTCAGCTACACAAATACCTGTTGCACTTCCACAGTAGTAACCACAATTTATATATCACTATCTTTCCTTGTACTGCTCATCCCTACATTTGCAGATGGTGTTTAAATAGCAGAAAGAGGTTTCTCTGCAAGTACAGTATAAGAAATATCAGACTCACACATAGCACTTGTGGACACCCTTAAACTCTCCTGAGGGATTTGTGAGGTTTCTGGACACAGTCTGTTTTTTCAGCCTTAGTGAGTTTTTCTGCACTGATTTGCCTGTTTTACATTTGACATCTCTTCTAGACTCTGAGTGGGAAGTTGTTGCATCATCATGTGAGGTTACAGAAGTCGATGCCCGACTGCCAGCAGTTCTAGAACCAGCACTCACAAATAAAAGGCCAAGGCCTGAGCCTTTGCTTGCCACTACGTGTGGTGTATATCATGAAGGCAATTTAATGTTTTTAGACAAAAATGTTTTCCTATTTATTAGAAGTTATGTTTTTTTCTTCAACATTGTGAAATATTGATTTGATTTCAGTTGCTCTGTCTTAAACCCTCTATGCCTTTGAGCACCAGCTTTAGTTGAAGTACTAGCATCATGTTGACTGGCAGCAGCTGCAGGATTGGTACTTGGTTGCTGCTCCTGCTCTTCAATTGTCTGATTGTGATCCATATAAACTCACAGCACTTCATCTACTGAACATTACTCTTTAACACAGTGCGACTCCCTGGTCCTGATCACACACAAGTTTTAGACAAAGGGTTTTTTTTTTTTAACAAATGACAACTTCAATTCAAAAATCAGGGGTTTCCAGCTGCACCAAAAAGCTGTTCCATACAGATCTTTAATTATTGATTCTCCTATCCTCCACTGATGGTGTCTCTCCAAAACAGATGGATATATGTGGAAGAAAAAAAAATATATACTAATGAGGACAAAAGTCAGACCTAAGTCACAAAGATATGGATACCCAGAAGGCCAAAGTGGAAAATAATCTTCAACCAACACCTTGGTGAATTCAAAGGAAATGAAATGGCACCTCAGTGTGTAAAGGCAATCTCCAAATGAAGGCTTACATTTATGCTCACATGAAATAAACTTGCACCATGCACATAAAGGTATCTTTAAATCTTCTCCTTTGTCTAACAATTTCACCAGGGATGTATATGGAGAAAAAGAAACTCCAGGTGTATAAAAACAATAATATCTTTATTAACACCATATTCTAAAAGATGGGAACATCCATACCATCATGCATATACAGCATTCAGATCACCTTCCAGATGGAACAAAACCTGGGTTCAAGTGGGTGAATAAACGGAATCTGTAAAATGCACCAGTAACGGACTGCTCACCAGCCACTAAATCAATGCATTTCGATGCCTAAAAGCTCCTTTTTCAAGATTGGTGGCTGAAAAAATTAATAGCTAAAATAAATAATAAAAAACGGGATCTAAAGTAAATATTAGTCACCGTTCATATACTCACAACATGTGCTGGTCTCTCTGAACTTCCGACCGCACCAATGGTTTAGCCGCGTTACAGCCATTTAACAGAGAGCCCTCATGACATGGACTCCCATCCACGTCACTCACTTTTGGTTTCTGCATGATCAAGCGTGTTCTATTAAATTACTTCCCTCCATGTACTGGTAGAAGTAAGTCATACTAATACCATCCTTGGGTAAACCAAGCCTGGTGGAAGTAACCTTCATATCCCTTCTCATTAAGTGAAAAAAAGGTAGTTTGTTTATTTGTTTGTCCCCGGATAAGCGAAGTTATATAAACCTGGGTTTTTGTCCATGTAGAAACTTATAAAAATCATCCCAATACATTACTCAAGTATATATACATGCATAAATACAAGAAAATTTATGATAATAAATCCCATTCAAATATTGCTCTCATCTCTGCTTTGGCCAATCTCTTCTCCCTATCATTATTTCTCCAGTCATCCTTTATTTGTGATAGGACTGCAATTCTTTTTATTCCTGTAGTGGAACAATTGTGTTTTTCCTTGAAGTGTTGTGAAAAAGGGTGATCTTCCTTTCCCTTTATTAGGTTTCTGATATGCTCAGCCCACGATACTTTTACGGCCCTAATGGTCTTTCCTATATAAATGAAAGGGCAGGTACACTCTATTGTGTATATTTTACATTTGGAGTGACATGTAAGGAAATTTTTTATTGGTATATTTGTATATGCTGTTTTAATTTCTGTAAATTTGCATTCTCCTTTACATTCTAAACACATTCTACATTCCACACCTATGGAATCCCTTATTTTGCAGTAAATTCTTTTGTTGTACCTGTGGGAGTGCACTAGATACCAGTTTATCTTTCATGTTTCTAGATTTTCTATAGATAAATTTAGGAAAGGTATTTATTAATTTATTAAGTACTGGGTCCTTCAACAGAATATCCCAATTCCTACGTATCACCTTCTCAACAGTTCTATACCTTTTATTGAAGGTTGTACAAAAGTTAAGGGTATATTCATTGGATTATTTATTATTATACCTAGTTTCACAGATAAGTTTGTCTCTATCCATGTTACGTACTTCTCCCAAAAATTCCTTCATCTTTTCTACTCCTTAACCTTTATACTTGAATTTTTGCATTAAAGCCTTAGATTGTTCATCAAAGGATTTTTATCTCCGAACAATTATGCCTTAGACATACTATTTGTCCTTTCGGGACATTATTCAACCATCTTGGCAATTGGTTGCTAGTGTTATCTATGTAAGTATTGGAGTCAGTTGGTTTTACATAATTGCTCGTAATTATTTTCCCTTCTACTATATCCAATTGTAAATCCAAAAAATGATTTGTATGTTTACTTATAGATAACGTCAAGTGAATGTTGATGTTATTACTATTTAAATAAGTACAGAATTTATCCAAAGAATCCCTATCTCCTCTCCATACAAATCAAATATAGTCTATAAAATAACACCAGGACACCAGGTTTGTGCTCCAGCCATGCCCACTCCAGACATGTGACTCATCCCATCTGGACAATAATAAATGTGCATAGCTGGGTGCAAATCAGGTGCCTATGGTGGTGCCAACCTCTTGTTTATAATATACTTCATTAAAATTAAAATAATTGTTTATCAAAATAAAACCAATGCCATCAAAAATGAAATCAATCATATCCCTATCTATATTTTCCTTAAATAATGTATTGCGAACAGCTTCTATTCCTACATCATGAGCAATGATTGTGTATAATGACGTTACGTCAGCAGCTACTATATAGTAATCCTCCTCCCAATCTAGATTTTTTAATCTCTTTAAAACTTTTTTTGTATCTCTAAGGTATGATATCTCTTTTATAACTAAAGGCTGTAGATGGTGATCAATGAGAGATGACAAATTAGCTGTAATTGAATTTGTGCCCGACACAATCAGTCTTCTTGGCAGGAATTGTGCATTTTTGTGCACTTTTGGGAGAAAGTATACCACTGGAATGGTGTAATTTTCATTTATTAGAAAATCACCTATTTCCCTAGTTAATACTTTCTTATCCACATATTTTTCAACCATTACTTTAAGTAATCTAAGGATATTTTTTGAGGGGTCACATTTTAATTTCTTATATGTATCCCCATCTAGCAATTGTCTGAAACCTTCTTTAATGTAATCTATGCAATCTAAAATCACAAGTCCCCCCCCCTTATCTGCTGGTTTAAATATTATTTTCTTTTAAGGATCTCAAAACATCTCTTTCTTTAAAGGTAAAATTATTTTTATAATTAACTGGGGCATCTCTTAGTTTTTTTAGATCTGCAACAACAACAACAAAAGACCTTATAAGAATACTAAACAGGTCCGAGATAATGCAAATTGGCAATTAGATAAGCAAAATCATTCAAATAGGAGGGTCAATACATATAGGAGAATGAGCTCAATGCCATCTGCCTCACACCAACAGAATGTAAGATATGATGAAAAAGATAATGATGCAAGATATCAAAGAAATAGGCATTTTAAATCCAATTTACTCCCTCACAACCATGGAATAGATTCAGCTATTTGCTTGATACCACAGAAGATAGGGAGGTTTTTTTAGATCAGAAAAAACTGGTGGCAAGGAACTGGGAGACACCAAAATGGAGAAGAAGACAAAGAAGAAAAGACAGAGTAAAAAGATCTGGCATATGTATAAGAAAGAGTAGAAATAAAAGAAAAAAAAAAGAATGAGCTTATTGAAAACAACAATATTTCCAATGATGACACTGTGAATATGTTTAATTCATGCAGCTATGTTTTCTAAGTTATTGAAAAGGGGCTTAAAGTTTTCACCTACTACAGACATCAATTATTTTGATTTGTTTGTAGATGTTCAAAAATTTACATGGAAGCTATCTCTAAAATGATTATTTGAGGATAAAGAGGGGGAAAGAGCCATTAATGGCATAGAAGATATACATGTGGATAGAGGAAAATTTAGGAATAAATCCACATTCTGTCCACCTATAAAGGGATGTTGTATACAAACATTTTATCAGTGTTGTTGCAGATCTCAAAAAACTAAGAGATGCCCCAGTTAAATATAAAAAATATTTTACCTTTAAAGAAAGAAAGGTTTTGAGATCCATAAAATAAAATAAAATAAAGATCTAATATTTAAACCAGCAGATAAGGGGTGGACTGGTGATTTTAGATTGCACGGATTACATTAAAGAAGGTTTGAGACAATTGCTAGATGGGGATACATATAAGAAATTAAAATGTGACCCCTCAAAAAATTATTATTAATATTATTATTATTATTATTATTATTATTATTATTATTATTATTATCATTTATTTTTATGGTGCCACAAATGTTCCGCAGCGCCTAACAAACCACATAAACAAGTTGTAGACAAGCGACTTACAGAACAATACAATACAGGACCAGGACATGGATAATATATATTTCTACATTAGTGACAATAACACCCAGATAAGCAACAGAGCATAAGCAGCCAAGTGTTAGGTTCCCTAGTGGTGAGTAAGCAGTAGATGAAACTAAAGAAGGGAGAAGTACAAGAGGTTAGAGGACCCTGCACATAAGAGCTTACATTCTAAAAGGGGAGGGGGAAGACAAACAGGGGTGATACAGATGGGGAGGAAGGTGTACAGTATGTATCAGGGAGTTAGAATGACAGCTGGAAGGCTTAGATGAAGTAATGGGTCTTGAGAGCCCGTTTGATGGATTGCAAAGAGGTGGAGAGTATGATGGGGATTGGGAGAGAGTTCCAGAGGTGGGGAGCAGTGGGGGCAAAATCTTGGAGGTGGGAGTGGGAGGAAGTAATCAGCTGGCATGAAAGGCAGCATGCATTAGTTGAATGAAGGGAGAGGAGAGTGAAGAGAGATGAGATCAGAGATGTATATGGGGAATATTGGGTGAGGGCTTTGTAAGTGAGCATGAGAACCTTAAATTGGGTTCTAAAAGAGAAGGGGAGCCAGTGGAGGGCTTGTAGGAGAGGGGAGGCAGAAGTAGAGAATTTGGAGAGGAAGATAAGACATGCAGCAGCATTAACGATAGACTGGAGAGGAGAGAGATGGGATTTGGGGAGGCCAGATAGGAGGAGGTTACAGTAGTCCAATCTGGAAATGACCAGTGAGTGTATGAGGGTTTTTGTAGCATCCTGGGTGAGATAGGGTCTGATCTTAGAAATATTTTTGAGATGGAAACAACAGGACTGTGAAAGGTTCTGGATATGTGGTTTGAAGGAGAGGGATGAGTCCAGGATAAGTCAAAGACAGTGCACTTTGGGGCTATATGAGATAGTTATACCATCAATTGATAAAGAAATAGTGGGAAGTGAGGTTATGTGGGAGGGTGGGAAGATGATCAGCTATGTCTTAGATATATTAAGTTTAAGAAATCGCTGGGACATCCAGGAAGAGATGGCAGAGAGACAGTTGGAGATACGAGTCAGAAGAGAGGGGGAGAGATCAGGGGAGGAAATGTAGATTTGAGTATCATCAGCATAGAGATGACAATGAAGGTCAAAAGAGCTGATGAGTTCACCTAGAGAGGAAGTATAGAGGGAGAATAGAAGAGGTCCAAGAACAGAACCTTGAGGAACACCTACTGTAAGAGGCTGTGGGGGGGGAAGAGGAGTCATGAGAGGAAACTGAGAAAGATTGGTCAGAGAGGTAGGATGACAACCAGGAGAGGGCAGTTTCACATAGACAAAGGGAGTGAAGGATATGCAGCAGGAGAGGGTGTTCCACAGTGTCAAAAGTAGCAGAGAGATCAAGGGGAATGTGAAGAGAGTAGTGGCCCTTGGATTTGGCAGCAAGGAGGTCATTGCTGACTTTTATGAGGACAGTTTCAGTGGAGTGGAAAGAATATCCTTAGATTGCTTAAAGTAATGGTTGAAAATATGTGGATAAGAAAGTATTAACTAGGGAAATAGGTGATTTTCTAATAAATGAAAATTACACCATTCCGGTGGTATACTTTCTCCCAAAAGTGCACAAAAATGCACAATGCCCTCTCATTAATCATCATTTACAGCCTTTAGTTATAAAAGAAAAATCATACCTTAGAGATACAAAAGATGTTTTAAAGAGATTAAAAAATCCAGATTGGGAGGAGGATTACTATAGAGTAACTGCTGACATAACATCATTATACACAATTATTGTTCATGATGTAGGAATAGCAGCTGTTTGCAATACATTATTTAAGGAAAATATAGATAGGGATATGATTGATTTCATTATTGATGGCATTGGTTTTATTATGAAAAACAATTATTTTAATTTTAATGAAATATATTATAACAAGGGGATGGCACCGCCATGGGAACAAGATTTGTGACCAGCTATGTACATTTATTCATGTCCAGATGGGAGGAGTCACATGTCTGGAGTGGGCATGGCTGGAGCGCAAACCTGGTGTCCTGGTGTCGTTTTATAAACAATATTTTATTTGTATGGAGAGGAGATAGGGAATCTTTGGATAAATTCTGTACTTATTTAAATAGTAATAACATCAACATTCACTTGATGTTATCTATAAGTAAACACATGAATAATTATTTGGATTTACAATAGGATATAGTAGCAGGGAAAATATTTACGAGCAATTATGTAAAACCAACTGATTCCAATACTTACATAGATAAAACTAGCAACCACTTGCCAAGATGCTTGGATAATGTCCCGAAAGGACAAATGGTATGTCTAAGGCATAATTGTTCGGAGATAAAATCCTTTGATGAACAGTCTAAGGCTTTAATACAAAAATATAAGTATAAAGGTTATGGAGTAGAAAAGATGGAGGTATCTTTGGAAGAAGTACGTAACATGGATAGAGACAAACTTATCTGTGAAACTAGGGGTAATAATAAAAAATCCAATGAATATACCCTTAACTTTTGTACAACCTTCAATAAAAGGTATAAAACTGTGGAGGTGGTGATACAAAGGAATTGGGATATTCTATTGAAGGACCCAGTACTTAATAAATACCTTTCCTAAATTTAACTATAGAAAATCTAGAAATATGAAAGATAAACTGGTATCTAGTATACTCCCACAGGTACAACAAAAGAATTTACTGTGAAATAAGGGATTCCATAGGTGTGGGGAATGTAGAATGTGTTTAGAATGTAAAGGAGAATGCAAAATTACAGAATTTAAAACAGCATATAGAAATATACCAATAAAAAATGTCCTTACATGTCACTCCAAATGTATAATATACACAATAGAGTGTACCTGTCCTTTCATTTATATAGGAAAGACAATTAGGGCAGCAAAAGTACGGTGGGCTGAGCATATCAGAAACCTAATAAAGGGAAAGGAAGATCACCCTTTTTCACAACACTTCAAGGAAAAACACAATTGTTCCACTACAGGAATAAAAAGATTTGCAGTCCTATCAAGAAATAAAGGAAGACTGGAGAAATAATGATAGGGAGAAGAGATTGGCCAAAGCAGAGATGAGAGCAATATTTGAATTAGATACATTCATTCCTGCTGGCTTAAATGGTTCCTGTAGTTAATATGTACTCCCTTTTAATATATGGAATTTTTTATGTTTTATTTAATGTTTAGGTGTGGAGTTTATATGTGTTCCTAATTCTGTATGGGATTTACTATCATAAATTTTCCTGTATTTACGCATGTATATATACTTGACTAATATATTGGGAAGATTTTTATAAGTTTGTACATGGACAAAAACCCGGGTTTATATATCTGCGCTGATCCAGGGATAAACAAATAAACAAACAACCTTTTTTTCCCCTTAATGAGAAGGAATATGAAGGTTACTTCTACCAGGCTTGGTTTACCCAAGGACGGTATTAATATGACATACTTCCGCCAGTACATGAAGGGAAGTAATTTAATAGTACTGCAGATCGTGCAGGAATCGGAATGATGTGGACGGGAGTTCATGTCACAAGGACTCTCTGTTAAATGGCTGTAACATGGCTAAACCATCGGCGCAGTCAGAAGGTCAGAGAGACTAGCACATGTTGTGAGTATATGAACGGTGACTAATATTTACTTTAGATCCCGTTTTTAATTATTAATTTTTGCTATTAATTTGTTAAGCCACCAATCTTGAAAAAGATGCTTTTAGGCATCGAAATGCGTTGATTTAGTGGCTGGTGAGAAGTCCGTTGCTGGTGCATTTTACAGATTCCGTTTATTCACCCACTTGAACCCAGGTTTTGTTCCATCTGGAAGGTGATCTGAATGCTGTATATGCATAATGTTACGGATGTTCCCATCTTTTAGAATGTGGTGTTAATAAAGATATTATTGTTTTTATACACCTGGAGTTTCTTTTTCTCCATATACATCCCTGGTGAAATTGTTAGACAATGGAGAAGATTTACAGATACCTTTATGTGCCTGGTGCATGTTTATTTCATGTAAGTATAAATGTAAGCCATCATTTGGAGTTTGCCTTTACACACTGAGGTGCCATTTCATTTCCTTTGAATTCACCAAGGTGTTGGTTGAAGATCATTTTCCACTTTGGCCTTCTGGGTATCCCTACCTTTGTGACTTAGGTCTGACTTTTGTCCTCATTAGTATATATTTTCTTCCACATATATCCTTCTGTTTTGGAGAGACACCATCAGTGGAGGATAGAAGAATCAATAATTAAAGATCTGTATAGAACAGCTTGTTGGCGCAGATGGAAAAACCTGATTTTTTAATTGGAGTAAAAGACTTTGGATAAGGTGGTGTTTTATCTGTGGGGGTTCTTTGCAACCCGAGTAATCAGCGCCATACTACTGCAAAAACTTTTTTTGTTTGTAAATGACAACTTCACACTGTGAGTCACAGCAGTGATATTAACGGTGGCACTGAACCTACTAAATGTTATATTTTAACAATTTGCCTCTGACTGTCACTGAACAGACATAATTTTTAGAACAAACATAACTTTCAAAACTCAATTATGCTTTTTAATTCCAAATTCCAAACTTACAGCAGACCCAAGCTTTGACTTGGAACCCCAAAGTTTGGATGTGTTTGTTATTCAGGAACACATGCATATCTGCATATGTACAGTATATATATTGTGATAAAAGCACTGGTAAAGTGGTCAATGGCAGGTACATTTGTCCTAGGTTTTTGGCCTATGTGTTCTAGAAACCCCATAGGAGAAGTCTGCTTTGTAAACAGACCAGAGTGTCAGCTTTTTGGAAAAGCCGGTTTGGGTCCTGGGGGTGTGGATGTGAGGAGAGGGAGGGCTCCATCCACAGACCTCTCCAGGTTTTGGGCCTTTTAGCCTGGGAGTAGGCCAATTAGTGTTTTCACCTGGAAGTGGTTCATAAGAGCTGTATAATCTCTTGGTTCAGTGTCTCATACCTGGGGGAGCTGGCAGTCTAGCTTGTTCAGAGACACTTGGTTAAAACCCTGTAAGTACTGTGCACATGTTTTGTTGATGGTGAGAACATAGGCCCTACTATTGTTAAAGCAAGGGAATCTGCTGTGTAGTTAGTGCCCAGCCAGGCTAGGATTTATGTTTATGCTTTTGTTTATATTTTTGTGTGTGGCACAATAAAGACTGGCACTGACCAGTTTGTACAAGATTCCCAGACTTGTCTCCTGTTTCTAAGGCTGCTGTGTGTAAAGAGTGAGTCCATTTATGCCCGGAGAGGGACCCCTATCCCAACTGTGTCACATTTGGTGGAGAATGCGGGCATACACACTGAAGTTGCAGCAAGGAAAAAAAAATACATTTAAAATTTAAAGTGACAGACACCCATTTTTTACGGTGGATATAACATTGAAGTCTCTGGAGGTGGCACCTGCAGATGCTTAGAGAAGCCAGATTTTACTTCCACCCACACCTAAAAGCAGCATGGAGGATGTTGTAAAAGCCTTGCTCCAAGCTATGGCGGCTCAGAAAGAAGCTACCCGAGCTCAGTAGGAATCCACCCAGGGGCAACTGTTGGCCTTGGAGGTGGCCCAGAGGCAGCAACAGGTTACCATTGAGGAAACCCACCAGGTCTTAGCAGAAAACAGCCAGGCCTTAAAGGAGATGGTACAACACCTAGTAGTCTGGTGATGCTACCACTGGTCCTCCTGCCACCGCTCACTCCATACGTGCCAGTCACTTCCTACAGAAGATGACTTCGGGCGATGATGTGGAAGCATATCTCACCGTATTTGAGAGAACAGCAGAGTGGGACAGTTGGCCCAAGGAACAATGGACAAGTCTGGTGGCACCTTTTCTGTCTGGAGAGCCACAAAAGGCCTACTACGACTTGTGCCTACCTGATGCCAAAGACTATGAGAAATTGAAACGAGAGATCCTAACTCATTTAGGAGTCATCCTATTCGTTTGTGCCCAATGAGTACACTGCTGGGAGTTCCAAATGGAAAATCCTCCATGCTCACAGATGCATGACCTTGTCAATCTTACCACAAAATGGCTGCAGCCCGAGACACTAACAGGACCACAGATTGTGGAGTTGTGATGGACCAGTATCTACAATTGCTACCTGCATCTCTGTACAAGTGGCAGACCATAAATATGCAGACCAGTTACTCAAACTGGTGGGGAGGTACGTGGCGGCTGAGGAGCTGTTGAGTCTGCCCCACCAAGCCCCGATGATGCACCGGCGAACTCCCTTCGAGACTAGTAAGACTGTTCCAGTGGAGAACGGTGCTTGGGTGATGGAATGTATATTAGACTAAGGTTGAGGAACTTGGAGACTGGCCAGCCAAGCCAAGAAGGTTCTTACCCCGTAAAAGACTAGGATATAATGTGATTCAGAGTTTCTGATGTGGTTTCAGCCATATTGCGGCTAATTGTTCACTTACTCCTGAACCTATGCAATGTGATACAGCTCATATTATCCGCATAATGTCTTTCTTTACTCAACCAGCCTATACTGCTGACTGGCAGGCTGAGACAGATGAGCATATGTGTGTACTCTCTGTAGAAGGCAACCAAGTAGAGGCTCTGTTAGATTCTGGTAGCCTGGTTACACTTATGAAAGCTGAACTGGTGTACCCCATAGTGCATAAGGGGATAACTGTTTGTGTGGCCTGAATACATGGGGATACTAGGTATTATTATATTACTGCAGAAGTGAACATTGAGACACCATCTGGTTCCACAATAGTCTCTGTGGGTTTGGTATATGGCTTAATGTATGATGTGATATTGGGGAGAGACTTTGCCCACTTCTGGAAGTTGTGGGAATGCCGATTTGTTCCAGAAGTAAACAACCCTGTCCCATTTGAGAGGGTTACTGATGCAGTAGAAGGGGAAGTTTCTTCAGAGTCTGTGATGTTCCCTTTTTCTAGCATGGTGGGTGAACCATGCTAGATAAAGAGAGAGTGATGTGGTGGCTCACCAGATGGTGTGCCTCCCACTGAGGTGGGGAGTGTTGTTGAGCCCATGGATCACCTACCTGATCTTGAGGTCAGGAGAGAGGTCTTTGCCATGGCACATTGAATGACCTATCTCTAGTAAAAGCCAGGGAAAATGTAAAAGTAATTGATGGCAAACCCATAGACCCTGATGGTATACTGTCATATCCTCACATGGCGTTGTGCCTGGATTATTTGTATCAAGTGACTAAGAAAGTGAAGGACATTGTGGAACAATTAATAGTTCCCAAGGCATACAGAAGAATAGTGTTAGACCTGGTTCATAGTCATATAATGGCAGGTCACCTAGGGGTAGAAAAAAACGCTGACCTGATCTTGCAGAGGTTTTTCTGGCCCAGGCTCCATAGAGGTGTCTGACTATTGTGCATCCTGTCCTGAATGTCAATATCATGCTCCAGGTCCACTTGTCCCGTTACCTATTATTTAAGTTCCCTTCAAAAGAATAGCCTAGGACTTGGTTGGACCATTAATGAAGTCTGCCATGGGCCATCAATATATTCTAGTGATAATGGATTGTGCTACCCAGTACCTGGAAGCGATACCATTGTGCAATACATCAACAGAAACCATTGCTAGGGAATTAGTCCATGTCTTTAGCATGTTGGGAATAACTTATGAAATCCTGACTGACCAAGGTACATCATTTATGTCAAAAATCATGAGAGTTGTGCCGCCTGTTTAAAATTGATCAATTAAGAACCTCTTTGTACCATCCCCAGACTGATGGGTTAGTGGAGAGGTATAATAAAACTTTAAAGCACATGCTAAGAAAAGTAGTGGACAAAGATGGTAGAGATTGGGATTACTTGTTACCTCATTTGCTGTTGGCCATAAGAGAGGTTCCCCAATCCTCCACAGGGTTTTCCCCTTTTGATTTATTGTACAGGAGACATCCAAGGGGATTACTGGACATTGCCAAAGAGACATGGGAGGCTCAGTCCAGTCCGTATAAAACAGATATTGAGCATGTTTCCCAAATGCAAGAAGGAATTGCTGCTGTGGTGCCAATAGTAAGAGAGCACTTGTAACAGGCCGAACAGGCACAGCAGAGGGTGTACAACCGCAATGCTCGCTTACACAATTTTACTCCTGGGGACAGAGTGTTGGTATTGGCTCCCACAGTAGAAAGTAAACTTTTAGCTAAGTTGCAAGGACCCTTTGAAATTATAGAAAAAGTGGGGAAGTTAATTACAAAGTTTACCAGCGTGGGAAAAGAAAGCCAGAACAGATATATCATGTAAATCTTTTAAAACCCTGGAAGGATAGAGCAGCTCTGTCAGCCATCTGAGCCCCTCCAGTAAACCCAGGGTCCTTGGTTCCCGATGTGACAGTAGCTAAAACCCTGTCAGGCATTCAACAGCAGGAAGTTAAAGAATTTCCTATCAGAAATAGGGTCTTGTTTTTAGACATACCAGGGAAAAACACGGTCATTAAACATGATATAATCACTGACCCAGGGGTTAAGGTTAACCTAAAGCCCTATAGGTTACCAGAAGCCCAAAGGAAGTCATTGTCTAAAGAAATTTAAAAAAAATTAGAATTGGGTGTCAGTTCTAACCTTCTATTTATACAAAATATAAATAAAAACATATATCAACATTAGCAAAAGTTTTGCTAATGTTGATATATGTTTTTATTTATATTTTGTATCTTGTCATTGTGCCTCTGTAGCACTGTTCAGATTTAGACATATTGGTCACATAGTATTTCCATGTTACATTCATGTTTATGCAGTCATTGGTAGGCATTGCACAGACTATTCAATATTTAGTATAAAGGTAATTTTCATGTCCATATAGCATTATTGGTTACTATTTATTTATTACGGTTTATGATTATTCATTTATGCTGTATTCAAAGTGTTTTTAGATATATGTGTTGAACGTTTATTGTTGTAGTTGTGTCACCATGGTAACAGGGGGCTCTGACGCCACTTCCTGCAAGGTCGGCTTTTGGTACCGGATGTAGCATTTGGCATCAGGCATCCACGGGGTAAGCTCACTATTTAAAGCATGGTAAACTGTATTATGTTGTATTGTTGGCTTGATAAAAATGCTATTAAAAGCGTTGAAACGGTGCACTAGATGTCGGATTCATTGTCACTTTGTTCATTAGTCCTGATTTCTGCCTGTGTGACGTGTGTGTGTGTATATATATATATATATATATATATATATGTCATTGTCAGTGTTGCTCTTCACAAGTGCAAATCTGTGTTTTGAGCACAGTTAAAGGTGAGACCAAGTGCTGGCATATGTCATTTCCACTTGGCTTGCACTTATTGCTGAGTATTGTTTAGTGGGCATATGTAGTATAACAAACAACCTGTCTGTTTTATGCTGCAAATTTACATGTTTTGGATAACATATAGATTAATAACTCATACTGTTAGTGTGGCATTATTTTCTCATTTACACTGAAGAGGACAAGAACTGACAATACCAGATATTTGATATCATTTATATAATTTAAACCTACCTGCTAATATTCTCAAATGGCATATCAGAACAAAACAGGACTTGTCCCTAATCCAACAAGAACTACTCAAACTATGTCGATTTTTGGGGACATCATGCCCCTTTGTGGAATCCATGCTTCGTTTGGTCTCTGAAAAGCAGGAATGATGGCAGGTCTGATATTTTTTTCTGTTTAAATGTAACCTTTAAAATGCAGATGAGATGGAACACTGGCATATTCCTCCCCTGCTAATTACATACAAAAATTAGGAAACCCTGTTCTCATTGCATACAGTATTTTCCCGAATCTCTATATGAAAACACAACTTCATCATATTGAAGAAAGAGTATCAGATGAATGTGATTTTAATGAGGCATTAATGACAATGACAGACAAATATATTATTATTATTATTATTATTATTATTATTATTAAAAATATTATTAATAATAATAATAATAATAATAATAATAAATATGTATTAATACTGCAAAGATACTGTGTCACTATGTAGAAATAAATATAAAAAAATTGGTGATGCAACATATAGCAGTTGTATTTAGATCCCATATGTTGTAATATTAACTACATAATTTGAAAAATTAATTCACTATAATGATATAGATACACCCATGAAGAATTAGATAATAAAAGAGAGGTAAGAGGGTCTTACTTGTAAGCTTACAAGTTATAGGCAAACATGAGTTAGATACTGTATATGAGTTTGTGCCACATATTGCATATTGATCCTTCCAGATAGCAATGGGAAAATGTGCTTAGTTGAAATATATAACATAGGGGCCTATGTATTAATAATTGTGGAACTGTCAGGATTATTGAGGTTCCAAATATTTTATAAAAATATCCCCGCTATGTACAAAGAGGAACTCAAAGGAACAGCATTTGCCGACACTGCTGTCCCTGCAAGTTATATCACCGGCATTTTGTTGAAGTCTTTTACCTTTTTCAAAGACTTCTCCAGGGGTAAGCTGACACTGCACATGCACACAGTGATGGCTACTGATGCCAGCCGGAGGCTGTGGAAGAGAGATCAGAATTTACTTTCCTGTTCATAAGCCTCCTTAGGCTTAAGGTGATTTACACCACCTAAAGATGGTGCAAACTACCAGGGCCAAACTCTGAAAAGCTTTGCATTTTGGAGTTTGGTACATAGGGGTCATAAGAATAATGGGGACTGAAATCTGCAGTGCTAATGAGCACTCTGTTGGAGATTTCTGTGAAATCTTCTGCATTGTGCTGTTAATACTGTACATATTATCAGTGCATAGATTATGTAGAAACTGCAGTTTCTGCATCATTTTATGAAAAGAAAATCTTGATGCATATTGATGGTTTGGAGACTCAGATGTTAATATATATTCACACCAAAAAATATAGAAAGATTGTAAGATTTATAAAACTTTTAGTGGTCCTGGTGAAATTAGCTTCTCCTTCAGTAATTATGCATTAGTATTTTAATAAAAAAAAATTATCTACATTCTCCCAATGGTTCCCAACATTGAAACACAAAAGAACAGTACAAAACTGTGTAATAGATTATAAATACTCAGAAATCCGTAATACTATTAATACAAGATTCCAAACAGCATTCCAGAATAGTCTCATTGACATCTTTCACAATTAATGAAAGTAATGTCCAAAGAGTCCTGAATAAATGCTGTGTGCCAAAGAGCAGTGGGGGGTAGATTACCAATGATTCAGATATACCCTACGCGTTTTGTCCACTAACAGCAACTTAATGACTACTATAGGCATGATGAGGATCCAAAGTAAGCACAGAAAAGCAAATTATGTTATTTATTCTGGAATACATTTAAACACCTTATATTTCGAAATAACATTATAGTTCTCCCAGTATTTATACCTTTTGAAGCAGAAACTATTATGACCAGGACCCCTAAGCTTTATATAGTACACAGATGAGCACAAACCTTGTATATCTTTGGAATGCACATCTACTTTGTAAATATTTTACAATAATACACTACTTGGTGTGTATCCTTTACCACTTATTCCACAGGCTTTATATGTTGGTAGAAGCATTTTAAATTGTATTCTGTAAAATACAGGCAATGAATGACAAAGTGGAGCAGTTTAGCAGTAGAATAATGTTTTTCTTAAACAGATTTTTTACCAGTTTGCATAAGTATGTGACCTGACCACTAGATGGCACTTTTATTTTGTTTCATGGTGATGATATTTTATTGTACTTTGGCAGAGCAAGTATTATGTGTAATTAACATTTTTAATGATAGTAGCTAATTGTAGAAACAACTAATGTTTTTAGCCTTCTCAACATATGAGAATATGGATTAGAAATGAGCCCTACCTGAAAATTCCTTGCATACAGTATTTCATTCCCTTACATACTATATCTTAAGTCTCAATAGAATACTAAAAAAGTTTTTTGGAGAAAGTCCTTTTTTAATTGAGTTTTGATTAATAAAAGCTCAACAGGTGCTTCAACAAATTGCATGGTAAATTGTCTAATTAGTTTATGATATTTAAATACATTCCATTATAAAATCATATTTCAGATCACCATGATATTATGAAACAAAGTTATTAAAGTCTTTAGAGCAGAGATCACCAAACATAGTATAATGAAAAGTGGGTTGGAGTGAGAAGTTTTGCATTACCATCTGGCTGTATGAGCAGCATTATAATGGTGCACTAAGTACTAACAGAACATGATTTTCCTTATAAATTTGCAGATTAAATTAGCATTCCATTTTAGCTGTTAATTCAAGATATAATTGAGTAAAGCTTGCAATTTCCCTGTCATATTGCTTTTATTAGTTCCCTGTGTAATTTGTAGAAAGTTGAACTCTGTCTAAAAGCCACATAAGGCCATATGTACTACTGTATATTACCTTCTGGTACAACATTTTATACTGAACGTGGTTCAAAATGTTGTTAAATAAAATTTTTGTAACAGTCAATTCTGTATCACTTCTGTTTATCATTATTAGGTGGCCCCTGGCACTTTTTTTTCTCCAGCAGAGATCAGTAGCAGACTTTGCTCTGTCTCCATCAGGTCTGATAGAGCCAGTAGGCACTAGGACCAACAAAGCTCTCACAGCAGGTCTGTCTTTGTGAATGCACTAATGTGCATGCATGGCAATGTTGTTTCATGGTCTCTATTAAATGGGGATAATTGGTAGTGGAAATTGAAGAGGCTGGGGGCAAGGAGTGATATGGACATTGAAAGGGCTGTCATGGGAGTGCTGTGGACATCGAAGGGGCTAGGTGGCCATTGAATAGATTGGGTGGTAGTGATATATGGATAATGAAGGGGCCAGGAATTATGTGGACATTGAAAGGGCTGGTGGGGGTATAATGTGGACTTTACAACTAAAAATTAATTGATTAAATAAGTCACACCCATTAAAATAAAAAACACTTAATAGATATTAAAAACACAAAAGACATTAGTGAAGACAGATTAGCAACAAGGTATGGTAGTTATTGTTACTATAATATCTTTCTTTTGCTTCAGTTAGACGGTTATTAAGATAGCACTCCCCTAGAGATCGATAGTATCAGTCACAATAATCTCTGTGATTATGCTGGTTGAGGTATTATAAATGTCTCTAATGGAGTGATGTCCACATCACTCCCCCCCTCTAGTGTGCTGAGGGGGGGAGTGATGTGGACATTAAATGTGCCAGTGGGGGATGCTGTGAACACTAAAGGGGAGAAGAGTGCTGTGGACATCGAAGGGGCTAGGTGGAAATTGAAGGGATTGGGTGGTATTGATGTGGACAATGAAGAGGACAGGAGTGATGTGGACATTGAATGGGTTGGCAGGGGAGTAATGTGGACATTAAAGGGACTGAGGGGGAAGTGATGTGGACATTAAATGTGCCAGTGGGGATGCTCTGGATACTAAAGGGGAGAAGAGTGCTGTGGATATTTAAAGTTGTTGGGGTGGAAGAGTGCCATGGAAATTGAAGAGACAGGTGGTGAGTGCTGTAGAGTGGACTTTGAAGGGGCTGGGTGGGGTTCTGTGGTGGTTATTGATAAGAGAGGAGATTGCATTAAAGGTAGGAGTTCTGTGAGGTGATCATTGAATTTGGGGAACTGCTGTGTGGTGTATATTGTGGGGGGAGTTGCTATGAGATGGTTAAGGTGAGAGACTGCTCTTTGCCTCTGGTGCCTCATTCTGTGCTCCCCAGTCCTGCTACAGCCACTAGGGCTGCCAGTCTGTTCTATATCACTACTGCTGCCTTCACAGTAAGTGGGCAACCTGATGGTGCATTCTAACACCCAACAATCCCTGTATGCTACAGGCTGCCACACTATAGTACCACCACTGATTTAACCCCTGCAATAATACCACTGTGTGAATTACTGTACCTGCATTAACCCTGCATCTGCTTTAATCAATAAACCCATACCCTGGACTTTCTGTTGGCGTGACAGCCACTCTCACATGCACCTATTGTGATCATCGCCCCAATAGGCTACAAATATTTCAACAGTTCCAGCTGGCCCTTCTGCCTCAATGTGCTCCTCTCTGCAGTCTGTGCACCTCTGCAGAGGAGCCATCCATCTGTAGGACTCTGTAACCTACAGGGAGACAAGATCAAAGACATTGACAGCAGGTAAGTTTGCTGGAGCATGTTGGGAGTGTGCTGCAAGGTAGATAGTGAAGTATGTACTGTCAAGGGGGCAATTTGTGCTACTGTAAGGGTGACAATGAAGGAGACAGTATAGGTTTTAGGTGTGCAATTTAGGTGGAATATATGGTTCTCTGTGGATCCACTGTGTTGCTGTGGGGGATCAATGTGTGAGTTGTGTGTGGGTGGAGTGTAAGTGCTGGAAGGGGGGGCAGTAATGGGTCAGTGTGTGCTGTGAAGGGCTCAATATGCTGTGGGGGCAATGTGCCAGCTAGGAGGGGGCAGTGAAGTCCTCTGGAAGGGCAGTGAAGAGGGTCAGTATGTGCAGTGAGAGAGTGAAGGAGCAATGAGACAGCTGTGGAGGGGGGCCCAGGGGCACAGGGAGAAATGCAGCAAGGGCTCGATAAGACAGCTATAAGGGGGGCAATCAATAAGCCATGCAAAAGGGCAATGAGATGACAATGGAGGAGGCAATAAGAGCATTATAGAGGGATGGGGAAATGAGACAGCTATAGAATTGTAGTGACAGATATCCAGGGAGGGGTTAATAAGCGATATCCATGCATTCTAATACTTTATGTTGTAAACAATTGGTTAACCCAAGCGCTGAACAAAAACAGACAGGATGACCAGCAGCTGGTGTGAGAAGACTGCTACCACCTTAAATAGAGAGGAATCCAAAGAATAGTATAAACAATAGCGCTTAGTCTTAGTAAATTAGATCTGAAGATGATGTTGTGTTAAATTGTAAAGTGAGAGACCATAAGAAAAGAATATAATAAAAAGTTATAAATTTAATAAAAACAGACAATAAATTAACTAAATCAATTCTATATGAAAAAAAAACAGTAGTAAATTAAAAATTAATTGATTAAATAAGTCACACCCATTTAAATAAAAAACACTTAATAGATATTAAAAACACAAAATACATTAGTGAAGACAGATTAGCAACAAGGTATGGTAGTTATTGTTACTATAATATCTTTATTTTGCTTCAGTTAGATGGTTATTAAGATAGCACTCCCCTAGAGATCGATAGTATCAGTCACAATAATTTCTGTGATTATGCTGGTTGAGGTATTATAAATGTCTCTAATCTCATGTTTTCTTGAAGATAAGTTTCTTGGTTAAGAATATATCAACAGATATCAACAGGTAATCATGGGAATACAAGAAATGTTGAAGTTAGGGGTAATTGAGGAGTTGTCTAGTGACTTGTGTTTTCCCATTGTCTTGGTCCCAAAACAAGATGGTTCCACGAGATTCTGCATAGAATTTTGCAATGTTATGCAGTGTTCAAATTTAATGCCTATCCAATGCCAAGGGTCAATGACCTGCTTGAAAGGTAAGATTTGGCCAGATACATTTCTACCCTTGATCTTACAAAGGAATATTGGCAAATTAAGCTGACACAGGAAGATAAGAAGAAAACTGCTTTTTCTTCTCCGTTTGGCCTCTTTCAGTTGAAAACAATGCCTTTTGGCTTGCATTGTGCCCATGCTCTTTTCAGAGGGTAATGGACTGGGTGCTTTGTCCTCTTCAGAATTATGCTGCAGCATACTTGGACAATATTGTCATATATAGTCAGCATTGAAATGCCCATGTTAATAGGCTTAGTGCTGTTCTTCAGTCATTGAGAGAGGCAGGTTTAACTGCTAATTTGAAAAAATTGTGTTCTAGTTAAAAATGAAACCAAGTACTTAGGGTATGTAATAGGCAGTGGGTGTCTGAAGCGATTTGTGAGTAAGGTACAGCACTAGCTGATGCCCCAGTTCCAACTACCAAGAAAGAGTTAAGGTCCTTTGATTGAGCAGGCTATTACATGAGGTTTTTGCATCAATTTTCTACCTTGGTGGCTCCATCAACAGATCATTTGAAAAATGATTCTCCAAATAAACTTGAGTGGTCTAGGGACTGTTAGTCTGCGTTCACCAAAATTAAACATCTTTTGTGTAAAGGTCCGGTTTTAAAGTCCCCAGATTTTACCAAGCATTTTATTGTACAAACAAATGCCTCAGATGTGGGCTTGGGAGCAGTTATGTGTCTGGAGTTTGATGGTATTGAAGACCCTATTCTATATCTTAGTAGAAAGTTGTTCCCACGGGAGACTAGGTACTCTGTAATAGAAAAAGAATGCCTTGCTATATAATGGGTTCTTGAGTCATTGAGATATTATCTCTATGGGGCCTGGTTTACTGTGGTTACTGATCAAGCACCGTTAAAATAGTTAGTCTATGCAAAATTCTATTGCAAGGCCGACAAGGTGGTACCTGGCTCTCCAGTTTTTTTCTTTTGAAGTCTGGCACAAACCGGGGCATCTACTGTACATATGAATGTGGATTTTGTTTTGTCCCAAACTGGGCAGGAGAGTCAGGCTTCCACAGCAGGCGATTTAGGTTTGCCCTTTAACGGGGGAGGTATGCGACAGAGTTGGTCTCTCCCACATTCTGAGGAAATGGTTAAACTCCCTGAAGCCAGGGAGGAACCATACCCTTACTGTACTACAATTAACACCAGATCGTGGTTCTCTGCATATAGTTGTTAAAACTGCTGATAGAATCATTGGTCAATCCTTGCCTAAATTTGATGACATTTGTTCCAGGAGGAGTATAGCTAAGGATGATAAAAATAATCTCTGATCCTAGTCATCCATGCCATTCACTTTTTACACTCTTGCCCTCACTGAAATGTTTTAGGTGTCTCAGATGCCAAACCAGTAGGTTGTGTAATAGATTCTGTCTGTAATTGTCAACTTGAATCTTTAATACTGTATTTTTAAATTATTATGAGAGTCATAAGTGTACTGTATTGCAGCATAATTTCACCTATGCATTTATTTTATTTTGTAGTGATATGTAAGGGAGAGGTTCACCTTTAGCAGCTCTCTATGCTGGACAAACTGAACCTTGACTATGCTCTGGATACTCTGCTCATTTGAAGTACTGACTTATTGTTCCTGAACTGTGTTTGCCTTGTGTTGGAAGCCATTACACTTGTTCTGCCTTTTCAAGCTTGGAATAATATCTTACTTGTTTGCATCATCTCAGTCTCCCATTTGTCATCTAAACTTACCCATTACAGTGTCCAGGAGTACCCGGTATTGTTCAAAGGAAATCGTTCCTGATATTGCATCTTGAGCACCTCGTTCCATGTGTAGGGGCCTTAAGAAACAGTTCAGGGCTGGGACTATCAGCGCCAGTGAGTCTTTAAGCCCCTTCTGCTGCCCCTTTGTACTGCCCCACTGCCTCACAGTCTGTCCCCTCAGCTGCCTCTCCCTCTGCGCCCCCTAAACATCTCATGTGTGCTGTCCCCTCCACCACCAGCACTAGTGTACCAATTTTTTGCCCTTCTCCCCGGCAGGTGGTCCATTTTGCTGCTCCCATCTCTGATGGTTAATAAATTACAAAAAAGTTATGACATTTCATAGACAAAAAACTTTATGGATTCACATGTCCCATTAAGGCTTCTTAGACATGAACTGAAATTTCACAAAACCTACAGAATTTCTGCCACTCAAACTTAAAAAAGCAATGAAATTCCAATCATTAAGGCTGACACATTAATGGATGTGTTCCTTGTGCAATACAGATATGTTATGCCATTGCACCCAGTGGTTAACTGCAGATTCAGCACTCTTACAGAGTGCAATTGCTGTCACTCACAAAATTGTGGAGCTGCTAATTCACAGAATTGTGTGCTCATTGGAATACACAGATGCAGTCTATGCAACTGAGGTCTGAGCAGAAAACAGAGCTGCACAGATGGGATAATAGTGGGGTGAATGGGGAAGAGACAGAGCAGTGTGAATGGGGAAGATAGAAAGGTGTGAAGAGGGGGGGAATAAGCAGCACAGATGTGTGGGAGCCAAAGTGATGCAGATGGGTGGACAACTGTGGTTCAGATCAGGGTGACAAAGTGATGCAGATGGGTGGAAAACATTGATGTGGATGTGGGGGAGACAGAGTGGCACAGTTAGGGAGAAAAGAGCAACATGGATAGGGCGGTACAGAATGGCATGGATGCAGGAAGACAGAGCAGTGCAGAAGGGTAAAGACAGATTGGAATGGATGAGGGAATACAGAAGAATACAGGGGAAGATAGAAAGGCGTGAAGAGGGGGGGATTGAGTAGCACAGATGTGTGAGAGCCAAAGTGATGCATATTGGTGGAAAACAGTGGTGCAGATCGTGGTGACAAAGTGATGCAGATGGGTTGAAAACATTGGTGTGGATGCGGGGGAGACAGAGTGGCACAGTTTGGGAGAAAAGAGCAGCATGGATGCAGGTAGACAGAGCAGTGCAGAAGGGTAAAAACAGATTGGAATGGATGAGGGAATACAGACTAGCACAATGGGAGAACACACATCAGTAGGGATTGGGGTAGACAGATTGATGTGGATGGGTAGGAAGACAGAGTGCCTTGGTTGGTGGGGACAGAGTGGTGCAGATGGAAGTAGAAAGACTGGCACAGATGAGGAGAAAACAGAGTGGCATGGCGGGGGGGAGGTAATGGTGCAGATGGAAGGAAACAGAGTGGTATGGATGCAGGAAGACAGGGTGGTGCAGATGGGGAATAAAGAACTAGCACAATTAGGAGACCACACAGCTGTAGGGATTGGGGAAGACAGAGCAGTATGGAGGTGCAGATAGTGTACATGCACAGAAGAGTATAATAGTTTGAGAAATTAGGGAGCTGAATGTGTATTCTGAATGAGATGGATGTATGGAGTGAGAAGGATGTTAGAACCCAGAGGGATTGTTGTGGTGAACAAATGGGAAGATTGAGGGCACTAAGTGGGATGTGTGTGCCACATAACTGCTCAGACCTCAGTTGCATAGACTTCATGTGTGTGAATTAGCAGCTCCACCATTTTATGAGTTACAGCAATCTCACTCTGTGAGAGTGCTGAATCTGTTGTTAACCACATGGTGTGATGGCATACCGTATCTGTATTACGCAAGGATCACGTCCATTAAGGTGTCAGTCTTAATGATTGGAATTTCATTGCTTGTTTAAGTTTGAGTTGCAGAATTCAGTAGGTTTTGTGAAATTTCAGATCATGTCTAAGAAGCCTTAATAGGACATGTGAAACAGTAAGATTTTTTGTCCATGGAAATGTGTTAGAATTATATTACACCAGAGAAACCCTATCATCTTCCTATGAAATATTATCTATTCATATTCATTTTCAAGATATTATTACATATAGTACTATCTATAAAGAAGACAAATTTACCCCTATACAGTATAGGAAAGCCAGTAATTCTAACAGCATCCTCTATGCTACTAGCTCTAATGCTAACCATATAATACATAATCCCTTTTAAGGGAAAGGGGGGAGAGCAAATAAAATCAAAGCTGATTAGGAGATGCAAACAATGAGTTTGTGACAAACAAAGAAACAGTGACTCTACTATATTAGAAACCAACGTGCCATACATTAAATCATAATGACTCAATATTGTTACTAAATGTCATTCATAACAAACTTATCAAGAATACGCTATAAAATAACTACAGCAGTGTACATTCAGATTAATAAGTGTAGATCTTTTTACTATTACAGCCCAAATAGTAAAACAAAAGGGACATATATATATATATATATATATATATATACATATATATATATATATATATATATATAGCAACATGTTTTATATTATAAGTCAATTAGCAATTGTAACACAATTTTGATGACACAAACAAGCATTAGAAATGTGGTAAATGCACTCATTCTAACAAGTGTAATATGTGTAGAGAAAAAAATCTGTTTTTATCCTGACATAAACATTATACTATGAAAAGCCATGTGAACTGCAATACATCATCCATAAGATATGTTTTCATGTGGCATTGTGACAGGATCTATTCTCATCTGACTAGATGAAAAGTAAGAAGACTCAGGCAGAAAACAAGGCTTCAGTTAAACAAAATAAGTTAAATATTAAATGGCTAAACATTTTATAGACCAGGATCACGTCAGTGAGAATAACCTGAGAGCTATCCTATTGGAACATGTTAGGTAGAATACTACAGGAAGCCATCTACAATATAAACTACAATGTAGAGATATAACCTGGATCATAACACAGGAATCAAAGGTATCAATGTATTGTACAATACATGTAAATCTTAAAACTTCCATAAGCTTGTTTATATCAAACAAATGGTGTGAGGATTTTTGTGCACTTAATTTTGGGTGGATATTTCATAATATGGAGTGCTTTATTCACATTTTAGTTATTTTTAATAATTAATAAAAATAAAGCTACATGAAAATCAGAATATATTCCTTAATTACTTATTATATTTGTAAAGATTGTTTTTCTAAGATGTTATTTTTATTATTTCTATAAATTTTTTAATCTTTATTATTTTTTTCTACAGAAATGAACTATATACAGTCAATACATCAATTGTGACATTATTAATTACTTGGATAGAATATACTTTTCTAAGGTGTATTAATTTAATTTTGAGCTTTAAATACTACTAAAATTTACATTTCATTGATATATATGCCCTGTGGAAAAACATCATATGATTGAAACATCCACATTCCTTGCCAGACTAAGATGTAGATGCTACAAACCCTGAATCATCCAGTCAAGCTCAGTTACTGTAAAATTGTTCTCACCAAACTGAGTTATTGTGTAAACTGTGAATTGTCTGGTGGCTGTGGCCTATTGAAAAATTTTGCTAATTATTATTTATTAATTGTTTTGATTTTTTTTTAAAATAGTATTTATTCATTATTTTTAACATATGTATTTGTGGTTACTGGTTTTTTTTATATAAAATATTCACTCTTGGTTAGTCCAGAAAGCTATGTCTAAAATAATGTTACTCCCTAAACTCATTTATGTATTTAATACCAGTCCATATGTCTTTCCAAAAATGTGTTTGGATAATTGCTAGGCATCACTTACCTCTTGGAAAAATATATCCCCTTAAAGTCCCCATTTTAAAATGGTGCTCCCTAAAAGGCAGGGCAGATTGGTGTTTTTTGGTCCTTAAGTATCAATAAGCTTGTCTTCTTGCTCAGCTTCTCATTAAACGTTGGGTAGCTTTTGACACAGTGCCAGGCATGAAATATCTACTGACAGAAACACCAAAATGCATATGATCTTGCCATCTTGTAACCTCTTCCTTTGAGTGCAACATTGCCGGTTTGGGTTCATTTGGATTCTAAACATAAGGATGTTTCTCTTCCCACTACTAATCTTGTACTTTAGCCCTTTCAAAGTTGATCACTGAGCACTTAGCAACTTGGAAATCTAGTGGCATGGTGTGCTTACAGGATATCTTCATTGGTGGCTCCCTCTGATCATATTCATCTTGACAAGAGCAGAATTCCCTCCCCCCATGATACTGTACAATCGGTAAAACGATCGTTCTAATCACTAGGCCATATAAAGGTTTTTACATATTGTGTTAGTACTGTAAGATGCATCTAGTATAGATAAAATAGTTGTGTGGGGTTGATACTGCAGTTTCCATTTTCAGTGAGACTAAAAATCCCAGCCTGTCTGAGAAGCTCATATAATACATACTTTACTGTAGTTTATGTCCGGACAGTAATTGGCGGATGAACTACAAATACTGTATTAAGAAAATATTTTTTTTAAAAGTACAGGACTCACACACATACTGTAATGATTTAAAACTTTATTACAGATTCTTCTACAGCTGTGATTCCATGATGAAAATGCTGTACTATAGTGTACCAATTCAGAGGTTCTGTCAGCCAATCATCAGGCGGTGATAAGAAAATGCATTGGCTATCTGACGCATGCTTAGTGTAGTTTAGGAAAATTGTATTAAACATGATGACTTTTTCCAGTGCCACGGTACATTTCATTACGATCAATACTGAATTGCGTGACTTAAGGTGTACTGTATGGCACGAGATGCAGGGTGTTCTACATGGCGTATAGAGCAACAAACAAGCTGGGCCCATCTGTAAGCATTAACAGATCAGACATTGGTTTGGGTGTGTTGCTCGCTCCCTAGGGCTTAATCACACAAAACCTGACATTATGTAATAGGAAAGGAGGTATCTTATTGACACCATTATATACTTCATCTATGTCCCTTTAATAAGTCATCTTCTCAGTCTCATTGGGAGCTGGATCTGGGTCATCCTATCACTAATGCCCAGTGGTAACTGATATATGCTATGTCTTAACATATATTGAGGTATTTAAATCTTTCTGGACTGCATGTTAAACTGCTTTATAGACTATGTCTTATTCCTGATTGTTTGCACTCTATATGGCACTCAATATGGCCTGTACAATATAAGTATTGTTGAGAAATTGCAGAGAAGTTTTTTTGTCTGGCTAATAAGAGGTTACAGATTGATCTGGCTTCCACCATGGCTTCCCTCTATATCCTTCCCATATCCTCTCTCATCACAGGTATGTGTTAGGTCAAATTATATTATTTTTATCACATCACACGCTGCTATAACTCAGTGGCGGAAGAATCCCCCCTCCCTGCTTAAACTATTTACAAGGCTCAATACCATTTTGGCATGGAAATTGTCTCAGTACCTTATTCATCTTCAAGTTCCCTTCCCATTATGAAGTAGTTTGCCTGACATAAATATGGGACTTACTGTGAGGGTGCCCTGTTACTTCATCAACCCCCATTTATCTGATCCACTCTCATTTAGCCTACAGTAAATTAATTATCCTATGTGTTTTGTCCTTGAATTGTTATACATTGTTTCATGATAATTTTTAACTGCTTGTTTATGGGTCTATTTGAATATTTACCTATAGTATTAAACAGGACACTTACAATATGTCTACTGTCACTGTGTTGACAGTAACTATGTACAAGCCAGCATCAGTACTGCATAGCAACATGGCTGTAATGCTACTTAAAGCATTTTAAGTGTGCAGGAATTACAACTTTACACATGCTGATTTACAAGTATGTTTAAAGGTATAATGGCTGCATTGTTAAAATACTTTAATCACCAATGTAACTATGTAACTATGTACCGGAATACAGATGCCTGCATTGTGGTGTTGATATAGTCACTATTGACATAGTGACTGTCAAAATCATGATTACATCCCTTTTGAACAACATCAATTTTTATGTATGGAAGCTCACATTGCATTATAATTAATCACACTTAGAAATGTAACATTATAAAATTTCAACAAATTTAATAAATTAATCATATTTGGATGTCCAATACATTCAGCAGACAACATGGATTCATAATGATTTTCATTTTGCCATACTTGGAGGCTACTGTATGCATAGAATTTAGGATTTTTTAATAGATAATCACATCATTAAGGCATGGGGTACAATTATATTTTTTGCAACAGCTGTCTCAATTTAGTTCATTTGAAATATTACAGTATCTATATTTATTTAGAACAACAATATACTAATAGATTGTCATGTATTTCCCCTTTAGTACCTAATGTTTTCTTTATATTATAATCTAGAGGCTTTAAAACATGATCTATAAGTAAGTACACAATTCCCTTTTTATTTGTACACAAGAGGTGCTGCTAGGTGTGCAGCTCCCACAATCTTATAAAATTGAAGGATGCTCTCTTCATTGTTCATCTTTATAAAATAAATGTGAATTTCACATTATTAGTTTGCTGCTTCATATAATTGTTTAGAGATTTGTTTCTCTGTAGAACTGTTTCTCTTTGTAAAATAATAATATGGAAAATTAATTTGGAAGGTAACCTATTTATGATACCAATATTAAAAACATAATTTCCAGATGCAGAGCTACTGAGTTTATTCTATATGCTTTGGAGCTGGCAGTATAAACCAAAATTCCCAATGGCCTCCAGTAAAGTTATATTTATGATTTCTCTATGTTGGCCTCTGGGTGTGTGTAATAAAGCCCTATTAGATGTGAGCATCCTGGAGTCCTTAATAATGTGGTATACATTATAAAATGAGGTACACTGCACTCCACAGACAATTCATTTAATAAAGAAATAACTGTAAAATGCCTATATATATATATATATATATATATATATATATGTAGCCTTCTATGTATGTTCATTTTTTTCAATTACTTCCTAAAGGGGTTCTAATATGTCTATAATTTAATGAAATCCATGTCCTGCAGAGGCCATTTTGAGTTGCACTGTTTTCCTGCCAAAGAAGGACATTTTTCTATTGAAACAGATGGACACACTGCTTTGTTCTTTTCCTCTGATGAAACCCATTACTTGCAAATTAACTTTCAAATATTAGTACAGTAGCTATTTCCATGAGAGAAACATTTGGAAGATGAGCTCCAAGGTCTATACTCAATTTAATAAAAAGCATGATATTATGCAGTTAATACAATGTTTCAGCAATGATAGATAAGATTTAAAGGGTTGGGGGCATATAACATTGTGTGTGAGACCATTTCTCAAGATTAATCAGTTATATATTCAGTTACAGCAATGTCATTTAACAACAGAACTGTCAATAGAAATTGAAAGTCAGTAATTATTTGGAACAATAAAAATAATCATTTTAAAGCTAATTTTCAAAATATTATTTAGGAAACCGTATATTGAGGTTAAATGTAATTACACATAGAACTTGATGGCAGAAAAGAACCACTTGGCCCATCTAATCTGTCTTTTTTTTTAACCTTTTGGTAAATGACGACCTATTGGATCCTTTCCTTAGTCCTTTGTAAGGATATTCGTGTGCCTATCCCAATCATGTTTAAATTGCTCTGCTGTCTAAAGGAGCACATCCACTAGCACACTGCTAAACAACTGCACAATTTCGACATTGTAATCGTGCAGTCATTTCACAGTCTGTGCTGTGCCTATACTGAACGATCAGTTGTTCAGTGTAGGCACCCTACCTCATCCCTGAACATGGGCAATCTTTCATTATTGGCAGATTGACTAGCATGTTCAGGTGATGATAGATGTCAAAAATGACCAGCGGGAGCGTGCATCGCTGGTTGTTTTTTACATCTTTATGGCCGATTTGGCCGATTTGTAAATGATTAATGAACAATTGAATGATAACATTATTGTTCAATCGCTCATTTTAATTGGGTAGGCTATCCACATACCATTTCCGTGAAGTCATTTTTAGTCATTTTTCCTCAAATTTCTTTTGAACCCATCTCCCTCCAGTTTCAATGGTTGTACTTATGTTCTAGTACTTCTCTTCCTTTGTAGAACATCTCCCTCCAGTATTTTGGCAAATCCCTTGATATATTTGAACATTGCTATCATGTCCCCTCTTTCCCTTCTCTGCTCCAAACTATACATATTAAGATTGTTTAGTCTTTCTGGGTAAATTTGTGTTGTAGGCTATTCATCATCTTATTTGTCCTTCTTTGTACAGTCTTTGATGTATTTATATACTTCTGGAAATATGACCTCCAGTACTGTACACACTATTCAAGATAAGGCCTTGCCAGTGACCTATGCTGGGGCATTATTACTTTTTTCTTCCTGCTACTGATTCCTCTCCCTATGCAACCAATCATCTGACTTGCTTTTCTCATTGCTTTGTTACATTGCTTCCCTGCTTTCAGGTCATCTGAAATAGTAACTCCTAAATCCCTCTCCTCCTCTTTAGTTTCCTTTATAGTACTCTTTATACTATATTCAGCCTTTGGGATTTTGAGACCCAAGTGCATGGTTTTGCATATTTTAGCATTAAACTGTATGCTGACCATTCCTCTAGTCTACCTAGGTCCACAATAATTTGATTTACACCTCCTGGTGTGTCTTCCCTGTTGCCTATCCTTGTGTGTCATCTGCATACTTTCCCTTTAATACCATTTGCAATGTCACCAACAAAAATATTAAAATGCACTGGGCCAAGTATAGACCACTGGAGTACTGCACTGGTAACCTTTCCCTCCTGTGAATACACTCTAGTGACTACAACTCTCTGTTTCCTACCCAACAACCAAGTTATTATCCATTCAACCATCTTAGACTCCAATCAAACACTTTTGAGATTTCTCAGTCTGCGATGTGGGACTGTGTTAAAAGCCTATAAAGTCTATATAAGCTATATATATGGTCCCCACTTGATCTAATACTTTAGACACCCAGTCAAAAAAGTCAATAAGATTTATTTGGCATGACCTCCCCCCAGTAAATCCATGCTGATTGGGATCCTGTAAATTTGCAGGATTTAAGATTTATTCCACAACTCTTTATTTTAATAGTTTTTATTTTTTCCCTACTAATGATGTAAAGCTTTGTAGTTACTTGCCTCTTCCTTTTGTGCAGTGGGACTACATTTGCTTTATTCCAGTCCTCTGGAATTACTCCTGTAGCTAGTGACTAGCTGAATAATTTGTTAATGGTGTTCCCAGCAGCACCCTTTTAAGATCGTTTAATATCCTTGGATGTATCCAATATTTCCCTTTTGATTTCTCCACTTTCAGTTTTGAGAGTTTTGTTAAGACTTTCTCCTCTGTAAATGTACTTTTATCTACCTCATTATTATGTATGTCCTTGAAACTGAACTGTGGCCCTTTCCCATCTCCTTATGTGATGAATACTGAGCAAAAATATTTATTTAGATCTGCTATTGCTTTGTTCCCTCCACAAGGCTCTCACTCTCTGTCTTAAGACTTATTTCATCTTTCATTTGATATTCTCCTTTCACTTATAGACTTAAAAATAGTTTTCTCCCCTTTACCTACAGACTGGGTCATTATTTCTTCAGTTTGTGCCTTTGCACATCTGATTACCTTCTTAGCCTCCTTCCATCTGACAAGATACACCTCTTTGTCTTCATTATTTTGAGTATACTTATATTTCCTAAATGCCCTCTTTCTTGCTTTCACACTAGTTAATACTTCTTTTGTGATCTATACTGGCGTCCTTTTCCAAATGATTTTCCTAACCCTTTTGATACAAAGATATGTTGATTTTAGTATTCCACTGTTTATTTTTCCCACCTCTCCTGCACTCCTTCAAAGTTCCTCCAATCTGCCAATGAATCACTTACACATATCCCTATTTCTGCAAAGTCAGCCTACCTAAAATCGAACATCTTTGTTTTTGTGCTGCATGAATTGTTTCCTGTCTTTATACTAAATCATACTGCTTGATGGTCACTGAATCCTAGGTTCTCCCCAGCATTTACATCTTATATCCTGTCTCCATTTCTAAGTATTTTTGTTAAGTGTTACAGACAAATTATTAAAGTGCAGGTTGTTTTTAACTGGAAAATGTTTTACATTTAAAAATCCATGTAAATAATATACAGTAATTTAACTTATATAACTTAAACAATAACTTATTAAAACAAGAAAATATTGTATTATTTTCCCTGAGAATGAGGCAGTAGCTGTTCATGAAAAGATGACCGCAAATATGATTATAGACCTAAACACATGAAATGCTTGGGAGATGCCTCTAGTGACTAAATTCACAATTAATATATCACTATGTGGTAACACAAAGCTCTATTAAATGTGTAGGTCTGTAAAGATAATTTTACATTTTCTTAGAAAAAAACATACCTGTATTTTCCATTTCTCTGTAAAACATGAAAAATGCTGAAATTGCTGCAATGATAAACTTTAATTTAAAAATTATATCAAACAAATGTATATGCAATCCCACTGAGATGTATATATGTTTTCTACCACATTGACATGCATTATACACACTGGAATATTACAAGATGTATTTCAGTACAATGAAAATTATATATATAAAAATCCAAATATAAAGAGATGTTATGGGTCTGGATTCATCTTTGTGTTTTGGTTTTGGATCTGGGTTTACTTTTAAAAAAATTTATGTTTTCAAAATCATATAATTTTTGCAATCCAATAGCCAAAATTTGGATTGAAAATCCTAATTCTGAACTGCAGGAAGATCAGACCAGACTTAGATCTGTCCAGATCTTCTCAGGAATCAGTACTGTGATTTAGATCTGTTTTGAATTCATAAAATTCAGGTGGATTCGGATTTCTGAAGAACCGAACTACACACTTCTACAAATATATATAGAGACCAGTGAAGGCTCCAGAGATGGGGCTGCAGCAGAGTCCAAAATTCAAAAGCCACACCAACTGCCAACCCAAATGCTGCCAAACACTGCTGGGGAGGTTCCAGTGGCAGTTAGTGTGGTTCCCCTATTCTAATTTTCGACTGTGCTGCAGCCCTACCTCTGCAGCCACCACTGATAAAGGATAATGTTGTACAATGTTTTGTTAGTGTTCCACCATTTACAGTACATGCGCTTAACTTAAATTACAAATGCATTTCAAGAGCAGAATTTTAAGTCCATAGATTAATTTTGTGTATGGTATGTAATAACCTGCCAGTTCATTTTGTGCATTAAATTGTCATTAATTAGTGCATTTATAAAAATTAAGTTTCCTTCTCTGGTGACATTATCAGAATGCCCTATGCCTATAGAAGACTTTTTGGTTTCTTTCCAAACCTGCAATAAGATACTTGGGGCCAAATGTAATCGGGTAAGTTTGGAAAATGGTCAAGTTGTATCTTTAAAATGGGAAAACATCTGCATGAGAGTTTAAATCGTGAGAGTTTTGAGTCTGAAAAACATGAGACTTTGCATGTTCTTGGACTCTATGACATTGGCCGAGTTTAAAAAGTGTGAGTTTACTCTCACATTTTCTAAAATCTCACCCTATTACGTTTGGCCCTTGACCTATTATAAAATGTTACTTTTCTAGCGCACACCTGGTTAATCAATGCATGAAGTTTTCCTATGTAGTGGCGATGGAAGGAGGGCTTAATAATGGTGGTGCTACTAATACAGTCTAGTCCTTGTGTGATATTTTCACCTGGGTTTATACACAGACTTGCAAATATTTCACTTGGTTGAATATATCAGGACTTTCTATTCTGGTATTATAAAAATGCTGGAAAAATTTTAACTAGTTTGATATCTGATTGAATTTCATAAGTTTCAAGGCCCCACACATATTTTGAACAATTGAAGCAGTAGAGACTATTTGGAATAAACCTCTTTTGGAACTCTGGGATACAAACTTGTGACACATCTATCATTTACAGATTACCATTAGAGATTTTCCATCCATGTTCCCATTGAAGAATTGCTTATGGTGTTCTAGTTTCATGTTCCAGATTTATCATTTGCATTAAAATTTGTAGATTTAACTTTACAGTATATGAAAACAATATTTCAATAATATACTTACGCAATAAAACAATGGAAAGTCCTTACTGTGCTTGAAATAAACCATTCAAAGCCCACCATTTGTGTACAAGGTTAGCAAACTACAAAACAAAAAAAACACTTAAATATTTAAACTTAATTGTCTTGTACACTCTCTAACATATGTGATAGAAGCACTGGTAAAGTGGTTAATGGCAGATATGTTTGTCCTAGGTTTTTGGCCTATGTGTTTTAAACCCCCAGGAAAAGTCTGTTCTGCTAAACAGATTAGTGTCAGCTTTTGGTAAAAGTGAAAGTGAATGGAGGGCTCCATCCACAAGTCCGCTTCGGCCTTCTGGCTTTCAGCCTGAGAACAGGATGATTAGTACCTGCAGCTGTGGGAGGCTCATATTAGCTGTGGGAGGGTTTAGTTCAGGGTCTCATTTACCTGGGGAGATCAAGCAGACAAGCTTGTTCATGAGACACTGATATACCATTTGTAAGTACTGTGCATATGCCTTCTGTATGTTGTGGTGAGGGCAGTAGGCCCTACCTTGTTGAGAGAGGGAATCTGCTGTTTAGTTAGTGCCCAGATGGGCAATATTTATTTGTATTTTGTTTTATATTGCACAATAAAACCTAGCTGCGGCTAGTTTGCACGAAAACCTGGACTGGTATGTTGATTCCTAGCTACTGTGTGTTTGGAGGTGTCCATCTACCCCAGGAGAGGGACCTCCTACCCCGATCATATTACACATATTTTAAATTGGATGAAAAGATTTAAACATGGTTGAATCTATTTAAATTTCTCAATTTGGCAAAATGGTAAATTTTCCAATTGATAATTTGTATGCAGCCAATTTGAGCATATTTATGTCCTTATATTGTTATGTAAATGGGACAAAATTAATTTTACAAGAGGATGGAAGAAAGTGAAGAAAGCCATTTAAAAAGATATTGTTAAATGCTATATATATATAGTACAAAACTTAGGACAAGAATAGGCATAGCTACTGTAAAATGAGATAACCTATTAAATTCAATGACTATTATAGACAGTGAACGAAAAAGTTGTGATGGCTGATATCAGAAAATAGGGATTGCTCCACTTCTTGATCCCACTTTTTCTCTTCTCAAATGTGTCTTATAAAAGCTAGTGATGTAATATGAAATATTTATGTAGACAACAATGTTTCCTGATTTAACAATGGTATTGTAGCCAAAAGACAGTAATACAGGAATTGTTATTGATCAGCTGAAAAATACTGAACCTCAATCCCCTGTTAAACAGCTAACCAGAGTAATCATCCTACTGATCCCATAGGCCAGTCAATAAGAACATGTTTTGAGTTATGACTTTGAGACATAGGAGATGAGAGAGAAAGGACAGAGCTAGATTGGGAAGCAAATGGAGATAGAAAATATTAATTTGTGGAGATTACTTAACATGCAATTTTAATCATTCCAACGTATACAATTAGGGGCACCCTTGTTTAAAAAAGAAAGTTCCCTCTTTCAAACAATGTTCCCAAATAATAGTTATTTTCTGGTGATTACCCGACAATAACACCCTTTTCTACAGAAAGCATAAGGAAATATGTTAGGAAATGCAGAGATTGATGGTTCTAATATCCAGATCTTCCCCATCCTGGAATCAATAAAAACAAAAGGTCCCTTTATTTGATGCAGTTGGTTGTTCTTTTTTTCAAAATAGATACACACATGATTTAATTTGATTTGGGGATTGATTTGCTGTGTGAAAAGAAATATTAAAAACTATGGGATTGCTATTTTCAGGAAAACCAAAGTCTTCTAAAAAAATTTAAGTTTTTTTATTTGTTCTTATGTGCTTGGGACAGCAGTGTATGCTTCTTGAGGCAGATAACTGAATGGACACTGACAACCAGAATTAGGGAACTTTAAGTATATTATTATGTCTTAGTGACACCACTTATTCCTAGTCATTTGATGTGAGGCATTCTAATTTGTTCACAAAAACAAAATTGTTGACAAACTGTGTGTTGGCCACTATTGCTGTACATTGGGCAGAGTTGCACAATTTTTTTCTACAAAATAGTATGTTAACAATTATTGTAGAGATAAACCTTTAAATGACATATTGACTACCATACTTTTCCTAGTGCAGAAAATATATAATATAGTAGAATTGTTAAACACAGAAGATGATTGTCTTCAATATAAATTTATTTGCTGTCTATATTCTTTAGATAAATTGTTATTCTATCTCTATTTAGATTTTGTCTCATTGCAGAATTGTCCCTACAGACATGAAAAATGTCATCATCCATTCAATACATCAATGACAAGACTGTAATTTAACCTGCCATACTCCTTGTTACCATTATGATAGATGACACTTTAGTAAAAAAAAATGTATCATTCATTGTATAGGTTTGTCCTTCAATCTGGGAATATTGTGCACCCAAAGTTTATAACTATAAAAAATAACAAATGTTTCCTTCTGTTCCTTTTTGCAGCGACTTACAATTTGTCATTTAACAAAAAGCTTAAATACATACAGTATTTCAGACTTTGAGCTTTTAAATGTAATACAGCTGGACATTGATCATCTAATGCACAAATTGTCTCATCATTCTGCCAGAAAAGACAGTTTTCATTTTATAAAACCAGCTGCTGTACAATATAACCAAACATAAGAAAAGTTTGACCAGCGCAAAGAAATTATATCCGTCAACATTTGTAATGCATTAAAGCATAGCAGATTTAAATCTTTTGCAGACATAATTATTTTGTGATAATAACAGCCCATGGTGCTACTTCACTCATCACAACATTTTTGTTATACTAAGAATACCCAGAGCCATTTATTATTATCTAGTAATCTAATCTATAATATGTTGAATGTAATGTCCTTGCCATGCAATTTGAAAGCCATACAATAATATATTATCAAAAGTAACACTTAGTAAGTGCGTCTGTGTGAACACACACACAAACATAAAAGCAGCATGTGCGGTGGCACTGAGGGAATAATAATGACTCAATACAAAGATCCCTTAAATTACATGGATGGTGTAATGGTTAGTGTTACTGCCTCACAGCACTGAGGTTGTTGGTTTCATTCCCACAATGGTCCTAACTGTGTGGAGTTTGTATATTTTCCCCGTGCTTGTGTTGATTTCCTCTGGGTACTTTGGTTTTCTCCCATAATCCAAAAATATACAGGTAGGTTAACTGACTCCTGACAAAAAAGTAAACCTACTGTGTAATTGTGTGTGTACAAATTGTAGGGAATATAAATTGTAAGCTCCACTGAGGCAGGGACTGATGTGAATGGCTAAATATTCTCTGTAAAGCATTGCATTACATATTATATAAATAACTTATAATGAATGAATGAACAAATACATTTATTTGCCCTCTGCTTCACTCATGACAAAATCGCTTCTGCCAACATCTTTTTTATTTGAGGTGCTATAGTTGTATTGATTTGCAGAAGGGCCCTGTCATGTTAGAGGCCCACGTGACCAGCGGCGCTATACAGACTGGTAGTAGCAGCACCTTCTCCCACCACACACACCAATGTCATTGTGTGCCCTGAGCAGAGACTGTTATGTAGTCTATCCTATTCAAGTGGATACAGGCCCAAAGCACCTCCCTCCACCCCTTAATGGCCGCGTGCATGGTGTCACACCTATCTCTTGCATTGATGATTTAAATAAATTGTTTTTGTTATTGCTCAGCTCTAACTTGACAAATTTGAGATAAAACAAAGTGCAGGTTATATATAGGCATTTCCACTACAAAATGATGGAGTTTTCATAAAAATATTTTCAGTGGTTTTTGCACCAACTTAGAACAAAGAAGTGACCCTTGAAAGTGAATATGCAGTCATAGCCACCTGGGTAAGCACTGGTCGTGACAAGAGGAGTTGAATGAGAAACCAAAATGTCAATAAGCAACTGATGGAGTTACGTATAGACAGGCTAAGGTCTGGGTTGATAACAAGAAATAGTAGTTGAGGTATGGTCCAAAGTCAAGGATTGGACAAGGTGGAATAGTTGTTACACAATTCAAGTACACAGTAATCCAGAAACCAGGCCAGATAAACAGAAGATCAACAATGTCAGGAAAATTTGGGTCAAAGCCAGTAGTCAGGCATAGACTTTCACAAATCATCAATAGTAGCAGGATGCAGGTAACAAAAACAGCACTGCGTGTGCTGACTTCCTGCCTTAAATACTTACAGCATACAGGAGATTGGCTGTGGACAGGAAGTGGACATTGAGCAGGCACAGCTCAGTAATTTCAAGTATGTTTAAAACAAAGATAAATAATTGTGTGAACAAATTAAATGCACTCTAAAATTTCTCAATTATCTATCTTCTAACCCTAGAAGGTCAGACACCCTTCTATAAGTGCAGCTCACCCCCCACATTTAGATCTGTCCAGTGTGCAATATTCCTCCACCAATTATGTTTAAAACAAAGATTTGTACAAACAGCCACTGATGTTGTTTGGCTAGCAGGAGAACATGTCCAAAGTGCAAAAGGTTGTGGGTCCAATCCACACTGACTAAGAATTTTGCATATATACTGTATGCAAGGAGGCACACAATTTTCAAAATCTAAAGGGTAGGTGCAAATACAACATGATGATGATGACAGATGGTAACATGACTTCATCAATTCCCATTCGATTATTGTGTAATCACTGGCAATGCTGCTCTAAATAAACACACCTACAGTATACAGTATCAGTTGAAAAAGTGAACGTATGTTTGTGGCAGCATTTTTTCAAAAACAGAATTTTAACATCTGCTGTATATACAGTAGCACAGTAGCCCCCAAAATTAAAGATGCATGTTTTCTTTATAAATCATGGTGTCATACTGTCAAGTTTTTACCAGAGTGTCCTGAGTTTTATGGGATCATTATATGTTATGGAAATTGCACTGCTACCAAGTGGGTTGCTCTTGAAATGTGGTTATGACTGCCAGTAGAGTGATTGGTGTAAAATTGCCCCAAATTTAGGACCTCTATAAGAGTAGAATACTAAAGAGAAGTAGAGGCATGTTGGCTAACCCTAGTCATCCGAGTTATATGTTTTTGAAAGGTTACCATCTAGCAAATGTTTTAAGAGTGTGTGCACACACACAAAGCGATTATATAATATTTTTTTAATCGCTGAAACTACTTATTTCAAAATAAAGATAAGAAGCTTTATAATTTGTTAAGTAAATTTACATGTGTTAAAAAAATTCTTCAATTTGACATGTCATCAAATGTGTGCACTGAATAAAAAAAAAATCTTTGCAACATTCCTGAAATATTTCAGTATTTTTTGGGAGGGATTATGTATGAATTAGGTGTTTTGTCATCAATTTGTTAGTCTTCACTTTGTTGCCTCTTTCATAGGATACCTGCTGTGGCCATTGGATTGATATTGCTGCTTTCTACAACAAGAGCTCATTTATTTTTCTCTGAACAACAAAGGGCTTAGGTTTTGGTTTTATTAGAAATGTTTAATGTTTTTCCAGTTAAAATATGACTCTAATTTAATCATTTGGCTCAGATTTTTTTTATTTTATAAGTTAATGAAGATGCCTCTAATAACTTTGACCCAGCTGACCCATATGAACTTTTTCTAACCAGATATATATATATAATCTAGATCATTTCTGAACTTTGGGCCGGTGTCTTTTCCTACATTTTATGTGGACCCAGTCTTACAAATATGGTGTTATGATCCTGAACTAATAGGGGTTCTGGATGTGGAATGACACCATGAACTCAGATATGTAACCCATGATGACACTTTGATTAAACACAGGTCAATACACAGAGATATAAGACATTATTTTTGAAAATATTTTTATACATTCACACATTTAGACGTTGAGTGAGAGCATTACACACACAGTGTATTTTACTTCTTCACTTTTTCCTTTCACTTTCTAATTTGACACTTTATTTTCACTTTTTAATGTACATATTGGCATTAAAATGTCTTCAATAAAATATATATTTTAAAGTTAGTGCACCACAATTGACACATTCAATTTTTTTTCCCTTGTGTTTTGTTCGTGTTTATATGTGTTAGTGGTAGCACCCACCCACATTAACTTGATTCTTTATTATGAATTAGGGAGTCTGAGCAAATATTAATACTCACTAAATAATCCTGTGTGAATGAATTCTACATATTTTTGCCACTGTAAATTGGGCACTACAGGAGGCACTGCATAATGGGCACTGTATAAGGGGCACAACTGGGGGCACTATATAATGGGCCCTACTAGGGGCACTGCATAAGGGGCACTGCATAATGTGCACTACTACAGTGGGCATTGCATGAGGGGAATTACTACTAGGGGCATTGCATAATGAACACTGTATAAGGGGCACTACTACTGGGGGCCTTAAGGTGCATATGGAATGAAAAGGAATGCTCCCAGAAATGAGAAACAGTGGTGTATCATGTTGAAAGACCTCCATTTTTCAGTGACCATGCCCTTTGTGAAATGTGACCATGCCCACTTTTTTCCACATGCACATGGCGGGGAGGAGCTCCATTTTTCATCTTGCTTGTTTGTTTTAGCAGCCAATGAGAATTAGACAGACTCTCATTGGCTACTGCACCAAGGGCTGGAGCTCACTCATAGGCTCTGCATTCCAGCTCCTGAACTGGGTGAAGGGAGGGACGTCATAGTGCTGAGCGGGAGGATGGAGGAGCGGACAGCAGTGGGTGCAGGAGCAGAGATTCTAGTAAGTATAATTTTGTGTGTCTGTGTGTAACTGCGTGTTTTATGTGTAAAAGGCACAACTACTGGGGGAACTGTATATTTGGCACTGCATAGGGGGCACTATATATTGGGCACTACTGGGGGCACAGTATATTGGACACTACAGGGGCACTGCATAGGGCGCACTATATAATGGACAGTACTGGGGGCACTGCATAATGGGCACTATATATTGGGTACTGCTAAGGGCACTGCATAATGTGCACTACAACAGAGGGAACCAAAACCAAAACATGATACTGAATTATGTAGAACCAAAACCAAAACACAGGGGTCGGCACACATCTTTAGATGCTGATTGGTTGGTATTTGTCTCTTTTAAACTTTGGGCCTGATTCTAAGATGGACGCTAATGCATTTGCAGCAGCGATTTCGCACCCAACACAGCAGCACAAATATGTTAATGTCTGCAAAGATTACCTGAGCATACGGATGCCCACTGCTGCCTTCCTACCTGCGTGCGATGACTCATACCTGCAACATTGGTGGCCATCTTTGCCTTGTAGAAGGTCTGACCTGCTGCTGCCTTGGGAGCTTTTCAGACATGCAGAGCTGCATATGCACTCACAGTGGCTAATTTATGAGTGCCCATGTAACGGCAATTAAACGCCTGCATTTCTCAGGCCAACCCCTGTCACCACCCCAAACGCTGACAACCTGTCACTCACTCTGCGATGATTCCTATCTGCATCCGTGATAGCAGTGCGATCGCTGCACATGCACAGTGTGGCTTATATGCATATGTTATGGTAAAACAATCACTCAATTGCGTGCATAATAGCCTTTGCATCCATCTCTGAATCAGGCCCTTTATCTGTCTCCAAGCTACATCTACCCCAGTGTATGTCTGTTTTATGAAAGTACAGTAATTAAAAAGAATGATTGTACTGTTTATTGTTAGGCTATTTTGGGATTTCCAGGTGTGTCTAGTCCTAAAGGAAATTGCTGGGAGATGCATTTGTTGTTGGAAACTATTTAAGCACTTTGGAAGTTCCTCATTGTCAGCACTCTCATACAATAGTTGTACTTAATGCAAATATTATTAGGTCCTAACCTGTTTTCCAGGTCTTCCATTAAATACCAAATTTAACATATTTAATATAGTATCATTGTGTTTCAAAATTTTCACATTTCCTCTATATTTGTTGAATAACATATGTTCTCGATCCAGGGCTAGCACTCCCTTATGTAAATCATGCTATTAATATTCTAATCACTGTTAGGATTGTCATTTTTAGAATGTTCCATATTTGTTAAGGAGTACATGACAACTCTACACACTCACAACCATTTACATCTAAATGTGAAGAAATAAGACAAATACTGGCATCATGAAAAAGCAGAGCAACTAACATACCATAATGATGTAGTCTGGTCATTTACCTAAAATGACATTTTCAAAATAGTCTTTGCCTTTTATAAAATCTAAAATCAGAGGAGTGAATAAAATTATGCTTCTGAATTAACAATGGTGTAATAACTTGTATCCTGTTATTGCTACTGTATTAATGTTTCTTATTTGAGATTCAGTTGGATTATCTGATGCTTTACTTAGGAGAGATGGTCAATGTATGAATGAATGACTGTATTGACAGAAATATTTTTCTATTTTAATTTTACTGAATGAAATTACACAGACTCTGTGGCTGGCTGACTTCAAGTCTGGATTTCACCTTGTTTTAATGAGCCATAGAACCTTTGTAATCCATGAGTGTCCCGGTGTAAAGGGATGATATGGTAAACCTTAGTAAAATATAATAAGGTCTGTGAATCTTATAAAGAAAACAGTATATACTATGGAACTCCCACACTTAACATAACGGATTGCTGCACTGCTGGTTTAGAAGTGGCAGACCCACTCATGAATGAAACAGAGTAAAACAGCTAGGATCCCAGTATCACAACTGGGGTTATAGGCTTTATTCAGTAATATTACATTACACTAGAGTGGACAAGGAGATAAGCTCTGTGTGTATACAGTGAGCGTGGGAAGTTTTTCTTTAATGAAGCTGGTCATTTTAAGAGACTGTACCTGTCATCCCATGCAATCTCGCTGTTATCATTTCCAGCCATTAAGGAGGGAATCAGTAATGGGATAGCATCATTTTGTATTAATACATTATGAGCTCTAATAACTCTGTATGAGCAGTAATGTGGATAATACATTATGCTTTTAATTCTCTCAGGAAGACAGACTGCAACATCATAAACTTGATTGTAATTTAAGTTTTGATGAGAAGATAGAAAGGTCCTCTATAGAGATTAGAGTGTCCCCATTTATAACAATAAATTGCTCCTATACTATTTTTATCTACTTTTTATTTTTAATCACCTACTGCATAAAAAGGATCAGCAGCCACTAATTAAACAGAAACACTCCCACTAAAAATAGAAACTTTCTCTTTTCAAACGTGATTGTCTCCAAGTTTTTATTTGCTTATTGCAGCTTTACTACAAAAACTCACTTATCACAGTGAGCAGTGAGTGGTGGGTTTTCTTTTTCACACCAAAACTGCAGGACAGCTGTGATTCATAATCTGCAAATTAAAGGTTATTCCCACCAACTCTCAACAATCAAAGGGATATAAAGCTTGGTAAGATGTTGTTTGCAAATTTATACCAATTGGGCCTCATTCCTATTTTGGAATAAAGTAAAGGCCCCCATGCATCAGCAATCTGAAAACCACAATTGAACAATTTGAACATTTATTGCCCGATTTTAGGATTTCCCAATCTAGCAATCTGCGCCCATACATTACAGATATTTTTCAGTGATTTGCAGATCGATTGCAGCAAACACAGATCTGCCAGTCTTGAAAGGCCCATCATTTTACTATTAACAGTCTGCAAATCTGCTGATCATGTCCATACACTAGCAATCTATAGCCCCAATCCATCTGTGAAATCCAACATGTTGGACAATCTGATTTAACAATTCCAATCACTTTTTGGTTGCAATCTGCGATCTGTGAAGCCCATACATTGCAGATTTTTATTTTATACATTCATCAGCAAATTGCAGAATCGCACAATTGATTGCTGATGTATGGGAGTCTTTACTCTATTCCCAAATCTGAATCAGGCCCATAGTTTGTAACTAAAGGCCTGAGAAATAGATGCAATATGCACAGCAGCTGCATCTCTGGACACAGCTGCTGTCAGGGCCGATGCAAGGTTTTAAGACACCCTAGGCAAAGGTTCGCTATGCTGCCCCTGCTTCCCCCAAACCCTCTGCCCAGCCCCTCACATATATATCTACTCCAACTCCCTAATAGTACACTATCATAAGTCAGACTGCATCTGCAAAAAAATGTGTATGGAGACTCAAAAAATGCAAATTGCAGCCAAATTGCAAAGCTGATGCAAGGATGGATATGGATAGATAGATATTGGACAGACAGGGGACAGACAGATAGGGGACAGACAGAAAGTCAGGCAGACAGGAGACAGACAGGGGAGAGACATGAGACAGACAGGGGAGAGACATGAGACAGACAGACATAGGAGAGACATAGGACAGACAGACATGGGAGAGACATAGGACAGGCAGACATGGGAGAGACATACATGGGATAGACATGAGAAAAACAGGGGAGAGACATGGGACAGACAGGGGAGAGACATGAGACAGACAGATAGGGGAGAGACATGAGACAGACAGGGGAGAGACATGAGACAGACAGATAGGGGAGAGACATGACACAGACAGGGGAGAGACATGACACAGACAGACATAGGAGAGACATGAGACAGACATGGGACAGACATACATGGGAGAGACGAGAGACAGACATAGGAGAGATAGACATGAGATAGATAGATAGATAGATAGATAGATAGCCCCAGCAGTAGCAGGGAGGGAGTGGTACAGATGTGTTTGCAAAACATAGCAAATAACAGTAAATTGCAGGTAGTTTACATTTCTGACACAGGCACATGGCACTTACCACCAGTGTGTCACTCTTCAGTATGCAACTGCAGCTCTCATCCCAGCACAGGCCAGCTCCTTGTCTGGCTGGGAGTAAGGGGAGGAAACAGCAGGGCCAGTGAACAGGAGCTGTGTTGTTCAATGTTGGTTTGTCTGTGTGCAGAGTGACAGAAAGCACAGCCTATGTTACTAGTGAGACAGAGCAGGGGAGAGCAGTGACTGAACCTGCTAACACCCGCAGTGTCCGGCATCATGATGTAGATGAAGGATGTCTCGATCAGAGACATTCTTCATGATTGTGGTAGGCTTACTCAGTGGTGCCCTCTAGCGGGCGGCGCCCGTAGGCAGCTGCCTAAAGCTGTCTAATGGTAGCGCCAGCTCTGGCTGCTAAGCAGAATTATGCTAATGCTGGAAGAGGCATCTTGTTTTAATAGACACCTCCTGCATGTTTGTGTGATCTGCTGCTATATCCATAAACGCAGCATTGAAACACTCTGTGAGAACATTGGCCATCTGAGTAACCCTCTGGTTACCAAGGATGACCAGCAATTTTACACTGTAGAAGCCAGTATACAGTATATGCATTGGAAGATGTAGACACTGGACTCAGAACTCTCATAAAACTGAGACAACATGTCTCAGTGTTGGGAAACGCTTGCCGTCACCATCACCTCCAGCACCCAAATGGCTTCAGCATGTCATTCAGGCTGCTGCTTTGGAGGCACTGCATCCAATGACCTTTACATGCGCAGTACATAAAACATCATAGATGTACATAAACCATTGGTTTGTGTACATCTCTGAATTAGACCCTAAGTTTGGTTATTTATGTAACACCCTTTTGGTACACTCCTTCTGGGTGAGATCGTGTACAAGTGATAAGCAACAACATTAGCAGTGCCTCCACTTGAATCTGAACCTGCCTCAGGGGCAATGAACTGGTCTTCTGTCCACAGAGACTGATTCAGGAAACCTCTGTCCCAACTCCATTAACCTTTTATACTCAGCCAGTATAAACAACACAGTGTGCCTGATTCAGCACGGATCACAACTGCAATCATAGCTGCATAATCGCACACAATGAAGCTGCGAAAATATGCTAATGTCTGCCACTACTAAGCTAGCTTAGAAATGCCCACTGTGATGTTTGGCTGCTCAGCCACTCCCAGATAGAGTAACGGATCCTCTAGTACACAGATGGCAGCCATGTTTGGGAAGCCCATACTGGAAACCACCATTTTGTATGAGGCTATGTGCATATAGCTCCTGGGGGCCCTAGGACTATACATGCCAGATGGACCAGGAGGTTACATTTGAATGTAAATTTTGAATATTTGAGGCCAGAATTACTTCTCATGAACCAGCAGTAGTAACATCTCCAAAATATTGATCTAAAATAGCTTTCAATTCAACTAATCTAATGTTCCAGCTTTAACTCAGGACTATCCACAGCACTAGTTCTGTCTCACTCCAACTGTATGTATCTACCCAGAAAATTGTTGAAGAAAACTGACATGAGGCTGATTGATTTTAGTAAATAGTCCACTGGTTCCCAAACTTGGTGCCGTGGCATCCTGGGGTGCTCCAGGGCACTTATAGGGGTGCCACGGGTTGGTGGTCCAGTACCAAATAAAATAATTTTTAGTCTGTTTGAAAGGCAAAACCAGTGCTAGTGGCTGCCAATCAAAAAATATGTGGACAAAAGAAGTGCAGCCCTGTCAATCACCATTTAACTGAATCTAACGATGACAGATAAACACAATTTACTTTATTTAATAATTTATGTTGAATTTTTCAGTAAGATACTTTTGCCCAGGGGTGCCATGGAAAACATGCTGATACTCTAGGGTAGGGGTGGGCAATAAGCGGCTCCCCAGCTACACATCCCAGCATGCCCTAATACAGTTTTGCTATTTGGCCATGGAAAAACTATTGCAAAGCATGCTGGGATTTGTAGTTCAACAACAGATGAATGGCTGCTTATTGCCCACCCCTGCTCTAGGGCAAGCAAATTGTAGGTACCAAGTAAGCTTGTTTACAGGCACTGAAGTTGTCTCTTTAACCAAGTAACTACTAAGATAAGGGTAGTCAGTATCTTATATATACAAAAACATGAGTAGAGTAGTAGCGCTAAAATAAAAATACATATAAAAATATATAGATAATATATGTACTGTAGATGGGATAAAAATATATCACTTTAATATATAAGTGATACAACCATCTTTCATTTTCCACCTATTTCTACCTTGCATTGGACTGAACCAAACACACCGTGAACATCTGAGTGCTCCAAACCTGCATATTTAATATATATACACATATACCCACTGGACAGTGCAACTTGTCAAGATGAAATTTGCATTAACTGCAGTTTATATTTATTTTTATTCAATCTGGAAGTGTATATTGGAACAGACTTTCTTTATGGACAGATATAAGGATGAGGCAATCTGGTCAAATGATATATGAATTTTAATATAATTTTTTATACATTTATTTATATATTAATGTAATATATTTTGATTCCATCTACTGTACATATATTCACTGAAATAGTCTAAAGAAAATACATTTACTGAAGTGATAACAGGAAGAGCTCTCAAATAGCAAGGTAGAAGTCTCAATGATTTCTCCATTGGAGTCAAATATCATATCATTTATATAGGCATTGTCAAAAGAATGGAGTCTCAAGGCATAAAAATTAGACAATAAATGGTACATCTCATTCTGACCTGAGATAGATTTAATTGGATCCCTCCCAGAACCCCCGCACAGGGCAACCATCGGGAGGGACTGTCAGCTCTGGAGTCCCGGGCCCGGACGGAGAAAGAGGCGCATCCAGGCATGGATTTAATGATGATATGGGGCAGGCTGTGTCGGGGGAAAGGTGCCATTGATGATTTAGAGCTGCCTGTTTGAGATCTGGCAGGCTGAGGCTGTAGCAGGGGCTAACAGAAAATGGCTGCCCCCAAATCAGGATACGGAAAGATGGCTGCCATCGACCATTGGAGAGTCAGGTTTTCTTTCCCAAGGTACCCATGGGGCTTGAGAGGGCAAATGTGTGGGGCTTTTCGTGGGAAAGAAGAAGATGAATAGGTGAGTAAGGGGGAACTATAGTACTGTGTGTGTCATAAATCTGACAGGAAGAGAGGAATGTTTGTGTTTGTGAGGGGCTCACTGACAGGTAGAGGGAAGTGTGTGTGTATGGGGGGCATCACTGACAGGTAGAGGGTAGTGTGTGTGTGGGGGGTGTCACTAACAGGCAGTGGGGAATGTGTGTGAGAATCATAGACATACAGAGCGGAATGTGTGTGTGTGAGGGGCTCACTGACAGGCAGAGGGGAGTGTGTGTGTGTGTGGGGGGGTGTCACTAACAGGCAGTGGGGAATGTGTGTGAGAATCATAGAGATACAGAGGGGAATGTGTGTGTGTGGAGTGCATCACTGACAATACAGAGAGAAATGTGGTGGGGATCACTTACAGTGGAATGTGTGGGGATCACTGAGAGAGAATGGGGAAAGTGGGGAGATCACTGAAAGAGAGGGGAATGTGGAGGGGATCACTGAGGGAGAGGGGAATGTGGAGGGGATCGCTTAGAGAGAGACTGAGTGGAATGTGGAGGGGATCACTGATAGAAAGAGGAATGTGGAGGGGATCACATAGAGAGCGAGAGGGGAATAATGCAGGAGATTGCTGAGAGAAGAGAATGTGGAGGGGATGGCTGAGAGAGAGTGGGGAATAATGGAGGAGATTGCTGAGAGAGGGGAATGTGGATGGGATCACAGAGAGAGAGAAGGGAATGTGGAGGAGATTGCTGAGAGAGAGAGAGGGGACTGTGGGCAGATCGCTAAGAGAGAGTAGAATCTGGAGCAGATTGCAGAGATAGAGGGGAATGTATGGGGGTGTCACTGAGACAGGGGGAAATATGGGGGGATCACTGGGAGAGAGTAGGGAATGTGAGGGTTCACAGAGAGAAATGTGGGGTGATTGCGGCTGCCTGGTAAAATAAAGTTATTATTTTTCTTATTGAGACAAGGCACACAGGATGTTATGACATCACGTGCACCGCACCCCCAACAGAAACCAGCCGCAGTGTAAAGAGGAGCAGCCAGAAGACACAGGAGATGGTAAGTGTCTGTGGGCTATAAGGGCTGGATGCAATGGCTGTCTGGAGAGTTAGAAGGGGTGCAGTCTGGAGAGACAGAAGGGGTGCTGGCTGGGGAGACACTGTGAGGTTGGAGTTGCAGAACCATGGGGGTGGGGGCCCTGCCTATTTTGTCAATACCAGCCCCACAATTTCTGATGTCCACCCGGCCTCCGCAGCACACGTGTCATACGATGCATACATAAAGGGCCTTCTGGATCATAAACTCAGAAGTCATTCTATTGCAAAGGACAGCTCTTATCGGGAGAGCTGTCCTTTGTGATTATACTTGCAAATCTTCATGCATACTGGAGTTATGCATGCATGCAGAGAGTGATGTATCCCACCTTGACAGGTTTAAACTTATTTTCAAAGTAAAGGAACCACAAGTTTTCCTCACAACTCAACTGCAAACACTACAGGCTTATACAGTATTTCTGTCAAATATTTTCCTTAACCCTTTAAAGCCAGAAATAATTGTTATTTTGAATTATTTTAAAGTTATTAGCTATATTGTCCCCAAAAAGTATAGGAGGAGGGGCCTCCCATCTGTTGGAGATTGGCATCAACCCTGTCATTTACAGTATATGTAAGTGCATTTATTGTGTTATTGTTTTGTATATTATTACCTTCCTTCTACTATTGCAATTGTTTCTCTTTTCTGTACAATTGCATCTACTGAGCTGGTACAGTATATATAGTAAAAGCAACCCTCATATATGTTTACATTACACCAGTGTTACATAAATGTCTGACATTTTGGTCCGATTGTGGATCCTTGTCAAAGCTAGTAAGACCTCACAGCCACATAATACTGTAACCTTTGCACTTGTATGGAATGTAACTAATAAATTAATAAAAAATAAAAATGAATTTACCTTTATGATAAAAGATAAATTTACTTTTATAATAAAGTGAATTTAGATTTTTTTTTTAAGTTTGCAGCTAATATAAGGTATAATTACATAGAAATTAGACCTTTTTTGAGGAGTAGAAATCTCTATAGTTATTCTAATAATGATTTTTATTTGTTTGTCCTTACTAAGGCATTTTAGAAACCTAATTATCTCTGCTAGTTTGTATATAATTTATCATATCTTGTCAGCTGCTGGTTCCTAAAACTATTATGTTTAGCACATTTAAAGGGTATCTATTGAATTTTTTGCAAACATATATGTATGCATAATGTTTGAATAAAGTTTCTGCAAAGTATTTTAGACTAGGTGTTAGATCAATCCTGCTAAACTCAACTTTAGAATAATACAATGTTTCCACCCTGTATGCTGGAAATGCACAGTAAAATAGTATGTTATATGTTGCAATATTATTATGAAAACCCTTCTAAATAATTGATGCCTGTTCATTTTTACTGTTCATTTGGAGTATTCAACAATTTCCTTTATTCATTGTGCAAGCCAATAATAACAGTTTCTGCTAGCATATTTCTCTTCATTGTTCCCTTTCATGACTATTGTAATATTGAATAGAATTTCGTTATTTCACAATTTTTAGTGTAGATAATTGTTGCTCCTGTCATTTTCTTCATCATTAAAACATCAATACAAAGCAGCTTAGGTACAGTGGGTAATTTGAACTTAAATATATTTTCTTTATTTTTATAATGATAACAATAACCATAATTGCCTTTATGGACAAGCCTTATTAACTACTGTAAGAAGTCAATTTGTCCTCATTGCTGAGATGCCTATTTTCAATAGAAAAATATTGCTCTAACATTTTCCTTACACTTTCTACTGCTCCTGTTCTAGGATTATTATTTCCACTGTGGTCAGCATGGCAGTAAAGATGGAAATGTCAACCTGGTTTAAGGTGAACACTGTGTGCTCCTGATGTTTCCCCTGCTGATTTCGTTTGTCCACTAAAAATACAAGTGGGATGTGTACAGCACTGTTGATCTCTGATACAATTTTTTTATAATACTTTTTTTTTTTTTACTGCCCTGCAGTTCTTCATTGCTTCACATTGAAAGCCTGAATAATATTGATTGCTTATTTTTCCTAATACAAAACTATTTTCAGATTGAGTATCACACAGTGAACGCTTTTCATAGTGGATTTATTTTTTTCAATTGTTATATTCCATAAGTTGTATTTAGAATCCTAATGATTTTTTTCCACTTTTGTTTCACTTGTAAAGGTTTTCTTGGCTGCCTAGTGGTTTGATTCTAATAGCATGAATAGGTTTCTGGGCAAAACAATTTAGTTACACAAGTATCAAAAGTATCAGTAACAGATGAGCCATGTTTACTAAATCATACTTTAATTTTGGAAACCTTAATTCTGTATACTACTGTATATAAATACATGCTTACCTTACCAAATTTTTTGCTAAATTAAATACATAAATACCGTACAATTGCCATCCAAAATGATCATGAGCTGTTAGCAAGTGTCAAATAGAGAAGAAAAAAATGGCATACAAAATTATTTTTTATTTTTTTTACATTTCCAATTATTCCCCTAAATTAAAAATATACATTTAAAGTTGGCCTTTTAGTAGAAAAATTAAATACTAGATGAAGCCGGCAAATGTTGAGTCACCTCAGTTTACCCAAACCCACTCTGCCTTGCCCCCTCCACTATTGTTAAAACAACTTCTACTGTACAGCAAACTTGTCTTGCTATGATTTGTGTGTTTCTGTCTACAACATCACACTTTCTGGTGATTCAAACCTTAGCAGCTTAAACTTTACACACCAAATAAACCTATCAGCAAAAGTGCTTCCATGATGCCAAAAGCCACTGCAGGAAATCTTGCTCTAGTGCTGACTTTATTCACTATAAAATCATTCTTTTTTAACATGGTTTGACTGGATGACCTTGTTCCACCATGGAACATATTTTTGACACTGATAGAATAAAGGGTGATTACTCATCCTGAGTGGGCTTACTTCACCACCAGTAACCACTCATTGCTGACTCATCCCAGTAGTGGGCAGGTAACTCACTGCAATCACCAGACTCCTAGACTGGCACCTGGTGGTCACATGATGCAAGCAGATGCAGGCATCTTGTTCCAATGCATATAAGCTGTTACAGAAGTTTTCTCCTCTCAAGGTGGTCAGAGGATATACACATGCAGGTCTCACAGGCCCTATTTCATTTGTTTCTAACACACACAATACCACAGGGAGAAAGCCTGCCCTGACATACAGTATGTGCAAAAATCACTTACTGTACAACTCGTGGGTAATTAGAATGCATATGCAATTTGTGAGTGTGTTTTAAATGTATACCAGACATTAAATTTCCTTCCAATATTGATGGTACTTTTGTACCAGCTGATCTTTCTCTCAAACACAGCTGAGACAGATAAGAATATATTTGAATCTTGCATCAAGCCTTAAGTACTGTAGATGATGAGATCTGTAGACATTTCCCATTGCAAGAAGGGCACAATCTGTATGTATGAAGTGTGCCACATAGCCAGAAATTAATAATGTTGTTAGCCATATGGAGCACAGTCTGTATAGGTTGTTGAAGTTTGCTGTATGATGCACAGCCTGGAACAAAAGCAGTAGTTGCTTTGTATATCGCACATACTGAAATGGATGTAGTAGCTTGCTATGTATAGCACACAGCTTGGAACATATGCTGGCACTTGCTGTATGTAGTGTACAGTCTGGAGATGATGCTGGCATTTGTTGTATGTATTGCACAGTCAGGATGGGTGACAGAGTCAACAGGAGATATCGCACCATCATGAACAGATGCAGGCACACTGAGCCAGGAGCCAAAAAGCAGGTCTCAGGAGCAAAGTTGTTTTGGCAATGAGTCCATTGCCAGAGCAAATATAAATAGGGTTCTCATGCCTCTGATAGGCTTCGGGTCAGGTGAACGTAATGGCACATGGTTGTAAGTTAGGCAGTCAGGTGATAGTGGTCAAGTTGACTGCACCCATACTCTGCCGGCATGAGAAATGAGACTGGAGGGATGCCAACCACCTAGCTGGTTGGTAGACATGGAATTTATGATTGTCTTCCATATCCAGCAAGTGGCTGTGAGGTCTGTTGTAGATCCCCTCAGAGAATACTCAGAAAAACTTGTATGGATGTTCAGTTTTTGGATGTAAAATGCTATTAAAAAAATAGATTTTTTTTTATTCTAGATCATAAGAAAAGGTGATTAAATTCTGGACAATAAAAACTGTAAATGTGTATATTAAAAAATAATCTGTCAAAATATATATTTTTTTCAATTACTGTAAAATATATTTTTACTTTGTTACAATATAATAAAATCTGAAAAATATATATTCCTATCTATTTTTTTTTTATCCCTAGTTAATATTCACTCATGGCATACTGTAATCCCGGAAATACATATTTGATAGTAGAGGCAGCAGTACTTTTACATGCTAACCTGATTAGATAGGGTTTTCAGTTGTACAAAAATATTTGTCAGTCATTCAAACAACAGAGGATTTCTAGTTTTCCTGAAATCCTATTTGTTGGTCACCACAGATTAATCTTAAAAAAATGTAGTTGCATGTATTACAGTAGTTCTGACTTTCACATCAGATTAAAGTGAATAGTATTTTGTTAATCATGTTTTTTTTTCCATTAAATATAAGAGGTTTACAGAAAATCTGAACTAGCACGTTGCTTTGGAAAGAGAAAGATGAAAATTACAGAAGCAGCACTTGTAATAATATGTCATTCTTTAAGTTCTAGTTTGTTTCTACTGAAATGTACTTCATTTGTAACTGATGAAATAAATAAATAAAAAATAAATAAAAAATAATATATAATAAAAGTTTTAAACAATAACGCACAAAAATCTATTTATTGCATTGGGGTAATATAGGGTCAGATTCACTACCGCACGCAACTGCGATTAAGTACGCAATCGTCTGATTGTTGCGTATTGCGCATGCATATGTATCGCACGGCATGTGCGCAAAACAGTCACTGCGATAGGGACTAAAATCTCAGTGGCTACGCAGCCCCTTCGCAGAGTGATTGATAGGAAGTGCCGTTTGCGGGTGGTGAAGAAGGGTGGTCAGGCATAAATTATCCACTGTGATGGCCTATGCTCCCTGAGGCTTGATAGCTTGCATGGAAATGAGCAATTTCAGAGTAAGATCAGAGCTTGTGCAAGTGTGTGTGAGGCTGCGAATGTACTCGATTTGTACCAATGGTTTCGTAGTCTTGCTGAACATTATAGATGTGTAAGGTAAGGTGGGCATCCTTATGTTGTGCTGTGTATGCGAGCACAACATAAGGATGTACAGTATTCATGTATTTTCATCTGACATGCTACAATGGGACTAAATACTATAAATATATATTGATGTAAAGACTTATTTTTATGTATTAACTACTGAGTATAAATTTCTACCAATTTGTATGTTGCCAAAACTGCACACACACTTTAAGCATTTACTTCTAATCCATAGGTAGGATTTGGGTGGTGTATTACCATGGTGAAAATGTTTGAATTTTTTAGAATGGGCAATTTTATTAGCTGCAAAAGCATGCTTTAAGACAAACATTTACATAGCTTGAGCATTAGTCTGTATTTTGTGTTTCTAAAAAAGAAAATTGTTCAATGTAACATTCTATGACATTTAAATCTTATGGGATACAATTAACTAATATTTTCTTCCAAGAGAGGAGTTCATTAAAAGAAAATGTCATATTTTATATGTAAATAGTTCAGCATGTGTATCTTAAATTCGATAGGTCAATGTGTAATTTAATTGCAAATTTATATCATGAGTTTAACATCTTGTGCATGCTGTGAGTAGTATTTATTTAGTATAGTACAATAGCTCATTCAGAAAAGTATACAAAAGCACTTTAAACTTTCATACCTACAAGTAGAGTTGAAACCTTTTCCAGAACAATAGCCTTTCTATTTCTGTTATATTTCTGCAAATTAAAATATTGGCACCAAATTCCATTTTTATTAGCACATTCCTCAGTCTATCAATTGTGCCACCAGATCTAGCTATAACATACTACCACTGTAATACAATTACACAAATGCACAATCTGGTGAGCTCACCTCACTTCATGATGCAATGTATAAGTCAATCCATCTAAATGAGCAAATGAGCACTGCCTGTGCTGTAACAAAACATACCCTGCAACAATGTCCATAAGAACTGCAGTGTCATTGTCAGCCATGTCTATAAACTCGCCAGACAACAAGCCACTCAGACATACTCTTAGGATTCATTTGAATTAACCCAATGGTAGAAAGTTTTTTCTAAAATGGTCGAATCATTGGCATTTCATGACCACCAACATGATCATTTTAGGGAATATTTTCTTTTATTAAGACTTTTTCCTGGCGTATAAATGAAAGGGTTACAGCTGCATTACAAAGCTAGGTAAAGCGGGGAAAAAGGGAGAGTCAGGTATTGTTTCAGAGTGGTGAATTGATACAGAAACTCAGCAGCCAAATTTCAGATTGCAAATCAATCCCAGGTTTAGCAGTGATGACTCAAGTGTTGTAGCAGTGACTCTGGTGTACAGTAACACTGGTGCGACCAATAACAGTCTACCTCTAGAACACAGCTGCCTGCTCTATTATCATTATTTTGAGCAAAGGATGCTTCTGCGGTGATAACAAAACAAGTTATACTCCATAGTAGTAGCAGTACTCTTTAAACTACAGTAAATTAATAAATCAATGCTTCTATACACATTGGAGTGTGTAAAAAATATCCATCCAGCTCCAGCATGAGATGACATGAGCTACTGTAGTTTCCACTGTAATGCAAAGATCATAAGAATTAGTTTTATAGCTACTATGGAAACGAGCCCAAGATTGGTCAGTTCTGGACAGATGTAGCACAACACAACATTTCACACATGACCCCCACTATATGATCAAAGTAGGGAATCCCAGGACTTTCATTCACCATCCATCATAATCATTTTAACATGCTGACTGGTTGTCGAATGCTGGCAGTGTACAGGAGTCCCTATGGCTCTTGTTTTGATAATTTTGCAAATGTCGGCACTAGTACCTGTGTGCTGTATTTGTATAAGGATTTTTCCTTTTTTTTGTTGGTTTGTTTTTCCTATTTGTCTCCAATTTATTAAATATAAAATACAAGATCCATTTGTAAGATGGATCCTGTATTTTATATTTAATAAATTGGACACTGAGGGTGTGGAGAGAGTTTTATTCAATTACATTTATTTTAAAATTGTGTATGTGTTTATTTAATAAGATCCCCATAACACACTAGAGTCAGTGAACTTTGGACATCAAATACAGTAATGTTCACTTTTCAAAATTTTAAAAAGTTTCTTTTGTTTTATTTCAAAGAAAACTTAGTAAAGCCTAAATTATGTCTCAATTAAATCATGAGAGTAAGGCAACATCGAGGTTTGGTTCCAACACCTCCTTTGAATTTCAAACCCAGGGCTTATAAAAAAAGGCCCTTTTCAGATATACAATAACGTGAGCATGAAATAAGGCACATGACTGAGCCTAGCCCATATTTTGTTACCAATACCCTGTTCTTCCCAAAAGATCATGCATCTATGGAGACACCATCATTTTGACTTGCAAATTACACAGAGTCACTGTAACAATAGACACATTCCTGACACATAATAATTTAAGATGTGAGCCATCTATATTGCACCAATTTCTTATTTTTATTTCTGATCAACACCTAAATTGGTTGGTAAGGGGATGAAAACATAATCGGCAGGGGTTAAAGTGGGCAGGAACAGGGTGGAACTGAGTTCCGTCACCTCTAATTGTAGGTGGAACTAGTTCCACCTCCACCAAGTCCCTGCACAGAAGTCCCACAGACAGAGAGCCACTCACTGTCTGCCTAGAGAGGCTCAATTTCTCCAGATAAACCAGCATATAGGTTAGGAAAGAATCAAGTGAAGGCAATACATAGGGGTTGCAAAAAAACATTGGGCATCCAAGTGACAGACTAGTTTGTGGCACGGCAGAAAAATAACACTGATGATATAGAAGTTTTTTTTTTCTTTTTAAGTGATCTAACATTGTAGTCTCAGCTGATGGCAGTAGCCCCCAAAGCTTCTGGGGGCCTAGGTGGCCCCCAGCCATTCACTTTACCATTTCCTTTACACAACAGTGTGTGTTTATGTGTAAAGAAGAGTTTTCACACTTGTTTTGGCCTGTCAGACTAGCGTGGTGGGGGGGTGGGGAGTAGGCGGCGGGAGAAATGAGTTCCACCACCTCTCCAGGACCACTTTAAGCCCTGATAATCGGTATGATTTTTCAACATTCACAATGTCAGCAATCACATTGATATCAGAGTAATGTCGACGAGAGTATACCAACATGGTACTAACATTAGTTAAAAGATTTTATAATCTAGTTGGCACAACAATTTTTGCCATGATGATCAAGCATTATGTTAAACATTATTGTGCTGACCCAGTTACAATGCATTTATTAACATTCATACCGCATCGGCATACTCTGATCGAAATTACACTGCCGACAATGTTATTATGGACATTATGAATGTGTGATTCATAACTACCTCCCAATGGAAATTCTTCTGTATAAAAAAGACCTGCACATTGATTTATGAAGTGTGATTAATGACCATAAGGTAAATAAATACAAATAATTTCATGCACCCAAATGTATTGCTGTTATTATTTAGCAGTATTGTCAGTTCTTGGAGATAAGATGAACAGATTATGTTAACACTACATGAAAATAGTTTGACCTAGATGGACTTGCTTACTAAAGCTTACAATCTAATGGTGACGCAGGGAATTACAGAAAAGTCATAAGCTGGACCAACCTAATTCTATATATAATATCACATGTATTGCTTGATAATGGTTTTTAAATAAATTTGAATAGCATTTTAAATAAAAAAATACAAACATCTGCTTGATATTGCCTGAATAAAAAGGCAATTTTCTTTTATTTAAGGTAATTTTATCCCATTATTGCTAATGGTTGAAAACTGTAATAGCAAACACAGAATAATTAGATAAAGAGTATTTATGTGATTCAAGAGATTAAATTCAAATTTTTTTATTAAATAGATAAAAACATTATTGTACATAAAGGGTTTAAAATCAAAATGAAATAATATGCAGGTGGTTGAAAGACATAAACAAATCTAACATCATTAAAAGTTTTCCTCATAACATAATGATAGTTATTGTTTCTTTTCAAATATTTTTAGCAAAAGCTGCAACAGCTGACAACATTCTAAGCAGTATATGTACCAATATATATTGGAAACAATACTTCAATTGTTTAGACCAGTATATCTCAAACTCGGTCCTGAGGACCCCTACGAGTTCATTCCAGCTGACACATTCTAAACATGAACTGTTCGGGTTTCTTAGGGCCAAATTTGAGAGAGGATGGTTTAGATAATACCAGTCATTGAGGTCAAAGGCAAATCAGTGAACTCATTAAAACTAGGTACTTTCAACTAAGTATTCATAAGTTTAAAACTATTTTACAAGTATACTTGTTTTAATGTTACAGTAAAATGTTACTGTCACTTTATTCACAAGGCTGTGTCTTGCGTCCTTTGAAAATAATACATACAGTCAGGTGCATAAATATTGGGACATTGACATAATTTTCATATTTTGGCCTCTATTCACCACCACAATGGCTTTAAAATGAAACAAACAAGATGTGTTTTAACTGCAGACTTTCAGATTTAATTGGAGGGTAATTACATCCAAATCAGGTCAACGGAGTAGGAATTACAACGGTTTCTATATGTGCCTCCCACTTTTTAAGGGGCCAAAAGTAATGGGACAAACTAAACAATCCTAATTCTAACTTTCACTTTTTAATACTTTGCTGCAAATCCTTTGCAGGCAATTACAGCCTGAAGTCTGGAATGCATAGACATCACCAGACGCTGGGTTTCATCCCTGATGATGCTCTACTAGGCCTCTACTGCAAATGTCTTCAGTTCCTGCTTGTTCTTGGGGCATTTGCCCTTCAGTATTGTCTTCATCAAGTGAAATGCATGCTCAATCGGATTCAGGTCAGGGGATTGACTTGGCCATTGCATAACATTCCACTTTTTAGCCTTAAAAAACTCTTTGGTTGCTTTTGCAGTATGCTTTGGGTCATTATCCATCTGCATTGTGAAGCGCCGTCCAATGAGTTCAGAAGCATTTGACTGAATATGAAACTGTAATATTGCCCGAAACACTTCAGAATTCATCCTGTTGCTTTTGTCAGCAGTCACATCATCAATAAATACAAGGGAACCAGTTCCATTGGCAGCCATACATGCCCATGCCATGACACTACCACCACCATGCTTCACTGATGCGGTGGTATGTTTTGGATCATGAGCAGTTCCTTTCCTTCTCCATACTCTTCTCTTCCCATCACTCTGGTACAAGTTGATCTTTGTCTCATCGGTCCATAGGATGTTGTTCCAGAATTGTAATGGCTTTTTTAAATGTTGTTTGGCAAACTATAATCTAGTCTTCCTGTGTTTGTGGCTCACCAATGGTTTACATCTTGTAGTGAACCCTCTATATTCACTCTTGTGAAGTCTTCTCTTGATTGTTGACTTTGATACATATACACCTACCATACACCTACCTCCTGGAGAGTGTTCTTGATTTGGCCAACTGCTGTGAAGGGTTTTTTTTCACCAGGGAAATAATTTTTCTGTCATCCACCACAGTTGTTTTCCGTGGTCTTCCGGGTCTTTTGGTGTTGCTGAGCTCTCTGATGCATTCTTTCTTTTTAAGAATGTTCCAAACAGTTGATTTGGCCACACCTAATGTTTTTGCCATCTCTCTGATGGGTTTGTTTTGATTTTTCAGCCTAATGATGGCTTGCTTCACTGATAGTGACAGCTCTTTGGATCTCATATTGAGAGTCGACAGCAACTGATTCCAAATGCAAATGTCACACCTAGAATCAACTCCAGACCTTTTACCTGCTTAACTGATAATGAAATAACGAGGGAATAGCCCACACCTGTCCATGAAATAGCTTTTAAGTTGATAGTCCCATTACTTTTGGCCATTTAAAAAAGTGGGTGGCACTTTAAGAAACCGTTGTAATTCCTACACCGTTCACCTGATTTGGTGAACGGTCTGCAGTTAAAGCACATCTTGTTTGTTTCATTTCAAAGCCATTGTGGTGGTGAATAGAGGCCAACATATGAAAATTCTGTCAATGTCCCAATATTTATGCACCAGACTGTATGGTATGCCTGTAATGTACAAGTGTGTGATACATTTCATGGATCATAGTACCTTCAGTAAAACTGGTGGGTAAAATAGAAGGAAATAAGGTCCCAATTCAGACCTGGTCGCAAGGCTGCATTCACATGCAGCCTGTCGATGTTTGCAATCTGTGCATGGGTACAAGATGCAGTGTGCATGCGCGAACCAGTCACTGCAATCGGGAAGCATTCATAGCCAGTACACAGATGCTCCACAAGCATGAGTGACAGGATGTGACATTTATGGGTGGTAACAAGGGGTGGTCGATGGTAACGGGGTGTGGTGGTGCAAACGCAGGTGTGTCTGTGCATCTGAACGCCATTTCAGGGGCGTGCATAACTAAGACATCATCAGCATACACGTCACATGGCTGAATTAAACACAGCAGCACTTGCAGTGCTTGCGGTAGGGTATGGTGAACAAGTAGTGCGTATGGGTCCGATTTCAGCCGATGTTACCAAATGTATAATACACTTCCTGGAGATGACGCATACTACTAAGGGAAAGTGGCGTCTTATGTCAGACTGGTGGGCATCTAATTTCATACCGTGATCGCACGGCAATACATAGTGGGCATGCTAATGTCTTGCTAGCGATCGTGGGATTTGCATACTTTGCGGATAGCTGTGTGAGGGGTCTGAATCAGGCCCTCAATACACTAGTCACAGGGTAGGAGGAGTGGTAGGATGTTAAAAACCAGGAACATACAGGATTACACTGTGGATGGGGGGGTTTATTTAAAAGGTCTATTTTACCACTAAGGGGTTGGAGAATAATGTTATTGGGATCTATTGCTACTGGCGGATTCTATAGAAACATAGAAATGGATGGCAGAAAAGAACCATTTGGCCCATCTAGTCTGACCCTTTTTTTTAGCTTTTTGGTAATCTTAATCCTATTTGATCCTTAGTTCTTTGTAAGGATATTTTTATGCCTATACCAAGCATCTTATGCCTATCCCTGTCTAATGTCAATGGAGGATACATTTTCAATGGGGTCTTTGGACATGGGAGGGTGCGAGACATCCCTTTGGAATTTTCTTTTAATTAAAATATATTCATTTTTAAAAATATATATTGAACTTTATTAAAAAAACAGTTTTCGGGGGAAACAATCATCAGTGTTGTGGTTAAACACACTTTTCCTGCTCCTATCTCTTTTCCTGGTTACTGTCACTGTGCCTTGGCATCCCCTCAGCTCTACTTTTTCTAAACGTTCAACTGTCATTCTCCAAAACAAATTTTTTAAATCAACTTAAAATGACAATGGCCTCTACACCCATTTCCAAAATAGCAACTGTGGGGTATAACACTAATATTGCCTTAAAATGATCAATGAAACCCACAAATGATAGTGTGTTTTGTTAAAAAGATACTTCTGTTTTTTTCCAAGAAATAGAACTGATTGGTGAGATTTTTTGTTGGTGAAAATACAGTATGTAATGCAGATAAAATATAACTTATGGAGCGTACACACGGTCAGATTTGTCATACTTGTCAGATTTGTCAGATGAACGACTGAACGATTAAACGATTTGAACGATTTGGACGATTTGACCAAAGTTTTGAACGATTGAACGTTTGAACGATTTTTGACTGCATTAAAATGAATGGAATCGTCCAAGTCTGACTGCAAACCCATCAGATGTCAGATATCGTTATCTGACAAACGGGAACGCGCATCGTTGATCGTCCATCGTTCAGGCATGTCAGATATGAACGATTTTCCTTCAGATATGAACGACTGAACGATTTTTAAATCGTTATCGTCCATATCTGAAGAAAAAATCTGATCGTGTGTATGCACCATTAATTGTAATGTGTTATATATTCCCTATTGTTTGTAGAAGGGGAAATGTATCTTTTTAAGTTGTTGTTGCAATGGTACACTTAACATGCCAGAAAATACTTATTTTTCTGCTATGGAGGTTCATTTGACCTTAGCCTTGTATAGGTATCAACAGTGTTCTCCTATATTTTCACCTCACAATCTGTTTTTATTTTAGTTCTTTAGTTACATGTTTTGTAATCTCCTTGGTTCACTAAACTTTTTTTCTACCTATGCCCTACCTTGCACTGTATCTTAGATGCATCACAACATAACTCTCTTTTACTCCCTGCTCCAGTGACTTTGTGCATTAATTGACTGAATGCTACTTTCACCCGTACTTACCACTAATTTTCTGAAACCCACTATTTACCCTCATAATTTCATTGCATTCTCAAGTCACCATAACTGACCTTCACTCTCATGTTCTAATGACATCTTACTGCACAAAGTATGTCACTCCTGTTCTACTACTGTAACTCCTCACTTAACCAATAAATACCTTTTCATGTGGTTCAACCTATTCTTTTACAAAAAAAAATTACACAACTTGAGTGTTCACATTGATTGACACTCACAGACCTACAATACCCTATTGGTTGACAGCAGTTCCATTTTCTCTATTCCTTTGAACTAAATGAGTGAAGTTCAATACAGAACAATAAGTTACAACTCTTATTGGTGGGTGGAGTTTAGCAAGGAAGAGGAGAGAAAGGAGAAAGAAAAAACAGAGCTTCTTTCAGACAATAGTCTAGAAGCAACTTCAAAATAAACCAGTTATTTCCATTGTTATTTCTAACTCTACCCTGGCAGTCTATTTAAAGTAACAGCTCTCTCTTCTCTCCTATATTGAACTATGGTAATGGAGTTCATCAAATGTTAAGTAGCTAAAAGCAGTTTTTTGTCCTGAGCTCCATTTGGCTGCTGGAATTTCAGTAAATTCGAGAAAACAAGGCTTAATCAGTCAATATGCTGGCAACTTCTATGTCACCAAGCAGGTCTGTTACCCAGCAGGTCTTTGAGTCTACCCCAGTGCTTTTGCTTCATGAGCTCTCTTGATAGCATATCTGTTCTGTGAAGGAATAGTGACAGATCTGGCAGGTGCCAATTCTTGGTGGGGGTAAGGCCATCTGCATTGTTTTGTACAACAAATGAGTGAATGCTTCCCAGAAGCACTAGCTGATGGGGGAGGGGGTGTTTGTGACACCTCGGTGGGCATGTTTACATATTTCCAGCAAGCCTGAGCCCCCCAGGGGGCCTGTGTACTTTGTTTCCACCCTCCTCTTGTGTCCCTGGCTCTGAGATGTGCACTGAGCCACATGGGCTATATTGTATATTTTACAAGGAATGGGCCACCATTACCCATACCAGGCAATGGGCTTTATATTTTTTACTAGCCAGTAAATAATTGGTACTGTATTATACACTAATCAAATGAGTGGATTAGGTGTTACTGTACTGGTATATGATAATCACTTATGATATAATATGGATGGAAACTTCAGGTTCTAGTGTATGGGGATACCTCTCCACTGAGTAATGGTGGGGGTGATAAATTAGGTTCATTTATCTGACAGTGCACTATTGCTCTCTTTGTTATTGGTAGCAGATGGTAGAAGTTTAGCTTACACTGTGGCTACATAAAAGAAAGAAAACTCTGTTGACATAGGAGGATTTATATAATAGTGTTAAATTTCTCTGAAAATACTTTCAGCCATTCATAAATAGCTTAAAAGAAGTGAGGAGTTTTTTGTACAGTACAAGGCTAATACAAGTGAAATAGCAGTGTTTCTATCTTTAATAAATAGATTCCTTCGAATGGTAACATGCACTTAATTGGCTGTAAAGATTCAGTGAATTGTTTGTTTCTAACTAGAAGAATTTCTAATAAGCTGATGTTACAAGAATTGTTGAAATAGATTAATGTTTTATTATTCTAAAGAGTCTGTTTTTTTTTAACAGTAGTCTCTGCACACAAGGTTTTTCTCCAGAACTCTGGGCAATACAAAGGTTACAATTGTATCTAATGGTAAATGTCTGAAAACTTTGAGCTTGTTTTAAAAAGCAGAAACTCCTGGGGCTTGTGTAATGCACAGCTACTGTAGCGATGATACGCTGTAGATTTCCTTTTATTTTACTGATAACGGCTATGAAATATGTGGATTCTTTGGTACACCGTGTCATAGATCATTGCTTTCTCTTGTAAACATGCTTTCAGTAGAAATGTTGCCTTATTGTTATTTACTGTTCCTATAAATGTAATTAAATATAACTGCTAGAAAATAGGTATATAAAGCATTAAGCAATAGGTTTATTGATGTTTAAAATACAAACGTCATCACTGGTGCAGTAATAAGTTGATGGTAAAATCTAATTTATTTTTTAAATAAAATAAATATTTTCATTCTCTGAAATAAAAAAACATATTCAAACCAATGTGATTATAATTATTTATTATTTATATGATGCCATAAGATTCCCACATCCCCATAAATTGAATTGACAACACAATAATACAGGGTGGTCATCATTAAACTTCCTCTATTCAGAGCCATCTGATATAACGTTAAGAATATCACCAAATTTGGTAGGGAGACTAATTACACAGGTCTGCTATGAAAAAGCTTTTTTAACGAATTTAAATGATACTTATAGATTTTTGGCTTCTGAACAGGAAAATTACTCCCGATTTTGCATATCACATCACATTTTTCTGCAAAAATGTGTATTTATGAATGTAATTTTTTTCATATCCTTTAAAGTAATAAATGTATTCTGCCTACATTTATTATGAAATATTGTCTTAAATGAATTCAGTCAGTAGTATAGAATGTTGCAAATCAGTTCTCATCATAAAACTCCCCCCCACCCAGTGCCAGATTAAGGTCCACATGGTGCTGGAGTTGAAATTTACAAAGGGCATAAACGCCATACTGTCTATAGAAACATTGCACACACATAACAACTACAAGGTGAGCTGGCGAAGGTGGAACCAAATACAACAGATGCATAACAGTTTTGCTCTGTGCTCATTTCAACCTCTGCCTACCACCACATACACACCTACTGTACACACACAGTACACACTACACACACACAGTACATATACAGTACACACCACTCATACAGTACAAGTGATTTCAAAATTTTTAGCCAATGTCCAGGATCCAAACTACAAAGAGATTGTCAGGGAAATGGTTAATAGTTACAGAAACCTTGGCTGCAATATGAGTTTAAAGGTACATTTTTTGAATTCCCATAATGAGTATTTCTCGAATAATCTACAGTGAAGCACAGGGTGAACGGTTCCACCAAGACATTAAAGATGTAGAAAGAAGATACCAGGGTTATTGTGATGTCAGCATGATGGCTGACTACTGCTGGATGATACACAGAGATGACACAGAAAAGGCTTATAAGCGAAAAGCAACAAAACAAAGTTTGAAGACAAAAAAAACAAGATATTAACAAATTTTTTCAATAATTATGGTTTTTTTTCTATTATTGTTTGATTTTATTGTTATTTTATTATGTAATTAAAACAAAAACACAATGATATCATCCACACTTTTTCAGATTTTACAATAAATATATTAAAAACAATTAAACTGTTTTTTTTAAACTGTATGTAACCCCCTTATAGGTAAATGAGATGTGGTAATTTTTTTAATATACTATTTCTTGATGTACACAGGAGTATAATTAAGAATATGAAAGTATTTTTAAAAAAGCTTTCAATACCTTAAATTTCGCAGACCTGTTATTATACAGGGCTGTAGTGCTGGACAAAACACCTGAAAAATGGCTGCCACAGATGCACACTAGGGAAATCACTTGGAAAATGGCAGGTGCACCATTTTCCTAGTGACCTGCACATGCGCAGTAGACTCTGGGCACACTCTAGTGCCCATAGTTTATTGCTGTGGTGACACAGCCGGCCTCCAGGGAGAGAGGTCCCGAATGGGGAATGCACATGGGCCCCCTCCTCTTTTAAGATGCCTCTGATGCAATGTAATGGTGTGCTGGGCATATATGCTAGTATAGGGACCTGCAGAAAAAAGTTGATCCTTTCCGCTAGACTCCAGGCTTAAATGCCTTTATCAAGTCATGATAAAATCCCCTTGCAGTATTTTATTGTTAATGCCAATAGCAAAAGTTTTTCTATTTTGTATACATATATGGCATTCCTATTGCCATGCTGCTGTTACCATGTATAATATGGGTAAAATTTAATGTGGGCATATTTCTTTTTTCTTTTGTATCCAAAATGTTTGCCTGTCCTATCATGGCAGCTTTCAATTAAGGCTATAAAATGCCAGGTTGGGTGTGGCTCACAAACCAGCCCCTGTATAAATGTGTGCCTCTGTATCTGGGAGGTGAGTACATTTAACTGACATGTAATGGTGTGCTGGGCATATATGCTAGTGTAGGGACCAGCAGAAATAAGGGGACCCTTGCCACTGGGCTGCAGGATTAAATACTGTACAACAGCTCTGGGTATGGAAAGTTTAATTATGGCAATACACTGGATAACATCAGATAAAACTTAACACAACATTAAGAATCAAACAAATTAAGAACCATAGGTAGACTGGAAGGTATGGAGAAAGTGAAACAAATGTGTACTGGCAACAGGAATAGTGCTAGGAGGAGAGAACAAGGAAAGAAAAGGTTTGCAGGACATTGCACTGGGATAAATGGTTCAAGGGTTGTCAGAGGGAATGTATAGTGAGTTATAACGGTTTTTGATAGACTTTTATGAAGAGGTGATTCTTAAGGGCAAACTTGAAGATGTGGAAATTGGTAGAGGGTCTCATAGGGCAATGAAAGGATTTCCAAAGCAGAGGGGCAGCTTGCCATAAATCTTGAATGCTTGAGTGAAAGGAGGTTAACAAAGCAAAGGTGAGGTAGCAGTCAGTGGAGGAACATAGAGAATGATGGGAGGGCAGGATTGTTGACAGAAATGAAGTTGGAAATGTAGAAGAGAGTGGTATAATTGAAGACTTTATGTATGATGGCAAGGCATTTACACTGTATTGCATGGTGGATGGGGATCCAGTAAAAAATGTGACAGAGGAGTGAGGCCAACAATGATGTCAACTGATAGATAGAGAAGATGGAGGAAAGATGAGGTAAAGTAAGTGGTTATATTTAAATAAATTGAGTTTCAGAAGCATTGAGACATCCTGGAGGAGATGTCAGCAAGATAGAGACATGGGAGAAGAGAGGGAGAGAGTTCTGGGGAGGAGAGGTTAGTTGGGTGTAATCAGCACAGAGATGGCAAAGGAAGTCAAATGAATTTATGAATTCTTAAGAAAGGAGATGTAAAAGGATATGAGAAGGGGAACACCGACAGGTATAGGGAACATGAGGATATGGAGTCAAAGTAGAGAAAAAGCAGTTAGAGAGGTATGAGGTTAACCATGAGAAAACATAGACATGAAATAGAAAGAATGGAGGATTTAAGGAAAGCATGATGGCCAACATAATCATAGGCAGCAGAAATAATAAGGAGGATGAGTACAGAGAAATAATATTTGGATTTGTCAGTAAGAAGAGCATTAGTGACCTTACTAAGTTAAGTTTATTTGGAATGGAGGGAGGAAAAACTACATTAAAGTGTGTCTAGGAGAGAGTGGGAGGAGAGAAAAAAAGCAGTGAAATAAAGTATTGAAACACAAGCTGCTCAAGAATCTTGGAGGCAAAGGGGAGGAGAAAGATAAGACTGGGTCTTCTGAGGTTTGTTTTGTGCATGGTAGAGGCAAATAGTACTGTAACTATGAAAACAGGAGAGTATCTCTGGTGCTGAGAATGCTACATTATAGAACAAAACTTCATTGTGACACTTCTGCTATGCAAAACTAGTCTACTTCTATAGGACTGTTAAAGATAGTGTCATCACATAAGATATAAGTGGTCAAACACCCTCATACCCAAACATGAAATGTGGGCTGCAGTTGGCAAATATGGGATGACCCAACAAAAAAATTGATAATCAATAATCAAAGGATTATTAGTTAGATTTATGGCATCTTAATACAACTAGCTATTGTCAAGGATAAACAAAATTTAAAAATATCTAAATAATTTTCACTATTGTAGACAACAATGCTTAGAGGAGTAATTAAAAATACAAAATAAATAAAAATAATTAGTTAAAAACATATCACAAGTTAAAAATCTTGCTTAGAAATAAAACATAAAAGAAAAATTAAATTATCATTAAAAATTGCAATGTGTTTCACAGCACCTGGCAGTGTTGAATGAATTGAGACAAATTTGCTTCTTATACCAGATTTGGTCACATCTCTTATTTGTGGCTTACTCTTCATAGGTAGCAAGATGCTATTTTTTTTCTGGCTACAGTACATTTTACATGTCTGCTCATATGCTAATTATGTCCAACACAGAGTGCATCCTAGTAACTAGAATATTCTAGTAACTGATATACCATATATGGAACATTCTTGTTTTCAAATACAATACACAGAGCTGCTTTATGACCACCATACAGTATAGAGAGCATCCTAGTAATTCATGGCATTGACATACCATACAGATAGCATTCTTTTGACTGCCATACAATACACAGATCATCTTATTTCTTGCCATACAATCAACAGAGTAACCTAAACACTGTTATATAAAACAAAACACACCTTGAGATCATGCTTGTGACTGCTATATAATGGAAAGCATTTTTTGTGAACACAGCACATCATCCCTTTATCATTAATTAATCACTCCTCAAAAATCATTAACTCCTTCAGCATACTAGAAATAATCTCATTAAACATAATTATCCAATTTCTAAATATTTATCCCTCTTCCTCTATACTCCACCATAATCAATTAATATAATTTATAATCATTAACCCTTCATTACTTTCTACATTCTCATCAAAATAATCTATTCATTTTAATTAACGTCATTAAGATAATTAACCCCTTAACACACATGATCAAACACAATCATTCTAATTAACGTTTTAACCTTGACATTAAATCCCCTCAAGTATGTTTATTTCTACTTCCAGCCCCATTCATCTGTTGCTGATATGATTTTTATCACTTTGTTGTTGTCACACAATGCAGCCATAGCATGGAGAAAGGGGGTACTGCAACAGCATATGAGGTACCACCAGATATGAGGTTTTTGACTGATGGCAGTAAGCTAATGCCATACTTGGACTATTGGAGGCAGACAGAAGGAACCATCTAAAGCATAGTCTCTTTATACAGTTATACAAAAGACACTGAAGTACTGTAGTCCTGGGGTCTATGCATCGCAGAATGTTAATTCATGATGGATATTCACGTGTAGAACTGAGAGGGTCTCCTAATTAAAAAAAATACATGTACTGTATTTTAACATACTGTATGCTGTCTTTTATGACTGTTTTGTACTTGTAGACCTGAAAATTATGTTTATTAACTGAAGAAAAGAACATCTACTGTATGTGAGGAAATTTAGGATCTCTAAAGATGATAATAATTGCTATAAGCTCTCTGATGATTTTTAAATATTTTTTAAAGGAATTTTTTCATGTTTATTATTCATTAATTCCCCATGTGTTCTTATTTACTTCTTCAAATATTTACAACATACAAATAGCGCAGAACTCCATGGTGTGATGCTATAATTGTGTTACAATAAAAGGATACTGGATAACTGAAACATGAAATTTATTGCAATATAATTAATCTATCATGTTGATTACATTTAATTCTTTAGCTAAAGCAAAGCAAAATACCATGTTCTCTTACAAAGTCTGCAGTCTAAAAAAAGTTGACAATCTTGCTGTGAAGGATGTTACTGCTTGTTGAGGGGTATTTCTTTTTTGTATTCAGCAACAAAACAAAAAAGTTTTGACAAATTCATGCTCAATAAATATTTTCATCCTCCATGGCAAAAGGGTTAACCTCTGCATATGATAGTCCTGGCTTATAGAGCTTCATATAAATTACATACAACTGGCTACAGCTTTAGAAAAACATGCATACACACCTAAAGATATATCTGTCCAATCTGTCTGGTGGGAAGGAAAATCTGGTAATGTATGGGAGCCAATAGCAAAAGAAATTTGCTCCCATTGAAGATGGACAAGATTTTCCTTCCCACCAGACAGATTGGATAGATATATCTTTAGGTGTATATGCAGCCATAACAACATACAGTAGTGGAAATCATGGGAGTCAGGAGACCTTTCCTACAACATTGTCCAAACAATAAACCTAACTGAGTTTAGAAAGCCCCTTATGTAGAAAAAATGATTGTATAATTAGAGTAGTAATGCAAATACAAAATTAGCACTTTCTACCAGGTTCTAACACTCTTCTGTGTGAAAAGAAAATTGGGATATTGCAAACAAAATTGCACATCAAGCAACACATTATTATGTGGCCATTATTAACTGATGGAAGCCAGAAAGAAATATCCTCATCACTGAAGTCATATCCCCATCATTGAGAAACCATCATAAGCAATAACCTCAGAGTGCTCCTTTTGTTTGCAAAAATAAATATTTTAAAGGGGGATAATAATCAAGCATACAGTATAACATCAATATAGTTACAGCTCTCTGCATGTCAATAAAGTTCTTATCTATATAATTGTGTAAGGCTGTCCTTTCTTCACAATGCACATGTAGTAGAAGCTAGAGTGCTTAGCTAAATGGCTCCCACTGTAAGCTATGGCGATGTTGCAGACCCGGAAGAAGAGTACTGGTCACCAGGGTAAGTGTTGAGTGGGGGAGGGGATTGCAATGAAGCTCAATCTACATCCTAAAGCTAAGCTTCAGGATGTAGACTGAGAAGATCCTGCATATTCCTGGTCTGTTATACTAGTTCATATAATAATCAATGAAAATTCCAGATAGTATCTGCAAAACAAGTAAAATAACAACTTTGTGAAATTTACAATAGATATTACTTCACAGTAACTAAAGTGTTAATATTACATACTGTATTAATCATGGTTGTTCACATGTTTTACAGACCAGACATGCTGATATACAGTTACACTGTCTACACTTAATACAGCTGAGTTTTTGTTCCTTGAGTGTGTTACTTTCACTTCATTAACAGATGAACCTGAACTTAAAGATCTGTATTTTAGCATAATGATAATATGAAATACATACTGTAGTACTGCTCAATTATCTATATAATATGTGAGAAAGTGTGTCTGTCTGTCCATTTGTATGTCCTCTATGCATGGCACGAGTGTTGGACCTAGCTCCACCAAATTTGGCAGTGTGATGTAGTTTGACCAGGATTAGGTGTTTGCCTAGGTTTGTACTTTGTCAGGGGCTGGCGTCTGTCAAAATTGTCAGTCTGCCAAAAACCTGTGAGTAAGCTACAAAAGTATAATTTTAACCTCAGTCCAAGCAAACATGGTGATGCATGCAAGGACATGGGCCAGGCTGCCAACTATTTACAGCTTGCACAGAGGCAGACATGGACAGACAGTTCCAGTGCAACTTTAATCTGGAAATATATATATATATATATATATATATACACAAAGCAAGTTCAGGTGCACTGTCAGCAGCAGCTGGTAAGATGGTAGTTAGTCCTCTATAATATCATAGAAATAAAATAAGCAAAAAAACAGCGCTGGCTGAAAAATTAATAAAAATTATCTCATTTAGAATATTATAAAGGTATTTTATTTATATTGCTATCAATTAAAAAACAAATGGGTAATGTGCAAAGGATAAAATCATTTAAGGTAAAAAGTTCCAATGTATACAAAACATCCACCTCTAGCATTCCAATTATGGCTTACTGAAATAAGGACCTCCTCCAATGTATTAGGCAGCGACATTCACCAATGTATGTTGGATTTTCCCCAAAGTCCATAAGCACTCAGTCTTAGTAAATGTGTACCTTTGCGAATGGATCCTCTGTGCATACGTAATTGCAAAGCAATAGCGATGCATGCATATTGCTTTGCAATTATGTACGCACAGAGAATCCATTCGCATAGGTGCACATTTACTAATACTGAGTGCTTATGGACTTTGGGGAAAATCCAACATACATTGGTGAATAGAATTTTCAAAAAAGAAAGATAATCAGTTTTATCAGGTACCCTCACATCCTCAGGTAACATTTACATATATAAAAAAGCATACCTAATAAAAATTGTCTTTTTAAAAATGTAAATGTTACCTGAGGATGTGAGTGTACCTAATAAAATTGATTATCTTTCTTTTTAAAAAAAAATTCTGGTCTATATGTTTCAATCAGTAGGTGGCACCATTAAACAAATAGAATTGAAAACTTAAATTATTGTAAATATGATATGTGGCATCCTCACCTCAATATTACTTTCTAGCTAATAGTCTTGGTGCGGGGATACTGTTTCCTCTATATAGTACATTGGTGAATATCACTGCCTAATACATTGGAGGAGGTCCTTAATTCAGTAAGCCATAATTGGAATGCTAAAGGTCGATGTTTTATATATATTGGAACTTTTTACCTTAAATGTTTTTATGCTTTGCACAATACCCATTTGGGTTTTAATTGATAGCAATATAAATATAATACTTTTTATGCTAGCACCGTCTATATGAGATTTTTATTCATTTTTCAGCCAGCGCTGGATTTTTGCTTATTTTATTTAAACTTTAATCTGGTGCCGGTCCGCAAGCTCTGATTGCCTTACAACAGGTGGCACTGTCTCTCCATGACTGCCTGCCAGTGTGCTAGCTGTAATCAGCTGGTGGGCTGGCACCAAATCAATATCGCTGACACGCAGGCCCCGCTCGACGGCCCTGACTGGACCAGCCCACCTTGTGTGCATGTTTGGGTCATGGGGAGTAGCGGGCCACAGAGGCAGCTTGGGCACCATAGCAGCTGCACCCCTTGCACCCACAGTAGTTACGCCACTGTTTGCGTGCATGCTAGCAAACAGTGGTATCCTTTTCAGGATCAATGGAATGGGGTTATAGGCGACTACCATTTAAACAAATAAAGGCGGCAGGTGTATTTCAGGGTTCAGTCTTCAACCCGGGCATCCCAGCTAGTTATTAATTTTCCACAAATCTTGAAACATTATTTTGAAGGTACAGATTTTTGCCCTCATTCAGAGCCGTACACTCTGAGCAGAGCGCACGCTCTGAATGAGGGCCACCCTCCATAATTATGGAGCGTCCTCCTGGACGCTCGTATAGCTGTGGGTCACCACCCACAGCCTATACGAGCGTGCAGTTTGATGGCCGCGATGGTCTTGACCATCGCGAACATCGCCAATGCGAGCCGGAGCCTGCGGTTGAGGTTTTCAACCGCAAGGCCAGGAGTGATTTTGGCTCTATCAGAGCCAAAATCACTCCCACTGACATCACTAGTGATGTCAGTGGGCCGGCTTCTGACGGTAGGCGTTCCCTTGGGAACGCCCCCATCAGGGAGGCACGCCCCCGGCACGCCCACCAAAGGGGGCATGCTGTCAATCAACATCGACAGCATGCCCCCTTTGATCAGACACAACGAGCGAAGGAAAGTCCTTCGCTCGTCGCGTCTGTCGCATGCGCACGACGGAGCTCCCTCCGTCGTGCGCATGCTCAGTGCAGACCATCGACCCACTTGCGAGCGGACAGCCGCTCGCGAGTGGGTCTGAATCAGGCCCTTTATTTCTATACATTGCTAAACTTAAAATTTTAATGATTTATGGAATTTCTTAATCACTTGCAAATTAACAAAGAAGCAAGACCTCATTTAGTGGTATTGATTGCATTGTGAAAATATAAATTTAGAATACATTACATTTGGTCTTTACCGTCCATTATATACCTGCATTTGCTGTAATAGAAATAGCTTATTTTCACTTTGTTTAACATAATTAAAATAGTGGCAATAAATATATATTTGATTGATATGAAGCTAAATCTGATCATACCTATAATATTTTTTAATAACATCCCACTAAGGAAATATTTTTATTCTAATTTGTGGATGGATCACACTGGTATCTGGCTTTATATATACTGCTGAATATGATCCATTTTTTTTATTAGTCCCCATTATCTGAAAATCAGAACCAACACTCACAATGTTTGTGAGTGTTTATAATTAATGCTACTTATATATTAATTAATTAAATAAATAAATATAGTTTTAACATTTTCTTAAGAGATGCATTTTATAGCAAAGAAAATATTTGTGAAAGTATTTATCATCTGAAGTCAACCCTTAATAATGTGTATTTGTAGACATAGTTGGGTCAGGCACAAATTAAAAACTACATACTGTACAGTGTGAAAAATGTTTTTTCTTGTGTTACAGCTGCAGTTTTTCCTGTTGTGACTAGTTTCAGTAGAGCTTTGGTAAGTCTTCAGAAAATTTAAATTTTTCAGTGGATTGTTGCATTATTTAGTATCATGCTATTGTATTTAACAAAAAGGTATTGCTCCAGATATCAGAAAAAAATAGTCCCCATATCTTTCTATGGGGACTCTGAAAATTACCTATTTACCAAGTTCAGAGAAGCTTTGTGTAATAGAGCTGGAACCCAGATGATGCTAGTTATTGAAGCCTACTAGCGACCTTTTTTCCAGAAAAAGTGAACTTGGTCCTGATGGCTGCCCATGCACAGTTGGTAAGTTTGGACAGAACCTGCTAGCAAATAATCTCTTCACTAGGATAGGCTCTAATTGGAATCACTGTCCCGGAAAGGATTTTCATTTATTAACAGTTAAAGCACCGACAATTATAAAAAGGCTCCAACATGTTTGGAAAGGATAACTTTTGTACCCTAAATGTTGGTTTCATTGGGGAGAATAGAGGCATTTATAAATTGTATAAGTATCTAGTCACAATCATGTGTGTACTTTTCATGTGCATATTTTTCCCAGCATCTGTGACCACCTATTACTTTAAGAGAGTGGCATGCATCACTGTACAGCTCAATGCAGTCAACTGTTTCATGGTAAATGGGGAAGCAACCACTTGAAATGTAAACATGGATCTCATAAATCCAATGTGTTATCATTCAGATGCATACATTTAACAGTGGCTGCAGGTAAAATAAGTATATAATCTTACAGCTTGATGGCAATTACACTGTCTGTACTGACTTACTGTACATTTGGTTTATGCACTCGCTGTGCCAAGCAGCATTCAGGTTCATTAAGTGCATAAACAATTGTCAATTGGAAAAGACTGTACTGTTTTCAAAGTTAGCAATTTTATGTATGATCATATCTGCCCAACCTGCTGTCATTGTGCAGTGAATGCATCTGAATACAGATGCACAATAGCAGAATGGAGCTACATTAGAGTTACTTTTTAAATGTATAAATATCATAATCCAGTTACTTTCAATATGTAAGATCAGGAGCTGAAAGGGAGCACGTCATTGTATGATTTTATTTGCTTGCTCTCCATCACATGATCAGCACCTAGTCTCTTTTTGATCGCCAATTGGAACGGCGTTGGGGATTTAAGCGCTGATATATGGCCTGTATTACTCACAACATTCAGTTTAGTCATGTTTGTCTGTGTCTGTCAAACAGACAGAATGGATGGAACAAACTTTGAGCTGAGGATAGAGGAAGGTGAATGTTGTGTCACTTTGAGAACACCCACAAGTAAAAGAGATAATGCTAGGTCCCCTTGACAAGGGCCTATGTGCATTGTACACCCTGCAGCCATTGTAGACTTTTCTTCGCCTAAGTGGTGGTATGAACAGAATAGAGTGTCTAAAGTGACAAGATGTCTCCTTAACGTGATATAAAGATGCTTGTATTAAACAAATTTCAGATATCCGCTTACTATTATTTAATACCTTCAATTTAATAACATCTTGGGGTTGAGCACAATTATGCAAAAAGATAATGCAAAGGCATCACGTAAGAAGTGACACTTAAAACTACTTCCATAATATTTACGACTTTGCAAATTAACTATATACAATTCTAAGTCTGGTTCATGGCAAAAGTCAGTACAGTTGACAAATGTATAAAAAGATAAGAAAAATGCTATGCATTGCGTGCCCTGTGTTTTTTAAATTATGTGTTTCTTACTGTAATATGTTGTTCATGTTGAATACCAAGTGATTTGTAAATACGTTCTATGTAAGAGTCAATAGAAGCCGCTAGATAGAGCGGTGAGTTAGGAGACGGCTCGTGTACTAACAGACCATGGAAGTGTAGAGCTCTTTAATGAGAGCATTGAATATTCATTAAGTAGCCAGAACGGATAATGTTACATTGTTGCCAGTAAGGATATACAATGCAATCTGCAATAAGAGAGTGAATATCAACCGCTAGATAGAGCGGTGGTTTAGGACACTGCTCATGTTCTAATAGACTATGGAGGTGCAGAGCTCAGTATTGAGAGCAGTGAATATTCATGAGATAGTCTGAATGTACAATGCTACTTTGTTGCCAGTTAAGCTATAAAACCAATCAATAATAAAAACTCTTGTATATTACAGCTGAAATTATTTTAATACCCTTTAGGTGCCATGATATAGCACTGTGGTGTATCAGGAGACTGTGGGTATACTAGAAGACTGTGAGAGTTTAGAGCTCAATAAACAGAACACTGAATATCTAATGATGCAGTTGGCAGGAACCATGTTATATTGTTACTAACAGGGCTAATATATTTCGCTGGATTACTCATATATAAAAGTAGCTAGACATTACAATACATCAGGGGACTATCCTGCAATAACAGACTCTCAGCTCAGTGAATAGAGAGCAGTGAATATTTAATGAGTAAGTCGGCAGGATAGTGACACACTGTCATCAGCAAAGCTACCAAACATGGTTTGAATACCCATTTACCAGTTGGGTTGTTTTGAATCACTATCTATCCAACTGTAATATTGTAGGTGTCAGTGTCCACCTTTTAGAACCATAGTCCAATAGATTACATTGAGGTATTTGGATTTTAGTGAATTGATTGAGTGCTGTCTGGCACCAGTCTCTTCAATAAACCGCCAATATCCATCTCATATAGGGTTTAATCATGGAACGAGATGCTTACTGGTGAGACATTCAACATTGAACAACATTATGTGGAATGAACAGTATATTAATAAGAATACCACATAATACATAATACTGGAGAACACCCATTTTATATATTTAGAATTATATTTCACCATTGTTTTTTATTTTAAAGGATGTAATAAAAGTTATGTTTTATTATTTGTATGGTCACTGGAGTTCATCATGATTAATCCGTGAGTGCCCCAACATAGGAATACTTTGCTTCTTTTGTTCATTTCAAATGTATAAAAAGAAAAGGCTTCTGGTGCTAAAAGAAGTTGGTGCTCCTGTCACTTGTCATGGTCCTATGTCTAGATCTCATATTATTTAATGATGCCTGACTATACTAATTGATGTATTTAATGTATTTCAGTACCATTTGCTTGCATTGTTTTCAACAATATCTAAAATAAAGCTATTCATTCCTGTTTTACACAGTCAATGAATTGACTCAATAATGTAACTCATTTTCTAGCCATTAGCTTTGATAAACTAATTAATTTGAAAAGTCAATATCAAACTCTTTAGATAAATGCCATAGTTTGTTATTGGGATTCTTATCACAGAAAAGATGCTGTTACAAATATTTGAAAGCCTTACAATGGAATGACAGGTAATGTATTTATGACTTTGAATAACAGCAGGTGGGCAAGTAGAGAACCCTGAGGTATCTCTGTGCTTAATGGTCTTATACAAAATAAATTAAATTAAGGGTACCCCTTGCTGGCTCTCAATGGAGTTAGACTATAAAACAATTAATATAAGTCCCCATCTCATGGGCAATGATATTGTTCATTAATTTAGTAGCTGTGCCCAGTCTAGAAAGTTATATGTATTTATATTGTTCTGAGAACGAAACATACTGTATTTATTTTAGACTTGTAAATATAAGAAAGGATATCACAGGCCATAGTTATTATACATAATATAAAATCAGACTGCTTCCACTGACATATGAAAACAAATTTAAATAAGAGCAATTTATATCATTACAAATAGATGCAAATTTAAAAAGCAACAGTAACCAATATCATTTAATAGAAATTATTATTTCATGAATGAGTACTCACATACAAATGAATAGAATTAAAGTAAGCACTGTTACATTTTCTAAAATATATTTTGAATGTTGATTGCCAATTAACAAACTCTCAATAGAATAGTAAATTGTGTCAACCTAGATTAATATTTTGAAAATCTATAATAGATAAAAGTACAGGTGATACATCTATTTTACTGCACTAATAGCAGCCTGGTAACAAATTAGTCATTAAGTGTACTGTAGTCTCATAGAGTTAGCATTATTATTCAAAACCAGTTATTTATTTATTTATTTTTTTAAATCAGTGAGCCAGCTTATTTCTCAAGGTAGTTGGTTTTCTTAAAATCATTGATGGTTTTCCTGACAACAGGGGTTTGAGAATATTATCTACAATAATCTGAGAAAAGCAATATTTCTCTTAGCTGACAAACAAAAATGGATGTCATGCATGTTAATTGAGCTGGCTGACCCAACTTTAACCAATTTGGTCGTAACTTTTTACATCAATATATAAAAGTGTTTACTGATCACAATATTTATCCATGACTAAAGACAGATTCAACAGCATTGACATAATCTGTTCGTTTAATGATTGTAGCTTTGATCCTATGGTACTGGTTACTGTGAAATTTTACATTTGCTTCTACAGTGTATGTAATGATATAATTTTTTTGTATTGAATTCATTTTCACATTATTGAGGACCCTTATATATTTTTTGTATTATTTTGGTTATCTATGATCAGTGCTTTTTTTTGTTTCTGAATATTTTAGTGGGAATAGCAGTTCCCAGGGTGGATAACAATAACTACTGTATAGGTTATTTGTATTTTTTATACTTTTCTGTGTATTCCATAAATTTTAATACAAGACTGAATTTTAATTGTTACTGCACCTTATACATTGTTTTCCCTGCCAGACTTATGCAGTTTAATAATAAACAAAAAAAAACATTAAGTATAAAATGATAGAACAGTATAAATGGTAAAGAGAGTGTGTTACATCATTTAATGCAATTTCTCTGCTCTTGTAACAGTAGCACACAAAATAAACTGAAAAATTGGTAGGTTAAACCTCTAGCACAAAAAGAACTTTCACTTTTGTGATATTAGATCAAAGTGCTGAGCTCACAGCCCATTTAAACTTTAATCATGGTAGAGAGTGAATGGGAGATAGTGAGCAGTTTATTTTCTATCTCTATAAATGTGGGCTTATGTCTATTCATAAAAAGATGTGGCCATAACACTCAGATTTCCTCTACATTTACTGTGTTTGCTGATAACTGAGGGCATCCTCTCCATACAATTATAATGTAATACATGAGCCAAGCACATTTTCCAGGACATGCATTCTGGAGAATAAAACATTTCACATGAATCCACTTTTTGAAAATGCATGTAGGAAAAATGTTATATTATAATACTATTGTTACAAGTGTTGCCTGACAGATATACAAAATGCTTTGTGGTATGTCTATTTACTTTAAGATATTGAAACTCAGAGGACAGACATTCGCATAAAGAGTAATGGAGATACAGAACGTGCTTCATCTGTATCTCTCACCATCCTTTTTGTAAAACCAACACACCACTCCTAGCAATTTTGTTGGTGATAAAATCTTAGCAATAACTCTCTAACACAAAGATAACTAAAGATGGCTATAATATAAAAAAGGTTTTGTCTGTTTAAAAACAAATATCTTGTATCCATATTTTATATATGATATATATTTGTAAAGTGAATTCAAATAGTCAAAGTGCAAAAATAGGCAGTCAGTATAGATAACTTTTTTTCAGAAGATATTTTGAGATCCCATAAACATCAAGTGAAACATTTTTTTTATTACAAAAATTGTAAAGAGAAGCATAAATACAACAATTGTTAGTGTCTTGCAGTCTCTAACTATATTCTATATTTCCCAGGCTTTGCATGATTCTGTTATTTTCCAACAAGCAACAAAGCTCTAATGAGCACAAAAGTCAGTTTACATCTGTTTTTGTATCTATTGTATTGTTCTGTACAAAGCTTTTTACTTGAGGATAGCAACTTTGTGAAGAAATAAAATCTTTCTAAGGATGATGGTCGTATCAATGAGGTTCACAGCCTTCCTAATTATTATGATCCAATTGCAAATGTATTTCTATCTTTAAAAAGTATATCTAGTTCTAGAAGCATTATTATATATATATATATATATATATATAGTATAGCTTCTAAAACTGGATTTACTTTTTACAGATAGAAATACAAACATTATGTATATATATAATGAGCTGACATGGAAAATTGAAATTGTTCAATGTCCCAGTGCTTTTCCTCTGAGCAGATTTTAACACTATCGGATGTGGCAGTGTATACTGTTTACCTGTTACTTATTTTCTAATTGTAATTTATAATATTTAAGATGTACATTATGTTATGAATAAGAAAAGGAATGCACACAATATGGCAACTTTATTAAGTACACCTGTAAATGAGTACAATGTTTCCCCAAAGCATGAATACACCTAAACTTAGGGGATTCAAGTGAATCTGAGTTCTGGCTTGAGTCTTCCCTCCAAGGTCAGATCCCCGAACGAGGCGAAACATCATATTCCCGGTGTTGGATCTTGCATGTTTTGGATTGCATATAAAAGTCCCTCCATCATGATTGGGTGCCATTTCACATAGAAGAGCAGAGGGAGAAGGTATGGGAAGGGCCAGTGCAAGGTTTCAGGGTGCCCTAGGCAAAGGTTCACAATGTCACCCGTTTTCTCCCAAACCCTCCGCCCAGCTCACAGACACATACACAGCACCCTAATAATATTCACATGACCTGAATTAAAGGGATGATTCCCCCTGCAGTGCGCCCAGTAGTAAGGGCCCCTGTAGTGCCCCCAGTTGTAATGCCCTTGTAGTGTGCCCAGTAGTAATGCTCCCTGCAGTGCCCCTAGTAGTAATACTCCCTGCAGTGCCCCCAGTAGTAATGCCCCTTGAAGTGCCCCCAGTAGTAATGCTCCCTGCAGTGCCCAAGTAGTAATGCTCCCTGCAGTGCCCCCAGTAGTAATGCCCTTGTAGTGCCCCCAGTAGTAATGGCCTTTGAAGTGCCTCCAGTAGTAAGGGCCCCTGTAGTGCCCACAGTTGTAGTGCTCCCAATAGTGCCCCCATATGATTCCCCCAGTAGTAAGGCCCCTGTAGTGCCCCCCAATAGTAAGACCCCTGTAGTGCCCTCAGTAGTAAGCCCACTGTAGTGCCCATATGATGCCCCCAATAGTGCCCCTGAAGTAAAACCACCCCTGCATGCGCACACACACAAAAAATACTTACCTTAAACCCCGCTCCAGTGACTGCTGCCATCCCCGATGCCCGCTCCTCAGAACTATGGGAGTGACATCATGACGTCAGTCCCTAGGTGCACTGCGGGACCTGGAAGCCGGAGGTCAGGAATGAGCTCCGTCCTCCAGCTGCCGTTGGCGCCAAGAGGGGAGAGGAGCCGGGTGCCCGCTGCTAACACAATCTCAGCATGCACCCGGCAAATAACTATCACACCCCCTGCACCCTCCATAGTTAGAGCGGACTCAGAAGTGCCCTCCAGTGTCCGGCGCCCCTAGGTAGCTGCCAAAGCTTGCCTAGTGAAAGCGCCGGCAAGGGATGGGACTGTGGGCTGTGCATAAAAAACACCATTAGGAGGATGCCAATTTCAGTGGAGGGAGAGGGTGTGGGACTGTAGGCTGTGTAATGTATTGTGTGTGTACACTACTTGTAGTTGTTGTTGGAGTAGGTACAGTAGATGGAGTGGGTGTGGCAAAGGTGACTGTAGGCACCATTGTTAATCTGAGTCAGTGTATGTGTGTTTGTTTGGCACACTTCAACACTACAGCAAAAATACTGGCTACTGTGTGTTTTGCTCTTGATTGTTTCTTGTTTGTTAAAGTGAACCTGCACCATTTTCTCTCTCTCTCAAAGGAATCTTGCAGTATATTGTTTGTGTCCAGAGAATACTCTGATGTGTCTCAGCTGCACCCCAAATAGACCTCTTTGTTTTGAGTTTTTTCCTGTTATTAAACAAGTTGATTGTAAAAAATATTTATATTTTTTTCCTGCTGTCTTAAAAAAAGCCTGCAGTCTTTTCTAATTGTATTTAAAAATTCTGTGTATTTCAAGAAGTGTGTGTAGAGACAAGTGATGCCGATTATCTTACTGTTTTGTGTATGGTGATATCCCCCCATCATATGAACCCAGGGCTGGATTAAGGGGGGGGCCACAGGGGCGGTCATCCCTGAGCCCCCACACACTGAGGGCTCTCCCATTACTGCATGCAGTAGCACATTCAGTGCTGCTGCATCAGCTTGGGGCAGGGCGGTAGTGTGGAAGGCACATAAGTGCTGTCCGCACTACACAGCACAAACACACAGCTGCCAGCGCTGGCAGCAGTGTGTTTGTTTTAGCAGCCGATGAGAGTCAGATAGACTCTCATCGGCTGCTGCACTGCGGCCACTGCCGGAGCCTCCATCTTCCAGCTCCCGCAGTGGCTGATGGGAGAGACATCAACGTCTCTCTCATCATGCAGAGCGGGCCGGCCCAAAAGGATGCCGGATGGAGGAGCAGATGCTGGAGTGGGGATTAAGGTAAGTGGACATTTTTTCTTCCCTGTGTGTGTGTCTGGCCGGCCGGGGGGGACGACTACTCCTTAGGGCACTGCTGGGGGTGGAACGGACTACTCCTAAGGGCACTAATGGGGAGGGAATGAACTACTACTAAGGGCACTGCTGGGGAGGGAATGGACTGCTACTAAGGGCACTGCTAGGGAGGGAATGGACTACTACTAAGGGCACTGCTAGGGAGGGAATGGACTACTACTAAGGGAAATGCTGAGGAGGGAATGGACTACTACTAAGGTCACTGCTGGGGAGGGAATGGACTACTGCTAAGGGTATACGGAGGGGCTCTAGACTGCACACCCTAATAGTAATGAAAGGTGCCATCATGCTGAGATTTCAAAGTGACATATACAAAAAACAGAGTTGCAGATGCACTATGCGATCATTACTGTATACATTTAAATTTATAATATAGAATTTCAGAGGTAGTTTGAATATCAATGGCCACTGATACGGGCCTGCCCACCAGCGTCAAGGTCACCTCATTGAGCAGGTCCCTAACACTCTGGGGTTCACATCTGGGACGCAGGGCACCCCAAAAGTCAGCTCAAAAAATACATAAATATTAAACAAACATGAAAGTGATATACAAAGTGACTATATGTATGTGTTTTCACACACCTTCTACCCTTATCATTATTATAACACTTGATGAGGTCAATGAGGTGACCTTGACGCTGGTGGGCAGGCCCGTATCAGTGGCCATTGATATGCAAACTACCTCTGAAATTCTATATTATAAATTTAAATGTATACAGTAATGATCGCATAGTGCATCTGCAACTGTGTTTTTTGTATATACTACTACTAAGGGCACTGCTGGGGGTACTACAAGGGGCACTGCTGGGGGGGGGGACTACTCCTAAGGGCACTGCTGGGGAGTGAACAGACTACCACTAATGGCACTGCTGGGGAGTGAATGGACTACTACTAAGGGCACTGCTGGGGAGTGAATGGACTACTCTTAAGGGCACTGCTGGGTAGGGAACAGACTACTACTAAGAGCACTGCTGGGGAGGGAACGGACTACTACTAAGGGCACTGCTGGGGAGTGAATGGACTACTACTAAGGGCACTGCTGGGGAGGGAATGGACTACTACTAAGGGCACTGCTTGGGGTACTACTAGGGGCACTGCTGGGGATACTACTAGGGGACACAGCATAGAGGGGGGATCACTACTAGGGGTACTCCTGGGGACACTACTGTTGAGTGTGGACTGCTACTGGGGGCACGGCTGGGCTGGGCACAGCTCTGTGTGGCTTGAAGGGAGCCCCCACAATTTAGTTTCCCTGGGGCCCCCACAAGCCTTAATCCGGCCCTGTCCGAACCCAAAACAATTCTCATAAAGGAGACATGTTCCTGCTGTGTGAAAACTATTGCCAGTGTTTGTATAAAGAAAGGAGTTATTTAAAAAAAAATGCATAGTCTGTTTTCCAATGTCAGCTACTTTGTGCCATGGTATCACCCCATCATATGCACCCCAGAACAATTCTTGCAAAGGAGATCTGTTTCTGGTGAGTGAAAACAATTGCCAGTGTTTGAGCCATTGCTTTGTCACTTAAGGCACATATCCACTTAGCGATAATACTGAGTGATTGCACAACATCGTAATCATGCAATTGCTCAGTAATCATGCACAAATCGTGCACTTTTATGTCGGAAACTATCAGCGATGCGCTCTCCCGCTGGTCGTTTCTGACATCCATCATCGCCCAAAAGTACTGTACAACCTGATGATAATGTCAGGTTGAGCATGTTAGGGGATGATTGATGTGCCTACACTGAACGACTAAATGTTCAGTGTAGGCACAGCACAGACTGTCAAATGACTGCATGATTACAATGTCGTAATCGTGCAGTAATTTTTTGGTCTGCAAGTGGATGTGTAACTTCAGTTTATACAGCCAGATCAATGCAACCTTTGGCCAATAAGGGTGAAACCAATGTTGTGAGCTGTGAGGTGGTCAAAATTTACTGGAAATAAATGCTATTGATGTAATATTGTAGGAACAAAAACAGGACCACATTATATGATTTTAGCTGTTTTTATCAATTTTAAAGAAATTCAAATTTGAAAAGAGTCAAAACACTTGATGGTGGTTTTGCCAAAAGTCAAGCCAAAAACAAAACCTTTTGAGGGTGGTTTTGCCAAAACCAAAACATGTGGGTCCATGCTCATCTCTACTTTGGACCATCTTGGAATAGCATGAATTTATTAGAGCTCAAATCCAACAACACCAATAAGTCCCAAAATAATGGAGGATCTTTTATCTGAATAGCTTTTATCAACTCACTCCACAGTTTCTAAACTATGAGTGGTTCAATAAAAAAGGTAACAATACCTCTGATTGCATAAATTGATTCAACTCGTACATATATGTATAATCAATAGTATGTCCTTGGTACATATTTTTTTCCACATAGTCTCCATGCTTGTCTAAGCATTTGTTCCAATGGTACACCAAGGCATCTATCCCAGCATAGAAGATATCAGTGTCAAGCTCCTGAAGCCTGGACATGAAGGCTTGCTGTACTTCCCCATCAGTTGCAAATCGCCTTCCACCCAGGTGCTACTTCAATGGTCCAAAGAGATCTGAATCACTCAGTGCCAGGTCAGGGCTGTAGGGAGGATGGTCCAGTACCTCCCAACTATAGCGCTGTAACAACTCACATGTGCAGTTGGCTGAGTGTGGCCTGGTGTTATCGTGCAGCAATACAATGCCTGTTCACAGCAACCCAGGTCATTTTCAACGAATTTCCCTCTGCAACTGGCTTAATGTACAGTATCACAATAACAGAAAGCATTCACAGTATGTCCCTTGGTGAGAAAATCAACACTTGTGAGAGAAAATCAACACATGATGACCTTGTCCAAAAACATGGTCATCATGACCTTCTTTGCTAATGTAGTTTTTTTAATGTGGTTTGAAGGTTGAGACAATGGATGTTTCCATGTCATAGATGCTTCCTTTATCTTTATTTATGATGCACCCATATGTCATCGCCTGTAATAATGCACTGCAGGAACTGCACTCCCTCCTCATGGTACCACATCAAGTGCACAAGAGACATTCCTATCCTTTGGTTATATGAACTTATGTAAGTACTTTGCTTCTCAACGTGAACACTTTTTACTGTACCCCAGGTGCTCATGAATGATGTTGTGCACATTACCCACTGAGATGTTCAGTTCGTCAGCAATATTACTAACTCGAATGCCTTTGTCCTCCTGAATCAGACCTTCAATGCGGCACATGTTGTCATATGTAATGGATGTGCTTGGCCGGCCTGATCATTGCTCATCTTGAACATCTGTCCTCCCATTATTAAAGGCAGTGCACCGAATCAAGACCTGTTTTTGTTACATGACATTATCACTATACACCTTGACAAGCTGGCGATGAACAGATGCTGAAATCTGGTCACACTAAGCACTTCAGTGCTTGACTATATATCTGCCAGCCTTGCCATAGGAATGGGTATGAAATACTGGCAGTCAGGATGCCTGCTGTCAATATACCGAAAGCGGCATCCCAATGCCCAGGATCCAGACAAGGGTCGGGTAAATATACTTACCCTCCCCCTTCTCCCCCTAACCCCCTGTTTGTGCATCCTAACACTAACCCTCACCCCACCCTATCCTAACCCTAACCATCCCCATTAGTGCCTAACCCTCCCCCCATTGGTGCCTAAACCTAACCCCCCCTTACTGCCTAAACCTGACCCCCCCAATGGTGCTTACCCCTAACCCTACCCCAGGAGTACCTAACCCTAAACTCCCCCCGATGATGCCTAAACCTAACCCTTCCCCTGCAGTGATATCTTCAGCCGGGATGCCACATGTCAGGTTTATAACTACATCCATGCCATCAACTGATGTTTGGACAGTATGACTGATTTGAGGAGCAGTCTAATGGCTGTGAGGGGAAGCAGTGATCTTCCTACTCTAGGCTGGCAAGAAATTAGATGGAAATTTGAGAACATTACACATGTGAAAGGTATTGCTACCTTACTTATTGAACTTCGCTTATAGATAGAGACCTAAAAGTAGATTTAATTTTTGTCAGTTTCGCTGTCAATTCAAAACTGACATGCATCATTGGCAGCTTAGAGGCTTAAGTTAAAACCAGTAATATGCAGGCTCTAGTGAGATTCCGGTGAGTCTGCCTGTATTTCTAAAGCAGCTATCATTTAATAGGCAAAAACAGGTTGGCTTTGCCCTTTTAAATGAATGCTGATTTTCCTAACCATCAGTTTTAACTATTATTAAAAATCCCCCATCAATTCCCATCGGCTTTGATGCTCCTGTCCTGATAACAAACTATCAAGAGTCCCCTGTCCATCAGCGGTAGTCTTCAAGCACTACACAGATCAATAGGATCAGCGCAGGCTTTGAGGAAAAAAAAATAACGATGTTGGTTTCCCTTCGAAAATGATAACCAGCCATACAGTAGGTCTTAGCCTTTCTAAGCCTAGGCTGATATTGAAAAATAGGGAGGTGGGGTGGCATGGGTTCCCTCTGCCATAATGTCAGCAAGCTTTAGACTGGTCAGCTCAGGACTGGAATACCTAGCAAAGTGAGAAAAAATGGGGTCCCCTCTCCCTAAGTACAACCAGCCCTGGGAGCAGGTGGGTACAGTGGTAAAAAAGGAATAATATTAATAATAATATTGTTGTTTACAGATGGACTACTGCTCCAATAAATAATGAATTATGAGCTTGAAAATGTACTTTGAGACTATGGGTCCACAATAAAAAATTGATGAGGTTGAATACTTTTGCAAATCCCTGTATATATGAGATGGAAATGGGAGACAAGTCACCTACTAAGTATAATTGTTTGATTATACTTTGGTGCAAAATGTGCTAGTGAACAAAGGCCCTCATTCAGACCCACTCGCAAGCGGGCGCACGTACGTTAGGCGTACGTACAAAAATATTTAAATTCAATGGCTCGCTCGTATTTTCGTTCGCATCTAAAATTCCTCCCTAAACTGTGACGACCCCTCCTCTAACTAACGAGCGTACGAAATAGCGAGCGTACATCCCCGAAATGGCTTGAAAGGAACGCACGCACACGTATAAACAGGAAGTGGCCTTGTCAGATGTCGATTACCTGCTCCTTTATTCTGCCTACCTCCATCAATCGTATCATGCCAATCAATGTATCAATTAGCTTAATTGTTTGTTTTTTTTCAACACAATGCAAGAAACTTTACTCTTGTCCGTGTTTGTGTTTACCCGCAGAATACGTACGGATGAAACATTCGCTTTTATTGTTCAAAAAACATGTGAACCACAATTAAACAATTGTACTATTGCTGTGGATCCCCGCATATTTCCCTGGGTTCATTTCTTTATTTAAATTTGCTTACGCATGTCACTGCATCAAGCCTATCCTAACTCTCCAGAGATTTCTGGCCCTGTCGAACACATGACTCATACACTAACCAATAAAATTGCTCCTGTTAATTTCCAAAATACATTAGCCAATCAGAAAATTTTTACACACTTTATCAAAAATGATTTTTAAGAAAAACACCATTGCCATCATGAGAGCCTCCGCATTCACCAGGCGTGAGCTGCTGGTGCTTACGGAGGTCATGGATCGCCGGATCACCAGCCAGCCTCAACCCATGACCAACCGGCAGAAGCGCTCCGCGTATGCGGAGGTACGGTCCCGCCTGCGGTCCTTCGGCTCACGCCGCAACATCGGGCAGCTGGAGCGCAGGTGGTCCGACCTGCAACGGCGAACGCCCCGCTTGCTGGCATGCTTTCGCATGCAGATCCTGGCAAGTAAGTGTTATGTATTGTGGTTTTAATGTTTGTGTTTGTGGGGCAAACTGCGTGTGCATGTTTTCCTGTCTGTTCTATTTATTATTTGTACTCATATCTGCGTCTGCATGTTTTCCTGTCTGTTCTATTTATTATTTGTACTCATATCTGCGTCTGCATGTTTTCCTGTCTGTTCTATTTATTATTTGTACTCATATCTGCGTCTGCATGTTTTCCTGTCTGTTCTATTTATTATTTGTACTCATATCTGTGTCTGCATGTTTTCCTGTCTGTTCTATTTATTATTTGTACTCATATCTGCGTCTGCATGTTTTCCTGTCTGTTCTATTTATTATTTGTACTCATATCTGCGTCTGCATGTTTTCCTGTCTGTTCTATTTATTATTTGTACTCATATCTGCGTCTGCATGTTTTCCTGTCTGTTCTATTTATTATTTGTACTCATATCTGCGTCTGCATGTTTTCCTGTCTGTTCTATTTATTATTGGTACTCATATCTGCGTCTGCATGTTTCCCCTCTATTTCTGATTTTTTAATTCTACTGCTATTTTTTTTTGTTTTATTTTTTATTTATTTATTTTTTTTTGTTTGGTTGCCCGGATTTGTCCATAAACTAAACGCAATTTCTTTGACATATTTTAGGGGGACAGCCAAGACTCCGCCGTCAACGTCCGTCCAGAGGCTTGACTTTTGTTGATTGTGAAGGTTTGCCTTTACCTCTTCCTGATGATTTAAGCATACACATATCATACCTGTGGGAATTTGTACCTAGGCCTTGTATTTTTGCCAGCCCACCCTTTTTATTTCTGTTTTTGGGTTTAGGAGTGATTTGGTTTTTTTTTTAAATTTTTCTGTGGATTCCCTATTGTTGTATTAACCCACACACTTTTCTCACCCACAGAGGAACAGAGGCGTCGGCAAGAGGTGGCGGATGTTGTGGGGCAGATGCGCCAACATGTAATCGGCCTTCTGGTGGCCCTCGACCAGCTGTCTGGCCTCCTTCGGCATTAGATTTTTTTTTTTGGTTCTATTTTCCAAATAAATTTATTAAGACAAATATACGTTGTGGCTCATTTTTAAAAACCAAAACCAAGATAGTTTAGCCTGACATAAGTAGACTGTTCCTGCAAGGATTTCCCTTTTTTAAAAGTTAGATTGTGTTTTGTCTTTGTATGTCAAACAGACACCAGAAACACATAACAGTAACAATGTCATTTCCCTTTTTGGGTGTAGTGTCAATTACAGATTTCTACATTTTCCAGGTTCCTACTTGGTGCGCAAGCTGCTTAGGCCAATCTTACAAATCCCAAGGTTGGGCCAGGCTTCCTTTTGGTGTGGATTGGGAAGCTGAAAACATATTTCAGTTTTGCTCAACTGGCGTCAGTACTGGTTTACCCCTTAGTCAAATGTAACTTGTGTTAACCTGGTTACACTTGCTGTTAACGTCCCAAAAAAGGAAGACCATTTCACTCTTCAAACATTTATTCACAACATAACAGAGAAAACAAAGTGGTCACTCCCAAAAAAAATACACAGTGATAAATTCAAATACAACACATACCAAGAAATAATTAAATAAAAACACAAAATCAAGAACTGGTTGACGAAGGACCATGCCAACATGATTCCACAAACATGGCATTGCGATATGGGTTCCAGAATATATGCCCAAAAGGACCAGATCCAGGTTTGGTAAGGGTAGCAGGAAGTAGTGAGCGTTGGAGTGCCAAAGATTATGTGAACAAACAGAAGATGGTGAGAAAAATAAAAATAAATTAGATGTTCACCAAAAAACACAAACACATTAGGTATAAACACTGGAGTTTTGTTCAAACTTACCTAAAAAATCTGGCCACCACATCATCGCGTATGGCCCCCCCACATACTGACCTTCGACCAACCTCGGGGGGGCCATCCTCAGGTAAGGCATCCTCTGGCTGCATTGGGACACCACTCCTTATGGCAATGTTGTGAAATATCCCACACAGGACCACAATTTTCGACACCATATCCGGCACATACATGAGCTCGCCACCAGAGCAGTGGAGGCATCTGAATCAGCCTTTTAAAAGGCCGATACAGCGCTCCACCACTTGCCTGGTGGCTGTAAGTGCGGAATTATACGCACTTTGTGGCCCTGGTGTGGGAGCCAAATAAGGAGTGAGCAGCCAGGACATGCAAGGGTATCCACTGTCTCCTGTTAACAAAAATAGACCACATCAGGAACACTGTGTATCAAGCTTAACATTGTTATGTACTAAAGGTCTCCACTTACCCAGAAGCCACGCATCACCAGCTTGTAGGTTGGTTAATTTCTGCCATATCCCTGATTGCCGGATGACGAAGGAGTCATGAGCACTTCCGGGTAATTTAGCATTCAGGGACAGGATCTGGAGGGAGGCATCACATACCACCATTACATTCAGGGAGTGATAGTGTTTCCTGTTTCTAAATATTGCCTCCAGCCATGCTGGAGGCTGAAGTGGTATGTGAGTACCATCCACAACCCCTATGATGTGTGGGAAGCCAGCTATTTGCGTCAGTGGTGGTATTGCTGTTGGACTGTCAATTTGCCGCTCAAGATCACTTTCTATTAATGAGAGAGTGTCTATGATGATTTTGGGAGGTAGACGGTAGCGTCTTAAAACCTCATCATCGGGCATTCCAAAAAGGGTGACACGTGTTCGAAATATCTGGGGCCTTGCATGCCTACGATGCCTACGCCTGGGACGAGTTTGAGGTTGGTCATCTTCCGGGAGCAGGGCCAGAACAATTCGCCCCAGATCTACCTGAAATTCAAAGTTTACAATGTAAGGCTTTTGACCCACCCCAAAAGTAAGAAAAAACAACTTAGCTTTCTGATACCATCCATAGCTGCTTACATGCCGTGGTATTGTCATGATACGTATAAACTGTAAAAAAGCCAACAATGAGACTTCAAAAATTTAGAGGGTGTTTTTTTTGATTAAAAATTGTTGCAAGCCAACACAGAAAATAGCGGAAAAACACATTTGGCCATCGATGAAAACGACATTGCACACCGTACGTCAAATAGGGTTCAAATGGACCCAAAAAATGGAAAAGGGAAAAGCAAAACTGGATTATATGATGAATAAGCCGTCAAAAATGCGGTAATTAAATCGCAAATGCAAGTCGCTACACCAACAGTCAAAAATGCGGTAATTAATTTGCAAATGCAAGTCACTACACCAACAGTCAAAAATGCGGTAATTAATTCGCAAATGCAAGTCGCTACACCAACAGTCAAAAATGCGGTAATTAATTCGCAAATGCAAGTCGCTACACCAACAGTCAAAAATGCGGTAATTAATTCGCAAATGCAAGTCACTACACCAACAGTCAAAAATGCGGTAATTAATTCGCAAATGCAAGACAAAAAATGGACTTACCCAACTCGAATATATAAGATTTCCACAAAAAACTTCTTTGGGTCCGAAAACCAAAAAAAACTAAAAAAGATGAAATGAGTGTTAAACAAATTAACGAACCACAAAACAGAAGAATACACCAATTGGCCACAAATTTGAATGCACAAAACTTACCAAATCAGGAAAGGATGTGGAAAAAATGAAAAAAATGCGTACGGAAAAACCAAAGAAATGTAGCAAAAACAAACAAAAAACCAACTCTGCCAAATCCTCCAACCGCAAACAACCAAATCCAAACCACTTAACCGACAACACTCCAACAACCCCACCTCGACTCCACACACACCAAGCCATAAATAGTGTTTATTTTCCCGCACAAATTAAGGATGAATCATAGGGACGCACAATCAATGATGCGGCCGCAAACTAAGGACGCATGTATAAATACGTCACGAAATCACATAGAATTTCTGGATGATTTCATGCTGGAAGCAGAGACATGGCTTCAAACCAGGGAAACAATGGTCAAAATTGCGGCGGTAAGGCCTTCATGCATTTTGTGTCAATGATTCTTTTAAAACATAATATTGTGCAAGTTGTGAAGTGGCTAAATCTGCATATTTACCCAAATAGGTGAGGAGGATGACATGGAAGAGACTGCTGGCCCCAGTCAACCCGCCAAAGCTGGCAAAAAAAAAAGGCAGCCACATTTCACAAGCAAGGAGATGGAGGTTTTGATTCAGAAGTGCGTTGACATCCTGCCCCAGGCAGCCAGGAATATGAGCCAAAGCCAGAAGTGGAGAATGTGGGAGGAGGTCGCCGTTGCTGTCAATAGGGTGGGTGATTATGTCCGTCTAGCCCGGGATGTCAAATGGCGGTAAGTAAACACTTTCCCATCCTATAAACAAACCCCATTGTAAAAAAAAGGATAATGGTTCCAAATTCATTCCACAGATGGGCAGACTTCAAATATCGTCTCAAACAAAAACTTGCCGACAGGGCTAGGCATGCAAGGGGGACAGGTGGGGGTCCCACCCCTGTGTCATTGGAGTTGACAGACTTAGAAGAGATGGCACAGGGGTGTGTGCAGGCTGTGGAGGTGTTTGGCGTGTCCAACATGGATACGGACATGGCAGACTTTGCGGCTCCTCATGTTGGCCAAGGTAAGTCTTGTGATGTCACCAACTCAGAAATGCTATTGTGCCAATATGTAGATTCTAATGTGAGTCTTTTCTCCAATTTCCTAACAGAGACAGAGGCGGATGAGTCTGCTCCAGAGGGGAGCCTTGGGCGCAGAATTTCTGCTGGCTCTGCAGGGGAGGAACCAGTACATCCGACTGAGGACCCTGCAGAAGCCAGTCCAGGGCGTGCCCCCTCGCAGGCAGTGGGCCTCCTCACAGAACTCAATTTTAAATCGGATTGCCATACGGAGATTCTGCAGAGGATGGACGCCAGTCTGATACGGGTGGCTGAGGCCCTGGAGCAAAATGCTGCGGCCAACGTGACCATTGGTCAGGCCCTGGCGGAAAATACCAGGGCCAACATCCGCATCGCCGATGCCCTGGAACAGCTCGTTCGCCAGCACATGGTGGAGCCGACCTCCCTTCCTGCCGGAACATCCGGATCCTCCACCTCTGGCACAACATCAGCCAATCCTCCAAATGTGCCTAGCCCTGTGCCTAGTCCAGAGGCCACAACATCTGCCTCTGGACAGGCCAGCCCGATGGCATCCCGGACCCGGTCTGGCGCCCACCCTCACCCAGCCAAACGGGCGAGAAAACGGTGACAGCAATGGCGACTTTTCCCACACTCCTTCTGTGCTTGGCTCATATTCCTTTCTGGTCAAAACTTCCCTCTCCTTTCTTGTGAAATGTTTTTAAATTTTGTATTTACGCTTATGTTAGTAGTTATGTTATATTTTTTTTTGGATCAAATATCTTGGCCACAAAAAAAGGCAATACAATATTAGGCCAATTTGTTTGTGTGTAAACAATAAATTAAAAACAAAACACTGACATTGTATTGTGACATTATTGTACAAATGGGTTACATTTAATCCTGGCCTTAAACGCAAAAACTGACCCTCTTTAAAAAAAAAAAAGGCCTCTTTAAGGAACGTTTAAAAAATCACATAGCGATGCAAATTCCACAGTAAACCAAAAAAAAGGGGAGCTAATTAAAAGATGATGACATTATTGTTACAATAGGCCATAACCACCAAATTGTGGCCAAAATAAAACCCCAAAAATGTACGCTAATTGATTGTGTAATCATGACATTAGCAGCTCTGATTTCCACCTGCGTACGCTTTTGTGCTTTCCCAATAAACTGCTTTCCAAACACATACCAAGCCGGATTTCAATCCAACACTAATTACTTTACTGACCAGCCGCGATTAATCGCTGCACCATCGTGGAGTCCCGGGACGGAGGAGAAGGCCATCGCCAATGTGGTCGAGTAATCCTGACCCTAAGCTGTGCGAGCATTTTGAAGGGAAAGCGGATGTTTCAGTGACGTATGAGACGGTCCGAACACATTTGACGTTCGCATCTGCTAATGTATGTACGCCCCAAAAACGCCTCGCCACGCCTGCGTTTTTTCATCTCCACCCCCGTCAACACCCAAAAACGCCCTGTTCTGTCAATCACATTTGACATGTCACTTCCTGTACGCTATTTTAGGAACGAGAGAAAAAAAGCTCGCAATCTGCCGTACGCACATGCGCAGTGTAACACCGACGCATGCGCGGTTAGTCAACATCGGAACGCAACGAGCGTACTGTTGTTAACGTGCGGCTCTGAATGAGGGCCGAAGGCCCTCATTCAGCAGTGCATTCTAGTGCACTGCTGAACACAGATTCCTGATGATTGGGAATCTGCGCAGGTGCCTGATCCTTTCTGCGCATGTGCTCGCTCTGAATCAGGGCATACCTTTTTTAAAAAATTCTTGCCTCCAGGTTGCTTGCGCAGCTGTGGGTGACCATCGGCATTGCGAGGAGACGGGTCTCAGCACCCGCAATGCCAAGTGGACTTCCTGCTCGAATAGAGCAGGAAGTCCACTACTGACATTTCGAGTGATGTCAGTAGGGCCGCCCACAAACGGCAGGCGTTCCTTCAGGAACGCCTGCGTTTGTACAGCCTCCCCGCCTACAAAACGGGGCGAGCTGTCGAACAACATTGACAGCTGCCCTGTATTGTAGCGAGCCCTGGAGCAAGTGATTTCTCACTCGCTATGGGGCTTGCGCACGCGAGTTGTGCATTGGCCCACCATTGCACTCACAAGCGGGTCTGAATCAGGCCCATAGTTTGGCATGCAGACTGTCATTGATTGACAGTCTGCTGCCTTTTGTGGGTGGGGAGGGGGCAGTGATGTTGCTGCCATTGAGGGGGAGGAAAGAGACCAGGATCTCCGTCGGCTGATGGAGATTTCTTGGCTTCTTCCTCTCATCTGTGGTGGTCGGCTGCATGACCACATGGGTCACCTTAGCCGGTCGATGTTCCGCAGATCATCCGATGCTGTGTTGGACAATGCAGCTCGGATAAGTAATGCAGCAGGAGGCATGATGCCTCCTGTTCATTACCATATCTGCACAGACAGAATTGCAAAACTGCTTGCGAGCAGCTTTGCAATTCTGTCCGAAGCGCAATAAGGCCCAAAAACCACATACAGTAAACCAGATAGTCTTTCTTTAAATCATTAGCTTCCATTGATGTCTGTATAATTCTGATTCAGTCCCTCTTACCCAATTTGGGTTTCATATGAACAGACAAGGTGGCCACTAGTGTAATATGCAAACAAAGTTTTTTTAGCCAAAGGAGAATAAAACATATTGTAAAAATTGCTATAAAAAATACATATAAAATAGCTTATCTGTTTTAGTTCAAAATTAGGGATCAAAATGTGTACAAGGTGTCTAAAGCCCAAATGCTCTTCTGCATCTTTGATGGCAGCACTGTCTAGTTCCCTTGGGTGCTGCCAATATGTAACTCCTGTAGGTCATTATCTCGTTCATGTGGAGATGAGTGACTGCAGGCTCACATATTGTAAACTATTTTCTAGAGATGTTGCAGACCCTTGTGTTTTGGTTTTGGTGTTTTGGTTTTGGAAAAACCACTCTCAAATGATGTGGTTTTGGAAAAACCTCCCTTTTAGTGTTTTGGTTTGGTTTGGCTTTGGTTTAGGATTTCTTTAAAATTGATAACAACAGCTAAATTCATGTAATTTGGACCTGTTTACATGCAATCGAAAACCTGAGATTCGGTTTTAAATCTGAGTTCCAAATTTACAGCAGACTCGAGCCGGGACTTTATTCTAGTCAGTACCCCAAAAGTGATTCGTGATAGAACTTGATTCGACTTGGAACTTAAAATTTAGTTTTTCACTCTCTGATTACATTTCTCAAAATGATTAACACAATGAGACTAAAAGTCCAATACGACTCCAATACACACTGCTAGTTCCTCCTAAAAAAATGTACTATAGGTGATTGTGATGTGTGCTCTAAATATACTATGGGTAATAATGATTGTGAGGTATGCTCTTGCCCAATGTGGTATCTATAAATTATAAAACTGGTATTTCCAAATAATTTCAATCCGAAAAAGGCTACATCTTAAGTACTCATTTTTTAAAATGCACATTCCAACAAAATGATTGTTGATATGGTTTTTTTTGCAGAAATTACTTATCAGGGTAATTTTCTTTGATTTTTCATTTGTGCCAATAGTCTGTAAGTGATGTGACTGTTTCATATTTTAGTAAATTTCAGTACAGGGCTGGTAACCTCTGGCCAGGGTGCTCACTGTTCTTACCATTCATAAAGAGTGTCTTATTTCTCCTACTTCTTTCATAGCATTCCTACTTCTTCCAAAATTACAGTTTTACAATGGCTTTCTATATTAGAAATGACACAGGATAATTCGAAGGATATTATTCATAATAAGTGAAGTCTCTCTAGGTAGTTTTCAGTGTTGTGATGGAAAATAAAATTGAAAATAAAAAAAGCCTTTTTTTTAGTTCTTTTATAACCCCACTGAGAGAACTGTTAAGGATTGACATATTGATTTTACTACTGACTTGCTGTGATAATACATAATAAAGATGAAATTAAATCCTACATCTGAGCTAGCAATATGTCTCAACATGGACAAAGTCTGGATATATTTTAAGTGCATATTCTAGTTACATGGGAGAATAGTAGGATAAGGATGATTATCAGAAAACTGCCCTGCTGTTTACTATAACTGAGTCTACAGTTATAGATATGTATAATACCTTCACATTTATGGGGAAAGTATTCCTAAAAATATATGAACAGTTCCGTATAACCTATGCACAAAAAAATCAAATGCATTCCACATGGAAACGTTAAATAAGTAAAGTGAATAGATGGCAGTTACTTAATATAATATAGCTATGATGATTTAAGTACTCTCAGTGGTCTCTACACAATCATCCAGTCATAAGCAGATAGACCGTCCAGGTGATATTCAACATCATCATCAATATGTATCTTTGAACTATGCCTTCAGTGCCTAGAACAGAAAGCCTACTAAAAGGATATGTCCACAAATAATGATGTCTTCACATACCTTTACTGTACACAGCATATACTTGCCCACACCTACTTACTCCCATTTTGCATCTCCAGGCATAAGAGGACACAAGTCAGTAAGATGCAATATCTAGATATCTAAGACTACAAATGCCCACACAGGCAGAGGGAAGAATGTGTTCTTATCTCAACTGATGTTGCCCTGGCTGGTGCAAAATATATTTTTATTTGTTACTAATTTTCCAACCCACTAATTGTTCCCAATATCAAATTGATTTTGTAGATATGAGCCATACACATGAAAATGTGGGCTTATTAATAGCCAATATCCTTTTTATCAAACCATGACAAACTAGTGACTATTCTCAGCACTTTGAGAAAGAGCATGTTAACAAATAGTAGTGTAATGTGATAGTCATCCTCATATGTGGCCAGGTAAGGATTCAATGTTACCAGTGAGAAGCTCAAATGTGGTATAGGCAACAAAGAGCAAATGTGCTAAAGCAACAGCAATCTTCTAAGAAGAAAAGCAATATTGTTGATCCAGTACTTCCTCATTTTCATCAAACGTGTTTTTTGAATTTAGAAAATGTGACTGTGCACAATAAAAATCAATCTCTATTTTCAGATTCTGGTGACATACTGTAGCCTCACTAAGAAAATTATGTAGTAAGACTAATTTTAAGGAAAATATTCTGAAGTTGTATCAAGCGTTAATAATAATTTCATGTGGTCATGCAACCAAATGAAACTACCATGTAGCAGGTACCATGTGTAAAATATATTGGGGCAGATGTATGAAGCTCTGGAAAGTGATAAAGTGGAGAGTGATAAACGACCAGCCACTCAGCTTCTAACTGTCATGTTACAGGCTGTTTGAAAAACGATAATTGGGAGCTGATTGGTTGATCGTTTATCACTCTCCACTTTATCAATTTCCAGAGCTTCATACATCTGCCCCATTGTGTGCAGAAAAAATAACCTGCCCTACCAATTACACCTAATAATATAACTCACCCCTCCCCAAACAAGACCCATTATCCTGTCAAGGAAAGAATATTGTGTCATAGAATATACTCATCAATGGCTTAGTAAATAGATAACACAATACTAGAGTGGTATGGGTGTTGATTCTCCATCACCAGTAACCGTTTAAGCAAGCAGCAAGAAAGCAGTTTCCATCTTAAGAGATAAAAGCCATACATTATGTAATAGAGAAGTAAAAATTGTCAATTTTGGAAAATATCTTTTGAGTGATGTTGAAAATATAGCAATAGTCAAGTATGTAAATATGCACAAAGACTCTGGCTGAGGTTGCTAGGGAACAGAACTTGGAATGTCATTTTAAATGCTACATATGGAAAGGTATCATTTTGGAGAAACACATAAAACCTGGCAAACCTAACCTTTCCAAAAATCCAAAGAACATCTCAGTTGTATATTTTTAGCATTGTTATTCTTGCCAGTGGTGATGAAGGTGATGATGCTGTACATGTTGATCATTGTAGAACTCAATCACAAGTTTTAGTTGGCAGTCATCATCACTGCCAACTAATGTTTATAACATTTCCAGAGGATAATTCTAAATCATTTTTGGCTGTGACTGCTCAAGATATCTACTACAACAATTATACAGGCTAAAAAGTAAAGTATGACACATTCTAGAGCTCACTTCTTTGTAGTAGAAATCTGCATCTACTGTACATCATTTTAGAAATGAATAGGCTGTGCTTCATACCCCAAGAAATGCCCTTTACCTTTAAACTTTGAAGAACCTACCTTATCTTTTTACTAGCTAAGTTGTGCTTCCTGCTGCTTTGACAGATATTATGTATTGCAAAGTTCAAATAGGGAAAAGAGGATCAGACCCAAAAACTTGTAAACTAAAGGGAATTAAGATTTGCAAACAGAATTTTTGTAAAAAAATTTTTTGCAATGGTTTGCAAATTATAACAGATCATTCATCTGAGTCATAAGTACCAAAAGTTCATAAAAACCTAGCCATTTGTACAGATACCAAAGAGCTTAAAGAGACAGATGAACACTTTAACCAAGTTACATAAGCAATTACTTCAAATAAATGTAAATAAATTATGCTTTTCATTTTCACACCATACATGTCTGGATTATTTATGCTCAGATATGTTGTTTTAAAAATGGTAGACATAGTGTTGTCAAGTTTAAAGACAACATGAAGTCATTCACACATTAAAATATAGAAATAATTGACATTAACATGATTAAGCAATATTACACGTATCATAAACCAATCCATAGATAAAGAAGGAACCAGTCTGGATAAAGATTATCCTTCGGCATCCTAGAAGTTTATTTATTTATCTTACAATGTAAACATTAAACTTTTGCTATGGACGATTTCTCATATTACCTTGAAGGCAGCACAGATAGGGGTTATTTCAATAAAGTGTGATATTGAATAGCGCTGAGAATGAGTGCTGTAAACCTGTGACCAGAGGGTTTCTACTTGCACCATCCTGAGTTGTGAACAGAATTCAGACTACACTAGTGCCGCGATGCTAGTTGTGGGTATACAGCATGCACTAACAGCATCCCTCCTGGCAAGTAGAAGAATGCCATTTGCTGTGATAAAACCCCTGTCATTAGACATGGTAAACTGCATCTCCCGAATTAAGTGCCAGGGCATGATGCAGACAATAAAATAGATATGGACACTCATTCCTGGTGATATTTAACATCATATTTATTTGAATTCCCCCCATAGTAGTTTAAACATTTTTTATTCTGGCAAGACTTCGAATGGAAAAAATTTTGCTGTTCCGATAGTGTGCCCCTTATATTTTAACAGTACAGACCAATGCACTATCAGAAGCTGGAATACTAGTGCAGTACTAGAGAAAAGATTCCTTTTAAAGATAAAAAAAATGTGGCCACTTCTAGATCTTTAGAACAACCCTCCTGAAACTTGTTGAATAACTAGTAAAATTACTTTTTTGCAGTTATGTCTTATGACAATGCCAGTTTGTAGACCATGGAAACATTCCAACATAAAGGTTCCCCAGAAGTAGACTACAAAGTACTAGAAGTATATGTCACCAATCAAAAGTTTTAACACCACAGAAAATACCAATCTCCTAACACTTTTCTTTATACTATAAGTCTTATTTCTCTCCCTTTATCTCATTTTCATAGTCTCAGTCCGCAAAGGAAATTTTTAAACAACTCTACAAATTTAAGTGCACCAATGCACCTGTTCCATACTGTATGTATTAGAGATGTGTGCTGATGCCTGTGTTTTGGTTTTGGATCTGGATTCATCTTCTTGTTTTATTTTTGGCTTTGCAAAGCCACCTTCAAGTTTTTTTGTCTTGGTTCTTGATCAGGGTTTAAAAAAAATTGATAGAAAGTTTTAAAAAGCAGGTAAAATCATGTAATTTTTGCAATCCAAAACCCAAAATTTGGATTTAAAATCCAAATACCAAAGTGCAGGAAGGTCAGAACTGTTACTCTGATCTATCTGGATCTCATCAGGAGATCAGAACAGCAACTCAAATCTGTCCAGATTCACAAAATTTGGGTGGATTCAGATTTCTGGAGAACTGAACCACAAATCTCAAGTATGAATGAATATTTCCTTAAAATAACAAGTGGTGGGTTAAAACATGGCTCTGGGGCTGTGAACAATGAAATAAGATAAGAATAACACTTTCCTTAGAACCATTTGTAGGCACTTAGGCACATTGAAAAAAAAAATCTTGATGTTAGTGGTACATAAAAAACATCACATAGCATAACACTGTAAAACACAAATTAATAAAAACAACAAATGAAATAAATAAATTATCCAAACATAACAGATGAAATATGAACTGATTTTAACTGATAGTAACTGAAGAGGGTGTAAAGCCCCTTAGGTATTGAGCTTACTAAAGCACTGCACAGAAAAGCATCTACAGATGTGCCCACGTTCATTGTGGCTGATCAAGGCACAAATGTGCCCACGAATCATGCTATGCACCATGCTATGCTATGACGTGTCCCTGATCATGGGAGTGCATCTCCATTCAATCCTATGGAGACGTGAAAGAGCGTCCCCAATCACGGGGGTGCATCTCCCATTATATCCTATGGAGACACGAATGTGCATCTCCGATTGCGAGAGTCCATCTTGTGCCACTCATAGCGCGATTCGCTGCACTATGGACAACAATGTAGCTGGGCAGATCTGTAGGTCATACAGTAGATATAGGAATCTGCACATGGACAGTTATTACTTCTCCCCTGGAAACAGATATGTACAGTAGTAGAATTCTTGATTCCATAAAACAGAAAGTCTCACAATAGTGTTTTACCATAAAATGTGATATTTACTAATATAAAACAATATAGTAAACTTGTAACCAGATGGAGATGGCTATAGGTATTAAAATCAAGTTGTTTGGAGAGAGGGCATTCCTTACACAAACTGTATCAATGATCCATTTTGTGTAAGGGCTCACACTAGCTTAAAATGGGGTCATAGTGTTTATTTGAAAGACAGTATTAATAAAACCATGAGAAATTTACACTCAAATACAGATGTGTCCTGCTAAATCTTTGCAGATCACGCTACAAATGTTACAGTACGCTATAGTACACACTACGATTTCACAATGCAATCCTATGGAGGTACAAGTATGAACACAGTTTACGTATCTGCTTGCAGGCTCGCGCCTCATGCATTGCATGGCGCAATTCGCTGCGTATGCAGCAACGATGTAGCTGGACACATCTGTACACCACATCTTGATCTGAGTGTTTCTAGTAAATCACGGTAGTTATTTATTCTACAAAACCCCACAAATAGTGCAACATGTTCTTATAATAGGTTTATATGAGAAGAGGATATACTCACATTTGGGTCAATAAAATCTTGTTTGTTAGAATTAGGGGTGAGCGGGTTTGGATTTCTGAAATCCGAACCCCCCCGAGCCCCCCGATCCGAGTTTGATCCGAGTCAGGCTCGACTTTTCCCGCCTGACTTGGATTCTGAAATCGAGGCAAAACATCATCTTCCTGCCTTCCGAGTCTCGCGGGTTTTGGATCCTATATAAGGTACCCGCGTCGGTGCCATTTTCTCACTCGGCTGTGGACAGTGAAGAGGGAGGGTGGGAGTTAGGGCTGGCTGGGCTGTGTAGTGTAGTGTAGTGTAGTGCAGAGTAGTGTTGTGCTGTGCTGTGCTGCGCTGTGCTGCTGTTGTCCACTAATTCAAAGTCCATAGGGGCTGGCTGTGTTGTGCTGTGCTGCTGTTGCTAATAGGGGCTGTGTCCACTACTTCAAAGTCCATAGGGGCTGGCTGGACTGTGTTGTGCAGTCAGTTGTCCATAGGGGCTGTGTCCACTCCAAAGTCCTGTGCAGTGTCCCAGTCCTAAAGGGGTGCTGTAGTGTTGTCCAGGGGGTGCTCTGTCCATCAGGGGTGCTCCCCCCAAGTGCTAAAAAATAATATTTTTTTGTGTTTGTGAATTGTGTGCGCAGTAGCCGCACGTGCATCAACAAAGTAGTGCCAAGCGTGCGCCTGTGTCATAAGTAAAGGGCTGGCTGGCTTGACCGTTAAAGGGTGCTGTAACCCCCAAAGTACACTCCAGTCCAAACCAAAAAAAAAATAATTTTCTGTGTTTGTGAATTGTGTGCGCAGTAGCCGCACGTGCATCAACAAAGTAGTGCCAAGCGTGCGCCTGTGTCATAAGTAAAAAGCCAGCTGGCTTGACCGTTAAAGGGTGCTGTAACCCCCAAAGTACACTCCAGTCCAAACCAAAAAAAAAATTAATTTCTGTGTTTGTGAATTGTGTGCGCAGTAGCCGCACGTGCATCAACAAAGTAGTGCCAAGCGTGTGCCTGTGTCATAAGTAAAGGGCCGGCTGGCTTGACCGTTAAAGGGTGCTGTAACCCCCAAAGTACACTCCAGTCCAAACCAAAAAAAAAAATATTTTCTGTGTTTGTGAATTGTGTGCGCAGTAGCCGCACGTGCATCAACAAAGTAGTGCCAAGCGTGCGCCTGTGTCATAAGTAAAGGGCCGGCTGGCTTGACCATTAAAGGGTGCTGTAACCCCCAAAGTACACTCCAGTCCAAACCAAAAAAAAAATTATTTTCTGTGTTTGTGAATTGTGTGCGCAGTAGCCGCACGTGCATCAACAAAGTAGTGCCAAGCGTGCGCCTGTGTCATAAGTAAAGGGCCAGCTGGCTTGACCATTAAAGGGTGCTGTAACCCCCAAAGTACACTCCAGTTTAAACCAAAAAAAAAATTAATTTCTGTGTTTGTGAATTGTGTGCGCAGTAGCCGCACGTGCATCAACAAAGGAGCAGCGCCAAGCGTACGCCTGTGTCCCATAAGTAAAGAGCCAGCTGGCTCATTTCTTAAAGGCTGGTGTAACCCACAAAGTGCACTACTCTCAAGCAAAATTAAAAAAATATTTTCTGTGTTTAGCTGCACGTATATATCAAATCGATATAACATAAATGGAGGAAAAAACTTTCTCCGATAAAAATAAAATAGAGAAAGATCAAGAACCACTTCCTCCTAGTGGTGAAGCTGCTGCCACTAGTCATGACATAGACGATAACATGCCATCAATGTCGTCTGCCAAGGCCGATGCCCAATGTCATAATAGAGGGCACATACAATCCCAAATGACAAAGTTCAGGAAAATGACCTTGAAAAAAACATTTAAATCAGCTGAAGAGAAACGTAAACTTGCCAATATGCCATTTACGACACGGAGTGGTAAGGAACGGCTAAGGTCGATCCCTAGTATGTTCATGACTAGTGGTTCAGCTTCACATGACGATGGAAGCCCTCCTCCCACAAACAAAATCAAAAGAGTTAAGCTGGCAAAAGCACAGCGAAGAACTGTGCTTTCTAAGAAGATATCACAAATCCCCAAGGAGAGTCCAAGTGTCGTGGTGGTTGCGATGCCTGACCTTCCCAGCACTGGACGGGAAGAGGTGGCTCTTTCCACCATTTGCACGCCCCCTGCAAGTGCTGAAAGGAGCACCCACAGTCCACTTGCTGATATGCCAATTGAAGATGTCACTGTTGAAGTACAACAGGATGAGGATACTGGTGTAGCTGGCGCTGAGGAGGAAGTTGGCGAGGAGGATTCAGATGGTGATGTGGTTTGTTTAAATCAGGCTCCGGGGGAGACAGTTGTTGTCCATGGGATGAAAAAGCCCATCACGGTCATGCCTGGGCAGAAGACCAAACATTCCACCTCTTTGGTCTGGCAATATTTCTATCCAAATCCGGACAACAACTGTCTTGCCATATGTACCATATGTAAAGGTGAAATAAGTAGGGGTAGGGACGTCAGCCACCTAGGAACATCCTCCCTTATACGGCACCTGCAGCGCATTCATAATAAGTTACTGTCAAGTTCAGAAACTTTGGCTAAGAATGTAAGCAGTCCAGGGACACCTAAATCCCGTTGTCCTGTTGTATCCAAGCGCCTGCAAACCACACCGTCAACTCCCTCCTCATCAATTTCCTCTTTAGTCAGGATCGGAAGTAGTCCTGCAGGCCATGTCACTGGCATGACTGACTCTCCTATCCGGGATTCCTCCGGAGGATCCTGCATTGCTACGCCTACTGCTACCGCTGCTGCTGTTGCTGCTGCTGGGAGTCGTTCATCATCCCAGAGAGGAAGTAGGAACACCACTACTTTTACTAAACAATTTACCCTCCAACAGTCCTTAGCGAGGAGGATGAAGTACGACAGCAGTCATCCTGAAGCAAAACGTATAACTGAGGCCTTGGACTGCTATGTTGGTGTTAGATGTGCATCCGGTATCCACCATTAGTGCAGTGGGATTTAGACAATTGATGGAGGTAGTGTGTCCCCGGTTCCAAATCCCATCTAGATTCCACTTCACTAGGCAGGTGATACCGAGACTGTACAGAAACGTCAGAAAAAGTGTCCTCAGTGTCCTGAAAAATGCCGTTGTACCCAATGTCCACTTAACCACGGACATGTGGACAAGTGGAACAGGGCAGACTAAGGACTATATGACTGTGACAGCCCACTGGGTAGATGTATCACCTTACGCAGCAACAGCAGCAGCGTCATCAGTAGCAGCATCTCAGAAATGCCAGCTCGTTCCAAGGCAGGCTACGCTGTGTATCACAGGTTTCATTAAGAGGCACACCGCCGACAACCTCTTAGAGAAACTGAGGGAAATCGTCGCCAAGTGGCTTACCCCACTTAGACTCTCCTGGGGATTTGTGATATCTGACAACGCCACCAATATTGTGCGGGCATTACATCTGGGCAAATTCCAGCACGTCCCATGTTTTGCTCACACAATAAACTTGGTGGTGCAGAATTTTCTGAAAAGCGACAGGGGCGTGCAGGAGACGCTTTGGGTGGCCCGAAAAATTTCTGGCCACTTTTGCCATTCAGCGACTGCGTGCCGAAGACTGGAGCGCCAGCAAACACTCTTGAACCTGCCCCGCCATCACCTGAAGCAAGAGGTTGTGACGCGGTGGAACTCAACCCTCTATATGCTTCAGAGGATGGAGGAGCAGCAAAAGGCCATACAAGCCTATACATCCACCTATGACATAGGCAAAGGAGGGGGTATGCACCTGACTCAAGTGCAGTGGAGAATGATTTCCGTGTTGTGCAAGGTTCTCCAGCCCTTCGAACTTGCCACACGTGAAGTCAGTTCAGACACTGCCAGCTTGAGTCAGGTCATTCCCCTCATCTGGCTTTTGCAGAAGCAGCTGGAGAAAGTGAAGGAGGAGCTAAGACGGAGCAATTCCACTCGGCATGTGGGACTTGTGGATGAAGCCCTTCATTCGCTTTGCCAGGATTCCAGGGTGGTCAATCTGTTGAAATCAGACCACTACATTTTGGCCACAGTGCTCGATCCTAGGTTTAAAGCCTATGTGGTGTCTCTCTTTCCGGCCGACAAAAGCCTGCAGAGGTGCAAAGACCTGCTGGTGAACACACTGTCAGCTGAAGCGGAACGTAACACGTCAACAGCTCCTTCTTCAATTTCTCCCGCAACTGGGGCTGCCAGGAAAAAACTTAGGTATCCTAAGCAACCCGCTGGCGGTGATGCAGGGCAGGCAGGACCAAGTTTGGACATCTGGTCCGGACTGAAGGACCTGGCAACAATTTCTGACATGTCTACTGTCACTGCATATGATACTGTCACCATTGACAGAATGGTGGAGGATTATATCGGTGACAGCATCCAAGTAGGCATGTCAGACAGTCCATACCTGTACTGGTAGGAAAAAGAGGCAATTTGGAGGCCCCTGTAGAAACTGGCTCTATTTTACCTGAGTTGCCCCCCCTCCAGTGTGTACTCCGAAAGAGTGTTTAGTGCAGCCGGGAACCTTGTCAGCGAAAGGCGTAGGAGGTTGCTTCCACAGAATGTGGAGAAGATGATGTTCATCAAAATGAATTATCAGCTCTTCCAGGGAGACCAGCCTCCAGAACGTACAGAGGGACCTGTGGTGGTGGATTCAAGTGGGGACGAGTTAATACTTTGTGAGGATGAGGATGTACACACTGAAGAGGGTGAGGAATCGGTGGATGATGAGGATGAGGATGACATCTTGCCTCCGTAGAGCCAGTTTGTGCAGGGACAGATTAATTGCCAGCTTGTTTTGTGGGGGCCCAAACAAACCAATCATTTCAGCCACAGTTGTGTGGCAGACCCTGGCGCTGAAATGATTGGTTTGTTAAAGTGTGCATGTCCTGTTTATACAACATAAGGGTGGGTGGGAGGGCCCAAGGACAATTCCATCTTGCACCTCTTTTTTTTCTTTGCATTATGTATAGTTTGGGGACTAGTTTTTCAAACTGCCATCCTGTCTGCCACTGCAGTATCACGCTTAGATGGGTCACGTGTTTGTGCCGCCCACTCGTGTCGCTTAGCATAGTCATCCAGCTACCTTGGTGCAACCTTTTGGACATAAAAACACTATTGTGAGGTGTGAGGTGTTCAGAATAGACTGGAAATGAGTGGAAATTAAGGTTATTGAGGTTAATAATAGCATAGGAGCAGAAAAACCTACAAATTCTGTGATTTTAGCTGTTTTTATGCTTTTTTTTAAAAAAATACAGATCCAAAACACAAAACCCAGAGCCCAAAACACGGAAGGGTGGTTTTGGCAAAACCAATCCAGATCCAAAACACGAAGAAAGATCCAGATCCAAAACCAAAACACAAAACACGAAAAGTGGCCGGTGCACACCCCTAGTTAGAATGATCATATTCACAAATTCAGAATTTGCTGAGTGATATGATCCTCTAATACACCACTCCAATGCATTTCCCAAAAGAGCAACCTTGACTTTGTCATCAGTTTCACACTTTACATCTAGAATCTTATGCTGCCTTGTTGCCATCACATTCCAAACATCAGAGTACACTCCGTTCTTATGCAGGGCATTTCAAAAACCCTTACCAATTTTCTCATTATCTCCTGTCTTGACTACTGCAACCCCCTCTATCTGGCATTCCTTCATCCAACTTTGTATGATAACATTTGTCCAAAATCCCACATCAAGTCTAATCTGTTTTGCTTACATCTGCTGTACAACTCTGCAAGTCCCTACAGTCGTTCCCCATTACTTATAGAATTCAATTCAAGTTACTCACCCTGTCCGCCAAAGCCATAACCAACTCTACGCTTTCATAGATCTCTGTTTTCTAGGAGTTGAAATTCCTTTCTTTGACTTAGACCTGCACCACTTTTACTCTCTGATAACTATCTCTTAGTCCCGATTCTAAAATGTCTACCTTATCCTACTCCCTTCCCAGTCTAACCGTACTCTCCACTAACATTCAAACCTTCAAAATGTTCTGTGTGTGCTGCTTAACTAAAATGATATTGATGATGATGATTATAATTAATTTAGTTAATTCTTGAAACTTCAGATGTTTGGAGGGCAATCACAATACTCTGATATGGGTAAGTAGTGACATTAAAGCATATTAATTTGCTTCATGGGAAACTGCCTTGTGTCACAGCTGGGAGGAGGCAGGCCTACTAGGCACAATAAACTGGGGTGGCTTTAGGAATGAACTTTTCATGAAATCTCGATAGCACAGAATAAAAGTAAATAGAGTTTATTCACAGGAGAAATATAATAGCAATTTCTCACATAAAGTCTCAACAACACTGATGTTCACATAAGCAATAATGAGTATAGGAGAAAACCCCCCTTTATAGGCTTTAACACAGAAAAGTTAATATGGTAGGGAACCCCGAGTCCACTATGAGGCTAACACCTCAGGATGGTATAGAGGAGCTTCACCTGGGTGGAACCATGTAGTGATGGAGATCCGGAGCAGAGTGAGCCCTGTGATATGGTGAAAGACAGAGCAGGGTTGAGCCCTGTGGTGCAGTGAGGTCGGAGCAGGGTTGAGCCCTGTGATGCGATGAGGTCGGAGCAGGGTTGAGCCCTGTGATGCGATGAGGTGGAAGCAGGGTTGAGCCCTGTGATGCAGTGAGATCGGAGCAGGGTTGAGCCCTGTGATGCGATGAGGTCAGAGCAGGGTTGAGCCCTATGATGCGATGAGGTTGGAGCAGGGTTGAGCCCTGTGAAGCGGTGTGGTTCCAGAACAGGGTTGAGCCCTGCGGTGTGACTAGAATCCGGAACAGGGTTGAGCCCCGCGATGCGGTGATGATAACTGTAATGGTGCAGTTGATAACTATAACGAAGATGGATTCAACGTCCACAAGAGTGAGAGGCAACAGGCAAAGTAAATAGTGTAGCAAAAGGTGATACCACAGCAGTGGAGCAGAAAGCAATACTTAGGCAATGGCTATGCTGAGCTCTGTAGTGCAGCTGGTAACTGGCATCAGAAGGTAAGCTGGAACATGAGTGGAGAAATAGCAAAGTCCACAGCAACCCACAGGCACAGCAGGGATCTGTCAGGAGTCCAAGAAAGACCTGAAAGTAATGTTGCACAGACACTGAGACACAGTTAGTAACAGGCTTTATACTAGAGGTCTGTGATCGATAAGAAGTTCAGAACATGTGACCCAAATGGAATCAGGATTGAAATAATGAGCAATCTAGGAATCCCACAACCTGACAACACCTTGGAAACAGATGATCACTTTAACTGTCTATTCCCTGTATGTGAAGGATGCCAGCAAGCATGATAGGTCCTCCAACCACCACAAAGGAACTTTGGTAAAAGTAATCTATCTTTATGTACTGAAGTAGTTGCAGTCCTGACACCTTGATTGCAGCATTAAGATCTAGTGCTGCCACCAAATCTACATCTTTTACTGTACCAGTTAACAATAGATCTGACTTCTGAATTATTCCAGAATAAGGATCACCTCTCTATCTTCACAGCTCCTTCATTCATTTAATAAACAAAACATATGCAACATGCACAGTAGATGTATTGCATGTTGGATGTATGTCTGTTCTTTTCTGTAAGATTTGCATTTCTGTAATATGCTGTCTACTAAAAATTGGTAGGCATACACAGGGGCACTGAGAGGCGGGGAACGGGTACTAATTACATGGATGAGGGCTTGTTGGAGGGGCCCAGGTCTGCTGCCACTCCCCATTACCTAGACTACTCACTGCTGCTCAGAAGCAGCAGTCTCCTCTACCTGTGGGGGGGAGCGATCACATGTATCACGCCCCTCTGGATTATCACTAGGCTGAGGTTATCACAGCACCCCTCTCCACAGCGCACAATGCCACTTCATGGCACTGCAACTAGACTTTTTCCTTTTTAGTAAGGGGTTGTGGTCACAAGTCCCGTGATTAGGCCATGCACCTTCCCCCAGGCCCAGGCCAGCTATTAATGGCCCTGGGCATACATCTGTATGTATTATATAGTAGATGGTCTAAGCCAAAGAGGTAAGTCTACCAGAGGTTTGTGGCATTTAGCTGTCAACTGAACAGGTTTGTTCCAAAGTAGAATTCATTAGAAAGGAATAGTTGTGGTGCTTCTCCAGCCTTGTTGGGATAAGTGGCTTAAAATGGACACAGAAGTTCAAGACAGTGTACTGAGGAAAGAATATATAACATTGTGTACATTGTGGGGGTGATACAGAGGTGTACAGAGTTGCAGTAGAGGATGTGACTTTTGTCACAGCTGCTACTTCTCCTTTATGCTAATGTGGTGGCTGATAGATATCCTATTGAGATGCCCACTTGCTGTAGTGTAAATCTGTTTACAAAGACACACCATCAGCCACAACATTGGAAATTGCCCCTGCCTATGGTAGGTGCAGAATGTTCGAAAGACCATGGCCGCCAATGTCAGTGCAACTACATCTTTAGATGTAGTCACTGACACTGACACATCCACATAATGCTCCCCGATACCTCCCAGAACACCCATCTACATCTCACGGGGGAAAACATTGGGATGCTTGCGCAGTGCGGTGGATGTATTCTTTACCTGCATTTACCTCTAAATTACCCCCTGTGTATGATATGAGTAATGATCAAATAGTATATTGTATGCTCAACAATTTCTACATTGAATCAAACATTGGGTAATCTCACAATATTACTTGCAGACTATTACTTGCATATGACAACAATGTGTTGCAGTGCTTCTGAGATGTGGTTGTGTCTTTGATTGCAATACTCAGAACAAGTTACAAAAGGTAAAACATTGTGACTGCTGTTCTACACATAGGAATTCATGACCAAATTCTTTGTAGATTAGCCCCTCATAAGCAGTGGCAGCTACAGAGGTGGGGCTCAAAAATTTAAATAAGGGAGCCACACCAACTGGCCTACAAAACACTGCCAAACATTACTGGCCATGACTCACTGGCAGTTGATGTGGCTTCCCTATTTCAATTTTGGAGTGCGCTGCAACTCCACCTTTGGAGCCAGTGGTGTGGTCAAGGCATTGTCTATCAGGGCCTTCACCGAGAGCACCATAGCCTATATGGCTCATTCCTGCACTCTGCCTGAACCCTCCAGAAAATGCTGCTCCCATCTTCCCCACTGGCATCATTGGGTATATGCTCAGGGGGAGGGAAGAGGTGTGGCAGTGCTGCACAGGACAGAGCTGGGCACAGAGAAACCTAGTGCCGGATCTGTCTGGAGCCACCACTGCTCATATGTCAATTATCTCAACAAGGTTAGAGAAGCACCTGAACCATTTCTTTGTATGACACATGTACATCTGGTGCAAATGTTGGAGCTTATTAGCATCCCAATCAACATATACTATACACATAAATATGCTTTTTTGCAAACATATTTTTCCTGCATATGTTTTCAGTGCATATGTGCTCATTAATAGATGAGCCACTATATGAAGATAAAATCAGCTTAGAGCATTTTGAAGTTTATGGGTTTTATTTACAGTAGCATGAGTTGTCAGTGGGTGGCGGTAGGTTTCATGTATGTATCAAAATTAAGTACCATAACAATTTATAATGTTGGTGCCAATCGGGACCCCATCCATTTTTTGCTATGTATCACTGGTACCTTAACACTGCTGGCAAAAGGAAGTACTGATTTATACATGTGAGAATGATATCTGTTCATAGTGGTAAGTGGTTGACAGAAAGGTTCTGCAGGAGAAATCAACACTTTTTATAGTGAGAAACTGAGATAAGCCCTTCTCTGGCAACAATCTTTAGAAAAGGTTTATCTCTGCTTAAAACAGACCTCTAAATTTGAAAGTTCTGGCTAGTGAGTTGAATATAAGCTGTGGGAAGAAAACTTGAGAAAATAATGTAACATTATTATTTTTAAATATATTATAATGACCTCACTATTAAATGTTCCTTTATTCTGTACAGGCAGTATGTAATTTGTAACCATAGCAATTGTTCTTTTTCATGTTTTAATTACTTAGTTCAGAATAAAACCGTGATATGTGATATGTTTCATAATGTATAATATGCCATTGCATAAAATTGCATGTTGGATTGATAACCTGACATGCTCAGTAAAATTACTTTGAAAACATGTAACTGCTGGAAAAGTAATTAATTTCTTTTATAATTTTCCACATGCCAATCTATAAAACAGAATTATTACACTTTAATCTTTTAAATTTGCAAATATCTTTTCAGAACTACTACATGCTCTTTTAAAAATAAACCAACTTTAATCTAATTATACTTTGATTTGTATAATTATCATGATTATTATAAGAATCAAACACCTCCTACACTACAAATGCTTACTAGTACTAACTCAACTCATGTACTGTATAATAAGTAACCAGAATAAAGTTGACTATGGGTATACAACAGAATGCATCATGTACTGTCTATCTGACACATTTGACATTAGTATAGCACCGTAAATCCAGCAGCATTTCTTTAAGATTCTCACACTATTCACAGTACATGCATATTCTTGTCCTCTTTTTTATTTATAAAGTGATACTATACAGTGCATCATGGGGCTAATGGATAGTGGGATGCATTTTTTCCCAAACCTTAGCATGAAACGTGGAGACATGTAATAGAGCATTAATATTGTTATGCTCATGATAATTATACATATAGTTGTACCTACGTTTACAATAGTAGAGTGTACTATATAATGATTCATCATGACAGCATAGAAAAGGTATAGAGAAGCTGTACACATAGCATACAGCTGTGGCTGAGCAATACTAGACAAAATTACAAAGTTGCATTATCCTATTTGTATGTAATAAAATAATATAATAAATAATAAAATATAAGTGCAAGAGAAAATAGTGTCTTGACATTGTCTATATATTTGTGTGAATACACATTGGTGTCCTATTTGTATACATGTTAAGTGGGGAGCACTTTTAGGTCTTTTTGCACTATTTTTGTTTCATGTATGTCACTGAGTATTAATTTGGGTGTATACTCCTGTCCATTGACCTAGCTGCACCCTACTTTTCATTGCACAATTATTTCCTCATTTTTTTCTTCATTACTGTAGCCCAAATGTAAATATCAGTTAATAAATATGAATAAGCAGCTGCAATGCAATATGATATACCAACCATGATTACCACCATCATCATCACCACCACCGTCTTCATCATCATCATTAGAATTTTTTTGTTGTTGTAGCACTACTTTAGCATCCCGGGAGATGAGCCTTTTGATAGATGTATGTGATGCCACCTGTACTAATGACAGGTGGCATTGCTCCATCAACATTGCCAATGGCAATATGTGAGTATCCACTGAAATACAGCTACAGATTACAGCTGGCTGTGCTCACTGACAACACCCCATTCTTTTTAACTTTACAGCACTTTGCTAAATGTCAAGTCTGTATAAGCAAAGTTGTAACCTCATTTCTCTAATAGTGTTTAAAGATTTTAGCTTTTTTCCCTATTGACACTTGCTTAATTTCTCGTGATTCTGCAGTCTCTAACCCTTCAACTATGAATTTGACCCACAAGATACTATTTTCTCCAACCCACTGACTTCAGACATATCCTCTCGGGGCTAAGTGGTTTGGCTGGCCATGATGTGTCTCTGATAGCTAGACAAGTCAAGTGGTGTTCTTGGAGATTAAACACAGTACAACCACATGGTTTAAGTGAATCCCTGTCGCTTAATTGTTTCCTGTGACAGATTCTATCTGGGGGATGATTTTTTTATTTGAGATATGGAAGATCTATATTGTAATGCAATTCTAAGATGTAATTCTAGTCAGTTCACTTCAGTACTTCTAGTTACCTTATGTAATGGCTTCTTAATACTACAGTTGCTCATATTTTTTGTATTTCTTGTTTTTAACTTTTGTATTGTGTCTGGTGCTGATGGTTTGCACTATGCTTTTAAACAGTGTCATGGATCCTTATGGCAACCACCCAGCCAAGGAAGACGTGTACCAGCACTCCATTGCAGATGCACACCATTGACATCACTGATGGGAGATGAAATGCCGGGGAGGGAGACATGAAGATGCACTTGGTGTTTATGCTATAAAGAAAGCTGGGAACGTGTCACTTTTTTCTTTGTGCCCTGATGAAAATTCTTTCCAAGAAATGAAATGCTGGAATAAGCACTTTATGAGTTATATGATATATATATATATATATATATATATATATATATATATCCATATATATCCAGGTGTTCTTGAGATCTTTAGTTTTTCTCAGGATCTCTAATAGTCAACTGAGTCTGCCTGAGCTGTAATGCAAATCAAATTTAAAATAAACAAAAACAAAACTTATTTTTGTAAAATGTAATTACATTTTCAAAGATAGCAGAAGGCATATATGGTCCTATTTATCAGCAAGTTTTATCATATGCAACGAGTGATAAAACTTGTTGCGTATGGTAAATTGTGCTCAAGTCAACTATCATTTTTCAAACAGATGACAATTAGCAGCAGATTGGGTGGAGCGCCATTATCACACTCAACAAGTGTTATCACTCGTAGTGAATTATAAAATCATAATATTATAAATCAGTGCACTATATAATTTGAGGATTGTTAAGGCAGTGCGTTGAAATAAAAATTCACTTCAGAGACAGCGTAAAACCAGGAAGAATTATTCAGTGAAGCAAAATGTAAGTTTGTATGAACTGGGTGAGCCCATCCCTTCAGCTCTACCAGTGTGACAAATCATTTATTGGCCAAATTGTTGTATTAAGTGCACATCACTAGTACCTTGTTAGCAGGTAATGGACAAAAGTCCTAGGTGGGCACAATATTACGACACTGCTTTGTATAAATGCACTCTCCAAATTATAGACATGGAGGCAGTTGATGATAAATCTCCCAAGGCACTGTTCTTGATTACTGATTATTTCTCTCTATACCAGAGGATAAATTTACTAAGCATACAGTTTGTGTTTTCCTGCGATTTTCCATAAGATTTGCAAATTAGAGTTTTGTTAAGTACGTATCATATTGAAATTTGCAGAAAAACCCCAATTTCAGATGGCAACAGATGGCAATAGAACACTGAACCAAATATCAGTTGGTGGCAATATAAGATCAAATCAAATATCTATGTACTTTTCTGTTAGAAGTATAGGGACCCAAGATTTAACTAGGTGGCATGTTTAATACTCACCACAAAGCTGATGGCTAACATGTCCAAATAATAGGCCCAAGGCCATAGAGATTGGTGTTGGACACAGGTATAATAGGAAATGTGACCTAATTGCATAGATGTGGCCACACCACTTACAAAACAGTCTGAAAAAAATATTAATTGAGGCACTGCAAAGTGGGACACACACCAAAATATGGAGTGCCATGAGCCCCTCAGCCAGGGACAGAACCATGGGAGGCATGATCAGGGTGATTGCCCCCCTACCCCTGTATATCTGTATAGCAGACAGAGGAGACTGCTACTGAGTTCAGTGGCAGCAGCATTCCTGGAAACAAAGCACACCAGCACATACCAGCATGTGCTGGTCTGGGGAGAGAGTCTTCTGCCACTGACAAATTAGGGGGGGCAGTTGACCTGCTGCACCCCTCCAACAAGCCAGGGCCCAGTTAATTAGTACCCACCCCCCTTTCAGCCCTCTTTAGTAGTCCTGCCTCTAGCAGGGCTGACCAATGTTAGGCTGGTTGCCATTAAAGCAGGGGGGAATTCATGCTTTGTTTCCCCCTGCTATAGTGTAGGATGCCCTGGCTGGTTCAGCCTAGTTCTGGCTTTTGGAAAATAGGGGGATCCCAAGTCATTTTATCTCCTATTTTCCAATACCAGCCTAGACTCAGAGACCCAGGACTGGTTACTGATTTAAAAGGGATTTATTTTCTTAAATTTGTTAACCCTATTAAACTTACTAATAATATAAAGACTGCACAGGTAATAGTGAACTTTGCAGTTCTTTAAATCTGCCACAGATTGATATTGGAAATGAGAAATCTGATAAGGTTTTAGACAGGAAATATATTATGGACACCGCTTTGGGTCTTCTATTAGTGCACAAATACGATAGCTAGTTAATACTGGATTTTAGACAGCAATCAGACAAATGTGTCTACAACTACAATAGTCAGTAAAACCAGTTCTTTACCCCCTGCTCTCTTAGTCAACTCATCCAAAATGTTGGCCTCTAAAATCATCTCTATCTTGATGACACTGTAATCTACCTGTATTTCCCTGATCTCTCCTTCTCTTCTCTCCCTCTATGCCATTTTAACATGGATGGCTGAATGCTACCTCAAGCTCAACATATCCAAAACTGAGCTTGTATTTGGCACCCCCTTTTCTTTCCCTTAAAGTTGATGGTATCTCCCTCCATTGTTCCCTATTTGCACTGCAAGTGGGTCATCATCAACTATGCTCTAAACGTCCCTCTCTACATATTGTAATGTACCTCCTCCAATCCTGTAATGTCCCTCCTCCACCTTTACATTACCAAGATGTGCCCCCTACTATTACCTGTATGTCACCAAGGATCATCATCCACACCATCATCTTCTACTTGATTTTTGTAATCTCCTCTACTATGGCTTATGTGTATACCCATGTAATCTGTCTAGAATATGGCAGTGTGACTAATCTTCCTCTCCTGCCACTCATTTACTAATGTGCCTCTTTGCAAAGCCCTGATCATCACTGCCTCCTAAGAACATTTCACACATTTTTAGAATAATGTAATGTCTATCACTAGACATATGATTAATTTATTCTATGTGATGCTTGTTGACATTACAAAGAGCATATCTTTAAATTCCAATCATACAGCATTAGACATGGGATTAAACTGACTTTATAAAGTTAATTATTTTAAGATAAGATAAGATTTGCTAGGAAAATAGTGGATGTTCACACTATGAAATGTTTTGGGGATTTTATGGTAATGGATTATATTATTAATCTAGACAAGGATATTTAAAATAATAACCTCTGACATCATATACAGTATTAAGTCACGTAAGTCTACACTGGAGGGATTGCCAAGAGTTTTAGTTGTCTATTCATTTCAACATTTCCACTCTCGCTGAGACAGTGAAGTATTAATTTCAAGACCAAAATATGAACTTCATCAATTCATCTATTACTAAACAAACTCAGCTTCTATTACTCAGATTGTACATGGCAATTAGTTACACAATACTTTGTTTTAGTATGAGCATATTCAATTCTTCATATCCCTTGTCTTTTGGATGCAATAAACTATTTATTATTCTAGTCAGTTTCTGAGATTAAAAGTTTACAAAAAAATTAATTAGATTCCAGATATGCCTCATTGCATCCAAGCTACTGGACAGGCTTTATACGACTAGCTGATTGAATTGCTAAATAAATTTGACATTCACGTAGGAAACTTTGGTGATTCATATATTACCACCGTTTCTTACATACTCATTTATTGAACTATTTTATTTACTTATGCAGGATAAAATACTAGATTCAGCTCTACATTTTAAACATAATGTAAGTAAGACAAAGCTAGTATGATAACTACACCAACCAAATGAAATGTGTCGACTTTTGTTCCCATAAGTACATTTCCCGACATTTTGAAGAAGCTAATCATGAGATATGTATATAGAATGATCAACCTTAAAGCAGAGGAAAATGATTAACCATTGCCATCAATAACAATTTCAGATAATGTATGTTGTTCTGAAATTGTACTGTGTACATAATTCGGATTGTGGCATTTCAGCTGTGGTGCTAACAGAATTTGGCATTGAGATTAAAGAGTATTACACAAAATACTGTATATGGCAGATCATGAAAGAGCATGCACTATAAATTTCCTCTGTAGCCCCCCTTCCATTTTATTATAATGCTTGTGAGTATTGAAATTCCTTTTGCTTACAAGTAAGGATATATAATACCAGTTCTGGTTTCTGTCAGTTGCAGGGACTGAACTATGGGAGACAATAGAGACGCCTGCCGCCTGGCTCCAGCTCTAAAGGGGCACCTCCTCCATTGTCCACAACATACTCACCCCACTTAGGGCTGTAACTATGTACCCATAGTGTACCATCACGACCACCCAATACATGGGACCCCTTCCCGGCACCTAAGAATCCACCATACACTAGTGGAGAGCTCCATGTCAGACCATCATATGCTGCCTTCATCTATCTATAGCCTGTCTGCATGCAAATTGCTACGTTACAGTGTCAGTGGCTGTGACGGGAGGGGTGCTCCAAATTATTTATTTATTTATTACCAATTATTTATATAGCGCACACATATTCCGCAGCGCTTTACAGAGAATATTTGGCCATTCACATCAGTCCCTGCCCCAGTGGAGCTTACACTCTATATTCCCTACCACATGTGCACACACATACACACTATGGGTAATTTTGTTAGGAGCCAATTAACCTACCAGTATATTTTTGGAGTGTGGGAGGAAACCGGAGTACCCGGGGGAAACCCACGCAAGCACATATATATACAAACGCCAGCACAGTTAGGGCCGTAGTGGGTATCGAACCAACGACCTCAGTGCTGTGAGGCAGTAATGCTACCATTACACCATCTGTGCTAACCATAACTTGCCTCTTGGCTTCTGGGATGAATTTATGCCACTGGTCAATTGTACAGAATAAATGGAATCCGTGAAGCTTGCACTGGTGGAACTAAAATGAATAATTACTAAGTTAAAGCATTCTTGCCTGTAAAACTTGAGAGGTCAAGCAGTATGACCTCAAAACCCAATGAGGTCAGTCCCAGTCAATAAGCTGCAAGATAACAGTTGGATGCATATGAACACATTTTTTACACACTTTAATTTGGAAATAAATATTAAGTAATGACAAAGTAAATATTAACTAATGACACAATATATATTTTTAGTGCGCATTTGCTTATTTATGTTTTGACATTAGCTCTCATACCATTCCTGGCCATTGAATTAGTCAGTTGTCATCTCAAAGATGATCCCTTACTTTAGTAATAGTCATGAGACATAACTTGTATTCTTAAGGGACTGATTCTAATTGAAGTTATATTCTACATGCCCATGATTTTTAATTCAACCAACAAAATGGATACCTCCATTGGGCCTCACTTACAATGTAGACTCAATGTGCATAGAAAAACTCCTCATTTCAAACCAAGGTGCCTGTATCTGCTTAGTGCACATGAAGGTACACAACTATACTGCTATCAGGAGATGCCTCTAGAAACAAGAAGTGTTACTAACGTATGCTTTTGTTAAATTAAACATGTTAGTTTTCATTCTAGAAGGCTTAGTGTAGCCTCACCTTTCATGAATGAACATCAGTTTTTAAACACTTCATGAAGTTGAGCATAGTACTGTCATGTATTGCTCTGCATTTTCCTTATCCCTTTTCTATGTTATGCCAACCAGCTACATTAGAGATTGTATTGAGCAGGTAGGTAAGGTGAGCACCTTCCATAGCTAGCGCTTTGTGTACGAGGCCCGGAAAGGGATGATGTAATTTTGTAAATTAGTATTTTTTTATTATTATTTTAATCTACAATACAGGATTAAGTAAAGGATTAAATCATTTGGTATTTGAGGCCTGTGTTTTATAAGAATACATATCTGCATTGGTGTGAAGACACACGCGCAGCATTTCATAAAGAAAAGGTACCACCACCTTTCATTTCTATGCAGTGCAACCCAGCTACATCTTACCTCTATAGACATTGTATTGTTCTCATTACTGGCCATCCATACTGTATACTATCGGTACATGGTGTAAAAACACCTGGCCTAAAGACGCATGGAAGTTTTTAATAAAGTGAGATCATTTCAAATTCAATACTCTTACAGTACTCTGCTCAATCTTATGTATTGCTCCACACATTCCTCATCTCTTCATCTATATGTGATGCCACCCAGGTGCATTACACTCTAAACCGCTATTGACATTGTAATATAGTAATAATGATACTGATCATCACATTGCATTTTTACAGTATGGAGCTAAATACATGGGCGTGCCTCTAGGAACATGACAGCTTTAAGTGGAACAAATTGCTATTTTTACATACAGTATTCTATGCAACTAAATCACGGATGATGTCAGTGTGGCCGCCCACAAAACGTTAGGCGTTCGTAAAGGAATGCCTCCGTTTTGGAAACCACCCACTGGCCCGCCTACCAAACGGGGGCAGCTGTCGATCAACATTGACAGCCACCCCTTTGGTAGCGAGCCCTGGAGCGACAGAGTTTCTCTGTTGCTCCGGGGCTTGCGCACGCTCAGTGCACCCGCTGCACATGCACAGGCCTAACCATCGAGTCAGTTATGAGTGCATCGGCACATGTGACCAACTCTGAATTAGGTCCTGTGTATCAGTTGCTGATAAAAATGGACAATGGGAGTTTGGCACTGATGGTTATACTGTGCGCATCTGCAGAAGAAGTCAGAGCTGTGTGCACACACACATGAACTGCATACAAGTAGTCAGCCAATGATATGGACATTGTCAAACAGCATACGATGGCTGACAACCATCGCAAATACACTGTTTGATGGATAAAACATTTATATTTTATCAGGAACATTGATGGTTGCTAACTATTGGTTTCCAATGTCATCAATAATCTCTGATAGTTGTAAATGTAGCAAGAGTAAGGGTTGGTCATGATTTAGTGTTGGTATCTGGGGTTCATTTGAATTGGACATTTATTTGATGGCAGGGGAAGTGAGGTAGATGGGGACATAGACTTAGGGGTAAATTCACTAAGAATCATGTCTGGTCCACGATTGCTGAAGTTTAAACACTCACAGCAACGCTGAAATGAAGTAGACTTTTGACAGCTGAAACACACAAGTTTACCTTTCTGTTGGCCAATCAGCAGCCTTGCTGTCTCACTCTGTTAGTGACCTCTGATTGGCTGGTGGTCCGGTAAGTGCAGAAAACCTCATGGGTACCATCACTTGCCAGGGAAGAGCTGTATATGGAAAGACATACATCTTTTTTGAAATCTACTGGAGAAGAGGACTGACCAGCACCAAGAGGAAGGGAAGAAATAATTATTTTTTAAATGGAAAAATCATAATTCTACTGGACAAGGGGACCAGACACTAGGGACAAGGTGAGTATAGTTTGTGTGTGTGTTAGTATTAATAAACTTTTACTGTGTATGGTGTGTGTGTGTGTACTGTGCTTCTTTTAATCATTTTTAACAGTGGGGGTACAGATGCTGGCCACCTGCTGTAGTTCTACAATTGCCAAAGGGCAGGCACACTGTGACCTGTAGACCCATTGTACAGTATAAAACAGTATTACACATTAATTAATATAACTATTACCCCTCCACCCAATGGACAGGGGTTCAGGGAACAGCCCGGGGCTTCAGTCCAGGCCTGAGATGCTCAGGAGAGGGGGACCCCTTTATTGGGGGGTTCCAACATCCCTTTGGATCCCTGGCCTGGGCTGATTAATTTGGGGTGTTAATGCTTTGGCTGGGATCCGGTGAAAGGCTCCCCAGGCTGTGGCATTACACTCCGATTAGTGGAGCCCGGTGCTCATTTTTAAAAAATAGGGAACCCTACGCCATTCTTTTCCCATGCTTTTAAAACCAGGACCGGCTCACAGAGCCCAGTGCTGGTTCAATAAATATGGGAGACTCCTGCACATTTTGTTCCCCGTATTTTTAGAACTAGGACTGGCTCACAGAGCCCAGGCTGGTTATGCTTTTGTAGGGGATCCCACACCAGATTTTATTTTTCAATTTAACCCTTTTTTGGATTAATTACAGGCAGAAATATACACAGATCACACTGATCTGTGTATGCTTCTGCTAAACACGCAGCTCAGCGGGTAAAACTTCTACTGTATTTTGTCCGAATTTGCATAAATTACACCCGTGATCACAATAACGATTCTTGGTAAACACCTGTGTTGTATTTCTGTCCATGGAAAGTGGCTGTAAGTTTAGCCAATTGTGTATTTAATTCTATTTGTGTTTTCACCCATGTTTTGAAGAGCTTCATGATTTCTCACCTGAGCTTGCCTTTAGTAAATTTTTGAGTTGAAAAATGGCCAAACACACCCGTGATTACAATCTTGACCAGACACGAATCTTATAGTGGGTTTTCTCTTGCCTGAGTTTGACATCTTTTGGAATTTTTACAATGTTAAGCTTTTTCATTTGCATGCTTCAACCATATCTTTTCATTGCAGCAAGAGTGTGATAATACTTTTAAGGAAAAACCTATCGGGTATATTTAGTAATGGGCAGTTTAAAAAAAAGCAGCAACAGGAGTCAATGAAAAGCATGCCTGATTTATTCCTGTTGACATATAACAAACACCACTCAAAACTGGCGATGATTGGTGGCTTTGACAAACAAAGTTTTAAATCTGCTTAATATATATATATATATATATATATATACACATATACATATCTAGTGTGTCTGATTGGGTGTTCCTTATTTAGTCCAAGAATATTTTTATTAATGATGATCATTTGCAAAGGAAAGAAAAAGATATTTGACCTCTGTGTAGATTCTCTCTGGGGATCTTGAGTAAAATAAATCCAGATTGAATAGCGTGGGTCATTTCATGAGATTTCTTTAAAAGAATCAATTTTTATTTATTTCATATTTTCACTGAATAGACATCTCCTTCAGGATTTCCACACTGAATATAGCTGGTTACTTACAAAATGACCTTCAAAGCCCTTTTTTAATGTAATTTCAAGATAACATCACATTTTCAAAAGATACCTTTGTCCATATATTGCATTGACTGCTTTAATGGTAAAGAAAAAGAACCCTGTATTCTGCTATTCAGCACCTTAAATTATAAAATGATTGCACTTGATGAATTAGCATGTAATATATTATACCAGATACCCATATATATTTCCAGTTCCTATGTAGTTCTCTTCTTGAGTTGATTCATTACAGTATGTCAGAAAATCATTGTGACAGTGGAATCCTCTCTATGCTTTAACCATCTGTTGGTAACTGCCAGCTGGCAGAAATGAAAGTAAAATACACATAAACAAGATGTATCAAAGCCTTTTATTGTAAGTGCCTTGGCTATTTTTGTGTCACTCGTGATTATTACTGACTTGAAATAATTTAAACCAAACCCAAGAGGTACAATTGTTTTGTATGCATGTGCCATCTGGGGTCCATTGCTAACAACACCTCACTTGATGAAAACTTTCCCTGCTTACAAGTGCCTCTGGCTGTTTCTTTGTTAGTCTCCCAGAAGGATGTTTGCTGTACAGTAATAACACTTGAATATTTATAGCACTTTTACAAGTAGAACACTTAATTTCCATCATTGTAACACACTGTATGCTCAACAAAATCATCAATGTGATTACATAAGCACACAATGTCATTATCTCACCCTCTGTAACTTCCATTGTCCAGTATAACACATTACAAGGACTACTGGATTGAGGAACAGCAAACTGTGAGATTATATATACACCCTGACATTTATAATGGGTGCATGGTATGCAATGCACATGGCCCCTGAGTTATGGAGGGCTCACACAAAACACCCTGCACACATTCAATATACTTACCTTGCAGTCACATATATAGGAAAAAGGTGCAAGTGCATGTGCACTAGAAAAATCATCAGGAAAATGGCACTACACATATTGAACAATGGCATTTTATAAACCATGTCCTTGTCCTGTATTGTTTTGTATTACTATTAACTGTTTTTCTTGTGTGCTCATTTATGTACTGTATAAGGCACTGTGGAACCTTTGTGGCGCCATATAAATAAAGGATAATAATAATAATAATAATAATAATAATAATAATAATAATAATAATAATAATAATAATAATAATAATAATGAGGTGGAGAGTGTTTTAGTAATTTAGTATTTGAAGTGGAATTAAATAGTTTTATCAGATCAAGACTGTCCCATAATTTTATCTCATGCACATTAATCCCATGTGGCAATGTAACCACTTAGGCATACTCTCTCCTGTGCTGTATACAGTGTACCTTCCACTGAATGCAATAGAGAAAGCTCACTGTGATCGTGTACACAGTTGGATAATATATACCAGAACTGTCTCCTCATGTGCAGACATACAGTAGCTTCATTGGACCATAAGAGCTGGAATAATTATTATTATCCCAATTGCTTATTATGCTGTCAAAAAGAGCCCATACCCCTAAATCATAAATATGTAACAAGAGGCAAACAGGTTTTTTACAGGGGGGTTTCCAAAAGCTTGGTTTTAGAGTAAGTGTGGCCATCCCATGAAGACGACATAATCAGCATGTAACCAGCTATAATCTGTCTCATGCAAAGTGCAGTGTATATAATGTGACAGTAGGGCCAACTCGCCTGAGCTCAATATTTTTTTTTTTTTTCCAGGTGTGTACACCATTACACACTGGTTTATGGTATAGGCTGTAAGGGACACTATTCACCAGGTTCACTACTTGTCACACTGCTAGACTAATGTCACACCATCAGTTATAGTCCCACCCGGGTCTCAAAAATATAAACACAAAGTGCAATCGCAGTAAGTGTCTCCTTGCACTCATATAAACCATATGACACAGTAGGAAGCCACATGCACACACACACTGATCATTGACACAACCCACCAGGTGTACTATGTGATGCAAAAAACTTAAAGTTCCACCTGGGTCTCACACACACACACACAGAGATCATTGACACTATCCATTGGGTCAGTGAGCTCAGTAGGATTGGATTAAAATGAGTAATGGTGGGGTGAGGTGCTGAACCTGAAATGATCTCTCTTTATAAAAAACTGGCCGTGCATTATTAGGCCAGGCATCTTTACACCATGTAGCGACAGTTTACAGTATGGCTGGCTGGTAATGTGTACAATACAATGTCTATAGCAATAAAATGCAGGTGGGTGAAATAGAAATGAAAAGTGGTGGCAAGTTCGATACAGTGTATTAAGTTCGGCAGAGTACCTTAATAATATTGAACTAGAAATCATCTGTCTTTATGAAATGCTGCGCGTGCATCTTCATAGCAATGCAGATATATATTCTTATAAAACACAGGCCTCACACACCTAATGATTTAATACTTTATTTAAACCTGTATAGTAGATTTAATAAAAAAAATACTGATTTACAAAATTTATATTGTCCCTTTCTGGTCCTCGCACCCAAGGTGCCAGCTATGGAAAACACTCATTTTACTCACTTGTCCACACAAGCCAGCCATAGCAACTGTTACACTTGCTGTGTATGTCATGTTAAGTGTGCATCTTTACACCAAGTAACATGTACAAGACAATGTCAATAGCAGTTTAGAGTCTAATGCAGCTGGGACGCATAACATAGAGATGAAGGGATGTGGAAATTGTGGAACAATACATAAAGTTGTACTTTAAGAGGGGTATTCAATATGAAACGTTAACTTCACTGTCGAAGTTAACGTTTCATATCTGAGTTTTTACCTGTGTTAAAGTATCGGGCGCGCTCCCGCTTATACCCGTATTCAATATAAAATTAACGAAAACGGGAAACTCCGAAGTTGGATTTGCGTAATGTTACAAATTTTTCCTTAAAAAAATTGTAAGACCCCCCTAAAGTAGTAAAAGCATGGGGGATCACTATGGGTACCCCCGTTTTAGCCTTTAATTGAAAGTCGGGGATTTAAATAGCCGCAGCAGGTGTTTTTTTTCCGACATTGAAGAAGTGATGCAGAAGAGCACTTAGGTTATTTTTTTAGTTTTTTTAAGTGGTCCCATCAAATTTGGGGTACATGAAAATGGGTACTAGCATATTTTTATGTCCCTAAAGTAAGTTTTTAAAAATTCTGCATTTGTGCACCTGCCGCTATAATTCTATTCTAGAAAACATCTGCCGCATACTTGCAGAATAGCCCTGAACCTATTTCCCTATTGTTAAACAATTTTTTCCCATTTTTTTTTTGTCACCCCAATTTTTAAATTCATTTTTTGGGGTGTCCCTATTTTTTTTTAAAGTTTTTTTGACACAGTTCTTTTTTAAATGTCAGTCCCAGGGGTGCAGGCTATTTTTTTTTAAGCCTGCACCCCTAAACCCCAATTCTGCACTTTTTTTTGACACCTATTCAATGGTTAAAAGTTATCCCCGTTTTTTATCAGACTTGTCAAAACTGCGATAAGTCTTTGAAATTGAATAGGGTGTAAAAGTAAAACCTGCGATAATGACGTCATAATTGCGATATTAATGCAAAAACGATGTTATCGCACCCATATTGAATACCCCTGTAAGAATATTGAATCTAAAATGATCACTCTATGAAAAACTGCCCATGCGTCTTTAGGTCAGTAGTACAGATGGACTGTAGTGAGTACAATATAATGTCTATAGCGGTTTAGTCTTCACACAAAGTGATAATTTCAGCACCTGGAAGAGTGACTGTTTACACTGCCTGAACATGATTGGCCAGCCTCTTATGAATAACTGTCTACTGCTAAAGTATTTTATTCAGTACTGTAGTTTTCAGGAGCATTTGCCACCCAGCGGTTAAACTGTGTACTGCATGGCATGTAGTCTATCGTGGCATACAGTATGCCATGCCATAACGCATAATGACATGCCGTAGAAAGGAAGCCAGAATGCTGCGCTATGAGCAAGGATGCAGCAAGGTCACAGGTACATCTGTACCTGTGACCAAACTAGCCATACCTCTAACTAAACTTTCAACAAATAGAAACAAACCCTTCTTTATCAGATCCATGCCATCTGGCTGGTTCACAGGAGCATCATGGAACTGGATCAAGACACAAGGCATGACAACAGGACCCCTAGCCAACACAAACCAGGCAACAGCAACATTAACCTTTCTACAGGCCATGTCCGTAACTGCAGCCTCATCAGCACCCTTCCACAAATGCCTTGGCACAATGGAAGACCACACAATATTACACACTGGCCACACATCCTGGATTGCACTATGCTCATGAACAAATCAAGGCCATCATGAACCAACTACACATCCATTCAAAACATACCATACATAAAAAAATAGGGGTGGGGAAGAAAAGAAGGGGTGATCAGGCTCTAGGGGAAAACTAATAAAAAAACTATAGTTGTAACAACCATCTAATTATCAGACCAACACATACTGCAGGGATAAAATTAAAAGCCCTCAAGTCCCAAACTTAGTAGAGCAACAGGAGGCCATAGCCACTGCTCATAACACAATGGATGCATCACCCAGCACCTTATTGGATGAATATAGTGACTAAAACATCCAGAGTACCAACTAACTAAGGCCTTAATATCACCAACTTAGAAATTGGCTGAAGCATGGGACATGGCAGCCCTAATACTGAAGGAGTGCTTACCAAAGTCCTTTGGGCTACAAACCCAGTGAAAGAGCACAACCCCACAAGACCTACCAAAATTGATATCCTATAGCAGGCAAACTGTCTGCATGCAGCAGCCAAGCATCACCCAGAGGGGGGTGGCACTCTGGGTGATACTTGGCTGCTGCATGCAGACAGTTTGCCTGCTATGCAAATGATTCTGGCCAGATCTGCTTATCCTGGCAATCACCAAAGATACCCATTTACTCATATGTAATGATTCTGTCTTTAAGTGCCATCATTTGTGAAGCACCACATCAGCACTGAACAACACATCCTCATACAGCAGTGATCCATCCAGTCTTTTGGTACATGCCACCAGTGCCAACACTTGAAAAGCCCTGTGAAATGTCATCATTAATACTAATTTAGAAGGGCTTCAAGGAAGAGTAGCAGACACCATCAGGGGAGCCTAACAAATATGGAAGGAAATGTGCATTAATAGGACAATGGCCATCTTAAGGGACTGGTGCAAGGCTAGCTCAAGAGCCTTCTGAATCAGAAAGCTCGTAGTCAGGTAATAAATGCCAGACAACAACAAATGCAAAGGAGGATATATTAGTAAGTTATCACTGTTCAACAGCTCGGGGCCTGCCCAAGACATACAGTACATCCCCAAACAAAAGACAGCATCAACCAATGCATAGTGTTACTCACAACCTTCCAGGGCACAAAAACACTCTTGTTTCACTCTGACCAACCTGTATTATTGAAGAGTCACAGGAGAAACTTTGTGAGCCAATTGCTCTTCCATGCAAGAAGATAACATGCTAAACATACTGAAAGTAAGACAGGTGTCACCAATCAAAACTGCATGTGGAGCTAGTTCCCTAAACCTAACTCAGTTAAATCTATAAATGGCATCAGCAGTTGCATTATTTATGATCTGCACATGCCATGTCTGTAAGGTAATGTTACAGGACAGACACTGCAATGCCAGCTGTGAAAGCATGCATAATGCAGTCAGGGAGGATTCACACTGGCAATGATGGCATGCGCAATGCCCAATTTGTTGCACCTGAAGACAATTAATATATTATGGATGCGATCACCCCACAACTCCATAACCATGACAATAGGGAACAGCTAAAGCAGAAGAAAGTTACTAGTCAAGCCACCAAGCAGTACCCTATGGCAGGTGTCTTCAACCTTGGCCCTCCAGCTGCTGTGGAACTACACATACCAGCATGCACTGCCACCTTTTTGATATAACAGCATGCTAAAACTATGGCAGTGCATGCTGGGATGTGTAGTTCCACAGCAGATGGAGGGCCAAGGTTGAAGACCCCTGCCCTATGGAATATGCAGAAGCCCAATTCCATGCCCACATCAAACTTCACCATGAGGACACCAGAACAGAACAACTTGGCAAGATCCAGTGCAGCTTTAAATGACAGATAATGAACCTAACAAAAGTCAGCCGGGATGGTGTCAATAAATGAAGCACCAGGTATGTAGGAAATATGTTGAAGAAGCTTAAACTTACCTGGGTCCTTCTAGGGTACCATGCTAACAGGTAAAAGTTCAAGATTGTTATAGACAGAGGAAATCTTCCAAGAGCCATTTCTTTATTAACCTTCTCCAAGACAACACAAGGTGAAAGTATCATGGAAAGTAAGGTGTGGGGGAAGGGGGGAGTGAGACAGCATGTCCACAGCCACCAGTATCAGAAAATCCTCCATAAAACCATGCACCAAAAGGCAGAAATATACCAATCTGGATACCATACAAGCAAGCACAACCTCCCGGCTGCCCCCCACCAGTCTGACACAATCTTTTGCCAAGTGTGGACCACAGCAACACAGGGAAAGATAATAAGAAAGACAACAGCATCTGAAGGGACAAGACCTAAAAGTTGTTAAAAGCCTAACACTGCTCAGCTTCAGGGAAGGAAGGGGGGACTAAATGATGGAGGAGCCCAACGAGGTGCAGCAACCAGGAAAGTCATGAAGGCCATCCAGGTAAACTTTAACCAGTCCTCCACATACTTGCAAATGAGGTCAATCACCACCACCTCTGTCTTCTTGCCTCATCATAGGAGCACCACATTGCCTGAGAATATCACTGCTATATTATGAACTAGATGGAGGTAGCACAGTACATTAATTTACTCAGAGGAGAGCATAAAATCATAGAATTTGATGGCAGATGAGAACATCTTGGCCCATCTAGTCTGCCCACTTTAACCTTTTGGTAACCTCAACCCTATTTAATCCTTAGTTCTTTGTAAGGATGTTTATAGAAATTTTTTTTTTTACATATTCTACAGTATGATTTCTATCATACATCCAACAGCACAGACCATGCAACATAAACAGTGTTGTTGCATTGGACCTTATCCCCACATTAGGAATTATACCAATAAAAGGTACAGGTACTGAGTTCTATTAAGTACCATCAGAAACAAAAAATTTTGTGGTACTTTACCCTTAGAGTACTCCAAAGGATAGCTATTGTGGGAACATTTTAACATGGTGTCTCAGCTTTATATAGATCCCCTGCAGTCACAGTTTCTGTCAATGGAATTACCAATGGTACCAGACCGGGATGCCTACTCTTCCCCCTGCTTTTTGCTCCAGTCATGGAACCTCTTGTGGCAAGGATTCATAGCAACGCTGGCATTTCTGGCATGATGACTTGCCTTTCCAAATATAAAATTCCATTGTACACGTGTCACTGGCTGCTCTGGGGGTCTGGGACTTACTTGTATGGGCGATCTGGCGGGGTACAGGCTGCTGGTGACTGGCATGGTGAGCAGGCAGGTCCCTGCAATGGGTCTTGGGGTTGCTGATACTACTCAGGCTGGAGATATGCATGGACACTGCCGGCTGCTGGGCGCCGCCATTTTGTATTTTGCTCACATGTAAGAAAACAGCCAATAAGCTCTGAAAGTCTCTCTGTGAGCTCTGTGAGCAGCCAATTTAGCTCCAGCCATATGTTCTTAAGGGCTTCCTGGGAGTCCTCTAGTTGCCAGTGCAGCATCTTACACAGCTAGTCTGTGTGTTAGTTCTCTGTGATCCCTAGTCTTGTTTGCCTTCAGTGTACCTGTTGCAGAACAGTTGGAATAACTGTTGCAGTCTGTACTGTTCATTTGTTCCCCTGTCAGTGCTCAGTCTGTCTCTCTTCTGGAAACCTCACTGTCACATATGCCACATTACAGAGCCTCCTCCACCAGCATTCCTAGTCAGCACCAGTACCATGTTCCCGGTCCTCTGACTCTCAAGAGTCATGCCCACAATACCTGGTGGATACAAACTTGCTGTAGTTCTCCTTCCTCTGAATTCTCCTGCAAAAGGCAGAGTTATTCATGTATAAGTACCCCCTCTGTCTAGCTGCATTCCAGTTTCAGGAAACTGCTCACAAGGACTCTCCTGCACCCATTCCGGGTCCACTTCTCACTTCAGATGTGACAACATGGATGACGTCCTGATATCCCTAGGAAATCTGGCTCAATCTTTGCATCCTTTCCTCTCTGAGATTGATCTTTATTAGGACTATTCCAGTTTTAAAATTAACACTATTAAAACAGAAGTGCTTGACTTCTATAGTCAACCTTTTTGCTGGAAGCATCTTTCCCATTTAAGTGGCATCAACAGAAAACTAAATACTTTGGCATCTTTTTAACACACCACCATCAACTCTTCCAGACTAACTTCTCCATATTTTAGATCAAATTAAGTCTGATTTAAATTCATGGTTCAGACACTTTATTTCCTGGATTGGCAGAGTGAACTCTGAAGAGAAGCGTACTCCCTCGGCTCCTCTATTTTTTCCAGACCCTTCCGATAATTGGTCCACAGTGGTGAGTATTCCATGTCTTTAAGTTCATACATATAGTACTTGATGTACATACCTCTCATGTTCCTACTGAGCTCTATGATGCAAAGCAGATTGTCCTTTATTGAGTTCCAAATTATCAATATGCATTCATAGTCAGTGTTATTATGATGGTATCCAGTATAAGAGTCAACATGTATTATTATTATCATTGTCCTTTTATTGCAATGTTTCCATACATCTTTTAAAATCCCAACTCCCAAGATTTATTTTCCATTCACAGTCCAATGATCTTATTTCCATATATGCATCCATATTGTCAGTCATTTAAATAATGTCCTCCTACAGTATTGGTATTGATACTTAGATTTCCAGTAATACATTGCGCAAGCATTAATGCAGTAACATACTGTATCTACCCTCTAGTACATACTGTAAGTAACAGATCCATTGTTTATACCGGATGAGCTAATTCTCTGCATGAGGTGAACTGTTCCCATAGTGAACCTTAAATTATGCACAGTGAGATTTTACTTATTTGAACCATCCAAACCTTCTTGTTTGAACCATTCAGAGTTCAGTAGGTCAGTATGTTTGGGTACAGGGTCAGTCTCTGTAGCTGGTTCTACATGTTTTTTTTAATACAGTATGTAGATGTTGATAACTACTCTCGCAGTGGACTGTATTTTCTTTGGGTCACAGAAAAAAAACACTTTAAAATCAATAGTTGCCTTTTCTGAAGTGGTTCCACTGTTTTTGTACTGCAGTCTTTCTGATGTTCAAGCATGTTCTTTATCCCAAGTGAAAACACTTTTTCCAGGTTACCTGATAAATAAGGCATAATATCAGTCCTAACAATTATTTTCCTCTTTGCATTTTTTGGTGCAGTGAGGGCAATAAATTAATCTAACAAAGGCTAAAGTACCTTTAAAGGCCTATACCACAGCATTTCCAAAATGTAACTGTCTGGTAGGTCCTTGTGTCTTTTAGGGATTAATACCAGGGTCGGCTCCGCTGGCCAGGTGTAATGCGCCTTTAGTTGCGTGACCGAAAATGGGTGCGTGGTCTAATTACCATAGGTCATGCCCCCTTAAGTGGCATTAAATGGGGGCATGCCACAGGGCACGCCTCCTGTGTAACGTCAGGCTGGAGGAGAGCCCAGCATTCCGTCATTAGCTGGGCTTCCCGCAGCTCTCTCCCAGCATTGAATAGATGCCACAAGCAGCATCCATTCAGCTAGTCCAGGGACTGGAAGCAGTGCACAGCTGCAGCGGTGGGGGTTCCCAACCTCCCAATTTGACCACCTGCGGGACACTTCGTCCCACGGGTGGAACAGCGGGACAGTGCTGTCCTGGTAAAATCAGGATGTTGGGAGTGGTGCGCCTCTATAAAGGTGGTCGAACACCCCAAGAGCCGGCCCAGGTTAATACAATACCCCCACTATGTAATTGGGCCAACACAGTTTGCAAGTCTTTTTCTGCTTGTTACTCAGTGTTAATTACAATTATGATATTGTCTGTAAAATATAGTAAAACACAAATACAGTACTTAATTCACTTTTGCTATATATATATATATATATATATATATATATATATTTATTTATTTAAATCCCAGGCTGTTAGCCCATTGCAAAGTGTAGGGCAATCCAAAACAGTCATCATATATATTTTTTTCTTCTCAAGAAAGCACAAATTGGTCATTAAATTCTGGTGCAATGGAACAAATGCCTTAGGTAAATCTCAAACAGCATGTCAGTCCTGGGCATGTCAAACAATATCTCACCTCATGGTCATCATATCTGGAATAGCTGCTGCTCTATAATCAATGGTAATTTGCCAGGCTCTATCTGGCATCCATACTGTCTGGAACATTTAATAAGCTAATGGCAGGAAGGAATAAATCTGCTTGAAGAATAGTCCAACTAGTTTAATACTGTAATTTCTTATGGCTGCCTGTGATTCACTTCCTTTTACAATATTTAAAATGATCAATAGGTGATACTTACTCAGGTTTCCATTTGGTAGTATCTCTCTGGTTTTACTACTTTGTACATTAATACATCAAATGCGAAGGTCCTACTTGTTGTATTGATAACTTGTCCTCTTATTATATCTATGCCCACAGTGTTATGTGGAAGAGAGGAGAGAATAATCTGCATCAAATAAAGGACTTTGGTGAAAATGTATCAAACATTCTAAAGAGTGGAAAAGTGGACAAGTGGAGAAGTTGCTTGTAGAAACATATTAGCTCCTAGTTACAGCAGCATTTATCAAGTACATTCTATACAATTCTATAACATTCTATAAAATGATACTGTATGTACAGAAGAAGCTGATTGGTTGCTATGGGAACATGCAAATGTCTTCACTCTTTAGAAGGCCTGATACATCGTTGCCCTTGTCCTAACTGTAAAGGACAAGACATTTTGATATCTTTTACTCCCAAATGTCCAACATTTGATTATTGATAAAATATTTGAAAAGCATATCTATGTATAATATGTTTAATGTGAATATACATGTATAAACTTTTTAATATAGCATTCTTTTCAAGTTTTCAGAAACTACTATCATTATGATACCAACTTTACATAAACATTTAATAATTCTATCTGCAAATTTTGGAACGGTGTGAGATACAAGTGCATAATATTTCATTCATCTGTTAGTTTATGCCTGTGATTGATACTTTCCTATTTTATGCTAGAGGGAGATGGCTATCATGACAGAAGTTAATAAAACTTAATAGCATTTTCATAGTGAAGTAATACATTTAAACTTGAACATCCTTAAATATTTAGTAGTTTGTATATAAAAATGTGATTTCCAACTATCACAAACTGAGCTGTAATGCCTGGCAAATGTTCAACACTTAGAAAACATTATTATCACTGTTACTCTGTGCTAAATGTATCTAGTTACACAACAAGACTAAATACAATGTTTCACTCTATGTTTCTGGTAAAAACAAATTGATGTTAGAGAACTGAACTAGATACATGATAATCAGAACAATTATTTAAATTTCCCAGTAAAACCTTAAACATGAAAACTTTGTAACAAAGAAAATATTAAGCAAAAAAAGTTCACTAATGTATTTATTAAATTTATATGTAGTTATTGTACATACAGTAAGACAGCTGACAAGGGAGCTACAACTGCAGATAATACAATACAATGCCCCTGACACACCATACTTACAATGAAAGTATAGACTTCAAAACATACACAGATGGGCAAGGACACCGAGAGGGGGGCTGGGTACTATTTACCTGGCCCAGGCTTGTTGGAGGGACCCGAGTCTGATGCTGCCCCCTCCCTCAGTAGCCCAGCACATACTGCTGTGTGCTGGGCTGCAGTGGGAGACTGAGCAGCAGCAGCAGTCTCCTCTGCTCTGTTTGTGTGTGTGTGTGTGGGGGGTGATCACACTGATCGTGCTCCCCCCAGATTTGCAACAGAATAAGGGGCTCACAGCACCACCTTCACCATTGTGCAGCACAAGCTCATGGTACTGCAAATAGGTTTTTCTTTTTTTTTTGCTAAAGGTACGTGGCCTCACCTCACACGATTATGCCATGTACCCTTCCCACAGGCCTGGGCTGGCTCTCTACAGCAAGGCAGATGAGTAGTTAATAGTGCTAAACATGGACCTGATTATGAGTCAGGCATAAGTCCAAAGTGGACCCATTCTTTGGTTATCAGCACACAGCACATCTGCAGGACCATGCAGACATACAGAACCTTGACACTAGTTAAGAGAGTGGACCGCTTGCTCCATGCATGGCTGTTTCTCTCATTCTGTGAAATGGGCTCTTCTGGGCAGGAACTTGATGGGTACCATGCAAAAGCACTAACAAGTCTGTGTTGTAGGAGGGTCATGGGAGTGTGGTGTGCAGGTAGCAAGACTCATGTGTTTGTTTGACAGAGGACCTGATAATCAGTCAGATGAATCTCTGTTCATGGATGCAAATAAGGAGTTTCTGCATAGAGAGTGTCAGGATGTGGCCAGGGATCGGCCGCTACTCCCCACTGCACCGGCCTCCTTGATCTTAGGTGTTCAGTTGCTGTGGGTGGAGCTGAGTGGTGGGCTGAGTATTCTCTCAAGAGTCTGCTAGGGCTACTGTGCATGTGTCCTGGTTGCCATGGTGGCAAGCATTGGTGCAGCCATGTTGGTCCACATCAGCTGACTGTTCTCTCCCAATGGTAGTCCTGCTGTGACTCAGCTGATTCTCTGATCTAATGACCAGCTACATGTGTTTGTTCCTATACTGATTACTAGTGTACTGATCAGCTCTCATGTTGACTATCTATGTTACATGTGTCAAGCTCTCATGCTGATGCCTAGTATTTCATGTTTCAATTTACATATTGATCACTAGTGTTTCCTGGAGCTACTCTGTGTCAACATTCCCTGTGTTTCTCAGAGCAAGTCTGCATCTGTATCTCCAGTACCTCCCAGTACACTCCTGTGTCTACATTCCCTGTGTTTCTCAGATCAAGTCTGTGTCTGGATCTCCAGTACTTCTCAATAAACCCCTGTGTCTACATTCCCTGTGTTTCTCGGAGCAAGTCTGCATCTGGATCATCTCCAATAACCATCTAATTTTTAGTGTTTCCCATTGTCAAAACATTTCTAGGGTTCCCAGTGCCAACTTATTATAGTATAGTATCCGGTCTTCCTGCCACTCCCAGGTACCTGTCCTGAGGACCATGACCTGCTCACTTGTTGCAGTGAAACCCAAATCCCAACTGGAGGGGTTACTGGTGAAGACCACCAAGTGGGTTAAACTCCGTGCCTCTGGGCAGGTCTAGCCAAACCTGGATTTGGCTGCAATAGGAAGACTTAGTCATTGTAACTCTAATAGTTGTTTCCTAGCTATCCTAACCCCCTGGCTTTTTGTCCTCATCTGAGGAACTTCCCATGACAGATTGTGACACAGTGTATGCGCAGACATGAATGTACACATTTTTATGTACCTCCATCCTATTCTTTGTCAGGCAGGACATGACAGGATCTATCTCTCTGTGAAATAAGGGGCTTTGTGATGGAAACTGGATGGTAACAATTAGTGCCCTGACTTGTGGGAGTGTCATGAACAACAGTCGTGCATATGGGAAAAAGCCTGTTTCTGACAGGCACTTGAACTTGTCATGGGTTTGGTGCAAGTGCAGATGCTAATGGTAAATAATGTGGTGGCTGGTGTAAAATCAATGGTTGGCACATGTTTCTGGTGCAGATGCATGAATAAAGCCAAATAGACCTTTGGAATCTGGCATTGGCATAAGCTATTAAATCAGGCTTCTGCAGCTGCCCCTCATTTCAGCAACTTTGCATGCAACTCAGAACTGTCCCCAGAAATGAGACATCTATTTCAGATTGATTGTTTGCACCCAGCATGGGGTAGGTGTATGTGCCACTAATAATGATGATGACTGTGGCTTCAGATGGAAAAACAGTGAGTGTTATGAGAATACACATGCAGATGCAAATAGATGGATAGTCGCATAGATGGCTGGATATGGTACTTGCATTAGCATGAAGTAGTACATCTGGCTGCCTCAGACATTCACACTTGTGACCGCTTTTGTCCAAATCTGAATCTAGTCCATTACAGTACTTATGAGGAACATTATGTAAGAGAGTGCAGATGTGTGAATTTCTATAACCATAAGCAGGTCAAAGAGATAATAATGTAAATGTTAGCAAGTCAAGAGAACAAAGTATAATCTGAAATATGGTCATTTTGTACATCTGCTGAATGTAGGATGTACAGTAATGTAAAGGATCAAAATAGGAAGCTACTCAACCAGGAGGAACATTTGCACTATTAGTGGTATGAAATAATGGAAACCTGTCTATGGATTTAGTGGTGATTTTAGATAAACTATGGGGTTTGACAATGTCATGGAAAAAAATATCTGATAGGTTTGGTTTAGGGTTGCTATACTCCCCGTTTTTCCAGTATTGTACTGAAATTGGGGTCTGTGTCCCAGCATACTGAAAGTAATCTTTGGAATGCAGAAATGTCCCAGTTTTGTGACACGGTGGCTGAAGGGGTGGTTTCTGTCTCTGAGGGTAAAGAGGCTATGCTGGAGTGTAGGTTGCTCCTGCACAGTCTGGTGGTCCCTGGTGCCCAGTCTCAGTACCCAGTACACATTCACCAATCAAAACAGAACCCACAGCAGCCTTAACCTGGAAGTACCCTGCATTCTCCTAAAGACATGCCGCCAGGGGTAGATTGACCATAGGGCTCACCTGACTACAGGACAAGACCCAGCCTCACAGTTTCAGGGAAAGCAGGATGAGCCTGCTAGATCTGACAGCGGCACCACTACTTCTACCTACAAACCAGTCCAAATCTTTGGACCATGTACAGTACAATGGGGGATTGGGTAGAGAGCTTACAAGTGCTCTTCCCGTTAGACTGCAGCACACATCCTCCACTGTATGTATCCTCTTACAGCTAGATAGGACAATGCTGCATACTTCTGAGCACATCAGTACCAGTATCATTGATTTTGGACATTATGCCACTGGGCAACCATCAGTAAGTACTTACTAACTGCATTGCTATAATCTACTGTCTCCCATATCATTTGTTTGGATGTATCAATACATATTACTGTATAGCAACCCTAGTTTGCTACAACACTTACATTATATACAGCAGAAATGTCAGGAAAGATACACAATTCCAGTTATTAGTTATTACATATGTCCCAGCAAAAGTTAACTTATGACATGGCACAGTCGCTGATCTTATCACACATTAAGATTTATCTATGTTCTTCTGTTGGAAATTGACAAGAGACAAGACAGTTTAAATTATTTTATATTTATTTTTTGAATACTAAAGTTTGCATTTACCAGTTTAGCCTGATGTTAACAGTATAGATAGTCAAGGCAACTTGTGTTTGAAAACTGCTGGTTGGAGGACAAAATCACTGTAGAGATAGGGCAATGTACAATGATTTCAAAATGACCATAACACCTGTACCCTAATAAATGTACCCTGTAACCTACTGTTAGCCTTGTTAGGTGGTGCTAGGGTCAGAATGACAGTAATTATGTGTAGGTTTATTAGTCTTAACTATATTTTTGGGTATTGCACATATAATATATAGTTAATATGTTATCATATGTATAACTTACCTTGTTTTGAAAAGTAAGAAAAGATAAAGGCCCTCATTCAGAGCCGTACGCTCTGAGCAGAGCGCACGATCTGAATGAGGGCCGCCCTCCATAATTCTGGAGCGTCCTCCTGGACGCTCGTATAGCTGTGGGTCACCACCCACAGCCTATACGAGTGTGCAGTTTGATGGCCGTGATGGTCGTGACCATCGCGACCATCAAAACTGCGAGCCGGAGCCTGCGGTTGAGGTTTTCAACCGCAAGGCCCGGAGTGATTTTGGCTCTATCAGAGCCAAAATCACTCCCACTGACATCACTAGTGATGTCAGTGGGCCAGCTTCTGACGGTAGGCGTTCCCTTGGGAACGCCCCCGTCAGGAAGGCACGCCCCCGGCACGCCCACCAAAGGGGGCGTGCTGTCAATCAACATCGACAGCACGCCCCCTTTGATCAGACACAACGAGCGAAGGACTTTCCTTCGCTCGTCGCGTCTGGCGCATGCGCACGACAGAGCTCCCTCCATCGTGCGCATGCTCAGTACAGACCATCGACCCACTTGCGAGCGGACAGCCACTTGCGAGTGGGTCTGAATCAGGGACAAAGTTCAAACACTGACATTAGTTGTTAAATAGTGTAATTATGTTAGCACATGGAATAATTTATTTGCTTTCATTTGTTGCACTGTCCTTTATGTGCATATGTTATCTGCTTTAAGTGATAATATTTAGTTCTATAAGAATTTAGTTTGTGGTGTGGAGAAAGCAAAAATAGAAGGTAAACAATATTTTGTTATTTAACAGCTCACCAGGCACAGGAAATAAATATGAATTGAAATTTGTTGTATGTGGTTATTTATATAATAAGACATCATACTATTAAAGCGCTATGAGAATTCTATATTACTTACATAAACCATAGCAAGTAATATAATGAACTGAATGAATCTATTGGTGTCATTGGATATCCACTGAGTAAGATGAAAAGTCTCTAACAATTATGTTTATTTCTCCATTGGTATACGGTATTACTCAACTTTCATTTTTGTTATCTGATAGTAGCTGTCATTCATTGTGAGGAGTTTCAAACGTAAAGAAGGATTCGACCAAATCAATCATATAATTATGATTAAAATGTTGTACCATTTACAATTAGGCCAAAGGTTTAATGTGTGGCATAACATATGGTTATTAATATTATTTTTATTTATAAAGCAATAACATATTATGCAAAACTATACAGTTTAAATAAAAACCATACACTGAACATTGCATATTGCGCTGCAATATAACCTTTTCAGAATAATGTCACTAAATTCAGGTTTTCTTGAGTTATATATTATTCTTAGTAATAATTTCTGAGTATTATAGCTTGAGAGTTACTTTGAGATGTCACAATGGGGAGAATTAAATTCAGTGTGATGTAGAATAACTGCGGGAGAGAGCTCCCGCAGCACTTCAATACAACGTGCTGTTTGGGCGGCTAAAGGACTTCTTCTCGCACCCCCCTGGAGACGAGAGGACAAATCCGACAAAAGTGCCGGGCACACAGCTTTTTGCCGGCTTAGCGTGGCACTTTAGTCAGAGAATGCCGGTTACCGCGCCTTAACACCCCGACAAGTCACACAGCGCATTGAATTGAATAGCTGTGGTAGCTCCCTCCTGCGGCTATTCATCATCGCGCTGAATTGAATTCCCCTCAATGAGTAAAGTGCAAAACTGTTGATGCTAGCTTAGTTCCACACTGACATATTCATACTGCAGTAAAAGTTAGAGGTATGCATCTATAGAATTAGGGCACCAGGCCAGAGCCAGATGTAGACCTCATGGGGCCCTAGGCAGGCTACCAGTTTGGGGCCCCACTTCCTATATATATATGTATACTGTGTATATATATATATATATATATATGTGTATAGATGCAGAAAGAAATGGTGGCACTCGGCGTCCTGATGAAACAGGAAGCTTCCTGTTTCATCAAGACGCCGGGTGCCGCCATTCCTTTCTGCATTTATCTATTGGAGCTTGCTTGCTCCTAGGAAGGCACAAGCAACTAGATTTCATTTTGGAGTGCTGGGAAACAGTGGAACATATTATATATATAAATATATATATATATATATATATACTAGGGATGTGCAGGCTCGGATAGGTTCGAGTTTGCATGCCGAGTTCGGATTTTTCCCTCCAAAAAAACGGAACTCAGAAAGAGGCTAAACGTCATCTTGCATGGACAAACATCATCATTCCTGGACACAGTCACCTCCATCACAGCTCCTCTATCCCCTCTTCACAGTCCTCCATCACAGCCCCTCATATCCCCTCATCACAGCCCTCTCCATCACAGTCACCTCCATCACAGCTCCTCATATCCCCTCTTCACAGTCCTCCATCACAGCTCCTCATATCCCCTCATCACTGCCCCTCCATCACAGCCCCTCCATCACAGTCACCTCCATTACAGCTCCTCATATCCCCTCTTTACAGCCCTCCATCACAGCCACCTCCATCACAGTCACCTCCATCACAGCCCCTTCATCACAGTCACCTCCATCACAGCTCCTCATATCCCCTCTTCACAGTCCTCCATCACAGCTCCTCATATCCCCTCATCACAGTCACCTCCATCACAGCTCCTCATATCCCCTCTTTACAGCCCTCCATCACAGCCACCTCCATCACAGTCACCTCCATCACAGCTCCTCATATCCCCTCTTCACAGTCCTCCATCACAGCTCCTCATATCCCCTCATCACAGTCACCTCCATCACAGCTCCTCATATCCCCTCTTTACAGCCCTCCATCACAGCCACCTCCATCACAGTCACCTCCATCACAGCCCCTTCATCACAGTCACCTCCATCACAGCTCCTCATATCCCCTCTTTACAGCCCTCCATCACAGTCACCTCCATCACAGCTCATCATATCCCTTCTTCACAGCCCTCCATCACAGTCACCTCCTTCACAGCCCCTTCATCACAGTCACCTGCATCATAGCTCCTCATATCCCTTCTTCACAGCCCTCCATCACAGCCCTCCATCACAGCCCTCCATCACAGTCACCTCCATCACAGCCCCTGCATCACAGTCACCTCCATCACAGCTCCTCATATCCCTTCTTCACAACCTTCCATCACAGCCCCTCTATTACCGCCTCCCTCCATCACAGCTCCTCATATCCCCTCTTCCCCTCTTCCCAGCCACTCTCACTTCCCCTCATCACAGCCCCTCCATCATAGCTCCTCTTATCCCCTATTCACAGCTCCTCCTCCTAGCCCCTCCATTACAACCCCCCAGTGAGACTTACCTGCTGGCTCCAACAGCGGCAGCAGGGAACTAGTGGCAGAGACAGGTCATGCAGCGATGGCGGTGGGAACCCTCCTGAGCACTGCAGCGCACCTGTGCAGGCAGCTGTGTCACAGTGACACAGTCTGTCCGGAGGCCACTTTGCAGATAGCAGCACGGGACTTACTGGGTGTGGAGGTGGGACCGGGTGACGTCATGACGTCACGCAGTACTCCTCTGGGAGTACTGTGATCAGACTAATTTCTTCCCTTGGGTCCCGCCGGGCCTAGGCGAGTGCCTAGGATGCATAGCGTGAAATCCGGCCCTGCACGACACCAGAGACCTGTCTCCCAGATCTCCATACCTAGCAATGTAATTACATCTAAACTGCCACAATGACAGTAAGTACATGAGATCATAATCCAACATCCATAAATAGCTCTTATTGAATTAAATTTACTTATTGCCAAGATATATGTGAGTAAACATGCAACATCACAAGTGCCTACACATAGACATCATTGAACTTAAAAACTATAAAATTACACTGGCAACCAAAAAAGGACAATCACATTCTAATTCTAGTATGAAGAAAAGGTACTCAATAATATATTGTAAATACAAAGTAATATATATATCAGAAATTTACATTTGTTTTTCATTTTATTGCAAAATAAAACATCTATGTCTACACATCCACTGTAAGTGGAATCATTAATGCAAATGTGGTAACTAGAGACATTTCTGGAAGGTGAAAAAAAAGTTCCAAATGTGATGAATTTAGACAACAGAATGTTTGGATAGATGAAGCAGTGCATGGAAGAAATCTCCTCCAACAGAATGCCAACACTCCAGGGGATTAGTTCTCTGCTCTGTTTCCTTCATACAAATTTCCCTGAGGGTAATGAGAAATCACCCTGATTCTGTAGAAGTAAGAGTTTACTACACAGCAACCATGTTTTGCAGATACGGAATACATAGCTATTTTGCATTAAGCAGCATTAAAACATGTTTTAATGCTGTGTCAAAACATTGATTATTCAAATGTATTCCTGCCTTTGCTGCATTTCATTAAACTAAAAGACTACAGCAAAGTGATTTCTACTATATCAATGTATTTTTATAACTGAGTAATCTAGATCTAACTGTAGTGCAAATGACGATTTGCGCGCATGCATTTCTTCTGGTGCTCACTTATTCCCACAGGCGCATACTCTTAGGACATGCATACATTTCCTGCCCAAAGATGTTACTGAGATCCTGAGCATTGAATGGCCAGCACTGCTTGTATATAAACAGTCAATAGCAACATCATGTTCACATAGAAAATTTCCTAAGCATGGAAGAACATATGGACAGCTCCATGTCACTTTCAGATTACCTCTATCCATCACTTCTTACCATTTTTTATAAACTGTAATTAAAACACAGTCATATCTATGAACAGAAAAATATAATATACAACTTATCTATTTACCAATATAAATTTAATTTAACCTAAATGTACAAAATATAACATTGAGTTTATTGTTTGTAAATATCTAAGCAATTTATCTCTTATGGAAAAATAAATAGGAGACAATTAAGGAAGAGGCAAATAAAGGCCTTAACACCTGTGGATGTATGGTAATGGTGGCGAAAAATTAAATTAAATACTGTATGAAAATAGTTTTCTCTTTTCCTGGTCATCCCATCATGTATAAAAACACCACATAGAAAAAAAGCTCCAACTCTAAGTCAGTACCTATTATTATTATTAGTTATTATTATTATTATTATTATTATTATTATTATTTGTATTATTATTTGTATTATTATTATCTTAATATTTTATTTATATTGCACCACATATATTTTGCTGCACATTACAAAGTACATAAATAATGAACAAGAAACCAGTGACTTACAGTGTGGTACAATGCAGGACAAGGAAAAGGTTTATATACATACATTGCTACATTATCGTTACAGTACAATGCAGGACAAGGAAAAGGTTTATATACATTGATACATTATTGTTATGGTACAATGCAGGACAAGGAAAAGGTTTATATACATTGCTACATTATTGTTATGGTACAATGCAGGACAAGGTTTATATACATTGCTACATTATCATTACAGTACAATCAGAGCCAGATTTAGACTTCATGGGGCCATAGCCAAGGTACCGGTTTGGGGCCCACCCTCCCTCAAACAATTCATGTACTTTGTTAGGCTCTGTGGAAACCTTGTGGTGCCATAAAAATGAATCACAATATATATTTCACAATATGCCCCAAGTCGGTGGGTGACGGGGTGGCAGAGGGTGACAGCGAAAGGCAGAGGGTGATGGGTAGAGATAGGTGGATGCGGAGAGTGTAATGGAGAGGCAGAGGGTGACAGAGAGTCACAGGGTGAGCCAGAGGGTGATGGGGAAAGTGTGACAAGCAGAGGGTGACAGGGAGACAAAGTGGGTGACAGGGAGAGGATAACAGGGAGAGGGAGAGAGAGAATCAGAAGGTAACTGTGAGTGAAGAACTGACCTTTCACGCAGTCCTTGTGCAGAGAAACTACAGCAGGTGAGTATTTTCCCTGGTCAACAGAGCAGGAGCCCAAAGAGAGATGGAGGGGATCCGAACCCTCATCACTGACTTTAACACTGACTGTAGCGCTCCTCTCTGGTTTTCACGCTGGGGCCGGTCAGTAGATTGTGATGTCGGACCCCTGGGTAACAACAGTCTCATAGGAAGTGGTCAAAGTAAAAATTTAGAAGTGTGGGTATGGAAATATTAGGGGTGCTAAGGCCCAAATCCTGAGCCCCCTTTTATCTCCATACCCCCACTTCCTCCCCTCACAGGACAACTCCCCACACATCACTGCACCTCCCCACACCACACCGCACCTCCCCACACAGCACGGCACCTCCCCACACCACAGCAACCTTCCCACACCACAGCACCTTCCCACACCACAGCACAGCACATCCCCACACCGCAACGCACCTACCCGCACAGCACAGCACCTCCCCTCACAATATAGCAACTCACCTTCCCACACCACAGTACTTCCCCAACACACAGCACAGCTACTCACCACACCTCCCCACACCAAACAGCACCTCCCCACACTACCGCACCTCCCAACACAGCACATCACCTCCCCACACCACCGCATCTCCCAACACAGCACCGCACTTTCCCACCACACAGTACAGCAACTCACCGCACCACAAAGCACCCCCACCCCTTCACACACAGGCTCCCCTCACTGAGCTCCAGTAAGCGTGGGTGCTCCCTTCCCTCACCGGCATCCACCGCTCCACATGTATTTTCATTTGAGCTCCGTGACAGCATGTGAACAGACAGCCAATTAGGGGCGACCACGCAGCCGCCGCTGATTGGATACCCGTCCGCAAGCTGTGACTGGCTCATTGCTAGCACTACATTTAATATGCACTGGTCGCCGGTAAATAGCTGTCGGCCTGCAAGCTATCATTGTCAGGCCGGTGCTAAATTTAATAAGGTAGGGGCGGGCGCAGATGCTGAAGGAGGTGCCACTCAGAGATGATAAGGTAAGAGGAGGGGAGGAGAACCAGACCGTCTCCTCCCTCTCAGTTATGGCCAGCGGTAGAGTGCTGCAATAAGTCAGTGTGACTTATTATTAGCACTGCTGTCAGTGCCGCTGTGGGCCCCTTCATTTCCGCGGGTGCCGGTGCAATGCACAAGCTACACTGTCACTAACTCGCTATGCCTACATAAAGTAATAAAGTAATAACTGACAACACGTGCTTCACACAGCCACTCAGCATACCAGCATACCAGCGGACATCTGGGCAGCGTCAACAGATCCCCGGCGCACTCTCCCACACGGTGCACGCTAACATCCATCCCGGCATGCAGACACTGTGAAGGAAATCAGGTACTGGAGGCTGCCCCCTGAAGCCGCACGGAACGACAAACTGCATGAGTAGGACAACACTCTGCCGTCGGTAAGAGCAGGATTGTGGGATGCCGCTCCTGCTTCCTTGTACCATTGCATTAATTCCAGCCTTCAGTGAGGGAATGTATGATAACCTCATACGGCAGGTAAGCCCTGGTCAAGGGTATACCCACACCCTACACTACACTGTATGGGACAGAATATTCAGTGGGACACGCAAACTGCAGACGCAGTGCCTACCACAACTACAGGTTGTCACACAGGTGTTAAAAGGGAAATGTAGGCACAAGTGCCATACGGAAAGGGACCCCCTGAAGGGGTGACCTTATGTTACCTGCAACCCCACATAGGTGTGTTTTACACCTCACACCTACCCAGAGACATTCTCTGCTATAGGTATCAATCCAGTCTGGTTTAGCGACACGTAGAGACCCATTGGTCATATACGGAAAGAGGCACCATAAAGGAGCACTCTCACCTACTCACCAGAACCAGTGCCCAGGAACTGTTGCTTAAATATAGCCCCTGATATCTATTTGAACATTTGACTTTTTAATTATAATCCAAGGAGCAACCAGACTCCTTTAAGACTTTTCTTAATTACACAAAATAAACATTATTGTTCAACACCATTTTTAAATTGTCATAGTTTACCGTTACATTGCTTATATCACTGTTTGATATATTGACCTTTTTTACAATACAGCACCACTATACACTACCAGGAGCATATAAGGGTTAGCACTAGACACAATTACTTTATTACTATTTCCTTTGGAGTTTGGACAACTCTGTCCTCAGCTGCTTCCAATACATTTGGTGGTAATACTGTAGCGCTGGTGTGCCCAACCAAGATTAAATACAAGTCGCTATGCCTACAGCCTACCGGATAGACAGGGTCAGATTTCAGGGGGCCTGTCCAGGGACCCCATGGGACCCGCCGGGCCCTAGACAGGTGCCTAGGTTGCCTAGCGGTAATTCCAGCCCTGGGTACAATGCAGGACAAGTACAAGGTTTATATACATTGCTACATTATCGATCATAACACTCAAATAAGCAACAGGGCATAAGCAACCAATTGATAGGTGCCCTTGTGAACTGAACGGCAGATATATCAGCCAGTGATTACCCACCATAATGCTTTTATAGTATATTAGTGTCACCATATTGGAATCTGATAGTCTAACAACGTATTCAAAAACCTTTATAACAAAAAAACAGCATCTGTCAGTATTATTACAGAGCAGCATGAATGTTACAGTACATCGTAGCATAACAATATTAACCCCTTCACTACTGAGGGTTTTCTCACTCCTGTTCTGATCCTGTTTTGCCACCTGTTTCGGCTGTTTTAATTCAACATCAATATCAATAATGTTTCCATGAAGAACCCACAACAATTATATCTTGATTTTAAGAGAAGGCTTTAAATTATAAGAAAAATGTCCTTAATCTGTCACCATACTGCAAATAAAATCTACCCAAAATGACCAAAGCAGTGTTTTTTATCATTTAAAGTAGAGATGAGCAGTTTTCTTTACTTGCTTATGTTCGGATCTCAAAATGGCATCATATTGGCTATCCAGCTCTCATGTGTTTTGGATAGCCAATAAGATAAATCCGAACTAATCCGAACTTGCGCTAATTTGGTGAAAAGAATCAAGTCAAAACTAAACTGCTCATCTCTAATTTAAATTGTAAGAAAGTAAACTATAAGCAAATATGTATAGGTTTTTTTAAAATAAACAACACAAAGAAATACTTTGTAGTTCTTGTTTTGGCATTAATTCACCTTTCCAAAACATTACAAAGACAGATTCAACATGATGGGTTTCAATTTCCCTTGAGAATGATAATATATGTTTTGTTAGATTTTGCCATGTTAACCTAAACACATAGAAGGACTGATTCTCAGTAGCACATCATGCATATGCATCTACAGTACATGCCCATGCTGCATACACATTATACTTGCCTACTCTCCCAGAATTTGCAGGAGCTGCACTATTTTTTGGGTAAGCCCCCACACCCCTGGAAGAGTGTCTGGATCTCCCACATTCTTCCCACTTCCTAGTGAAGTGGGCAGAATGAGTGAGATATAAACGGGAATCGGCGGTATGTATGGAGGGGGAGGGACTGAAATTATATGAAACAGTGCGATTTAGCCCCGTCTCCTCTCTATGGACCCACAAATCTTGACATTTAGCCTACAAAGTGGTGGGGCCTAATGACCTTAGACATACCTCCCTACTGTCCCGCATTCAGTGGGGCAGTCCCGTTTTTTTGGGACTGTCCCAAACACGTCCCGCAATGGAGGGGAAGTTGGGGGAAGCATACACTGCTGCTCTGCTATGCAGAGCGAGAATAGATGCTTGGAGATGCTGGGCACGTCCCTTAGTGGTGCAAATGGGGGCATATCATGAGGTCACACCTACTTTACGGGCGTGCACACGGAAGTCCTGCTTCTTCTGGGACAAATGTTGGGAGGTATGCCTTAGAGCCCATCACTGCCCCTGAAGTCGTAAGCTGCATTTCCTGTTGAAAAAAGTAGGTAAGTATGATACACATTACGAACAATATGCAAATGTGGATATAAAGCAGTATTCTGAGCAGTACATAACTTTGTACAGTATATGCAACTCCCCAGCAGCTGACACAAGATAGGGGAGCCCATGTTGGTAGTACTCAGGTGAGTGTTTGTGAATATGCCGGGCTGGGTGTTAGAGCTTGCTTTAATGATGGCATGTTGTAGTGCCCTGATGATAGTCGCTATGTGTGGCTATTGCATAGTTGGATATGGTGACATAGGCACACTTCTAGCAGGGACTCGGCTTTTCACCTGGTTCATGTAATATGTTACTTTGTTAAATACCTGTTAACAGCATACACTTACCATCTAACATATCCTTTTATATATAATGCATTCGGCCATGTAGGTCGTTGTTCCCAGCTACAGTGAGTGCCACTGGAGTAACGTTAATTGCTGTTATATTGCATTCCATGGCTTACTGGTGGTGAGAGTGGCAGTGTGCTGTCTCCCATGGCAGCCACTCCACTCTCAGCTTTGTATTGTAATATAGACTAGTAGAGGAAGTTACTTTGATTTATAATCAGTTGCTATTGGTAGCTGCAAGTTTGTTCTCATCCCCTTTCTTTGTTTGCTCCATTTTCTAAGCCCTGTGATGCTGTCCGGCCTCTTGGTGGTCTGATATCCAGTTGATGGTGCATGGTTGATGCATCTTGATGGATCCCCAATCACAGTCTCACATTTTCATTGGGTCCCCCAATGTTGCATCGACATGTTTCTTCCCGAATTCAATATTTTTATCCCACCTTTGCTTGGGTCTAAGGGCCCGATGCTGTTGCAGTTGTGTGGATTGCAGTTTTCGAGGCCTGACTGACTGGGCCATGGTCATTGGGCTCTTCTGTATCAGTGTGTTGGCTCCTGGTCTTGCCCGATCGTGCTGACCCAGGCTAGTTCGTTGGCTAGATCTCCAATTGAGGACACATGGTTGATGCATGTTGATGGCTCCCTGGTCAAGGTCTTTCAACATTGTCTTTGTTTCTGGCATGGTATGTCTTCCCTAAATATTATATCCCCCCTTGGTGGGCAACTACGTTTTGTCTCCGGCATCGGTGATCATGACATTGATATGCTAGAGGTCTGCTGTTCATTTATGCTATCCCATTATTGTCTGAATTTCTTTGTATTTTTTGCATAGGCAGTTTTTCTAAATTTATGACCTTAGGAGTGTACCGCCGCTCATCACTGTTAGTGGTGGGGCCTTGAGGGATTTTGCCCTGTTTGTGTCCTGAACCATGGAAAATGATTGGCAGGATTTTTCAGGTTTTAAAATTGTCATCCCTACTGCTCCCCCATTTTTCTATTTCCCTCCCTCCTTTTTCTCCTTGCGTAGTGACTTTATTTCCATTATTTGTTTAGGATGTTGTGGTAGGACCTTGGGATGTATGCCATATTTGATTTGTGGGGAACTCCTTAATGTAAGGGGCTTATCATTGCACTGGGTAGGCTTATTTTACCCTCCTGGGGTCAGCAGCATCAGCTGACTGGTTGGTGTTATATGGTGTATTGGTATGGGGGGGTTAGACCCTACTGCTTGCCACTGAGAAGATCAATTGGCTCATGCCAGTGTGGTTGTGGGGACCATATTAACCCTACTGCTTGCCACTGAGAAGGGTAATTGAAACTACTAGTGTGGAATTCCTCTTTACTTGCTATTGGGAAGGGTAATTGGCCCTGTCAGTGTGGTGGTGGAGATCCTAGTTACATGTTGGGAATGAGGTCCAACTTACGGTGGGTGGTGTTGGGCTTGGCTCCTTATAGATACTTTGCGTGATGGGAGAGAACTGCAGCCAAGAGGCAAATTAATTGATTAATAAGTCACTCCCCTTTTAATATACAATTTCGCTGATTGTCCGTACTGAGATCAGCAGCCTCGGTTGACTAACCGGCTTTAAATGTTTGGTAGAGTCTCTTGTGAGCTATGGACTTGCTGAGTGGACAATTGGCCCTGCAAGTTTTGGTAGTCATCTGGTTGGTAATCATTGATCTCTACCAGCTGTTATTTATTTTCATCACCACCATAATAAAGTTATTATTTGTTGATATTTAAATAATAAGGCCTACCAGTTTAAATTCCACATCTGCCTCTGTGTCTAGGTTTAGGTTTATTCTTTGGTTATGGTTATGCATAATTGTCTATTGCTGCTAGGGTATTTATGCATTTGATATAAATATGAAAAAAAACACATGTTGTAAACAATATGTCCATTGTCCAACAAAAGATAATCCAAATAATATTTATATTATTTCCTGAGATGGTAACCAAACTTTATGGTTGGACATTTTGGTGTTTACAAAAGAAAATTGCTTAAATACAGTAGGTGTTTATTAGTGGTAAATCAACAACAAATGTTTTTTTCTATGTATCAAGTCACACGCTTTGTACTGAACAGTACTACTGAAGTATATGAACAAATTCAACTAAAAAAAATATTTATTAAGGGATGTGCTCATCCTAATGGAAATTTATTTCAGTTCTCTTCGGTTTTCCATTGACTAGATCAGCAGAACTAACTCTATTATCTTTATTCCTTTCTATGAATTCAATGATTGCCCAACTAACCTTACTAAGCTCCTACTGACCTGGATCAGCACTAGTTAATATCTTACTAACACTGGAAACTCCAATAGTGTCAGATTTGGGTTAAGCAATACAGATATAAAATACAAGTTAAAGAAATGGGGATTTTTCTTTTTGCTTATGAGTACAGTATTTATTGTGTTGTGTAGTCGCTATGAGGATCAGCCATAGTGTATATTTATACAGATCATATTAAATATTGCTTATGTTGCAAACAATTTGAAGTAAATTGAAAATAAGGAGTTTAGCAATTTTTAGCCTGTCAATCATTTGTACCAGCACTCAGTCAATCCAAAGCTTTACCTTCTAAATGTATCATTCAGCTACAGTAGTTAAACTGCCATTGCATATCTGGAATGTGACAATACAAATTGTGTATTCTGCTTGTTCTTATATAGATTTTCTTGATTTTCAAGCCATAAAAAAAATTCATTAATGTTTCACAAACTTGCATTTAAAATCAATTGATTATATCAAAGATTTAGTACTATTTAGTGAATAATTCTTATATAGTACGTGTTATAATCAAATGTCTAATGAACTACATTATTCTGAAACTTTATAGGGTAGTGCTTGAGTTTTGTTAAATCATTTCCCATTCTGTATGGGTATGGAGACTGTAGAGCCGGCCTTTGGCATAGGCATTACAAGCAAATGCCTAGGTGTGACTGGAATGCCTAGGGACATCCAATGGCTCTGCTGTTTCCCCAAGGTGCAGCTTCCCCCGCCTGCAGCTGACCCCCTGGCACTGCCGCGATCAGAGCTCAGCTCTGATTAAGGTAAGTGTTGTTTTTTTATTTTTTTTATAAGCGGCACTACAGGGGCAAAACTATGGGGGTATATGGGCACTACTAAAGGGACATTACTATAGGGGTATTACTATGGGGGTATATGGGCACTACTAGAGGGGCTATACTATGGGGGTATTACTATGGGGGTATATGGGCACTACTTCAGGGGCATTACTATGGGGGTATATTGGCACTACTACAGGGGCATTACTATGGAGGCATATGTGCACTACTACAGGGGCATTATTATTGGGGTATATGGGCACTACTACAAGGGCAGTACTATTTGGGCACTACAGGGGCATTACTATGGGGGTATAACTACTGTACATGGGCACTACTACAGGAGCATTACTATATATATATATATATATATATATATATATTTTACAAAGATGAGGCGGCACTAGAGGACTTAATCCATTTTAATGGTAAATTTCAGCCAACGTTTCAGGGCTTCAGCCCTTATGTCAAGGTCATTTACAAAAGGACTGAAGCCCTAAAACGTTGGCTGAAATTTACCATTAAAATGGATTAAGTCCTCTAGAGCCGCCTCATCTTTCTACTATAGTTTTCTACAAAGGAAGGCACAGAGGCACGCTGATCACTGGAGTGAGGAGTGCCGAGCCGATGCAAATATATATATATATATATATCTATATATATATACTTGAATTTCCCATTCGATGGAAGGAGGCACTCGCCATGTGAACGATAAAGATAATGTTTATTCATAACCGATTCTCACACTTGTTTAGGATACATCTATATTTGGGTCAACGTTTCGGTCCCCAACAGGACCTTTGTCAAGACCACATCCAAACGATCAAACATATACATAATAAAAAAAAAGTCTGTGAAGAAAAGAAAAAAGAACATGTTGACATGTCTAACAGGCTCCCCAAACAAGTGATATATAACAATATATAACCCAGCATGATATATGTGACTGACAAGGAAATATGTGCAAATCTACCTGCATGCACTAGGTAATGTGTATAATGTCCACATACACTGGAAATATAAAGACAGATTAAATAAAGTTGTTTATTATAAATGAGCATATAGCCCATGTGCCAGTGTTCACGTATATATGTACGGCCAAAGTATTAAGGTTCATGCATTTAAAGTGAAATGAGAGACACCCCACAGCACACACTGAGCACCGGATACCTGGCAACATAGGACATATAGACATGTGAAACAATACCTCATGGGTCAATCACATGATCCTAATGTCGTTATATGGAGCAAGATTTAATCACAGTTAGAGCCTGTAAAACATGAGGACATCATGACCTAACAGGTCAGCAACAATCACCGCACTATTCCGCGGGTGTACCCTTACCTCATGCATCAAGGCTGGTACATGGATCATGTGGACCATCAGTGTATCACACTGTGGGTGAATCGATCAGCTGCTTAATGCTGATGTCCCGGAGCCGGCTAAAGAAGCCAAGAGACCGGAAGTGCGCAATCCTACAGAGACGCACTTCCGCGTGTCAGCATGACCCACGGTGGCCCAAACAGGTCGTGAATGCTAATAGATAGCCGCACTGTCGCGGATCATATAGAAAAGATCAATAATCTTCCAGTGTGTCCGGAAATTTAGGATATCACACTAAGGGAGCCTGATAGTAACGTGCCAGTATGCCTGTACATTGCAACACTAATAAATGAACTACATATATGCACCTATGACATACATAAATATTTAAACTAATACTTAAATGAATCAGTGTAGTATTAGATAATTAAATACAACAGTTCTATTCAAGTGTAAGACTTAACAAACATGTAAATATCTATAGCCAAACCAATGCATATAAATCCTATAAATGTTTAATTACAACATATGACAAGCCATTAAGTAAACATATGGATGGCACTAAAAAACACACTATATATTATAGTGTGTATATTATTGTTTATATGCACTTAAACAAGAATGGTACTTCTTAATATAACAGACCAGTATTAGACCAAGGCATAATCATGAAACTCCTTACCAAGACAGACAACATATATGCAATTAAAGAAATACGTTCAATGGTTTACATTCATTCAATCCTCTGGGCATCACTGTGTCCAGTTCGTAAATCCAAAAGCTTTCACGTCTTTTATTGTGACAAGCCTATCCCTGCCCTGTTTGGGTGGTATCCAATCAATGAGTTTACATCTTAGTGAGGCTGCTTGATGACCCTTTTCAATAAAGTGCCTGGCCACCGGCTTATCACTAGAGCCAGTTTGAAGGGCTGCTCGAATAGATGCTCTATGATTGGCCATTCGGTCTCTAAACCTCCTGGCTGTCAATTTTACGTAATATAGACCACAAGGACATATTAAAATATATATTAAGTGATCTAAAGCGCAGTGGAGTCTGTATTTAATTTTTATTTTTTGATAGACTCCACTGCGCTTTAGATAACTTAATATATATTTAAATATGTCCTTGTGGTCTATATTACATATTGTCAACATGTTCTTTTTTCTTTTCTTCACAGACATTTTTTTATTATGTATATGTTTGATCGTTTGGATGTGGTCTTGACAAAGGTCCTGTTGGGGACCGAAACATTGACTCAAATATAGATGTATCCTAAACAAGTGTGAGAATCGGTTCTATCGAATGGGAAATTCAAGTATTTATGTGGGATCAAATGATTCTTGGAAGCACCCCACTGTTGTCTCCTTCTGAGTTGAGAGTGCAGGACAATTTTTGGTATATATATATATATATATATATATATATATATATATATATATATATATAGGTAGGGGGCACCAGTCCAAACTTTGCCTAGGGCACCAAATTGGCTAGGGCCGGCTCTGGAAATGCTTATTCAAACTGTAATTAAAAAGACAACCATTTCATTTGCTAAGTACATATGGATTTTTTTTCTATTAATTCCAAATAAGTTATGACATTCTAAACCCAGCTCACACTCCCTATTAGTGGGTGAACAATCTATACATAGATATAACAATATATACTATACATAGAACGGTGGGTCCATCATGTCCCATGTCCATTATACATCTATTAAAATAAACATGGAAACCATAAGTAAACATTCTCAATACTGACCCTTGATACAAACACAACACAAACATCAAGTGATGAAACTCCCCTAACTTTCAGAGCCTAGGTTTCTGTTGTGCAAATAGGGATAAATAAATTATTGGCACACACACTTATATACAGTCTATACTGCCAATGGTATGTTAACCTTAATAGAAGGTGGTCATCATTATCCTATGTGCATGGCTGCAGAGGGAATAGCAAACAACTAATTCTTACACAGCAGCTGGACCAACACAGTAAGTAAAGAAATGAAGATACAGCTAAGGTACTGGTAAAGCACAGTTGGGTTACAGGGAGAAGAGTTAGAAGAGATTATTATTGCCGAAGAATGGTGACAATATTTTGGGGTGGTAGTCATCACAAGTTTACCCTGATAACCAAATGTTAAAATCTGTCAGTTTGGCTATTGGGCTGTTAAATGTTGGATTGACTCATGTGTGGGTAGTATCAAACTAATATGATGTTTGCCATTTATGCTCTTATTTGCTCTCACCACTGGGGCTTTCCCACTGATTGCTTAGAGATGAGCGGTTCAGATTGTGAGGAATCCGAACCTCTCCGAACAGGTGGAATCCAAGTATACCCAAGCTCAAGCTTGGGTGTTCCCGCCTGACTAGGATTCCACCTCAACGTTGGATTCTTGCAAGACTTGGGTGATGTTCGGCCTCGATAAAAGGTGCGGCGCCCGGCACCATTTCAAGCTTCACTCTGTGCAGAGCTGAGCTCTGCATGTTACTTAGGGGGTCTTTGGAGGGAGGGAGTCAGGACTGGGTGGGCTGATCGGAGGCACACACAGCACGCTGATGAGTGCTGCGCTTAGTCTGCTGTACTAGCCTGGCCCTGTACTATCCAGAGGACTCAGAGGACATTTTTTTTGTGCTGTACTGTAATGTGCTTACAAGCACAGTGACTTCTTTGGAATAAGCCCTCTGTGTATAGAAACACGTGACTAATTGGACCTTAGCCCACTGTATACAAGCACTGTGACTTCTTGGGCATAAGCCCTCTGCGTATACAAGCTCTGTGACTGCTTGGGCCTTAGCCCTCTGTATACAAACTAGCACTGTGACTTCTTGGGCATAAGCCCTCTGTGTATAAGTTAAAAATAAAGTAAAAGCACCATGACTTCTTGGGCATAACCCCTCTGTGTATAAAAGCATTGTGACTAATTGGGCCTTAGCCCTCTGTATACTAGTACTATTACTTCTTGGGCATAAGCCCACTGTGTATAAATTTAAAATAAAGTTAAAGAACCTTGACTTCATAGGCATAAGCCCTCTGTGTATACAAGTTCCATAACTGCTTGGACCTTAACCCTCTGTATACAAGCACAATGACTTCTTGGGCATAAGCCCACTGTGTATAAATTTAAAATAAAGTAAAAGCACCATGACCTCTTGGACATAATCCCTCTGTGTATAAAAGTACCATGACTAATTGGGCCTTAGCCCACTGTATACAAGCACCATGACTAATTGGGCCTTAGCCCTCTATATACAAGCACTGTGACTTCTAGGGCATAAGCCCTCTGTGTATAAAAGCATTGTGACTAATTGGGCCATAGCCCACTGTATACAAGCACTGTGACTTCTTGGGCTTAAGCCCTCTGTGTATAAAAGCACCATGACTAATTGGGTAGTAGCCCTCTGTGTGTTTTCATCAATATGGATCATGACAACCAACCAAGTGTAGAGCAGAAGCAGCAACAAAATGCTAGCAGTGCAGCTCCTGGAACCAGTCATGATGATGATACTAGTCATTCACTATCATCTAAAGCTGATGCTCAAGGGCGTAGAGGCTTTAAAAAATTAGGGTATCGGAGATCCAAAAATTTAGATTTCACATGGGTAAATGCAAAAAAACCTCTAAAGGTTAGCGCAGAAAAACAGAAAATTGGCAACATACTGTACTATTCACCACACGCAGGCTCAGGTCTTGGTCTTTATTTCTTAGTGGTGGTTCTGCACCTGTCAGTGAGGCAAGTGTGTCCATGAGTGCTATGTGTGAGCCTAACTTTTCACAGAAGCCACTTTCCAGATTCTGCTCCCTCTTTATTTGTGGGGATGAGCAGCGTAACTATTGCTGATGATATAGAAATTGAGGATGCCAATGTGGAATTGCAAGAGGATGAGGGGGATATTTTTGTAGCTGACGCTGGCACTAATGAGGATATTGAGGAAGAGGATGTTGTTTGTGTAATTCAGGCACTGGTGGAAACAGCTCTTGGCCATGATTAGAAGAAGTCCATTGTCATGCATGGGCTTGGACCAAATCCTGACAACATTTTTCAAGCCATATGTAGCCGTTGTGGAACCACAGTAAGTAGAGGTAGGGACGCTAAGCATCTAGGAACCTCCACGCTATTATGTCATCTGCAGCGAGCTCATAACAAGCATTTTATAACATCAGAAACTGGTGCTAATAAAATAACAACAAGCAGTCCAGCATCTGCTAGCTCCCTTCTCTCTACTAGATCCCAGCATTTTCAATCTCAACTGCCAACACCTTCATCCTCAATATCCTCATTAATAATCAGAGGTAATCCAGCATTCAATTTACTAGGTGACTCATCCCTTTTCCTGGACTCCTCCTAACACTCAAGAATCCTTGAGTGTTAGGCCTGCTGCTGCTGATGGGGGTGGATCTTTATACCAAAAGTGGACCAAGAAGACTACGAGTAGTAGTTTAAGAAAATGATTAACTTTTAAACACTCCTTTGTAAGGGGAAGCTAGATTGACAGCTCTAACACAGTCGCACAGCAGATCACTGAAGTCATGACGGCTATGCTAGTATTAGATCTGTGTCCAATATCCGCAACTAATGCAGTGGGTTTTACACAGATAGTTAAGGTCCTGTGTCCCCATTACCAAATTCCATCTTGGTTTAATTTCACCCAAAAAGCCATTCCATGGCTGTACCAGGATGTTAATAAGAACCTAATTAATGCCCTACAAAATGCCATTGTAACAACTGTCCACTTAACCACAGATATGTGGACAAGCGGTAGTGGGTCACGAGAACCAGCATTCTCTGACTTAACAGTGCACTGAATTGAATCGTTCTGAGAGCTCCCTCCCGTGGCTATTCGGTATCATGCTGAATTGAATTCCGCCCATTGTGAGTTGTGAGGTGGTCAAAATTTACTGGTAATTAGTGGAAATAAAGTTATTGAGGTTAATAATACTCTAGGAACAAAAGAGCCTCAAATTATGTGATTTTAGATTTTTTTGACAATTTAAAAAAAAAAAAAATCCAAAACAAAAACAGGACGACGAATTACAACCAAAATGATCCGGGTGGTTTTGCCAAAAACAAAAAAAAGGGTTCTGCGCACATCTCTATATGGGATATGTGAGAGAGCTACTATAAGAAAGAATGCAAATAAATAGATAACAGGGCAGGTATGTGTGAGGAGAGGACATGTGAGGAAGCATGTGAGTATGATGCACATGCTGTAATAGCACATGTGTATGTATGTGTGTATGTGTACAGTACTAAAGTATATAAGATCAGTTACATATACTGTATACTGTATATTAGTTTTCTTGAGTAATAAAAGGGAGCCACCAATTTCTATTGTTTAGGGATTTTTGCAGGGACAGTTCAGGGGAGACATGAGCCCCAAAATAACATCTTATTTAGAGCCCTGTGGGGTCTTAATCTGTCTCTGATTCAGCTTGTACTTGCCCACCCCTGCCTGCTTCTGCCCCATCAGTTCAGGTGTAGGGTATGCAAGTCAATGACATTAAGAAAAAAAAAAAGATGTTGGAAAAAATACTTTTCCACAGGGCTCAAAATCACAGAATAATGTTCAGGTTATTTTCCTTTCTTTCAGAAGCCAGTTAACTTATTGGCCCTGATTCTGAGATGGACTCAAAAGCTGTCACTGCTGCAATCTTGTACGCAGTGGCTGTGCGAAAAAAATGTCACATCCACCGGGATTTGTATTGAGACTACCACTGGTAGCATTGCAGATCTCATGTTTATATACAAAGACGTAACCATCAGACTCACATCGGTCATTCATCTGACTATATGGTTGCACAGAATGGCTGACACAAGAGCATTGCGACACATGCTCAGTACAGAAAACAAACAAAACATTGATATTACGTCCATCTCTGAATAAGGCTTTATGGGCCTGATTCAGACTTGTATGCTAATTTTTTCAGCTGTGGATTTGTGAAAATATGCTAATGCTACAGCGGCTGGGAATTGTACTGAGATGCTCACCTGAGCCATTGCAGCTGTCCGCAACCACGTACACATGTACAACATCGGATGCAGATCAGGCAAACATTGATTCCTCATGTAAATCTATTATCACTCGATGACCAGCGTAACTTAGACACCAGAGCCCTATTTCCTGCTTATGGGATCGCAGATACAGGAAACGGTCGAGACACGCCTGTGTTTTTAGCCAATAATCCCTGTTGCCTCCCCCAAACTCTCCCTGCTTGTCACTTACAATGCAAATAAAACAGCCTGCGACTATGGTAATGTACCTTGACACATGCAGTGCGTCTCGACATATTCTCAGTGAAAAAAATGTCATCCATCTGCAACAACATTTGCATAGCGTACAACCATTCAACAGTACAACTTTGAATCAGGCCCAATGTCAGTAACAAGTCTCCAGAACTAAGGGCCTGATTCAGGCTTGGTCGCAAGGCTGCGTTCGCACGTAGCCTGCCGATGTTTGCAATCTGCACATGCCTACATGACACAGTGTGCATGCGCGAACCAGTCACTGCGATTGGGAAGCGATCGCACCCAGTACACATACTCTCCACAAGCAGGAGTGACAGGACGTGCCATTTGTGGGTGGTCGATGGTAGCAGGGGTGTTGTGGTGCAAACGCAGGCGTGTCTGTGAATTGGAATGCCATTTCAGGGGTGTGCCTAATTAAGATTCATCAATGGCATACACATCACATGACTGAATTAAAAACAGCAGCACTCGCAGTGCTTGCAGTTGGGTATGGTCAGCCACAAGTGGTGCGTATGGGTCCAATGTCAGCCAATGTTACTGATTGTTTCAAACACTTCCTGGAGATGACGTATGTTACTAAAGGAAAGTTGGCATCTTGTGTCAGGCTGGTGGGCATCTCATTTCATACCCGCAAAAAACATAGTGAGCATGCTAATGTCTTGCTAGTGATCATGGTAATTGCACGAGGGCTGCTTGCAAACACAGCCTTGCGACCGGGTCTGAATTGGGCCTTAAATTCAGAACCTCCCTGTTATGGTTCATGATCACAAGCACTTGAGTAGGTTTGACACTTTTGGTACAGTAACTCAGGTTTTCTGATTATAACTCCTATGTAGTGATAAATAGTCCTTGTGAATAATTGTAAGGAATACTTTCACGTATGTGTAAGCATAGAGAAACTTAATAGCTTCCTACAAGACTTTAAAGAAAACTTTAAATATTTAGATTTAGATTAGGGATCTATACAACACATTTTGTAAGTCCTGAGTTAGCGTTGCATTTTCATATAGGACACGTAAACATTTGTAATGGAAAGAAAATACTCTTTGTCTTTGGTAAATATTAAGTAGCAAAGTATCCAATGTAGTAATGTTCATAATTAATTGCTAAAATAACAAGCTATGGGAACGGGGTCTCAACCATAACCTTAAATGGGTACCCCAGGCCAGTTTTGTCAGTATGGGTGGAAACTGTACTAGATGTGGTCTCTACAGGCATTGTCTGGTATTCTGCTCCTCAGCAGGGCAGGGTGGGAATGTTGACTCCACATTGGTGCATGACTTGCTGTATGGTTGGGTCACGCACATGACCCAATGTGTGGCACAAATGGGTATATTGTTGGCCGGAAAAGAGACGGCCACTTTGACTGTGGTGCCTATAAAACCATACCCAGGGAGTGTGGTTGTGGATGCAGCCTTAACCTATGTTTATCTAGAGGTATTTTAATTGGTTCTCTAGGTGCAGATAGTGACTGTACTGGTTGCTGATCTGGCTACCTCATTTAACACGCTGATCACATCATTGCATGAGTTCAATTAGCAGGCAATAGTAGGTGCTGGGCTGCATTGCTTTTTTATAAAAGGGGCATTACAGGTGCATCCTACACCAGGGTTGGTTAAGTAGGGGTGTAATTCAGGAGCTCTAGAGCAGCTTTGCTGTGGGGAGAAGTTTTGCCCTTTCCTTGGCTTGCTAGGGTATCCATGTTTTACTACTGTCTAGGTGCTTGTATAGCAATGTGGTGCAAGCTTTGCCTATCACTTTTTATGTCTCAGGGGATTCATGGTTGCCCTCCTAGAGCTGGTTCTTTTTTGGGTGATGGGCATGTTAGATCTGCAGGTTCTTATTCACCCTCAGTACCTTTTGACATAGCTTCTCACACTCTTATGCAGTGTGCCATGGTGGATTTGGGGTAACACCCATGTACTCAGTCAAGAAAGTTAAAGGTATAGGTTGATCCCTCTATTTCACCAGTTAAGGCTCATAGTTAAAATCAGTCACCAGTAGTTTCAGTTAGTGGTGCTGGCCCCATTCAGAGGCCTAACCACAGATCTCATCATCATCTGGAGCTGACACAAGCACTTGCTTGCCCTGCAGTGTTTTGTATGGTTTCTTTGGCCCAACACCTGTAGCAATCCAGTAAGACAGTGGCCACCTCCACAGGGATTGCTGCAGTTCACACCAGCTCCCTGTGGAAAACATAAGATTGCCTCACCTTTTGATGCAGGTTTTTTGGGCTCCACTTTTGGGTCAACTTGTAAAGTTATACAAGCTTTAAGTTTGTCTTCTGTGTCCTCCTCCTGCAAGTACTGCAGTTTCATTCAAAATCTTACCTGACTGGCACATCAGTTAATAATACCACACTGATAGAATTCTGTTGGCGTGGAGTGTAAGTCCTTTGAGGAAGCCATGTCTATGGTTAAATCCATGGGAAAATTACATTTGATGGTTATGCTTGATATTGAGTCAGTGTTTTGTTTGTTACCCCTGCATGTATATAGGAATCATGGGTTTTAGATTACCAAATGGATTCTACATAGAAAAGTGTTTGCCTTGTTTGTGCCTTTTTTGAGTACTACAATACATTATTGCATTCATGTGCAGAGACAGGTACCAAAGGTGGCAGAATCATTCACTATCTCTACAGTTTCCTAGTCATGGCACAACTGACTTTTCCAAATGCTCCTGACTAAAGTATTTAGGGCCTGATTCAGACCCGTTCGCTTGATGAATACGCTCGCTCCCAGTGTATGCAAATTCGGGTAAGTGATGTCAAGGCAGGCGATCTCACGGCAAGGCATAAGCATGCCCACTATGTCTTGGTGTGTGATTGCGGTGTGTATGCAGACACCCATCATCTCCAGGAAGTGTATGCAACCATTGATATATTGGGTTCCATCATAATTGAATGCAGCGCTTCAGGTTGACTATACCCTATCTCAAGCACTGTGAGCACTGCAGTGCATATTTCAACCAGGTTACATGTACTATGATGCTGCCTGTTAATTATGCACACCTCTGAAACAGTGCTAAGATTCTCAGACACGCCTGCGTTCACACCTCCACTCCCCCGTTTCCAGTGGCCTGCCCCTGTTACCACCAACAAACGACTTGACCTGTCACTCATTCAGCTGGGCTGTCTATGCTAGTACTAGGACTAGTTTGCGCATGTGCACTGCAATGCATATGCATGCGCACATTGAAAAACGAGCGATCGCTTGATAGCGAATGGTTCTTCATCAGGCCCTTAGTGTCTGCAATTTTTGTGTGGAATTTGATGTTCCAATGATGCAAACAAACACTAATGACCCATTGGCATGGCATATATATCTGTGTATTGAGAATGACACCCCAAATTGCTATTGTTGGTTCCTCAAGGTTAAGGTTGCAAGGCTTCAGTTGTCTATAGCTGCTGCATTGGGAAGCTGAGAGTCAGGTTCAGTCTCCGCTGAGTATCCTTAATTTCATTGTGGGGATGGTGTTTTGTCATAAGTTAGAACATGATACCACAGGGTGGATAAAGTTCATAATTTCATCAGACTTTTCAAACAGATCAAGTGTGACCTGAGTTACTGGGATTCCTTTCTACAGCAGTTCAATGGGATCTTGTCTCCGTTGTCACCTGTTGTTTATGGATGCTGCTGGAGCGCATGACTTTGGTGCTTTGCTGTATATAGTAGTTTGCTCTGCTTTATTACGCATATTTAAATAAAATGTCTATGGTGGGATGCCTTGGTGCAATTTGAGCAAAGGTATATATAGATACATCTGTACAGAAATAGTGCAGTGTAATATCAAGTTATGTACTGTAAGTTGCAGTGCTCCAAGACTGACTAGGTGTTGGCTTTCATTACCTGCCCTCTGGATCTCACTCTGCCCTCTGGATCTCACTGGTGGTTTTAGCTCTTTATTCTATATGTTTTGCATTCTGCCAATTATTGTCTTTTGCACCAAGATTGCATCCCACGAGTTTGGTTTAATCTTGTGGCATTATGTTTTATCTCTGGGGCTCACTTTTGCACACACTACGGATTGGGAAAGCCACATCTGCTGCAGGAATGGTGTTTTGACGGTGGTTAATTGCTGTTGGTTTTTCTATTGCCATTGGATTTGATCAAGTCTATATAGGTGGTTAACCACTCTTACATTTATTGGACTTCCTGGATGCCAAGTGCTCAGAAAAAGTTGATCTTTGCAGCAGTTCATGAGGTCCTATGGTTATGTGTTTGAGGTATGTGCTGGAGTTTACTGCTGACGGAATTAATTGTTGTTCATCAGTTAAGTGTGCCTTGGCTATACATCTGTCTAAATAACATCACTTAACTTACAGATGTTGATGGTGCAGGATTTGGGGATGTTTGCAGTGGCTTGGCTGGGCATAATTGCTTGTCTGGTCATAAGTGGTGCATCAGCATATCTGACATTGTAGAAAAGGTGGCAAAAGAACACATGGTGAAATGCCAAATAAATTACATTATGGCCAAGTGCATTAGAAATTATGGTGTTTTTTGGTGGTTAATTGCTATTGGTTTTTCCAGTGAAGGTGGAATTGATGAAGTCTATTTGGGTGTTTAACCACTTTTAGATTTATTGGACTTCCAGGATGTCAATTGCTCATAATAAGTCGATCATTGCAGCAGTTTATGAGGTCCTGTGGTTTGGTGTTTAAGGCATGTACTGGAGTTTACTACTGAGGGAATTGATGATTGCTGTTAATCAGTTCAGTGTGTCTTGGCTATACATCTATGCAAATAACATCACTTAATTTACAGATGTTGATGATGCAGGAATAGGGAATGTTTGTCTGGTCATAAATGGTGTCTCGGCTAATCTGACATTTTAGAAAAGGTGGTGCAAGAACACATGGATAAAGATGCAAAATAAATTGCTTTATGGCCAAGTCCATTATTGCTTTTTTATGAATTATATGGATAAATAAACTATTTTTTTAAAAAAATACACCCAGTGGCTGTCTAGTACCACCCTGTAGGAATGTCTAGAAGACCTCTGTAGAATTTTCCCCCCAATCTTTTAGCATTTTTAATTATTTTTTTAGTATCCCCTATAACAATTGAACCCCCCCCCCCAGAGCCATTCTTTTTTAAAGTTGATGCTCCCAGATATTTTCCCACCACCCTTGTGGCATACTCCTGTAGGATTTGAGCTTACCAGTAATTTAACCCTTTCACAGTCTGAGCCCTCACTGAAGAGGAAATGTTTTCTTTCTTACACAGTGCCTGATACAGAGGTGCAGGCAATGTCAATGTTGCATGCAGTGGAACATTTTTTTTTCACTTTTTTTTCCCACTGCGCATTTGTCAAAGCTGCACTGCACACATGCAGAGATGGATTAGCGATGGCAGTTGCCGAGAGGTTTTATTTTGCTTTTGTACATAAGCGCCATATGTCAGACACCGGAGATGTCCTTTCAAGTCCTTTCATAGTCTGCTGCATATGGAATCACAATCTCAACATGATTTGTGTCCATCTCTGAAACATGCCCATATTACGAATCCAGGCCAAGGAAATAAATGTCAGAAGAGAAGCAGAGCCTGTGGTTGCATTGGATGTAACCACAGCAAGGAAATCCCACCTGCCTATGGTCACACTTGTCCACAAGTTTTATCAGCCCAATGGAATAAAAATAATTTTCCTCCTACTGATTTTGTGATCTCATCTATATTTTAATTACTAATATGTTCCCTTAGGATATAGGGCCTGATACAGAGGCACTTGCTATTTGGGAGTGCTCGCTCCCGCAACTGAATCATAGCGGATTTTTTTTTTCAAATCTGCCTACAGGCCACTCACATAGCGGTGGGTGACCACCCACAGTTTGTGCGGGCAGCCTGGCGATGGTCACAATTATCGCGACCATCGGGGTGTGACGAGACCATTGTGGTAGGGCCTCATCCACCGCAAGCCCCAGTGAACTTCCTGCTCTAATACAGAAGGAAGTTCACTACTGACATCACGTGTGATGTCAGTAGGGCTGCCCAGAAACGGCAGGCGTTCCTTCGGGAACGCCTCAGTTTGTGCAGCCATCCCCCCGACCCGCCTCGAAAATGGGACGAGCTATCGATCAACATCGACAGCCATCCCATTTTGCTGCGATCCCCGAGCGAGTGAGGTTCTCACTCGCTCCGGGGCTCACGCGCGCACTGCCCAACCATTGACCCGCTTGCTAGCACTGTGCGCTCTCAAGCGGGTCTGAATCTGGCCCATAGTGTGTTATTAACCTTCCAAGTGCCTCCTTTATAGAAAAGTGGCACTCCCAATTTGCCAATACACAAGTAATTATGAATCAGAGATGTCATAAAAGTATAAATATGTCTTCATTCACTATCCCTGGCAGCCAAAACAGTACTACCATGTTTCCCCGATAATAAGACCTACCCCGAAAATAAGCCCTACCCTTACTTTTGAAAAACGGTCCAAAATAAGCCCTACCCCGAAAATAAGCCCTATGGTGTTTTTTTTACCTGAAAAAAAAAATAAGACAGTGTCTTATTATCGGGGAAACATGGTAGGACTCTACCCTAGCTCCTACTAGCCTGATTACACCATAACATACAGTATAGCCTACAGCCAACATTGTTTAAAAAAAATTCCCTGTGACTATCATTTTAATGGATTTAATGCACCTATAAATTCTGATAATGACATACATGTTGGAAACCGATATTTATAAGCAATGATTCAAGTTTAAGTTTAAAATACATCAAACTTATAAAACTACTCTAAACTTACTTTTATATCCATATAGTACAGTTGTTTTTCCAACCTTGGATTGACAAACCAGTTTGCAAATATGATAAATAAAATTTCACAGTAACTCAAAAAGAAAAATTTAATAGGACACATTAAGGAAAAAAATATCCAGAAACTATTTCTGGTAAAATTCCAATATTATTTCATATGACTCTTCCTCCAACTTTCACCTGTGGGTCAGAAGTTCAAAGAGACTTGTAGATTAAACTGGCTATCATTATGTTGCAGCTGTTCACTGTCTCTGTAAAATGAGTTTCTGGCTGCACTCCAAACCACAGAAAACTCGTTTTCACATCATTGCAATTAGTTACCAGTTCAATTGGTTCTTCGGAACAATCATTGGATAAAACTGGTCAGGTCAAATTATACTGTCATTCTTAAACCAATGTAATTGGAATATATGCATGTATTGTAGAGATTGGAATTAATCCAAATAATTTTTGTGCCTTCTGTTTTAAAATTAACTCATTTTAATTTACATACAGTACTCTATAATAGTTTATTAACTGTCCTTTGGAAATGAGCCCAAAATGAGAGAAAATATTGATACACACAGATAATCTCTCTTTATATACATGATAGCTTTAAATGGATTGTGATTAAATATATTGTATACTGTCAATATTGTTAAACTTTGCAAAGTGAGTTTATAATTAAAGACAATCCAAATAAAGAAACATATTTTTATTTTTTATTTGCATGTTAAACAGAAAAATATATTATTCATGCTAATTGATTCAGTATAACATATAAAATAAATACTTTCTTGTAATTTCCCTAGCTAAATAAATTCCAAACATTTTCAAATACTGTATATGTACATTCTGACACTGAGTACAAGGGTTTACTGTATGTACATCACTAATTTAAAAGAGCAGACAATACATTCAAAACAAAAAAAATGTAATGAACCATGTGCACTGCAGCTGATGTGTCACTGGAAGTGACCTCACATTTATTTGTCCCTGCCCCAGAAGTAATATATATGCTTGTAGCAGCTGCAGTGTGAGCTTATTACTCAATAGTTACTCACAAATTTAAATGATGCCAGAAGAGTGTAAGTGATGGCAAAGGGTCTCCGCAGGATTGATCTGCTTGTCTTTGATACCTGGCTAAAGTTACACAGGCACAATGGTCTAGCACTCCCTTAATATAATAAATCATCTCTCAATATCAATAAGAACCTTGGTAAAGTAGTTTAATGATGAAATGCATTTGAGCCTATTCGAGTTCGACAGCCTGACCACTGGCTTTGCAAGCAGAACCCCCCCCCCCTGTGAGATGTCATATAGCTGGCACCCAGCTTCCTGTCCAACTGTAGCTTCTGGAGAGAGATCTGCTGGAAGCACCCTGTGAGAGGAATCAGCTAGGCCCAGGGTGCAGGCATTTAGTGCTGAACCACTTCCCCAGACGACAATTGAGGCTCCTGTTTATAGACTACCCAAGTAATTAATTTTATGTGTATGCAGGTAGGAGGCAACCTAGTCTGTCACTGAATGAGATTTAAAATGTAATTGCTTTATATTTCAACTTGTATTCATATGTTTGTTTCATATATTAAGTCTGTTGTACTCATTTTAATGGAAGTATTAAACACCAATTAACACTTTCATTTTTTATTTATTTATACTTCTACTGCTATGCTGATTTGGCTGACAAGTCAAAAAAGTTATAGGCTTATACATATGCATTCAACAAACACTAATGTTTATGAGAAGTTAAATCACGTATCAAAATGCTGTAAGTTCACATCTAGGAATGAACACAGACTGTTAATTGCATCATGACCATACAGCTTGCCACAAAGGGTAAGTGCTATTCAGTCCACACCAGACGTTACTCCAGCCTCCGGCTTTCATTGCAGAACTTTTGAAAAGGGTTAAACTCAGCCTTTTCACATTGTGTGTTGATGTGCTTGTAGTCCAGATGTTCTGGATCTTAAAGAATTCTCTGATCTCCAGCAGTGAGGTAGGAGCTTGTGACTGTATAAGAGGAACGTTTATATATATATATATATATATATATATATATATATATATATATATATATATATACACTCTAATTAGAATGTTATAAATACTGCAGTTTGAGGGGCATATGAAATATGTCCACATATTAACAGAGCATTTGAGCTTATAAAAAAGCTGATCGTTGATCAAAACAAATGTGTTGTAAGTAGTACCTTTATGGTTAGTAGCGTTGATGCTTCTGGTTCCAAGCCAAAGTCCCTTGTTAGTCCAATAAATGTTTGTGCCAGGGTACCAGTTAGTAAATGTCTAGTCCCAGCTTCTAAAGCTCCATGCAAGTTCCAGGTTTGACCTCTATAACCTCAAAGCTTGTAATGTCAAGTAAGCAGCTGTTGATGTCCGCTAATTGCAATTAGTTCCCGTTGAGGTAGAATTTCACACTGGTGTTCCCTAATGGAAATCTTGGCTCAAGATAACAGTTGAACTGCCTGTATACATGAGATAATTGCTAATGGGATCAATAGGGTCCGACCAGTATGTATTAGAGAGCAAGCAGCACTCTCACTGCTCAATGCGTTTCTGTGCTGGATGCAGTGGTTTTCTACATAATTTTTAATATTTCACAAATGCTCTCCTCAGGACACCAAACAGTGCATGTTTTCCATGTCTCCTCACAGAATCACAAGTGAAATAATTAGCTCCACAAATGGAACTTTTAAAATGTGTCAGTGAGTAATGAATACACCTGTGCACCTGCTGGGTGACCAGGAAAATGTGAACTGTGTGGGGTCCTGAGGACCGAGATTGAGACCTCTGCTCTACTACTGTATTTTGAAAAGGCTAATTTATCCTCCCCATATACTGTTTCATGCATTTACACTGTAGAAAATATATATTTTTACTGTTGCACGTTACAAATTAATTATGTTTTCATGGTATTGGAAACAAATTTCATAATATTACTTTCCTCATTGCTTTTACTTTTAATTTCTGCTAACAATGTTGAACCACATTTAAAAAAAAAAAAACTTTAGATTTTATTAGTTTCTAATTTGTTCACTTTGGTGGTATAGCACTTACTACCAAAAAGACTAAGGGGTATATTTACTAAAGTGAGAGATTTTAGAAGTGTAGATGTTGCCCATAGCAAACAATCAGTTTCTACTTAACATTTATTTTAGCACCTTCTAGAAGATAATAGCTAGAATCTGATTGGTTGCTATGGGTAAGATCTCCACTTCTAAAATCTCTCACTAAATATACCCCTAGATGTGCTCATGGTGCTCCTCAATTTCATGAATACTCCAAGGTATGGACTTTCCTCTCCAGCTAAGTGCACCTTTTCCATATGCACTTCAACAGTCAAGGGTGCAGCTGGGGGGGGACACATATGCAGCCTGGGTGAAAGAAGGAGTTGGCACCAGCAGGGGATCCATAGTACAATTGCCGCACCTGAAATGAGCAGGTTGCATGTCCCCTGTCTCCCCTGCCTGTCTCTGCATGGCCTCGCCTCCTCCTCACTGACAGCTGCAGCCTTTGTGGTACCTGCCTTAGAGGCAGATGCTTTCTGGGCACTGTTGTGTGGCTACAAAAGGAGAGAAACAGATTCAGCAGAAGAAATCTCCAACAGTTAAGTTAGGGTGTGGTGGAAGAGGGGGTGGTTGGGTATAGTTTATGGTAGTTAATATTAATATTAAGAATAAGGGTGTAAGGGGTTACTTATTTAATAGCATTAATTAGGATTAAGATTTTTGTATGAGACTGAGGTATGTAGTTAGGAGTTACTGCTGTCTGTTGTATATGGTGGTCACTAATGCTGTCTGTATTATATGTCATCACTAATGCTGTATAATAGTATATGGTGGTCAATAATGCTTTCTGTGTTATATGGTAGTCACTAATGCTGTCTGTAGTATATGGTGGTAACTAATGCTGTCTGTATTATATGGCAGTCACTAATGCTGTCTGTAGTATATGGTGATAACTAATGCTGTCTGTATTATATGGCAGTCACTAATGCTGTCTGTAGTATATGGTGGTCACTAATGCTGTCTGTAGTTTATGATGGTCACTATTACAATCTGGTGGTAACTATTGATCTCTGTAGTATATGCCAGTAACTGATGCTTTCTATATTGTATGATGGTCATAAAGGTATAGGATGACTGCTATCAACTGGGAAGGTGGGAGATGGGTGTCTACCTTCAACCCTGTAAATAGTAATACTCATCTCCATGTGCCAGCTGCAGCAGAAGGTGCAACACAATATACAGAATGGATTGGCACAATCTAGGCAGTGGGTCAAGGTGAGCCATGACAGAACACCACATCATTTGACCAATCTGCATCCAGGTAAGGCTGTGAATATTCAAACACCCATGGGATTTGACCAATTGGTTACTGAGCAGATCCTTGCCAACAGACACAAAAGCTAAGTTGTTGAGGCTGATGGAACACTGTATGGGCAAAACAGGTATCAAATTCTAGAAGTTTCAGAACCTTCTGTAATTCCACCTGCTGAGTCTGTTCATGTACCTATTGTCATGGAAAGATAGTTAGTTCCTTCTACACCTGCAAGGGTTGCAAACATTCCCATGGCATCACCCATCCATGATGGTTCACAAAGTGACCCTATCCCCCGTGCCCATTTTCTCATTACCCAATCTGGACAGGTATCCAAGATCAGTCCAAGGTTTTAGAATGTTGAATATCCCCATGATTACATTATGTGTGGTACACTGTTCTGCACCTCCATTGTTCCACTGTCTTGTACTCAAACACCTGTTATGTTTATGTTAAAAATGGAGGATGTAGATGGAACTGATGTGTCATTAGATGTGACCTCACCTTTGTTGGTCCATGTTCTGGAAGTTCAGCTGCTGGTCATGTTTTGTGTGTATTTCATGAGTAAAGTACATGTACATACAGGATACAGCAGTTCCAGTGTTAGCCCATTAATCTCCCATTCCACACAATTCTACAGTACAGTGCATAGTCTTGGCAATTTGGCAGAATTTCTGCACTTGAAACTTCAGTTTTTTTATTTCAGTTTTTAAATCAGCTGCTATAATGACTCCTGTTTTCTTTTCTAAATACTTTGTATTCTATTATGCTGGTAAAGATCATAAATATTTTTGCCATGCTAAAATATATGGGGCCAAATGTAATAGAGTCATAGTTTAGAAAATTCAGTAAACTCTCACACTTTTAAACTCGGCCAATGTAATAGAGCCCGAGAACATGTAAACTCGCATGTTCTTAGATTAAAAAAACTCTCATGATTTAAACTCTAATCCAGATGTTTTCCCATTTTGAAGATAACACTCGACCAATGTGAGAGTTTACTACAAAATGTTTACATTTTCTAAACTCTCACCTTATTACATTTGGCCCATGATTTATTTGGCTCCTCCATTCATCTTACAAGCCTGGATAGTAATTGGTGGGTGAAAGGAAGGTAACTCTGAGATTGCAGCTTGTGAATAGTCCTCTCTGTCATTAGCTCCCCCACCCCACACACAAACCTTTTAAAAGTGATTCACTAATTATTTTTCTAATCATGTATTGTGCCCTGTTCTATCACAATATATTCAGTGGTTGTATAGCTTTAGGGCAATATCTTATTAGCAGCAATAAGGCTCTTTTAGGTAAAAAATTGCTTATCGTGTGAAAAAATACTTATTGGGCAATTCTATTAGAGTTGGTTTTCTCAAATGCGAATTCCACATCCCATAAAAGTCCTAAAAAGTTTTCAACTCTGAGCAGTTGTGCAAAACCCCTATTTTCAGTGAAAAATATCAGGACTTGATCCAAAACCCCTAGTACACCCTCTTATTGACTAATTAGGAATACATATTTTTTTCTAATTAGCTTAATTGAGCCAATAAAAACATGTCACTTTTCGGGTGAAAAATTAAAAAGTGCTGGAAAATGAGCTTAATGTAGGTGGACAGGTACAGTGCATCCGGAAAATATTCACAGCGCTTAACTTTTTCCACATCTTATTATGTTACTGCATTATTCTAAAATGGAATACATTCATTTTTGTCCTCAAAATTCTGCACACAATACCCCATAATGACAATGTGTAAAAAGTATTTTTGAGATTTTGCAACTTTAATAAAAAAAAACCTAAGAAATCACATGTACATAAGTATTCACAGCCTTTGCCATGAAGCTCAAAATTTAGCTCAGGTGCATCCTGTTTCCACTGACCATCCTTGAGATGTTCCTACAGATTAATTGGAGTCTACCTGTGGTAAATTCAGTTGTTGGACATGATTTTGAAAGGCATGCACCTTTCTATATAAGGTCCCACACTTGACTGTGCATGTCAGAGCACAAACCAAGCATGAAGTCCAAGGAATTGTCTGTAGACCTTCAAGACAGGATTAACTCGAGGCACAAATCTGAGAAAGGGTACAGAAAAATATCTGCTGCTTTGAAGGTCCCAATGAGCACAGTGGCCTCTATCATCCATAAATGGAAGAAGTTCAGAACCACCAGGACTCTTCCTAAAGTTGGGCAGCTGTCTAAACTGAGCGCCCTAGTCAGGGAGGTGACCAAGAACCTGATGGTTACTCTGTCAGAGCTACAGCATTCCGCTATGGAGAGAGGAGAACCTTCCAGAAGGACAACAAGCTCTGCAGCAATCCACCAATCAGGCCTGTATGGTAGAGTGGCCAGACGGAAGCCACTCCTTAGTAAAAAAGAACATAGCAGCCCGTCTAGAGTTTGCCAAAATGCACCTGAAGGAGTCTCAGACCATGAGAAACAAAATTCTCTGGTCTGATGAGACAAAGATTGAACTCTGGTGTGTATACCAGGCATTATGTTTGGAAGAAACCGAGCACCGCTCATCACCAGGCCAATACCATCCCTACAATGAAGCATGGTGGTGGCAGCATCATGCTGTGGGGATGTTTTTCAGCAGCAGGAACTGGGAGACTAGTCAGGATAGAGTGAAAGATGAATGCAGCAATGTACAGAGACATCCTGGATGAAAACCTGCTCCAGGGTGCTCTTCACCTTAGACTGGGGTGACTGTTCATCTTTCAGCAGGATGACAACCCTAAGCACACAGCTTACATCTTTGTGAATGTCCTTGAGTGGCCCAGCCAGAGCCCACACTTGAATCCAATTGAACATCTCTGGAGAGATCTGAAAATGGCTGTGCACCGACGCTTCCCATCCAACCTGATGGAGCTTGAGAGGTGCTGCACAGAGGAATTGGTGAAACTGCCCAAAGATAGGTGTGCCAAGCTTGTGGAATCATTCTCAAAAAGACATGAGGCTGTAATTGCTGCCAAAGTATTGAGCAAAGGCTATGAATACTTATGTACATGTGATTTCTTCATTTTTTTTATTACATTTGCAAAAATCTCAAAAAAACTTTTTGCATGTTGTCATTATGGGGTATTGTGTGTAGAATTTTGAGGAAAAAAATTAATGTATTCCATTTTGGAATAAGGCTATAATATAACAAAATGTGGAAAAACTGAAGCGCTGTGAATACTTTCTGGATGCACTGTATTTTGTGGGGCTGTATGGATGTTCCAGGTGTTTTAAACATTGCTGGTGCAAGTGACAGATGAATTTTGACATTTTTTTAAAAGTGCCATAAAATGACTTAAAAATATACTGTACATGGATCCATTTTTAGATACCCCTAATTTAACTACAGCATTTATTTTTATCATTTTTTTCACTCTTAGAGAAAAAATCATATAACAGCCATTTGACACAATTTACAAACCTCTAACACTGAGATTATGCTCACTAATACTCCTTTTACACCACAGCAAAAACCTGGGTTATTGCTGGGTTTACCCAGGTCACAGTTCAGTTTAAAAGGGACCCTGAAAAATAACCTACGTCAAGTGACCCGGCTATCCAACCAAGGTAGCTACCAGGGTTGGACGGACCAAGGATGGACCTGGGTAATGGTGCCGTGTAAACGGCGCAACCTGTGTTATCCGACCTGGGTCATGCCTAAAATGAGCTGATTGGTGGTTGTGGAGCAGTCACCTCCCACTTTTTATGACCTCACAAGTTTAGCAGGGAAGACCCAGGTTCATTGTGAATGGGGCTGAACTGAGAATAACCCAGAACGATGGTGCTTTGTAAACTGTCTGACCTGGGTTTTAACCATGTCTGATAACCCAGGTTGGACCTGGGTTTTTGGTGGAAAAGAGGTATTACAGTTATTTATAATGTTAGCCTACATTTGTTTACCTTTTTTTGGGGTACAGGCTGATTTCTCCATTTTCTCCTGTACTATTCTCCTGTCATCCCAGCAAGAATTACGGTGCGAATGTGTACTTATGTCTTTTTCAATAGAATAGTCCGATAAACAGGATAGAGCATACTGTACATGCAAAAAGTGACATATTCGGGTGAATGGCCCGATAAGTTTCCATTTTCGAAAATGTAAAATTTTCATGTCTAATAGGATATGACCCTTTGTGTGTTACACTATACTGTATATAGGTGACTTGTTAATACAAATTAATTGCTATTGCTTTTTAAGTATGAAATCACATCACTGTGTAGACTGTAAAATGTTTTATTCCCCTCAGATATTTGTTTCTTTACTTGAGAATTATTTTCTTGTGTTAGTTTCACATGACTGCTTCTAGTTGTTTATCTTGCAGGCTGAACAAACAAATCCTAAAACATGCACACAATATAATACAAGACCAGTCAGCCCTTAAATATTAAAACACTACTTTAAATACATTTCTCTGCAAAGAAAGAATACGTAGTGGACCTCATTTACAATGCATTCTGGAAGCACAGCACATGAAGCCTTGGTTTTGTACTGGTGAGCCTAATTGGTATGCCTGTACACATCAAGGTGCACGTCTGCTCTGCTCCCAGGAGATTCTTCTGCAAACTAGATATGGGCCTAGGTGTGCTGAGAGGTGGAAAAACCTGAACAGGTGCACAGTGCCAATTTATAAATGTAATATAAAATGTCAAACTTTAGAAAGACTTTTGTTATTATATAAAATGTTTTTGCTTTTTTCCAAAAACACTTCTCATTATACGGCAGTTTTGTGTGTTTGAAGTTATCTGTAAGAAATCCAATGTGCCTCAAAAAGGTGTTTGTACAGTATTCTAAAGTGTAATTAGAAGGTGTGAAATTAGTTGCAATAAGAGTATGGGGCTAATTCTGAGTCACACACACAATGGCTGCAGTGCGGAGAGCCGTGGAAGCCTGATTTACTACCTTATTGTCTGTGTGTCTGCTAGAGGAAACCTGTGGCTCCAATTGTTTTATGTCTATTACAGCAACCATCATCATTAGTATCAGCATTTGCACTAGCCACATGTTAAGTACAAACAATCTGTCAAAAATAGGCTTCCCTTCCCTGTATGCATGAATTAGAATCACACAGAGCTCTTGATAACACTCCCATGATCACTTTTGGGGTTCAGAGTAGAACCGACTCCAGGTTTGGGTCTACTGTAAGTTTGGACCTCAGACTTAATGTCCATATTATATGATTTTAGCTGTTTTATCGAATTTAAAGAAATCCAAATCAAAACACTTGAGGGTGGTTTTGCCAAAACCATATAATTTAAAAGTGGTTTTGCCAAAACCAAAAACAAACCATGATGGTCCACACACATCTCTACTCAGAATAGGACAGAGATTCACAAAAATGGGTAAATTCTCGTTTGCACATGTGCTGCGTTCTGTGTATAATCTCTCTATTGGCATGATTGCATAGAGATCCATCTGCCCCTAGATTTTTAATTCAGAGCTAGTGGAAAAATCAAGTCCATTTATGGAGTAGTAAATGTTCTGCACAGCAAGAGAATACCGTAATAATGTAGCCACTTTAGCTCTTTATCTCCTTCTGCTTTGCAAAAGGAAATTAAGGTGCACAGGCAGTGTGTATGTAACTGATAATGGTTAGAAAAAATATATATATCTTCTATCAGCACTTGAGTTGCATAATGCAGAATTGGTTACTTTTAGTACAGATGTAACCTCATACACCTATCCTTTTTGCAACATGTAGCACAAAATACATGACACAACTTAGACACTCAGCCACATGTAGCAATTCTCAGACTTCCATATTTATTTCCGCATTGCACTCACATTGCACCTGCATCCAAAGTTGCTTATCGCATCACAGGCGTGTAGGATTAGTATTAGCATAGTCAAACATTAAGCACAACGATGCATGCTGTGATGCTCACTCATATTGTCTTTTTGCCCAGGTTAGCATCTGCAACAGCATACACAGATTGGCAGATGGTGCATACTGAATATGCATATGCACCAAAGTGCGCGTACATGTGTTAGCATTGCGTTCGCACTGCAATCACGCAGACACAAAGCCATCGCAGACCAATGGAAGGGACGTCAACATTTGAGGGTGGTGTCCGTTTGATTGCTGTATCATTGGCGTGCATAAATTAGCTACTGCGACGGCATACACAGCTTGAGTACTCACTGCATGCAATGAGGATAGCAATTTCTGAGTAAGCTCCTACCTGTTGTAATTGTGCATGAGGGACCGATGTTACTTAATGTTCCCAATGTATATGCAGGACTGTAAGGTATTATGGATGTGAGATAGCTGTAGTGGGTCATCTCTATGTTAGCTGTGCAATGGCTTTGCGATTGCAGTCAATATTTTTGCAGCAGACCTGCATGCGTAATCGCAGCCGCACTAGCGATCTATAGTCAATAAGGCCCTATATTCCGCACCACTGCTGCATACAATGCCAGTGCTCAGGGTAACTGTGCATTGCACTTTTGTCACATTAGTGAAGCAAATAAGATGCATGTTTGATACAAAAGTGCATGGCAGGACATATGGTGTGGCTTAGAAGCAAATCCATGTCATGCCAAATGGTGCTATGTGGCACAATTTGAGGAAAGGTGCATGTGGACACATCTGTAGATCGGTAATAAAAACATATATACAAGTATAAGCACTGCATATAGTATCTTCCATGCCCTTCCATAGTCTTCAGATGCTCTGAAATTATTTCACTGATTTGTTCCTGTAGGTAAAATAAATATTAAACAAAAGAACAAAGGTATTAATGTTGTATATTGTTGAGTATCATCAGAAAAAAGCACTGAGTATAAATAAAACTTGTGTATTGCTATTCTAAGATAAATACACTGAAATAGAGAAAAGCCATATAGGACATACAAAATTAATGTTTGTGATATTTTGACATATATATTATTATACAAAAACTAGATGAAGGTATACAAACAAAAAGGATACTGTAGGATATGTAAACGGTGAAGTATATTTTAATACTAACACTTCCTCTGCCATACTTACCTACTTTGATTAAATCCTTTCCGGGAGCAGCCTGCTGCAGGTCGGTTCAGGGGGTGGATCAGGACTTTTGGCATAATTAGGCCCCACCCCTTTCCAAGGAAGTCTGCTATTCACGGGTCCGTATGGAGAGGGCGGGGCTAAACTGCACAATTTGCATCATTTAGCCCTGCCCCCTCCCTAATTCTCCATTAAATCTCTCCTAATGAAGAAGGCAGGATGCGGGAGATCTGCCTACACATCCAGGGGTGCGGTGCGGGGCGCTACCTGAAAAATTGTGAGCCTCCCGCAACTTCTGGGAGTGTAGGCAAGTATGCCTCTTACTAGTTTGGGTAATATGCACTCATAAAACTTCTGCAACTAGAGTTAGATACATTTTTAACTAGCTCACTGAATCTAATACAAAATTAGACAAATTGTGGGTAATTACAAAGATGTGATCACAGTTTGAGTCTGTTTAAGCAGATTTGAGGCCATTTTAAAATTCTTGAATTTCTTCAGTGTTCTTCATGATTGTGGGTATATTTCCGAGATGGTTGGTAATACAGCCACACTCACAGCCGCTCTCTCCATACCAGTTGTGGGAATATGCAAACACTAATCTCTCCCTTCCTTTGGTGTGGGACAGTTTCATGGAGTGTACAAGCTGTGAGACACCCACATTCAGACTCAGTGGTCTGTGCTTTCACGATTGAGTTTGTAAACACTCCAACATCGACACAACATTGGTCGTACCATCGACATTTGTGGTAGCCTAGAGTCTACTCTAGATACTCTCCCCAAATTCAACTAAACATGGCCTAAGCATTGTACTTGCCTTTGAGATCACAGCAGCATTCACAGACATGCCCATGACACTCCCATAACACGCTCCTTTTGCAATAATTTTAGGTGACCTCCCAGTCTCCACCCTGATATTCCCAGGGATTGCAAACCACTTCTCAAGTGTTAGTGATTCCATACATATTGTGATTGGCATAGGACACTTTGGTTCACGAGAGGCGCAGTAAAGGATTTCTGGACTTTTTGTGCAAACCATCGCTCAACTGTGTAAATATCAGCATTGAGTCCATCTCTGAATCAGGCTCCTATTCGATATCCATTGCTTTTTAGCAGTGCAAGGTGCTCTGATCCCTATCTTAGTTTGGATTGTGCCTTTAAATGGCTGGAATCGTGCAGGGCTTGAACCATTGCTGCAGAAAAAGGCATAATCATCTGACAGAATGATTAAGAGAATTAAGGGACTAGAGAGCAGCTGTCAGTGATGAAAGAGGAGAAGCAGTAAAGTGGGCAGAAGAAATGGCTGTCAGGATACAAAACACAAATAATGAATATAGTGAATGGAAAACATGGGGGAAAAAAGATTAATACGATGAAACATAAAACAAAATGATAGTATACAGTATGTTTTGTCCTTACTACACAACATCGTGGTGTGACTGTCTAGTCTGACAGACAGCTAATCTTTTCTACTTTCCAATAAGCCAAACTAAATTACAGTAGGTATAAGAATCTGAAGAATGGTTTGTTTATTGTAGTAATAGGATACATGTGGTAAAAATAGGAAAATGGCAAAAACATTTACAATTACAGTATTAATAAACCATGCAATGCATGCAGGATGCATGAAAACCATGAGCAATCAAACAAACATGAATAAACAAATGAATGAATCTAATGTAGCATGTGGAATATTCCAACTGGCTTCTGATACACAAATACAAAACATCTTATGTCTCCAACTACAAGCACAAGTTTTGGAAACAGATGTAAGTCTGTATTACCAATGATGTTACCACAGGTAAGAATAAACTAAATGCTCTGGGAGATTCTCCTTGTCCACAGAATGCACCTTTTTTCTTGTAGTACAGCCCTAAACAGACAAACTTTACTAACGTTAAGGGTTATGTACTGTACCAAGTAGTAAAAAGTGTACCAGTGGAGAAGTTGCTTATAGCAACCAATCAATTTTGAGGTAGCATTTATCAAGTACATTATAAATAAAGATAAGGCTACTTCTTCACTTTTTTCACTGCTTGGTAAAATACCCCAAAGTACAGATGTGCCCAGCTATCACGTGGCATCACAGCGTTATCTCTCACGCTATGCATGGCGTGCCACACACCATGTCATGAGTCGCGCCACAAAGAAAGTTTAGTAATGAAAAAAGTCATTATGTGTAATACAACTTATTGCCCACCAGATGTCACTTTTCCTAAACGACATAGTGCATGCGTCTGATTTCATTACGTGTAATACAACATTTTGCCCACCAGGTGTCACTTTTCCTAAACTACATAGCGCATTTGTGTGATTTCCAATGTACCGTACGGTATGTTCTGTATCACCGCCCGATCATTGGTTGACAGAAGCGGTGATTCGGTATACTATACAGTATTACAGTGTTTTCCACATGGAATCAGGAATGTACAGTATAATAAAGCGGTAGAAGAATGTCTAATAAAGTTTGAAATCATTAAGCCCTGTATTACCCACTGACTGTGCGGTTGAAATCATACTTGCGCAAATGAAAATACTGTCGGCACTGTCCCAGACTTAGACATTGTAGTGGTTTCATTACTTTACAAACTACAGAACTCTAGTAATGGGTGAAGCGTGTGGCCTAGCGGTCTAATGCCTAGTCTCACTGCTTCTCCCCTCTTCTTGTTCCGTGGGTTCGAGACCTTGAAAATATTTTTTTTTATTATTTTTAAAATTTTCACTTAAAATTTTCAGTATTCAATACAGTACATGTGGAACGCATGCCCAGTGCTTCGGGAGTCAAACAGCGAAATTTGGATTTTTATTACTGTACATACAGTACTGTACCTTAGAACGCAAACTTGCGTCAATGCCGGCGCTGACCCAGACTTGGATATTATAGTGATTTTTTATGACCATCAACTGGTAGTGGGCTCTGTTAAAGAGAGTGTGCTCTGTATTACAAAGTGACTCTGCGTTTAAACCGCAAAATTGCGTCAATGTCTGCGCATGCCCAGTGGAGGGGTTACAATGACAATGGAATGTGTGCCGCATGCCCAGTGGAGCCAAGCCATTAACCAAGTAGCGCTATGCCATGGCGCATGCCCAGTTGTCTGTATTGCTACAGTACTGTTGAATTTTCACACTTGTGCCATTCTGCACTGTCCGAGACTTACAGTATACACAATACTCATTTCATGACTTCAGAAAGTGCTACAGTAGTGGGCTTAGTGTAACCTTGACTGTCTAATAATAATAAAAAAAAATAAAAAAAAAAGTTTAACCTTCCAGGTTTCGAACCCGCAACCGGGTTGTACAGACGTCTGCAATGTAGAAGTTTGATTTCTTACCTCTACACTACAGACGCCTGAGTACTTCATTGTACGGTACTGTAGATGTCACATAAAGTACTGTAGAGGACAGATGCAATTCTTACTAGGAGAGACTTGTGAGCAAGGGGTTAGGTGATCCATCTTGCTTACACTTCTCTCCTTCTGTTCGAGACCTTGATAATTTTTTTATTTAAATGTTCACTATAGTACTGTAGTTCAGTATTATTATACAACCCTTACAAAACTCAATATATTATTTTGTATGTACTGTAGATGTGCCAAGCTACAGTACTGTAGTTTGTTGCTCCATATGGTACGCCATATACCGCATTGCTAGTTGCGCGCTACATTGTGGCGTATTGAGCCTCATAGCACTGCGCATGCCCAGTTGTCTGTATTATAGTAAGTACAATACTGTCGACCCTGTCCCACACTTACGGTAGACATTGTAGAGATTCCATGACTCTAGGAACTACTGTACAGTACAGTAGATGCAGTAGTCTAGGGGGCTAATGCCTAGCCCTACTGCATCTACCATTTTCTTCTCCCGCTGGTTCGAGACCTTTAAAATATATACTGTATACAGTAATTTTATTTTGTTTTAAATCTTCACTAATACATTATCCAGAAATTCTGGTATTTCTATGACACAGTACTTTATGACAAAAAAGTGTAACTTTGACTGTGTAATAATAATAAAAAATAAAAAGTGTTAACTTTCCAGTTTCAAACCCGCAAAAGGGTTGTCCAAGCGATGTAATGTATTGGTTTGATTATTTACCATTACACTACAGCCGCCTGCAATACCAAGGTTGCACCTGGCTTGAGTGTGTCCTACAATACTGTACGTCATCGTATTTCAGGCGCATGCCCAGATCTACGGTATACCCATGTAGCGCTTTTTTTTTAAAATTCTTCGCTATTTTTTGTTCAGTATTGTTATCCAACCCTTACTAAACTCAGTACATTTTATATATTAGGGGGTAAATTTACTAAGATGGGAGTTCTATTAAGAAGTGATGTTGCCCATAGCAACCAATCAGATTCCAGGTATTATCTTCTAGAAGGTGCTACTGTAGATAAATGAGAAGAAGAATCTGATTGGTTGCTATGGGCAACATACAGTACAGTAACTTCTACCCCTACATGTTTAACTTTTTCCCCCAAAATTTTTTTCTTCCGCCCCCAAAATGAAAGTGAATTTTTGGGGTGTTCTGACTTTAAAAAAATAAAATAAATTATGTAGTTTACAGTACCTTTAGGGGACTGTCTTAAGGCTGCACATTGAAGGCTTCCCACAACGTTGCACCCCAATTCACCAATTTTTTCCGCCTGCTATTCATACAGTAGGCAAAACTTTTTCACATACTGTCTTACTGTACTGTACATTGCATTGACTTCCCGCCTACGGTAGGCGGAAAAGCTTTCAAATTGAATACAGCGATAATTTTACGCCTGGCGACATGACGTAATCGACTAAACTTTTTTTAGCCGATCATGTCTTTTCGCTCCAATGGGTGAAAAAGTGCCAACCAATGTGCTCCCAACTGTCATCTCACAGGCTGTGTTTGAAAAATGACAGTTGGGAGCTGATTGACTGACACCTTATCACTTTTTTATCACTTTTCACTCTGTCTCCTAACACTGCTTAGTACAGTAAATAGTCCCCTTGGAGTGAAAAGATTGGCTAAAAAAAGTAAATAGACCCCTAAATTGAAAACGGCCCTCAGTGTGTACAGTACTGTATGTCTACTGTACTGTATACTACTGTAAGTGCCGGGTAGCTGTGAAATCACTGGGTTGGGCAACAGGGATACTGTACAGTATATGACTGTGGGCGGCAACCCCCATCGGCAGGGGCGCCCCTGGTGAGTGAAATCCTGGCCAATAGTAAGATACGCCCCTGCATCAGTGTGTTATTGACTTTTTGTACCTTTTTAATGATAGATTCACGTGTTTGGTCTCAGGAGCACTTAAAGACTGAATTACATACAGTACAAACACCAATTTTATAAATTAATGACAATTTTTATTTAACCTACAGTAACATGCTGTACAGAGGGGGGGGACTTCTTTCTTTCCACCCCCGTAGTCCTCTACTGTCCCCCGATTCTTTCTTCTGCCGCTGGCACATCCTGGAGTTCCAAGCTGGACACGGACATGACTACTGTACAGTGCCTAGGAGGAAGGAGATGACGTGAGACCAGTCCTTCCTCAATGCCAACCGATACGCCCTACTGGACCTAGGACTACACAAAAAGATTAGGCTTTTAAGATAAAATCATCACTGGCACTTTTGGCCTCAGATCCAGAGTTTCACCTATACCAGGTGCAGACTCTACCTTGCATCAGAGTGCAAGGTCCACTGTACGCCATGAAGAAAGGAGGATAGGCAGAGATGAACAGACAGTAAAAGACAGACACACAGGTACGGTACATACAGTACTCACCGGAGATACTCTTTTTCTTCGTCCCGCTCAATCCCACACAGAGGTCCCTGTAGGAGAGAGAATATGCCATGCAATGCCCTTTCCTGCTCTAATAGTGTGTCACACTAATCTACTGTAACATTAATATCAGCCGTACTGTATCTCACCAGCCTAACAAACTATTAATGTACAGTACAGTTGGCCTCACAGAGGGCCTACCGGTACCTGTTATGGTGGAAGAGGCTTTGAGGGGGGAACTTCTTTAGCTCTTTTGCTTTCCACCCCTGTAGTCCTCTCCTGTCCTCCACTTCTCTCTTCACACGGGTCTTCCTCTCTTCAGACCTGTTGGTCTACTGTAGGTTGTGTTTAATGTTTCATTGGCCTCACATAGGGCCTATCTGTTATGGTGGAAGAGGCTTTTGGGGGGAACTTCTTTAGCTCTTTTGCTTTCCATCCCTTTAGTCCTCTCCTGTCCTCAGCTTCTTTCTTCTGCCGCTGCCACGTCCTTGCCAGCAGCGGCGCCGGGTCTTTCTGTCTTCTGACAAGTCCCTTCAAGTCGTGTTTGTTGATTGAAGATCTGTACTTGTATGCATGACAGTCCTCCATGCATGTTTCCTTGGCATGCACAGCACCCCAGTCAACGTGTCCTTTATACCGGTAAGTTCTTCTTTTCCAATCCTGAATTTTGTCCAGCATCTTGAGAGGATATCTTCTCTTAAATTGTTGGGGATTGGCACTTTCTTCCGACTTCCATCAAAGTTCACCCGCTTGGTCCAATTGCAATACAGGTCGTAGGGCATGTGTTCTTGAAATATTGCTTGCGCATATCGATGCATCTCACAATTGACAGCTCTGTAAATTTCATTGTCCTTGTCAACGTTGATTACAGCCAGTGGTATATCCGGTAAGGGTGTTCCAAATACAGTCAGTGATGCTGGGGTGCTCGACATGACAGGCGTTCCTGGTGAAAGTACAGGCATGCTTGCATTGTTGATCCTCGATTCTTCAACTGACCGTTCAGGCAGGCAATATGATGCCACTGGTGTACTCTCCCACTGAGGCAGGCTGTATGATGGCACTGGTGTCATGTCCATGTGCTCTGATGCCACTGTATTGTCCATATCTAGCAAGTGGAAGGATAGATCAGTCTCCAAGTTGAAATCATCGTCGTTATCCTCAGGCTCAAATTCATCCGGTGTGACCATTTCATACTGGATTGCCTGGTCATGTCTCTTCCTGATACTCTGGGCAGCGGCCTCTTGCCATTCTTCTTTACTTTGCCAGATTGCTTCTTTCATTGCTTCTGCAATGGTGTCCTTCAGCCCTTCCTTCAGCTCTTCTTTCAAGTTGTCAATTTTCGCTTTCAGATGACCAACTTTTCCCACGAGGTCTCTCACCATCCTAGCACAGCTACATGTGTATGCATTATCTTCTTGGAATGACAGTTTTTGACGAGTTGGTGAGTGGGATACATCTTCAACAAGAGGCTCAAAGGTGTCCAATTATTTGGGTCCATAAATCACTGGTGTTTCCTCCTGGTTCTGGACGTTCATGGGTTGCTCCACGTTCCCTGGTCCATTTTCTCCGATGTCCACTTGCAAAGAGTTGTTCTTGGGCTTTGCATTCTTCCTTGCCATGACTAGAAGAGGTGCCTGTAAATTTTCCTTACCTGTTTTCTTCTTGGAAGGTTTGCTTGTAGACCGTTGTGGGACTAGTGCACTCAGCCTTTTGATCATTGGAAGTGGGCAAGATTTGTTTCCATTGTAAAAACCTTTGCTCTTCACCATTTTGACAGTTCGGTGCACTCTGAAATACACAAGTATAAAGACACTAAATACAAATAATTAAAATAGTGGAAATACAAGTACTGTAAACAGTAAATGTTTCACATTACAACACTGTAAACAATTACAGTACTCATACTGCACTTTCAAGAATGTGTTGCTACTGTACTCTATACAACTCCAGTAATAACCCTATCACACAGAAAAGCAAATTACAGTACTGTAGCATTTACAGTAAAGCACTTTACTGTACTTAGTTCAGTAATTTGCTGATCAGATTTTTACTGTGTGAAAGGGTCACTTTGACCTTACATTTAACCTGGGTCAGAGACCTGGTCATTTCAACGTACAGTACTGTACAGTACCGATATGTTGACCCTTTCAGACAGAATAAATGCTCGTGTCCATCTGCAAATCAATGGCTAAAAGTGCTACTGTACTGTATGCCCAGTAATTTGTTTGTGCCAAAAAGGGTACAAAGTGGGAGCATCAAAAAAACCTGTGCTTCAAATGCCGGATAAAGACAGTACTGTACTTTAGTTTCAGTTTTAGTTTAAAAGTTGTTTTCAGTGTTTTTTTTCAACAGTAAATATACCATAGATTCAATCAAATATAGTACATACTGTACGGTACAGTACTGTACACAGTACTAAGCAGTGTTAGGAGACAGTGAAAAGAGATACGGTACTGTAAGGTACTGTACAGTACTGCACCAACCAATCAGTTCCCAACTAATTTTTCAATGTTGCATTTGAATAATTACATTTGGGAGCTGATTGGTTGGTAAAGTACCTTACAGTATATATTTTCACTGTCTCCTAACACTGTGCATGTGTTATACAGTATATACAGGTAAATATAGGAGATTACAGCGCCAACTGTTAAAGCACTAACCAATATTGTGAGATTGTATAGAGGCACAAGATAATAAATATGATAAATAATACAGGTGTCTAAAAAACACTCCCTAATTATATACTGTACTGTACGGTAGGTGTCAGCTCATCAGTAATAAAATGTGTGAATATCTGAACTGATATACAGTACAGTACTGTAAAGTAGAGCTCCAAATGTGCTATTTTTTAGTGTATACAGTACCATTAGAACCATTAGTATAAAAGTTAAATGTGTAAAGTGGTGCAATGATACAGTACTGTAGGTATAATATGTGCAAATAAGTGACTACGGGGATGGGGCATACCGACGCAGCGGGATATTAAACACAGCAATTTTGCAACTGAAACTAAGATGGCCGCTGAGCAAAACAAGATGGCGATGGGGACAGGATGGTCACTCACGGGAGACTGAGGGGCAGCGGGAAGCTAGGAAACGATCAGCGGTATACGGTGTGTGATAGTTACTCGATACACAAATAAGCATATACGGGGATGGGTGAAGGACAGGGCATACCGAGGCAGTGGGATATTAAACACAGCAATTTTGCGACTGAAACTAAGATGGCCGCTGAGCAAAACAAGATGGCGGCGGGGACAAGACCATCACTCACGGGAGACTATGAGGGGCAGTGGGAGGCTAGGAAATGATCGGTGTGTGTGATAGTTACTCGATATACAAATAAGCGTCTACGGGGATGGGTGAAGGATGGGGCATACTGAGGCAGCGGGATATTAAACACAGAAATTTTGCAACTGAATCTAAGATGGCCGCTGAGCAAAACAAGATGGCGGCGGGGACAGGACGGTCACTCACGGGAGACTATGAGGTGCAGCGGGAGGCTAGGAAATGATCAGTGTGTGTGATAGTTACTCAATACACAAATAAGTGTCTACGGGGATGGGTGAAGGACGGGGCATACCTATGCAGCGGGATATTAAACAGCAATTTTGCGACTGAAACTAGGATGGCATCCGAGCAAAAACAAGATGGCGGCGGGGAGAGGACACAGCAATATTGCGACTGAAACTAAGATGGCCGCTAAGCTAAACAAAACGGTACCATAAGCATTGAAACTCGCTACGCAAATCAGTGTCTAACACGGCACACAGCAAAATGACCGTGAACCATAACATAGCAAGCTACCGTACTTACAGTACCAGCGGGTTGATACTGTAGGAAACAGCTGTAGAAGCTCAGGGTACAGCAACAAAGGTTACTTGGAAGTTAGGCAGAGTTGCAGAGGTAGATCACGGTAATGAGCAACAACAACAGCGACTTAGAAGTCAGGCAGCATTGCAGATAGTAGTAGTATCTCAAGGATTCGTACTGTTGATACGTGCCAATGAGACAATCCGAGCAGCAAGTCCGTACAGTTAAGTAGCAATTTCACAGTGTGGATAGCTAGTCCGGTCTGAGACGCTCTTTTATGCTACCAGAGACAAAGAAAACCTTGCCGCCGAGTAACTTTTTTTTTTGTATCAAGTAACTATCACACACACCGATCATTTCCTAGCCTCCCGCTGCCCCTTATAGTCTCCCATGAGTGACCGTCCTGTCCCCGCCGCCATCTTGTTTTGCTCAGCAGCCATCTTAGTTTCAGTCGCAAGATTTCTGTTTAATATCCCGCTGCCTCAGCATGCCCCGTCCCCGTAGTCGCTTATTTGTGTATCGAGCTTCAATCAAACACACCATATACCATTGATCGATTCCTCATCGCCCGTTGTCCCTTATAGTCTCCCGTGAGTGACCGTCTTGTCCCCGCCGCCATCTTGTTTTGCTCAGCAGCCATCTTAGTTTCAGTCGCAATATTGCTGTGTTTATTGTCCTGTTTGTCTCCTTCATATGGTAGATGCATCTTTGCGTATTAAGGGGCATACTGTATGTACTGTATGAAAGCTTGATGTGAGATTAAATTGGGAAATATATATCACTAATTAGCTCAAAACTATCATTTATTAAACACAGCCTGCAAAATGAATTTTACTAGCTGGTTATACTGTATATACCGGTACTGTATCTCACTATTTTATCTCACATCAAGCTTTAATACCGTATATGCCCCTTAATTTCCATTGAGCAGGCCACATTTCACATATATATATATATATATATATATATATATATACTGTGTGTGTGTGTGTGTGTATACTGTGTGTGTGTGTATATGTGTATATATATATACAGTACTGTATGATGAATGAGACTGACTACTAGATGGAGCTCACACAAGAAATAAATGATGCTGAAGGTATGACCATATGAAGGACCTATAGAAACTGAAAACCACTATGCATTCTATTTAAACAAAGCAAAAAATAAAATGTTGAAAATCTAAAGACTAAATATAAAAATGAAAACAAATAAGAGGTATTCACAAATGTAGAGCATAACTCAGAAAATGAAAATGTTTAAAAATGCAAATAAACCCTCCTCGCAGGCAGGGCCATCTTAAAGTATGGGCACACTGGGCAGCTACACAGGGCCCTACAATTCTAGGGGTCCATTTTGACCAGTACAGTATCTTATTTTAATGGTCTGTACTGGCAAAGCCTTCCCCATCTGATCTCCATACCAGCACTGGGGGGACAGATTCCCGCAGCTCTGCTGAAGTGATAGGTTGACAGAAGGCTTCTCTGTGGTTCTCTGCACTGACGCTTATGTCATCACATCAGCGCCAGTGTAGAGAAGAACGGAGGGGTCACCATGTGCTGGCTGCACTGCAGGTTAGAGTGAAAGCGCAGATGGCATTGTGACCTGCAGCAATTAATAAGGTGAACAATTAACAGCAAGAATCAGGAGCCCATCTGTATATTACAGTATATTCAGTATACTTACTATCAATGAATGTTACTACTATATGGTACATGAACCGGTGGGGAGAGTTGTCAGGAAATGCATCCCTGTCTGATGCCTCATGTTTAATAAAACATAAATATAATCCTAACAGCAGCAGTAACCCAGCCTTCCCACATCTCAGCCCTCACTTAATATCTCACTGTTATATTCCTGTATATGACATGACTAGAAGGGGAGGGGTGATGGGACAGATCATAGCAGAATCACTTTTATAGGTGCATATTGCACCCTATTATGAAGGCTAATTTCAGTGTAAATATGGGAGAATAAAGGACTCAATGAGGCAGCAGTATTTGAACTGGCTTTCACCCATGTGCATGGAAAATTACATCCAAAAAACCATTGACTTCAAGCCAATCATAAAACAATTCTCAACAAAGACATTTCGCAAACATTTGTGTTGACTCATAATAAATCATTAATTCCTACAGGTTTACCAAATAATTATCATTTATATGTTGAAAAGTTTGTGTTTTTCAAGGCTTAAAATGTTTAAACATTTACTGTTGATTAAGTCTCACATGATTTTTTTATGTTTAAATATTAATTTTGTTGAAAATACCAATAAAACGTAAGTGTTAATTCTATTGGCAGTTTACATTTTTATTTCTGCGAATGATTGGTAGGGGCCGCAGAGCATTACTTTGCCCAGGATCTACTATGCTGTTTAGACAGCCCTACCAGTAAGTGAGTGAAGGCTACATTTCCTGGTGACAACGCCTTTCTCAGCATGAATTTTCAATGGTGGAGAGAAGGTAACTTGATTTTTTTATGGCCCACTTAGCTGTGGATGACAAGTCCGAAATTTAAAGGTCGTATTGGATAACAAGTACCATTTGTTATACAAAGCGAAGGAGTTAAATGTAAGTCTAGCTTCCAAGTATCTGCAATGCATGTGATGCTGTTCAGGCATGTAGACAGTTTGGGGAAAAAAAGTATCTTTTCAAAGCTGTGCAATTATAAATGTCAGTATAAGGGGTCTATTCATAATGCTAATTATTGGGGTTTGAATGGTCCCTGATAATTAACATTCTAATTCACCGCGGACACCGGAGCAATTCATCATTGCTTCGGCACGCAAACAGCTGATCCAAAAATCAGCTGTCCCCACGAGCAGCTTCACTGCTCCTTATGGAGCAGTGAATCTTTTCATTGCTCCTTTTTGAGCAGCGATGCTAAGGCGCATGCCCTGACGTCTGGTGTAAGGAGCTGGACAGGGATGGAGGGATCCGAAAGGATCCCTCTATGCAATTCGTGACTTGGGTAATGGGAGCACTCGCAATCAAGTTCCTAAAATATTGTATTTTTTAGAGCTTGATGAATTCTGTCCCCATACTAGTGTATGGGGACAGCATGATATCTCCTGTTTTAACTTCTTAATGAATGGCCCGATAACTTAATTTCTACAACTGCAGGTGAAAATGTTTTCACCTGCTTTTGTAGAAATTAACTGATGATGATTAGTAACATAATCTCTGATGTTTCCTCCCCGTACACTTCAAACAATCACTAACGCTTCTTCCAAGTTTGCAATAAAACCTTGTGAGCACAAATTCAATGCCGGAAGATCCCTTACCAGTGGTTATATTATGCCAAAGCATTTTAGTTGCATAATGAATCAAATACTGTCCATAATAAATAATTTAATCTAAGGAATTTTGTGAGTTCTGGCTGGTCCGCCACTATTGGTATATGGTATCCAATCTTGGTATTCCTAATATGTGTTACTTTTCAGTACTTTTTACTAATTTTTCAGCCATAAAACCTATTTTTTTGTTCAGTCTCTAACTCATCACTGGTAATACTCTATGATGAGCAATTGACATTTGTAAAAATGTTAAGCACGTTTTCAATGCCTTACGATAGTGGCTGTTATGTTCCAATAATGTGTTTCTGCCTTTAGTCTTGTGTTAAAACAAACTTTTAATTGGTATCCCATCTTCTTAATGACCACATTCACCTAATGCCCACAATAGCAGTAGACCATGTTGAAGATATGTATCAACTCTTAGTTACTCTGAAAAACGTACATATACAGACAGAATTGATCTAAGGAAAAAGAAGAATACAAATTGTAGTAAAGTAACATTGAAGGATCATAAAACATTGCAATAAACAATTATTTTTTGGGAATTTTAGAACTATGTTTGAGGTTAGAGTTCAATAAACAGTAAACAATCACAAACATGAAAAAAGAACAGAAAATTAATTATGTAAAACCTAAACTACATTAAAAAAGAAAATCCAAATGAATATTAACTTCCTTTAAATAAATTAATCTTGACGTCTTATCAAATTATATAATTCCTTATAAATCAATACAACTTTACAAAATTAATATTAATTTCCTCTCAAATTCAATTAATTGAGAACAATATACTTAATATTAAAGTTACTCAACCAACATTTCAAATCACTCTCAACCAGAGTTGGATTAATATGCCATAGGGTCCTTGAAAGATACTTGTTTGAGACCATTTTGGTCTGTCTATCTATCCAGGGGCACCACAATGCTTTTTAGATTGGGGGAAACAAACATTTCATTATATATACTGTGTATATAATTATATATATATATATATATATATATATATATACTGTATGTATATACTGTGTGTGTGTGTGTGTGTATATATATATATATATATATATATATGTATGCAGCCTGACGAAGGGCAATAAAGCCCGAACTGTTGCTTGAAATGACCTGTGGAGTATCTTCATTTATCAAGACCACTGAGTGCCGCTTACTGGAGTATGTGGAGGAAACATTAGCATGCACCATGGTTAATATATTTTTGGAAGGAGAGTGCTGCACAATTGGGATTGTTTTTATATATATATATATATATATATATATATATATATATATATTATACCCTCCAAAAAGGGGTGGAATGGATCATTTGGGAATCATTAATTGGTATATCAATTCATAGTATAAAATAAAGTAGAGAGTCTCTAAGCAGATTTTGATGCAGTTTTCACTATTTTATAAAGCATTTGTAGAGGAAGGTTTAGGTGTATGAAACATTAATGTATGACAAAAGGGAGCCAAACCATGACAATTTTAGTGAATCAAGTCCATGAAAACATGGATGTCTCGGCTCTTTCTAAGCTTATGCTGCCTAAACCATTTAAAATATATCACAACAGTGAACTTTATTTTATACCATGCAGTGATATTATCTAGTTTCTTCAGAACAATTGATGTAAGCCCTGTTTACTGATACAAAATTTTAGTTTTTCCCTTTATTTCCATTCCTATTTTATTTATGTGAAAAAATAATTCTTTAATTTCAAAAAAGTCCCATTCCCAGTAAGAGCCTGCTTTGGCATTACAATAAATAAAGCACAGGGACAGACACTTAAAATGGCTGGAGTTGACTTAATTGGAGACTGTTTTTCTCAAGAACAATTTGATGTTGTCTTTTTTTGTGTCAAATAAAAACGAAATCTTTTCATGTTGACATCAGGAGGGAAAACAACTAATGTCATCTACAAGGCAATCTTATTAAACCTTGGTTAAAACAATCACTTGCCCCGAGCAAATTGCTCCTGAGGGCTTCCTTTAATTCCATTAATCAATTTTTTATAGATTGCAAACCTTGCATGACCCCCTGTGAAAGCTTGGTTATTTTCTTTACTAGTAATAATAGAATATTTGCTTCAATGTATGATATTTTTATCATGCAATATTTAACTAAGCCAACTGGTTTCTGAGCAGACTTCAGTCTGTGTGTAATATAACAAACTAAAATGACAAATAAGGAAATGTGCTCTAACACCCCCACATCTTTTGTTTCACAGATTGTTGTTTAACAGATTGTTAATAAAGTAACAATCTGAAACAATAGATGCGGGAGTCATGCAACCTTTACATGACCCCCACATATTTTGTTTAAAAATTTGTTACTGTATTTATGTTATCTTGAAATTGTTATATCAGGTATATGTTATATTGTGACAGGTTCATTTTGTATATTGAGTGATGTACACGGGCAGCTGCAACAGTCAGGAGGGTGAGGGAACTGGTTTCTGTCATGCTTTGGAGGAGCCAAGTGATGCTTGCCATTTTCTTTGAAGGGTATGGACATCCCTAACTGTAAGAAGCAATGGTTAGCAAACAGTTTGGTGTTGCTATGGTAACCAAGAGCTGTGCTGAAAGCTGAATCTGGAACTGAAGCTGACCATCTTGGAGTTCCGAGGCAGGTGTAGATTTAGATGTATGCTGTATTGCTTTAATGTGGAGGGCAAGAAGTTTTAACACTGTCATCCACTTGTTATTCAGGAAGTGCCTGTGCAGTAGTTTTGTTCAGCATGTCTAAAGTTGTTAAAGTCACACTTCTGCAACTCTTCATATTCCTGTGGTGAATTGTACATACTGTAGACCACTTTACAGTAGATATAAGGCAAAATAGAACAGGAGAGTAAATGCTAGACCAAATCATTTGGTTTAGAACTAAACCACCCACAACACTTGTAAGAGTGCTAAGACACCCACAGTTTCAATATGCTAGAGAATTCAGCCCTGTGCTTTACATCCTGGGGATGTAATATAATAGGAGAATTCCATGCCACTGGTTCCTTGGTAGAGTGTGACCAGCCAAACCTGGCATAGTTTATTGCAGGTTGTGTTTTTTTGGGGGGTGAGCCCACACTTTTAGTCTTCCTCATAGCAGCAGCAAGCATAAAAGACTATGGTGGTAATGCTTTAATCACTTTTTGTGAGGGTTGGGGTTGCTGTTCTATATTCATTACAGCACTCAACATTTTTTTTTACTCAATGCAAAGGTCCATGCTCAAGGGGTAGACCACCCATAACAGACACTCCTCTTGACAGAAATATTGGTGTCTGTATCCACCTCTTAAGTAGTGAGCATCTGCATGTCTTTACTGTCCTCAGCTATGCTTTACACCACTTCCTGTCCATACACCGGGATGCAGTCATAATACCAACCATGAGGATTCTGGTACTCAGAATGCTGGTGCCGGAATCCCGATACCTGTTAAAATCCTGGCACTAGCATCCTGACCTCCAGTATCCCAAAGGTAAGTATTGGGGTTTGGGGCATGGTTAGGGTAAGACAATTCTGGGAGGGTTAGGTTTAGTCACTAAGGGGGAAGAGTTAGGTTTAGGGTGTGGGGAAGAGGAAGTTAGGTTTAGGCACCGGGGAGGGAGGTTAGGGTTAGGGGTGTGGACAGGGGGAGAGTTAGGATACCGACTGACAGGTGTCAGTATCCTAACCCTGTCAGGATGCCAGCATCAGAATTCTGACCACTGGGATCCTGAGCCCCGGCGTCCAATAGCCAACCACATGCACCACCTCTCCAGATGTTTGGAGGTGCAAGTGAAGGATACATAAATAGCTTAAAATAAAATCAGGGATGCACATTTTATGTGCTGACGTGTAGTACAGAAAAAAACATATTTTATGCCTAAATGTGAGCCTTGTATCCTATTCAAAATGAGCCCCATAACTTTCAGCAAAACCTCCAAATCATGGTTTCCATGACTACAGACATGCAAAATTTTGCACCGAAATGCGCAATTAGGATATTCTTTGGAACATGTTTGAAAATGAGATTCATTTCAGCAACAGATGCTTAAAATGGATTTTAACCAAATCTATAAATGTACCATAATAATGTTTATAACTTACTCTTGTCTTTTACCTTTTGAAAATGTTTTTTTCTGGTTCATTGTTTCGAAGTTTTGCTATTACTGTTGCTGTTTTACCTCTGATCCACCAGCAGCAAGCGACCAGAGTAAAGTGTTCAGTGGAAAGTAATGAGTGTCCAGAGTAAACTTGAACAAAGTGTTATTTTGGGTTTGCTCACCTAGATCTGCCTGTGAACTTTGGCCCTGATTCAGAGCCGGACGCTCTGACAGAGCACTCGCTCTGACTCAGGGCCGGGCTATTTTTTTTTAGAGCAGCCTCCTGGCCGCTCGCATAGCTATGGGTGACCACCCACAGCTACAGCGAGCAGCCAGGAAGATGGTCACAATGGTCAAGACCATCATGACCATCGGGCTTGAATTGAGACCCTTGTGGTAGGGTCTCGTTGCCGCAAGCCCCAGAGAGATTTTGGCTCTAACAGAGCCGAAATCTCTCCCATTGACATCATTCGTGATGTCAGTGGGGCCGCCCCCAAATGGAGGCGTTCACATGGGAACGCCTCCATTTGGGCAGCCACTCCCCCGGCCCACCCACCAAAGGGGGGGTACTGTCACTCAACATCGACAGCATGCCTCCTTTGGTATGAGACCTGGAGCGACGACTTGCCAGTTGCTATCTGGGTCTCGCGCATGAGCACGACTTTTGCGCATGCGCTCTGAGCCACCATCGACATTGTTGTGAGTGCTCAGCGCTTGCGACCAGTCTGAATCGGGCCCTTTGTGTGTATGCAGCTGATCAATTACATCAAAACTTGCTTTCAAATAGAGACTAGTTAAACATTTGTTTTACAAATGCACAATGTGTTCAGTTTTAATAAGAAATCCCATTATGACAGTGAAAGTAACATATATATTTAAATACAGTAATTGCAGTAATTACAATGTAGGACATAAACCTGTGGTGGAACAAAAAAAGTTAGCAAGTCTAATTTACACTATAGAAAAGGAGACCAAGGTTCCAAGTAATATAAATGAAATTGTAAATTTTTATTTAAATCCATGTAAATTTCTCTATAGTGACCAAAAGTAACAGAAGGAGGTCTGTAGACTGAAAGAAGAAAATACTCATAATCTCAATAATATGCTGAAATTAAACTCTCTAGTGACAAGGAATATCGTGAGCTTATTAAATTCAGAGAACCTCTATAATTCCAATTAAAAACTTTTAATTTTCCAACTATCAATATATTTATTTTATCAATAACTACATAAAGCATCATACTGTACACATATTTCTATTGTCAATTACCTTTGAGAATGCTTAAGGTTTTTATTTAAATTTGACATTATTTTTCATTGCTGTTGTCTATGTTCTATGTTTTTCTTTTGGCTAAAATGAAAGATATTTTCATAATTATTTTTAAAGACTTTGTGTTTTTGAAGTTTTTATGCTAATTTTCTCAGATCTTTATAGTTTTTATTTTTGAATTTCTCCAATACAGAAAGTTAATTTTTTTTTCTACTGCACACCATTGTTTAAACTGAAGCAGTTGACAGGCGAGTAAACTAACGTTTCAGTTTGTCCATAGTTTGTCTATGGATGCTACTCGCAATACCTCTGATTGTTCCTAATCATGCAGATTTGTGTATCTTTTTATGCAATATTCTCATACTATTCTTTAATAAATCATGTTTTGATGATTGTTTATGCTGCTGTCATGATAAAGTAGAAGTAAACATCGCAATTACTTGAAAACATTGAAGCATACTGTATTTTAATTTTTTAATTAAAAAATGATTCTTATTTCTTTATGATTGATAATTCATTATTTGTGAGTTCTTTAATTATCTGTTCTCACCAAACTTCATATACTGTGTCGCTGTAAAACAAAGTATTCTCTTTTGATCTCAAAAGCTACTTGTACTCTTAGTTTTATGACACCTAGACTATTCCATTTAATCTTTTAAGTCTTTCATGTCTAATAGTGTTAGATGGAATCTGACATTTTAACAGATGTACTGCAGCCATTGTTAATATTACATTGATAGAAATCAGAGGCCATAATTGTTGCATAGAAAGCTCATGTAGTGGTGATCCAATACACTCTCTCAGGAAATACATTTATTAAAAACTGATGAACAGGAAAAGAACTGAGATGGAAAAATGACTGACATTTGTCATGACATTTTATTTTAAATTTACTAAATCACAAAGGGGACATTTACGAGGTTTCCGAAGAAGATGTTATGAAACAGGTTAGATGAATTTTGTTATATGTGGAAATGTTTTACATGTATTAATCTGACAGTTGCCTCATATCCATACACTGCTGTTGGTAATCCTGTTCCTTTCTTTACCTAACTTTGGGCCTGTTTCAGATATGTATGTAAACCCAATAGTTTCAGTACATATAGTATCTGATTGTTGTGGGTCTGTGCATGCACAGGACCTGGTCTGCGCATGTGCAAAAAGGGACCAGAGTGATCGCTTACCATCCCCACTTCTTCACAGCATGATTGACATGCCGCAGTGTTTGGTGGGCGGTGACCAGGACCACTGGACAAAGCAGGCATGCCAAGCCCAGGGACTTCCTGGACTTGGCAGATGGGTTTCAATGGCCAGGCTGAGCAAGCTTTGGCTTATGCTGACTGGCCAAGGGCAGCGACCATTGCTACTGATGGTCACGATGGTTGCGCTGGTGAGCCAAAGCAGTGTCTACTGGTGCTGCACTCAGATCACAGATGCATGCAGAAGGTTTCTATTTCCAACAGGCATCTCCTGCTACATTAGCATTTTTGTTGGATGGTATTGTACAGCTGCTTCCCTGCGGCTGTGCAATACAATCAACATTTGAATCAGGTCCTCTGTCTGTAACTTCCCACTTTCCTCCTTGCATCATGACACTGCCGCTGTCATGTCTAACCTTCAGTTACATAAATAAACCATTTTGCTGCCTCCCATTAGATAAGTACACTATTCTCCTGAAATACTCTGCACTGCTGTTGAAATGTTGATCTTAAAACTCGGGACGCATGTATAAACATGGTATGAAGACAGGAGAAAAGATGTGTGCATTTTAATAAAGAGAATGATGTACTCTTGCATTGTAATTTAATTATATATGTATTGTACAATTATAGACTAAGAAGTAGGAGGAGTCAGGAATAGAATGAAGAGGAGTCTATATTAATTGTTTGTAATATCCTTCCTAAAAGAAAGTCTAGATTAGTCCTGGGTTTGCCAGTCAGAAGCTGGACCATTCAGAGGTCTGGCTGAGCAGCTTTGCCTCTCAGTGCTTTACTCAACAGGATGGATGTAAGGTATGATGTGAAGTCATGATCATGTTGCACACACTGAGGGAGGCTGGAAGCAGCTTAAGGAGTCAAGATGAGGCCAAAGAAACTCTACACTGTCACCAAGGTGAGCCTGTCTGCTTTAAATGCCAAAGCTGATTTTTAGTACTAGTCCAGTCATGGTGAAAATACTGGACCCCAATTCACTGATATAGAAGTAGGGCATCAAAAAAGAAGCAGCTGTTGATATGTAGTTAAATGGTTAATCGCTATGTGATGTCTCTTAACTGTGTATTATTGTGCATGACTCATCTGTTAATTCATCATATGTCTGAGTCAGCAGACTTAAATTTCAGACTGGTTAGATTTCAGACGCAAGGCTTGTTTGCATGGTTCTATAAAAGGATCTGCATGTGCAGAAGTCTCACAATGTGTATTTAAGCCTTACAGTGCTGTATGGCTGTAAAGAGAAATGTTTCCCTTATCATAATGACTGCTGTTGTCTTCTATCACATGTATCCTGTTATCTTCAATACAACCTACACTGGTTTGGAATCAACATGTGGACTAACCTCCGTGCTTACATCTGCTATGCACCTACCAACGTGTAGGCATCTGCCAATAGCAGGCACCTCTACACATTTAGCTGCATGTAATTACTACCTCCAATTGACCTATAGAAAGAAATGAAATGTATAGAGGTAAAATTGACCCATTTTCTAAAGGTGTTGCTTCTCGTCATTTTTAGCAGATTGTAAGTGCCTCTAATGTAGTTGAAGTACTGTCTTAACAGTCCTTTATATAAAATGGTATGATATCACAGTGATATTTTATGATCATCAAAAATATTTTTAAGGGGGCATGAAAATGCAGGTATTTTGTGTAAGAATAGGGTAAAATAGTTACGCTTCTTTGTACCCCATTATAGATTCTTAAATGTAAAATAAAGAAAAAAAATAACATAAATTGTTAAGAAATATGCATATATATTTATGCTTTAGTTCCAGGGCACAAATTATGCAATGATGTTTTTAATTGACGGTTCAATTATTATGCTGGCGCAGCTAGGAAACAGGGATATGATACAGATATGAATGTAAAGAGATCAGTGTTTAAGTAATAAATATTTCATTTTTTCTTTCTTAATAGCTTTAGCCAGGAGGATCGATTGTGCATATGAAGACTTTAAATTTAAGATTCTCTGACAAGTTGTAAAAAAAAATTCAATACCAGTACTAGCATAATCCTCTGCATTCCATGCTTAAAATGATGAGTTTTTCAAACAGTTCTATTAAAAGTTTGATGTTTGACTTGGGGAAAATATATAACAAGTGCTGTGTGCCAGAATCATAAACTTATAGAAAAGAATATCTTTATGTGTAGTTTAGCATTTGCAAAATAGTGCGTAGAAAAAATACCTGAATAAATTAGGTGTGTTATTGCTTTGGGGCAAAAATGCGTTTTAACCAACCTATTTCTAACAAAAACAACTGCTTTATGTGACAGCTATTAAACAGAATAATACCACATTTTTTATATGTAAGATTTAAATTTCCTTCATTTTTAAAAAAAATGTATGGTAAAACACTTTGTTACAAACTTATAACTTATCACAGACCTTTTTTTATGAACATTTTAGTTCTTTTTTGTTTACAGTTAATACATCCCTCAGCACTGTAAGAATTCTTTACTCCAACATATGAGTTTCTGCTCCAGAAGTTCTTAAAATAGGTGATTAGAGCCAGTGGCGTAAGTTTATGCCAGGTGCCCGGAGGCAAAATAGGGGGTGGTTCCCCCCTCCCCCTGTAGGCTTCAGCTTGCTCCAGCCCCTGTGTGTATTTAGCTCCAACCATCCCTGAGTTTCTCTCTAGCTAGACCCCCACAGCACATACAAGGCAGCAGGGAGCGCACACACTACATACAGCACAGCACACACAAGGCAGCAGGGAAGAATCACACACACTACATACAGCACCCCACACATGGCAGCAGGGAACGATCACACACTACATACAGCACCCCACACATGGCAGCAGGGAAGGATCACACACTACATACAGCACCCCACACATGGCAGCAGGGAAGGATCACACACACTACATACAGCACCCCACACATGGCAGCAGGGAAGGATCACACACAAGGAGTGACATACATACACAGGGAGGCCAGGGGTGGGAAGCACAGCAGCGCACACACAGCATTTAGAGAGAGGTAGCTCACCTGTATGTGGCTGTTCAGATAGCAGCTGTTCTGGTCGGGCTCAATGAAGAAACCTTTGGCCGGGGGTAGCAGAAAGAGGACCTTCCCCAGGTCCAGCCACCACCTATCGTTGGAACAGCTTCACCCAGGTCATGAGATCCCTGGTGGTGTGAGTTGAGAAGCTGCAGTGCTGTGAGCGTACTGCTGCTCTTGGCTAGTGGCATCCTCTCTCGCCCAGTTCCCAGCCACTCTCCACTACAGTCCGAACTCAGCCACAGGTGCAGTGTCGAAGGCTCCTCAGACAAAAGGGTCAGGCACAGGGTGAGGTCACGGGCGGTCATATGATACGTGACATCCGCAGCCCGCTGGCGCCGAGACCACAGAGTGCACTGGAGCCAGGGGAGGAGTGCCGCTGATTCTGATTGGTGCTCAGCTCAGTGGCTCCTCTGGCTTTCTTTTTACCATAGTTAGAATGAAGCCGGCGGTAGGTGTAGGTGGAACGGCCGAGACCCTGGAGACTATGGAGCCAGATGCCCCCTTCAGGGCTGGCGCCTGGCAGTAACTGACTCAATTGTCTCCGGTAGTTCTGCCACTGATTAGAGCACCAGCACCCCTTCCCCTCCTCAACCCCTCCTCACACACACAATCATGTACTGGCCCTATCTCCTCGCCTGGTGTGGACAAGTGCTTAGTGGTGACATCTGGTGCTGAGATCAAATGTATGATCCCAGCAAAAGAGGTACAACTGCATTGGTGGGAAACTGGAGCTAGGACTGTGTTTTGACTCCCAGTGCTGGAAGTGTGGTGTGACAGAGATGTGTCCCCAGTGGGACACATCATTGGCTTGCCCTGGGACAGTTTGTCTTGCCCCAGTGCTGGTCAAGAAACAACAGCAGCAACATAAACTTGGCACCAAGACCAGGCTGATTTTAGCTCACTGCCCGGAAGCCTTAAAGTGCTATTTAAATGGTAGTTTAAATTTGTTCAGAAGTCAATCAGAAGTTACTGTGGTGAACCAATCGCTGTAACCAGCATTATAGCTCTGCCCATTCACTGCATCTAATAAGTGATGCTACAGAGCAGGAGAGTTCAGTCTGGTGGCAGAGAGGGAGGAAGACCTCCCAAGGAAGAGAAGACCGAAGACCCAGTCAAGGAAGGAGCCCTGTGTGTTTTTTTTTTCCAAAAAATGTAAGAATGTTTTTTAAAACAGCTAAAATCATGTAATTTTTTAAATCTAAAAACACGATATTTGGATTTAAAATCCTAATTCCATACCATGTCAAGATCAGAACTGTGACTCAGATCTGTCTGGATTATGTCAGAAGATCAAAACCACCAGTCGGATCTGTGCAGGTTGCAAGTATTAGTGCTAAATGTTAAGTAAGGTCACACTCTAAAAGTTGTTTTGCTTTTTATCTGTTCTTACTAAAGATGAGTGTGTCTGGTTCTCAGAGAACCGGACCCACCAGAACATAAGGGATCTGAGTCAGGCTTGGATTTTCCCAGCTGACCTGGATTCCAAAACGAGGCATAACATCATCCTCCCGCTATAAGAATCTCGTGGGTTCTGGAATATATAAAGGTCCCTGGTTATCAGTGATATTTCACTCCATATGTGGAGAGTGTATGAAACAGACGTGCTGTGCTCTGTCTGTCCATCAAGGGGCTGCTGTGTCCTGCAGGGGAGCTCTGTCAGTCTAGGGGTGCTGATCTGTCCATCTATCAAGAGGCTGCTGTATCTTTCAGGGGTGCTCTGTCAGTCTAAGGGTGCTCTGTCTGTCAATAAAGGGGCTGCTGTGTCCTTCGGGGTGCTCTGTCGGTCATGGGGTACTCTGGGTGCTCTGTCCATCCAAGGGTGCCCAATGTAAAAAAAAAATAAAACCTTATAATATAATTAAAAAATATATGTATTTTTTTGTGCTGTACCCAGTGTACTACAGATTTTTTTCTTACTGTGATGCTGCCGGTCAGACCGCAGTGCAATATTCATACATGTATTGTGACACTGTAAGTGGAACTGCAGTATAATATTCATACACGTATTGTGACACGGTAAGTGGTACCCCAATTTCGTCAAAGTATTGTGACACTGTAAGTGGCAGTGCAGCGTAATATTTATACATGTATTGTGACACTGTAGGTGGAACCAAAGTGTAATATTCATACACGTATTGTAACACTAAGTGGTAACCCAATTTCATTCAAGTAATGTGACACTGTGGGCAAGATTTACTAAGCAGCGGGTTCTAAACACCAGCAGTTTCATGGCAGTTTCATGGCAGGTTCTATTCTGTTCTAAACCCCGGGGGTTTAGTGGTGTTTTTGCAGTGGTTTCTAAATGACATCCCTGTTCTATTCTATTCTAAAATGTGTTTTGATGGTGGTTTTGCAGTGGTTTTGGTCTTAGTTAATCTGCAGATAGCAAAACAGCCACCACACCCCCAGGGTTTAGAACAGAATAGAACCCGCTGTCAAACTGCCGCTTAGTAAATTTGTGACACTGTTGGTCAGTAAAACTGCCGTGTAATCTTCATAAAAATTCTGTGACACTGTAGGTCATTGATACCGCAGTGTAATATTTAAAATTGGTAAAAATTGACATGTGTGCTGAACCCCACATCATTTGTGTTTGTTGATATGGAGAACAATCAGCTGAGAGGAGAGCTGGAACCATAGACTAGTGTTGGAACTGCTGACAGTGCCACCAGACATGATGATTCTAGTCCGTTTATGTCATCTACTAAAGTCGATCTCCAAAAGCATACAGAGCCTAAGTCAGGGCATCTAAAATTAAAGAGCCAATATTTTACATTGGCAAAGAAAAAAACATCAAAGGTAAAGTTAGCTGCAGAAATACATAAAATTGGCAATATGCCTTTCACCACAAGAAGTGGCAAGGAAAGGCTAAGGCCTTTATTTGTGACTGGTGGTTCTGCCTCTTATGATTATGTAAGCCCTTCTCCCTGTAGAGGTTTCAAAAACATGAAAATAATTAAGGCACAAGAACCAAATGTGTGCTTAGAAATGTCACAAATCCCTGAGGAGAGTCTAAGTGTGTCAGCAGCTGCCATGTGTGAGCCTTACTCGAAGTGGAGCCTCCTTCCACTACTTTTGCATCCCCTGCAAATGTGGGGATGAGCAGCACAAGTGAACATGCTGACATAGAAATTGAGGATGCTTCTGTGGAAGTGCACCAAGATGAGGATGATATTTGTGTAGCTGACGCTAATAAGGATGTTTGTGATGAGGATGTTGTTGATGAGTATGTTGTTTGTGTAAATCAGGCACCAGCACAAACAGTTGTTGCCCATGATAACTAAAAGCCCATTGTCATGCCTGGGCATAAGACAAAAATATCAACTTCTTATGTGTGGAATAATTTTTACCAAAGTCCGGACAACAATTGTCAAGCCATCTATACCATTTGTAAAGCCAGAGTAAGTAGATGTAGGGACCTTAACTATCTAGGAACATCCTCCCGGTTACACAATTTGTAGCGAGTTCATGGAACATTTTTGGGAAAATCAGAAACCTGTGCTAAAAAATAACAAAAGACAGTCCAGAATCAGTTAGCTCCCTTCCCTTAGCTAGATCCCAGCACCTGCAATCTCCACCATTGAACACCTTTGTCATCAATATCCTCACTAATGATCGGAGGTAGTTCTGCATTCAGGATAATGCTAAGTGATTCCTCCCTTTTCCAGTATTCCTCAGAAGAATCCTTGAGCACCAGGCCTGATGCTGCTGCTGGTGGTGGATTTTCATTACAGAAAAGGGCCAAGAAGACTACTAGTAGTAGTAGTTTAAAAGAACAATTGACTGTTAAACAATCCTTTGATAGAGGAAGCAAGTACCCAGTTGCACAGTGGATATCTGATGCCATGATGGCTGTGCTAGTATTACATGGTGAAATAATATAAATTTAGGATGATAGTGTGAAGGAGGTACAAAAGGAGGAAGAGCGGGATATTTTGTCCTATCTGACGCTAATAAGGATGTTGATGATGAGCATGTTGTTTGAGTAAATCAGCCAACAGTGGCAGCAGTTTTTGCTCATGATAAAAAGAAAGCCATTGTCATGCCTGGGCATAAGACCAAAAAAAGCCACATCTTGGGTGTGGAATTATTTTATCTCAAATCCTGACAAAAGTTGTGAAGGCATCTGTACTATTTGTGAAGCCAAAGTTAGTAGATGTAGAGACGTTAACCATCTAGGCACCCCCTCCCTTTTACGTCATTTGAAGCACGTTCATGCAATATTTAAAAAAAAATTAGAATAATTTGTAAATTAATAACAAGCAGTCCAGTATCAGCTACCAGCAATTTGGACCAGCACATGCAATCTCCACCACCAACTGTCTCATCATCAACCTCCTCCTTAATGATTGGAGGTAGTCCTTTCAAAAAATTGTTTTGTGGGGGCCCAAACAAACCAAGGACTTCAGCCACAAAAGTGTCAGTCCTTGTTGCTAAAGTGCTTGGATTGTTAAACTGTGCATGTCCTTTTTAATATCCCACATAAGAGTGGGTGGGAGGGCTCAAGGACAATTTCATCTTGCACCTCTTTTCTTTATGTTTTGCACAATTTGGGGCAATGCTGACTGAAACTATTATAGTTTATTAAACTGCCATCCTGTCTGCTACTGACATGTGGTAATGTTTCATAGATATCCTATATTTTATTAAACTGCTGTGCATTTATGCCGCTGCTCTGTTGCTTACTTTAGCCAGCCAGCTCTCTGCAGCCTTTGGCCTACAGTATATTGGTGAAAAAAGTAGTCAAAACAATATTATATATTGTGAGATTGTTAATAATGACTGCAAATGCCTGAAAATTATTGTCATTAAGGTTAATAATACTGTAGGCCCAAATGATGTGATTTTAGCTGTTTTTATCATTTTTTGAAAAAAATACAGATCCAAAACCAAAACACTAGTTTTTACACAAAGTTACATTAGGATTGTAATTTGAGGGCCCTGTTTGTTGTAGATAGTGTAGTGCTGTCACACATTAGTTAGGATATGGCCCTGCATGGCAGTGTGGTTCTTGTTTCCTTATAGGGAGATGTGGAAAGTGAGTGGACCAAGTGACAGGCATAGCCAAGGTGAGAACCTCTGTGTTTGTACTAGCCTGTCTTTATTCTGGGTTCATGGTGGGCCTTGCACCCCAGTGCAAGGTTGCATTTCCATCTAATGTGTAAGCACCCATAGGTGACACTCAGCAGGCTTTCACTATGAAATTGTAAATATTATTTATTAAAAAGTACAGTAAAGATTTTAAATTATTTACATGAGACCATGACTTTCTGTCCTTTTCGTAATAAGTGGTCTGTTCCACTGTGCACAATGACAGATCATGTGTTGTATTTATTATTCCCTCTTTCAAGGTGAACTTCAGTGTGGATGGTGCTTAGCAAGGTAAATACTCTCTATGTATAGAGAAACAATCTTCAAGAGAAGCTGCATATAAAAGAGCTTGTAGAGGGGAATGATGGCATGTAAGTGTCAGCTGAAGGGTTCTGATGGCAAAATTGCAGGCAAATCTGCATACAAGCAGCATAACATGTTCTTTTCCATGCATTCAATTCTGTAGCTTCTGCCGCCGAGTTGCGGCATCAGTTCCAAAGAGACCAAATTCTAGCCCTAGAACAGAGATTACCAATCATGGTCCTCAAGACACCCCAACAGCTCAGGTTTTAGTGATATCCATGGGTAAGCGCAGGTGGTTAGATCAAAATGAATGAGGTACTAATTAAGTCACCTGTGGTCAAAGATGGATATCCCTAAAAAAAGGTAGAGTGCTTTGAGGACTGAATTTGGGAACCTCTGCCCTAGAAACTGCAAGTACTGGACATCTGTTATATAGGAAATTGCCATAAGCCAGCTCCGGTGTATCATATAGGAGCTTAATACATTTCTATATCATTATTTTACTTAACTGGAGTTGTTTCTATTTGTTTCTGGTGTTTGTTTTATATCATACATCTATGGTAAATCAATATCTAAAGCTAAAGATTAAAGTTTTGGGGATTATTATTCTAGAGACTGATGAATTCATCTTATCTGTGGTGGAAGTTGCCATACATTTTATTTATTTATTTACTTGGCCTAGGACTGTATTTTTGCCCTTTCTTTTTATGAAACTAACCATTACTCTTTTGCACATGCTACAGGTTGGCTCACAATGACAATAATACCCCTTTCACACAGAAAAGCAAATTACCGGTTAAAGCACTTTTAGTTAACCAGTAATTTGCTGATCAACACAGGTCCTTTTTCTGTGTGAAAGGGTCAACCAGGGTTGAAATTCCCGGGACTTCGACAGGTGAGAGACACGGCAATTTGGACCTGTATTGACCCTTTTAACACAGAAGAAATACTCCTGTTAATCATCAAATTACTGAATAGAAATGCTTGACCCAGTAATTTGCTTTTCTATGTGAAAGAAGGGTCAGGCTAGGACTGGCAAAATGACCCAGCACTCAAATACCAGGTAAAGCTGAGTTTTATAGACATTTCTGTCTGATAGAGGCATAAGTTACCTGCATAGAACAACAATAATATGTCAGTGGAGCTAGTCTGGCTATTTAGAATAGATAATAGATATAGATATTATATATATTTTTTTATAAAGTACTGCTCCTTGTTTCATTGGTCCTGTCGAAGCTGAATAATTGGCTGAGACAAGTTCAGTTTAAAATTTAATCGCGGCGACGCCATCTTGCGAATGGCCGCAAGACTCCATTTTGGAAATTAGATCGCAAGACACCATTTTTGTGGTCAGCGTCAATTCAAGTTATAACTCAGGAGATAAGAACAGATGGCAATGTTTTTGTTAACCTACCAAGGGCAACTGGAAAAACAAGCTTTCTGAGTAAAAGTAAATAAGAAGAGACAATGGGTATTTTTACATACAAATTGGGAATCCCTGGATGCAGATAAATTATAGTTGTGGCAATTGTAATATAATATCTACACAATTGGATTTGTCTGAATCCTAGACAGGATGGCCCCAGATTCTACAGCTTGAGGTGGTAATACATTTGAACTTCACACAAGAGTCTGTGAGAACAAAAGAGGTTTTGTTTTCCTTTGAACACACAACAGGTGGGGGCCTGCTGACAGAGGGCATGTAGAACTACAACCCTCAGCCATCCACACTGCTGGATGTTCACTTCATGTATGAGAAATTATGCACTTAAATCTCACCCATTAATAACTAGCGTCCTTATATCAAACCCCAAATACTCACACACTACATATTCGCACACAAGGTTCCATTAGCATCAAATTGTATGATTCAAGTTGGTTAAGTTAGTTTAAATGCTAAGAAATAGAGGTTTTTGATAACTAAGGTATTATACATGACAAGCAAGGTGTGTTTGGTTTCGTTCTGATGCGTACGCTTTTTACAGAATCCCGGTGTTATCGGTGGAGAGATCGCATCATGCAAACTCAAGTTACGGATCGCAGAACTTACAAGCAACAAAATGTTTAGTTGATGGAATGTTACAGGAGGCGTTACCAGAAAGACTCCGGCTGTTAGAGGCAGGGAAAGTCTATTTGAAACAACCTGTTAAATGTGTCGTTACATATGCTTCTCCTCTGGGAACCAATGAGATCAGCAGGAAGTTCCCCCTTTGTCCTGTTTCAGTTTGGGGGGGAATAAATACATGTGTCCGAACACTGGTTTGCCAGTTCATGCTGAATTTTGGGTGAACTGAGGATATCTAGTCAGAAGTCTATCTCTGGGTCCAGAGGCGCAACATATGTATAACCGTACTTGGGTCTGTATTATTTCCTTTTACGCCTAACTTGTGTATGTATAGATTGCGTGTAACTGACTGTACTTTTACCTGAATAATACTTGTGCGTTGGAACCAAAGATTCCACTCCTGTCTTTATTTGCGGTCATACTGCATACGCAAATAGCGTTGTGTTTAGAGGTTTAAAGGCAGGTTTTGTCTTAGAGGTTCTAGGCAGGTGAATCTTAGAGGTTTATAGGCAGGAATGTATTAAAAGGTTTATTTACAAATTCAACAGTGGGAGCTCATCGGTTTATCACACTATCTGATACACGATAACACTCGGTCAGTCATCAGGTGCCTTTTGGGAGACGCATTAGTCTTTCATTACCACAGTGTTGCTGAGAGCATACTGCCGGTTATTGTGTAGAGGAAGCACTGATTAGAATCCAGGGACAAGAGAGGAAAAAAAAAAAAGTTTGTTTTCCCTCTGTTGATAGAACCTTGTGTTTAGAGGGGTGCTGCAGTATTTGCGTACACAGCTAAAACGCATTTTAGCCTACGCAGTTAAAAAAGTAATTATACGCTTGTGTGGTAGTCGCATAATTGTGTATGCGGACGATCGCACATATAGCGCATACGCACTTCCGGTTCTGCTGCCACATGTTTGAACAAAGCCATTGAGGTTTACATTTTTTTCTATCTACCAATATCAGGGTTAAACGTTTATTTTCTGCGCAGAGAAAAAGTGTGTAACAGTGTGTGTATTGTTGGTAGGGGTAATTTATTCCCTAAAGTTAAGGGTACCATATGATCCTTAAGGGCTAGGTGCAAGGGTTAGCCTAGTCGCTCGGTAAGCAGCTTTACCATTCTAAACACAGTAGCAGGTGTACATGTTGTCTTTGCTGTATAGAGGTGCGTGAGAGTGGCCAACATACAAACTCTCAAAGGTTTGGAAGTTACCTAAGCTTATCCGGGTCTGGAAGTTGCCTGTTTCAAAACTTATCTAGATGTGGAAGTGGCCTTACGAATTCTTATCCAGGTGTGTGGGCGCCGCCGACTTAAATCGTTCACAGGTAAGTGAAAGTATCTTGATTGTCTTTCACCAGTTTAAATTTTTATTGAAAAGCGTAGGAGTTGTCTCAAAATGGGAGCCATGCAAATGGTAGAAATGTTAAGCAATGATGTGCTGCTAATGGAGGCTCCAATTGGATCAGCCCGTCGTATTACGTAGTACGGTACTTATGCAATAAGGTATTGTGATATATGGTTTAATATGACGAGAAAGAGTGTTAGACCGTTTCCCAGAATTGGTAGTTTTGACACAAATGTGTTAGATAATGTCCAGGATCACATCAGTATGGTGCGATCCCGAGAGAAAAAGATTAAGTATTTTGAATGTTTAAAAATATGGCAGCATGAAGGGGATGCTTGGCTTAAAAATGTGCAAACGACGCAAACTAGCGTTGCGAACGCATTGCCAGAAAATACGTCCGCGACGCTGAGTTGCATTATGGGCGAGCCACAAATTGGCACGCACGGGTGGCAAAGTAGCGTCGTGGAGAGTATTGCCAGCAGTTCACGCTCACCTCCCTCACCTTATGTGGATGGAGGTGCAAGTATGGTTAACAAAAATACCAATAAAAATGTAACAAGTAATTTGTACCCCCTCTTAAGTAACCATAAAGAAAATGTTTATGATGTAGAAGATGAGCCTATTGTAATGTCTGCTATTTCCCATGCTGTACAAATGATAGACGCTGCATCACCACAATCACGGGTGGTGCCGCCATCTCCATCGGTAACAGCAAGGGAAGTGTTAATACACTCGGCACCCATTGAGGAAGTTGTTAATACCATACGTAGCAGCAGCAGATTAAACCCCCAGCCAGGTAACCAGGTCAGAGGTAGCAACACTGCCGGTCTGCATCCCATTCGGACAATAACTGTTCCGAATGGAAATGCAGATGCAAACGGTGTAGTGCCCACGAGGGAAGTAGTATGCATTGTCCATGGACAAGAGCAGAACTGAATTCCATCATAAATGATTTCCCCAATCCCAAAAAGGAACTAGCCAAATGTCAAAGATTTTTGAGAAATTTGGGTAGTTCTCATGAGCCCACTAATAAAGATTGGCATGTGGTGTTAAGGGCCTGTCTACCACGCAATACCGACGTGACAAAATTTATCACGTACTGTGTATTGGATGGCGACATTCCCTTAACAGACCAAGTAAACAAAGGTAACATTTCCCACATTGTAACTCAATTGGGTGTATATTTTCCAGTAGTAGTTTACTGGAACAAAATTTTTACAATTAAGCAAAAGGAGAGTGAAACTGCAGAAGAATATTGCGACCGGGCTCTGCAGGCTATCACCCAGTACACTGGGATAGAAGATATTAAAGATAGCACTCACCACAGGGGAATGATAGTCACGGTACTCATGGACGGTCTGAAAGATGATTTAAAGACTCGGGTTCAGACCTCACAGCCTGGCTGGCGGGGACTTACAATAGAAAACCTCATAGAGTCTGCCATAGAACATGTCAAAAACATCTCAAAAAAGAGGGAGACCCAGAGCGAAAAATTAATGGCTGTCAGTATACAAGCTCTGGAGAGAATGACGTTAACATCACAGCCAACCGACACACCTGCACCCACACACACACCTGCACCTGAACAATTACATGTCCTCACCAATCCCACACCACAGCAAACACATCCTTACCCCACATATCATACACAACCACAGGTCCCATACTCATATCTCCCACAATATCCTTACCCTGCCTATCCTTACCCATACCCACCACCTTTCCCTCTTGCTCAAATCCCGCAACAATCTTTTCATCCACCCCGTTCAAAATTATGTTTTAACTGTCACCAAGTGGGACACATAAGTAAGTACTGCAAAGTGAAGAACACCACACAGGAACATGAGTTTCCCATGGGTTCATAGGTAAGCCCAGTATCTTCTCCCAGGCCTTATATGACTGTTTACAATCTTTTCAACCTATCAATGGATCTGTTCTAATGAAAAATGTGGACAATTTATTGTTGTATTTTGGGTCATGTTTAAATGATATTAAACTGTTTTGCTTTATCTCCCACTCATAGGACACAAGGTTGCTAAAGATAAACGGCAGCCATGCCAGGCTGAGGTCGACTACTCGGAATACTATCCAACCCAGTGGCACTGGCATTATTTAGAGCAGTAGCTATTGATAACAAGATTTAATTGCAGGAACCTGTATGCAGATACTATATCCCTAGAATTATTAAAAATGATGGGGGGACTTATTTTATAGGTGACGTTTCCAAGAATATGTGTAAGATGATGGGTAACAACACTGAGATTATCCCAGATTGTCTTTTCATTTATTTGCCCCCCTTTGAGATACTGTCCAAACAGGCAGCCTCATGTGAAAATATGATAATGAGGTTACTGTGCAGGGTCTCACGAAGATGAATGAGAATAACCGAAATTGAAAGTGTTATTAACTAACATGTCTAATGCAAACTGTCATGTAGTCAAAATCTGGAAGAATTTATTATGATCGATCCAAATTTTTTTTTAGCTCAGGTTGTTTGACTGATCGGTGGAAAGGTCCGTATCTGACGAAACAGCATCCTCAAAGGGTGCCCGGGGAAGATACGTGGGTCCATTCCACTCACTATAGGGAGGTTAACCAACCGGTGGAGATACAAGGCAGAGACAAGGCCGATAACGTGGACCTGTCAATTGAGAGCTTGTGCCGGAAGGATTAAAAAGGTGACGGTGAGATATCTGAGCTAAAGAAATGTGTAGATCAGTGCTTCCAGCAATGGAGTGGTCTGCTGTGGTCATCCTAGTTCTTTTTCTTTCCAGAGTTTTTGTCATGATGATCTGTTTGGAGATACTCAGTGTCTGTGATGGGGGACCGATAAAGGAGATGTGAGCTGATGGTGGAGCTGATGGAGTGGAGAAAGGAGGAGTGCAATGCCAATCAGGGGAGTGTCTGACCAATCTTAGTACTGTTATTGTTAAGAGAGCTGTCATTCCGGATACTCGGGGAAGGTGTGAAGGGTTATCATCTGAAGATTCCTGTATTTGTGAGTTTTGTGTTCACGATGCCAACCTAAATATAACCCGTACTGGGGAGGGTATCCTTTAGAGGATTATCACAGCATGGTAGGCAAAGTGTTAAATCAAACCGATTGCTGGGTGTGTTCTCATGTGCCACAGGGACAGCATAATATAGGGTTGGTGCCATTTCCGCTGAATATCATGGAAATTTTAGAATTACAAAAGGGGAAAACATTGGATGGAAAATTCCTCTCATCCAAACCACCTCATTTCAAACTCTATCAATTTCAAGTAGATAAATCACTTTTGTGTTTAAACATAACCAACCCCAATAAACCCAGAGGTTGGGAAGTGACGGGGAATAATCAGACGATGACCTTCTCACAAAGAGCTGATAATGAGTCCATAAACTATGATCTGCTACGCTAAATTAAATCAAGTGGGAAATATTTTAGGTACCGGTATACATTGAGTTCCACCAAAGAAATGATTGGTAAAGTACCAGATGGTTATTGTGCTAAAATAATACAACCAGAAACTTGCATATACCAGATGGAAGAGCCTGAGATAGGATTGTTTGCAAGAGAAATGTGTTTAATCATAATGATGCATACCATTCCTTATATTCTCCCTGATAATGTATATTTTATATGTGGAAGAAAAGCGTATAAATGGCTCTCCCCGAGTTCCGAAGGTTTGTGTTATCTGGGGAGAATTGTCCCAGAAGTTATTACCCTCACACATGTTGAAATGTTGGGAATACATAAAAACACACCGTCACCATATCTTCACACACAATATGAACACAGAGGCAAGAGAAATATGATACCTGGTGATATGCATAAAGCCGCTCAGTTAATCAGTGAGACAACTGGCTTCCAAGTTTTAGTCGCCCTGGATCCCACCAGAATTGCTAGGGGTACATTAAATTTTAGATATATCCAGGAACTTGCTAAATTAATAGATAATATCACCGAGATGTACGATGACACATTCAGGTATACAGGGAGAGAATTGCAAGCGTACAAGAAAGAACTAGTGCAACACAGGCTAGTGTTGAATTATTTAACTGCTGTTACTGGAGGGTATTGCGTAATGTTAGCAACCCAATTTGGAGTAAAGTGTTGCAATTATGTCACCAATGATACCAGCGACCCTAAGGAGGTGATAGACCAGAAGGTGGATGAGATTCTGCAGCTAAAGTGGGAATTTCGTAAGAACCATAACGCATCAGTGGCTGAAGCAGGGGAAATGATAGAAGGATGGGTGTCATGGCTGAACCCAGTGAAATGGTTCTCGGGTCTAGGAGAGTGGGTCCAGGAAGTGGTCGCCAGCATAGGTAAATTCTTGATCCTTATACTGATTGTCATCATAGTAATTGGCATATGCGTCCTGTGTGTTCCTATTGTGTTGAAGTATGGAAAATGTGAAAACAGAGTGAAACGAAGGGATGAAACTATGATGGTGGTCAGAAATGATAATATGTATACCGAGGTAGATACAGAACTGCACTACAACAATGAGCTAGGAAGTACCATCATTTAAATGTATAATATTTAGACATGCATAGAAGATATTATTGAAATGTTATTTATAGAACACCCAGACAATGTAAAGTCTCAAATTCCCCTTCAAAACTACTGTTATAAGACTGGTGCATCCCCTCATCTGTCACATGATCTCCCAAGATCCGCAGTGTGTGTATAATAGTAGTTTTATGCCCCCACCTAGAGACACATTGTTGATGGATTAAGAACCACCTTGTGCCATCCCATGATAACACTAAATAATATGTGAATGTAAGCCCTAAATAAATTTTTATAGCAGATTGTGATAGCATGTTGTTTGCTATCAAAGGGTGGACTGTCGAAGCTGAATAATTGGCTGAGACAAGTTCAGTTTAAAATTTAATCGCGGCGGCGCCATCTTGCGAATGGCCGCAAGACTCCATTTTGGAAATGAGATCGCAAGACAACATTTTTGTGGTCAGCGTCAATTCAAGTTATAACTCAGGAGCTAAGAACATATGGCAATGTTTTTGTTAACCTACCAAGGGCAACTGGAAAAACAAGCTTTCTGAGTAAAAGTAAATAAGAAGAGACAATGGGTATTTTTACATACAAATTTGGAATCCCTTGATGCAGATAAAGTATAGTTGTGGCAATTGTAATATAATATCTACACAATTGGATTTGTCTGAATCCTAGACAGGATGGCCCCAGATTCCACAGCTTGAGGTGGTAATATATTTGCACTTCACACAAGAGTCTGTGAGAACAAAAGAGGTTTTGTTTTCCTTTGAACACACAACAGGTGGGGGCCTGCTGACAGAGGGCATGTAGAACTACAACCCTCAGCCATCCACACTGCTGGATGATCACTTTGTGTATGAGAAATTATGCACTTAAATCTCACCCATTAATAACTAGCGTCCTTATATCAAACCCCGAATACTCACACACTACATATTCGCACACAAGGTTCCATTAGCATCAAATTGTATGATTCAAGTTGGTTAAGTTAGTTTAAATGCTAAGAAATAGAGGTTTTTGATATCTAAGGTATTATACATGATAAGCAAGGTGTGTTTGGTTTCGTTCTGATGCGTACGCTTTTTACAGAATCCCGGTGTTATCGGTGGAGAGATCGCATCATGCAAACTCAAGTTACGGATCGCAGAACTTACAAGCAACAAAATGTTTAGTTGATGGAATGTTACAGGAGGCGTTACCAGAAAGACTCCGGCTGTTAGAGGCAGGGAAAGTCTATTTGAAACAACCTGTTAAATGTGTCGTTACATATGCTTCTCCTCTGGGAACCAATGAGATCAGCAGGAAGTTCCCCCTTTGTCCTGTTTCAGTTTGGGGGGGAATAAATACATGTGTCCGAATACTGGTTTGCCACTTCATGCTGAATTTTGGGTTAACTGAGGATATCTAGTCAGAAGTCTATCTCTGGGTCCAGAGGCGCAACATATGTATAACCGTACTTGGGTCTGTATTATTTCCTTTTACGCCTAACTTGTGTATGTATAGATTGCGTGTAACTGACTGTACTTTTACCTGAATAATACTTGTGCGTTGGAACCACAGATACCACTCCTGTCTTTATTTGCGGTAATACTGCGTACGCAATTAGCGTTGTGTTTAGATGTTTATAGGCAGGTTTTGTCTTAGAGGTTCTAGGCAGGTGAATCTTAGAGGTTTATAGGCAGGAATGTATTAAAAGGTTTATTTACAAATTCAACAGTCCATATACTGTAAGAATTTTAAAATATGTTTTAGACTTTTTCTTGGAAATCTATTACTGAACGGTGGAACCAACCCAAATTTTACTTAAGACATTGCTGCATTTTCCTTACTTATAGCAGATTTTATAAATTCAATATTTCTGTTTACTACAATTACTGTAGCTATGGATGTACTGTCTGTAAAACAGCTATGGGTGTAAGTGAGCATTATAAGTTTACACTGTTTTCTAGCTAGAAGACAGCATAATATCTTAACCAGAGTCTTCATGGACAATGTGTTGAGAAGAAAATACAAACTTCTCATCAGCTTGTTAGAAAAAATAAAAGAGTTCAGTACATTGCTTGTAGAATTGACACTATTCCCAGGGATTAGATTTGCCATGATGACTTTATCAATAGTCTTTAGTTCACATCAGGATCCTTTCTGTACAAAAACATGAAAGCTTTTGCCAATGTGATATAGATTTATGCTTCTCAATGCTGGCAAGCACATGCCTAACATTTATTACATAAATAAACCTAGGCCAGACCACTTTATGGCTTTTGTGAATCTTACTTTAGCTACTGTATTGTACTTTTTCTGTTTGCTGGAAAATGAAAACCTATATGTTATGTAATGTGACACTATGAAAATGTACTAAGAAGGTCAAATGGTGATGCACCAAATAAAACTTTTGGGGTACATTTTCTAAAGCTTCTAAAAATTAAGTGGTGGTATTGCTTATAGCAACCAATCAGATTTTGTCTATCATTTTCTAGGGTACAATAGAGAAATGATAGAAATAATCTGATTGGTTGCTATTGACAACACCACCACTTTTCATTTTTAGAAGCTTTATTAAGCTTTAGTACAATACCTTTGTTTTACAAAGGTTCCAAGTGTTATGTCAGGGCTTATATGTATGTGGAACAACATTTGCAGAGGAGCATCAGTATGCAGTGACAAGAAGAAGTGAAGAGACAATATATTCCTAATGCAGCCCATTTTGTGAAGCTGTGTAGAACTTATAATGATGTCACATGTGTGGGATGCTGACTCACTTGAGGTGCTAAGTCTAAAGGAGAGTCTAAATGAGTATATGGCCTTCTTCAAGTACCCAATATTTGTCATGCTAGGCAGCAATACAAGCAAGAATGCCATATCGAGAGACAAGTTTAGGAATATCCAGAAGTAAAGTGATTTCTGTTTGTCATCACTGGCTGAATCCTCCTTCTGTGTTAAAATATGGAGAGAATAGCCATAATATGGGATGGTATTGATAGATGTTTTTAAAGTCATGTTTACAGAAGTTAATGTATACTACTTTTCAAAGTAGGGACCTCAGTGGTTAAAAGACAAATGGTACCAGTGATGAACACATTGCTAAGCTGATTAAAGTGTTGAGCATGAAATCCTTTGTAAATCAATGGAGTCACAAAGTAATAGAAATCCTTGGCATGTATCCGGCCCATGGCATTTTCAAGTAGGTCATTAGCAGCTACTTTATAATATCTTGGCCACCCTTACCACCTGATCTCACCCCATGAAATTTTTGGTTGGTATTTTTTTTTCAATAACCAGATGTCGCATCTACAGCATTAGACGTCTACTATAGAAAATGTTATTCTTTGAATGGAATTGGTTGTTGACCACAATGGAGGCACAGTTAAAAAAAACTGTAATGCTACTCAAATTATATGTATTGCAACAGCACCACCTGGTGACAAAATTTGTAACTATTTTTTCAATAAATAACTAGTGCATCCTGTGAAGTACCCCAAAATCTCTCTTCATTATGAGACTTAGGCCTCGTTTCAGAGTGCTGTATGTAGGTATACTTTAATTTTAACAGTTCTGTATTTATTAAAGTAAAATGAGCACAGATTATATTTATTAAATAAATGGGACACTTTTTTTTCCCGCTGATTCCCACCGGCCAGGGGTACTCACCGGCAGTTTAATAAATATGGCAGTTTGTAATTTACCCAAAACATAGCAAAAAGTGGTGGTGGTGTTATTTTAAAAAAATCCACTGGTTTAATTTAGTATAATATATTTTGTAGATTTCACTTACTTTTTTAACTGTTTTATGTTTACATTTTTAAACATCATATCAACTTTTATAAATTGTAACTTTTTTACAGGTGATTCACAGTATACTACATTACAATTAGTCAATTGACACAAAACATTTGCTCCACCATTTATTTTCTCTCTCATGACATAAACATGATCAAATTATCCATCTCATGAACTAATTCTCTGTTGCATGCATAGCATGTTTATATTAATTCTCAAAATAGAGTTTTATTATTCTCTAAATAGAGGGTTTTATTTTATGAGGTGTGTATTTACTGTTTGAAAGATTGAACTTCATTTCTTGATATATAACATTCTTTGTTAACTACAATACAAGTTGAATCTCCCATATTCTAAATGCTTGGAACCAGGAATATTTTGGATTTCAGATTTTTCCGTATTTTTAAATATTTACATGCCATAATGAAACATCTTGGGAATGGGGCCCAAATCTAAACACAGAATGCATGTATGTTTCATATACATATTTTTAATAATTTTGTGCACCAAAATCTGTATACATACATGATTTTCGTTTATGTTTAATATACACCTAAATATACACAGCCTGCAGGTACTTTTATACAATATTTGTAATAATTTTGTGCCTTAAACAAAGTTTGTGTACATTGAACCATCAGAAAGCAAATGTGTCTCTACTGTATATGTCATGCTAAAAAAATGCTGTATTTCAGAATATTTGGATTTGGGAGACCCAACCTGTATATTATAATCAGAATATAGGAAATGGAAAAAAGAGTGATAGAATCAAACTTACTCATTTTGATATTGTTAACTTAAACAAAGAATACATTTCAAAATATTTCTTTTACATTTCAAAATATTTATTTTATTGCCAAAAATTTACAAAAAAGCTAAAAATCATATAATGTTGTCCTTTTTTGTTCCTAGAGTATTATTAACCCCAAAAACAGTACTTTACAGTTGTATACAATTAATTTTGACCATAACTCACAATATTGTTCACCAATATAATACAGTGCAGGTTGAATACAGTGCAGGTTGGATATACCAATGGTGCACTTACTGTGACAGATGGTGCCAGCGTTGTCCTCATAGGGGGTGGTGGTGTTGGCCATGCAGGGGTGTCAGTGGTGTTGGCCATGCTGGCAGTGGTGTCCTCATCGCGGGAGTGCTGGCGATGTTGGCAGTTCGGCAGTGTAGGAGTGCTGGCAGTGTTCTCAGTGCGAGTTTGCCAACAGTGTCAGCATTGCAGGAGTACCGTCAGTGTCCTCAGTGTAGGGTTGCTGGTGGTGTTGGCAGGGGTGCCAGTGGTGTCCTCAGTGTGGGAGTGTTGGTGAAGTCGGCAGTGCAGGCATGCCGGAAGTGTTCTGAATGTGGAAGTGCTGGTGGTGTTGGCAGTTATGGGGTGCTGGCAGTGTCGGCAGTGCGGGGATGGTGGTGGTATCCTCAGTGTGCGAGTTCTGGTGGAGTCAGCAGTGCAGGATTACTGGCAGTGTCCTGAGTGTGGGGGTGCCACCAGTGTATGTAGTGTGGGAGTGCAGGTGGTGTTGGTAGTTCAGTGGTGCCAATGGTGTTGGTAGTTTGGAAGTACTGGTGGTGTTGGAAATGCAGGGGTGCTGGCAGAGTCCTCGGTGCAGGGTTGCTGGCGGTGTTGACAGTGCTGGGGTGCAGTGATGTCGGCATGCGTGGGTGCCGGCAGTGTCACCACTGCAAATGTCGGTGTCATTGGTGCGGTGGGATGCCATCATGTGTCCGTTAGCCTCAATGTCTATGTGAAGTGCTGTTTAGCTGAGAGTCATGACAGATGGTTCTCTAAGCCAATCAGTGGTTACCCCATTGATTTCAATGGAACTTTTGAAAATGGCGCCTGAGCCAAAAACAGGAGATCCAACAACAGGATCTCGAGGTTTTGGCTCGGGTAGTGATCCGAGGCAGACCAGGAGATCTGAGCTGCAGCTCGAATCCTTGAAGTTCCAAGGAATCCAAACCGCTCATCTCTAATAATTATATTTACCAACAAGAACATGTGGGCAAACTGTATAGTGCTGATAAAGCAATACATTTTTACTGTACCTTTTAAAGATCTAAATATTGTAAAGTAGATTGTATTTCAAACACTTATTCTGTACGTTACAGAGAATAATATTTGCAGAAAATAAGGATTAACATTTACTAACTGTAAAATATTAGCCGAGCCGCAGGACCTGCATATCATGTAAATTACCCCTAAACCACCAGGGATATTTTGTCAACATTCTAATCATGTCGACATTTCATCAGTGTCGACATAATCAATGTCAACATGCTGCATAACAACATTACAACCATGTAGATATTATGACTGACAAAATATATCACATCCGAAATAACCCATCAAGAGCTTATCTGAATGTTTATTTGCTTATAGACCCCCAAGTGGGTCTTATTACTATTATTATTATTAATTATTATTAATATTATCAGTTTCTTTTATACTGTAGCATATTCTGTTGCACTTTACAATTGGAAACAACAGTAATAGAACAAAACGGGGAATAACAGACAAACATAGAGTTAGGATACCCCTGCTCACAAGCTTACAATCTATTCATAATTAATGTTGACATGCCAAGTATGTCAGCATACTGAATATCAACATTTTGACCATGTAGACATTGTGGGGTAAATTTACTAAAAATCAAGTTTGAGTGAGTTTTGGCATTTTTTTCATCTCGCAAATTTACTAAAGACAAACTTGAGTGAGTTTGAAGTGAGTTCTCTTTTTTCACTGTTAAAACTCATGTGAGTTTGCAAACTTGAAAAAACTCACTATCGGCCAAAATAGGAGTACTTAGATGAAGAGAAGCAACTCGTAAATTTACTAAGAATCAAGTTTCCAATCTCATGTGAGATTGTAGCAAACTCACTGAAAAATTGAAGTTTCAAATAGACCACCTCCTGAGCTGCGAGTTTGGCAGAAACATACACAGATCAGTGTGATTTGTGTATGTTTCTGCCTGTATAACTAAAATAAAGTGTTTTTTTTTTTAAATGACATAGGGTCCCCCCCCAAAAGCATAACCAGCCCCAGACTTGCCAGCCAGTCCTGCTAAAATGATGGGGAAAAAAATGAATAGGGTTACATCATAATTTAAGAACCAGCACCAGGCAGAAGGGCCAGTCCTGGTTATAAATATACAGAGAAAAAAAAATGTTGGGCCCTTTCTAGCGGTGGACTGATGCCACAGCCAGGGGAACCCTATCACCGGGCCCCCCAGCTGCAGCATCAGCCCTGACCACTAGTTAGCCCAGGCCAGTGATCCCTGGGGAGTTGGGGACCCCTCCAATAAAGAGTTCCCCATCTCCAGGGCACCCTTGTCCTAGGCTGGTAGCCTGGGGCTATCCCTGGGACACCCTAGGGTGGTGGGTGCCGGGTTGTTAGTGTGTAGTGTAAAATCAATGGTTAAATATTGTCTTTAATTGTGAAACTACACATATCAGCAAGCCTACTCTGCATGCATGTATTTGGAGAACCATAAATACCAGCATGCAGGGCATTACGGGCCCGTTGGCACTTGAAGTTCCTCAACTAATGCAATACATAAATAAACACAACTTACACTGTGATAGTATAATGTTATTATAACACACAATCACACTCACTATCACACATCCTCACCTAGTATCCAAAGTAATCCATAGGGGTACCTATAAAAGAAAAACATTACCACCTCTCCTATGCGTAGTTCATGTCCTCTTCTCCAAGTAGGCATCCAAAGGGTTTAAAAAAAAAACCACGATTGTACCCGAATCCAAGCGGACTGAGTAAAGGTATGTGTGTGTACACATATCTTTACTCCACGCAAATGACTAGGGCACATGTGAGCCCCGTCATTAAAGAAGCCACCAGCCAGTCAGCAAGCATCTCCGTTGGAGCAGCTCGCTGATTGGATGTATGCCGTCAGCATGTCTCCACATAGACTTCTATGGAGAGAAATCTCCTTTGAAGATTATGCTGGGACCCGCTACATTGTATCATTGATGTAACCACAAGATTAAACACAATTAACCTTGTGGTTACATCAATGGAGTTTAGGGTTAAGCACCCCCCCCGGGAGGGTTAGGTTTAGGCTGCAGGGAGGGGGGTTTAGGCTTAGGCACTTACAGGGGGGTTAGGACTTGGGGAGGTTAGGGTTTGCACCCCTAAAGGTGGGTTGGGGGGGAGGATAGGGAAAGTTAGTTACTTAGCTTGTTGGGATATTCACTGCTGCTGATCTCCCGGTGTCTGGATTTGAACCGCCAGACATAGGTCCGGTGGTCATTCATACCGATCCCTCTAGATGGGCGGTTTCAGGTGAACTATACATCGTATTATGATATTAGGCTTTTCAAGCTCACATCCTCAAAGTGGTTATAAAACTAGACAGTATCAGATACAGGTTATCATGCTCACCTGATTTTGTCATTTAGATGTTACTGTGCCTTTGGGGGCTTTTTATGTTGGGAAGACAGATAGGAGATGTAGAGACAGAAAGGCAAATTAACATTCCTCAATTTGCTCAGCACTCTCGAGTGGTAGCTCAGAATAACATGTGGCAAAACATATTATGATGATAGAAACATTTATTACTCCCAGTTACATCATTTATGGAATAAAATCAACACTACAAATGCCTTCTGCAGAGGAAGACTAGTGCTTTGCATCTGTTCCATGAGAAATGAGTGTGTGAATTAATAGGTACTTCAAGCTTATCCATATTGGTGTTGGTTTTAACATATTTGTTGTGTGTGCTTTATAATATACAGTATGTATTTTATATTGTGTTTAACAAATTATTTTTTACAATTGAGATTTGTACAGTGAGTGGCCAAATTATTATGACCACCAGACAATTTTATGCAAAGTAACTAATCTTTTTTCCTGGTTTATTAATTATTGTAATACTGTAGGTAACCAGATATTTCTATACTGATGCCTTGTGCTATTTTTCCTAATGCCTTATGATTTGTAATAGTAGTTAATTTGTTATAAAGATTCTCTCCAGTCTATTGACTGAGTGAAGGCATGATTTATTTCTAGTTCTAGATGTTTGGTATGTGTTGTCTGGCTGTAGGGTGCATTTTATTCAAAGTGCAGATTTTTCTAAGTGCTTAATTGTAGCGTTATACCTGCGTTAAACCAAAGATAAACAGAAGGAGAATACTTACGTTTCTTCTATCAACAATCCACTCAATATAAGGATAAACTTGCATCAAAATTGTGGGTTCACAATCTCATCACAACAAATATCTGCTTTCTACATATCCAGGACTGTTACAACTGGACTCCTTGCGTGGTCATGGCAAGAACTCAACACTTCTATTGCTTTTAATAATGCTGGCCTTCTGATTTTCACATGTCAGTTTGCCTCTTTCCACTTGGAAATACTGTCTTTTATCTTAGCTCTCTTGCCTTGCCTTATATCCTTTAACTGCTTACAGTCTACTTTATTATTCAATTTCTGCACGCACTATATCCCCAATTTTATTCTGCTCAATAACAAACTTGGGTTAATGTGCATACATATTTACCAACACTGTTCTTTCAATTGCATTTCTGCAAATATCTTGCACTTATTTTTCATTTATACTTCCAATTTTTGTCACTCTAGTTTACTTATCCACACCATGACAATGTTTTCTTCAACTCCCTCCTTCATTCAGTCTCTACCTAATCCTCTGTTCTGCCCCTTTCTTTCACCATTATCCTTTCCCCCTTATCTCCTCCACCTCCTCCTTTCTTTCTCCCCTCCTCTGTCTGCTTTCTTTCCCTTCTCTCCACTCCTCTGTCTGCCTTCTTTCCCTTCTTCTCCCATTACTCCACTTTCATCCTGTTCTACCCCCTCTTTGTCCTACTACACCCACCGCTAATCCCTCCTCCTAAACTCCTCTCCCTGTTGCTCCACCCCACTGCCATCCACATCTTCCTCCCTGCCCACCTCCTACATGTTCCCTTTCGAGCTCATCGCTACACTCTTATTCATATCCGTCCCACAAATTAGTTTTACCTCCATGCTACAGCAACCCCTATAATTTTATTCACATCTTCCCCACAAATGCTATCCCTCTATCCTGTGCCCTCTGGAATGCCAGGTCAGTCTCTAATAAACTGGTCTCCAACCATGACCTTTTCATCTCCAACTCCCTACATCTCCTAGACATTACTGAAACCTAGATTTCACTCTCTGACACCACTTTTTCTGCTGCTCTCTTCTCTGGTGGCCTCACCTTCTCTCATTTGCCAGTTATTCCTAATAGCTAATACCCTCTGAATCTTCCCTTACATTCCCCACATTTGTGGTTCATGCTATATGCCTCTTCCAACCAGTACACATCAGAGTAGCTGTCATTTACCATCCCCATGGCCCTCGCAACTTTGCTTCCTGGCTCCCTCACTTTCTCTCCTAAGATCTTCCATCCATTATCCTAGGTGATTTTAGTATTCCAATTGACATTCCCACAAAATCCTCTGCTTCTAAACTCCTTACCCTCACCTCTTCATTTGGTCTCTCCCAATGGGCCTCCTCACCCTCCCATGTGAGTGGGCACTCACTTGACCTGGTCTTTCCTCACCATTGTGATATTTCTGATTACTCCAATTCTCCCTCTCTGACCATCACCTTCTGTTTTAACTTATCCCTCTCTCCTTCCCCTCCTCTATGTCCTAAGGCTACCATTACTAAGCATAACATTGATACTATTGCAACTGTTTCTTTTTCCTCCCTGCTGGACTCTCTTCTGTCCACTATCCTTTCTCTCTCCTGTCCTGAACAAGCCACTTCCCTGTACAATGCCTCCCTTACTTCTGCTCTGGACTCTGTTCTCCGGGAATGACTACTCACCCTTGCAGATCCACACCACAACCCTGGCATTCCAAATGCACCAGATACCGGCAAAAGTGTTCATGAATTGCCAAGCGTCAGTAGAGGAAATCACACTCTTAAGGAGACTTCTTCCATTTTAAATTTATTCTCTCATCCTACAGTTCTGCCCTGTCCCTCTCCAAACAATCATATTTCAAGAACCTCATCTCCTCCCAGTCCTCAAACCCCTGGCATCTATTTTCCACTTTCAACTTCTTCCTCTGTAGGCCTCCCCTTCTTGCTCTCTGCCCTTGACTTTGCCACCTATTTTACATCTAAACTTGACTTCATACGTGAGGATATCATATCTCATATCCCCTCAGCACTCCTGCCCCTCCTTTCCTGGCCACCCCTGCCCATTTGTCTCACCAAATCTGACATCCTTCTCCCCTGTTTATGGAGAGGAAGTCATAGCCCTCATCCTGTCCTCCACTCCTTCCACTTCCCCCTTGACCCTATCCTTTCCCATCTCCTGTTACCTGTATCCTTCTACCTGTTCCCATATTGCTCACCTCCTCAATCTCTATCATCTGGCATTGTCCCTTCTGTCCCACTTACATTCAAACATACCCTTGTCTCCCCCATTCTTAAAAAACTGCCCTTGATCCTAACATACTCTCCAACTACTGACCCATCTCTCTCCTCCCTTTTGCTTGAAAACTCCTTGAGCATATTGTTTACAACCACCTTACCACATTTCTTTCCTTCCACTCCCTCCTTGACTCACTTTAATCTCATTTCCGTTCTCTCCACTCCACTGAAACTGCCATCATGAAAGTATGCAATGACCTCCTTGCTGCCAAAACCAAGGGCCACTACTCTCTGCATTTGACACTGTAGACCACCCTCTCCTCCTGCAAATCCTTCACTCTCTTGGTCTATGTGGCACTGCCCTCTCCTGGCTGTCCTCCTACCTGTCTGATCATTCCTTATCTGTCTCCTCTCGTGAATCCACTAATAGAAGGAGTTCCCCAAAGTTCTGTACTTGGACTTCTCCTATTCTCCCTATATACATCCTCTTTAGGTGAACTCATCAACTCTTTTGACCTCCAATATCTCTATATGCTGATGACACTCAAATCTACCTTTCCACCCCTGACCTCTCCCCCCTCTCTCCTCACCCATATCTCCAACTGTATCTCTGCTATCTCTTCCTTGATGTCCCAGCACTTTCTTAAACTTAACATGTCTAAGACTGAACGGATCATCTTCTTACCCTCTTCCATTACCTCACTTCCCACAATTTCATTTTCTATTGATGGAACAACTATCTCCTCTAGCCCCAAAGTGCACTGTCTTGGAGTTATCCTAGACTCCTCCCTTTCCTTCATACCAAACATTCAGAACCTCTGTAAAATATACAAATATTAATAAAACTTGCGCTCCACTACACACAGTGCTGCACTGACCGTGAGGATGGTCATCAAAACCCTCAATAAACTAATAAAAAAGTACCAAAGTACAAACAACTTGCAGTCAATTGCGCTCCTCCGGGATACAGAGATTGCCAAGGTATCAGTATATTCCAGGAGCCTTGGTCCTCAAAACTATTACACAGTTCTCTTTAGGAATCTTCTCTGCTTCTTTAAATAAAGTGCGTCTTCAAACGATTAAATATGTGTTTTACCGATGCCTGCTCAGTCCTATTGGGTGCAGTGTTAAAAATCCAGCAGGGTTGGAATAGCCTGTAGTATGGTAGTATAATACTGCCTTTGAAAAAGCTGTCTGTGACAGGGAAACGCTTCAGTTGATAACCAAAGATTTGCCTTTTATTGAACCCCACATTATTTACCATCTTGGGACTGAGACATTGCTGGAACCTTACCATCTGGGAGCATTTTACAGCCAAGGGAGTGCACAAGCTGCAGGCTATTCCAACCATTCAGAACCTCTCACAGTCCTGCAGTTTCCATGTCAAAAATATTTTGATGATTAGACTCTTCCTCACCCTTGATGCTACTAAAACTCTCATCCACTCGCTGGTCATTATTATTATTATTATTATTATTATTATTATTATTATTATTATTATTATCATCATTTATTTATATGGCACCACAAGTGTTCCACAGTGCCTTACAAAGTACATAAACAAATAAATTGACCAGTGACTTACAGTACTATACAATACAGGACAAGGACATGGATAATATACATTGCTACATTAGCAACCATAACACCAAGATAAGCAACAGAGCAAAGAAACCAAGTGTTAGGAGTCCTAGTGGGGAGTAAGAAGTAGATGAAAGTAGAGAAGGAGAAGCACAAGAGGGTAGAGGGCCCTGCTTGTAAAAGCTTTATGCAGATACACACACATATACAGTTATGCAGACCCATATACAGATACACACAGACACAGATACAGTTACACAGACTCATATACAGACACAAACATATAGTTATGAAAACCCAGATACACACATATACAGTTACAGACCCATATACAGATATACACATACACAGTTACACAGACCCATATACAGATACACACACATATTCAGTTATGCAGACCCATACACAGATACAGATACATATACAGTTACGCAGACCCATATATAGATACACAAAAATATACACTTACACATAACCATATACAGATACACACACATACAGTATACAGTTATGCAGACCCATAAACAGATACACACACACAGATACAGTTATGCAGATCCATATACAGACACACACATAATTTTGCAGACCCTTCTCCAAAATGGACTACAGTACCCTTCTCCTAGCTGGCCTCCCAGTCCCCCACCTCTTTCCACTGCAATCAGAACTCAATGCTGCTGCTCGGCTCATCTCCCTCTCCAAATGTTCTATATCTGCTTCCCCTCTCCTTAAAGCCCCACACTGGCTCCCCTTCACCTTCAGATGCCAATTGAAGGTTCTTACTCTCACCTACAAAGCCCTCACCCAATCCTCTCCCACTTACATCTCTGACCTCATCTACCTTCACACTCCCGCCCACACTTTGCTCAACACATGCCTCACCACATCTCCTGCCAACTGATTACTTTCTCCCACTCCAAGATTTTTCCCATGATGCTCCCTACCTTTGGAACTCTCTCCCTCTCCCTATCAGACTCTCCACCTCTCTACAAATCTTCAAGCGGGCTCTCAAGACCCACTTCTTCATCAAGGCCTTCCATCTCTTATTCTAACACACTTCATGCTCTTTCCTTACTATCTACCCTTTCTGTGTCATGCCTGTCTGTCTGCCCGTCCCCTTTAGAATGTAAGCTCTCAAGAGCAGGGACCTCTTCCCTCATGTGCTTCTCTTCTTACACTTTCTACTACTCCTTACAAGGGCACCTAATACTTGACTGCTAACTCCCTGCTGCTTATTGTTAGTGTTTTAATTTCGATTGCAGCAATGTGTATCAACCATGTCCTTGTCCTGCACTGTAATGTACGGTAAATTACTCATTTCTTGTTCACTTATTAGTTTATGTACTCTGTAAGGCACTGCGGATTACTTGTGGCACCATATAAAGGATAATAATGATATTCTGTATAAGATTGGATACCTGTAGGTGAAGGTATGCAGAGATTAAGTGTATGATGGACTTTACATGGAATGATTGCGCTTGCAACAGTGGTGTGAACACTAGCAAAACGGCTGCACTGGTGAAGGGTGGCAATTGTTAAAGTGTACACAAAGTGGACAGGCAAACATAAAACCGGGTCTGAGTGCAAGACCTATGGTCATGAACAGCTACTGGATGTTCGAGCGGAATGGACAGTGGGCAGTCTTGTTCCTACAGTCAGGCAACAATGCATCAAATCTGAATCTGGGACAAATCAGGGACAATTCAGATGGCTTCTCTATAAACAGTACGCAGCACAGTACATCCAAGCAGGAGGTCAGTCCATAAACTATTGCTTTCTGCTGTAAACAGGGTGAAATGCCTCCAGTTTGCTCAGAAACACAGAAATTGGACTGTAAATGATTGGAAATGAGTCATCTGGTCTCACAAATAAAGTTTTTAATCACAATATGCAGACAACAATATGAAAGCATGGATCCTTCATGCATCATCACAACAGGTTGGCAGAAGCAGGGGTACCGAGAGGGGGGGTGCGAGTAAAAATTACCTGGGCCTGGGCTTGCTGTAGGGGCCCAGCGCCACCCCCCATTCCTTATACAACAAAGCAGCTAAGCAGCAGCCACAGCCATCTCCTATGCCTGTGAGGGGAGTGATCACACTGACCATGCCCCCCACTGGCTATGCGTCAGGCTGAGGGGCTCACAGCACCTGTTCACCAGTACACAGCGCCATAGCGGCGCTGCAAAAATGTTTTCTTTTTTTAAATCTAAGGGAGTGTGGCCACACCTCCCATGATTAGGCCACACTCCCTTCTTCCCCCTGGGCCCGGTACGGATCTTGGTGCCCCTGGGCAGAGGCAACATTATGGTATGGGGCATGTTTTCTTGGGAGTGTCTGGGCCCTTTGATTCATGTGGACAGTTAGTCAAATTAGTAGAACAGTCAGTAGAATGCATGCCTAGAATAATTCAAGCTATGTTAACCACTTGCCTGGCATGGTCACATTTTTCCAACTACACCAGGCTGTGCATTATCTGATCTGGTCGCAATTATGCGACTAGTAAGAGAAACAGTGTGGGCGGCTGCAGGAAGAGATTCTGCCCAAATCTGCTGTTCTCAGATGAACCTTCAAGTCCCTCTGCTTGGCTGAACCCTCCCCAATAGGTCTGTCATGCTACCACTCACTGCTGACTGGTCAGCACAGCAGGAGCCCCTGCCCAGCGGCTGCAGAGACTAGCAGCCACTGGGTAAAAGTAAATAAACCCCCCTAACCTATCTGGAACCCCCCGTCACTCATATGGAACATCACAACCACCGCAACTTTCCTTTTCACAGAGGCTTCAGGCACCAGGCCTGAAGCCTCTGTGGAAAGGGAAGTTGCAATGATCGTGATGTTCCCGATATTCCCAAAGTTCTGATGGTGGTGATCTGATATTTCCATGTTTGAAAACATAAGTTTTTACAAATATTCTAAAAAAATAAATATTTTTTTTTATGAAATCATTTTGGATAAGATAAAATAAATGTTCTGTACCTAAATCACTGATAAAAAAAAAAACCTGACAATTTTTGAGCTGTCTTTAGAAAAAAATTGTCAGTTCAGTGGTTAAAGGCAAAAGGTGGCCTAACCAAATACTCAACCAGTGGTCATAAAAATTTGGCCACTGAGTGTATATCTCTTAAAAATACTGTATTTGCTGCTCTTCTTTCTTGTGGAAAATACACAGTGTGGTAAATTATTTCCCCTGTTGGTGGAGATATACAGTATTATTTTGAATAATGCCTACATTTAAATGGTTTGATTGTGGGTCATATGCAAAATCTGATCTTGGAACTGCATTATTACTGTATTCAATATTAATAAACAATTATATACTGTGTATATCTACCTATGTGTGTATGTTTGTGTGTATATATATATATATATATATATATATATATATATGTCCTGACTGACTCAGTAACTCACTAACTGACTCATCCTATGCCCAGCCCCAAACCTCTGGACCTAGAAACATGAAAATCCAGAAATGTATTCCTTCCATGACATAGGTACCCAGTAAGCAGAGATTTTAAATAAATCAACTCTGAAGGGGGTGAAAAGGGCTAAAATGTATCCCCACCTCCCCCGAGTAATGTACTGACTTGACTGATGCATCATGGCTCCAGTACATTCTATAATGAAATACCAAATGTCACCCCAAGTGCTGCCAAACATTGCAGGCAGTTGGTGTGGCTCCTGTATTTGAATAGTGATGGGAAGGAATCTGTTACTACACAGGTATGGGAGGGGATGTGTTAGTTTAGGTATGAGGGAAGGAATGTGTTACCACTTACTACAGAGGTGAGAGAGGAAAATGTGTTAAAACAACATTGAGAGGGGAATGTGTTATTATAGAGGTGAGGGAGAGGAATGTGTTCCTACACAGATGAGGGAGGAAAATGTGTTACTATAGATGTGAGTAAATGGAATGTGTTACTACAAAGGTATAGGACAGGAATACGTTACTACAAAGGTAAGGGAGGGGAATCTGGGCCTGATTCAGAGCCGCTCATAAGCGGCCACTCGTGCGCTCTGAGCGATGTTCGCACAACTGCGCATGCGTATGGGTCGTAATGCGCATGCGCAAACCAGTCATAGCGGTCGGAAATCGTGTGCTCGCAAAACAGTGAGGGGCTGCTAATTTGATTGACACAATGTACCGTTTGTGGGTGGTAACAGGGGAAGGTGCTTAAAAATGGAGGAGTGGAGATCCGAACGCAGGCATGCCAAATGGTCAAAAGGGTGTTTAATGGGAATGCATAATTAGTAAAGGAGCATCATCAACCACGTCACTTGGTTGTCTTTTATCCTGAACTGCTCGCAGTGACAGTGGTAAGAAAAACTTACCACAAGCACTGCGAGCAGTTCAGATGCCTTTCGATGTACCCGATTAATCTAATAAATACCGGAGATGACATGTGTTGTGAACGGCAAAGGGGCATCTTTACAAAATAGTGAGCGCATTTTTCGTTCGCTCGCTCAGACATAGAGGCATCAACAAACCGCAAAGAGCGAGCGCTCAATTAAATAGCCGGCCCCTTTTTTGGAATGACCGTCCGCAAATAGCGTCCGGCTCTGAATCAGGCCCTCTGTTACTCCAGAGGTGAGGGAGGGGAATAAGTTACTGCAGGTGTGAATGATGGTAATGTGTTACTGCAGGTGTAATGAAGGATTGTATTTCTACATGGGTGAGGGAGGGAATGTCGAATCTGTTACATTATAGGCGAGGGAGGGAAATGGGTAATGTCTTCCAATAGCAGAGAGGGAGAGGATGCATTACTATAGAGGTGAAGGATTAATATGTCATTGAAGTGGTGAGATGGAAATGGAAACAGTAAATATCCAAGGTCTACCCAGGTCAAACCTGGTACATAAGCTAATTGCTAATACACTCATTTTTACACCAGTCTTGGAGTGCTGCCTGTTTGTTCTTATCGGATTACATATGGGCATTTGTTCCCTTAGAGGAAGGCACCCTAGCCAGTTCCAGTTGGTGCCAGCTGCCAGCAGAGTGCCGGTTCATGTACATGTGGTATATGTATGTATATATATATATATATATATATATATATATGTAAGTATATATTTCGCTTGTCTTACAAGCGCCCATCAGAGAGCCAGTCTGCCAAAGTCCCACCGGCATACCTGTATGACAACATCATCAGAAGCTGCAAACCACTCATACCGGAGAGTGCCCGGGATAAAACCCACCAGAGCGATTGAAGTGGAGAAAGTGGAACTAAACCACCGGTATAGAGAGAGGGTAAGTTAGGGAAAGTGGTTACCACCATTACTGGACCATAGTGCTGCTTCCTCACACATAACCTCAAAAGAGCTACTGTATAACACATTGGCTATTAGCATATATGTTGCATAGCTTATTATTTGATAGTATTGTTATGCTTTTAAAATGTATTAAAAATTTTATATTTTACATTATTATTTTTTTATTTTATAATCATACAATAACATTTTACTGCCACACTTTCAGTGCCTGTTTGCACCCGGGTTTCATAGGAGTGAGATGTTATTAAAAATATAAGCTTGATAATATATACACAATTTCCCCATGGATACTAAGGGCCCGATTCAGACCCGCTCGCTAGGAAGCGTTTACTAGCAGTCAGCTGATTGTCTGCATTCTGCGCATACATATTCATCGCAATGCCCGTGCGCGAACCAGTGCGAGCGATGGGAAAGCGTATGCTCGCTACGCATAGACAGACCCGCTGAATGAGTGACAGGAGAAGCCGTTTACATAGGGCCAGGAGGTCCCTTTAAGCATAACGGCTGCTGTAGGATCATCTCTGGCAGCTCCCAAGTGGGCATTTCTGACTAGTCAAAGTATTTGCGACCATGTCAGGTAATGTACAGCCTGACGTGGTCGCAAATGACCATGCCAGGCAAGTGGTTAATGCACTGTATGTCGAACCTATATATTTTCCAAAAATAGCCCAGGACAGAGGGCCTGATTCAGAGCCGGACGCTCTGACCAGAGCGCTCGCTCTGAATCAGGGCCCTCCTAACTCAACTTGGAGCAGCCTTATGGACACTTGCATAGCTGTGGGTTACCACCCACAGCTTATGCGAGCGTCCATGATGATGGTCGCGATGGTCAAGACCATCGTGACCATCGGGCTTGCGACGGAGACCCTGCGGTAGGGTCTCGCTGCCGCAAGCCATGGAGTGATTTTGGCTCTATCAGAGAGAAAAATCACCCACTGACATCACTACTGATGTCAGTGGGGCCGGCTTCAGACAGTAGGAACGCCTCCGTCTGGCAGCAACGCCCATGGCACGCCCACCAAAGGGGGCTTGCTGTCAATCAACATCGACAGCACGCCCCCTTTGGTGCGAGACCCGGAGCGACAGCTTGGCTGTCGTTGTCCAGATCTCGTGCATGCGCACGACGGAGCTCCCTCCATCGTGCGCATGCGCATTTGGCTAACATCGACCCGCTTGCGAGCATCCTGCGCTCGCGAGCGGGTCTGAATGAGACCCAGTGTCCATTAGATGTTTTATTTATATATATAAGTTCGTTATGAATGTTGGTTTATATGGAAAGTTATATGAAAAGGATTTGATGTCATGTGACCCAAGTGTTAAAGCTGCATACATCCACAACGATTTTTTGAATGATTATCGTTAAATGATATCGTTTAACGATAATCGTTTGAAAAAAATCGTTCACTTTCTGAGTCAAACGATGAACGATTATAGTTCATGCGCGTTCACGTTTGTAGTTTGTAGTTCAGTCAGACTTGTCAACTGAACGATTTTCATTAAGGGAATATGCAAAAATCGTTTGTAGTTCAAAAAAATCGTTCATTACACTTTAAATAATCTGACAGATAATCTGACAGATAACATGACAGAAAATCGTTCATAAAATCATTGGTAACAAAATCGTTGTGTGTTTATGCAGCTTTAGTATATATTTCTGTATATACAGTATGTAGCTGTTTGTGAGTGTTCTAAAACAGTTGTCTACAGTATATACATTTATGCATATATTATCATGCATTCCTAGCTATTTATATATGATTTTTTTTTGGATATCATAGCTAATGATGTATAATATGATTAACATAATTTGTATGACAGGAATCTTGATGTCTGTGCAACAGTAATGTTTTTTCAGTTACTTTGGCAGCAAAAGCCATCAGATGGGTTGCCAGGCACTGTGGGGTCATTCAGACCCGGTCGTTAGCGCCGATGCGCTTGGACCGGGTCGATGGCCCCCCACAGAGCATGCGCACGACGGCGACGGTGCCGTAGTGCGCATGCGTGAGACCCGCTACGACCGACAGCACCGATGTTGATGTCGATGTTGATTGACAGCTCGCCCCATTTGGAAGGCGGGCCAGGGAGGTGGCAGCCCAAACGGAGGCATTCCCATGGGAACGCCTACCATTTGGGGGAGGCCCCACTGACATCACTAGTGATGTCAGTGGAGAGCTTCCGAGAGCCAGAAGCTCTCCGGGGCTTATGACAAGTGAGACCCTACCCTAGGGTCTCGTCGTAAGCCCCGATGGTCACGATGGTCTCTGACCATCGCGACCATCACCGGAGTGGTCATTAGAGCTGTGGGTGTTAACCCACAGCCTAATGACCGCAACAGAGGTGGGCAGTCAGGATGCAAGTGGCCGCCCATTTTCTGAGCGACCTCTTGCATCCTCCGACCGCCTCTGAATGAGGCCCTGTATCCCATGGTGGAACACATTCATTGTCTGTTTTTTTTTTATTACTGAAGTATTAAATGGGCATTTACAGGAAATTGATTCTGAGTCACATGCACTGCCATTGTCTAATGCAGTTAAATGTTTTTTTATTTAGTGCATAGTCACACCATAAAATCATTGAATTTCTATTTCGGGCATAAACACTATTGGAATTTGGAAGTGCAGAGTTTTGAACCTGACGCTTAGTAAATAAACCCCTATGGACCTGATACAGAGATGGACACAATGTTTTCACAGTTGGCCAATGTTTTTTCTAATGTGCATGCATTTGTGCCACACTGCGTGTGTGTCTGGATGGATTTAAGATGGCGGTCGTAGTGTGGATGTAGACACAGAATGATTGACAGTGGAACTTTCCCCAGTGTCTTAGCTCCTATGGATATAGGGCTACTCAGAACTTTGATGGTGCAACTGATAATGCATATTTTGTGTTGCAAGAAGTGAATATGAGATCCTGACAGTGGGTGTCCCAGTACAAAGGACAGTAGCTGTGGCATTACCATATCTTCTCAATTCCACTGGCGACATGATTTGAGTCCACCTCTGAATCTGGCCCTAAGTTTCTTATCTTCATTTTTACCTCAGTGACCTAAAACTAACATATTGGAACAGTGCTTAAAGTGCTCCTAAAGAAGTGGTGGAACTCACTGCCCCCCCTGGTGCTTTTTGAATAAACCAACAGGGAGCCCTACGGGTGCACGCCAAAAAAAGGGCATGATCTCAAGAGAAAGGGTTGTGGTCACACAATAGTATTTCCTTTTCAAATTATGCCACACAGTAGCACAATCCTGATTCACATTACACCACATAGTAGTGTCATGTATGACACACAGCAGTGCCCCTTTTACACAATGCCCACATTTGCACCCCTTATACATAATGAAACAATGCCCACAGCAGTCGCATTCCTTACACATAATGCCCACTGTAGTGGTGCCCCTTATGCAGTGCCACCAGTAGTGGTAGTGCCACTTATGCAGTGCCCATAGTGGTAGTGCTACTTATGCAAAGCCCACAGTAGTGGTAGAGCCCCTTATACAGTGTCCTCAGTAGTGGTGCCCCTTATGCAGTGTCCCCAGTAGTGGTAGTGTCCCTTATGCAGTGCCCCAGAAGTGGTAATGCCCCTTTTGCAGTGCCCACAGTGGTAGTGCCCATTATGGGGAGCCCACATTAGTGGTAGTGCCCCTTATAAAATGCCCTTGTTAGTATTCCACCTATAATAGTGCCCCCAATAGTAGTGCCCCTTATGCAGTGCCCCAAGTAGTGGTAGAGCCCCTGCAGTGCCCACAGTGATTGTGCCCCTTAGGCAGAGCCCACAGTAGTGGTAGTGACCCTTATGCAGTGCCCCCAGTAGTGGTAGTCCCCTTTATGCAGTGCCCACAATGGCAGTGCTACTTATGCATAGCCCTCAGTAGTGGTGCCCCTTATGCAGAGCCCCCCAATGCAGTGCCCCCTATGCCACCAATAGTAATGCCTTCTGAGTAATGCCCCCAGTAGTAGAGTAGTAGTGTCCTCTGAGTAATGCCCCCAGTAGTAGTGCCCCCTGAGTAATGTCCACAGTAGTAGTGCCCCTGAATAATGCCCCCAATAGAAATGCCCCCAGTAATAGTGCCCCCTAAGAAATGCCCCCAGTAGTACTGCCCCCTGAGTAATGCCCCCAATAGTAAAGTCCTCTGATTAATTCCCCCAGTAGTAGTGAAACTGCATAATAATAATAATAATAATAATTAAAAAAACCTAATATTTACCTTAAGCCCTGCTCCCGTATCCGCTGCCATCTGGTCCGCGTGGATGCTTCTCTAACTATGGGAGAGAAATCATGTAGTCTCTCCCATAATGCACTGCAGGAACTGACATCTCTCCCATAGTGCACTGCGATATCCAGATGCTGTACCTCAAGAGTGAGCACTGCGGGGATGGAGCAGAATGTCCGCTTGTAACAAAATCTCAGTGGGCGCCTGGCAAATAGAGCCTCCCTGCAGCACCATGCTAAGGTGGGTCATAGGAGGAGGAACTGGTTCCCTCTCCAAATAGAAGTGATGGAACACAGGCCCTCATTCAGAGCCGGATACTCTGACAGGGCTATTTTTTTTTAGAGCTGCCTCCTGGCCACTCGCATAGCTGTGGGTGACCTTTGGTGGGTGTGCCGGGGGCGTGGCTGCCAGACAGAGGCGTTCCCATGGGAATGCCTACCATCTGTAACCGGCCCCACTGACATCAGTAGTGATGACAGTGGGAGTGATTTTGGCTCTGATAGAGCCAAAATCACTCCAGGGCTTGCGGTAGCGAGACCCTACCACAGAGCTTCCATCACAAGCTCGATGGTAGTGATGGTCTTGACCATTGTGATCATCATCACAATGGTCACCCACAGCTATGCGGGCGTCCAAGAGGCCGCTCCATTTTCATGTAGGAGGGCCTTGATTCAGAGCCAGCGCTCTGGTCAGAGCGTCTGGCTCTGAATCAGGCCCACTGTCCCTTAGACAGAAGCGGTGGCAGCGTTCACACCAAGAGGTGTCACCGGGTCTGGTATAGCCAGTGTGCACTCCTTATACCACTCGTACAAAGGGGCATGGACTAACAAAAAAGGGATTGTGGTCTTGCGGAAAATCTCTCCGGGGGTGTGCTTGGCATCCTGTGTTTAGGGCTGCCCACAGAGACTATCTTCTGCACTGTTTGCTATTCCTCTGTGACAGGAGCTGAGTGCTGCAGGAGAATGTTACACTGCAACAACCGGCTCTTGTCACTGAGGAGGAGCCGGTAGTTTGGTGTCACGTCCCCTGAGGGTGGCACCTGGAGCAGTCCGCACCACCTAGCTATGTCACTGATCCCACCCCATAGGTGTTCCATAATGACATCACAGGGGAATGCTGTGGAGACGGCACAGTGAACAGTGCCAACTTGTTACAGCACTGATTGTAGCAGAAAAACAGTATATTTAGAACCATTTGTCGTGGCAAATAGCTCTCTCAAGTCATCTGTATCTACAGTAATTTACTCCATTAGTAATTTTCTAGAAATATCACTATGTATATTTGTATAAACAGTGTCTGTCATTTTCCTCAGAAACCCGAGATTATATATATATATATATATATATATATATGTATATATATATATATATATATGTATATATATATATATATATATATATATATGTATATATATATTAGGGGTGTGCACCAGCCACGTTTTGTGTTTTGGTTTTGGATCTGGATCTTTCTTCACGTTTTGGATCTGGATTGGTTTTGCCAAAACCACCCTTCCGTGTTTTGGGTTCTGGGTTTTGTGTTTGGATCTGTATTTTTTTTAAAAAAAAGCATAAAAACAGCTAAAATCACAGAATTTGTGTGTTTTTCTGCTCCTATGCTATTATTAACCTCAATAACCTTAATTTACACTCATTTCCAGTCTATTCTGAATACCTCACACCTCACAATAGTGTTTTTATATCCAAAAGGTTGCACCGAGGTAGCTGGATGACTATGCTAAGAGATACGAGTGGGCGGCACAAACACGTGGTCCATCTAGGAGTGACACTGCAGTGGCAGACAGGATGGCAGTTTGAAAAACTAGGCCCCAAACAGTACATAATTCAAAGAAAAAAAAGAGGTGCAAGATGGAATTGTCCTTGGGCCCTCCCACCCACCCTTATGTTGTATAAACAGGACATGCACACTTTAACAAACCAAACATTTCAGCGCCAGGGTCTGCCACACGACTGTGGCTGAAATGATTGGTTCGTTTGGGCCCCCACAAAACAAGCTGGCAATTAATCTGTCCCTGCACAAACTGGCTCTACGGAGGCAAGATGTCGTCCTCATCCTCCTCATCCACCGATTCCTCACCCTCTTCAGTGTTGTGTACATCCTCATTCTCACAGAGTATTAATTCGTCCCTGCTGGAATCCACAACCACAGGTCCCTCTGTACGTTCTGGAGGCTGGTCTCCCTGGAAGAGTTGATAATTCATTTTATGAACATCATCTTCTCCACATTTTGTGGAAGCAACCTCCTACACCTTTCGCTGACAAGGTTCCCAGCTGCACTAAACACTCTTTCGGAGTACACACTGGAGGGGGGGCAACTCAGATAAAATAGAGACAGTTTGTACAGGGACCTTCAAATTGCTTCTTTTTCCTGCCAGTACAGGTACGCACTGTCTGACATGCCTACTTGGATGCTGTCACCGATATAATCCTTTAACAGACAGACGCATGCTTGTCGCTGCTGCTTTAAGGATGCACGTGCGGCTACATCGCACACAAGTCACAAACACATAAAAAAAATTGTTTTTTATTTTTTGGAGCACTTTGAGGGTTACACCACCCTTTAACAGACAGACACACGCTTGTCACTGCTGCTTTGAGGATGCAAGTGCGGCTACAGCCCACACAATTCACAAAGACAGAAAAAAAAAGAAGAATATTTTTATTGTTTGTGGAGCACACTTTGAGGGTTACACCACCCTTTAACAGACAGACGCACGCTTGTCGCTGCTGCTTTGAGGACAGTATCATATGCAGTGACAGTAGACTTGTCAGAAATTGTTGGCACGTCCTTCAGTCCGGACCAGATGTCCAAACCGGCCCTTGACTTATAACACTTGCGCACTCTTGGCGTTGCTACTGTGTTGATGCATGTGCGGCTACATCGCATAAAAGTCACAAACACATAAAAAAAATTGTTTTTTATTTTTTGGAGCACTTTGAGGGTTACAGCACCCTTTAACAGACAGACGCACGCTTGTCGCTGCTGCTTTCAGGATGCAGGTGCGGCTACAGCCCACACATTTCACAAAGACAGAAAAAAAAAGAAGAATTTTTTTATTGTTTGTGGAGCGCACTTTGAGGGTTACACCACCCTTTAACAGACAGACGCACGCATGTCGCTGCTGCTTTAAGGATGCAGGTGCGGCTACAGCCCACACATTTCACAAAGAAAGAAAAAAAAAAAATTTTTTATTGTTTGTGGAGCGCACTTTGAGGGTTACACCACCCTTTAACAGACAGATGCATGCTTGTCGCTGCTGCTTTGAGGATGCAGGTGGAATCTAGACGGGATTTGGAACCGGGGACACACTACCTCCATCAATTGTCTAAATCCCACTGCACTAATGGCGGATACCGGACGCACATCTAACACCAACATAGCAGTCAAGGCCTCAGTTATACATTTTGCTTCAGGATGACTGCTGTCGTACTTCATCCTCATCGCTAGGGACTGTTGGAGGGTCAATTGTTTAGTAAAAGTAGTGGTGTTCCTACTTCCTCTCTGGGATGATGAACAACTCCCAGCAGCAGCAAAAGCACTAGGAGGAAGTGGTTCTTGATCTTTCCCTATTTTATTTTTATCGGAGAAAGTTTGGTCCTCCATTTATGTAATATTGATATATACGTGCGGCTAAGGCGCACACAAACACAGAAAATATTTTTTTATTTTTGCTGGAGAGTAGTGCACTTTGTAGGTTACACCACCCTTTAAGAAATGAGCCAGCCGGCTCTTTACTTATGGGACACAGGCGCACGCTTGGCGCTGCTCCTTTGTTGATGCACGTGCAGCCACAGTGCACACAATTCACAAACACAGAAAATATTTTTTTATTTGGTTTGGAGTGTACTTTGGGGGTTACAGCACCCTTTAATGGTCAAGCCAGCCGGCCCTTTACTTATGACACAGGCGCACGTTTGGCACTACTTTGTTGATGCACGTGCGGCTACTGCGCACACAATTCACAAACACAGAAAATATTTTTTTATTTGGTTTGGACTGGAGTGTACTTTGGGGGTTACAGCACCCTTAAACGGTCAAGCCAGCCGGCCCTTTACTTATGACACAGGCGCACGCTTGGCACTACTTTGTTGATGAACGTGCGGCTACTGCGCACACAATTCACAAACACAGAAAATATTTTTTTATTTGGTTTGGACTGGAGTGTACTTTGGGGGTTACAGCACCCTTTAACGGTCAAGCCAGCCGGCCCTTTACTTATGACACAGGCGCACACTTGGCACTACTTTGTTGATGCACGTGCGGCTACTGTGCACACAATTCACAAACACAGAAAATATTTTTTTATTTATTTTGGACTGGACTGTACTTTGGGGGTTACAGCACCCTTTAACGGTCAAGCCAGCCGGCCCTTTACTTATGACACAGGCGCACGCTTGGCACTACTTTGTTGATGCACGTGCGGCTACTGCGCACACAATTCACAAACACAGAAAATATTTTTTTATTTGGTTTGGAGTGTACTTTGGGGGTTACAGCACCCTTTAATGGTCAAGCCGGCCGGCCCTTTACTTATGACACAGGCGCACGCTTGGCACTACTTTGTTGATGAACGTGCGGCTAATGCGCACACAATTCACAAACACAGAAAATATTTTTTTATTTGGTTTGGACTGGAGTGTACTTTGGGGGTTACAGCACCCTTTAACGGTCAAGCCAGCCGGCCCTTTACTTATGACACAGGCGCACGCTTGGCACTACTTTGTTGATGCACGTGCGGCTACTGCGCACACAATTCACAAACACAGAAAATATTTTTTTATTTGGTTTGGAGTGTACTTTGGGGGTTACAGCACCCTTTTACGGTCAAGCCTGCCGGCCCTTTACTTATGACACAGGCGCACGCTTGGCACTACTTTGTTGATGCACGTGCGGATACTGCGCACACAATTCACAAACACAGAAAAAATATTTTTTTTAGCACTTTGGGGGAGCACCCTTGATGGACAGAGCACCCCCTGGACAACACTACAGCACCCCTTTAGGACTGGGACACTGCACTGGACTTTGGAGTGGACACAGCCCCTATGGAGAACTGACTGCACAACACAGTCCAGCCAGCCACTATGGACTTTGAAGTAGTGGACACAGCCCCTATTGACAACAGCAGCACAGCACAACACAGCCAGCCCCTATGGACTTTGAAGTAGTGGACACAGCCCCTATGGACAACAGCAGCACAGCGCAGCACAGCACAGCACAACACTACTCTGCACTACACTACACTACACAGCCCATCCAGCCCTAACTCCCACCCTCCCTCTTCACTGTCCACAGCCGAGTGAGAAAATGGTGCCGATGCGGCGACGTTATATAGGATCCAAAACCCGCGAGACCCGGAAGGCGGGATGATGACGTTTTGCCTCGATTTCAGATCCGAGTCAGGCGGGAAAAGTCGAGCCTGACTCGGATCGGCCTCGGATCGGGGGGGCTCGGGGGGGTTCGGATTTCTGAAATCCGAACCCGCTCATCCCTAATATATATATATATATATATATATATATATATATATATATATACCAATCCCAAGAAATAAATGGCACAATTCAGTGATGCAAATAAAGACTTTAGTGTATTTCCATAGTTGTCAATGATTCAGGACATCCGCCCTCTCGTCAGGACAAACAACAGGTACAAATACAAGTGCACACTTACCCACTTTAAATAGCCACACCACATGCTATTCATCACCGCCATCCTCCAGGGCTCACCAGACTATGGACCTCATTCAGATTCCTTCGCTAGCGCTGTGCACTCACAAGCAGTCCGATGGTTTGCGTACGCGCATGCGCACGCTTCGTTCTGTGCGTGCTCGAACTACTCTGTGTGATCGCAGGCCGCTCGCTCACCCAGCAAAGACAGCCCAGTGAAATGAGAGACAGGAGAGACCATTTGTGGGTGGTAAGAGGGGCAGGGCACTAATAACGGGGGAGTGGAGGTGCGAAAGCAGGCATGCCTGAGTGTTTCAAGTTCAACGCTGTTTTAGAGGCATGCATAATTAACACGCAGCATCATAGTACACATCACATGCCTGTTTTTTACACTGAAGTCCTTGCAGTGCCTGCGGTAGGGTAAAGCAACCACAAGCACTGCGATCACTTCTGATTGTCCTCGATTTACCAATGTTTTAATACTCTTCCTGGAGATGATGTGTGATGGTGGGCGGCTCTGCCTGTGCGATTGGGTGTACGCTGGCCGCTCGCTAAGCCATGGTGGCCGTGCTTATGCCTTGGCGAGCGATCGCTTCCCGTGGCGTCACTTTGACAAATTTGCATACGCTGGGGACAAGCGATCACATCTAGAGAGAGACTCTGAATGAGGTCCTATATGTCTGCGAGCAACACACTTATGGGTCTTCGGAGGCCCGCGTTGCCAAGCAACAACCAGGCTTGCATTCCACCACAGCAGAGGCACCTGACGTCATATCTTAGCCCACCAGTGCTGCAGGCAGGGCAGAAACAGGATATAGAAAATATGTTAAAACATACTGGAACAGTGCTACAGAGCAAGAACTAACACTGCAGTATGATCCAATGATAAAATTAACTAAACAATAACCACAAAGCTCAAGTATCAATAATCAGTACATCATATATCCACATAAAATACAAGGAATAAGTCTCACATATCATAAATACAGCAGTTAGAATATTCACCATTTTTGCATAAATACAGATGTTATATTAAACTATTCCAATTTATCTTATCATTAAGGGCCTGATTCACTACGGTTCGCAATTCTACTTATACGCACTCACAGCTGTTGCTAATATCAGCGGTGATATTTAAATGTTTGCATTCACATTGCAAATGCAGCCTAACATAAGGAACCCCACTTCCCCTTACTCACATCTGTATACTAGGGGAACATAGCGAAACCATCTGTAACAACGAGTAACATCGGGCCCATAAGCACACTTGCACAAGCCCTGACCTTACTCAGAAATTGCTAACATTGAAGCACATTATCAGTGCTATAGCTGCTTATGTCCACACAGTGGATAATTTATGCATGCCCTGCTACAGCGTTGCAATGCACTGGCATGCCTGTGTTCACCCGAACACCCCCCGGCACCACCCACATATGGCACTTCCTGTTATTCACTCTGCTCTGGGTCTGCATACCCTCTGCAATTGCACTGTGATGCATGCGCAGACTGAAACAATTGACCGATTTGTGTACGTCTTTGCAACTGCGATCCAAGATGAAAAAGTCCTTTAGGGAAGATCTGATCTAATCTAAAAATCCACCTCGCCTCTAGCCCTATCTCCGCCCCTTGGTGACTCAGGTACAGGATATATTATCATATACTGTATTTCAGTGTAGAGAGCGTGTGTCCCATTTCTTAGAAATGCCATGCAACCAGCTGATTTATCTCTCTACCTGCTTAAGATAAGTTAATGGTGGATCAATGTTGGGCCATCCTATCATGGAATTTCTACATGGTCTGGCCCACATAATAGAAGCCACAAGGGCATATGATAATATACAACCCGAAAGAAGTGGTACATGTTAATACATGCCGAATTTCATACATTTTGTGGAGGTGCTTGAAAGATTTGCCAGACACTAAATATCTGCATGTTATACAATTATGGCATCTATAACATCCAGGAAGATTTATATAAACATTATGGGGATCAGGAGTGTTTTAAGAGAGGAGGGGGCCCGTGTTCATTCCCCTTCCATGGCCCCCTCCTCTCTCCCCTGCAGCTGGCAGCAGACTGAAGCATCTGACCGTCGACTACAGCATCAGGTCGCTGGGGAAATGGCTCAGCCACCATTTTCTCAGCAATTTCCTCACTGCGCATGCACAAAAATGCTGCAGGACCTCAGAGAGGTAGGTATTAGATATTATTGGTGCAGGGTGTGGGGTGCAGGCCTGTGTGCACCGCACACCCTGAACCCATTATAGATATGCCCCTGAGGGGGATGTTGAATGCCTCTACCAGTGATGTCAGTAACCACCATATGGTCCTTTAAGTTCCTGCCTCTCCTATATGCTGCCACAGGTATAGTACTCTCAAACACTGGCAGCTCTGGATAAGATGATACCATGGGCCGTAATGCATTTGTAGCATGCCTAATGACAGGGCTAGCAACTGAAAATCTACTGGACCAAGGGATGATCATATTTTCCTCTTTCTTACTTGGTTGTAGGAACTGGTCCCTGGACATCTGTAAAACTTTCTTTTTGTTCCAACAACAACTTCCTATCATAGCCCCTTGCTCAACAAGCTCATCTAAATGAGTGGTGTTGAAATTGTCAATAAACCTTTTAATACATTCCCTATAAACCTCTAAGATTCACCTGCCTAGAACCTCTAAGACAAAACCTGCCTATACCTTCTGAAACCACAAGATGTCGCTAATTAGTGCTGTGTTTGATTATACCATTAATGGAATACTGAGACAGTTGAATAGCGGTCCAAAGTGCTAAAGATTATTATTCAGGTAAAAGTACAGATGTTACAATGCTATTATCTAATAATGAGCGCAAATATATTGTACAAACATTAGGTCATAAGGTACAGTTAAAATACATGAAACGGTTATTAAAGTTCAAAATACAATGAGCAATATGAGACAGAGAGACAGAGAGAGAGAGAGAACCTGCACAGTAACCTCATAATATTTTCACATGAGGCTACCTGGCAAACAGTATCTCAACGGGAAACAGACAGGTGGTCTGGGATGATCTTGATACTAGTACCTATCACCTTACACATGATGTAAAAGATATTACTTGTGAAATGAGTATCCCTTGCATCACTTAATTCTAAGGATACTGTATTGATACAAAAATTCCTGCAATAAAAAATTCTGTTATAAATGTCTACAGTTCTATTGTTTCCTTGGCCTCTGGGTAGGGCAATACTCCAAATATTTAACCTTAGCCGGGTATGGCTGTCGTATGTCTTTGGCAGCCTTGCGTCCTGTATATGAGAGATAAAGCACAACAGTTTAATATCATTTAAACATACGGGCTGAAAAGATTTTAAACAGTTCTATAAAGCTTTGACAAACAATACTGGGTTAGTCCCTGGGACCCTGAGGCTTTCGTGTCTATGTGCAGTGTACCTCTCCCTTATATAGAAGCAAGAGGGCACTGGTAGTTGGGGTATGGGAGGGAGAAAATAAACAATAGTTAAGCTACCTTACTCTGGATCTCTCTTTTTTTTTTTTTAGCTTAAGAGAGGGTATAAGTGGTTAGTTAAATTTTTATGGGTTTTCACATTGACTGTACCTACACCCCCATCCGCATATGACGGTAGTGGTGCGAGTGAACCATCTGTACTACCTTCCACAATGCTACCGTGCCGCACGTGCACGCTATTTTGCAGCTCGCACGCATTGCAAATCAGCGCTGCAGGTTTATTCTCTGGTAATGTGCTCACGACGCTAGTTTGCGTCGTTTGCACATTGTTAAGCCACGCCTCCCCTTCATGCTGCCACAGTTTTAAACAAAAGACAATCTTTTTCTCTCGGGATCGCACCATACTGATGTGATCCTGGACATTGTCTAACACATTTTTATCAAAACCACCAATTCTGGGAAACGGTCTAACACTCATTCTCGTCATATTAAACCATATATCACAATACCTTATTGCATAAGTACCGTACTTAGTATGCATAATATGTTGTGCCGACCAGAGCGGCGCTTTCAACAGCAGCAAACCTATGGAAGAAATTTCTAGATGCGTCCATTCACCTATGAAAGTTATTTATAGATGCTATCACTCACCTATGAAAGTTATTTCTAGATGCTTTCACTCACCTATGAAAGTTATTTCTAGATGCTTTCACTCACCTGTTCTCTCTCAGCTCACAATCACACCTAGTGCGGCTCAACTACAATGCTCAAATATTATTGAACATTGCAATCACACTGAGAGCCGGTCCCTAACAAAAATAACAAACCATACACCTGCTCTGTGTTTAGAATGGTAAAGCTGCTTACCGAGCGACTAGGCTAACCCTTGCACCTAGCCCTTAAGGATCATACGGTACCCTTAGCTTTAGGGAATAAATTACCCCTACCAACAATACACTCACTGTTACACACTTTTTCTCTGCGCAGAAAATAAACGTTTACCCAGATATTGGTAGATAGAAAAAAAATGTAAACATCAATGGCTTTGTTCAAACATGTGGCAGCAGAACCGGAAGTGCGTATACGCTATCGTGTGTCCAGCCGCATACACATTAATGCGACCACACAACCGTATAATGATTTTTTTTTAACTGCATACGCAAAAATGCGTCTCAGCCGCATACTCAATACTGCGGCACCCCTCTAAACGTAAGGTTCTATCAACGGAGAAAAAAAAACTTTTTTTTTTCTCTCTTGTCCCTGGATTCTGATCAGCGCTTCCTCTACACAATAACCGGCAGTACGCTCTCAGCAACACTGTCGTAATGAGAGACTAATGCATCTCTCAAAAGGCGCCTCCACCCTTTTGCTGAGAGAGGACTGACCGAGTGTTATCGTGTATCAGATAGTGTGATAAACCGATGAGCCCCCACTGTTGAATTTGTCAATAAACCTTTTAATACATTCCTGCCTATAAACCTCTAAGATTCACCTGCCTAGAACCTCTAAGACAAAACCTGCCTATACCTTCTGAAACCACAAGATGTCGCTAATTAGCGCTGTGTTTGATTATACCATTAATGGAATACTGAGACAGTTGAATAGCGGTCCAAAGCGCTAAAGATTATTATTCAGGTAAAAGTACAGATGTTACAACGCTATTATCTAATAATGAGCGCAAATAAATTGTACAAACATTAGGTCATAAGGTACAGTTAAAATACATGAAACAGTTATTAAAGTTCAAAATACAATGAGCAATATGAGACAGAGAGACAGAGAGAGAGAGAGAGAAAGAGAGAGAAAGAGAGACACATCAAAATACAATGAGAGAGATATCAATGTCTGCTGGGAGCACATGTTCAAGATGGCTGGTGATGGTGTGTGTGTGTGTGTTTGTGTGTGAGGGGGGGTTTAGGAATGCTTCCTGCCCTATTGTCCAAACCGCATGGTCTACAAACAAACTCCATTATGAAGCTACCTCATTGAAATCTCCCATAATGCCATAGTTACAGAAAACATTCATTTATTTATATACTGACATTGCGTTTAAACCAAGTAATAATTATCCTTTTTGCGTTACGGGACCATTGCTTTTAAATGTATGTATGCGGGGAAAACAGCACTGAATTGCGTTGTGCATCTGATGGTCGGTGGGGCACTCAGCGAGCAGCACTAAGCTGGAAGGGCATCTATGTGTGTGTGTGGCCATGCCAGTATGATTTTGGGAAGGATCACTAACTGTGTTCTGTTTAACATTGTGTGTATGAGTTGCAGGGAATTTTGCTACTTTTCAAATATAAGTCTGTGTGTGATATTATACACATAAGTCCATGCATGATGGGCCACATGTACACACATATATATATATCTATATATATATCTACACACACATGTATTTTTCTGATGTTTTTAAACTGCATTTGCACATTGTGCTGTCGGAGCCTCCCTGTTTATTCTGCCTGTTTTGTGTTGAAGATGGGCTTTGTGTAGGGTTCCAAATGCTAATAAGTTAGTGTTTGTGTTAAACACTGTCGGCCTGTGTTTGAGGAAGGCTGACTTTGTACCTTTTTTTTTACAATATAGTGCTGTGAGATTTTATTTCTAAGATGGAGTCTTGATGCCCTTTACAAGATAGCATTGCGCAGATTCCAATTGCAAACAGATTCTGTCTTCGCCAATTATCCGGTTTTGACAGTGGAAATCTTGGAGCTGTCACTCAGAAGGCTATCTAAACGCATTATCTGTGATAAAGGCAGACCTTTCTTAAAGGCTGGGGGGTGATGACTGGAAGCTAGTAGAAAGGGGTTTCTCTCTACATTTTTATAAAACACATCTATCTCTATGGTACCATTAATGTTGTGAATCTGCACATACAAAACTACATTATTGACCTTACTTATCAATGATTTAAAGCAATTGACACCCCCAGTCCAAAGAAAGGAAGACATCATCCATACAGCCATTGCCAAAAGTTTTGAGAATTACTTGATTATTGGTTTTCACAAAGTTTGCTGCTTCAGTGTTTTTAGACCAATTTGTCAGATGTTACTATAGTATACTGAAGTAAAATTACAAGCATTTCATAAGAGTCAAAGGCTTTTATTGACAATTACATTAAGTTTATGCAAAGAATCAGTGTTGACCCTTCTTTTTCAAGACCTCTGCTATTCGCCCTGGCATGCTGTCAATCAACTTCTGGGCCACATACTGACTGATGGTGGCCTAATCAATGCTTGAAGTTTGTCAGAAATTGTGGCTTTTTGCTTGTCCACCCGCCTTTTGAAGTTCTCAATGGGAATAAGGTCTGGGGAGATGCCTGGCCATGGACTCAAAATGTTGATGTTTTGTTCCCCAAGCCACTTAGTTATCATTTTTTTCTTATGTCAATGTGCTCCATCATGCTGGAAAAGGCATTGTTCATCACCAAACTGTTCTTGGATGGTTGGGAGAAGTTGCACTTGGAGGATGTTTTGGTACCATTCTTTATTCATGGCTGTTTTCTTAAGCAAAATTGTGAGTGATCTAACTCCCTTGGCTGAGAAGCAACCCCACACATGAATGGTCTCAGGATGCTTTACTGTTGGCATGACATAGGACTGATGGTCATGCTCACCTTTCTTTCTCTGGACAAGCATTTTTACAGATGCCCCAAGCAATCTGAAAGGGGATTCATGAGAGAAAATATTTTATCACAGTCCTCAGCAGTCCAATCCCTGTACTTTTTGCAGAATATCAGTCTGTCCCTGATGTTTTACCTGGAGAGAAATGGCTTCTTTGCTACCCTTCTTGACACCAAGCCATCTTCAAAAAGTCTACGCCTAATTGTGCGTGAAGATGCCTGCTGCCATTCCTGAGCAAGCTCTGCAGTGGTGGTGCCCCGATTCCGCAGCTGAATCAACTTTAAGAGATGGTCTTGGGACTTGTTGGATGTTCTTTGGTGCCATGAAGCCTTCTTCACAACTATTGAACCTCTCTCCTTGAAGTTCTTGATGATCCGATAAATGGTTGATTTAGGAGCAATCTTACTAGCAGCTATATCCTTGCCTGTGAAGCCCTTTGTGTGCAAAGAAATGATGACTGACGTATTTCCTTGCAGGTAACCATGGTTAACAGAGGAAGAACAATGATTTCAGACTCCACCCTCCTTTTAATGCTTCCAGTCTATTTTTCTAACTCAATCAGCATGACAGAGTAATTTCCAGCCTTGTCCTCATCATCACTCTCACCTGTGTTAACGAGAGATCCACTGACATAATGTCAGCTGGTCCTTTTGTGGCAGGGCTGAAATGCAGTGGAAATGTTGTTTTTGAGGTTAGGCTGTGTGCACTAATGAATGCAATTGCAGAGCAACCGAAGCACTATATCAAGATGCCCATCACTGTATAAAGCCTGCACACTGCCCATAACATGTATCCACAAGTCAGCGAAAACAACGGTACCATCGAGTAACATCGGAACCATCCACACAGTTGTGGTTGACCTGACCCTACCGCAGAAACTGCTGAACTTCCTGTCGCCATCTAGACTTCTGCCAGCACATGCTATCGCAGGGGCTTAATTATGCACATCCCTGTAATGGTGTTTAAATGCCTAGATACACCTGTTTTTCTCTGACCACCCCCCCCCGTCACCACCCTCAAATGGTCAATTCCTGCCAATCACTGTGTGAAGACTCTGCTTGCTCACTGTGATTGCTTCCCGATCACTGTGGCCAGTTCACGCACACGCACTGTCTGATACGCATGCACAGAATGCAAACATTGGCTGGCTGCGTGCAAATGCAGCCTCCGAACCAACCTGAATCAGGCCCTAAGTTCATTGGCATGGCAAAAAGGGACTTTGCAATTAATTGCAATTCATCTGATCACTCTTCATAACATTCTGAAGTATATGCAAATTTCCATCATAAAAACTGAAGCAACAGACTTTGAGAAAACCAATACTTGTCATTCTCAAACCTTTGGCCATGGCTGTACACCGTGTGTACATACTTATATGACAATGAATTCTGGGCAATTCAAGAACATATCATCCTCCTGCTTGACCATAAATAAGTTTCTGTAGGAGGGCGTCACCGATGATCCCATAGCGCAGCCACAAACCTGCAAAAAATACTGGTCATCATGCAGAAAATAGTTCCAAAACAAAGTTACTTCCAGTAAAGTAATGAACAAATAAAGATCAAACAAAGATGTCAATTGATGCTTAAAAAGAAATTTCCTCATGAAAAGACCATGACCAGCTTGGTGGAGAATTGAGGTATATAAATTACATAAATCTAAACAACATAGCAGTAATGATATATTGTAGTTGTTTCTTTCAGAAAAGCTTTCAGCTATCTTTCAGCAGAAGTTGTAATAAAAAATACAAAAACTGAGCAACCAGTTGGTACAATGCATCTCATGGCGATATAATCGGGATCACTGGGGGCTTAGGGCCTGATTTAGACCCACTCGCGAGCGGCTGTCCGCTCGCAAGTGGGTCGATGGTCTGCACTGCGCATGCGCACGACGGAGGGAGCTCCGTCGTGCGCATGTGTGAGACGCGACGATGTCTAATCAAAGGGGGCATGCTGTCGATGTTGATTGACAGCACGCCCCTTTTGGTGGGCGTGCCAGGGGCGTGCCTCCCAGATGGGGGCGTTTCCAAGGGAACGCCTACCATCAGAAGCCAGCCCAACTGACATCACTAGTGATGTCAGTGGGAGTGATTTTGGCTCTGATAGAGCCAAAATCCCTCCGGGCCTTGCGGTTGAGAAACTCAACCGCAGGCTTCGGCTCGCAGTGCTGATGGTCGCGATGGTCAAGACCATCGCGACCATCATCCTGCATGCTCATATATGCTGTGGGTGGTGACCCACAGCTATACGAGCGTCCAGGAGGACGCTCCATAATTATGGAGGTGGGCCCTGATTCAGAGCGAGCGCTCTGGTCAGAGCGTCCGGCTCTGAATCAGGGCCTTAGTTCTATCCTTGTGCACTTTCGTCATTGTGTTTACAGTAACACCTGAATCTTAGGATGTTCGTTAAATAATACTTTTGCCAACTGAGATGAAATTTTCTTCTGATACACAGCAGTGTCCAGAATATATTTTAATTCTAGTTGGTATTGTTTCTTCGGGTCAACACTAAGCCACTTGTACACATCCTTATCAGCTAATTGTCATGAGATGTCTACATGGTAGTCATTAATGTGTTGGATCACAATTGCACCACCTTTATTGGTGGGACTTATAATGATGTCCTGATAGGAACTTAGATTTTTCAAAGCCACTGCTTCCAACTTGGAGATATGTTTTTGTACCTTACCCAGTGCTGCTGCAAGTTTGGTTACTGACTTATCAAGCAACCTATTGAAGGTTCTCAATGACGGATTTAAAGATATTGGATCATAATTAGATCTAGAACTTCTTTTCATTAATTGATCCACAATAGAATGCTCAGTTGCCACATGTTTATTCTGGAAGTGTTCCTTTAATCATAAATTATGAGAAAATCAGTGATGATCCCTTCTCCAAGTAAATTTGTCATAAAAGTTGGTTTGCACAGACAATAGTCCTTTATTTAAAACTTGCACCTCCATATCACTCAGCACTCTGGGCCTCATTCAGAGGCGGTCGTTAGATGCAAGTGGTCGCTCTGAATAAGGGCGGCCACTTGCATCCTGAATGGCCACCTCCTTGTCGATTGTTAAGCTGTGGGTTAACACAAATAGCTCTAACGACTGACATGGGTGATGGTTGCGATGGTCAAGACCATCTTGACCATCGTGGCTTACAACCAGACCCTAGGGTAGGGTCTGGGCACTCGTAAGCCCCAGGGAGCTTCCTGCTCTGTTCGAGCAGGAAGTTACCCACTGACATCAGCAATGATGTCAGTGGGGCCGCCACCAAATGGCAAGCGTTCCGACTGGAACACCTCAGTTTGGCCAGGCATGCCCCCGGCCTGCCCAGCAAACGGGGTGAGCTGTCACTCAACACAACAGCTTGCCCCATCTGTTACGAGATCCCTAATGGTGGAGCACCCATCGATAGCCAGGTCTCGTGCATGTGCACGACGGAGCCGGCTCTGTCGTGCGCCTGCACTGTGGGGCAACATCGAGTCGGTTGTGAGCACTCAGCACTCATGACTGACTCTGAATGAGCTCCTCTATGTGATAAACTGAAAATTAGTGTTTCTTCCTTGGGGGTTATTCTTTTGCCCCCTCTGGCTCTGCACACCCCTAGGGGTGGCAGATCTACTAGGGATCCAGTGGTGCCTGTCCTAAAGGTGCATTTTGAGATAGAGATGTTTCATCAGACTCCGATGCCATGGAATCACTATAACTTTGAATTGTGTAGTTATATTTATGATTCTGGGTGCTTTTGTAATGCTATGGTCTGTGTCTCAATGTTGGAATTTGGCTACGTGTTCACCACCAGCCATCCACCGATATACACAGTTTTCATCATAATCCATATCCACCGTATATTTTTTATTCTTCTTAAATTTGACCAAATCCTTTTTTTATTGATCACATTGTTGTTCAAACTTTTTCAGAAATAATTGATTACACTCATCCTCAAATACTCTCTTATGTTATTTCTCAAAAGCAATGATTTTATTCTTATTGACTTGAAGCCCAAGCCCAGCCGCCTCAATCACTAGAACCATCAGGTCTGAGGCACACTTACTTAAGATGCCAACCCATTTTCTCACAAAATTTTGATTCTGTCAGCCAATCGTTGGCCCTAGGTTTGCCATAATGTCATCACAGGTTTTTAAAATTGCTTGATTAAATAGTACTTTTAATTTTATTTATCTATTGGCATTTGTAATTATTGCACTGTTTCACTGCACTACTTAGCACTTTAATAGTCATATATTTTTTAAATTATTGTTTGTATTTATTGTATGGATAAGCACATCATGTATTTCAACTAGCACTTTACACCTAACTGTTTGCACATATATTGCATTGTTGCACATATTAAGCGGACTCTGTCGCTCACAGTCAATTCCCCCTCTTCTCTCTCTCTATATATATATATCTATATCTATATATCTATATCTATATATCTATATCTATATATATATATATATATATATATACATACAGAAATCACAGGGGCTCTGCACTCACCGTAATAACTAACAATAATAACTATACACATAATAAAGAGTGGGGTTTTGGTTCATGATTTGATCAATGTATTTAAGCTTGCAGCCCCTGTGACGGGACCCCATGTAACTGCAAGTCCCTACTCTATTGCTCAGAATTATAGCTTGGAACTAGCCATCACATTAGTGTTAAACTCAGTGTATGCTATCAAGGTTTAAAGCTCACATAAACTTTGATTTAAATGTGAGACAGTCACCAAGCACACCTGTTGCAAAGCACCTAGGAAAACAGCTGACACAAGTTAGATTAAAAAGGTTAAAAGGGGTACTTGAGAAAATGTGATCACAAACTGATTAATTATAAAAATTAATCAAATAAACAAAAGCCACTCACCATTCCTAGATTTGGGGTGATGGCTAGTAATGGCTGTGATTTCTAGATAAACAATGTGGTCACATACCATGTTGCACCTCAAATCTAGGAATGGTGAAAGCCATGGATTAGTGCTCTCTCTCTCTCTCTCTTATATATATATATATATATATATATATATATATAGTCAGGTGCATAAATATTGGGACATTGACAGAATTTTCATATTTTGGCCTCTATTCACCACCACAATGGCTTTGAAATGAACCAAACAATATGCGCTTTAACTGCAGACTTTCAGATTTAATTTGAGGGTGATTGCATCCAAATCAGGTGAACGGTGTAGGAATTTCAATGGTTTCTATATGTGCCTCCCACTTTTTAAGGTGCCAAAAGTAATGGGACTATCAACTCAAAAGCTATTTCATGGACAGGTGTGGGCTATTCCCTCGTTATTTAATTATCAATTAAGCAGGTAAAAGGTCTGGAGTTGATTCTAGGTGTGACATTTGCATTTGAAGTCAGTTGCTGTTGACTCTCAATATGAGATCCAAAGAGCTGTCACTATCAGTGAAGCAAGCCATCATTAGGTTGAAAAATCAAAACAAACCCTTCAGAGAGAAAGCAAAAACATTAGGTGTGGCCAAATCAACTGTTTGGAACATTCTTAAAAAGAAAGAATGCATCGGAGAGCTCAGCAACACCAAAAGATCCAGAAAAACACGGAAAATAAATGTGGTGGATGGCAGAATTATTTCCCTGGTGAAGAAAAACCCCTTCACAACAACAAGAACACTCTCCAGGAGGTAGGTGTATATGTGTCAAAGTCAACAATCAAGATAAGACTTCACAAGCGTGAATATAGAGGGTTCACCATAAGATGTAAACCATTAGTGAGCCACAAAAACAGGAAGACCAGAATAGAGTTTGCCAAACAACATCTAAAAAAGCCATTACCGATCTGGAACAACATCCTATGGACAGATGAGACAAAGATCAACTTGTACCAGAGGGATGGGAAGAGAAGAGTATGGAGAAAGAAAGGCACTGCTCATGATCCAAAACATACCACCTCATCAGTGAAGCATGGTGGAGGTAGTGTCATGGCATGGGCATGTATGGCTGCAAATGGAACTGGTTCCCTTGTATTTATTGATGATGTGACTGCTGACAAAAGCAGCAGAATTAATTCTGAAGTGTTTCAGGCAATATTATATGCTCATAATCAGTCAAATGCTTCAGAACTCATTGGACGGCGCTTCACAGTGCAGATGGACAATTACCCGAAGCATACTGCAAAAGCAACCAAAGAGTTTTTTAAGGCTAAAAAGTGGAATGTTATGCAATGGCCAAGTCAATCCCCTGACCAGAATCCAATTGAGCATGCATTTCACTTGATGAAGACATATTTGAAAGGGAAAATGCCCCAAGAACAAGCAGGAACTGAAGACATTTGTAGTAGAGGCCAGGCAGAGCATCACCAGGGTTGAAACCCTGCGTCTGGTGATGTCTATGCGTTCCAGACTTCAGGTTGTAATTGCCTGCAAAGGATTTGCAACAAAGTGTTAAAAAGTGAAAGTTAGATTTAGGATTGTTTAGTTTGTCCCATTACTTTTGGCCCCTTAAAAAGTGTGAGGCACATACAGAAACCTTTGTAATTCCTACACCGTTCACCTGATTTGGATGTAATTACCCTCAAATTAAATCTGAAAGTCTGCAGTTAAAGCACATCTTGTTTGTTTCATTTCAAAGCCATTGTGGTGGTGAATAGATTCCAAAATATGAAAATTATGTCAATGTCCCAATATTTATGCACCTGACTGTATGTATGTGTGTATATATATATATATATATATATATATATATATATATATAATTTTTTTTTTATAACCAATCCACAGTATATTGGCACACACATTCTAATAAGCATGCTCCAGTGGAAATTAGAAGATAATCATACATAATACGAAATTATAGCACTCGTAAACAATGAAAGTGCAGTATAAATGTTTATTAGCCATACATTTTCAGGGCATTAGCCCTATCATCAGGACCATATATATAACAACATAAAACAAACAATAACACTTACCCCCAGCACCATAACTACAGTCACTGGTGCCTGGTTCAGACCATGCCCCCTGTCAATGATGTCACATGGAGGGGCGGGGCTATGACTATCGGTATATACAGCAATGTATGTAGCATCATCAGGATGCTCCACATTCTGTAAGGGCAGTGTTGGGCACTCCTGAAGCATCCTAAGGATGCTCCAGGCGGCACTGCTTTATAGATTCTGGCAGCAGGGTGCCATTACAGACACCCATCTAGCCAGATGCAGGGACCATGGATGAGCAGCCGTGCCACCCACAGACCCCTTCACTTCCCTTAGTTGTGGCCCTGCTTATGCCATACTTATTCCACACAATAAACTGTGCATGTCCCACACCCTGTCCAGTCTCCTCCCAATGAATCAACTCAACACTGCCCTTCTTGGTTCACCGTGACTGTAACCATGTGAACTGCAAAGCATGCATTCCATAGGTCAGTTGCATGTATTCCACCAGCGCACGAACAGGATCTAATGGTTGGAAGATCAAATATGGGAGCCTTGACGGTCACAAAGCACAGCATACACTGTACAATGTTCCAAAATATGCATCCCCAAGTAAATGAAAACATTAAGTACACCCTTAGATAATTAATTACAGTGCAATATTAGCAAGAACTACATAATCAAAAGAATGAATGAATAGTACCAGCAGATTTAACCAGAATGATGCACCATCACAAATAGGAACAACAATTAATCAATAATGGTATATTACAGGCAAACTCTGAAAAACTTAAAATTATACTATTTACATTTATTTTGTCATTCAGACCACCTGGTTTAGTTGTACCATGTCCTGTAATCCACCTCGAATCCTTAATCAAAAGAGATTTAGCTTGATCGCTCCCTCAAAGGGATACTGGCGCGTGATCTATAATAAAATACTTTAAAGAATGTAATGAGTGGCCAGCCTCCTTTAAAATTCCTCGCTGCCAGCTGATCAATATCCTTACCACTCAGCATCATATGGATCGCAGAGTGATGTGCATTCCTCCTCTCTCTAAATATAAGAGTTGTTTGGCCTACATAATGTAAACCACAAGGGCATACAAAAATTAGATGTCATATATTCTTTCACAGTGTTGGTGTTTAAATAACTTGCAAGGATTCAAAAATTCTGCAAGTAACATAACCGCTGCATAATATATATATATATATATATATATATATATTTATTTTCAATCTTTATTTAGACATGGGTGCATATACAATGATGAACACCATGACAGCAAAGTGATAAAATAAAACATTTGTTTATTGTACAAAAACCATTGGCCATAAACATAGGCGGCATGGTCTTGATTAATATTTAAGGACACAAAGACATGACAGGATGCCAGACAAAAGAGGAAACAGTGTGTGAACATGAACAGCAAGGAAGCTGACTGCATCTCCACTTGGTCGAGGGTGAGTATCATACCCCTAAGCACGCTGTGCAATAATGATTAGAGTCCTTAATATTGAACCACCAAAACTATATTACAATGTATTCCTTGGTCAGCTAAGGACATAATGAGACCATCCATACTCATTTCAAAATCTAACCGAGCGAACCATTCCGCAATAGAGGGTGGATGAGTGGGGATCTTGACAATAATGTCACAGACAACCATACTTCTAGGACGGCCTTAGCCATGCTAAGAATGTATGTTAGACATTTCTAAAGGGTAAGCATACATCAATAAGCCTTTAAGTTAAAACCATTGACAGGTAAAATGAATAACTTTGATTATCTTGTTACAATGACACCTGTCAATGGGTAGGATATATTAGCAAGTGAACAGTAAGTTCTAGAAATTGACATGATGGAAGCAGTAAAAATGGGCAAGCATAAAGATCTCAAAGACTTTTACAAGAGTCTAAAGAAGATGGCTAGGTGACTGGGTTAAATCATCTTCAGAACTGCAAGTCTTATGGGGCATTCCCAATATGCAGTGACTAGTACCTACCAAAAGTGTCCAAGGAAAGATAACCGGTAAACCAGAGACAGGGTCATGGGCAGTGGTGTCACTAGGTGGGTGTGGGCTGCAACCGGGTGGCACCTGCTGAGGGGTGACAACAAGGTGCAGACAGGAGTATAAAGTGCAGCACTCAGCTCCTGACACTGACGGAGCCTTCACTGCACACAGGGCAGTCCACATTTCCTGCACCCCCCTTGTGTCCTGTAAGAAGCACAGGACACCAGGCCACTGCCCCTTCCTGGGTGACCACACCCCTTGTCCATGAGGCCATACACCATTTTCACCGCAGGGAGGGGCTCATAGATTTATGTTGGGAGCAAAGACTAGACCATCTGGTCTGATCCCACAGGAGAGCTATTGTAGCACAAATTTCAGAAAATGCCTACAATAGGCCCATGAGCGTGAGAACTAGTCCATGGAGCAATGGAAGAAGAAGGCTTAGTCTAATGACTCACATTTTCTATTACATCATGTGGATGGCTGGGTGCATCATTTACCTGGAGAAGAATGGCACCAGGATGCACTATGGGAAGAAGTCAAGCAGACAGAGGCAGTGTGATGCTCTGGGCAAAGATCTGCTGGGAAACCTTGGGCCCTGGAATTCATGTGGATGTTACTTTGATGTGTACCATCTATCAAAACATGGTTGCAGACCAAGTGCACCCCTTAATGTCTACGGTATTACTTGATGGCATTGACTTCTTTCAGCAGGATAATGCACCCTGCCACACTGCACAAATTGTTCAGGAATGGTTTGAGGAGCTTGATAAAGGACGTGATTCAGAGCTGCAGTCTATGGCTGCAGCACAACTAAGTCTTTATGCTAATGCTGCTGCTGATGGGATTCATACAGAGACACCCTCTGCCTTTAGTGCTAATCTGCCACTCTGCGTATTAAGACACACCATGGGATGCATTGGCTGCACAATGGACGCTCCATCAGAGATTGCACCAGCAGTATGGCAAGTGCAATTTCTCTGAACATGGCTGCCGGGGTTGGTGTAACTGCATCTTAAGATGCAGTCACTGACCACAACATGCCTATGACACACCTGTGTCTGGCTAGCAACCCCCTGTACCTCTCAGGAATGATCACTGATATTGCCTTTCTCTGTGTCCAAATTTGTTCTGCAACTTTTGGCAGGAACCAGGACTTGAACGCATACGCAGACTGAAAAAATCATCTGCTTGCATCCGACATCGCTACCATGTCCACCTCTGAATCAGGACTAAAGAGTTCAAGGTGTTGACTTGGTCTCCAAATTCCCCTGATCTCAATCCAATCGAGCATCTATAGGATGTACCTTAAAATCATGTATGAACCATGGAAGCTCCACCTTGGTACTTAAAGGACTTAAAGGCCTGGCCAACCTTTGGCTCTCCAACTGTTTAGAAACTAAAGGTCACATCATATTACCAATCAGCTGGTAAAGCATGCTGGGACTATAGTTTCAGAACAACTGGAGAGCCACAAGTGTCCAGGCCTGACTTAAAGGATCTGCTGCCAACATCTTGGTGCCAGATACCACAGGACACTTTAATAGATCTTGTAGACTCCATGAGGTAAATTTACTAAAGTGAGAATTTTTAGAAGTGGAGATGTTGCCCATAGCAACTAATCAGATTCTACTTATCATTTAAAAAGCAGCTTCTAGAAGATAATAGCTAGAATCTGATAGGTTGCTATGTGCAACATCTCAACTTCTAAAAGCTCTCACTTTAGTAAATTTACACCCATGCCTCAACAGGCCAGAATTGTTTTGGTGGCATAACAGGAACCCGCATAATATCAGGCAGATGGTTTTAATATTATGGCTAATTGGTGTAGACATCAATTTAGCCAATTTACATCAATATAAAGCTTTAATTTTTTTACATTTTACTGTTATAGGGAGAGACAACAATCTGCATCATAAATATTTTAAACCTTTTTCAAAAAGTCCTTGAAAAGTCTATGCCCATAGAATTTCTATGACTTTGCACTTGCAAAATGATATGAGAAAAAATATTAGCATTTAGATTGAGATATATTGAAATCCGTTACATGTATAAACTAGGGGATTCTTTTTTCTGAAAAGCTATTGTATAAGAGTAAAGTTTGAACATTAAACAGATATATCTTGGCACTACAAACTGTTTCTATTTAAAAAAAAAATCCTACAAAGTTTTTATTTATTCTAAATAAAAAAAAGTTATGCAAGTTTAAATATTTATAGCACAGTCACAACATTCTAGTGTGACATAGATAAGATGACAATGTCCCATAATTGCTTGCACAAAGCATCCTGTAATTACCTAGGTACAGAAAAATAAATGCAAGAAGCCTTTAGAAAACAGATTGATATTAAAACACAGTATACTTGGCTGCACCTAAATGCATAACTAAAAACAAAATACAGTATGCTCATATAATACACATGCAGTCAACAAATTAATCTTAAATTAAAGAACCTCCCAATTTTTAGGTTATATTCAGACAGCAAAGTGCAATGATTCTTTGCAAATATGTATTGTTATTCCTTGTTTTCTACCTTAACAAGAATTAACAGCCTCTTTGCAGAGAGTTGTGGCAACAATGTAAATATATATGTCTTGTTTCCCTGTCTTGTTCTGTTTAATATAATAATAATAATAATAATAATAGTAGTAATAATAATAATAATAATGATAATAATTCCAGCATTTCCTAGAATACTGCACAGAGTAATACATACAGTTCATTTGAAAACTTTAAGAGCTTGCAATCTGAAAAAATAAATAATTGGAACAAGAGTTAAGGGAACATGTAAGGTGGCAGAGTATACATGTTACATTGCAAAAATGTTTAAATAGTCTAGGATTTTGAACTAGATTGTAATGATGCATTACAGGAAGCCAGGGTGGAGAATGACAAACGGTGAGATGTGTCAAGACTTGGAGAGAGAGAAAGTACCAACCAATCACTTTCTAACTTTCATTTTTCAAACACAGCCTGTAAAATTACAGTTAGAAGCTGATTAGTTGATACTTCATCTATTTCCACTTTATCTCTTTATCTTTATCAAGGTTTAATACATCACCCCAGAGAGGTGTTGGAATAAAAATGTATGAGCAAGCTACAAAATTCCTAAGAGCCTGGAGTGGAGCCGTTCCGTCCACTATAGAGCATGATGTTTCAATGGTCTCATCCTTGCAACCATTACAGATGTTTATGACATGGAGCCACTACAAAGGCAAAAGTAGGATTTCTTGAGGGGGGTTCCAAACACTGGATTATGGGATGAAGAAAAAAAATTCCACAATTGTCCAGCAACAGACACTATTGTTACTGTAAATTGTTTTATTGCTAGTTACGATCATGATTTATTCAGAAAATAGTGTGAGATCTAATAATAAAAATTAAATAACAGTATATATAATTGTATTTTTACAAAATAATTTACAATAGAGTACTGTACACATTCATATAAACATATCCCCCTGTCCTCTCCCACCGTAACAGCATTTCTCCCTTCAGCTCTTTGTCCCATCAACTTTTTCTTCCCAGAGCTTTGTCTCCTGTTTTTTCCATTTCCCAGCACTCTTTGTCTCAGCTTTTTCTCCTTCTGGGGCGTATTTATTTATTCACTCTGCCATTACAATATGCAGAATCTACTGTCTCTGCATGCTTAAGGGCACAATTAATTATCCCTTGAATGAAATAATAAAGAAAGCATGAATATCTAAGATATCTCCTGCTCTCTGGCCACCAGCACTAGCATCATCAGTCCCCATAATTTTCTATTGGGATGGTATTTAACAAGATCCGCTAAGTGAAGCTTTGAGGATCTTGCTTGCATTGATTATGATAATTTTCCAGTGGCATTAGGTTGTTATCTAAAATGGGTTATCTGCAATGGGGCAGACTTGTTTAATGATTTTGCAGTCCTGATGCACATTGCAGCATTTTCTGCATTGCGCATGTGCACCTGAAAAGCCACGCATGTGCAGTAGCTACCTAGTATCCCAAGGTGGATAAAAAGCGATTGCATCTGCTGGACCTCTTCATGCCAGATCCAATTTTGGGGAATGAGGGTTGGCATGTGAAGCTCACCTTGATGGGGGGAATGAAGTATATTTCAATATCAGATAGATATAAAACAAAGTAAACATTTTACAAGGCTTCAGTCTACTTTGTGTCTGTAAAAGGGAGATGTAAAAATTGTGTACTTGGGAAAATGGAGGGGGCTTCTGGGCAACTGGAAACCCCTTTTAAGTGTGCTTTTAACCTCTATACTTTTTTGCTCTTCTCTCTATAAACTGGTTCCCAATTCTACTTCTTCCCATTATATATATTCATCAAAGCCTCTTCCTACTAGAGGCAGGTTGAAACATTGACAATTAGATTATTTAAACTGGGTAAAGGACATAAAAAATAACTTTGTCAAAAATAATTATTCAAGAGGTAGGTTTCTAGCATACGATCAAACTGAAAGCACAAAAGCAAATAACTTTTTTTAGGTTAACTTGATTAAATGCGTTGATAATTTAATATATTGTGGCAGTTAATAAACCAAAGTAGAGATTTGTTCAGGTTAAAAAGTATACAATGCTTTCTTAAAGTCAACAAATATTGCATCATGAAAACACTTCATCTTTATTATTTGCTTTTAAATAAAATGTGCTCTTCCATATTCTGGAGAGAAATAATATGTTCCTAAGTAGTCTTCAAAGACCAAAAAAGATTAAACTGTTAATACCATAGGCCATGCTGTTGTTCTTCTGCTTTGATTTATTATCTAATATGTAGAAACTGTTACTCGACAGTGATGAGCTACAATTTCATTCATTTGTTTACAGCAATAAAATCCTAAATAATGGGTTTTTTTTTTAGATTAATTCTAGAGGCAACACTATTCATTGTGTGCTGTCATCTTTATGCAATTAACACTGATCTAATATTTTTTTATTATAGTAGTATTAGTAGTAGTGGATTTTTATATTAAAAAAATTATATATCATTAACTAACAACAATATATATTTCTTTGCTCTTATACTGAGTGTAAGACATTCATTTCATGCAAAAATTACTGGCAGATTTGCATGAAGACTTTCAAACACACTGACACAAAAGGTACACAATAAAAATGCCACTAGTAAAGTAATTTAGGAAGTTGACTGACAAAACAATTTCTTATCATCTGTTCTCAATCAGTGCTGTCCTAGGAACTTATCAATTATGTGGCTCTAAAGCAGTGATATGCATGAAGGTACAGGTACAATCTTATTCAGGATGAGATGCAAAGTAAAAATAACAACATCCTAATACAGGATACATTTAGTATCTTGGCACAGGGGATGCCGGCTGAATCCAGACCACCAAATAAAATAATATACAGTTGCAAAATACATAGAAGGCTTTTTAGGATCTTCTCTTACGGAACCAGTATGACATACCGCCAGACATAAGCCTGGCGGATGTAATACTGATGCCGGAAGGCAGAAGTCCTTTTACCAATGTGTCCCTCTCACCGTATCAGTCTCCTCTCCAACTGTCTCTGCTCCTTATTTGCCTTCCTCCACAACACTATGGGCCTGATTCAGACCCACTCGCGAGCGGCTGTCCGCTCGCAAGTGGGTCGATGTTATGCACTGAGCATGCGCACGACGGAGGGAGCTCCGTCGTGCGCATGCGCCAGACGCAACGAGCGAAGGAAAGTCCTTCGCTCGTTGTGTCCGATCAAAGGGGGCATGCTGTCAATGTTGATTGACAGCACGCCCCCTTTGGTGGGCGTGCCGGGGGCGTGCCTCCCTGATGGGGGCGTTCCCACGGGAACGCCTCCCATCAGAAGCCGGCCCACTGACATCACTAGTGCTGCCAGTGGGAGTGATTTTGGCTCTGATAGAGCCAAAATCACTCCGGAGCTTGCGGTTGAAAACCTCAACCGCAGGCTCCGGCTCGCAATTTCGATGGTCGCGATGGTCTCGACCATCGCGGCCATCACAAAGCACGCTCGTATAGCCTGTGGGTGGTGACCCACAGCTATACGAGCGTCCAGGAGGACGCTCCATGAAAATGGAGCCCGGCCCTCATTCAGAGCGTGCGCTCTGCTCAGAGCGTACGGCTCTGAATGAGGGCCTATAGGTATATTAGTCTCCTTTAGTGGCCCAACACACCACATATTAGTTTTCCCCATCTCCCTCCAGAACTCTCCCTTCCTGACTGATTGTCTGTATGGGGAGAGAGGGAAGCTGACTTCCTAGCTGTTTCTCTCTGGGGACTCACTTCCTATCTGTTTATCTAAAGGTTCCCTTCCTAGCTGTCTCTCCCTAGGGTATCCATTCCTAGCTGTCTCTCCCCAAGGGATCCCTTCCTAGCTGTCTCTCCCCAGGGGATACTTTCCAAGCTGTATCTCCCTAGGGGATCCATTCCTAGCTGTCTCTCCCTGGAGGATACCTATGGGGACTCTCTTCCATGCAGTTTGTCTCTGTGAGGCTCCATTTCTTTCTCTCTCTCTCTCTCTCTCTCTGGGGGCTGCCATCTTCTGAGCTTTCTCTCTAGGGGCTAAGTTCCTTGCTGTCTAAATCCACAAAACTCCCTGCTTAACTCTCCTTTGAAGGTAGGGATCGACAGAGTGGTTTATCATCAGTGGGGGCACAAGTGTGGACACTTAATCTTGGAGGGCTAATCAGAGAAGGAGGGTGCAGCTAAGAGATGGGCAAAGAAAACAGCGCATTACCAACAGAACTGAGCAATGAATGGCGAAGAAACATTGGAACTCCGCTATTGATGGCAAAACATTGACAATCAGCATCAAACCATCAGTATTTACTAAACAACACTGGTCAATGGGCATGATTCAGCAAGGAAAGCAGCTGCAAATTCGCACACACCCGGTCAATGTTTTTGCTCTGTGCATGCATGAACCTACCGCTGCAATCGAGAAGTGATCACAGGCTATACGCAGACCCAGCTCACAGTGATGGACAGGAATTAACCATTTGTGGATGGAGAAGGGGGGTGGTCAGCCGAACACAGGTATACCTGTGCATTTGGATGCCGTTACAGGGGCATGCATAATTAAACCCATGCTGTACAGCTGCTCACTGTATAGACACAGTTTAACAACTTCATTTAGCAACATCCGGGTCAGTTCAAACTGACATACTGGCACACTTTGACCACTGACAATATCATTATCACAAATATACCAGTAATCAAGATTATATGAACACAGCTATGTAACCAGATTACATCATTATAGAATATGTGTAAGAACATTATCCCCACACATTACATTAATGGAATGGAAGTTCTGTATTGATTATGAAAGCTTATAAAACAACAAATGAAACAGGGAGTAAAGGGAAAATTGAATTGGGCATGCATTATTAAGACATATGAAAGTGGCATGTATTGGTACTGTATATTATACATAGGTATAGAGCTGCACTAATGGGCATGTGAGATAGAAGTAATGCACATACTGTAGGATCTACTCCTATAGGGAGTGTGAGGGATTATCCAGTCCCTCTGACTGATATAATGTTAAAATAAGTAGAAAAAACAACCTCCTGACCAGACCTATTAGTGCCTATAGAGAAAGACTACTATTTGGAAGGTCAGATGGAGTAAAAGTTAAAAATATAGATCAGTATATTGTTAACAAATAATAAATGTATTAATAATCAATGTCAATTTGATAACAAAACATATACAATTCTATATAGAAATATATAAAAAATATTGAAAAAAATTTAAAAATTTTAATAGTATACAAAATAAAATGAGATATACTGTAAATGCCTAATACTGGCATACTGTACTACATGTAGACAGATCAGAGACAAACAACATGTATGATATTCTATTGATGGTTAAATTTGGATCAAAGTCCTTTAGGAACAGTCTATGTAGTTCTGTACATCCCTCTATGAAATCTCTGGGTGATTGATAAGGAGCATAAAGGCACTATGCAGTATATTGTTGTAGGTCAGGGAATAGTCCCATTCACCATTCCTGGTAGGTGAATATGTGGCTCACTGCTGCTCCATCTGTAAATTGTTGTCCAGTGCATCTTGTGCTGTCTGTGACAGGTGAGTCTGTCAGAGGGGGTTTGTGCTGTGAGTTTCTTTCTTTTAAATTTATATTTTATATATATTGACTTTTGCAAGGATACACTTTCTGTGTTAATCTATTTGTCTTTACTCAATACTGTATGTTGATTTTAAAATAATATGTAATTGTTTTCTGTCTGAATCATTCTCACTTTTACAGTATGTTGTTTTAGCTAAACTGCTATAAAAATGATATACAGTTAAACCACTAATATATGCAACGTTGCTTTTGCAATTATTTTTTGTTTGTGGCTGTAAACATGGTTGTTTGTGGATATATTATCCTTATATTATTATATATGTGATATATTATTTCTATAACTTTATATGTCACATATTATTCTATTATATTTATATTAGTTGTATGTGTTTGAGAAAAATACATTTTAAATTATTTGGAAATTATTTAGATTAAATTAATAATTAATGTACCCCCAAAACCCCAAAACTTATTTATAATATATATGGCACATTTCTAGTAAACAGGAAACATTGATAAATGGATGAAATATAACACTGTAAAAATGAGGAAGTAAAAAAAACTATATAATGTGGTTGGTGCAATAAAGTATGGCTGCAATAGAGCTGGTAATTGAAATAAAATTGTCATATACAATTTAACATCATTCACTTCTTCAGATCATGTTTTTTTAATAAACATTAATTATTGTAATCTAAATTCTCAGTGATGTGTATAAAACATGACATTTTGATCCTCATTGACATTAAAACAATGTTTAGATGTCACTGTAAATACTGTAAAATGTTTTTATAATGGCACAATGTTACATTGATAAATCTGTCCTGTGTTTTTATCATGGTATACCAAATTGAACTGCCACCCCAGAATATGAGGACAAATTTTATCCTTAGAGCAGCAGGCATATCTTTTGATTGAGATGACTGAGATACAAAATAAATTCTTAAACACACTAAAACATGTTTCACAATTTTGAAAAAGGAATAACTAAAGGTGCATGAACAATTTTGACAAGGTATTTTAGATTGAGTAAGATGAAATTGCTATGCATTCTTTAAAGATGAAAGGTTACAGATACTATTCTCCCTAAGCTAAATGCAGTTGATGTTCACTTTAAGTTACATTATTTATTTTTATATAAAAACAAACTACATAACTGTGTTTTATTTTATTTTTAATATTCCTACAAAATATAATGCTAATAAATAACACATTTAAGCAAATTCACGAAATAATAAAATTAGCAATAATAATAATGTTTTTTGCATGGAAAAAATTTATTATTATCATATTATGCAATTTTAAGTGCTAGTGTTTAATATTAAAGCCGTACTTCAATAAAAAAATCTGAATATATTCAAAGATAGGCTAATCTAAATAGTTAAATTTCATGTATGCTAAATGTAACATTACTGTCATCAAATTTTCTACTTTTTCTTGCAGGTTGTCCAGTTTTGTAGTTTGGATGATTTCGTTTTTTTTGTTTGCTTGTATGTTTGTTAGTTAAACCATATGATACAGGGACAAAAAAGTAAAAGCACTCTTTAGATATAAAAGATACTAATCATAATAAAAATATTTGTCTTTTAGACTTTGTATTATTAATATACAATATAATATAATAAAATTGAGGACCTTATTGCACATTTTGACCTAACAATGAATGCCCATCTACTGCAACAAGGTGACCAAATTCCAATGACTACTAACAATTAATATCTTTAATTTGGAAACTTACCTCTTTTTATTGCTCCTTCAAAAAGATTACAGTTAATGTTGGTAGTTCTACCTAAAAGCTACCCAAACTAAAAACAACTATTGATAAATGAATGAAGTATATGGCCAAAGGGAAGATGCTAAACAGAAAAGATAAATTATTTAGTACTTAATACACACACCTATGTGTGTATGAAAAGGTGCCTCACCATTGTGTCTGACTTTACAGGATTTCTAAAGTCCTAGGATAACAGTCATTTGAATTGCATAATCCAAATGATTATTTATATATTTCCAAAAAGCAAAGATTAACAGAGATTTACATTTTCATATATGTGATGTCCAATTATTTGTGTTTTATATTTGGTTTACAAAATAAATTATAATTGTTGAAGCAGTATTTAATTTGGATTTGTTGAATTTTCTGTATCTTTTTTCACATTTATATTTTCATAGGTTACTTATTCTCGCACATTCATTATTTAATTTGTTTAGCTGATGTCAGACTACAGAAGAGATCACAGTAAGCTTGCACCATTTAAAAACTCCATAAATAAATACATAAAAAATAAATATCTCAGATTTGACTCCATTACATTAATTCTATTAGACCTTGCAATATTACTGCACTATATAAATATTATGGTTTTTGAACAAAGGGGTAATTTATTGTAAAAGCAGGAATGTTGGAAAACAAAACATCTTAGTTACTTTAAATAGGTAATTGCAGTTACATATTTAAACAGTGTAATTTCAAGAGATACAGTATAATTGAGATAAAATGTAAGAATCTTTAAGCCAAACTGGCCTAACAAATCATCAAATTATTTTTCTCCTTATAATTATTGTTGTAAAATAGATGCAGTTGGTAATGTGCATGCATATATTGTTTGCAAAAGGAATGAATTCATACAGTGTGTTTAATTCTGTTACTGTACTTGTTAAGTTTCTTTGTCACTTTATAACACACAATAAATATAAATATATGCAGAGCTTGATTATGATATGTAGCAGTTGTATTGACATTTTGAAATGGACCTTCCATACATAGAGAATATTGTTATGATGGTTTTTATTAAAGTATTTGTTCCATTCATTTGCAAATATACTGTTGCATGTTAAATGACTTTACCAGTATTAAACTAGCTTAGTGTGTATGGCATACAGGGTATTCAATATGAAACGTAAACTTCGCCGTCTTTGCGGGTCAAAGTTTTTGCCGCACATCGGAACTTTTGCCGGTGAAAAAGTATTGAGTGCCCCCCCGATTATACCCGTATTCAATGTGAAATCATTGAAAACGGAACCCGGCGAATGTGATATCAGCGAAAACTTTGCTGATTTTTGGGGAAATTACCCTAACACCCCCAAAAAGATGGTCTGACATGGGGGATCACTCTGGATGCCCCCGATTAGCCCTGCTGAAGGTTTTTGGGGTCTTTAAACTGGCTCAATAGTTGCTATTTTGGGGATTTGGGAAGGTGGTGAAGAATAGTATTTAGAAGTTTTTTTGCCAAAAAATAAGTAGTCCCAGCAAATTTTGGGTAGTTGAAAATGGGGGTGAGCATATTTAAAAGTTGCTAAAGTTAAGTTTTAAAAAATGTGAAAAATCCACCTGCCGCAAACACCTGCAATGAAAAAAACATCTGGGTCATACTTGGGGACCCCCCTAGATTGTAGTTCACTACTTTTTAACTTTGTACCCCCCAATTTTTTTTTCGCCCTCAAAATGAATGTGCATTTTTTTGGGTCTTCTGAGGTCTTTTTTAAAAAAAAATTTACACAGTTTACCTTTGGGGGACTGTCTGAATGTTGCAGGGTGGTTTCCAAAATGTTGCACCCCAAAACCCCAATTCTGCACTTGTTTTCGCCACCCATTCCTTGGTGATACATTTTCGCAGGGTCGAATGCAATATACTTTTCGCACCGGCGAAAAATTTTCAAATTGAAAACGGTGTAAAAGTGAAAGCGGCGAAAATCTCGCAGAGACTGCGTTTTTGCTCCATATTGAATACCCCTATAAAACTGTTAAACATAGTCATTGAAAACTGGAGACATATGAAATACACATGCTGCTTAGAAATGTTTTAGTTATTTCAAGCATATGCCAAGGAGCATTTGTACTGAAGGATTTAGGATAATTATTTATGTTTTGCTGACTGGTTGTTGTCTAATGGAAGTGATTCTTGAAGAACCTACATCGCTTGTGTCTCAATATCTTCCTCCATTAATTTTGTGATTTGCAGATTTAAAAACTGTATCTGAGAGTATACATAGAACATTTTACAAGAATTGTCCTACTTTAATCTCACTTTCCCATCAATGGTATTTCAGAAGTTGCAGGCAGGGTTTAGTGAAATGTATACAGTATGTATCATGAACTGCTATTTGATCAGACTAATTGGCTTACAGAAGCATTCTCTATATGAGTAGATAGATGATAGATAGATAGATAGATGAATAGATAGATAGATAGATAGATAGATAGATAGATAGATAGATAGATAGATAGATACAGGTAGTTGTCACAAAACAATAAGAATATTATTAGTCACTTAATTAGAATATGATTCACCATCTGTAGTCAATATTGTCTGAATATCAATACCAGGAATTGCACAGGAGAGATGCTTTGTTTATGGAGGTGTAAAATAAATGTGTGAATGGTTTCAGATTTGGTAGCTCATATTCAGCTCATTTTATATCAAACTGTTGAGCAACCACATGTGTTCTATGAATGGGGGCACTGGAAGTTTACCAACACATCATAAAAGCAATGTTGCAACTTGGATTGAAAATGATCAGTCAATACCATTTTAGTATCAAATAAACTTGATCATTCATTCTTAGAGTAGGATTGCACCTAATCAATGTCAGGAAAAATAACTTACAGAATCCCTGAAACCATAACTTTTGGAATCAAAACTTAGGACTGTACAAATTCAATTATATATGTCAGCACTCATGTGTGCCCTGATGGGGAAAGATAATTCATCTGACCCCATCATTTTTCTTCACTACTCAGCAGCACCCCCTTCCCCTAGCCTAACCCTTCCGAGGGGGAGCCTAACCCTAAGTCCCCCCAGGAGTCCCTAAACCTAACCCTCCCCTACCGTGGCTAAGAGGTCCCAACATCCGACTTAACTTTGTTTGGTATGCCGGGTAGCGGGATATTGGCGGGTGGATAATGATAGGCATTCGGATTTCAATGCCTATCATTAGTCCCATGCCGGGAATTGACAGTCAGGAAACTGGTGGTCGGCATTTCGACCACCGGCTTCCTGACTACATACCACTGGATGCTTGCACCATTGGTTTAAATTTGCAGTCTGTTCATCTGCATTACTGTATCTCATCTGTTTTGCCAGGAGTCTGTGCTGTACATTAACCTGGTTTGTTGATTATATTTTTTCATTGAAGATCCATACTGACATTACTTTAGACACCTTTGCTTGCTAAATATTAACAAGTTCAGCTGTTACTGCACTAAAACTTTTCTCTTGTACTCATGTTAGTCATGATTTTAGGTAGCCAGCATTTTTATAATGCATTTATCCATGTTGTTAGGAATTTGCTGCCAGATAGTGATTGCAATTGTTTCTTTGTCCTGATTTGCATTCCAAATATGTAATTGGAAACCATGGTTTCTTCCAGTTTGTTCACATCTGGTTACTGCGTATGTTCTTATGGACTCACAAAACAGACAAGACATATAAAGTTATATACTGGTATCTGCCAATAATCATAAAACCATTATAACTAATAGGTGTTCCATAGTGTAGACCACTTGTGAAGGCCACAAATATATATATATATATATATATATATATATATATATATAATGAAACACAGCACAGCAGCAGGTGTTCAAATGTAATGGAAAAGCACTTCATCATTACTAGTAATTAAATTAAATAAATTAGAACAATGACAATTGTTCAAACAAATCGGAAAACACTCATCATTCATATTAATCAGAATAATCTTTTTTGTTTCTTTTTCCTTTGTTAGAATCAAATACATCAAATACTTACTGTACTTTGCAGCGAAAGTATAACTATTATTTCTCACAATCTATGCTTAAAGTCACTTGCCAGGTCTCTACTGTTTCATTGTGTGTCCATTGACAGTGAACAACCAATAGAGTGCTCATACTGTACTGTATATGACATGCAATAATGAGTCAAAACTAGCTCTTCATCTATGTTACTTTCCACATCTAGGGCCACAGTCAACAGCAGAGCTTAAACCTTGCAAAGGCTCCTGAAAAATGCCTGAACCATGATGGTCTCCATGCCCTCAGGCTAAGCAGTGCCACAACAGACTGGTTCTGTCAGAATCTCATCTATCTTAATATTTTCATGAAACACACCTGTGCAAGAGCCTTTACTTTTGATTGGCATTCCAGGTGATTATTTTTTCCCTCTGAAGAAGCAGAGGTGACCCTCCAGGAAAAGCATTGCATTTGGGCTGTTTGGATGTTTTTTCTAAATTTTTGTTTTCTAATTTCAAGTTTCAGTCTCTTGTAAAGTCTTTTAAACTCCTATATGGTTATATGTTTATTGACAAGGTTTCATCTCTTTTTAAAATACATTTTGTCATATTAGAATTATTTTTGATACTGAAACATTGTCAGAAAGGAAAATGTATTACTTTGCATGTTTGCTAACCGGAGATTTTATTTCTCCAGGACATACACTGTTTCCCTTAATTCTTTCTTATATGAATGACATGCTCTAAATTGTACCTATGTCTATGAAATAGCATTCTTTACTCCAGACCGTGTTCTTATTTTAAGTAAAATTGAAAGTAAAAATAAAACTTTTTTTGAATTAAATATTAAAAGACTAGTGAACAATTTTTACTGGCAATCAACTCATTCTATATGAGTGAGTTCCAAGTATGTTCTATATTTAGTTCACATTTATTACTCCAATACTTTAGCTACTGTATGTCAGAGACAGTAGAGTTAGTAGAGACAGTATAGGAATTGTCTGTCCTATGTTTCCTTGTTCATGTCTATTTCTTCTACTGGTGGGTTTGTGTCTTTAAAGTACACTGTTCACTGTTAAAATGTGTTTTTTATGTTATGTATGCCATGCCTTAACAACTGTGTAAGTCCAGATTTAGTCCTGTCTCAAAGGAAACCTACCTGTGTTCAGGGAAGGTTGAAGGCTACTATACACTAAAGGGTTTAGAAAGATCTAGACCAGTGTTTGCTAACCTTGACACTCCAGCTGTTATGGAACTACATAACCCAGCATGCACTGCTACAGTTTTGCTATTAGGGCATGCTAAAACTGTGGCAGGGCATGCAGGGATATATAGTTCCACAACAGCTGGAGTGTCAAGGTTAGCCAACACTGAACTAGAGTCTAGACCCTTTCTAACCTTTCACTGCCCACTCATCATGGTTCTTTTCACAAACTTAGCAGAGTCAACAACATCAGAGACTTCAAGAGATTCTGGGTGGTCCCTTAGCCCCAAAGACATCCCCTGGTAATAAATGTGTTCAATATTGTGCCTACCTAGAAAGATCTGAACCATAGTTCCACTGGGGGAGGTGTGAGAAAATGTCCCCTGTTAAAAACACTGACGTAAAGGACATCAGTGAGATTCCTACATGGTTCTGTCTACTGAATTTGTCTTCCTGAATATCTGCATGTTTGACTAGCAAGATCTTGATGAGACATATCAGTATCTTATCAGTCACTTATCAAAGTCTTGAGACAGACCAAACTGACAAAAGTGGGAAAGTTCCTTTGCTTGTTTGTCTGTTAATGAGGCAGGGGACTTGCATACCTTAAATACATGTATGGGGGCTGGGGATTGGATTAAAGTGCCTGCTGAAGTTCAGGTTTACTGTTAAATCCACTGTCCTATGCATAGTCCCTTGTTTTTCTGCTCATGCTGGTTGAGGCTAGTGTTTTACTTATATAATTTTATGGTGACATAATAAACTACATTTATTTTTATTTGACATCTGCCTGAGATGTGATTTATACAAAACCATAGGTACCCAATTCCCCTCTTATTCAATTAGTATAAGGGGTATATTTACTAAACTGTGGGTTTTTAGAAGTGGAGAGGTTGCCCATAGCAACCAATCAGATTCTAGCTATTATCTTCTAGAAGGTGCTAGCTATTAAGTAGAACCTGACTGGTTGCTATGGGCAACATCTCCACTTCTAAAAACCTGCATTTTATAAAATATACCCCTAAGAATTCTTGTTTTTGAATATCATAAATAACCTCATCTACATATATTTGCTGCTGCTGAAGAATGTGAAAATTCAATCTACATTACAACTGTTTTGAGCTGTATAACTTATTTATTAAAATGTATTGATATTATTTATTACAGTGCAATGCCATTTTTTTCATATGTAGTTGAGTATATTTATGATTTATTAAAATTAAAATAGTGTCCAGTTACAATGACAATGGCCCCGATTGGCAAAGGGTAGCCAGACTCATGGGTTTCCTGCCATCCAATTAACGCTATACTGTAACAGGACTGATATCAGAAAATGTAGGGCCCGGGACTGACAAAATAGGCAAAGCCCACTCCCCCCCCCGAAAAAAAAAATATCACGCCTGCCACCACATCATGATAGACTCTTTAGGCAAACAACATCTATTATTGTGGCATAAGAAACAGACGGATCAGCAATCCTACCACCTCTGTAGAAGGATAAGCATTACTACCAATGTCCACATGAAAGATATGTAGATCACCAGACATATCAGTCACTGTCATGCACTGTCAGAATAAAAGCTATATCTCTCTGTTTGTTCCTCTTTCTGCAGTATGCACAGCTATCTACTGTATAATTCTGCCCATCTAGTATACATAGCTCTCTCCCACTGTCTTCCTCTCTGCACGTGCCTCCTCTCTCTTTTCCCTCTTTCTGAACCTGTCCCTATAATATGCACAGCTATCCTCTTCTGGGATTGCTATGAAATACAGCTGGATGTTAGCCCGGTGGATGTTATAATGATGCCGTAAAGCAAAACTGCAAGATACTAACTAAGGTAAGTTTCTAACTATCCCTAACCCCCCTTAGGGGTGTCTAACACTAACCTCTCCCCTAGTGCCTAACTTTAACCTCCCCCCATAAGTGCCTAAACCTAATCCCCCCTCCCCACAGCCTAAACCTAACCTTCAGTGGGGTGCCTAACCCTAACCTCCCCCAGGGGGTGCCTAATGGTAACCCTCCTGGGGGGGTGCCTATCTTAAAGCCCCCCAGGAGCCCCTAACCTAACCCTCCGACCCTGCAGCTGTCAGCGCCTGGCTTACCTTCGTTCGGGATGCTGGGTGTCTCCCAACATACTGTAGGTATAATGACAGGCATCTAGATTTTGACATCTGTCATTAGTCCCCTACTGGGATTTGACAGTCAGGAAGCCGGTGGTCGGCATTTCGTCCACCAGCTTCTTGACTGTATCCCCTTCTTCTTTGCTCCTTTCTCTAATGTATCCAGCTTTCCCTCATAGTGCACCTGTCTAAATAAGTAATACAGCCAGCTCTATCCAACTCAGTTCTCTCTCCTATTCTACATCTGCCTCTCATCTACACTCTCCATCTCCAGCCCTAGCCAGACAGTCTGACTCCTTGCATCTGCATGACATGCTGTTGCAAGCTTGCAAAACATGACTTACTGCCTTCTTCTCCATTTCTGTCTGGCACTGCTCATCACACACCACGGCTCTGCTCTCTTCCAGTGGTACAGGCATGATGTTACATGTGCTGGCTAAAAAAAAAAACCCTATGGAGCTGTCAAGCAGACAGGATGTAGTAGTGGGCCCAATTGTCTCATGTCAACAAGGCTCTGGGGATAATAATCAGCATGTAACCCGTCGCCGCACCTGGCGTCTGACCATGCGGCTAGTCAGGGGAAGCCAGCACCATGGTGAGTAACGACTGATCCCAGGCTGAATACTGACAGTACACCATCATTTTAGGGTGGACTCTGAACACCTTGAAGGTTTAGCAGGAACATTTTTGTGAAAAGCATGAATAAGCTGCAGAGGATGAACTTAAGAGAGTTTTATCTATGCTCATTCTTCCAGGCCGTAGCCCTTCTAGTCAATTCAGTACTGTAGATGACCCAAATGATGTCTGGAATAAACAATCTGTTCCACCTCATATTCAATCCCACATTGAGTGTAAACCTGTGGAGTTTTAGGTGGAGTGTGATGGAATTGATTGAGAACTAAAGGTCGAAGCAAGGAAATTAGAAACATATTAGATACACTCAGCTGGGAAGGCAAGTCCAATTTGTATGCCACTGGGTTCACTACCTTTAAGATACGATAAGGACCAGTGAAACCCGGAGCTAGTTTCAGACTTGGAACTCTCAATCTCAAATTCTTGGTGGAAAGCCAGACCCTATCTCGAGGTTGTAGAAGAGGAACAGCCAAATGTTTGTGATCAGCAAATTTGTAGTTGCTAGATGCTTTCTTTAATGAAGAATGTATTTTCTTCCAGATATTGGAGAAAGATTAATGAAGAGCGAAGACAGCATGTACTTCTACTGGTGGTAAAACTTGAAACTCTGGGACACAAGGATGCTTTCCAAAAACAGCAAAGAAAGGAGTAGAATTCATGGATGTGTGGTAACAACAATTATGAGCAAACTCTGTCCAAGGCAGCAGATCAAACCAATCATCTTGAGAAGAAGATACAAATAGTCTGATGAAAGTCTCCAATTTTTCTGTCTGTCCATTAGTCTGCGTATGATAGGCAGAGGAAAACTTCAATTTTATCTCACAGGAAGAACACAAGGCTTGCCAGAATCTAGTCACAAATTGTACACCACGGTCAGACACAATTTCTTTGTGTAGGCCATGCAGACAAAATATCTCAAAGAAAGACTTTGGCTAATTGCGGTGCCGAAGGGAAACCAACCAGAGGTATGAAGTGAGCCATTTTAGAAAATCGATCCACCACACTCCAAATTGTGTGGTGACCCTTTGAGGAAGGTAACTCAGAAATTAAGTCCATGTATAAATGAGTCCATGGACTAGACGGAATCGGTGAAGGTGGTAGAGGACCTACATTTTTTTCTAACAGATTTGTTTTGTGCTGAGCGCACTTTGCACAGGAAACAATAAAATTACTGACATCCTCTTTCATGGATGGCCACCAGTAGGAACGTTGAAAGGTTTTATGAATTCCAGAATGACCTGCAAATAGAGAGGCATGGGTCAAAGTAAATAATATTTTACAAAGATGGGGAGTCACAAAAAATTTGCTAGGAGGGGGAACAGAACTAACTTGAGTGTGTGCAAACACTAGAGGGCTGAGAATATAATGTTTTTTTCTGTTGATTTTCATCTTCCAGAGGCAAAAAGGAGCTTGAGAGCTTGTCATCTTTCCGATTCATGTACTCCCGATTGAAATAGGACCTTGAAATTAAACCTGTAGAAGAAGAGCCTGCCTGGGATTAAGATATTGAGCCGTCTTCAAATCCTGATAGCAGATCCATGTGATCTGTGAAAATAGTTACTGGGAACTTGCCTCCTTCCAAAAGATGTCTTCATTCCTCGAGCTCAAGTTTCATAGAAAATAATTCCTGGTCAGCCAATAGCGTAGTTTCTTTCTGCTACAGAAAATATGTGGGGGAAATATCCACAAGGATGATTCTGTTCACCCTTGGTTATTTAAGTTAACACAGCTCCCACACTGACTGAGGAGGCATCCACTTTGACTGTAAAAGGTTTAGTCAAATCCAGTTGACACAGGATAGGAGCAGAAGAGAAAGCCTGTTTGAGAGTCTGGAAGGCAGCTATAGTGGATGGCAACCAACGAGAAGGATTGTCCCCTTTCTTAGTGAGTGCTGTAATGGGGGCCACTATGGTGGAGAAGTTGAGGATAAATCTTTGGTAGTAGTTTGAAAAACTGAGGAACCTTTGAACAGTTTTCAAATAATTAAGTTGTGGCCAAACTTAAATGGCTTTCAGCTCTTCTGGATCCATCTGTAAAGATTCCCCTGAAATTACATGACCAAGAAATGACACAGATGCTTTTTCAAAAATACATTTAGAAATTTTTACAGAAAAGGTGATGGGCTTGAAGACAGGAGAGGACCTCTTTTACATGAAGACAGTGAGACTGGAAGCCCCTTGAAATAATCTGAATATCGTCCTGATATACCACTATAGTATGATAAAGAATATCCCCAAAATCTCAATTACATAACTCTGGAAGACTTCTGTGGCATTGCTAAGTCCAAAATGCATCACTAAATACACAAAGTGGCCTTTATGAGCATTGAATGCAGTCTTCCATTCGTCATCTTCCTTTATCTAAATCAAGTTGTAGGCCCCTCGAAAATCTAGTTTGGTAAAGATGGTGGCACCTGCACTTTATCAAAGAGTTCAGAAATGAAAGGAAGAGGATATTGATTCTTCATAGTGACCTCGTTTAATCCACGGTAGTTGATACAAGACCTAAGACCCCTGTCCTTTTTTTCCACAAACAAAAGCCCACTCCGGTGGGAGACATAGATGGCTGAATAATCCCTTTGGCTAAGTTTTGTCTGATATAATCAGACATGGCCGCCATTTCTAGGACTGAAAGTGGATAGACATGACCATGTGGTGGAATCTTTCTAGGCACTTATTCTATGGCACAATCCCATGGGCAGTTAGGAGGTAGTTATCATAGGCTTGGTCACAAAAAACATCACAAAATTCTTGGTAGGGCTCGGGCAGCTGAGGGCTTTTTTAAGAGCTTTTAATGAAAGATACTGGAGCTGTGTGAGAAGAACAGATTTCAGGAGTAGTTTGATGTGTCCTTAAAGGAACTATTCTAGGAAGACATTTCTGGTGGCAAATGGGTCCCCATGCCAGAATATACATGGTAGACCAATCAGTAGTTGCACTATGCATCTGGAGCCAAGGTAATCCAAGAACTAGAACATGAGTAAACTTGGGTAGCACTAGAAGTTCAATGTCTTCCTGAAGTAAAGCACCATTACTGAGCGAAATGGCTAGCAAAACTGACGTTATGGTACCTCCCAGGAAAGTACTGCCATTGACGACGGAGAGGACCAGTGTCCATGCAAGCTGTTTAACTGGAATTTTGAGTTCACACACCAAAGTTTCTGAGATAAAGTTACCCACTGCTTCAGAGTCAATTAAGGCATTCATTCTCTGAGTGCAGGACCCAGCACAGACTTTGACAGGTAACAAAGAATCAGCTAAGTGAGAGGCGTTAGATAGACCACCCAAACAGATGCTCCTAGAACTGGTGAGGGTTTTCCATTCCCTGAGAGCTGAGGACAAGCGCTAATGAAATGTCGAGTGGCACAGTAAATTCAAAGCTTATCACAGAAATGGCGAGACTGCTTTGCTGTTGTCAAACAAGAAAGTTTTATCTGCATAGGTTCATCCTTGGGTGGGAAAGAAGAATTCATATAGGTAGAAATAGGACAATCCTTGCTACGATCCTCTTGACACTTACTTGATTGTCTTTCTCTATGATGAATATCAATTTTAGTACAGAGAGAAATTAATTCTGATAGTGAATCAGGTAGGTCTTGCAAAACCAACTCATATTTAAATTTTTTGAACAAACCATGTAAGAAAGCAGACCTAAGAGTTCCGTCATTCCATTCCAGCTTGGATGCAATGGTTTGTAACTGGACCACATACTGACCCACCGTGTGTGAGCCCTGGCAAATCCATATAATATCAGAAGAGGCAGAAATAGACCTGCCTGGTTCATCAAAGAACCTTTTAAAAGAACAAATGAAAACCTCATAATTGGAGACAAAAGCATCTGCACATTCCCACAAAGGAGAGACCCATTCCAAAGTAGATCCAGAGAGTAAAGAAATAACAAGGAACTTTTGATCTTGGTGTGGGAAAATTCTGAGGCAGACATTTGAATTTACAATAATCTCAGACTGGTTAATGAAACCAGTGCAGAGTCTAGGATTCCCATCAAAACGATTGGGGGTAGATAATTGAAGACGAGACTTTGGAGGAGAAAACACATGAGGAGAATTCACTGGTACAGTTGCGGAAGCAGTTGGAACCACTGAAGCTATGGTGGACTGAATAGTTATTAATTGAGTACAAATTTCCTGAAGATAGTGTGCCACCTGTTGCTTAGCTGCTTCTTGTTTCTTTATACGAGAGTCAAGGCTCTGTATTGCCCAGGACCTTGGAGTCCCTCGGCATCCACTTGGCCTGAAAAAACTGTCACAACCTGGCCCTTGAGTTTTCCAGGACTGGGAGTCAGGGTGACTAGGTGGGGAGTCAGCAATAAAGGAGGAGGAAGTACATATGACTTCTTCATCGGCTAATTATAGGTGTTGGTGAGACCTGACCAGACATATGGAGTCTTAACTCATTGGTGTTTGTCACCAGTGACCCCTTTAATTGGGATATGGGTTTTAGCTGTACCCAATGAGCAGGTCATGGCCCCCTGGTCAGGGATCAAAGAATTAGCAACTGACAGGGAGTTAAGAAGACAACTGAGTGGCTGGAAAGGATCAATGGTTAATATTGGTAATCACTGATGTTAGCAATACTGAAGTATATTGGTAGAAACCGATGTAGAATATTACTGGAGAAATATCGGTAATGACCAATGCTGAATGTCAATGGTAGTGGCCGATATTGAATATCACTGAAGATTATTGGTAGTGACCGATGCTGAATATTACTGGAGAATAACAATATTGACTGAAGTTAAATATCACAGAGACTGTTGAAGCGTACTGAGGATACAACAGCGTGGAGCCTGGAATTGTGATCCGAAGCTAGCAGCCACTGCAGAAGAGAAGCTGTTCAGATGACTTCCTGCTTCCTGGAGTCCTGATTTATACCCTTAGGAAGCTGTCCATTGGAAGAAAGAGTAAGCTGAGAAGTGACAAGGCTACCATTGGTGGAGGGTCCGTTCAGGTAAGACAGACAATATGGCTGCGCCCATGTCCGACGCCGCAGGAATTCCGATATGGAGGATTGCATGGAAGTCAACAGGGTCCCGGAGATAATACTCAGCAGGTCACCAAACCGCCGCACCTGGCGTCTGACTGCGCGGCTAGTCAGGGAAAGTCGGTGCCATGGTGAGCAGTGGCCGATCCCATGCTGAATCCTGATGGGGTAGTTGTATGTGGTATGCCGGTAGGAGCGGGGCTTCCTTTCACTTTTAATTCAAGGGGGTTCGAGTGGGTGGTAAAAACAGACAGGTACCTCCCTTTCTGCTTAATGCCAGACCCAGTTCTTCAGTCCCAGCAACCCACCATGATGGTAGACCTGACTGTACATACTGTATAGCGGTCCCTGGGCTCCAGTCAAAGTGTTTTGACCTCATTCAGAGTCGGTCGTTGCGGCCGCACGGTCGTACGCATACGATGTTTTTCTTTCTGCGCCTGGGCACGGCTAGCAGTGCGCATGTGCGTACAAGCTCTACCGATCACAAATACTGTTGGTCATAGGGCATCTGACACTGAAGTGGATTGCTAAATTTGATTGACAGGAATGGCCGTTTGTGGGAGTATACGGGGGTGGTGGTTTGGAAACGGAGGTGTTCTTCAGCGTTTCCAGGTGTTTTAGGGGAGTGCATAAATTACCTGCTTCGTACGACCAAGAATTGCAGATGCATGAAAATGTCACTCTACGAACAGGCTGATCATCCAGGCTAAGGTAGGCAAGAAGCGTCCGTAAGCCACAACAGTACAATCATTAATCTGATGTTACCTGCGATGTTTCGATTTGGAACCACACAAACCAAGCAGCTAAGATTGCTGCATTGTAACTATTAACACTGCTAATTACCTTGTAACTCATTTCACTTGCGTGTGCATTAGGGAATTCATCACCAAAATGTTTCTTTGTGCTTTTTAAACAGTTTTTTTCACAAACACTTTTTAAAACATCTAGCATTGTGTTTTGCGTCGCAGCCTTTTCAGATACCACACTTTTTAAACCTTGTATACATTGATATAGGTAAAGATAGACATTTTTGGTTTCAATTTTTTTATTTTTGTGAAATTTGATTTTCATCACAATGTCAAGAATAATTGTTAAGGCAACATTTGTATATAATTAAAATAAAGAAATTAAAATAATAAATTACATTTTGGGTTAAAAAAAAAGAGCTTGAGATATTGGTGACCAGAAATATGGGGACTGGACAACAGGTGAGGGAGGAGATATCCAGGCTACTTGCATCATTTGGGCTGGCTCAAAGGAAGAGGTAAGCTACAGACAGCCGACTGGCGTGTAACACGCCAACTGGCCTGGCCAGAGGTTGATTGGATTTCCTCTGGCCTAGGCATAGGTCTCTCCATACTTGCGGGGGTGGCTGTTGGGCTGCCAGAGGTGGTGGTCCTGGGAGGAAGGGTTGGCCTTCTCCTAGGTATTGGCCAAAAGATCTAGGGCCCCAGCAATGGTCTCCAGGGCCACCGCCACCCTCACTAGAGTGGTCTCCTTCCTCAGAAGAACACATCTGTTCTCCTGAGTTTGGGAGAAAAACCTTGTGAGGAGAGGCACTGCTGGGTCTGATGTTTGCCCTGGAGTCGACTCCACAGTGTCCCCAGATGGAGTACTTGGATCCTCCCCTGCAGAGTCCCCATCTGTGCTGGACCCAGACCTGACCTCAGGAGCAGGCTCTACCTCCTCTGAGTCTGGAATATAAAATTAAAAATGTTATTAGTTTTTCCACACAAAAAAAACAGAGACGATTCAGCTTTATACTTTTTGCCTTACAAAATTAAATTACCTTCTTGCACATGTGGAGCGTTGAAGTCGGCCATGTCAGTGTCCATAGTGGACACGCCAACTATCTCCTCTTCCGTCACACATCTCCAATCTTGTCAAAGCCTGTTCCTCAGGGATGGGACCACCACCTGTCCCCACAGCATGGTCCACCCTACTCCGTAGCTTCCTCTTCAGTTGGTATTTGAAATCCGTCCAGCTGTCAATGTTATTTTTGAAAAATTAAGTGTTATTTTTTAGAAATAAGATCAAGCTTTGGCCTTCAGTACACTCACAATATAATTTTCTTACCGTTTTTTTATGACTTTCTGTGTTCTGTAGGTTGTCCCCACAGCAATAACAGCCCTGGATATCTCCTCCCAAATCCTGTCTTTGGCTCCAGCCCCCATATTTCTGGGTGCATTGACTAGGTTCTCCATTGTCATGGTCACCAATGTCTCAAGCTCGATCCGTGAAAATGGAGGGTTTCTTGGCCTTGGCCTGCTAGGGCATGCCTCCTCCTCCTCCTCTACTGCTGGTCTTTGATTCCTAGCACCTTCAAAAATTTGAAAAATAGTAACATTTTTTAACATTTGTATGGGAAATATGACCAGTTCTTGTGTTGTGTAAAATATGTGATTGGAACTTACCTGGCTCAGTTGGCCTCTGCTCACCATGCTCCTCGCTTGCCATTCTGCTAACCTGTGAGAGAGCATGAAGACTATGGCTTCTGCAGACTTCTTTATAGATGTGATTGCATCCCTGGATTGGTTACCCGTTCATCCCTATTTGCCAACGTACAATGCACACCTTTCCTGGATTCCCTAATCACTGCGTGGGTTGGGCTAGATGTGATCGCATCCCTGGATTGGTTACCAATGCATCCCTATTTGCCTAACTACAAATGCACACCTTTCCTGCATTCCCTAATCACTGCGTAGATTGGGCTAGATGTGATCGCATCCCTGGATTGGTTACCCGTACATCCCTATCTGCCTAACTACAAATGCACACCTTTCCTGCATTCCCTAATCACTGTGTGGGTTGGGCTAGATGTGATCGCATCCCTGGATTGGTTACCCGTGCATCCCTATTTGCCTAACTACAAATGCACACCTTTCCTGCATGTTTCAATAATTGCTGTTTGGTTTCTTTATTTAAGGCAAAGCCAAATTTTCCCTTACTTGTGGGTTGTAGTTGGAGTGTTTGGTGGTGCAGGAGGTGTTGGATATTAGTAAAATAGTTAGAATTTGATTGCGAGGTGCTTGTGTGTGTAGTTTGTGAGGTGCTTGTGTGTGTAGTTTGTGAGGTGTTTGTTTGAAGTTGATCGCAAGGTGCTTGTGTGTGTAGTTTGTGAGGTGTTTGTTTGATTTTGATTGCGAGGTGCTTGTGTGTGTGTTTGTTTTTGTGTGTGTGTTTGTTTTTGTGTGTGTTTCTGTGTGTGAGTTTGTTTTAGTGTGTGTTTGTTTTTGTGTGTTTGTGTGTGTGTTTTTGTGTTTTTGTGTGTGTTTTTGTGTTTTTGTTTTTTGTGTGTGTTTTTGTGTGTGTTTGTTTTTGTGTGTTTGTTTTTTGTGTTGGTGTTTGTTTTTGTGTGTTGTTTTGTTTTTGTGTTTGTTTTTGTATGGTGTTGGTTTTTGTGTTCCTTTTTTTGGGGGGGTTGTGTTTTCTTTTTTAGGTTTAGTCAAATTTTATTGCTTTGGATTTTGCAAAACACCGTTAGTTTTCGGGCATGTTCCGTTTTTTTTTGTTTGGTTGGCCGGCCTTTTGTCTTCCTTAATCCAACGTTATTTGACGAATCAAGTAAGTGTGCCAGCCTACTGCATTTTGTTTGCTTTTATTTTTGGATCATCAATGTGAATCTTCGTTTTTTTGTGTTTTTTAATCAAATTTTTATTTAAAATATTTCTTAAAGGTGTTTAACACTCCTTTTTGGTCTGGAATCAGGTAAGTGTCTATTTTTAAAACATACACTTATTTTGTAGTTTAATCTATGTTTGAAAACAAAATTTTTGTGGAATATTGTTTTTTGTTCTATTTTTAACTTCTAATTTGGTACATTTAACAACAATTCATATTTGCTAAATTAAAAATTAAGCATGGTTTTAACACTAAAAGTGGTAATATTGGTTTGTCCTTAAAAAATGTTTTATTTTTATTTTTCCCTCTCATTTTTAAAACGAACAACAAATACACATGTAGTGATTTCCGAAGATTGCACTGCCCGACCCTGTAAGAATATGCCCCATTATTATAAAGCTAAGTATTTTTGCACAAAATTTCACAATACACTATGGAGAACCAATTAAAAATATAAATTTAACTTTACAGAGTGATGTTGGACAGCTAATAGTGGCCATGTTGACCCCCACCAACCTTCCTCAGCCTACTCCTGGGCATAGGTATAGGAGGCATGCAAGGGCCAAAATATATAGAACACGTGTCACCCTTTTTGGAATGCCTGATGATGTGGTTGTTACCACTTATCGCCTGCCTCCTAATATTATCCTTGACACTCTTTCAATAATAAAGAATGATCTAGAAAGTCAGATTAACATTCCTACAGCAATCTCACCACTTACACGGTTGTTGGCGGTGTTACATTTCTGCACCTCAGGGTCCTTCCAAACCACTGTGGGGCTGGTGGGTGACCTCTTCCAGCCCTCATTTTTACGGATCCTGAGGCGTGTGCTAGATGCATTTTTCAATCATCTAGCACATTTTATTAGTATGCCTTTGGACACGGAAGCCCTTGATGTGGTAAAGCAGAAGTTCTTTGAAATTGCAGCCTTTCCACACATCATAGGGGTAGTGGATGGCACTCACATAGCACTTCAGCCCCCTGCATGCAGGGAACAAATATATAGGAACCGCAAACATTTCCATTCCACAAATGTAATGGTGCTATGTGATGCCTCCCTCCAGATCCTCTCCCTGAATGCGAAATTCCCAGGCTGCAGCCATGATGCGTATGTGATCCAGCATTCAGGGATTTAGCCCAAATTAAGCACACTGCAAGCTGGTGATGCGTGGATTCTTGGTAAGTAAAAATCCAGTATGTCTTTCTAGTAATAGTGTAAACAGGTTCTCATGTTAAATGTATATCTTTTGGTGTCCCATTTCCATCAGGTGACAGTGGATATCCTTGCATGCCCTGGCTGCTGACTCCTTATTTGACTCCCACACCAGGGCCCCAAACTCAGTATAATGCCGCATTTACTGCCACCAGGCAGGTGGTGGAGCGCTGTATCGGCCTTTTAAAGGGCCAGTTCCAGTGTCTCCATCACTCTGGTGGTGCACTCATGTACTCACCGGATATGGTTTCTCGCCTTGTGGTCCTGTGTGGGATTTTCCACAACATTGAAATAAGGAGTCGAGTACCCATGCAGCCAGAGGAGGCCTTGCCAGAGGATGGCCCCCTGGAGGAAGGTGTTGTGATGCTGTCGGGGGGGGCAGACACGATGATGTTGTTTTACGTTTTCTTAGGTATGCATATTTACATTTTTTTTAAAAGAAAATACAATTTTGCTAAATGTATGTTAATGTGGCCCTTTTTCTTTTGTTTTCTTTTCCGACCAACAAAATCACACTTTCCAAAACATGGATAAAAAATGGAACCCATTGGCAATACCCTGTAAGTTTTTGGTCTACTAACACATTTTGCATGGATATCCCCAAACATGTTTAGTTAATTTGCCTTTTGTTTTAGTAATTGTTATGTTTTCCATTCCCAAAGCAGTTTGTTTTTTACTAAACTTGTTTAGGTTTGACTAAGCCAGATGTTTAATTTGCCCAAACCATTAGGACATTTGTTATGTGTGAATCTGTTATGTTTTTATTTTTACCATTAAAAGCCTGTTGGCAACATGTTTGTTATGTAATAAATGTTTTAAATGATGCAAAAATTATTTTTGCTTATTTTTTAGAGAAATTGGTAAGTCATTTTGAGGTGTATAATGTATGCCAAACCATAATTGACAAATAAACAACATTACTGCAAATTTTCCTAAGGTTTTATTAATACATGTTTTAAGTTCTTACACTATGGAAAGGCACCCACCTTTTTCCTAAAATTTTGCCCATGCAGAATTACACCTTTTAATGTTTGGCAAAAAAGAGGACAAATGTTGGAAATAACACAACTGTTATTTTTTTTAATACAAATGTCATAAAAATGTAAACAAAAAAACTTAAAAAAAACTACACATCCTCCAAACGCCCCTCTATTCATTGGAGGCAGCAGTAGGCCCGCAATAAGTAGCCCGATGTCTAGCGAAGCTCTTCCAAATATCCCTCAGGATGTGGTTTAGATCTGTTGAAAAATTGTTACAAATGCGGATTAAATACTTCATTACAATTAGAAACATTTGAACATTACACATTATTCAAAGTACCAAAAAGTGTTTAAACACACTGATGTTACGGTGTGTTTGAAAGTATCAGACACACAACATTATTAATAGGTTTCTACTTTTCTGTTGTTCAAAAAATTTTAAACACTAACTATGTGGCATAATCCAAAATTTTATATGATGACGTTACAAATAATGGGAGGTGTATTCTTAAGTCATGATGGCCATATCCTTAAAACACAATGCACATATTCACTTCTAGAATGTTGTTGATAAACCAAAAATAAAAATAAATTTTGGCCTATAAAAAAACTTCACTTTGCCTAAGTACATTAGTACATTTTAAACACAGTGTACACAACATCAACAAGGGTAGTCTGGTTCCTAGCACCTTAGCAAGTTTGGTGACAGGTTTTTGGACATTGTAAAATACTAATCCAAATGTAATCATTAGTTCCTCAAACTACAAAAAATATTTAAATTAAAAAAAATAAAAAAAATTTGAGGACCACAAAACAAAAAAAAGGGCCAGACAATAAACATAAGGTTGTAAGTCTGAAAAACAGCATTACTGCGCAATGATGTTAAACATCCATCCAGCAAATTAAAAAAAAAATAAAAAAAATATAAAATCAAAGACATGGCTAACAACAACACCTCAAAAAATTAAAAACAAAAAACATACCCTGAGAGTGATCAGATACACCAACAGATGGTTCCGGCGAAGCTTCAGGGGAGGGTGAATATTCTGGAGTGGGGGGAATGGTGGAAGGGGAAATGGAGGGGGAAAGATCACAGGGTGGGGATATTTGGGACATTTGGGATGAGTGGGCAGGGGAGGGAGGCAGACTTGGGGAGGATTGGAACAGAGAGGGAGGGTTACTGGGGGAGTATGGTGGTGGGGAGGGAGGGCTGGGTTGAGGAGATGCAGGTGAGGGCTGCTGGTTTGAAGCTTGTCTTCTCTGTCACCGTGCCCTTCTCTGTCTCCACTGGGCTTCTAAAATGTAAACATAAAAACACAAACATAAAGTTTTGAATTTCGGTTACACAATACAAGTACACATTCTGTACAATAGGGACAACACACAGGAGGGTTTTTTAACATTGACTAAAATAATTGGCAAAGGAACATACATTTTTAACAGTCCACTAATTAATACTTAAAAAAAACGCATACTTACGTCTGCGTATATGCAAACGCAATTTCCTGAGGAGCGCTGGCGACCGGCGGCCCAGGTCCGACCAGCAACGCTCTAATTGAGCAATAGTTAGGCGAAAGCACACTGATCAGAGGGCTCGCCTCACCTCCGCATAGGTGGCCCATTTTGCCCTATTTGTAATGGGCGGCACAGCCTGGGTGATCCGCCTGTCCGTGATGTTCACCAGGACAAGCAGCTCTCTCCTGGTAAACGCTGCAGCTCTCATGATGGCAATGGGCATTTTTACAGAAAACATGAAATATACATGGGGTAGAAAAAATATGATTGGCTAAAATATTTACACTTTCATCAAAAACACCACTATTGGCCTATCCTTTAATCATGTGTGCCGAAAAATAAGGTGACATTTCATTGGCTATAACACGCAGTGTGCAATTGCAAACATAAGAGTGCAAATGATCCTAACGCAAAATGCACATGCATTTATAAAGTTAACACAATTAGCAAACGGACATTCACAGTTAATACACCTTACTTTGTTTTTAAGATTATGTGAAAAAATAAGAATGGAGAAAACAAACACGAAATGAACAATAAAGTTTATTGACACATGAGAAAAAACTTGTTTTAAATAACACCAAGAGTTAAACACTTAATTAGATATTTGCCAACAAGCTAATAACAAGCTGATCGATAGTCCATGTAAACATGACATGTGACCATCAAAACAGCATATACGACCGCAAACATCAGAACATAATTAGCATACAGCGACTGACAGCGCCTGACTACGATTGACTCGATCGTTCGTTCAGATCAGTCGGTAGCTAGAGGAGGTGCAGTGCTAACGAATGGGCGTCACTTTGTTTACGATTGCCCTGCCGTACGATCGTATTTTGCGGTCATTGGTCGTACGACCGTGCGGCTGCAACGACTGACTCTGAATGAGGTCCTGAATTCTATGTGGAGAAGAGGACTAACCAATGCCAAGGAGTAGGTAAGTACGCAGTGTGAGTGCCGGTAAGTGAGTGAGTGAATGTGTAATAAAACTATTTAAACATTTGGTGTGTGAGTACTGTCCTTGTTTTAAGTATTTTTTCACAGTGGGGATACAGGTGCGAGTGACCAGCTGGCACTCAGGGTTCTACAAAAGCAGCAGGACAGGCTGGCTGGGGCCTGTAGTCTCAATGTGAAGAACAATATTATTACTATATTTAACCCATGACCCCTGCACCTACCACCACCAGGTGTGCAGGGAAGACCCAGGTTGATTATTTTTTGTATTGCCAGTCGTTTATATAGCGCACACATATTCCAGAGCACTTTACAAAGAATATTTGGCTATTCAAATCATGATCACACACATATACACTGGTTTATATTATGGCAGGGGGAACCCCATGTCAGTTTTTCCCCTGATTTAACCTGTACCAGATTTGGCTCAGAGGTCCAGGGCTGGTTATGCTTTTGGGGGGGACCCCACATCCTTTGTTTTAACTTTTTTTAACCTTTTCTTTTACTGTGTAGCACACAGAAGCACTGCACAAATCACACTGATCTGTGCAGTGCTTCTGCTAAACACGCTGCTTCCCAGGCAACTCTATTCAATTCAGTCTGAATACAACTGAACTCACATACTTGCAGAAGTGTCGCAGGGCCTGGTGACACCCGATGCGCACTTCGTATCGCCTCACATGACCAAAAAGGGTTCATGGCCTCACTGTAAATCTCTCCGGGGGGTGTGCTCAGCATCCCCGCTGCTGCTTGGCATCCCCTGGAGACTAGTGCCTGCACTGTTGGGTCCTCCTCTGTGACAGGAGCCATGTGCTTCAGGAGAATGTCACACCGCAACACCCTGCTCCTGTCACTGAGTAGGAAATGGCATTTTAGTGTCACCCTCTCTGAGGGTTACACCCGAGTGCATCCCACACCCGCATAGTGACGCCACTGCATACTTGCAAACATGATTCCATACACAATCAGAAAACACAATAAATTTGTGAGTTTGCTTGAGAAAATCTCACTCTTATCCCTGCGATGCTCAGCGTGTATAAAACTCTAACAGAAACTATTCCTAGTAAATTTACCCCTGGATGAGTTAACTAGTTTTTATCCTGATTTTCTAAATAGATGTCTGCAAGAATATGGTCACTGTGCTAACATCTTGAATATAGTAATTCTCACACATTCCCAAAAGTATAAAACTGTTTATTAAGGATAATATTTAATTTTCCTAGCAAATGTGAGGTTTTTTTTACAATTTGATCACAGTTAGTACATACAATATAAAGTCTTTGCTGCTGCACTTATTACAATTTGTTTCACAACATGATTCTATATTGCTTGTTCCATTGGTAACAAGTTATTGTTGTATTACTAGACAATGGACCTGATTCAGACCCGCTCGCATCATGAGCCATCGGAGCTGCTCGCAACCCTTGAGGTTGCCTTTCCCCGCTGCAAGCACTGCGATCAGTGTGGACTGAAATAAATGCAGGTGACGTGTACAATGATGCTACTTTGCTTATTATGCGGGCCCTGTAAACGGCGTTTTATCGGGCAGACACGCCTGTTTTCACAACACCACTCCCCTGTTCACAAGCACCTTCCCCTGTTACCATCCACAAACGGCGCTATCTGTTACTCAAAGCAGCGACCTGATAGTGACTTACGAGCTACCAAAATCAGATTGCAACGAATGGCTTGTGCACATGCACTGCGAATTATACACATGCGCAGATGGGCGAAAATCGCTCACAGTGAGCAGGTCTGAATCAGGTCCAATGTGTTATGGTATATAAAGTGAGACACTCAGTTTTAGATAATTTGGTCAGATCATAGCTTTGCTGCACCAATGAGGTACATTTACTATCTATTGCTGAAGTAAGACACGGTGGTGTAATATTCTCTTTTAAATACTATCAACAATGTTGTATTAAACATAATAGCATGTGTGTGTCTGTGGAAATGAATTAAAGCATTTTTTTTTTATATATAGGCGCACTGCTAAAAAAAAGATTATTTTTGCACCTAGATTGGTACATCAATTAAGAAATAAAAGCAGAAAAAATACCAGAAATTGGGGCTTAATGCTCATTTGATATCTGTTATTTCAAAAATACTCAGTGTAGGTGCAATATACACAGCATTTACTATAGTTCTTTAAAACACTTTATGCCTGAAGATGGGGCTGTAAGAAAGCAGATCAGTCACTGAAGAGGACTATGAAATTATACTTTTGCCAGAAGGACAGAACCAGCAAGGTGTGTTCTTTCTAACAAAAATAAGAGAGTCATTCTGTGATCAGAAATAGGTCCACTGAAAAACATTATAAAGCTGTGTACTGTATATGTAATTTGATAAATAGTTTTAACATTTTGAATATGAATATTTTACTTAGAGATGAATATTGTGGTTAAGTAAGATTTATTAAAATCTGTTGTAAGGATTCTTTTCTTGGCTAAAATGCCTTTATAAATGTACTGAGGGTACTATTATTTGTTTTTAGAGTACTAGAATTAATAAAAAATTAGGAATTTGCAAAATAATAAAACATACAATGACCCAATATTTTTGCTTTATTTTTTTATTAACATTTTTTTTATTTGTATCAGCATATTGTCTCAGGATGTATTTACTTACATTTAGAGACAATTAGGTATGGACAATAAAAGTTTGATACATGAAGTTAGAACCACATATTGCATATTAGTCCAGCTAGATTAGAAGGTTAATAAGTGCTTAGTGGGTTTTTTAAATGTGGAAAGAAAACTTGTGTAAGTTTTGTGTGAACTGTGTAGAGGGATGGTAATTGGGTGTAATAGTGGGATTGGTATGTATTACCACCAGCCGCATGGCCAGCAGTTAAAATCCCAATAGCACATGCCCGGCAGGGGTTTAGATCCCGACTGCTGCTAAAGGTAAGTAACCCTATTTCCCCACCCACTAACCCTCCCTTAGGGGTGCCTAACCATAACCTCCATCCCCAGTGCCTAACCCTAATCCCCCCTCTAAGTGCCTAAACCTAACCCCCCCTTTCCCGCTGCCTAAATCTAAGTCTCCCTGGGGAGTGGGTGCCTAACCCTAATCTCCCCTGGGGGTGCCTAACCCTAACCCCCCCTTTCCCTAGCCTAAACCTAACCCTCCCAGGGGGTGCCTAACCCTAAGTCCCCCCTGGAGCCCTAAACCTACCGCTCCCTCCCCCTTGCGGCTGTCCGCACCCGGCTTACCTTCGATCGGGATGCCGGGCGTCGGGCTCCCGGTGTAGGTAAAATGACAGGCGTCAGGATTTGGATGCCTGTCATTAGACCCTTGCCGGGCTTAGACAGTCAGGAAGCCGGCGGTCGGGATTGTGTCCGTCGAATTCCCGACTGCTTCCCATAATAGTCTAGTGAATTTAAGAAGGTCTTTCAGAAAATTAATAACCTTGCCTGAAGAGGTAAGTTTTATAATATCTGAAGGTTTGGAGGCAATAGAAAAGTTTTGTTGTGTGAGAGATGGCATTCTACTGACTAGAGGTAGCCTGAAGAAAAATCATGTAGCTGGCAAGGAAGCAGATACTGACAGTAAGTGGTAAATTTACTAAAGTGAGAGTTTTTAGAAGTGGAGATTTTGCCCATATCAACCAATCAGATTCTAGCTTTTATCTTCTAGAATGTGCTAGTTAAAAGTTAAGTAGAATCTCCATTAGTAAAAACTCCCACTTTAATAAATATACCACTAAATGAGAGATACAAAACATGTGCAGTTACATTTTTAAACAAGTAAATAACTGCATGTTGGTGCACTTTTGTTGCTTGCTTTGATGCTGGCGTTATATGTTAGTTGAAGTATTTTATATAGGATTCAGCAAAATATAGACAACCAATATAGGGCCTGACAGACTGGAGCTGTAGTAAAAGAATGTGATAAACATTATTCTAGCTCATACTCGCCTACTTTTGAAAACTAGTTTCAGGTAGATTATAGTTGGTAGTAGAATGTGGAAAGTGGTGCGCTGTTAATGGGACGTGTCATGCTCTGCTCAAAAGGCATGTCTAACTCCACCTGTGGGCATATCTATTATCACTCAGGGTGTGTCCTGCA